>CM046661.1:87033908-89433908 GCA_025594165.1 Tamias sibiricus
ATCCATAACATTCACTCTTAAAATGTATAATTGGGTTCATTTGAAATATATGCATAAGGTTGTGGAAATCATCAATATTCAAATCCAGGATATCATCATCACCCCCCAAATAAGCCCTGTATTCTTTAGTAGTCACTCTATTTCCCGCTTCTCCTAGCCCTGGGAAATCATGAATCTACTTTCTGTCTCTTGAGGACTTGCCTATTGTCCACATTTCGTATGAATGGGGTCATACATTATATGGCTTTTTGTGTCTATCTTCTTCCACTTAGTATTTTCAAGGTCCATCTATACTGTAGCATTTATCTGTACTTCATTCCTTTTTATAGCTGAATAATATTCCATTGCATGGATATAAAGCATTTATTTATATACGTATTAATAGATACTTGAGTTGTTTTCACTTTGAGACTATTTTACATAAAGCTACTATAAACATTGAAGTACATATTTTTGATAGAATAAAATGTTTCCAATTTGGGGGTATTGAAGAGTGGCATTTCTGGCCTATTCCATGCTTATCATTTTAAGAAACTGCCAAATTGTTTTTTCAAAATGGCTTTACCATTAATACATTCCCACCAGCAATATATGAGGTTTTCAATTTTTCCTCATCCCTGCCAATATTTTTTATTGTTCATTTTTTATTACAGTCATCCTAGTGGGTGTAATGTGGTATTTCATTCTGGTTTTAATTTGTATTTCTCCAATGACTA
Organism: Tamias sibiricus; assembly: GCA_025594165.1. Taxonomy (NCBI): domain Eukaryota; kingdom Metazoa; phylum Chordata; class Mammalia; order Rodentia; family Sciuridae; genus Tamias; species Tamias sibiricus. The sequence goes on from CM046661.1 coordinate 87,034,625, forward strand.
ATGATGTTTAGTATCTTTTTATGTGCTTATATGTCATTTTTAAATCTTCTTTGGAGAAATATTTATTCAAATTTTTTTCAGTTTAAATTCTATATGTTATTGGATATGATTTGCAAATATTTTATGTCATTGTTAAATCTTCCATTTGGTTCTTCCATTCTGCATTTGTCTTTTTATTTATTTATTTATTTTTATGGTATCCTTTGAAGCACAAAGTTCAGTAATTTTGATGAATTCCAATTAATTTATTTTTTTCCCCTTTGGGTTTTTTGCTATAGGGTCATATCTAAGAAATCATTTGCCTAATTGTCAAGATGACTTACAACTATGTTTTGTTTTTAGAGTTTACATTTTAGATCTTAACACTTATAGATTTGATACCTTTTGGGTTACGGTATGAGGTAGGAGTTTGACTTTGTTCTTTTGCAAGTGGATATCTGTTCTGTACCATTTGTTAAAAGATATCCTTTCCCCACTTGTGTCATTTTGATATCCTTGTCAAAAATCAGTTGAATGCATATGTAAGAATTAATTTATATACTATTCACTGTTTTACTCACTCATCTAAATCTCTATGCCAATACCACATTGCCAATACCACATCCATTATTGTAGCTTTGTAGTAAATTTTGAAATCTGGAAGAATGAATCATTTTTAAGATTATTTTGGTCATCTTGGCTCTCTTGAATGTTCATGTGAATTTCAGGATCACCATGTCAAGTTCTGCAAACAACAAAAGCAACTGAGATTCTAATAAGGAATGCCTTAGATCAGGGGGCTGCTTGGGAAAGTATTGTCATCTTAGTAGTAAGTATACCAGTCCATTAAAATGGAACATATTTATACTCACATAGATTTACTTCCAACATTTGATTTTTAGTTTTTAATGTAAAGATTTGTACTTTTATTCTAAATTTATTTCTAAGCATCTTATTATTTTTGATATATTATAGTGGGGTTTTTATTTATTGTATATTTTAAAATTTTCTTTTTGGCCCTGAGGATTGAATCCAGGGGTACTTCACCATGGAAATATATTATCAGTCCTTTTCTAAATTATTTATTTATTTATTTTTTATTTATTTATTTATTTATTTATTTATTTATTTAGACAGGGTTCCTAAGTTACTGAGGGTCTTGCAAGTTGCTGAACTTGAAATCTTCCTGCCTTAGCCTCCTAAGTCACTGGGATTAAAGGTGTGTGCCATATAATAGACATTTTAAAGTTTCATTTTCAATTTGCTCATTGCTAGTGTACAAATATAAAATTAGTTCTTACTGATTCTATGTCCTGCATCCTTGCTGAACTTGTTTATTAATTCTAACTTTTTAAATTGGATTCCTTAGGATTTTCTCTATACAAGAATACATTGTCCACAGATAGTAATATTTTTACTTCTTTTCTCATCTAGAATCCTTTTATTTCTTTTTCTTACCTAATTCCACTGGCTTGATTCTCCAGCATAATGTTGAATGCAAGTGATGAAGGTAGATATTCTTGTCTTGCTCCTGATCTTAAGGGGAAAGTTTTCATCATTATTTTGGGTTACTGTGGATTTATAAACACCCCTTCATCACATAGAGAACATTTCATTCTACTCCTAAATTTGTAAAAATGTTTTTAATCACTAGCATTGGTGTTAGATTTTGTCAAATATTTTCTGCATCTCTTTAGATAATCATGTAGAGGCATTTCCCCCTTTATTATATTAGGATGAGGATGATGATGATGATGATGATGATGATGAATTGCATAGATAGATTTTTACATGTTGAACTAACTTTGCATTCCTTAAATAAATCCCATTTATTTATATAATACTTTTTGTATGTGGCTAGATTCAGTTTCCTAGTATTTGCTCTTTTTTAAAAATATTTATTTATTTTGCTTTAGTTGTATACAATGCGTTTATTTTTACATGGTGCTGAGGATCTAACCCGGGCTGCGCACATGCTAGGCGAGTGCTCTACTGCTGAGCCACAACCCCAGCCCTCCTAGTATTTTCTTTAAGACTTTTCCTTCTAGAATTTTAAAATATATTGGTCTGAGGTTTTCTTATATTGAAATTGTCTTTTTTAAAAAATAAGTTTGAAGTCAGGCACGGTGGTGCACGCCTATAATCCCAACACTTGGGAGGCAGGAGGATCACTAGTTCAAAGCCAGCCTCAGTGATGGCAAGGCACTTAGCAACTCAGTGAAACCCTGTCTCTAATAAAATAAAATAAAATAAAAGGGCTGGGGATGTGGCCCAGTGGTTGAGTACCCCGAGTTCAATCCCCAGTGCCAAAAAACTAAAAATAAGTAAGTTTGATACTGATCTCAGAATGTTTTGGGAGTGTCACTTATTCTGTTTTTTGTAAGAATTTGCGAGGTTTCAGAGGTAATACTTAGAATATTTGTTAGAATCTATCAGGGGACTTTTTTCTAGGGGAACTTTTTCTTTACCTTTACTGTCCCTAGTCCCTTAACCTATTATAGTTCTATTCAGATTTTTAATTTTTTCACAGGTTGGTTTCTAATTTTTTCTTTAGGACTTCATCTCATTTAGATTATGTAGTTTGTTTTTATATGATTGCTCCTGATATTTCTTTTTAATCTTTCTTTTTATCCTGAAAGTTTAGTAGTAATATCACCTCCTATTTATTTTTTAATGTTCATTCTCAACCAATTTAATTGCACTAAAAGGATGGGGTCGATAGTTTACTGATTTGTTATTTCATGAAATAATTTGTTTTCTGTATCTTCATGTCGAGTTTTCATGTAAGTCCATGAATACCTGGAAACAAAGCAAATATTATACTTTAAAGTATATTTTAAATTGTATTCTCTAATTTTGTGTTAGGCCTCTATACCTGTTATTTAGATTAGAATTTTTGAGTTGTTTGCATTTTGTATTCTTATTAATTTCTTAACTTCCTAATTTACTAATGAGAGGCATATTAAAATTGAACATTATTCTTGTAACTTGTTAATATCCCTGTGATTTTAGAAAAAAACATTTATTATGACTTCTGATACATATAATTATGCAAGTACTGGGGTCTTTTTTGTGCATGTTTCCTGGTTTGATTGTTTCTATGCCCCTTCAAAACATGTAGAATCATTCCCCATTTGTTCATCATTCATGGTATCAATTTTCCATAACAATGTTTTACTTAGCCCAGACCTCCAGACAGAGACAAGCTTCCTCACTGTGCTCATGGGTAAATGGGTGTGTATTTACAGCATTTCTTTCACTGAGGGTTATACTCTCAATAATCCTGGCTTATTATGTTGTCATTTCTACATTCCTATTCAAATATGCTCAAAGCTTCACCTCTTTCTGTGATATTTATTGAGTTTAAACTTTATCCTTTACTTATTAAAGCCAAACTTCAGGTAACAACAGTGTCTTCTAACACATGCACCTGCTGGATTTCAGCTCCATTTTAGTTCTAGCATCTGAGAATTTCTGATTCTTTTTTATTAATTCATCTATATATTTTTTTTCACAATTCCTATGTGAAAAGATTGAGAAGGATACTAGAATAATTTAATGCATCTAGCAGCTAAGATAGGGTCCTTCTGGAAAGAAACAAAAGATGAAAATTCAAAGTTACTTTTTCTGAAAGAATGGGAATGCTGTTTCATTGTGTTAGTGATTTAAAAATGGACCAGGACTAGGTAAGAAGGTAGGACTAAAATTCTGCTATAATCTTTAATCCAGTCTTTCTTGGATTGAGGGTCACCTCATATTTTTCATGGTGTTAAGCATGCATATATGTAGCACCTGGTACACTTACTTCCATATATATATATATTTAGTTTTCCAAAAAGTTGAGTACAGCAACCTGAGAAACTCATTGGTTTGGGTTGCCTTTGTAAAACTGAGACACTCAGTACTGGTATTCATGAATAGTTAGTTCATTAGATCCAGATAGACATAAAAATGGAACTTTAGAGAAAGTATAGCATGTTGTACCAAAGCCTTTGTTTCCTTCACTAAATGTGATACTTGATTACCTTCATGAGAAATAATACATCAGGGACTGGCTGCTCAAATGTAAATACTGAAGAACAGTGCTGACAATTTTTGAGCATTTTATATTAGTGTTATAGGCCCTAGACATATCCTATCTCATTTTTTCCTTATGTCGACTATGCATTTAGGTATTTTTGCTCATTTTGTTAGAATGGGAAGCTAAGCTCTTACAGGCTTATAAATTTATCTGAGAAGTTCACAAATGTATCATATAATGATGTATATAACTCCAACCTTCTATTCTTTGTAACTGTGCCAATGAAGCAAGAGACGTCTGAAAAAGTGGAAAGAAACCATCATTCAGGGTAAATTTTTAGTTAAAAATTATTCTTTGTAAATCAGAAGGGTATTTATTAAAGGGAATTAGAAGTTTGTCCTCCATTGAAATGACTAGAAGTGCTTGGTTCTGAGACAGAAACTTAGAAACAACTCCTGGACCAATAACTCACTGAGTGCCACAATCAGGAAGGTATGGAACCAGGAAGCCACCACCTAAACTGCAGTTCCTGGGGCACACATTTTAGGTGTGATTCAGCTCAAAAAGTTGCATCCACAGTTAATAGCTTCACAATCTTTCTCTCCACAATAATGATTGTCTTCATCTACCCTCTTGACACTAGGGGCATCTGCTAGCACTACTACAACAAAACCCAGTACTTCCAAGGCTGTGCTTACCAATAGTTAATAAAAATTGTAAAATAACAACCTTTGCCCAACTTTGATTTTTAAATATTTCACAAATGTATCTGATATGATAAACCTAAAGTGTATCTGGGGCCCTAGCTGCAAAGGAGTCTAGCAAATGTGATTTGTAACTTTATAGCTTCTGTAGCACATAAAGACACACAAAAAATAAGTGTGGGGGGGCTGGGGTTGTGGCTCAGCGGTAGAGCGCTTGCCTAGCACTTTTATGGCCCGGGTTTGATCCTCAGCACCAGGTAAAAATAAAGGTATTGTGTACAACTAAAACAAATAAATAGATATTTAAAATAAAGGTCAACTGGAGAATTAAAAAAAAGTATGGAGTGAATATAGAGTGCTAATTCACTGTATGGACTCCCTGGTACTAATAAAGAAAAGACTCGTGGGACATATTCCTCCAGACACATTAATTTGAGGAAAATTAGAAAACTGAATCCACCCAAGACAACAAGGGAAATCTACCTGAAAAGAGATTTTAAAAATTATTTTCCTGAGAAATACTTAATGGAGAACCTTCACAGGAGGTGGGGGTGGCTATGGGATTATTTGACCAAACAAAACTAGGAATGCACATTTCAAATTACATTGTTCTCCATGATTTATGACCCCTAAATATTTTTAGAAATTTTTACCAAAGTAAAAAAATTTACTCATGATTGTTCTCCTAATTAAAAATGAACTCTACTAAACTTTTGTAAAGAAATGTCAATACTATATGGATTAGCACACTTAAGGTATTTCACAGACAAAATTTTAATTATATTCTAGAAAGTCATAGTCAAAAAAACCATTTTATTTCCTTTCCTTAGTTATCAATAACCTTTCCCAGAAATCATGCTGCCAATTTTTTATTCTCTTTATGATTTCAAAATCATTCTTATGATGCGCTGTATTATTATTAGTCCAAGGAATGAGTGTGTATTATTATAGGAGCAACTGAATACTGTGCAAATATTTTCATGGACTCAAATCAATATGGGTGGTAGATTGTGAAGTCATGTTAAGCTTACTGCCTGATTCTCATTAGGCTCATTCGACATTCTTTTGAGTCCTAGGCACATGGTCTCTGGTTATTTTCATGGGCATTGTAGTAGAATTACCATTTCAAGTTTATAGGAGGTACAGGAGAAACATGATAGGAATAGCAGGAAGGAACGGCTTACTCATAAACAATCTACTAAAATTTTGAATTGATTAGGTTTGAGTGGCTAAAAGGGAAGAGCAGGGGAAATGTACCCTAGTTTTCTTTTCCTCCAGTTTCCTGTTGCATTATGTGGCTTCTTGAATGTTGCATAATATAAATCATCTTACCACTAGAAGACAAGTTTTAGCATTGCAAACTCAGCAGATTTACTTCATTTCATTTTTCCAGTTGGATATCTGCATCAATTCAGGCCAAGAGAGTATCTCATGTCACCTAATGCAACAAATAGAGCTTGGAGTATTCACGACAATATCCACAATGTTGGCAGACGAATGTTTCCTTTCCACTGCCAAGCACCATCAGCATTATTTTTGGGTGGATCTGAATTCGAACAGTCCGGAGTTTCCATTACATCGTTCTAATTGTTAAAAAGGGGGCCTGCTATAATTCTTGAAAACTAGTCTGTTTAGTTGTGTTCGTTACCATAACATCAGATTGAAATATTGCTTTTCTCAGTTGGTTTGGCCACAGTGTAGCAGCCAGCCTAGTAGCGTCAAGGCATTAGGAAGGCAAAGCAATCCACAGTCAACAGTATGAATGGAACAATTCACACTGTTGTACATAGATATAGAGGTTAAACCCAAACACATGAAAAAGTGATGCTGGAAGCACTTGGGAACAGCTGGGCCAGATGAATAACTCAATTGGATGCCATGAGGAACAAATTAAACAACTGACTGGAGCCCAGGCTGCTCCTGTGACAGACACTTTAATCAGGAAGTCAAAAGCTGATTGACAAGATGAAAAGCTGGATGACATGAAAAATGGAAACAGAAGGAACAACACAAGAAAAGGGCACCCCGGGTCAGCATGCTGACAAAAATAATCAAGTACGACAGGCCATAATCCAATCTTCGAATGTTTGGCATGGTGCTAGTTATGAGAATCTGCAGCCAAGAGGAAAGAAAACTATTATTAAGCAAAGAAATTATCTGGCTTTCTAGAACTCACTATTACATGTTCACGAGAGGATTTTCTTTGCCTTTTTTTTTTTTTTTAAAGCAAGTATAATAGCTTTTGTTGAGTTTCATAAGATCAACTAAAAAGAGCTAATATATCTAGATATGAAGCCCTAGGAAAACAATGTCTACTAGTGTTTTAAATTTATAGTTAAATAGGTAGTATGCACATTGATTGCCTTAAATTGCAAAATATAGGACCTTCTTACACTCTTCTATTCAAGGCACAGAGGAAGAAGGGATAGCAATTACTGAGAGGAGGTTTCTATGGCCTACTTAATAACTTTTATACTGGATTCTTGCTGCTGAATTATTGTTGGAATTTAAGGCTGACCTTCATGCCAGAGAAGAAATTTATCTGTTAATTAAATTATTTCTGATATGTTTAGAATACTACCTACAACCTAAAAGTTATATTTTAGATGAACTATAGGAAGGAGAATGGAATAATGATGTTTTTGTTTTTTTAAAGACAAATAACATAAAAGTTTGTCATTTGGGGGACAAATGTGTACATGTCTATTATAAGGCTTTATCTCACATAGTACTTTTATTTTATACAGGTAAATTTACCAGAGAAAGGCACAGAAGAATAAGCATCTTGACTGAGTTGGGATTCTGTGACTTCATGCCTTTTCAATAAACTCATCTGCCCTTTGGAAAAATAGAAAACTTGCAGGAAACATCTAAAGACCAGTTGACGCTGTCTCCGTGGGATTCCTATACCAGTGTTAAACCCACATCTCAAGAGAAAAGAAAAGATGTCTTAATTCATTGTCTTAGTCTACTGGTTTTCAAACTGTGTTTCAACTCTCTGGGGGGTTTTGAAAGAAAAGTGTGGTCACAGAGGACATGTTTCATTTGTATCTGCTCCATTACCTTCAGGTCTCACAGGTATTGGAGTTCTGGGGCACTAAAAACATTGTCAAAAGGTTTCCTAGGCTCAAAAATGTGTAAAAGAAAAAACACCACTTTGATGATATTACTCTAAGGAGAGTACGCTACTATTGATTGAACATATTCAGCTGAAACTGGGAACCAAACTGTCATATTACACTCGAACAAAGTACTTTTTAGAAAATAAAACTGAATATCTTATCTATAGAATTATAGATGCATCTACATAATAGTGGATCACTTTTTATTTTTTATTCTAATTTGTTATATATGACAGCGGAATGCATCACAATTCATATTACATATAGAGTACAATTTTTCATATCTCTGGTTGTATACAAAGTACTTTCACACTATTCATGTCTTCAGACTTGTACTTAGGGTAATGATATCCATCTCATTCCACCATCTTTTTTACCCCCATGATCCCTCCCATCACCTCCCACCCCTTTGCCCTATCTGGAGTTCATCTAATCCTCCCATGCTCCCCCTCCCAACCCCATTATGAATCAGCCTCCTTATATCAGAGAAAACATTTGGCATTTGGGGTTTTTCTTTTTTTTTTCTTTTTTTTTTTTTGGGGGGGGAGGGTTATAAAATTTTCTTGAGAGTATCATCACAAATTTTAAAACTTAAACCTTACTTCTGCAATATAGTTAAATTCACTTGGATCATGACTCTCCAGAAGACCAGCTTTTTCTCACTGTCTTGATGAACATATGTCTAAACTAGTCAGATAAGTGTGAAAAGGATTTTAATTATGATCTGAGCTCAGGGATATCTGAGGAGTATTAACCTGAGTATCTTAAAGTATAACACAGAAATTTTAGCAAGTGCCCAAAGCCTACAGCTACACAACATCAAACATGGCAGGAGAAAAAGGTATCCCTGAATTTCTATTCTGGGTCACTGTGAGGTTTTTGAAGGTCTAATCCACCATGCCTTGCTTCTTTGCTATAAAAGGGAGTTACTTATATTAACCTAAAATAGCCCACACTGATCTTGCTTCTCAACATGCTTTTGCTTAGATCATGTTTTTACCTGTCTGCAAACACTGTGATCTCAGTGTCATTCCTAAGGCAACCCTCAGGACCCAGTGTCCCTATGTGCTCACTCCAGACTTTGTTGTTTTCCCAGGATTTTCCATCACTATTCCTTAATTCTGTTATAGCAATCTCCATCCTTCATGGCTTTCCTGATTCTGGCCTGATGGAACCAATCCCTGCCCCCAGCTACTCAGTGTTGCTGGAAGCTATGAAGAAATGTGGTAGATTGGGGCAATTGCATCATTCATGGAAGCATTTTATTATTATTATTATTATTATTATTATTATTATTATTATTACTATTATTACTATTTTTACATTTTATTCCAAAATCAGATGATGAGATAAAAAGAATGTTTAAAATAGTACTGAACTTTTGAAGGATTTAGAGGAGAGAAAACTCAATATATAACATATTTTAAGATAGACCATATAAAGATAATTCAAGCTATTTAATTCATTTGACCTACACATAATTTTGGTGATGTGAAATGCATGTTGAATGATGATTATAGTGAGGTCTTTGACTTTTCCTTAGCCATCAGTCTCTACAATCCACCAGCAACCAAGGCCTATTATTTATTCTTATTATGAAACGTTTGAAGTTTAGCTTCCATCTCATTTCTAGTAACACTCCTCTGAGGCTCAGATTTTACATGATACCCAAGGGATAGACCTGATCCAAGGCACAAAGCACCAGAAAGAGAATAGTAACTTCTGTACTACATATTCAAAAATAAAAATAGCACAAAATTTAAAATAAAAATGTGGGAAACTCTGACAAAGATTTCCCTTGGTGACTATTTTAATACTCCTTTAAAAATATAAAATATAAAATTTCACATCTTTCTGGTTATTGTTCTAATAATTGTTCAATACCCCAATTTTCTAGTGTCTTAAACATATCTTTAGGGGTTAATTGGATAAGCAAAACTTGTATAAAGATGATAGTAATTTACTTCTTTACAAGTTCAGTAGTTACATATATAAAAGGTAGAGGTCACACATAGCTGATAATTCTTCAACCTCTTGTATTTTTATAACTCTCTAATTTACAAACTTTCAATGGCCAACCATTGTCCATACATCCATAGTTCTAATCTCATATTAGCTATCCTTTACTATCTGCTGACACAGAAGAAGAAAGAAAACTCATTTACCTACTAATATATACAAAGAAACTTCATACGCTATAGTCATATCATCAAATACTTAAAATATAACATAATATATGATAAAGCAGATATTTTAAATAATTTAAATAACTTATCTAAAATCACACAGTAACTAAATGATAAATCCAAGATTCAAAAATAGATCTATCAATTCATTAGATTGAGCTAGATGAGTAGAGACAAACAGGAGTGAGCTAAGACTCCATTGTCAACGGGGATTAAACAAGAGGGGAGATACAAGAATAAAGTCATTTGGGAAAATCTCATGTTATGAATCTGATATCAGAGGTGAACACTAATACTTTACCATGAAGTTATAGATAGACTCTAGAAGTAATGGTCAGAGATTAAAGTCAAGTTCATACCCCAAATAAAATAAACATTCATTCATTCAGTAATGACTTCCTCTGATAGGTTGTTTAATGACCACAAATGCCTCCGTTTTCAATAGACATATGCCTTTGCATTGAGACTTTTGTTCTTTACATCCAGAGTTAAACCTGTTTCTTCACTCCCTTGAATATGGATTGGCCTTGTGACTCTCTTTGACAGAATATGACAGAAGTAACACTATAGCTTCCAGAGCCTGGGCCTCAAGATATCTTAGAGATTCTGTCCTTGCCCTCTTGGGTATGATTTGTTACATAGGTAGTTAACTAAAACAGAAATGGATACATGGAGGTGGGGTCGTAAAAATCTAAAACATGCAGTATTGGCTTTGGTGATGGAAAATGATTAGAGGACAGAGAGGCAGTGAGGAGAGGTGATGCTGGGGGATTAATAAGGAAACTGCCATTGGAGGGTGGACAAGGGACCACCCTTGTTACATAGTAGCCTAATAATCAGCAAAATGTTAGCTGTTAAAACTGGTAAAATAAAATTTCCTCCTAATGAACTTATGAATCTCTCCAGGAGATTTCCAGGAAGAATGTTACAAGTGTGAATTGGCTTTTTATAGCTGTGCATAATAAGGTGCAAGAAGAGAGAGATTAAATAAAGAAAGGGCTTTTCAGTTTGCAAGAAGAATTTAGAGAAAATATTGAAGGCCCAGATTGTGCTGGGTTGAAAAAGATTACCAAACAAAATTAATTCCAGGATGTATTCAATAAAATATAGCCTCCAGGATAAGATCAAATAAAGGATGTGACTTAATAACTTGTCATATGACTTCAAAATGATTTAAGATGCAGACCTCTTACCTAAGCAAAATATATTCCATGAATCCAGATACATCACCCAAATTTGACACCTCATCCACCTTAGAGAGAGGTCTGTCTTGACAAAGATTAGTGAACATGGCAGTTGTCTAAGAGTAAACTTTAATCTGATCCATAGATATCCCATAAAGAATCTAAAGGGACTCTACTGACTTGGATTAAAATAGACAAAGACAGCTCAAGAAGCCTTTGGGCCATCAACATCCTACAGGTAAAATGTATCTCAGAGGCACTGAATCCCAGTTATATACATGAGGCCACCTTGAACATTCCAGTCCAGATGACCATCTGGCTGAATAAGTAAGCTCATGAGAAGCCAGCAGAGGAGCTACCCAGAAACCCACAGAATGGCAAAAATAATGTATTTTTAGCAACTCAACTTTGAGGTGTTGTGTTATTAGCAATGATTAGCTGAAACTGCACCAGATACCATGGTGAATAAAATAAATGTAGCCCTCACCTCATGGGGATTTAATATGGTGGAAAGAATGATATTAAATAGAGAAACAAAAGTACAATCAAAAATGTGATAAGGGAAAGGACAAGGTGCTGCAAGAGGCCCAATAACCCCAGAGTCAGCTTCAACTTGTTAGGCACTGTTGAAGATATTCCGCACTCTGAGGCAAAGGTCTAGAGAAGACCCAGTGACAGTTCTCATCAAGGAACCAAGAACAGTATAAGCATGTGTCCCTGGTATTTCTGGTAAGCAGCCAGGACCTAGGCCTAGTTACAATGTCACCAAGAGATATGTGTAATTATGAGCAAGATTAAAAATAAAAAAAAGTCTGTTTTCAAAAAGATTCAAAAAATAATCACTACAAAATATTTTTAACACCAAACAAGACTATGAAAGAAAAAGTAGAATACAGGTATAAATCCCTTATCTGAAGCCTCTGATGTTAGGTGAGCAACTGCATTGAACCAGTTCAGCTGGGATTTTAGAAAAAAACCTCAGTGCACGTACTGTACATTTTACAACACCTTCAGCAATATCTGGGGCAGCACCCAATCATTCAATTTTAGCAGCAAAATATGAGATAAAATTTGAAATTAAACTCACATTTGTTCAATTATGAGGTTTGTTTTCTAAAAATTAAAAAAATGTTGGATTTCCAGAAGGTTCTGAACTTCAAATTGTGGATAGAGTTGCAGACTTTATAAAACAGTACACATGATAGGTCACTGATATTTTAATGAGCTCAGGAGATCTCTGCTTGTCCAATGCAGCTGCAGAAATCTGTCTCAGATTTATAAGTTGACAGAAGTAAATCACACACTATATTTTCCATACTATGGTCCATTTCACTGGCTCTTGTGTTGGTACAGCTGGAGTATATAGCGATTCAGATCACTGTGAATGCACGTGTGTAACCCTGGTTTCCCTTAAACATGCCAGAAGTCTTAGAGAACACTCAGGAGCATGAAGGATAATAACAATTTTCTGAGTTCTTACCCATTATTGCATTGTTATTCCTGGATTCCTACCTTCTCCCTCCCCATCCTCAAGTGCTCTTCCAATTCGAGGACAACAATGGCTTATAATCTACCTTGAAAATCTGTTGTGTGTCTTGGCTTCTGCCAAAGATACTGCTGGTGCTAATGCCTCCTGGACTTCATAATCTTTGCCTGTCACTTTGTCACTCCTTAGCTGTTCTTTTCATTCCCAGGCATTTCTTCAGATGCAGCCATGCTGAGTAGACTTCAAAGTGGGATTAAGTTCTATTGTTCATTTCATTCTTTGTCTGTCTTAGCCTAAGTAAATTAAATAATTAAATAAAAATGTCTCTCCCATACACACACACACACACACACACACACACACACACGTGTGTATGTATGTGTGTGTGTACTCTTCCAGGTTGCCTGTTTGTTGAGTTTATAATATTTCTGTAATAAAAATAAACACATTTTTCCAGGAACTGCATCAAAGGATATTCACATATCCACACCCAAGAACATAGTGTCTTTCCCTCATTCAACCTATCTCTATTTAATGCCTAAAAGTTCCAGGAACTGCTCTACATAATGGCGACAAGTGAACCAAACTTTCTACTGTCATGGAGTTTACATTCTAGTCTCTCTCAAAACAGTTTCTTCTAGTGGCAAATCAGTTGCACAACAGGCTAAGCCATATGCTTGTGGGGCTCTTAGTCCTTAGGAAGCTGACTTTTGGAAATGTGATCTAACACCAAAAAATAGTTTTGGAAATTAGAGCATGATTCTTAGTAAATATTTGTCTTAGTCTGTTTTCTGCTGCTATAACAGACCACCTGAGACTGGATAATTTGTAAAGAACAGAAATTTATTTCTTACATTTCTGGAGACTGGAAAGTCTTATGGCATGGTGTCAGCATTTGTGTCACAACATGGTAGAATACATCATGTGGTGAGGAAGTGCATGTGTAAGGTAGAGAGAAAAGCTGGACTGAACTGGTTCTTTTGTCAGGAGCCAGTCCCACAATTACTAACCCACTCCCAGGAGAACAGCCTCAATTCATTCATGAGGTGGTCCCTTTATGTTCCTACTCCCCTCTCAACAGTCTTACAATGGCAATTAAATTTCAACGTGAGTTTTGGAGAAGACATTGAAACCATAGCAATCTTCTCTTTTATCCCAACTCAAGGCCTCTTTACAGAAGTTTGTCCTGTGGTCCTCCTCTGCTCTCACAGGGTCTTTGTGTTTCTAAATTTAGCCTTGCCACACTTGAGTTCTATTCCATGGAATGATACAGAGAGTGCTCAAGGGCAACTCTGTTGAGAAATGGCTGAGATCATCTCCCTCTTTTCTTGACCATTGCAGTAGCTTCTGAGGACTGCTTCTGACCTCTGAAGACTTTCTTTGCCATCACTTTCCAGTTAACATTTTCCCAGGGGTTCCTAATTGCCCTCGAATGCATATTCTTTTGCTTAAAATGCCAGTGATTTTCAGCCTTTTCCATCTCGTGACATGTATAGAGATGATAGTATTTTGAAAGTGCACTTCAAAAAATGAAGGAGAATGGAGGAGACTGTTTTGGGTCAGAGGTGGTGGGCCTGGAGTCTCTGAGGACCCAACCTCTGATGACTGACCCAAGGAGTTCTGAGAAGATATTAATCTTAGCATATCTGCTTACCTCAAAAGGAGTGAAAAACTCTTCAATGTTTAATAATCTTTACAATAAAGCACCAAACTACATTTTGGATCATCTTTTATAATATTCAATAATGCTGGTTCCAAAAAAAAAAAAAAAAAAATTAGAGTTCCTTTTCAATCCCATGCCATTTGCCTTTCTTTCTATTTTTTTGTTAAGTAGGTCTCTGCATTTTATTCTCTTTCAAACCATGCTCCTGCTGTTTCTCTCCCTGGAATGTTCCTTTCTTGTACCCTTCGTTGGTAAACTTCTACTCATCCTGTGAGTCCCATGGAAATATCACTACTTGAGATTATTCTCAGTTCTTCCAGACAAAGTTAGGCTCTTCTGTTTTCTGACTGCAATAGCATATGCAAATATATACCTGACAGTACTTATTACATTGTTGCCTGCAGTAATAGTGAACAACTGTAGACTAGAGGCTGCATGTTCTTAACATAATATCCTTTACTGGGCTCCCTATAGTCCCTACCCAGCTCAAAGCTTAATACATATTTTGCCTGATGGATAAGAGAATGAGTGAGTGAATGGAGAGCTAGAGGAATTGCCTATGCATTATATTACTATGAGTCTTGGATAGGGCTTGGTATCCTATTGCTTCATATTTTCATTATGCTGAAATGGCATTTGTTTTCTCTCCTCTGAAATATAATGCCTGAAAACACAAAATAGCAAGTCATTGGAAACTTAGCTTATGGTCACTTGTCATTAAACTTTGGTTGTCCTGAAATTTTATATTGGATCTATAAATTTAGATCAAAGAATCTTATCAACAGCTTTTGTTCATTCTCTGTTACTGGTCTCTCTCTAATAGCTATGTGTTTATCAAAATTATCTAACCATGAGAGAATTTTTAAAAAATCATAGAAACTTCTCATTCATTAAGAATGGAAATAAGTTTTTTGAGTTTGTGTTGAGTAAGGAATGTTGTAAAGAAACCAATATCATTTAAGTTATACCTTTGGGATGCTCTTGGGGTCTGAAAGTTTGAGAAAATGTTAGCTCAGCACTATATAAGTGATAGACTGGTTCACAATTCATCTTGCATGGCCAGACATAAAAGACCAAAAGAGAAAATAGTAGGAAGATTGGTGCACTGCCATTTTATTTCCTTTTTAAAAAAGCTAATGAGATTCTCATTTCATTATAATTTCTCACCTTTTTCCCTTAAAAGTACTCAAAAATTCACCATCATAAAATTTGCTGCAGTCTGTAGAGTAGACATGGGTATGTGACATGAGTGCCCAAGCACAGTGCATGTGAGCTTAGCTACCATGTTCACATTTCTAATCAGGATGACTTTAAAAAAAATCATTTAATTATACATGAAAACTATCAGTAATGAGGGTCAAAGCATTTGATCTCTCTTCTCTAGTGTTCCAGGAGTGACACAAAGTCACACAAAAGGTTGGAAGTTTTCTCTGATTGTTACATTATGGCATTCGAACAATTTTAGAGGTCAAACTAATAAAAGAACATGAAGAATATGCATAGTTTTAATCTATAAGGAGACATTTTAATTAAGCTTATGGTGTTTTTTTTTTGTCTCATAAATGTATTTCTTATAAGCAAGTATACATTTATGCACATTACATATAGAATATATTTGTATTTATCTACCTATTCATTCATTCATCCTTCCTTCTATCTGTATGTACATGCATGCACACATAAAATGTTAAAATATATCTAGAGGTAACTTTACAGTCATTCATTTAAGCTATTTATGTCTGTTTGTTCTCTGAAGGCATTTTTAAGAGAGGGGATATATAATCTCCTTCAACACAGAGACATTGAAGAGATGGAGAGTAAACATACAAAAGCTTAACCTCCTTGGGAGGAGGCATCTTTTAAAACCACTGTCATCAGAAATGTAGAATGCCAACTTTAAATGTCACCATGTTGTAGCACTTCTTAGCAGTACATTCCTCTTGCCCAGCCCAACCCATTCTACTTGGCATCATATGTATTGGTAGATTGATTAAGTGAATTATTTGCTTTAATATTAAATATAACTTATCATTTTGAACAGGTGGAGTAGGTGGATGCTGACTGGAAATTGTAATGGTTAGTGTTCTAACTTGTGTTTTTAAAATACTCCCTGGGAGCACCAGTTCAGGTTCCAGTAGCCCTTTTGAGAAACATAAATTGAACACCATGTTTATTCTGGGAAGGTCTTTTAGATGAAGCCTTAAAAACTGTGAAGACTCCCTGCAATTTTCTCTGAGGACATGTCTTCATTAGCATTTCAATAATTCACCCTTCTCCTTGTTTCTTTGAAATTTCTTTAATCTTTGGCATTGAAACACCTAGGATGTATATCATGGGATTGTGGATCTTTGTGCAAGAGTGTTACCATTGCACTGAGCAGATCTGAAGCAAGAATGGGGACCTTCCTAACAATGATGATGACTAACTTGCTATAAAATGGATCAATTAAAGGCCATTTAGAAGTAACTTCATTTTTCCCTTCAGGGAAATTTGGAATAGTTTATTACATATCTTTAGTAAAAATAAACATTATGCAAATAATATATGTTCATTTTAGATCAATAAAAAAGTCTGTAAACAAGCAAAGAGTAGATAAATTCACCCAGCCATTTCATAATTTAGAAATAATAACAGAAATAATTACTATTAAAATTTTGTACATTCCCTTTCTGATACTAATCACCCTTATCACAGAGACATTTTTCCTACACATAGGAAAAATATAAATAAATTTACACTTAAATTAAGAAGGAAGAAAATTAAAATACTGTATCCTTATGCAACTTAAATAACCTTTGGACATTTTCAGATTCTGATTTCTAGGAAGGTCACTTCACAGCTTATACCTCTAAGTGTACCTGCTCAGATGTCCCATTTTCCAAATAAAGGAACAAATTCTTAAATCTCTACAGGAATCTTTGCTGAGGCCAGAGATGGGGTAGGGGGAAAAACAGAGGAAGATTCTCTCTTATACTATTTGAATCAGTCTCTGTGACTCTAGAATTATTCTGCTGTGGCTATTGTTCTCATCATCCACTGCAATCTCATGTTTCATACCAATGCCACCTGCAACATCATTTTTCACCCCACTGGTGACCATCTTTTCTTAAGAGCCTCTCTGTCATATCTCACAGTTTTGTTGTCACCAACCCTGTAGTGTCCTCCTGATACGTTCTCAATTTTTCTACCCAGCTCTCCATGAGAGGTTTTATTGTAGAGAAGTTCAAATGGCTGGTGATATAGTGTTCTTTCACCTTAACAAATTTGGCAGATAATCCTCAAATATGGCTGTCCATTCATTCTTGTATGTGTGCTTCTTCTAACATAGAGATGAATTCTACTTCCCTTCTTCTTGAACTTGGGCCTGACTCATGACTTGTTTTGACTAATAGAAGACAATAGGATTGATGTTCTAGGACTTCTCAAACAGGTTTGTCTTACTCAGCTTTGTATCACTATAACCAATATATATGACAAGAACAACTTAGAGGAGGAAAAGTTCATTTTGGCTTATGGCTTCAAAATTTCAGTCCATGGTCAGCTGAATTCACAGCTCTGGGCCCCAGATGAGGCAGAACATCATGGCAAAAGGATGTGGTGGAGGAAAGATGCTCACTTCAAGACAGCCAGGAAGCAGAGAGAAAGAGAGAGCTTCACCTATCAAGAATAAATTATAAATTACAAAGGCATAGGCCTACTGACCTACTTCCTTCAGGTACAGCTTACCTGCCTATGCTTATCACCCAATTAATCCATCCAAGTGGATTAATCCATAGATTAGGTTATAGTCCTTATAATCTAATCATGGCACCTCTGAACATTCCTGCATTGTCTCATACATGAGATTTTTGTGGACACTGCATGCCCCAACCATAATAAGGTTTAAAAGACCTAACAACTCCCTTTTCATTTTTTTTCTTGGGATCCACCTGACTGACATACTGGAAAGAAGTCAAAGTAAAACTACATGGTTAGAGGCCACATGGAAACAGGTACTGACAAAAGAAAGTTTTTCTTGGATGTCTGACCCCTAATCAAGCTCTTAGATGATTGCAGCTACACTAGTGACATCAGCTGATAATCAGACCTGCTCAAACTCCTAACCTGCAGAATTATGATAAATAATAAATTATTGTTATCTGCAATTAGAAACAAACATGCATATTTCACAAACTACTCTTCAGTATGCAACAAAAAGAGAACCACCAGACTACCCAGACTACTTTCCATAGCCTAGAAAATGTATATTTTATTCTTGTAATAGACATGTCAACATAAGAAGCTCCACTCAAGCCTGGTACAGGGTTTTTACTGTCATCAAGCTCCAAAGCTGGAGCTTTCTGCTCCATTCTCAACATAGGATTTTCATTCTAAGGTCAATTTTATGACCTAATATAGCTGCTAAAGGTCCAGCAATTATAGCCACATTCCAGGCAGCAGAGAGGAAGTTGAGGAATAAGTGAAAAGGCAGACTGCCTCGGTGAATCAGCTCCCTTTAATGAGTCATTCAACACTTCCATGTCATCAGAATTTGGTTACATGGTCATGCTAGCTGCAAAGGAGTCTGGGAAATTTAGTCCTTTAGCTGGGCATAGCACTGCTCCCAAATTGAGCTTTTATATAAAAGGAGAAGATAATGGGTATTGGGGAGACAACCAGCAGTCTCTGAGGCCAACACTATATGGATTCCCAGGGCAGAGAGGTATGACTAACATTTCTTTTAGAAATAGTTTTCACAGCATTCATATACTATCTTTAGATGTCCAATGTATCCCTCTTCTCACTTTGGTGGCTTTTATCTCAGAGGCTCCTTTTTTGTTCCTTGCAACACGGTTGTAAGGAGACCCTCTGTTCATCAGACATGTCAGTAGACCTCTGTGGTCACTAATGGGTGGACTTCTGTCTTTTTCCATGAGGTTAGAATACTTAAAATCATGGGAGCACCTTCTTTCTCAGTGACACCTAAAGGCTTAGGTCATACAGAGACCTCCAAGAAGTGTTGCCTGATATTTTAATAGTAAATGCAGGTCAGAATTCTGGTCCCAATTTTCTGAAAGTGTTTGTGTTTTATATAATATCTAAATATTTATAAAGAAAAGAATATAATATAAAAATGTAATAAATATGAGGTAACAATGAAAAACAAATAATGAAGGGTAAAGAAAGAGACTAAGTCAGTGCCTGGCACCTAACAGCCTCCTTTTGCCTTCTCCGGGCCTTTACACCTCCTATTTCCTCTGTCAGTAATGCCTTCCCTATCCCAAATCCTTTACCAACTAGTTCCTACTAGTTCTTTGGGCTTTAGTGTTAACATACTTCTTCAAAGAGATTTTCTCTGACTAGTTAAAGATCTCTCTTTCTCTTATCTACTCTTTTCTTTACCCGCATGGTATTGATGTGGTAATTTCTAATTCTGTATTCATTGTTTATCTGTTGGCTATCTACCTTCCCTCTGACCATAAGCCTGTGGGGGAGGTACTTTTTTTTGTTTTATTTTGTTTTACCTTTGCATCCTAAACACATAGCACAATATCTGTCATTCCAATGATATTCAGGTCAAATTAATAAACAAGAAAGGGGAAGTTCAGAGAAAGCAAAGCTAAACTGACAGGAGGCTGGGGGCAAGAAGATCACAAGTTTCATGGGCAACTTCAGATTTTGTCCCAAAATTTAAAAAATAAAAAGGACTTGGATATAGCTCAGTGGTATAACAATTGCTTAGCATGTACAAGGCCCTGGGTTCAATCTTTAGGAAAGAGAATGAAAGGAAGAAAGAAAGAAAGAAAGGAAGGAAGGAAGGAAGGAAGGAAGGAAGGAAGGAAGGAAGGAAGGAAGGAAGAAGGGAGGGAGGGAGGGAGGGAGAAAGAAAGGGAGAGAGAAAGAGAGAGAGAAAGAAAGGGGGGAGGAAAATGAGGGAAAGAAAGAAGTGAAGGAAGGAAGGAAGGAAGGAAGGAAGGCAGGAAGGAAGGAAGGAAGGAGGGAGGGAGGGAGGGAGGGAAAGGAAAGGAAAGGAGGAAGGCAGGAAGGAGGGAAGGAAGGGGCTATCTTTCTTTATTCCTGATATAAGGCAGTTCTGTCTCCATGTCACAAAAATAAGGGATTTTTAGGGTGGGAACAATTTCCAGTTTTGTTGGATTTTCTGAAACTGCAATATTATTAATGAAATAAATACTAATAAATATTATAAAAGTTTTAATAAATGATAAAACATTATTATTTAAACTGTTAGAAAAAATGTTTTAGATAGGAGTATTTGTTAACAATTGTGAATTGGCATGGCAAACAGTGGCTACTCATATCTTGTAATACAGGTGATGGGTTATTTTGAGAAAAGTCCACCACTCAACTCTAGGTAGATTAAAAACCTCCCGAGGTTGTACCAGTGTATAACACAATCAAAACTGCCTGGACGGCTGGGCATCTTCTGCAGAAGACACAAGAATAGGTTGGAATCAGAAAGGAATGGAGCAGTTCAAGGAAACAGGATGTAGAAAACATCCAAGGACCCAGAGTAATGCCATCAATGAAGGCGGACTTACTAAGACTCACTGGTTTTCTTCAGTGTCAATTCCTGTAACACATAGAATGCTTTCTTTCTCTCTGCACCATAGCTTCCCAGGTTCCCTTCCTCCTCTCTTTCCCCCCAGACTTCCAAAAGCAGTCTGCAAAGTCCATCAGTTAGTAATGATCCAGAGCTTTAAAGTTTATGACTTGAAGCAATCTGAGCATGCAGCATATCGGGCCCAAGTGTTGGTCTGGATTGACAGATGTTGAACTTGGTTTGTACTTTGGATGCTGACACCAGTTAATTCACTGTTTTCTGTCCACATGTTCAATTTCTTGTCACCACGTGTAGGAGAACATTCTATACACCACTGCCAGATTAACCTGCCCCAAATACTTCTTTGATCATGCCACTTATTTTTTTCAAAATACCTTGAATGACCCTCCATTTTCTGTAAGGGTTCAAATGTGTTAGCCTAGTTTTTAAGGCCTGCCACAATCTGTGCATGGCAGCAGCTGCTGCTGCATCCTAAGTAGGTGAGATTAAGGAGACATCCTTGAGAAAGTGGTCAGTTTTCTAATTGGGCCTTCAGTGGTTTGGTGTAAAAAAAATCATAATTCATTTCAATAACTGATCTTGCTGGACTCACTACACATATTAAATGTTCCATGCATTTAGAGCATCAATAATATTCAGCTACAGGAATTATGCAGAAATACCTTCCATCTTGGCAAGTACGTGAAGTAGTAAATCCTGTGGGCAGTTGAGACTACTTGGAAAATTTAAACATAGTACTATATCCAGAATAATATAGTGATCTCTCACCATGCTGGGTATGATCATCAGCAAGCAATGATTTAGAAAACGAGAATGATTTATATTTTTATTTTTGAGCAGTAAATTCTTTTTAAAATTTATGGAAGGATTTAGATTTATACAGTAGACTCTAGTTTCCATCATGCCGTAGTAATCTTAATGGCCACTTTCGAATTCCATTCATCTTTACACTAGCCACAAAAGCATTTGGAAACTAAAATAAAGATTAAGATAGTGATTTAGATAAAATACTTAAAATTTTGAGTTTTTTTTTTCTTTTTTTTTTTTTTTTTTTTTTGCTGAAAAATCAAACCCAGATGGTAGGCACTTTTGAGGTAGTGAAATCCACCTTTCATGATGCATGGACAGTGTTTCATTTTGACCATGAACCACATTAATGCTACTCTTCCATATTTAAGCCTATAGATAGATTTTACAAATCTAAAAACATGACTGCTTTTAAAAGCCAGACCCACCTAAGTTTATTATTGCTGCATTTTGTCTTTCTAGACTTTTCCTCTGCAGAATTGTTGAGATTTTGCACTCTGTTTTCAAGGTCCTTAGGATCACATTCCATCTTTTATTTTTTACTACATGTTAGGATGTGGACAATCTCTCCATGTCTCAGTTTTCTAATCTGTAAAATGGGAAAAACAATAGAGATGTTGTGGAAATTCAATGGGTTAACGCATGTAAATTGGCATATAGGTCAATGAGGACAGCTATGACTGCTGAGTAAAATTATTCCCTTTAGAAAACCGTAGCAGGGATGGAGAGAGAAAGCACACACTCAAATACCTTCAGAGATCAGGCAGGTGGTAAAATATGTGAAGCGATTCAGCAGAGATTATTGGCATCTGCAAAAAACTAGAGTTCATGTGCCCTACTTTCTGGCTTAAAAACAGAACATAACAGAACATTGCATGCTGGCCACACAAGGCATTCTGTTGGTTAGGCTTGTCCAGGCTTGTGGATTGCCCATCAGTTTTGACCCCTGATTAGCAAAAAGAGCTCCAACCCTCAACCCAGGAGGGGCTGGCTGGTTGGCTCTGCTTGCCTCTAGCTCTGTGAGCTCTTAGGTTCCTGTCTTAGCTTCTGAACAAAGTGAAAGTTCCTTCTAAGTCAAATATTTTATTTAAATAGAGAGAAAAACGAATAATGATTTTTAAGACCTTTTCAGTTATATATATAAAAAAAAAAAAAAAAAAAAAAAGCACATAAATAGCAAAGAGCCAGGTAGCATGCTTGAGAAAACTAATAGTCAGTGGTTCCTGAAGGGTGTGTGCTGACAGCAGCTGAAAAGCCTGCCTGAAGGGGAATGTGGTCCTGAATTCCACTACCTGTCTGGCCTCTAAAGGCTGAAAGGAGCACAGATTGAATAAAAGGAGCAGAGCTACCCACATCAGAGGAGCCAGGCAGAGCCTGAGGGACTGGTTATTCACAGGGGATGATAGTAAGGTCACATGTTCAGTTAAAGTAGGGAACTGATTAATAGTAAATGATTCTGTCCAGGTTGGGAATGTGAGAGGGTTTCAAAACCTGGTAGTGCCGAGGGGCCCCGGGGATGCTCCAGGTAAATTTTAGACCATGATCAGGTGCAGAAAAAAACAAACCAAGTAATACAGCAGGTATTCCTTTCTCAGGACATTCTCTACTATTTCCTATTCTTCTTGGAAAAATAGAATTCTTATTTGCTTTTCTATCATTCAGATTATCTGGGTTCCTGGTCTTATTTCTCAATATTGTTTGTGTGCCACAAATTATAGTTTTCAAAGATGGACACACTCATTTACAGCTCCCATCCTACATGCTCTATGTGGGTGATGCCTGCTCCTCCCAGCAAGAAGCAGGGTCTCTGTTTCCTTCCCTCATATCTGGGACGGGGTTTGTGTCTACTGAAAGCCACAGAGTAGAGCAGAAATGAAGTTTGGGGATTTCTGAGGCTATCATTAAAAGGATGCAACTTCCTCATGCCTCTCTCCCTCTGGGCACTTGGCTTTGGAGCCCTGACCACTGTGGTGGGGAGACCATTTGGAAAGATCACATAGAGAGAGATCCATGCCCCAGGAGCCCTAGCCATCCCAGTCCAGAGAACAGTCCTGTGTTCCAGATTCATGAGTGAGGGAGACTGTGAGATGTCTCCATTCTCCAGCTATTGTTTGACTGTAACCTTGTGAGAAACTCCAAGCCAGAGCTGACCAGTCAAGTTTCTCTCATATTCCTGAAGCACAGAAACTGTGGGGAGGTAAAAATTAATTGTTGATTTCCATCAACAAGTGTTGGGGTAATTTGTTGAGTAGCAGTAGACTCATGTATTACAGGGCTCTGTATCTCCTTCCACTAAGATTCTGATTGATTCTAGACCCAATCAGAAAGCTAAGCTTACCTTGTCTTGAGGCCTTTGCTTCAAAATTAAATTTTTCACATTTCCATCCTTGAACTTTACCCTGTTTCCAGCTAACACAACTATTTATGTGAGGGAAATTGTAAGCAAATATGCCTACAAGGACCACGCACCAAATGCTAACAAGCAAGCAGATCTGGGTAGGAGAACAAGGGAGTGGAACCAATCTTAGTAAATTGGAGAGCTCAAGTCAACTTTACTACCCAGATCTGGAAGATGGATAGAGTAAGAATGTGGGCCTAATAATGCAAGATCATCTGATTTTTTTTTTTTTTCCAAAAAAAGCCAGAAATCCAGATTGTTATAAGAAATCTTCTGACTTGGATAAAATGCTATTCCAATTCAAATAGCACCATGCTAATTAAACAAATCATATGGCCTGGCTGAACTTTGCCATGAGCCACTGATTTGCAACATCTAATTTAAAAGTTTTAGCTACTATAATGTGCTTGGAAACCTTCAAATTCAGGATGAAGAAATTTTGATTTTCCTAGTGATAAGAATTCTGAAAATGATGACAGACTCAAAATAATACTTTGGGGAAGATAATTACTACTATCAGTGTAATGGGATTCAGTCTATAATGCATTGTTGTAATGGGGTAAATCCATGTGGCCATTCAGCAAGCCTGTGTGGCCACTGAATGAGCCATGTGGTCACTGAGTGAGCCCATGTGGGTCTGAACAAACCTGTGTGGGCAATGCAAGATAAGCAGATCCATCCTGCTGTGCCAAGCATGGGCACCAAGATTGCCCAGAGAGACTCAAGAGGACATTATTCCTAGCATCTGCACCAACCTGCTACCCTACTAGGTGTTTGTTATCTATCTCAGTGCCACTTTGGAGCCTGATATCAGTTCTTCCATCACTCAAGAAGACCCCAGGTCCCTCTTTTTCTGTCTCCTGGAACATATTTGCCAGTTTGGTTAGATTTTGCCACTCCCTTCTCTGAGCCACTCTTTTCCTTCACATAATTCAGCTCTTTTTGAAAACGAAGCCTCTACGCCTACCTTGGGGCACAAAGAAATACAAGCTAAGGTACCCTCTGGGATGGGAGTAGGGGTCTGGAAGAACAGTGGCAGTAACACTTTATATTATTGAGTTAAAACCTCACTAAATTATCTCAGTAAATTACGCAATCAGAAAGACGAGCTCCCTGTCAACAAATACGCAAAACACTACGTCTGGAGACAAATTCATCCAGAGTTCACTCACACAACCCCATACCCATAAAGTACTCTCCATAGAGCAATGGAAAAGAGGGGCTGAGATTAACGAAGTTCTTTCAGCCTAACCCACATAAGCAGACATTAATCTGTGTGGATAGAACTCACAGCATTTATTGCATTCGAGTACACATTTTAGAAAAGGGATTTTGCTTTTTCTTACACCTGATAACCTGGAAAATACAGTCATCTGTACTCTGTTCCCTGGCGATAGTGCAAATCAATAAAGAGGTTCCATTGGTGGCTCTTTTGCGGACTCTAGCCACAATTGAACTCTCTGCTTTCCATCACTCGCTCACCCCGTTGTGTACAAAGAAGCAGATATGCAATATAGCAGGAGCCCCAAGAAAAGGTCTGGCTGTTCTGTCAAAACTATTTAGTTCAATATTGTTCTCAATGTGGCACCATAGCCCTGGACATGACACCCAGCACGTCCAAACAGACATGATTATATATGAGACAGAAAGGCACTTACATCACTGCGGGTTGTTATGCTTTAAAGGGCTTTTTCCCCCCTCTTCAAATTAAAAGTTTTCAAAAATGAAATAAAAATAAACCTTTGAAGAAACCAGATTGAGACTGAATTTGGAAGGCCCTCCTGCCTAGTGTATACTAAAGAAACATTTTCTGGGTTTGTCCCTGATGATTTTCCTTGTAGTTGAGAAACACAATCCACTGGGAGCTTTTGTGGAAGAACAAGAATTTTATGAACACGAACTTTACAAAGACTTCCCTAGGAGATTTAAGGTCTGGAAATCAATAGATCAATCAGCAGCTTTTATCAATCTATAATGGTTCTCTCTCTTTGGATGTTTGGATGAAAATGGGATCAACGTAAATTGAACACGGAATCACTTATTCTTACAAGTTAAATTTGTCAAACTGTAAGGCACATAAATGACATGAAATATAATCATTTTTGAATTTGGGACCCTTCAGGGTGCACGTTGATTGAAGAAAAAAGAGCCAGATGTTCCTTCAGCACGACTCATAGAGGCAATCTGAATATTCTTCAATCCCTGACACGTCTGATCACTTCCCAAAGAAACCAATTCATTAGTTAATTATTGGGTATACTTATCATGTAATATATAATTGGCCCAGGGCAAATAGCCTTCAAAGATGGCTGGCTGAGTTTGTAGATTCTGTTTTTGCCAAATTCTTCCCTAGGAAATAAGGGGAGATTAATGAGCACTGCCTCATCTTGCTTCCACTTTATTTTTAATGATGAAGGCCTCGGTGTCTGGAACCTCTACTTCTTTATAAAGTTAGCTTGGCAGGTAGCTTATGGGCAAAAGAGTTCAGAGAAAATATGAAAATTGTTCTGGGAAATAAGAGCTATTTACCCAGTTTCTCCTGAAGAACAGAAAAATCAAGTCGGATTTGTATTTCCATTTTTCAGATGCACAAAGGTATCTTGGGGAGACTGCACTTCACTCCCAATTCTAAAGCTTTTAAAAATGTTAGTGAAAGAGTCCATGTTAAAAAATTCCCTCAGACTTCACCAATGTCCTATAATCCCAGTGTAACAACAATAATAAATACTTATCGAACATTCCCTTTGTACTTAAAAAAGATTATCCCATTTAATCTTTATAACAAAGATATGTGTAACAAATAAAAAAAATTATGTTATATATAAATGTTAATTTTATAACAAATAAAAATATAAATTGTGGTCACTATTACTATCTTTTATTATCCTGTTTTATAGATGAGAAAGTAGAGGCACCACAAAGTTAAATTCCATATGGGGTTTCCATATCAATTATAAATTTAAATTTGAATTTCAAATAAACAATGAATATTTTTGGCATAAATACATTCTAATAAATATACTAAACACATTAATAAATTACTACAAAATCATCCGTTATTTATATAAAATTCAAATTTAACTAAGCATCTAATTCTTGTGTTTTCTAAATTTGGCTAGCTGTTGGCAAAGCCAAACAGGATTTTCTCATTCTGCTAACATTCTTCACCACTACACCAAACTGCCTCTTGCCATAAAAATGGTTTGAAAACTCCAAATTTACCAAAGATGATTACTTATTTGAAAGAGAAAATAGCGCTTACTGTGGGATGAATTAAGATGTTTCTAGTGTGTGATGGGCATTTATTTTTTTCTAAGAAGTATGAAACAAGGTGTGGGGAATAGGAATGAGTTGAAGAGTTGAAGAGCAGGGGGAAATGCTTGTCCCCTATTAGGAAGGATTGAGTGCTTGCCATGGGGTCAGGAGAGTGACATGCTCGTTACAGCTGTCAGCACTTTCAAAGCTGCCACATTCAGGTATTGTTTTCATTAGAATGGCAAGTGCTGGGATTTCTTTACCTACACAACCCATACCTTTACCTACCTCCACTTGAACAGTCCCTACTAGTCAATACCTTTGGATTTGGCCTCCAAAATTCCACATGGAAAACGATAGTGGTTAAGAGTAAAAGCTTCTGAGCGTGGCTGATCCTAGCACCACAGTTTCTCTGTGCCTGAATTTCCTTTCTGAAAAGTAGATATGACAGAATTTATCTCTATAGAATTTTAAGATTTAAATGAGTTAATACATGCATTAATAATAATTATCACGTTCAGTGAAAATTTTCAACATGCCCATTATTCACCTAAGTAGATTATTTATATTAAATTATATACTGCTTACAACTGTATTATTAGGTTGGTTATATTATTCTCATCCCCACTTTATGGATGCGGAAACTGAGGTGTAGATGAATTAAGCAATTTGTCCAAGGACATAGAGTCAGTAGGATTTAAATTCAGGCAGGGTGGGTCCTGTGCTTACCCCCCCAAAAAACACCCTGAAACCATGCTGGCATGGAGCTGGCCCACAGTGCCTGTTAGCTCTTATTGTAAACTTGCAAACAGGAGTTTGGGACCTACTCTAATTATCCACTTCGGTCATAATACAGATTGCACTCATGGACAAATTATCCCACGATCTTCTACATTCAAGGCCACTCCCAACCTTCTAGGAAGTACCCTGGAATCTTCCAGCTCCTTCCTGGGTTCCCTCCAACTCACATCCAGGCACTCACTAGATCTCACAGACCCACAGCACATCTGCTCTCCATTCCTCCTACCTCAGCCCTGGTTCCATCCTGAATCACTTCTTTCCAGCACTAGTGCAATATATGTCTGAAAACATCGTGTCTGATTGGCCTTCCCCAACCTTTCCTCCATGTTGTGACCAGAGACATCTTTCTAAAATAGAAATCATGCCACATTGCTCCCAAGATGTCCTGCTATGTGTGACTTTCCAGGGGCTTCAAGAAAATACCTAAGCTCCTTAGCCCGGTCATGCAAATTCCACAGCCTGCCTACTTCTCTAGTTATTTCCCCATGTGAGCACCATCTTTCATTTCCCAGGACTCTTTCATTTCCCTTAATATGTCATGTTCTTTCATTACTTTATAATGGTATGTTTTTTTTCTCCTTGGAACATCCTTCCTTTTTGTTTTGCCTGCTAAATCCCCATTCATCCATTGGAACTCTGGCCAAGACCATGTGGTCTGGGAAACGTTCTCTGTCACCCTCCATTGCATTCGCAGCATCTGAGTTTCCTCGCCTCTCTTCTCACTAATCATGAGTGTCTTAAGGGTAGGGCCCGTGCATTATTTATCTCAGTATGTCTAGATTTGAGCAGAGAAGTTTGTTAAATACAGTAAATATTTTACCTTTATTGACACAGCCTTAACTCTGCCCACAAAACATAGCTGAATATAACAACCTTTAATCACAAAGTATGTAATGGAACTAGAAGATCATAAGATTAAACTTATTTCTTACAGGGAAATCTGGGCTTGATGCCTATGAAGGATAGGAGTCTGTATCCTTTTCCTATGGTTACAGAATGATCAATCACCTAAAACTGCATACCTTTTGCACTGATAAAGCCCATGTACCAAAAATTCAGGACTTAAAGCTGATATATCAAAACATATAAATATTTATAAGAGCTCTGCTAAAAACGCAGTAACAGCTGGCTATTTCTAAACCTTAAAAGGCACAACTATAAATGTTTTTCACAAAGGAACTATATACAAGGGAAAGAATTTTGCCAGCTCTGGTGGATGGGTGAGATCACTAACTAGCTTGGCTAACCTCTTTTGAGAAACACTTTAGTACTTTTTGGGTGTGGCCAATGTAAAAGGAACTTGACTGAGATCAGAAAATTGGACAGGCAGATTTTTCTCTCTTCTTCTCTGGTGCCAACTTTTTAGAGACACATTGTAATTAGGTTAGAACTGCTTATTTCCCATGTCTGAACAAGGCAGGTGGTTCCTTAATATTACATAGTAATCCTCATTCAACTTATTTCCTTACAGGTAAAATTTGGCCCTACCTTAAATTAGTATGGCAGGTGAAATTTTTAAGTTGATCATAAATGTTATTTTTAATTATTGGCTTAATAATATTAAAAATTTAATTCCAAAGTTGCATGAAGTATTTTCTTCCTTAAAATCCTAGCCTAGGTAGCTGAAGCAAGTTTACAAAGAGTAATAAATTAGAAAGAGAACTAGAAGTTCAAAAATCAAATTCCATTCTATCATCTGGCTATGAACAAAATCTCCTTCTCAACAGAATTCCATCTACCTTCTTTTTGCCCTCATGTGAACCCCAGATGCTTGCTGCTTTGAGACATAGTCCCACTCTTCCTGGAGACCCATTGTTAATTCCTTTACTGCTCTCCTTCCTGGGTTTATCTAACAAAATCTCAGTGAGAAGAGAGGTGAACCACAAATGACCTGGAACATGGAGCTTAGGGTGAACAAAAGGGGTGTTGGGCATGAGGACTTCAGGACCCCTGAGTTTCCCAGACTTCTTGATTTTTGTCATAGCCTTAGTAGGAAAGGGATACCTATACCTTTTGAAATTATGAGGAGACTTAGAAAAAAAAATAGGTCAAAATGGAACCCTACAAGCCTGGGCTTGAGAGGCTTTATGTTTGGGATGGTGGGGGTGGCTCCTAATGGTGGTTAGAACACTTAGCTTGACTTTTCCCCAAAACAGAAGTGGCGGAGGGAAAGAAAGAAGAGAGCATATCACCAAAAGGCTGAGTTAAAGGTCCCAAGCAATGTTCTGCAAGAAGCCGAACAGGTTCAGGTTGTTAAATAGATAACATGCTCTATTCCTCTGCTCATAGGGCCAATTGCTGATCTAACCTGTAAGGTGGAGATGGCACATTGTTCTTTGGAATGCTATTCTTCAGTTCTTAAATGAATTCAATTTGCACATTAACTATTACTCAGAGAAATGGGTGTTTCTTGAACCCTCCTCTCCAATCTTGCTTCCAGTTCCTTTCTTCTTCACCACTTTTCTGAATGTGTAATTTCACATTTGTTTATTAACCCATTTGATGTCTCTGTATGTTTGTGACACTATAAGCTCCATAAAGACAGAGATCACTGAGTATCTTAAGCATAGTATAGTCAATGGCTTATAGTAGAAAGTCAATAAATGTTTGATGAAGAAATCTACAAATCAATCATTTCAGCAAAAGTGGTAGGATGCCATTGTCCTAATCTAGTAGTATGCCATGTCCTAATCATGTCTAATCCAGTTTCTGGTATCTAGCTAGGACTGATGGCTCCATAGACATTGAATGGTAACTAGAACCAGCTGAGATGCTGTATATGACACATTATAGACACAAGCCCTCCTGTCAGCATGCTAATCATCTAAAAAAGTCTCTAAAGCAAATTTTACATGAATGTGTGCTAACTATGAATCAAATTCATTGTGTTTCTGGACTGTTTTGAAAAAGCGTGAAAGTTTGGTCTCATTGAGCACCATGAATTTTAAGTTCCTTATGACTCAGAGCTGCTGCTGCAAATTATTCTTCTCTCTAGAGTGTCACATGCTTTTCAAAAGAAGTCCATGAAGAGGTCTGAAAGTCAAACAAAGCCCAACTTCACAATTTCTTATAAGATTAAAAAAAAAATAAATTAGGCTTATTCTATTACAACTAGGAATGGGAAGTATCTATTAAATCATTCCCTCAAGGTATTTTCATTTTGTTGACTCATGAGAGTTGGCTCTTGCTCCTCTAAAGCATTCTGAAGCCATATTTGGAGAACTTGGAGTTGGTGAGTTTACTTATGTTCAGAAAATATTGAGTTTTTTTTTTTTACATTCTTTGCTAAACCAGTTTGGTTTTCTTAAAACAATTGGTACTCCTCCTACTTTTTTCTTGCATTTATTCATATAACTAAATAAAGACTTAGCTGCATTTGTCAGTGAACTGAAACCAACATTGTGCTCGTCTTTTAAAGAAATCATAACTTTCCATTTCCACACTGATCTCGTCATGAGACCTTTGGAGAGCAAATAATTGCCACAGTCATGTTATTTACAGATGTCAAAATTCCCACAGGAAAGTTGTTCCACAAATTCAAATGATATCATTCGCATTAACAATTAATGACACAATGACAATAAAGATGAATATTTATATTTGAGACATGAAAACCCTAACAAGCTTCAAAACTTGGGTCCTCCTACATCACCTTGAATGATGCCTATATAAACTCTTTAACATATTAAATTAGCCTGGAATTTGTGGGAGAGAAGGAAATCTGCCCTTCTGAGCTTCTTGCTATTTCCTGCCTCTCGTCAGGCTGGGCATGTTTGAGGACTGCCTTTCTCCTGGTATTTCAGCATGCTGGCTTCTGGTCCCAGATGGAACCAAGAAAAGCAGAGGAGTGTGAAAAAATAAAAAATATTTTCAATGTTGTTAACCCAACCTTTTAAAGCCTTAAGAGATTTCCTTTGGATTGGTGAAAGAAATGATTAGAATTTAGGGGTGCTGCTTTTCCCCCTAGGCCAGATAACACATGTTCTCATATTTCTAATGTCATAAAATATACCTTAAGGTAACTAAAAGTCAGATCATTTGCAGGTTCAGTTGAAAAATTTGACTTTTTAAAAAAATTATTATTCTTTAGGCTAAGATCCTCCATGTCCGTGAACATTTCTTAAAAATGACAGGTCCTGCAGTGTGTGACTGTGAATGATTTCTCCCATTGGACGCCCCAGGCAGGGTGAGCTCTTTCCAAAGCCTGTAGAGGCCCATGGTCTCCTAATACCTTGCTCAACAGAAAAAGCCATGGAGACAATAGTTCTAGCTAAACCATAAGAAAATAAAGAGTTTTGAGCCAGGCTTTCTCTGCTAATGAGATTAAAGCCTACCCAGATATGCAGAGTTTTCAAAAAACAAGCAAACACATATTTTGAAAATCTCAATTTCCTCCACAGTCTTTATACAAACACAGACATCAGCTATGTTTGTTTGTTTGTTTGTTTTCTTGTTAGCTTTTAATTCTCTTGAATTGGAGGGATGATTCCTCGGTTCTTAAGCTATCTGGGAGAAACAACGTGGCCACTTTAAGTAACAGGTTATTAAAGACTTTCTGAGAGATGAAGGATCTAAGCCACATCAAGTTCTTACTAAACACCAGGCATTGTACTTACTAGTCATACATATGTGCTATCTCATGCAATTTGGAAGAACTTCTGATTATACAGACACTGCTGTGAATGCTCCTCAAAGATGTCACAGATCCTCAGAACCTGTGAAGATGTCACCTGACGTGGCACAAGAGACTTTGCAGATGTGATTAAAGTTAAGGAACTTGGGATGGGAAGATTGCTGGATGATCTTGGCGGGGCTAATATCTCAGAGTGGTCCTTGGAAGAGGAAGGCAGGAGAGTCAGAGAGAGAGTAGTAGAAACACAAGCAGAGCTAAGAAAGGAGAAAAGCACACTGAAGATGGAGGAAGGGACCACAAACCAAGGAATGCAGGCTGCCTCTGGAGCCTGGAGAGGGACGGGAACCAAAGTCTCCCTGAACCTCTAGAAGGAATCACTGCTAATAGCAGACTTTAGCAGAGACACTGATCTTTTGACCTCCAGAACCATAACAGAATAAATTTGTATTGTTTTCAAGCTACTAAATTAGTGGTGATTTTTATAGCAGAAATAGGGACTAATACAAACACTTATTAAATACTATGTGACACATACTGAGCTAATTAATAATTCTGATTTTGGCAGATGGAGAACTTGAGGGTAAAGAGAGATTCAGAATGTTAGGGCTCATAAATGGTGGGACTGGGACTCAGTGAGGAATTGTCTAATATTTGTATTTCCTGTACTTTGTGAAATACCAAGAAAATAACTTTATAAGCATTATTCTTTGAAAAAAATACTGCTGTGAGGTCAGCATTATTCCCATTTATAGATTGGAAAATTGCAGCTTAGAAAGGTGAAATAACTTTGCAAAGGTCAGAGCCAAGATTTTAACAGTAGACTGTCTACCCTAAATTCATATGTATAACCACTACAGGCACTTGGGAGCAAGGCCAGCATCTAGATACCATTCACTAGTCCTGTGCCTGTGAACAAGTTGCTTTTATTTTCAAAGGTCCTGCCTTTAATTTGTAGAATGTAGATAATGATTCTCATTTTATAGAAACCTTGTGTGAATGACATGTAAACCTTTTAGCAATCCATGTTATACATAGTAAGTTTTCAATAAATGATAGCTAATCTACTGCAAATTATATGACACAGGAAACTCTTTTCCCTCTCCTACCCTCTCCACCAAAAAAATACTAGTTCAAACTTCCATAGAATTTTGTGACTGGGAGGAGACAGCTGCTCAGCCAGTAAAAGTATTTCTCATGTTCCACTCTATCTAGGTGCAACCACGTGCTAATTATTGTAATTACAATGAGATTAGAAATTACATAGGAGTTGTTAGGCAATTGATGCAGTTACAAGCAGTTGTGACTTATCAGTTTCCACAAACACTTTGCTCAAATAGGAACCTGTGAGATGCTGGGGATAGTGGAACATTACATGAGCAAGAAATAAACTACTGTTTTGTAAACTTCTGAAAATTTTGGTTTGTTACATATTTGGTGTCAATCTATGTAAAAATACACACTCTTCTCTATTCAATTTCTTCCTCTCTTAATATCTGCTTTCCTCAACCATTTTCTCTTTGGGTATCATTTAATGTCACTACAGTTATACTATGGAATTCACTGTTCACATTAAACTTTCATCAGCTGTTCTAGTGTTATCCTTCCTGGTACTTTACCATGCTCCAGGATCTAGTTAAGGAGCACCTGTTACATCCAGTTGTCATATCTTTTTAGCTTCCTTAAATGAGGAATGGCTTCTCTTCTCAGCCTTTTAAAATTTTCTTGGCTTGATATTTTTGAAAAGTATAGATCAGTTACCTTTTAGAATTGGGCTTGTCTGTTTCTGAGCCTGGGCCAGTGGCACATTCCTATAATCCCAGTGGCTTGGGAGGCTGTGGCAGGAGGATCACAAGTTCAAAGCCAGCCTCAGCAACTTAGTGAGGTCCTAAGCAACTTAGCAAGACCAAGTCTCAAAATAAAAAGGCCTGGAGATGTGTTACAGTGGTTAAGCACCACTGGGTTCAATCCTTGGTACCCACCCCACCCCCCAACACACACACACAAAATAGAATACATCCCACCATTTGGGCTTGTCTGTCTTTCAGACAATTACACTCTGATAAGGTCTTTTGGTCAAGAATATCACAGTAATGACTTGTTGTTTTTCTCCACATTAGAAAGAATATGATGTTAGATTCTTTCAGTGTTGACAATAGTAAGTTTCCTCAGTTGATCCTGATAATGTCTGCCAGTGTTCTCCACTATACAATTAAATATCTGTTAAGAATTATAAACAAAAATATAGGAACTTTAGCATTCCAAATATAAACATTAAATATTAATTCAGGTACCAAATAACTTACTTCAGGACCCTCTGGTATCAGGGAGAGTACTAAGTCAAACTTTGAAAAATCATAATTTTAGGGTAGGTGTGCCCTAGGAGATTCTGACATTAAAGCTAAAATTTCTCAGTAATTTTCACAGACTCTCAAGTTGATAAAGAAAAATGCACCTTATTGCTGTTATTGGATTTGCTTTTGCCTTGGCTCCTTAGGAGGCAGACCCGAGGCAAGGAGTGAGTATTGATGATTCACTGGAAGGTTCAAATCCAAGACATGAGTACAAGAAAGAGAAGAGAAGGCAGAAAGGACAGCAAGCAGTGCGGTGTGGTAGAATACTTCTCCACCTCTGCTTCTGATAGGTTTCAGAGACCCAGAATGTCACTGAGCAGGTGCATCTGCCCAACTCACACATGAGACTTCTCACTTGGGACACACTGTGTGGCACCACTGACCTGCTCATGAAATACACGAAGAACAGAGGATGTCTACCTACCCAATTAATCAGCTCCAGACCTGTAGACCAGAATGCACACATGAATTCTCTTGAAAGTCATAATTGGAGCATCATCTGGACCATTTTGTGAATGACCATTTTGGACCATTTCCAGATAGTCCAGAATTGGTGGGGTGACAGAAACTGTGAGCAGGAGTCTTATAACTGGATTTGAGTGAGTGAGAGAAGGAAGACAGAGACAGACAGAACTGAAAAACTAGGGTAAGTGACTTACTGGCCCCAAGCAATAAAATGACATTGACAGAACAGACTGGTAGGCTTGATTAAAATCAAGAGGTACTTAAACATCCTATTTGTTGAATGCAATGAATTTCTTCTCTGAGTCTGTGGGTTTGTTGTTCTTATGTTGTTTGGCAATGTATGGTTGAAATTTAAAACATCTTCACTTCAGATTTCTAAAGTAGGCAACTAATGAAAGCAGACCTACCAGATATTGTAGCTGTCTTACAGTTTACAGTATATGAAGATCGGCCCCTTATATAATGATTCAGCAAAGATAAAGAACATTGCATAAGCTAAGCCTGCAATTTTTTTCCCTTTAAGTATTTTAAAGGACAGTGTGGAGGAAGTGACAAGAGAGAGCTCTTTGGTTCCAGTGACAAAAGCAAATCATTGTGGAGAATTTTAATGTCCTAATTAAGGTTCATAATGATTTTCACAAATACAGGAGCTCCAAGAAGAAAAAAAAATAATAGACTGGGCCAGGAGATTGGAAATATGTTAAAGAAATTTACCCTTTTAATAAAATGAAAATGGCTGCTTTGGATGTAGCAGCTCAAGGCAAAAGCTTTAGTTAGTTGGCCTGCTGTATGAGAAATAAGCCTGGCTCTTTTAGGATATGTTCCCCAAGGTTGTTTCCATTGTGGAGAACCAGGAGTTAGAGGGGATGAAAACACTACAGCATCACATGGAGTCTTGAAACATTTAGAGAATCCAAGAAACAATCCAGAGACACTCTACTTTGATCTGAGAGTCCAGAATATAACAAGTGTGTTTTGTAATGTTGCCAGGTCAATGCCAGCTGTTTATAACATTATATTAGAGGAGAGAGAGAAGGATATGGGAGTGATGGAAAGACACATATATGCAGATATTATATTCATTCTTTTTCCAGGAAATTAGCCCTCAACCCTCATTTTCACATCCTTTACAAGTAGAATCAATTGATTAAATGAGCAGAGAAGAATGAATGAAACTATCTTCAGTAGAATAGTTTGATTAAACAGGTAGAAAAGAAGCATATGGAGTAGCTTAGCTTGCATTTCAACAACTTCTGGAACAGAAACAAAGGTCCACTGGTTTAAGATCGCAAACAAAATAATTCTAAATATGGCATTTAAAAACAAACACAATAAAATTTAATCCTTAACCAAAGATCCATGAAAGACAAACAATTAGAGTAATTCTTTTACTGCTGTTATTGTAACTATTAATTGCATTTCTTTCATGGTGAGTCTTGTTTAGCTACAGTGGTTTTTCATAAAAGAAAAACATTGGCTTTTTTTTTAGTGCTAATGAAGAGGAAAGAATATATAAAAATTTTAAAGTGTGGAATTAATTATTTTGAAAAATAATTAAGGACTATGAATTTTCTGAAAGCAATATATCTTTTAAAGTTCCCAACATTATACAGTTGTATTCTGTAAATATTATTTTAGTAATCATTTTGCTTGTGTTTCTAGTAGTTTGTATTGAACTACTCAGAAATAGAAAAGTCACTCAATAAGAGTGACATCATGGGGCTTCCATATCCTCCTTCAATGACTTCCAGATCAAATTTTCTCAGTGTATAAGTGAAAAGATGATGTTTCTAACAGTCAGCCCTGCAGACTCAACCTGGGATCTGAAAATCCAGCTGTGTTCACTTTGCTTCTTACACGGTCACTGTAATGAACACGCTATATGGCTGACAACTGTGTTGATGGTGCGTGAGGCTGAATATAATCTAGCTTGTCTCTTCTGTGAAGGATTTTTCTGACTCTGCTAGCCTAAGAACAATAAAGAAAATTGTGTATTTTGTGTCTTTTAAAATGTTTGTTTGCATATTTGGGGAGGGATTAGAAAAAGACTTGAAAACACACAAAGCACAGAATCATGGATTAAGAAAATTCTACTTTTATAGAGACACTTGAATCCTTCTTCACACAATCCATTCTTTATCAAGGGATGGTAATTGAGGCTGTAAGCACCTCACCAAAAAACAGCCCATGCACTTGTCACTGCTGTGATAAAGGATGATTTCTGTAGGTAGCAAAATATTTAATTGTTTAATTTTCATCTGATGTCACAAAACACTAATAATTCAAAATCATCCATGTGCTAGGAGAAAAGATAGATTTATATCACTTGAGATCCTTATTCTTTATAGCACTTTGCTTGCCAGTGTGTGGTCATACAGCTCACACCTACCCTGAGCCTTCTAGATTCCAATCCAATGTCTATCCAGAATCATTGCTTTCAAGTTATTTATGCTTTTTGTTTCCTTTCTCTCACCACAGTAACATGCCTGCTGCTTTTCTCTTACCCACCCTGCCACACTGAGGCAGTCAAGAGAGGTATAAACGTGAGAAATTTAGAAAGTAGAGAGTAAGGAACTTATTTGTCACAAAACACAAGGGGTAGGAAAGGGCCATTCTTTGCAAGGGTGTGTGCTGATAGAGCTGAAGTGCTCAACTTGGGGGTCTTGATGGGAGGATGGGAAAGTGAAAGGGGGCTAACAGGCATGGGCACAGTGGTCCATGGAAATGAGAATGAGAGGGACTCAGGCAGCTGATCCTACCAATTGCAACTTCCCTTCTTCTCTTCCCC
Organism: Tamias sibiricus; assembly: GCA_025594165.1. Taxonomy (NCBI): domain Eukaryota; kingdom Metazoa; phylum Chordata; class Mammalia; order Rodentia; family Sciuridae; genus Tamias; species Tamias sibiricus. The sequence goes on from CM046661.1 coordinate 87,073,030, forward strand.
TCTACTCTTTTTCCAGTGTTCAGAAATACGAGTTTTCCCTAGCACTGTTGCCTTCCATCACATCAGCTATCATTTTCTTCCTGTGACTTAGCACAATCTATAATATTCTTGACTACTAATTTAATTTGTATAGGTTAGGGCCCACACATGCAGATATTAATACATATTTGAAAAGAAGGAATAACATTGTGTATTAAACAGATAAGTGAGGAAAGCTGGAACTGTGGCCAAAACAAACACAGCATTTCAATGAAGGGAAAGAACATATGCTATAACTAGAAGCTGAGATTTGCATTACAGAGTTACATAGAGTTCTAATCTGAACATCAATAGACAAAGGAGCAATTTAAACCTTCTCCACTGATTGATTCTAGCAGATTCCAATCAGATTTCTAAGGGACCTGGGATATTAGGAGAGGGCAGCCAATGACTTGGTGATAAAACAGGACACCTAAAGCATTGTATTTTAAACTCATTAAATCAGCTATGCTTAAAAAGTGAGATTACTTCCCCCGGGGTCTAGAATCTGGTGCTGGTTATTTGATTTTGGGGGGTAGATGGAATGTTCTGGCTGGTGGAGCACTTAGTACAGGAGATCCTCTGGGAGAGACAAGAGTTGGTAACATGATGGAGTTTGTGGTCCGGTAGTCCTAAGCTCTTCTTCCAGGAAGGCTCAATCTTCAAGGAAAGTGGGGCATCAAATATTTGAAGAATGAAAATTTACTTTCTTTAAAAAAATAATGCTTATAAAAACCTCTTGTGACATCTTGTCATTACTGTACTTGAAATACAATGCAGTAGATAAAATATGGAATTTAAACAAAATCTCAAGTATAAACCCAATTCTATCAACTACTGGCTTTGAGACCTTAAGTGATCACTTCAATTCTCTTGAGATATAGTTTCTTCATCTGTAATACAAGAATAATCATTATTGGGTTGTTGAAAGATTAAAAAAATCTTGTAAATGTATTTTTCCAACTCTAAATGACAAGTGCATTCTAATAATTGCCACATTTATTAACACAGAATTTATTTTTCTGCACAGAGTTTAGCTCATTTGACCAGCACTTATTGCAATGTAGTTTTTAAGAATGTGGGCTCTGAAGTTAGGTTAGAAACTCTTATTAATTTTTCAGTGCCTCAAACTTTTCATCTCTAGAATGGGTTTAAAGACAGGGTCTATTTCCTGATTGTCTTTAATACCAAATAACATAATCCATGAAGAGCTCTTAATATAGTGCCTGGAACGTACTAAAAGGTGAATACATATTAGGTGTGAGTTTTACTCTCTGTTCTCTGCAGGATGGCCCTGGGGACTTCTCGAGTCCAGGTGCATTTACACATGCTGACCACTAGATGGCAGATGCATCATTTTTATTGCACAGATTGGTACCCAGCAGCACTTTGTCTTTGGATTGATTCTTCCTGGCATTCAATGATCTCAGAAATAGCATTTTAAATGAAGTACTCACATCTCTCTTTTTTAGGAAAAAATATTTATATATCTATTAAAAAGTTATTTGTTGTAGTGATTCAGAATAATTTTTTAAGACTATATGTTCATATATATATCCATCTATATGCATATTTTTAAAGTATATATACTCTCATATATATATATACATATATATATATATAGTGTATGTATAATATATCCCAATAGTTAATCTGTCAATATTCAAATGGCATTTAGGTAAAATAACATTTTTTTTAAAAGTTTCTAATGTGTATTCAATGTGAGAGCTAGTCTACAAGTTTAAGGAAGGAGATAAGTACTAAGTTAGATTATGTGGTGTTCCTATCCTCATGCAACTTACAACCTAGAAATAAAGAAACATAAAATGATATTATATACATATAATGATATGATATATATATATAATGATAAGATATAACATATGATAGTAATGATGTTAATGTTAATACAGTATGGTTAATCCTGGTACAGAACCATTAACCAATTGCTATGAGAGCTCAATTAACTCTATTTGAGAGAGTCAGGAACATGCTCTAAATAAAACAACATTAGAATTAGACCTTGAAAGTGATGAAGGTAGTAGAAAATGAAAAAGGGTCTCCAGTTTCGTCCCCCTCCAAATGCATATTTACATAACCATGAAGTTATAAAAGTGCTTGGAGCATTTGGAGACAATGAGAAATGCCTCAGTCAGATTATGCAAAGCCTTTAATAATATGTAAGACTTAGTAGAGAATATTAAGAGGTTATAAGATCTAAATAAGATTTTAGAAAATAAATTTGACAAAAAATAGCTAATCTTCACGAAGGCGTGAGACTTAAATGAATGCTAACAAACTTCATTATGACCATATCTTTATCTCTTCCCACTTCCTTCATTCTCAATTTTGGACTGGACATTTGGAATGGATGTTGGTAGAAACTAATAGCCTTTTGCTGAACATTCTATTTGGAACTCAGAGTTAAGACCCTCAATAACTGATTGAGTCATAGACAAATTTTCCCTGGGAGCCCATTTTGGACTTTAGGATAAGTTAGGTGGGATGACCTTCCATGCCTCTCATTCCTGTCATCTGAACACATAGGGCCTTTGGGGCCATCTCCAGTATTTCTGTAGTTTATAGAGAGAGCCATAGAAACTTATTAGAGTTATAACAGGCAAGTGAAAATAACTTGGGCTAAAATGAGGCCAATGGATTAGAGGGCTGCTGGAATGGATGCCATGGCCTAGATGAGACAAGATGGCTTTAGCCTAATGTCAGTGGAATTTGAGAGAATGGATGACAGATCTGTGGTAGGTTTTGTAGGTGATTTCACCAAACATGACCACCAATTAGATGCTGTGAGTTTTCTCAAAGGCAAGGCACTTCTAAAGAGAATTTAATTTCAACTAATTTGTTGTCTAGCTCTCCATTATGTATGACGCACCTGTAGGCACCCGAAAAGCTTATATCAGAAGCTGTAACTGAAAAAAGCCAGAACGTAGGCAACCCTCAAATGTAGGCCGAACCATAGATATATTTTTAATAAGCTCCCAGCTAAGAAGTGTGGGTCTTCTCCGAGAATGGCGGCGCCGTGGCTGCTTACAAAATTTAATATAAGCTCCCAGTGTGGGTCTTTAGTGTAATTTAATTACTTTAGAATATTACCAAAGTTTTAGCTCTCCTATTACATTACTTAGGAAAGGCAAGGCTATCTGAGTACCAAACAGTAATAAATTGTAAAGACTTGTCAATGTGCATATTTACTCACATTTAATGTGACACACTCAATGTGAGCTAGTGAGAGGTTCGACTCCACATGGTCATGGAGGGAACCAGCCTGTGGGGTTCAACCATGTTTTAACTACATCTATGGAACACAGGCTGTCCTCAGGTAACACTTAAGGGGAAGAGGGGGAACTGGGAATACCCATGCAGCATTCCACATGCATCCCAGATGTGACATCATTTCCATACACACTTCATCAGATCACTTGCATGGCCCCATCTAACTACAGACCGTCTAGGGGGAATTACAATCTCCACTGCATACACATTGTCCATTTGTCAGAAAAATGGCATATAAAAAATTCTTCTCTTGGGATATTGCACCTGGATGAGGAGAAAAGAGTGATTAACCCATAGTGAGAGATGTTCCTGGCTGTGAGGTAGACTCATTCACTGATTATGGATCATTTTGGTTCAGATAAATGGGGCTTAAAATTAGGGCTTTAGCTGTGTTCCAGAGAGCTCAAGCCATAGACCCCCATATTTGTAGAATGGTGCGCACTGTGTACACGTATAGAAATATCACGCCCTACCTCGTAACTGCACAATTATTAGGTGTCAATAAGAAAATCTTATAAAATGTGTTTAAGGAGAAGGAAATGCTAACTACCCTGATTTGATCCTCACACATTGTATATATGCATCAAATTGTCACACCATATCCCATAAATATGTACAATTAAAATAATATAATTATTTTTTTAGATATATAATCTAATAAAAGGGGAAGGGTAGTGAGAGATGTACTACAGCTCCTTCTCCTCCAGAGAATTCTGGGCTCCTTTTTTCTGGCTAGATGAAAATCTGCAGCTTGCTCCTTCTCCCCCCTCTGGAACTTTAGAGAACAGAAGCTTTTCTAATTGAGGCATCAGTCCTCAGTCAAACTGGCAGCTGGAGCCCCCTCTCAAGGCTCTGCTATTGCATAGGAAAGGATTTCAACTGACAGGAGCACTAACCTGAGCCGCATGTTCTGTGAGGTGAATTCCTTCATCCTGGCAGCTGGCTTCCTTCAGAGTCTCTCTAACAGTGTCCTGCTCGCCTCTTTGGGCCATTACTGGCTGTAGACCCAGAGCAGCTGGAGAGACATTGTTCTCACCCCCCTTAGCTTTGTTCTAAATGAAAAGTAACACGAATGGAGTCAAGGCGACTTTCTTCCTGTGTGTTTAGTTTCTACACCAAAAGAAAATCTTTTGAGAGTAGCAGGGTGCTATTTAGGCTCACAGTGGTCCCAGCTGGGGACCCAGCCATTCTGCTGTGCCCTCTGACCATCCTCCCCTCGGGCAGAGAATTTCCTCAGATTACTATCCCCAGAAGCTCTTAAATTACATAATATAGAAAAAACGATTGCTTTTGAGATAAAAATCTACATAACTGGGGATTAAAAAGATCATTTTTGGAAGAGGTATGTGTGTACGTGTGTACGTGTGTGTGTGTGTGTGTGTGTGTGTGTGTGTGTGTGTGTATCTATTCCCCTTCACTTCAATATGCTATTGCTTGTCATATAGTAAAATGCCAAAAACATAGTTGATAAAAATACTTCAGTCTATGTGGTCACAGTTTAACTGACTATGGCAAGTTACATCTCTATGATTTATTTTCTCTCTTCGTAAAATGGAGTTTTTCCAAATGCAAATTGCCAATCCTAAACACTGCCTACATCATTGAGTTGTTTCATAATAAGATAATGTATGTGCAATCTCTAAAATTTTTTTAATCACCATAAAACATAACTGTTTCTAATCATTAGTGTTGTTTTTGTTTTTATTTGTTTGTTTGTTTTGCTCTTTTTTTCTGTTGGAAAGATGACTAAAACTAGGGACTTCTTGTTTTAGTCATCTTCATTCTCAGTTTTGGACTGGACATTTGGAATGGATGTTTATAGAAACTAATAGCCTTTTGCTCCCTGGAGGCAATGCTACACACCATCCATTGAAAATATGATGGGGTGACAAAACCCAGTGGTTGTTGGGCAGAATTTTCAAAGTAGAAGGAACCTATAAACATGGGAATGTGTAGAACCACAATCATCCCTGTCTCCTTTGCAACTCTTCATTTTGTACTCTCTACTTTCAAAACAAATTAAAACAATTCTTTTCACCTCTGAGTGAGATGGAGATACTTTATTTTGTGTAGAATTAGAACATCACTGAGGTCCATTACCAAGTTCTACTCCAAGATAACAATTGAACAGATCATGATTTAAAGGACCACTTACTTGCTAGGTCAGGAGACACTTTCTCTGGAAATAATAGTATATTCATCATCCTTGAAATATAAACTATCTATTTATATCTCAAATAATGATGGGTTGAAGTGTTATTATGAAAGGAGAGACACAGATTTTCTATAAATGTGTTTTTCTTGTGATGATATGTGAAATTACATTCCATGTTAAATTGCTTGAGGCAAGCAAGGTTTAATATGTATCTAAATAATTAAGCTAATTGTGTAAAAATATATTTGCAGAATTCACCAAATGTGTTAATACATTTCACATCATGTTTACCCATTTTACATGACTAAAGCTTGCTTCGCGAAATAGTCTCCCAAATACTGAAAGGCCCCAGAGTCTTCATGATTGTCATCAGCCCTCAGTACTTTCTGGAAGGAAAAAAAGAGGTACTAAGAGTCATATGTTAAAAAATGGCATGCTGTCTTTCCCTTCATTCTGTTTCTCTTCCTTTTTATGGAATTTCAAATTAACAAATTTAAAGGTGTACTCTGGGATATTCATGTCATAACACTAAAAGGCATTGTAAAAACAAAGACACCATCTCTATTAATTTTGCAATTTGCCAGGAGATCCCCCTTCCAGCCTGTGGGCCAGGCTGATGTCACAGGACCTTTTCAGTTCTTTCCACGTGCAGATTGCACAAAACACTGGGCATGGAGAAAGGGCTCTGCCAAGAGAAGAAGAAGAAGAAGAAGATGGAAAAAAAATTAAAAAATAAAAAAAATAAAACTTTGCAGCTCCTCATTGTTTGAGTGAATATAAATCAGATTTGGGTGTGCAAGAGTGATATGAGTCAGGCCACACTTTGGTGTGAATGTGTTGTTAATGCCAAATGACTCACTTTTTGACTGCATTTTCAGTTAAGAAGTGCTGGTGTGCTGTCAGCCCAGTTTATAGAATGAATAGGGAGGACTGGGTCTCTGAATGCCTCTCCCACTTTGCCTCTGGGAAAATCCTTAACCTTCTTTAAATTCCTGTTCTTTGTTACCTCTGCTTTGCCTCACCCTTCCTCCAGCTTTCTCCCTGATCTTGTTTTCTCTTCTGCTTATTGGTCTTACATTGTACAGTCAACTCTCCAAATCCTCAGGTTCCACAACCAAGGATACAACCAACTGCAGATTGAATATACTTTGTATACAACCAGAGATATGTAAAAATGTGCTCTATAAGTATAATATGAAATGATACATTCTGCTGTCATTTCTAACAACTTCGAATAAAAAATAAATACATTTGAAAAAAAGGAAAATACTTAGAAAAGAAAATTGTGTCTGTATTGAACATGTACAGACTTTTTCAGCTATTATTCCCTAAACAATACAGTATAAACACTATTATTCATATTGTACTCTAAGTAATCTAGAGATGATTCAAAGTATATAAGATGATGAGTATAAATCCTATGCAAATATGGCCAGGTACAGTGGTGCATGCCTGAAATCCCAGCAGCTCAGGAGGCTGAGGCAGAAGGATCACAAGTTCAAAGACAGCCTCACCAAAAGTGAGGTGCTAAGCAACTCAGTGAGACCCAGTCTCTAAATAAAATACAAAAAAAAGGGCTGGGGGTGTGGTTCAGTGGTTGAGTGCCTCTGAATTCAATCCCCAATACCCCCCCCCCCGCTGCCTTCCCCCCAAAAAATTGTGTGCAAATACGAAGCCATTTCATTTAAGGGACTTAAGTATCTATGGATTTTGTTATCTGCTGGAGTTCGTGGAATGAATCCCCCATGGATACTAAGGGACGAGTGTACTTCTATCACACTGTACTAGAATCATGTAGCAAAGATTCCATCTTCTCTCTAAATGTGACCACTTGGGGTCCAGGTCTTATTTGCTTTGTTAATCCTTATTTTCCTAGACCAAGACAGTCTGGACAAGTGCCCAGGGAACAACTCCAGGGGCCATAATGTGCATCGAGGTAAAAAAATTGCGCACCTGTGACCATGGCACAGCTTGACAAAGAATATTTACGTTCAAGACTAAGTATGGAGGATGTTCTCTCTAAATATATTTTTCTCCCCATTTATGTGAACTTGCTGTCAATACGGTTTTGTCTTTAATTTCTCTCCCAACTTGCCTTTTATAGCTAGATGCTTAGGGAAATGCATTAAGTTTATGGTGGCTCAGGAACCATTTAGTATTGACGGGCTAATGCAATGGCCCTAATCAACTAGGAGCTCATGAAAACAGAGCTTTGTCCTACTCTCTGAATTTAGACTGTTCCCCTGTTCACATGTTTCCACTGCTGCCTCTTGATGTTATTCATGAGGCTCTTCCACACTTTCTCAGTATACATGTCCATGCCTCAGTTTCTCCAGGTGTAAATAGGAACAATACTATCTAGTTTTTAGGGCATGTTTTTAAAGAATTGAACAAATATATGTAAAATACTTAAACAGTCCACAAAAACAAGTGCAATAGAAAACTATGTGCAAAAAGTGGTATGTAGTGAAAAATAAAATTAAATGCACATTGTGATCATCATCATCCTTATCATCTCAGCCCCTGACACTTTTTTTTTAACCTACAGAAAAATATTCCCCAGCATATGATTCTCTGTGCCATTATCAGCATCCTCTCTAGAAGTGTGCTATACAGTATGGTAGCCACTAGTCACTTGTGGCCACAGAGAACTTGAAATGTGTCTAGTCCAATTTGAGATGTGCTATAAGAATAAAGTAATGCTGGATATTTTGAAGACTTGGTACCAAAATTTAAAAAAATGTAAAAAATAACTCATTAACAATTTTTATATTGATTACATTATTGAAGTTATAATATCTTTAATAAAGCAGATTATATAAGACATAACTTTTCCTGTTTCTTCCTACTTCTTTGAATGCAACTAGTAGAAATCGTACATGTAGTGTGCATCTGTGGCTCACATTATAGGTCTATTAGACAGCACTGCCTGAGGTTACAATTCCTTTGGATTTCTCTTCAGGAACCCCACATCTAGACTGTGAGCAAGAGATACCCCTGCTTTCCATTATGTATTTGCAGGGCCTGGATTGCCTAGGGCAGTTAAGCCCAGCCCACTCTTCCAAGAGAAAGTGATGGGAAAAACGAAATGGGCGTGCAACGAATGTACCAGGCTACCAGGCATTTACTAAGGGTCTAAGTGGAGCCCTTAGGAAGAAGTTATTGCCTCTTAAACAGCACCTTACTCTCTGGGAGTGAATGAAAGGAGGGGCTCTTTCTGTTAAAGTCATTTAAGATCCTTTGCTGAAAGGAACCATATGCTACACAATGAAATACATTCCAGGCAAGATGCATATGCTTTGCACAATAAACACGTATGCAAATCTTGCAAAGATTTCTAAGGAGAAAATGTGTTGCTATTATTCACATCAATACCATTTAATGCATCCTTGTTCTTCTGATCTGACATCAAATCCAAATCTCTTCCTTCTTCCTCCACCCCAACCCTCAACAATCAAGATTTTACACAGAAGCAATCGAAGGTTTGGGGGTTTGGTCAAGAGGAATTTGTTTCTGGTCACTGAAATTTAAGTCTCCATAAATCATAAGCTCCAAACAGGTTGGCAAATATCCAGTGGGCCTGGCAGCATCTGCAAATGCCTCTCAGGGATATTCTGGGTGGGAACAGCACTGAGCAAAAATCCCAAGACCTGAAGCTGCTGCCTGCCCTTTTCAAGTTGAAGAATCACAAATCGTTTTCTCTTTACGACTGTTCTCAGACTCAAACTATTTTGAACACAGAGCTGCAACCCATAATTGGAGCTGGTGTTGAAAGGAAATTAGAATACTCCTTGAATCACATCTTTGCAAGGTTTCTCTCTGCCTAAATGAGTCTCCATTGCAGGTGATAGAGTAGGAGAGGCCTTGTGGGGTCCCAATAAAGTTGTGCTGGCTGGTAAATAAACATGAAAATTCAGAAATCAGTGCAGTCCTGGGAAATTCCATTCAGGGAGTAACGGGTCTTGCAGAGCATGGTGCTCTCTCTTTAATTGTCCCCTGCTCCGTCTGTTGCTTCCCATCATACATTCTTCTGAAAAGCCATATTGCTACAAATACACATTTAGGATTTGATTACAGAGTCTCATCCATTTACATGTACAAGATAGAGCCTACTGTGACAGATTAATGCTCCTAAAGTTTGTACAAGAAGGTTAAATAAAGTGTTACTTTTATGACACCAAATATCTTTATGATGCTTTTGCTAAATAAGAGACCACTCGGTGATGCTGCAGATGTGCCAGATACTTATTGCGAGCTGGCAAAATGCCACTGGTGCTTTAGCCATCTATCACACTCGCTACCTTTCTGCATAGGCCATCCTCACTGCTGAGTGTAATACAATGTTCACCAGGCAGCTCTCCTTTATACTCGCTTAGTCAAAGTGAGACCATGCATGCCCTGTCACCCTGAGACATGACAATGTTACTAGAAAGAAGTGTGCTTCCCACACCGTTCTGCCATTTCCAACTTAGATAATGTGCATACAAACACACAATTTGGGGAATTGTAGGGCCATAGTTAAAGCTGTCACCCACCCACAGTTTATCTTCTTTTCTTCCCCACCCATCTTCTTGGGATCTCCGACCACTTCAGTAGTCTGTCTCGTCCTTCCACTGTGAAGGGCCTGAAACTGTCTCTGATGACCTTTGGCCACGGTGAATTTTCTGCTTCCCCTTCAATTCTTCTAACAAATAACTGTGCTAAAGCACATCTTATTAGTTCAGACTCTGTTTTCTTTAGTGAAAATTAAGTGTTCTGAAAAAGTGGTATAAAAGGGTGTTTTGGCTGAGCTGTGGTCTGATTGTAGAAGCATAGGAGGCCAGGGAACAGAATGATCTTCCCCCATTTGAATCCCCACCCAAATGTAGGAAAGGAGGACCAAGTCTTGCACTATCACACCTTATGTATCACTTGTTTCCTTGTTACTTAAATGAATGAATGAAGGTATGAAGAAGTTCGAAGGCACAGGGGCTTTTGTTACTTGCTAAAAGGGGAAATAGGAAGTTTATCCATTTAATGTTGACTTTAGGTGACCGGCTGGAGGGCGGTGATAGATTAAGAGAATGGAGAGAAGGATATTCTACTGTTTCCATTTCTATCCCTTTGTATTGAAGACCTAGGAAGAAGAAAGAGATGAGGTCAGAAAAAAAGAAAGGTTATTTTTCCTGCTTTCCTGCAATCTCCTGCGTCCCAGGCACAAAGTTGTTGAGAACCCGTTTATCTACACATTTCTGGTCAGTGTTGGTTGTCAGGATATCACATGCATATGGCAGGGACAGTTCCTACCTTCAGCAGGGGGACCGTTGAGTAGTTTCAAGAGACATCATGTGAGCAGATAAGAGCCAGAGAGAGTGGCATGAGAAAACTGTGGTGATGGCTGAAGGCAGAATCGCTTGTGTGCCTATGTGATTTGTGGATATATGGGCTCTCCAAGCATCTGGGTGCAGGCATTTACTGCAATGGGCGTGGTGGCTAGAAGTAGCACATGCCAGGGAGCAGGCACAGGACTTTTGGATTACTGATCTCATGACTTCCTTGAGACTCTCAGGCTGGGGAGGGTGGGAGCACTCATGCTTACTGTTGAGTTGTGTGTCACTCATGCTTGTGGTTGAATCTATGGGAGAAAGGTAGAAGGGATAAAGAGAGCTCTTTTAGGAATCTTATGTGTGTTTTAAAAAGGTGACCAAGACCTTTGAGGCTTTGACTATGTTAATTGTGAAAACTGAAATTAAACATTAGGATACTGAACAGACAACTCTACTTTGTATCTGAACAATGGAGAGGCCTTAACTACCTCTGGTAAAGAAATATATCAACATGAGAATTATTTCCTATAGGAGATGAGTCTTCCCAGTGTAAAATAAGTTTACTGCTTAAATAGCACAAAAAAGAAGCAGGGACCTTGAGCAGTCCACTCTGCTGGAACTGGAGGAGAGGTGTTAAAATAACATTCCCCTCCCCCATAGGGCTGCCTCATAAAGTAGATTTACTTTCAGTGAACACTGAGCTGGCTTTTCAACTCACTCCCAGTCCCCAAGGAGATCCCTATGAAATCAGGGAAAGTGTCAGAGCCCAGATGAAGTCAGCAGGGGAAATTCAGTCCTTTGGTCAAACCTGGGCTGCTTAATTCAACCTACCCTTCAGTGCTGGTGCTCAGAAACTCACTGGGATCCCAGCAGAAGTAGAACCAAATTGAATCCTGGTTTCCATTTGCTGTCTCACTGATTGAGTCACTACTAAAACAGTTTTAAATGCCAACAAATTCAGACCACACTAGTAAGCCCCCTCAGTAATTTTCAGTCATATTCACATAGAGTACTAATGTGAAAAATGACTGTTGATCTCATTTGTATTAAATAGATCTGTTTATCCAAGATTTCTTGGCCATCAAATGATGAATATGGAGATGGTTTTCAAACTATAAATTATGATACAAAAGTAAGAAACTGGATATAAAGTACCACATAAAATGGAATACTATACTGCTTTTAGAATCTATACGGAAACAGACAGAAGTCATATATAATAAGTACAAACACCAGTTGTCAATATTATATTTATAATATGATCCCATTTTAGGAGAAGAATACTGTTCATGTGTAGGGGTGTGTGTGTGTGTGTGTGTGTGTGTGTGTGTGTGTGTGTGTTTCACATAAGAAGGTTTGAAAGTTGGCTACAAACTGTGCACATAGTAGTTATCTCTGTGATGTAGGCTTCAGAGGAGTAGGACCTTAAGTTATGGATTTTTATATTGCTTGAATATTTTTTCTCAACTTGTAATGCTTAACTCTTGTTATTAAAATATTTTAAACATAAGAATTAAATAAAAGTGAGCTGTTATCTCAAATCCACGGGCACATAAATGATCTGCAAGGTTATGCCATTTATTTATTGAGTTAATTAAAGCAGCTTTATACCGTTTCTGCATGTTCAAGACTAACACAATTATTCAGTTCACTCTCGGGCTAGGTAGGAACTATAGGAAGCAAAAACATCATGGATGAGAAGATGAAATTTTGAGACAGATTGCTCGTGATCACATTGTTACCCTCAAATTCCCAACTATGTGACCTTGGGGAGTTGGTTAACTTCTCCAAACCTCAGGTTTATCTTCAAAGAGATAATGAAAACTTTTGACTGCTATTAGAATTAAATCAGTAAATATTTGCAAAGTATATGGGACACATAGTAAGCACTATGAGTGCTCATTAGACTATATATATATATATATGTTATATATAACAATATATATATATATATATATATATATATATATGTTTTACGTTCTTATAAGTAAAAGGTAAGACCTATAACAGATCAAAGGTATTTAACCACCAACTAAACAACATAAAAACTATGACAGATGGTTGGGATCAGTACACTCAACCTCCATTTTTACCCTCTTTCTATTTGACAAGATAGGAAGAATTTTAAAAATGTCTTTTCAACTACAATTGTGGATTCAAATTAAAGTCTGCCAATTTGGGTACACTCATGAGATTAGTAAGCCCAAAATAGGAAGGAGATTATACTCCTGCTGCTATTCAACAACCTTAGAGAGATGTGAATTTGGGGTGGCTGGAATTTGCATTTGAATGTGTAGTCACCAGTTTGGTGACTATAAGGGAACTATTCTAACAGCAATTTCCTCACTGCTGGATTGTAATGTGGTCAGTGTGCCCTTAAAATCAATGAGATGAATGACAACCTCCTAATCTTCCTGTTCTTCCAACTATTTCCCTACATTGAATCCATTTTTGCTCAAAGAACCTGGGGTGATTTCTGTTTCCAGGTCTGAACTCTGACTGGTCCAGAAAGATGAAATCATCCTGGTAGAATTTAGAGGTGGAGTCCATTCCTTCAGAATACTGCAAAGAGCAAAATCTGAGAGTCAAGGATGTATGATTGGAAGTCATTTGGATAGAGTAGAAGATGTTCCTAGAGATGGTCAAAATTAAAATTGGAAAGAAAGGTTTGAATGTGACTTTGCAGAACGTTGAATAAACAGCATAGATTTTTGGACTATCTTTAATACCAAAAAGTAGCCTAAAAATTTCTGAGGTATTCAATGTTTAGGGTAAGCATATGAAGAGAGAGAGAGAGGAGAGAGAGAGAGAGAGAGAGAGAGAGAGAGAGAGAAGGAGAGGGAGAGATGCTCTTTGCAGAAATGTTGTTGCCCTGTGCTAACTTTCCATGGGAATGTTAAGTTCAACTTAATACTATATACTGAAAGAATACCATGTGTGTCGCACTAAAGCAGTGACAATGTGATTTGTTTCTATTCCTGCTGACAGGAAGATCTAGAACATGTCTAGCACCATCCACAAAGACAAGAACTAAGAAAGTGAATTTGAGCAAGTCTAATACTAATATCATAGTTTAGGGCAGCCTGATGTCCTAATCCCAGGGACATATTTGGACATTATAAGGCATCATGCATTCTGGATAATGGGATTGAGGTCTATATTGCTTACAAGTGAACCTTGATATCATGAAATAAAAGTGCATGGGAGGCCTGGGTCTGCAACCCCCTCCCTCCCTGATTCCTTGGGTTGGTAATTTATTCACTAAGCCTCACTTTCATTTTGGTACAAATGGAAATAACACTAACAACATTACAGAGTTGGGAAAATTAATTGAAATTATATGTGTAAAGCACTTTAAATTAAAAACACATAAAAATATAAGTACACAAATGTGTTTCCATGTGGACAGACTTGCTATGTGCAAAGAGTTTTCAAGAATTTTCTTTTCACAGAGTGTCAGAAGTGTTTCAGCTAGCAGAAATAAATATGCTAATTGGAAGTGGATGAATCATAATCTGTGTCTTTTTTGTGAGAGGTTAGATGTGACCTGAACTATGTGTAGCTAACAAAAGAGAAGCATGATTAAAACAATTAGTTGGTGGTCCATTCAATATATCTCAAAAAGACATCTTACCTATAAACTCCCAGCTTCTCTCTTTGAACACCTAGCATCAGAGTGTATTTTCATCACTTAGTCAATGCTGGAGTATTTCATGTGTTTTTCCTTTTTAACTCATGTTTCTTTACATTTTATATTGACCTAATCTCTTTAGTCTAAGATTAATCTATACATTTTTTCAGAATTAAACTAAGATCACTAAAAACTTCATCTTAATACTCTGCCTATTTTCTGCTTCTTTCATGCCCTCTTAGAATTCCAGGAGAGAGAAGCAAGAGTAAGCAGAAAACAGAAAGATGCAAGCACAGATTTAATACCCCCCACCCACAGATGGTCTGATGGAGAATGGAGAGGTCAGATACTTGTTCCCTGGTTCTCTGTGAGGTTGTCCAAAGCTAGATGTGTGTCTATTTCAAAGGCTACCATATCTTTCAGAATGGCCTTTTCTACAAAACTCTTTTTCTGGATTCTGGTAACCACCCCCTTGTTCCATACCATAGGACATAGGGTTATAAAATGCTTTTCCTTCCCTTCTCACATCTCTGTTATTTTAGAATCTAATTCCCCATAAGTTATCCTAATTTGAGCATGTTCTCTATTTTCTGGTGAGATTCTAACTGGTTGATGGTCCCCATGGTACTACTTAAAACCCTCTCTAGATGTGACCATGGAGGATGACAGACAGGTAACAACTTCATGGAAGGTAGATCCAGTGGCCATGGGGGAAAACAAAAACTGACAAGGGGAATAAGACAAGTCTCCCAAAAACAAAAACTGACAAGGAAGTTCTTCTTAGAGAATAAGACAAGTCTCCCGAGCTGGGCACAGTGGCACACACCTGTAATCCCAGCACTTGGGAGGCTGAGGCAGAAGGATCACGAGTTCAAAGCCAGCCTCAGCAACAGCGAGCACTTAGCCCCTCAGTGAGACCCTGTCTCTAATAAAATACAAAAAAGGGCTGGGGATGTGGCCCATGGTTGAGAACCCTGAGTTCAATCCCTGGTACCCCCCCCCCCCCCCCAAAAAAAAAAAAAGAAAAAAAAAAGAAAAAGAGAGAGAATAAAACAAGTCTCTTCCTTTAAGGCTGGAACCTTCAAATATGTGCCCAGGTGGATTTAAAGTGTCTCCCATTCTTGCACTCTGTTTCACTCTCTTCCTCATTGTTGTTTTCCAGTCTGCCTTTTCAACGTAAAATGGGTTTATATGGAGGAGGAAAATCTAGATCACTTGCTTTTTAGTTCTCAAAGTAGCAAGCCATATTCAGGCTTGACAGAGGAAACTCACTGTCACCAGCAGGTCCTAGACTGGATGAGGGGCTCTCTCCTATTTCAGGGACATGACTGTATTTAGTGTATGAGTGGAAAGAAGCAAATAGGTATTTAGTGACCAAAAGGGCAAACTGTGACAGAGATTGTTATTCCCATAAATATCAGATTTTGTTTTTTTTTTTACTTTTTCTCCACTTCCTAGTACATAACTGAAGATTATAGCTTCTAGGCTTTTCTGCAATTTGGTGATACTGTGTTCTGGACACTGGAATATGAGAGAGAATGATAAGCAACACTCCCAGGTCTGGTCCACAAAGACCCCCATGGTCAAACCTTACTCTCTTTATTCATCTACTACCTGGGTGGAGAAAATTAAAAGGACCTGGGAAAGGATCTCCAGAGACATAAGAAACCACACCTCTAGAGGACATAGTGGAGCGGAGTCTTCCACCAACTGGCACCAGACTGAGATAACAATGACAAAGAAATTTTTACAGTAAAGCCAGTGAATTTTGGTAGGGTTGTCTCTTCAAACAGCTGGCATTGTTCTGATGCAAGTGTCAGACAGTCTAGCCTCAAATGGATTAAGATAATTAATTTATGAACTGACATATGGAAAGTGTGTTAGTCAGCTTTCCATTGCTATGAGAAAATACCTGATAATCAGGTTAAAAGGAGGAAAAACTGGCTCAGTTTCAGAGGCTTCAGTCTGTGTTTACTTGGCCCTGTTGCTTTGGTCCTGATGTAGCAGAGTGAATCATAGTGGAAGTGACTGGTGGAAGAAACGTGTTTAACTCATGTTAACAGAGAAGCAAAGAGACAGAAGAAAGCAGGGTCCCAGTGTTCCCTTTGAAGGCACACCCCCAGTGACCTAACTTCCTTCTACCAAGCCCCACTTCTGAAAGGTTCTATCACCTCCCAATAGCACCATAGGCTGGGGACCAAGCTTTTAACACATGGGCCTTGGGGGACATTTGAGATCCAAATTACAGCAGAAAGTCTGTGGGTAGGACAATCATCTAAGTTCAGCTGGATGCAGAATCTTGCTGTCACCAAGTCATGATTCTCACTGTATCTCAGTTTGCTTAGGTCCTACTTTCCTCTTTGTGCTTCTAGTTTTCTTCTGCTCTCCTCCTCTGTTACATGATATAAGCAGCAGCTCCAGAATCACAATCTTACTGCTGACACATTTTTGTGCTGAGCTGATTCACTGTGCTAAACTGGCCCACTTTTGACTCAGCCACTTTTGCTGGTCATGTGTTAGTTGACTTATTCTATCCAATCAGGTCCCCAGAAGGCAAATGTGAGTAATGTGGGCTTAGAGTGGAGGCAAAGAGGATTCCCAGAAGAAAGCCAGAGTACTTCTTTTCTGGGAAAAGGCAATTGGATACCGTGTGTCAAACACCACTGCCCACTCTATTTGCTTGGGGCTCACTCTCATCCTTTATCTACCATTGAATTGAGCAACAAAACAATCTCCTTTTGTTTCTTCCTACCTGTACTACAGTCACTTTTATAACCCTAACTAGGGTTGATATGGGTTTGAAAAGTTATGGATATTGTATGCGGATTGGGTTTAACGAAGGGAGACATCATTAACTTACAAAGGTTTTAAATTTACCCATCAGAAGCTCCAAAAGAGTGTCATTTCTCTTGTAATTAAATCCTTTTTCTCTCAAGCACACATTTAATGTATACATTCTTTAGATACCACTTGTTTTTCTCATATTTTGAATCTGTTTAGTTTAAGTACTAGTTGTGCAATAGTATTGTTTGTTTTATTTAATTACAAATTTAAGCTGCATGGTAGATTTTTGTGAACTGGTCTAGGGACTTTGTATCTATTTATAACACTGTTACTATGAGGAGATGTGTTCTGAGTTTCAACTAGTCAATTGATAAATATTCTTTTAAAATACAATTAATTTGCATATGGGGTACTCCTTTGTTTATGTTTTGCTGTTTAATAAATCAGCCTAACACTTTGTGAAACAAGTTTTTAAAATTATCTTTTGTGGTTCTGTAAGCTGTGTTTCTAGTTACAGTTGGGGATGTCTCATGGTGGCAGCCTGGACTACAGTCATCTGAGCTATACATCTAGAGGGTTCACTCAGGTCTGAGACTTGGCACTGGCTGTCATCAGGCAGTGGGGTATTGACAGAGGACCCTCACCAGTTATGTTGTTTGGATTTCCAGAGTTTGACAGCTGAATTCTGAGTGGGAGAAGCCATAGCATAGTAGCTTCAAGAGACCCAGGTAGAAATATGGCTTCCTATCCTAGGCCTCAGAAGTACCAGGATGTAATTTCCACACATTCTATTGGTCAGGAAAGTCACCTAGACCTATCCATATTCTAGAGGAGGGTGATTAAACTCCATCTCACAAATGGAAATGTAGCAAAGAGTTTTAGCCACTTTGGGCGCACTGTGGAACTATCCGCATCTCTACAAAAATAGAACAGGTTAGGTAGTTAAGAAAGTCACTGCCAGTGTTCATATACAGATTTTCATTCTCTGTTGATGTTAAGTGGATTTCCTAAACTTTCTGTACTTTGGCATCTTCATCTATAAAATGATGAGACAGGTTGAGTATTCCTTATCTAAAATAGGATCAGAAGTATTTCTGATTTGGGGCTGGGATTGTGGCTCAGTAGTAGAGTGCTCTTCTAGCATGTGAAGCACTGGGTTCGATTCTCAGCACCACATAAAAAATAAACGAAGGGGAAAAAAAGGATGCTAGAATGAGATGGATATCATTACCCTAAATGCAAGTTTAAAGACATGTATAGTATGACTATACTTTGTATACAATGATATGTAAAAAGGTGCTCTATATGTGTGTTATGAATTGTAATGCATGCTACTGTTATATATACAACAACTTGAATAAATAAAAAATAAATAGAATAAAAGTATCATGTCCATCTACCACTTAAAAAATAAATATTTCTGATTTTTTTTTTGTATTTTGGAATATTTGCATATGCATAATGAGATATTTTGGGGATGGGAACCAAGGCTAAAAATGGTATTCATTTATATTTCATATATACCTTATCTCACAAAAATTGAAGGTAAAACTTTATGCAATATTTTTAGTGTGACTGAATTTTGACTCTGATGTGTCACATGAGTTCAGTTTGGGGATTTTCACACTTGTGGAGTTCACTAATGGCACTTCAGAAATTTTTGATATTGAAGCATTTGGGATCTTCCCATTTACAACACATAACCTGAAATATAGTACCCAGGATCCTTTAGATATAATAGTAATGCATTAAAAATACTTATTTCAGTTCCTGGCACTTACCTGTCATTATTATCATTATCTGGGATTAAAGATCTTGTTGTAATACCAGTGTATTTGATAGTGGCATCTTTCCCATGTGGCTTACACAAACAGGTACAAAGCTTGGTGTTTGTTTATTTGTTTGTTTTATATAAGACTATTAGTAGAGCATAACACAACTTGTTACTGCTTTTTTCATTTTAAGAACAGGGTATCAATTTCTCCACTTCCCTTTCATAATGAAGCTACTTTCATTGCTCTCAGCTATATCTTAAATCAGTTACACATACACTTTTTTCCATAGTCCAGCATTTACTATCTTGTTTTTGATTGGTTACTGACATGTCATTTATATGACTTTCCTCTCTTCTTACCAGGAAACCAAATTGGTTTATCATGCAGGCCAGTGGATTTCTTTTGCTATTAAATTTGGTGATTGATATTAGAAAAATTATTTTTAAGAGGCAAGATAATCAACATGTTCTATTAAACATCATGTGTTCTAGGATAACTGCTCTTGAAGATGAAAATAAAGACTTATTTTCAATTAAGAAAAGGAAATAATGAGTTCATTAATATGATGTTATTTGAATATTTTCTTTTAAATATTAGATAGTTCATAGATAGTTTTTTCACAAGTAAATCATTAGGGTTAGCTTCTTTAAAACAAGACTTCTCGGGTGACCCTTGCATCAATTCTTAAATGGACACCCTATGAAAATTATCAGGATATTAGAAATAAGCTAGATTTTCATTTTGACCAAAAGAACTCTAAATAGCAGTTCTATAAACCAAAAAAAAAAAAAAAAAAAAAAAAAATTGGCAGAACAGATTGTAGAAATTATAACTAAGCTAGAGGACATTTTCTATTTCTAGAATAAAATGTTACTTGTATCCAAGGAGCATTGTTGTTTCGGGTCTGGGCTCTCTTTCCAAAGAAGCCTGGAAGCTTTTTCTTTTCAGTCTACAGAAGACAGTATTAGGTGCTGGGACAACTTAAAAGCCTGTTTGGATCAAGTATAGAGGGAATGTGAGCCTTCTGGGACCTGAGCAGGGTACATTGCTCTGGTCATGTTGACCTCTGGGATGAGAAGGACTGTGCCTCCCATGAGAGCTGTTTTCCCTGGCTCTCCAGTGACAGAGTGTCTGAGCAAGTAGGGCCAGAGAGCCTATAGATGATCTTTTTTTACAACTGGTGAAATTGAAACCAAAAATGGGAAGTTATTTATTTGTGGCCCATTGTGGCACTGCCCAGGCATCCATTCTTTATTATTGTTCTCTCTGAAGTAGACCAGGAAGGTCTCCACCATCTGCCAGAATGCTGAGGGGTGAGGTGTATCTTTGATTGGATTTCTATTTTGACCCAGACGACTGGGGAGATAAACGTCACTCAACAAGAATTTGTATATCAGCTCTAGTGACTGGTTTTCATTTGGGCTGACTAGCAAATTGGTATCAAATTCTATTCAGAGTCATTTTTCTTGCTAAAATTGAACTTTCTCTTAATCTTACTGTATTGGTGAAACTGAGGTTTCTCTACTTCTACAGGCAGGTGGGGTCTGCGTAAGCACAGGCCTCTGCAACCAAGAAAGCCTGTTGTAGTGTTAGCAGCTAATCAAGGCAGGGGACATCTGCTCGAGTCACCTCTGATGGTTACAGCTGGCAAAATCTGATTCTTTTCCACTACCATTAAGTGGTGCATGGCATCTCTTAATGGAAGGTAGGCTACACTCTCCAGTGTTGCAACAGATCCCAGAATCTCAGCACCGATTTCTTCTTTCTAGGTTCTGGGTTCTTATCTCATGAATCCAAAAAAACAAAACTGACAGACGAGGAAGAGTGAATGAAAAAGAGTAGGATTTATTCAAGCATGAAGGAAAAAAAATGACAGCTTTTGCAGGGTGAGAGGGGACCTACTAGGGGTTGATGCCTGAGTATCCTAGTCTAGGGGTGTATACAGCAATTACGTCCAAGCTATTGATCCAATTTTATTCTAATCAGGGTTTGTAAAAGAGCAACATTACTGATTAGCCCTACTATCCCATTCAAGTTTGCTCTACTTCTGTTGAGAAGCAGGAGGTCGAGGTTAGCAGCTCATGGGTGCTCAGGATTTGGGGCTGCACTACTGTGTGGAATAACCATCTACACCAGGCCTGGCCCAAGCTGCCATGGTGGGACAGTCAACACACCTTGTTTTGCCTTGGCGCTGGCTTGCAGGGCCTCAGACTCAAGCAAGCATAGTGGGCTCCATGTGGCTGTGGCCTTTGCTCACCATCCAGGCCTGGTCTGCCATTCTGTCACTCCAGGACAGGGCTTAGTTTCATTAGCCCAATTTGCGTTGCTGTAACAGAATACTTCATGCTTGATCCTTTGTAAAACTAACAGATATTTTTGGCTCACAGTTTTCAAGGCTAAAAATCCAAGATTAGGTGGCTTTATCTTTTCAGCTCTGGTGGGGTCCTTCTGCTATGTCGTAGTATAGCAGATGACATCATGGTGGGAGCAACAACAAGAGGGAGAGGTCATATTGTGTGACAAGAAGCAAGAGACTGAGCCAAGACAGCGAAACTTACTTTATAGGAACACTTTCTCATAGGAACAAATTCAGTCCCAAGAGACCTGCAATAATACTTTCACAAGAACAGTACTCTCAGGATGTAATCGCTTTTCACTAGGCCTCACCTGTTAAAGGACACACTGGGTATAGGAACTTCCAGCACAGGAGGCTTTGGAGGAAACCCTCAAATTGTAGCACTTGGAAAAAAACAGTGCGTCAGAGAGTGTTAATATTTTTACCCTTAAATAGGGCCCAGCATTTTCCATTCACTCCAACACCCATGCATTCATTCACTTGCTCAGCACACACCCTACATACACCAAGCATGATGCATGTGTAGCTCTGGCAAAGTAACACTCAGCTCTTGTCTTCAGCATTCGTGGAAAATAAAAACAAAAAAAGTGTTTAACCCTAAGCAAATTTAAATACATGCATTCCTTCTTTTATTTGACTTTTCACTCTCTCAACATTGTCTTTAATAAAGTGACTGTCACCATTTTATGAGAAATATGTTATCATATTGTTTTCTTAGTGTTTCCCGTTTAAAAAATTAGGCAAAGGCTGTTAACAGGGACTTCTGCAAAAGAAGATATGTAAACAGACAATAGGCACATGTAAAAATATTCAGCATTATTAGCCTGCAGAGAAATGCAAATTAAAATATGGTAAGATACACTTCACTTCAGACAGGTTTAAAATTTAAGAATTAAAAGTAACAACACCAATATTGGTGAGACAATGTGAAACAAATGGGATCCTTACACATTGCCAGAGGGAGTATAAGCCACTTTGGAAGAGTATAGTATACAAAATTGGTATAGTCATATAAAAAATGATTGCCAATAACTACTAAAATTAGATTCATGCTACTCTACATCCCAGTCATTTCATACTAGGTATCTGCCCCCAAAATCAGTGCTTATGTTTAGCAAGAGGTATTGAGAGAAATGTTTATAGCAGCATTAGTAACGATATAAAAAAATCTATCATTGATCCTAATGTCCATTAAAATAACACTTATACAATGTAAAACTATACAACAGTGAAAAATAATGAATATATACAACAAGGTAAATAACATAGACCTTATATTAAGTGAAAAAAACCCATACTACTAAACAATCATGCATTATATCATGTATATAAATTCAAAAGCAGATTAAACAAATTCAGGGTCCTACATATCAGAATAATGGAGTTGACTGAGAAGTGGCCCATGGAAATTATGTAAGATTCTGGGTATGTTCTATATCTTGACTTGGGTGGTAGTATATGAATACATACATCTGTAAAAAATTAATTAAACTGTTCAGTTACGATGCATATACCTACTGTATCTCAATACATAAGCCACATCTCAATAAAAAAGAACAAAAAAATACATGATCTCAGAAGTTAAAAGAAATGAACACATGGATTTGCAGTTGCTATGAGATTGTTTTATAGCTACTTGCTGATTTATTACATACTTCAGTACCTTTTCCTCACATCATCCATGCATAGATTGCTAAGTGGCCTCCCTTTCTATCGCTACCACCTGACTCTCTCCTACTGTTCCATTGTCACCTGTTGTTATTGTTTGGATGTGAGGTGTCCCCCAAAAGCTCATGTGTGAGACAATGCAAGAAGGTTTGGAGGAGAAATAATGGGGCTATAGCCTTAACCTAATCAGTGAATTAATCCCTGATGTGATTAACTAAGGGGTAACTGGAGGCAGGTGGGGTGTGGCTTGAGGAAGTGGTTCATTGGGGGCGTGGCTATATGGTATATATTTTGTATCTGGAAGGCAGAGTCTGTCTCTCTGTTTCTGATCACCCTGTGAGCTGTTTCCCTCTGCCACACACTCTTCTACCACGCTGTTCTACCTTACCTTGAACCTCAAGGAATGGAGCCTGCTGTCTATTGATTGAGACCTCTGAAACCGTAAGTCTCCAAATAAATTCTTCCTCCTCTACAGTTGTTTTGGTCGTGTCCTTTAGTCATAGCAGCAAAGAAAGCTGATTAAAACAACTGTCTTCTCCTAATAGACATAAGTAAGGGCCTTCTAATAGTCTTACAAATAATGTCAGATTCGTAGGGTTTGGAGTTTTTTGATCGTACACTAAAAAACAATGTTAAATAGTTACCCAGAATGCATAGTGGATCTAAACAACATATAGACGTGCTGCTGAATCGGTGTCTGAGGCAGCTGAAGGAAGGCTATCCCAGGAGTGTGGCATAATTGCAGAGCTTTTATCCCATTTCCTATCACATTGAGAGAAACAGGTGCTAAGGACTCATAAGTTTTTGTAATTGTAAAATCATAATTTAATTTGCATACAATTCTTACCAATAGTGTAAAAGTGCTGTATTGCTTGTCTCATCTTAAGTTAATTATAATAGAATCAACTCGCATCTGAGGATTTCTGAGTATTTGGAGCACTCTTAGAAGAATTAATGTCTCCTGTGGGGTGTTGAGAAACAAGGGGTTTTAATCACTTAAAGCCTTTTTCTCACCTTTAAAACGTGCTACAGATTCAAAGTACATATCTCAGCAGTAAAATCTAGATTTTGGCTCACATTCTTAAAAAAATGTGTCCCATCCCACCAACTGACAGTATTTCAAGCTATTAATAGCCTGATCCCTGTATACTTGGTTCTCTGATATTTTTAGAGTCTGCATTGGAGTGCATTAAATTGTTTTTCTTTCTTCTTAAAAAAGTAATTATTGAGACTAGATTCTGCCAACAGCATCTTGCAAAATAAAATAATAGCTTGGAATTGTTTAGAACTACAATATTACTACTTTCGCATTGTTACTGTGAGGAGTATTTTTAG
Source organism: Tamias sibiricus (assembly GCA_025594165.1). Classification (NCBI taxonomy): domain Eukaryota; kingdom Metazoa; phylum Chordata; class Mammalia; order Rodentia; family Sciuridae; genus Tamias; species Tamias sibiricus. The sequence goes on from CM046661.1 coordinate 87,097,349, forward strand.
TGGTTTATTTCATGAAAACAGTGTTCTATGCAGCCCATCATTACATTAGTTCATGTTTACTGTACTTTCCTTAAAATTGCTCTTGCAGGGGGTTCAGAATGCATATTTTCTTTCAACAAGGGAATATAACCCATTGGAAAGTCAAAGCAAGAGAAACCCTCTTTGGGAAATGATTACAGCCAAAGGTATGAAATTACACCCACTTCACTAATTACTGCTAATCTTATTTTTAGCTTCTAAGACAACACTCTGAAAACTCGCTTCTCCTGGATGACCTATATAAAGTTACTTTATAAACCCAAAGAAAGTGAGCTAGTATAAAAGTGTCAAAGACAGGGAAAATCCACCTTTGGAATAAGGACTTTGAATCTGAGTTCCCACTTGAAGCACATCACCCCTGCCATAGTCCATGGGGAAGATGTTACCTGTCAATCTACATCAAGTTAGTTTTCTGTTCCATGTGACCAAAATTCAAATAATATAGATTTTTATGATCGCCTTAAAAACAAAAGTCCTCTGTTGTACTAACCATTTGTAATTTGAAGAAAGACACGAAGTGTTCACAAGCCCACATGCCGGTCCTGCTGACCTGCACCCAGAGAGTGGTGGGCACTGACAGAAGGACTCTGTCAGGAAGGGTGGGGTACCCCCCAACCCTGCCCTCCTCCCCAGAAGCCAGGACCACTACCTGAAATCTGACCTATTAGGTTACTTTGGGTTACACTTCTTAGATTTTCTGAGCCGCAGCATACGAAGTCTAGGTCTTTCAAAGATTCTTGTCCAAGAAAATAATTTTTTTAGTACACTTGATAGTAAAATCAACCTAGAGAGAGTGTTCTGACCTCCTTTCATTTTCCCCTTTTATATCCATTCTCTTTAAGATATTCTCTACTCAAGTCTCTTCTGAGCTCCAGAGAATTCTTTTCATAGTTTCTTGAACATCTCTATCTACAAAGCTAAATATAAAATATAAAATAGTTTTAAAAGTTGACTTACTCTGGTTAATAGCATCCTTCAAAGAGTACAAACATTTTAGCATAACCAATGTTGGTAATATTCTTCCTATGTACCCACAATTTTCTGTTTTATTACTTCTCCATAAATTACTCATACTCTGGTCTGAAAAGACTAATTCTAAAAGACCAATTCCTTTCCCTATTCTTACATATTTATTGTCTTCTCCAGAATTCAGCTAAAATGTAAATAACTTACATATGTTTCTCCCTTCCCTTCGTAACCTCTAAAGGGCTAGGTGTATTTTGTTAGGTTCTCATAATAACATAAGAAGCCCTGCATTTAGTACTATTAGATTTAACTGTAAGTGTGCGCGCACGTGTGTGTGTAACTGTAAAACTACAATGTCCAATGTGGTTGCAATGTCAGTGTGGTTGAATTTAAGTCTTACTTTATTAAACTTAACAAAAATTAAAAATAAAAGTCCTCAGTTGCACTAACCATTTGTGGATAGTGGCTCCTCTCTCATCACTGAAGAAGGTCCTATTGAAAAGTGCTGCCCTAAGAGACAGTGACTAATGAATACATAAACAAGCAAATGCATTTTATATAGCAGGCAATTAGTAAATGTTTATTAATAGAGGAATGAGTTGAAGAATTACCTAGAGCATTTCTGACTTTGAACTCCTTATTTTCAACTTGTTGTTTTTTGTTGCCTTAGATTATCTTTTTCCTTTGATTAATATTATTTTTTAATTATTGTTCCTTCCTCATTCTAACCCCTTTCAAACTAAGTCTCTTCTATAGTGATCTTTCTAAATAATGCTATTGTACTTTAATCATATTCTTTCCTTGCTGAAAAACCTTATAGTGGGACTTTGCTTCAAATTACATTGGAGAAACTGATACCAGACATCTTCTCATCCTATACAGGTAGAAAATTGAGGAGTATTCAAAAAATATCACTTTGCAAAAACTAGAGAAAAAACAGAACAAGATTCTTGAAAGCAAGCAGACAAATAAAGTGATCAATGTTGCTTAGAAGAAACTTCCAAACATAGCACATGTGATAAAAGGAGGTGGAAGAGAATGACAACTTGACCTCCTGACAAGACAAAGTGAAGAGACCTTTTAAGAACTTTGGCAGACACTAGAATGTCACTCCTCAATCATATGACTGAACTATCCTTACAGTAAAGACTGCTCTGGCCTCATCCTAGCAAAGTTTACACATAAGCTTCAGATGATTAAGCTGATCTAAATATATTTTGCCAAGATAAACTCCCATATCTTTTTTTTTTTTAATTATTTACTTGCTTTAGTTGTACACAATACGTTTATTTTTACGTGGTGCTGAGGATCAAACTCCGGGCTGCGCATGTGCTAGGAGAGCGCACTACCGCTGAGCCACAACCCCAGCCCCAACTCCCATATCTTTTAAAGAAAATTCAGCCACTACACAAAATTATAAAATTTCTAGACATATGAGGAAGTAGGGAAATGTGACTCTTAACAAAAATCAATCAACAGAAACAGATACGGAAATGTCAGAGATGAGGCAAAAATAATGGGATCATGATATACGAACTTTGAAACAGTCAATATAAATATGTTTAAGAATTTGAATAAAAATATAAATAAGAGGTTAATGTAAAGCCAAAAAATTGCCCAATGCAAATTCTGGAGTTGAAATAGTCAACATTGTGAGTTAAAGACCTGCTGAACGAAATTAACTAATTGAACACTGCAGAGGAAAAGAGCAAAGAACTTGAACACATAGTGTTAAAAACTGTCCAACTGAAGCGGAGTGGGAGGGCGTAGGTGTGTTCACTCAGAGAGCACTGTGGGATAATAGTAAATAGCCTACAATACATGTAACTGTATTTTCAAAAGGAATAGTTAAAGACTATAAAATAGTTAAGGAAATAATAACTGGAAAGCTTCCAATTTTGATGAGAACTCTACACAGATTCTAGATGTTCAGCAAATATCAAGCAGGATACACATGAAGAAAAAACATCCTGAGTTATGTAAGAATCAAATTTGTATAAACTCATGATAATGAGAAATATGTGTCAGAAGTCAGAGGAAAAAAAGATACATACAGAGCAACCAAGAATTGATGTAATCTTGAAAACAATGCAAGCCAGAGAACAAAGAATGACAATTATAGCATGTAGAAGGAAGTAAACATCAACCTGAAATTATATATTCAGTAAAAAAACTTTCAAAAGTGAAAATAAAATACATGAATTTTTCTCTCAAAAAAAGTTGTGAGAATCCATTGCCAGCAGTTCTGCGCTAAAAGAAATGTTAAAGGAAATTCTTTATGCTGGAGGAAAATGAAACCAGATGGAATTTTAAATCAACAGAAAGATATGAAGAAGACTAGAATTGATAAATATATTGGTAAATATAAAGAGATCTTTCTCAATTTCAATTCTTTAATATAAGATGATTAAATGAAATAAAATAATAGTAATGCATTTCAGGGATTGTAACACTCATATATATAAACTATAGGACTACAGTAGTCCCAAAGAGTAAGAAGATGAAAATATTTGAGGTTATCACATTATCCACGACAGCATAATATTCTTCAAAGGTAAGTGGTAATAAGTTGAAGGTACAAATTGTAAATGCTTAAGAAACCATGGAAAATAAATAAAACGAGGTAGCAAATAATATAACAGACATTAGTGGAACACTAAAAATAATTTTCAAATGACGGGCTATAAGCAAAGAAAAAAACAACAAAGAACAGGTGGGAAAATAGAAAATACATATCAGAATAGAAGATTAAAAACAAAAAAATCTATTGGGTTTAATATAAATGGTGTAAATTCTAAAATTTAAAAGAAAATATTTTAATGGATAATAAAGCAAGGCCAAACTACACACAGCCTATAATAAATACACTTTAAAAAATAGATATGTTCAAAGAAAATAGCACATGCCAACACACCACCCTCTTAGAAATGCTGCAAAATACTATAGATTTCCCTGTGCTCAAGGTGCCTTTGTGAGGCCAATACATCCCTTCCATTCCTCTGGCTTGGTGATTTGAAATCTCCTTACATTTCACCAGGCTTTAAATGCTCCATTTGCCTAAGCTGTTTAAAGTTAGTTTTCTGTTGCATGTGACCAAAATTCAAGTAATACAGATCTTTAGGAACTTCTGGTTATGTTACTAACAAGAAGGGAGCAAAGAGCTGCTTCTGGTCTAAGTTCATTACTGCTGCTCTGAAATATTATAGAGAGCCAGTTTCTGGATTGACTGTCTTCTTAAGTCAGTGCAGAAAAGCTGTGTACATGAACATGGAAGTAGTTCCACTTGAGTTGTAGGCCTTGTCTCCTTCTAGCTTTGTAATTAGCATTGACAAGGGAAGGTTGGGTCCATAAACTTCTTATGAAAATGCCATAATCTTAGAAAAAATTAAACCTAATAGAAATGTGGCATGGAGTCCAGAGACATTAATTATTATATCCAATTTTAGACATTGGAAGATAAATAAGAAATACAAGTAAAGGGGGTATTTTTAAGAATAAGATGGCTTAAGAAGATTAAAGTAGTTTTTAAAAAGTCTGGATAATGAAACAAGTTTCAAAGGCAATAGCAGAAATCTAGTTGAATGCTTTTTGCTCACTTTCATAGGAAATTTATTGATAGCAATTAAGAAATATCCTTGGTGACAGTGTGATCATTTTGTCCTTTGTTGATGGAGAAAGAATACATTCAAATATAAAAGCAGTGATGAATGCTCTAAAGCTATCAGAATGCATCTTTGTAGTGACTACTAAAGTCAGCATCCAAAACACATGTGCTCCTGGGCCCTGTGCTTATAAAAGTAATACATATCTTGGTAGAAAATTGGAAGACATAGAAAAATAAGGAAAAAAAAAAAAGAAACACCCATAGTCTCATATTCATCTATACTGTAAGGATAATAGTTCTTATCTCAAACATTGCTATGAAAATTAAGAGATGATTCATGTTAAAATCTGAAACATAGGAGATGGGGGTATAGCTCAGCAGTAGAGTCTTTGCCTAGCATGCACAAGGCCCTGGGTTTGATTCCCAGCACAGCAAAAGCAAATAAATAAAAGCTGAAACATAAAAGGAACTCGATAAATGTAAAATATGCTAATAGTACACCATCTTTGTTTATATAATAGTGTCACTTTGGCTCCCTCAAACCAAAGGTATGATAGTGAACAGAGGTAACTCTAGCTTGATAAACAGGGGACAGAGGGACATACCAATATGGGCAAGGGAGATGAGTATTCACACCATACCGCCTTCACTTGCAGGCGGAAGCTACCCCTGGGGTAAGTACAATCCAGATACTCCTGGCAAGACAGGCTCTTCATTCAGGCAGAAAGCAGCATTTAAACAGAGATACAAGTGCTGCTTTTGAGAAGGAAAGCAAATGGGAATAGTGTTCACAAAAATGGAAAAGGATCCGAGAGAGATGTTCACGGAGTGTCTACTCCAGTCCCCTTCTGTTTTCTTTTCTATGCTTACTTGGTTTATTTGTTTCTTCTTTATTTGTTTACATAGTCAAAAGAACATTTTAAAATCATCAAAATGTTAGCTCCACGTGGGAAGAAATCTGCCCCCTGCTGACCCCATAATACTTCCAGACCTAGAATGATGTCACATTGTTAGCACTCAATAAATATTTGTTAAATGAATTCAACTTTATGATCTGCTTTTATCACTTAACATTATATTATGAGACTCTTTCTGAAATTAAAATCCTTTTTAAATTTTTTTATCTCATTTATATAGCCACTTATATTTTATGTAATTTTTTCACTGTTGTCATGTATTTACAAACCTCTTCTTACAAAAAAGTTTGCTGCACTATTATTATTTTCTCACAAGAGATTCATGAAAATAGGATTACTCATTTAAATTATATGCAGGATTTTATAAGGTATAGCTTTCCTTTCTGTCCATATTTTAACAGCACAATCAACAAAATTTATTCTGTGGTGACCCTGAACCAAGTCATTGGCAGCTGAGAATATTAGGCAGAACATATTCAGTCAATTCTCTGTAAAGCAATACAGTAATCTAAACTTCTATTCAGAAAAGTATCTTGATATTTCAACATATGATATATTTGAAACAAATATGACTCATGTCATAATGACCATCAAATGTCAAGACCAAATACCAGGTAGGGCTTTGTCCACAGGCATCAAAGCCACACAGACCAGCATCTCAGTGTCCCTGAACTGGTTATATGAGGGGCCAGCTGGCACCAGGATGCCCCCAAATCTCCTGCTTAATAAGAGAGAAGGGAAATCTTGCATATTTGAAAATGCTGGAATCTTGTGTCCCTGAAGACAGTGGTGTGTGATTGGCGGTTTCAGGTCACCCTGATTATATATTGAATCTGTCCTTTTGATAGTGGCTGCTAGATACCACTTGCAGGGTTTATATCCTGCCATCTTCTCTACCAGGTCAGCATGACATTTTTGTTCAAAGGGTGTCATCCCAGCTCTGATTGCTACATACTACTGGGCTCTGACAGCTTCAACTCTGTCCCCATCTATTGGAATCTCTAAGCTATTCCCATTTCTTTCCCAATATCTGACTCCATTCATTCAACAATACAGACACATTTCTGTGAGCTGCATGTCAGTTATGTGACCCCCAACAAAATCAGGAATGTTGCACTAACAAAAATAAATAAATAAAGGTATCTATTCTAAGAATGCCTTATAATTAAAATGTAAGCTGTTTTCTATGTACCAGTAGACAAATTAGTCAAACTAGTTTCATTTTATTCACCAGACTTTTTATTTTTCAGAATATAACAATTTTTATTTTGAAGTCTTTGAAAATAGAAACTGTCAGATACCATTTTTTATGCACATATGCAAACATAGCACACATAGTGTTGGGTAGATGAGAGGCTCCATGTAAATACCTTTAGATTTCAGTGAAAATGGATTTATTATCATTTTTATGTGTTAAAAGAAGTTGGACTTCTTTGTGAAATGTGGGCAAAATAGCCAGCTGGTGACTGATATTTCTCACTTTTCAGAGACTGCTGGCTTTGTGTGGAGAAGACTTTGGTCTCAGGTCTGAGTCCATCTACAGCCCTCTAAGCACTATATCAATTGCCCCTTTCAACTATCCTAGAAAACTTCCATGAAGCTGAGGCCTGGCTAAGCTTTTAGATTGCTTTATGGCATTCTTTCCTTTCTTTGTACAGGTTGTCAGTATGTACTTTCTCTAAGCTTAAATAAACTACTTCTTTGCTTATAAGAAGTCATGTACAGTATATTGTGTTTCTCAAGGGTAATATTCATCCTTCTGGATATATTCCCCAAATGAGGGAACTGTCAACATCTGTTTCTGGCAAGCTAAGAAAGAGAAGGGATGTCAGAGCCAGCAACTTGCTTCCTGTGGGAATAATTCTGGGTTTGTACACCTCCTTGACTGTTAATTTATAAACATGCTAACCATATTATTCTCCTCATCAAAAATTTATGCCAGTTTTGAGCAGACTTAGGGAAAAAAAATCTCAAAACTCTAGAATCAAATTCTTGAGCTTCCATTAAGTGGAGTGGAGGTCAAGAAAAATTTAGCAAATGGTTTATTGTCTGCTATGCATTTAAAAAATTGCATTATGTACAAAGAGCATAAAGAGTTTATATTACAGAAGCAGATGAATTTATCTTGCTCCCGTCTTCTCCAGATGTAAAAAGAAAACCCAACCAGATGTAGGTGGCAGCTTGTGAAGCTGGTTAGGCAGGGCCAGAAAGCTGAGTGTGCAAGATGAAGTCTGAGTGTTGAGGGGTAGATAACTGCTAAATCGTGAGAGAAGCCAGGATCTAAAATCCAGGGCTCTGAGCCATATGCATGGAGTTAGCAGGTCTTGGTAACCAAGAGAAAGCCAAAGGAGAGAAACACCAGGAAGCTGGAGCAAACGGGTTTCTTAGAGTTTAAGCTATAGAGAAGTTGAAGGAGTTGGAGGTCAGATAAATTTTTAAATTAACTAATTAAATTTGTAGTTGACAGATAAAAATTGTGCATATTTATCATGCATAGCATGATGTTTCTAAATATGTCTACATTGTGTGATGGCAAGATCCAGTCAATTGCCATGTAAGTTTTTATCTGAAACAGCAAAGTTAACACTTCCTAGCGTAGTGAAATTTTTTTTTTTTTTATTTGATTCCATGGGTCTCACTGGGCATGGATCATAGGAGTGAAAAGGAGGAAGTGGCAGCCAGAGAGAAAGTCAAATGCTTTTTGGTACGTGTCAGAAATAGGAACTAGATATAGTGAGAGAGGGCCAGACCTGGAGAATAAACAGTCTTTTGGAGAAGATCCCAGCAGCTGGGAAGTCCAAAAAGGTGGCAGAATCTGCTGTCCAGGGGCTTTGGCAACAGGTTGAAGCTGGAGGTCCAGGCAGGCAGGTGGTTGGCATACAAAAGGGCCAGAGGTGAGCAATACCCTGGCAGGTAAGTGGAAGGCAGGGTGAGGGTATGTTGGCAATAGTGCAAGGAGTCCCCAGCCATGAAGAACAGGACTCAGGTGGAGACTTTTGTCTTTAAAACATTTGAGGCTGGCAGGCAAGAAAGCAGGCAAGTAATGAGAGGGAAGACAAGGACCTGATTCCTGTAGCCCAGGCCCAATCCTGGGCCTAGACACCTGGAAATGAGAAATAAATATTTAGGATCAGAGCCCAGCCAGAAAGAAAGCTAACTTGATGTATAGCTCAGCCCTGGGGATGCTTCAATATCTCATATCCACGGACCAGGGGGATCTTCTGGTTGTGAGGACTTAACTGCAGTGAGGATGGGGGAAAAAAAAATAGTAAGTGGCCTTGGACACAGGTGGAAAAGGCAGGATGTAGGGATAGTATCCAGATAGTACCCAGAGCTCTCCACTGGGGCTGAGACAGGAACTAGAGCTCTGAGGGAGCCTTTACAGTAACTTCACTGCAGGTATCCTCGGCCCTTTGAGATCCCAGGTTTGAAGCAGTACATGCAGTAAAGTGCTCAGGAACTAGCTGGAAAGGATGCTGAATGTTTGGGTTCCAAGTACTGTTTTCAGTTTGGTACTTTTCAAATTCATGCTGGAGAGTGGTTGTTTTAAAACATGTCTTCCGACTCCTTCATATTTCTTCTATGAAAAGGTAGAGTCTCATTCCTCCCCTGTTGAATATGGGTGGCCTGGAGAGTTGCTTCTGAAAAATGGAATGCAAGAAAAATACTGCAACATGTTCCAGGTTACTCCTGAAGAGGCTATGCAGACTTTGGTGTCTCTCTAGGAACTGTTGTTCTTGTAAACTGTCCTTTGCTATGAAGGCCAGGTCACATGATGAGGTCACATGTACTTATTTTAACAGACCCCAAGGAGGTTGCAGCTGAAACCAAGGGTCAGACATGCCGGAAGGAGTCTTTGAGATGATTCCAGACTCTGCCACCATCTGATTTCCATCACATGCAAAATCCTATTTACACTTATGCAGCTTACTTCAGTCGATCCCAAGACATAAAATGATGATGATGATGATGATAAGTAACTGTTTTATACCACTAAGCTTGGGTAATTTGTTACACAGCAGTACATAATTTAAAGAACTTGTTACCTGAAATGGGGTGGGGGAGTGGTGGTGTTATTGTAATGATAAGGGAAGCCTGCAGCATTAGCTTTGGGACTGAAAGGCATGCAGATACTAGAAGGGTCTTGAGGTGGCTGTTAGTGAGGGGTTAAAGAGCAAAGCCTATTGGAAGCTAATGTATAGATACCTGGTATATGGTAGCAGAAGTTTAGCAACATTCTTGTTGCAGCAATGGGAAAAACAGAAGTGTATCCACTAAGCTGGATGATTTTGTTAAAGAAGGCAGAAGATACCTTCCAGTTTTTCTAGCTGCCTATGATAAAATGAAAGGAAAGAAATGAGTTAAACAAAAACAAAACAAAACAAAAAATCCCACCCACCACTGTTAAATATAATATAAATGAGCCACAAACTTGTTGGATTAAAAAATTAAGCTATTTTCTCATTTCCAGCCTCTTCTAGGTGGTAAAATTTTTCTTGTCAATGTTTCCTATTTTAAGGGAATAATATTAAAATTAAATCTTTCCTAAGTAAGTATGGTTTGGATGTGAGGTGTCCTCCAAAAGTTCATGTGTGAGATAATGCAAGAAGGTTCAGAGAAGAAATGATTGGGTTATGAGAGCCTTAACCCAATCAGTGAATTAATCACCTTATGGGATTAATTGAGTGATAACTGAAGGCAGTTGGGGTATGGCTGGAGGACGTGGGGCATTGGGGGCATGTCTTTGGGAGCATGTATTTGTGTCTGTTAAGTGATCTGCTTCCCTCTGCCACACTCTTCTGCCATGATATTCAGCCTCTCCTCCAGCCCCTGGGAATGAAGCCCGCTGTCCATGGACTGAGACCTCTGAAACTATGAGCCCTGAAATAAACTTTTCCGGGGGCTGGGGTTGTGGTTTAGCAGTAGAGCGCTCGCCTAGCACATGTGCGGCCTGGATTCGATTCTCAGCACCACATAAAAATAAAGGCATTGTGTACAACTAAAAATAAATAAATAAATATTTAAAAAAAAAAAAAAAAAAAAAAAGAAATAAACCTTTCCTTCTCCACAATTGTTCTGGTCAGGTCTTTTAGTCCCAGCAGTTAAAAAGCTGACTAAAATAATGATCACTCATGGTTTTCATTAGGTGTCCTTTATCAGGTCAAGAAAATTTTCTTCTATTTGTACTATGCAGAGAATATCCATGGGACTGGATACTACAATTTATCTAATGCATTTTCTGCAACATTTGTGGAGTTTCTTTTTTTTTCTTAATTTTTATTTATTTATCTGTTTTTTGTTTTGTTTTGTTTTAGTTTGATAATAGGTAAGGCATATTGAGTGATTTCCAAATGTTAAATCAATCTTCCATTCTTGAGTCAAACTCAACTTAATCACATTGTATTATCCATTAATATATATTACTGCATTCAGTTGGACAAGGTTACAGATTTTGTGTCTATTATTCTATAAATTTCTTTTCCTATTATTTTTTTCATCCTGGTTATTAGGGTAATCCCGACATAAAATATACTGTGCCACGATTTCTGTTCTTCTACTTTTTGAAAAACTTTGCATACAATTGATCTTGCTTCTTCCTTAAACGTTTGGTAGAATTTAACAGTAAAACCCTCTGAACCTGTAATATTTTGTGAGCTTTCTAATTACAAACTCAAGAGATGCAGGACTGTTCAGGCAATCTGATTGTTCTTAAGTGAGCTGTGGTTGTTGTGTCTTTCTAGGTGTCTGCCTTAAGTTTTCTAACTTAATGGCAAGAGATTATTCATAATGTTTATTATCTTTTAGTATCTGTAGGCTCTACAGTCATGTCCCCACTTACATTTCTGTTACTGGTAATTTATGTCTCTAAAATTTTGCTATAGTTTGAATCTTGAACATTCTCAAAGGCCCATGTGTTGAAGGTTTAGCGTCAGCTTGTGGCACTATTGGTGGGGGGTGCAACCTTTAAGAGGTAGGGCCAAGTGGGAGAAAGTTAAGTCATGTGATCCTGCCCTTGAAGGGCATGCTGGGATCCCACTGTCTTTCTCTATCTCTGCTTCCGCACCATGAGATGAACAAGCCTCTTCCAACATGTGATCCCACCATGATGTCAGAATCAGTAGGGCTATAGTTGTATCCATTGATTTTTTTAATGATATTTGATTTCCTTTGTTTTTCTATTTTATATTTCCTTGGCTTTTGTTCTTGTCTATACTATTTCCCTAATTCTTGTTACTTTATTTTTAATTTGTTTCTTTCTTGTTCCTAGTTTGTATAATTAATTTTTAAATATAAGCATTTGATGTTATAAAACCCCTCCTCTGCTACATATAAAAAGTTTATTTTGCTTTAATTTTTATTTAATACAATATTTCTAATTTCATTTTTGAGTCATTTTTTAAGACTTTTGTAAATTTCCAAATATTTAGAGACTTTAGAGATAAATTGTTATTGCTTTCTAGTTTAATTCTGTTGTGATCATTGAGTATGCTTTTAAATATATTAGGGCATATTATATTGATCATGTTGTCTATTTTAGGGAACAGTGAACATGCAGTTGAAAGGAATGTGTATTCTGTTGTTGTTAGATGGATGTTCAATAAATATAAGTTGGTTTAGAGTGGCTTAAAGTTTTATTCACATTATCTTATTATTACTGATATTCTGTATAATTGTTTTATCACATGTTAAAAAATAATTTTTCAAATTCTCAATTAGAGTTGTTAATTTTCTTTTAATTCTTTTAGTTTTAATTTCCTATATGTTGAAATCTGTATTTTGATAGTTACATATTTGGGATCTTTTAATTTTTTACTCTTGAAGAATGACTTCTTAATCATAATAGAATATTCTTATTTAGTCCTGGAAATAACCTTTGTCCTTCAATCTACATTGTTAGTAATATAGCAACTCCAACTTCGTTTTGATTATTGTTAGCATAGTATATATTTTTTCATCTTATTACTTCTTAGCTATCAGTGTTTTCATATACAATTGATTTCATGAGGACAAGAAATCAGTATATTTGGGTCTTTTTTTTTTAATCCAAACTGACCTCTACACAGTTTTGGTGTTGTAATTACTAAATATGATTTATGTAATTATATTCCTGTGTTAAATATATAATCTTGTTGTTTTCTATTTGTACCATCTGTTCTTCATTCCCTTTTTCTTCTTTTTCTGACTTCAATTGAAAAGAATTTTTTTCTGATCCCATTTTTATCTCTACCATTGATTTATTAAATAAATTATTTAATTATTGCTCTAGGGTTTAGAATTAATATTTTTATTATACCAATCTACTTTCAAATATATATAATTTCATGTATACTTTTATTTATCCCTTCTGGGTGTGTGTGTGTGTGTGTGTGTGTGTGTGTGTGTGTGTCTGAGAGAGAGAGAGAGAGAGAGAGAGAGAGAGAGAGAGCACCTGTAAGGGAGAGAGGGAGAAATAGAAACTATGTTATCATTCCCACACATGCTATTATTAATTTTGGTTTAAACAACAAATTATCTATTAAAGAGAGTGTTTAATGCCTAATATTTTTCTATTTTCCTACATATTTTCTATTAAGGTGTCTTTAATTTCTTTGTGAAATCAAATTTTCATCTGTTATTATTTTTATTTTGCATAAGAACTTACTTTAATATATTTCTAATTATAATCTGCTGACAATAAACCATCTCGGTTTCTTTGTCCTAAAAGCCACTTTTTCCTCTTAAATTTTGATAACTATTTCAATAGGTATAGAGCAAATTCATTTTTTTCTTTCAATACTTTAAAGATGTTGCTTTATTTCCTTCTAACTTTCATAAAATCTGACAAGAAATCTATCATTCTTAACTTTGTTTATTTGGATGTAGCATGTCACTTTATTTCATTTGGTTGCTTAAAGGTTTCATGTTATTGTTGTTTTGTTCAGTACCTGGTTTTCAGTCATTTTATTATATTGTGATTTTTTAATTGATTTTTTTATCTGAGTGTTATGGTTTGGATATGAGGTGTCCCCCCATTAATGGTTTGAATACAAGGTGTTTTCCAAAAGCTTATATGTAAGACAATGCAGGAATTTTCAGAGGTGAAATGATTAGATCATGAGAGCTATAACCTGATCAATGGCTTAATCTACTTGATGGATTGATAATTGGAATGAATTAGTGTAGTTGTAGGCAGGAGGGGAAGGGCATGGTTGGAGGAAGTAGGTCACTGAGGGAGTGTCCTTGGGGATTGGATTATCCCTTGCTTCTTTCATTCAAGTTTTCTGCTTCCTCGCTGTCCTCAACTGAGCAGTTTTTCTCAGCCCCACCTTTCTGCATTGTTCTAATAGGTCACTGATGACCTCTCCATTTACTTAGTATTTTATCTCTCTGTTCTTTTTGGCAAGTTTTCATTCTTATGTTTTTAAGTTCATAGATAATTTCTGCAGTACCTAATCCACTATTAATTCTATCAATATATTATTTTAATTTAAGAAATTCCATTTGTTTTTTAAATATATTTTACATTTCCCACCTCATCATGTTGACTTATTTTCTCTACCATCTGAGTTCATTTAGCACATTGATAAAGTGTTTCAATGTCATTTTTCATAAATCTTTTTGTTTCTGTCCTTTCTGAGTTTCTATTTATTGATGTTCTGCCTAATAATGGTTTACAATTTCTTTTGTTATTTATTTCTTTCAAATTTATTTTTTATTCTAAGTTGTTAGAAATGACAGCAGAGTGTATTACATTTCATATTATACTTGTAGAGCACATTTTTACATATCTCAGGTTGTATACAAAGTATATTCACACCATTCGTGACTTCATACATGCACTTAGGGTAATGATATCCATCTCATTCTACCATCATTTTTTCTTCTTCACCCTTTGCCCCCTCCCTTTCCCTTCTTCCCCATTGGCCATTCTAGTGTTCCTCTAATCCTCCTATGCTCCCCATCCCAACCCCACTGTGAATCGGCCTTCTTATATCAGAGAAAACATTCAGCATTTGGATTTTTGGGATTGGCTAATTTCACTTAGCAGTATATTCTCTAACTTCATCCATTTACCTGCGAATTCCATGATTTTATTCTCTCTTATTGCTGAGTAATACTCAATTGTGTATATATACCACATTTTCTTTATCCATTTATCTACTGAAGAATTAATATCAAGAATCAATAAATGGGATAGATTCAAATTACAAAGCTTCTTCTCAGCAAAAGAAACAATCAGTGAGGTAAATAGAGAGCCTACTAATTGGGAACAAATTTTTACCACACGCACATCAGATAGAGCACTAATCTCTAGAACATATAAAGAACTCAAAAATCTTAACTACAAAAAAAAAAAAAATAACCCAATCAATAAATGGGCCAAGGAACTGAACAGACACTTCTCAGAAGAAGATATACAATCAATCAGCAAATACTTGAAAAAATGTTCGACATCTGTGACAAGTAGAGAAATGCAAATGAAAACCACTCTAAGATTCCATCTCACACCAGTCAGAATGGCAGCTATTAAGAACACAAATAACAATAAATGTTGGTGAGGATGTGGAGAAAAAGGTATGCTCATACATTGTTGGTGGGACTGCAAAATGGTGCAGCCAATATGGAAAGCAGTATGGAGATTCCTTGGAAAACTTGGAATGGAACCACCTTATGACCCAGCTATCCCACTCCTTGGTCTATACTGAAAGGACTTAAAAACAGCATACTACAAGGACACAGCCACATCAATGTATATAGAAGCACAATTAACAATAGCTAAACTGTGGAACCAACCTACAGTTTCTGGTCTCTGCCTGTTTAATAATTTTTTATTTGATGCTAGATGATGTGTTTTATTTATTGCATATCAGGTTTTTTTTTTTTTTTTACATAGTTTGAAACTTCTCAAAGAATTCATTTAGTTTACTTGGAATAAGTTTTATACTTTTGAGATTTGCTTTCTGGACTTGTTAAAGTGATTTCAGAGTAGGATTAGTGTTAGACTAATTTAGGTACTTTGACTAGGTTATTATCCTTCCAAAGACTGTGCCTAGAGTCTACATTGAGTTATTTCCAATCTGGCACAAATTCTTCTCATTCCCATGTGAGCTCCAGAAATTTTTTGGCCTACCACTCTAGTGGTTCTTTTCTTGACCTAAGACAGTTTCCCATCACCATGCAGAGATGAGTACACAAAGATTGGAAGTAGTCTTTTTCTTCTAATCTATGGTGGTTTCTCTTAATGTAACCCTCTCCTTTTAGATATATTGTACCAAACATATTCTATCCACTTTGGTCTTCCCAAATTCCAATTTCTACCTCTTCTATGATAAGACTGACAAGATCTATTTTAGTTTTAGTTTCTTGCACTGGAAACGTTTTAGATAATGGGCTGGGAAAACCATAGGGCTTTTCAGAAAGCATAGTCCTGAAAGGCCTATTACCCAATGCTGAAAAATATTGTTTCATATGTGTTGCTTGGTTATGCAAGTGTTTAAAGTAAAAAAGTAATCCGGTGCTTGCCATTGCATCACAGAAGCAGCAGTGCTGTGTTGATTAAAATCTACACTTTTTATCATGGCCTGAAAGGCCCAGCTAATCTGTACTTGCCTAAATCTCAATAATTTCATGATACTCTTTCTTTATTTCAATGTGTTGTTGATCTCTTTCTTGTCTCTGAAATACCCCAAGCACTTCAACACTGCTACACAGAATGTGCTTCATCTTGCACATCCTATGCTATTGCAGAGGCATGTTCAGACCAGAGCATTCTTGTCATTCAGGATTCAGTTCAAATGTTACCTTTCCATATAATAGTCCCCAAGTGTCCATTATAACAAAATAAATACTACCCCCACTTATTTCATTTCTTAAGTCTGGCAGGTATGTTTTCATAGGCTTATTTGTTTATTTAACCAAAGTATCTCTTTTGTTCTTAACAGTATTTCTCCAGCAGCATTCAGAACAGTGCCTGTGATATAGTAGATAATTGGTGTTGCTATTTTTTAAGTTGATGTGTGGATTACATATAGTGAATATTCATATTTTTAGTCATTTTCATTAATATATATATATTGCTCTGGTCTGAACATGCCCTTGCAATAGCATACATTGAAAACTTAATCTCCAAAGCATTAGAATTTAGAGGTGGGATCTTTAAGAGGCGATTAGGCCATGATGCCTCCACATTTGTGAATGGACTAAAGCCATTACTATTGCACTGTGTTCATAAAAGACCAATCTTGGCATCTCCCTTCTCCTTCTCTCTCTTTCTCTCTATCCCTCTCTCTCCCCTTTTACCAGATGATGACACAGCAAGAATTTCCTAGCAAAATGCTGGCATCCTCAGGCTTGGACTTTCTAGCCTCCAAAATGGTGAACAATAAATTTCTGTTCATGATAAATGACCAGTCTGTGGTATTCTGTTATAGCAGCACAAATGAGACTAAGATATATGTCGGGACCTTACACTGTCTGCCAAGGGGATGGAAAAGCTCTGGCTTTCTGGCTGCTTGCCACATTACCATGCCCTGTTACAGGACCTAGGCTAAGCAGGGGGCATGGCTGTGAGAACTGAAACCACCCCAAGGATAGGCCAATGGCTCTGCCAATGGCATCCGCCCATGCTCCTTATGTGTCCCTGTGATCTTTCTGCTGACTGGCCCATGTCCTCTATAAGACCGTCCAACTTCCTCAATAAACCGAGTTCCGGCATTCTACTGACTGGGCTCCCCGACGCGGCGGCTCTGAGTCTTTTGAAGGCAGGGGAGGAGGCATCGGCAGACTTCACTTTCCCAATCTAGCCTCTTGGGGTAGGCCTCTCTGGCCTCTTTTGCTGGACAAAAGAGGTCCATCCCGGGTACAGGGTGGCTAAAGACCCCAACCCCTTATAATTTCGTGACAGATATATATTAATATAGACAACATTTTCATCATGACAGAAAGTTTTATTCCTTTGCATCATTCTCCTATGAAAAAATAGCCATTGTTGTGATTTATAATCATAGAACAGCTTTGCTTATTTTAGAATTTCATACAAATGCAATAATATGGGATGCATATTCTAGTTTAATTTCTATCACTGAAAGTAATTGTTTTAGTTTTATCAATATTGATGCATATATCAGATAATTACTGAGTATCACAATTTTTGAATAATTCAATCCATTTGTCAATTTATCAATAGAAATGAAGATTGTTTCTACTTTGTGGGCTATAAGGAATAAAGCTGATGTAAACTTTTGTGCACCAAATTTATTGTGAAAAAATACATTTCCCTCGAATTTATTCTTAGGATTAAAATTGATAAATTGATAAATCATAGGGTAAGTATGCTTATCTATTTAAGAAACTGACAATTTTCCAGTGTGGTGATGCCATTTTACATTTCCATTATTATTGTATTAGGGTTCTTGTTGTTATATATTGTATTAGTTAGCTTTTTGTTTCTGTGACAAATATCTGTGAAGAAGAACTTTGAGAAATAAAATTTTATTTTTACTCACAGTTTCAGAGGTTTCAGTCGAGTTGCTCTGATCATAGAGGATGGAATCAGAGATAGAAGGGACCACGGGCAAAATATAGCCCCCAAAGGCATGTCCTCAGTGATCTGCTTCCTTCAAAGGTGTCTTTCTTGCTTGTACTTTCTACCATCTCCCAGGAGTCCATTCAGCTATTAATGAATTAATCCACTGCTGAAGTCAGAGCCCTTGTGATCCAATCACTTCTCAAAAGTTCTGCCTCTGTACATTGCTGCACTGAACTTCAACACATGAGCTTTAGGGGATATTCTAGATCAAACCATAAGATATTTACTCAGCAAAATTTGGTATGTCACTATTTTTGATTGATGACTTGCTATTGTAATAGGAGTGTGAGTAGGTATTGCAGGGTACCTTTAATTTTCACTGTGATGAGTAAAGATGTGGATCATCTATTGCTTATGAGCCGTTTGCACACTTTCTTTTTCCAAGTGTCTAAGACTACTGATATTTAATTGAAGGTTTTGCCATTTTGTTATTGAATTGCCTATTCTAAATACAGTGGATATTCCTCTATTCTTAATTTGCTGAGAAATCTATGAATGGATATTTAATTTTTTTCCTTATATTTCTATCAAATAATCATATGGGATATTATTTTAAAATTTTTTACATGATTAAATATATTGATTTTCAAATGTTAAATCAATCCTGCATTTTTGGGAAAATGTAAATTTATCATATATATATTTTACATTGATGAATTAAATGTGCTAAAATTTTGTTAACTTTTCATCTTTGTTCATGGGAGATACTGGTCTATAATTTTCTTTTTTGGTCAAAAAATATTATATGATTTTTTAAGTAGGGTTTTAGTGATTTCAAAAATGAGTTAGAATTGTTCTTGCCTCCACTATTTTCTAATGGAATTTGTTTGCAACTGATATAATTTCTTCTCAAACAATAAAAATAACAAAGGAAACCATATAGACCTAAAATTTCCTTTGTGGGAAATTATTTCATACACATTCCATTTCTTTCAGTAATAAAGTACAGTTTAGACTCCATCTTAATCAGTTTTTGCAATTTGTATATATCATGGATTATGTCCATTTTTCCTAAACAATAGCACTTATTCACCATAAGGTGTTCATAGTATGCCAACATTATCATTTTAACACCTTCAGAATCTGTGGTAATGCTTTATAATTTATTTTTAAAATTTCCTTATTTTTCTTGATCATTTCTGCTAGGGAATTTTAAATTTTTTTCTTTAACCCATGGATTATTTACCAGGCATTATTTATCTAATAGTTACTGGTTTCTTATTTAACATCATTGTAGTTTACACACATACTCTGTATAAATTTTAGTCTTTTGAAATGTCTTGAAACTTGTTTTATGGCACAGCATGTGGTCTATCTGGGCCAATATTTCATTTGTACTTTAGAAAATTTGCATTCTGCTTCTGTTGAGTATATTATTTTACAAATATCGATCAGGTCATGTTAGGTGATAGTGCAGTTTAAATATTTTGTATCTTTACTAAATCTTGTTTATTTGCTTGTTCTATTACAGGGGTTGCCAGCTAAGTCTTCAATTATGATTAAGAATTCATCTATATTCCCTAAGTTTTTCCCCCATATATAATTTCCTTAAATATTTGGGATCTTTTTTAGAACACATTTATTTTATAATATTGTATTTTAATTAACTGCCCTTTTATCATTATGAAATTCTTTTCATCTTTGGTTATACTCAATCTTACAATTTCCATTCCCTGATACTTATGTGGGTCAAGTTTAGATGCTGAATATTTTTCATCCACTTTCTATTTATTTATTTATTTGGTACCGGGGATTGAACTCAGGGGCACTTGACCACTGGGCCACATCCCCAGCCCTTTTTTGTGTTTTATTAGAGACAGGGTCTCACTGAGTTGCTAAGTGCTTCCCCATTGCTGAGGATGGCTTTGAACTCGTGATCCTCCTGCCTCAGCCTCCCAAGTGCTGGGATTACAGGCATATGCCACCAAGCCCGGCTTCTTTCATCCACTTTAAACCTGTTTATGTTAAGTGATTCTCTCACAATCAGATATACTTTGGCTTTGCTTTCTCATCCAAATAATTTTTTAAAATGTTTTGTCCCTTTACATTTGCTAAAATTATTGCTATATCTTTATTTAGGTTTAATGTTTTGACATTCAATTTTTTATTTGTCATTTGTTCTTTTCTCCCCCTTTCTCTGCCTGTATCTTTTTTTTTCATTTAGAACAAATAAAACAGTGTTAGAATTCATGTAGCATCTTCCAATAGATTTTTAGTTATGCCTAAAATAGCTACAATCATTTGTGATCTTATATTTTAGTTCTGTTTACTGTAAAACTCACACTCACATTTTAAAATATTTTACTTTAAATAATTAGTAGTTTTTAAAGCAGATTTAATTATATACATGCATTAATACTTAATTAACATTTAATGTTAATATGTAGATATGTAACTAAATATAAAGAGATATATGTATGCAGAAATAATTTTAAAAAGGTATTATATGTTTACTGACCTATTTCTTCTTTCTGGATTTTTATGTTCCTTTCTTTAGAATCAATATTTTATCTGATGAATGTCCATTATGGATACAAATGTTCTTTGTTTATTATAGTGTAGGTTTAAGATTGTAATTTGACAGTTATTTCCCTACTAGAAATATTTTCTTTGTCTTCATTGTATTTCAGTATAGATCATTTCTATTAACCTAACATTCAGTCTATTGATTTTCTTTTTTGCTGTGTCCAGTCTGCTGATCTACACATAGATAGAATTTTTCATCTTTGATATTGTATTCATTTTTTAAAATCATACAAACTTTAATTAACTTCGATAAAGTGCATGTATGACGTTACGAATGGTGTGAATATACTTTGTATACAACCAGAGATATGTAAAAATGTGCTCTATAAGTATAATATGAAATGTAATACATTCTGCTGTCATTTCTAACAACTTAGAATAAAAAATAAATTAAATAAAAAGAAAAGACTATATCTCAAATTTGCCTGTACAATTAATTAAAGTTATTTAGAGTCAATTTATGACTATTTGATGTGTTTTGCAGGAAATTTTTGAAGAAAATGTATACTATAATTTTAATTCCTTTATTTACAGTTGAGCTCTAAGCTTATTTGAAAACCTTTATCAAAGCTAATTAAAGTTTGTATTCTCCATTCTAGCATGTCTATTTCTTTCTCTACATAAAATGGTTTCTTTCTGCCGAAATCTCTCATTTGTAATACATTTTTTACTATATATTTTACCATATGTTTTATCATATTTTTACCATGTATTTTACCATATTATATGCTGGAACAAAGGGAAAATAAACAATTATATTCAAGCTAAAAAGCCATCTACATAAACTAAAGTAGAAGATGGTCAATTTTAAGACTCAAAAAAGTAAAATAAATGTCTCAAAATTTGAAAACATCCCTAGAGAAAATAACTAAGATGAATAAAAGATTCAGGAAATCTAATGTAATAATTATTGAATTTCTGAAACAAAAGATAAAGAAAAGTCAATATTTAATAAAATCAATAAAAGAAAATTACCCAAAGCAGATAAAATGCATATGGTATGTTTGTAGAAAGGCTCTTTGTATTCCAGGAGGGTTAGATGGAAAACTATATTCAACTGTAAAATTTTTAGAGTTCAAACACTAAGAGAAAATTATTACAAGATTTTAGACAAAATAAAGAAATTACAAAGGAAAAAATATCAGACTGGCATTATACTTTACATCTGTTAGAAGGTGGTCAATGATGTCTACAAAAGTACTGGTTTTGCAGGATAGGGTTCAGGAGAACTGTAACCTAAGAATACCTCACCCACACCAAACTGTATTTACTCCAGAGTAAAATAAGATGTTCATGCATGGAAAGTTTTAGAGCAAGATTGCTGGTTAAAGTAAATGTTTTTGATGCTATCCAAATGCAGGAACCCAAAAGAGCAATTTTTTTCTTCTCTCATGCAACAGTTCAGAAAAATGAAAGTGATTAAAGGTGTCCTTCCTATGTGGTAATCCCAGGTTCCTACCTATCTGTTATTCTACAATTCTGTACAGCAAGTCTTCATGAGCTTCATTAATGCTGCAACTTATAAAGCCCATCTCAAATTCTATAGGTGCAAATATAAATTACAAAGTTATACAAGGTAATTAGATTGAATTGTAATTATTAACATATTTATTAAAAATTGTGATAAAGTGATGTATTAGGACATAATTTTGGTCATGGATCAATTTCAAAGTAGTGATGAGTGTGAACATCAACTTGAGATAAGTTTATCATTTTTCCTTTTTCTGGATGAAGAAATTGAGGTATAAAGGATTTTGTAACTCATCATAGGTTATGTACCTAGTAGCCAGTGGAACCAAGCTGGGTAGTCTGGTTATAAAATAACTGTTCTAATAACTAAGAGAAATAGGAAGTCACTAAATTACAAAAAAAGAAAATAAAATTAATGAAAAAAGAAAAAAGATGAGTAAATATTATAATAATTTTTTAAAAGACAAATAAAAGAGATAATTAGCCTAAATAAGGAAAACCTAAAGAAAAATAAAACTAACAATGAGAGAGTAGAGTGAGGTGCATATAAAATTAGAATAAAGGCATGACTTCTCATGGTAAATGACACATTTCTTGGGCTGCCCCTGGACTTCAGAGAAGTCACCCAGCAAAGTCAACCTGTGAAGTCTTTGTTCCCTGACCAGCCAGCCAACAACAGTATTGGTCATTTGCATCAATGTGTTTGTCCCACTCTTTGACATTTGCATACTAGATTAAAACACCTTTAGAGAAATCTGATGGAGTCAGGCAGGAGTTTTAAGCAAAGTCAGACAGGCTGCTGGTTCAACATCCCAGATCTGCCAAAGGTCAATGCTTGGAAACCTGGCAGAGCTCTAGGGATTTTGCAGCTAGAAGTGAGTCAGGGCAAGTTGAGAATCTGGGAGCCAAGTTGTTGCTCAGGCAGGAGTGAGCAAGTAGGTTCTTGAGGTCAAGTGAACCTTAGCCAGGAATCTAGAAGGTCAAGCTGAGTCAGAGTCACCATGGGGCAGGAACTCCAAAGTCCATGTAATGTCCTGGCAGGAAATGTCTGTCCTCTGGAGGGTCCACCTGGAGAGAGAGTGAGAAACTGGCCAGAGATGTCTGATCCAAACAGCGCAGCAGGGAAGGAAATGAAATTACAAAAAGGTTCTTAAACTGAGAGTATACAGTAACTTTCCTTCCATGAATATATTCTTACGAATAAAATTAGTACCTGATGATTTTATCTAGACTGTGTTTTTTTTTTTTTTTTAATTCAAAATCTAGTAAAAAGGTAATGTTACAAAATGAAACTAAGGCCTATAAACATGAGTCTCTTCAATAACCACAAAGAATAAGAATGGAATATCAGTTTAAATGCCCACAATATTTTCCAGAAGTAATTTTGTCGACCTTACTTTTTTCTCCCCCTGAAATAAAAATTTAACCTTTCCTACTAGTTAAAATACTATAAAGAAGTTGCTTGGATTGATTGTAATGATAAGTTGTTTCAGTATAAACATGTACTAGAAAGAGTTTGGGGATATTAAGAGACCCCTGTATAATCTTGCTTTGAAGTTTTGTTATTTGTGACTATGCATGAGACTGCAGAGATGCTCAGGAATTCTGTGATAGGTGAAAATCAAGGAGAACACACACATAACCACAGACTTTTCATTGGGAAAAAGAAAAAACGATGAGGGGTGAGGGGATTGGTATAATGAAGGCATTTGTTAATGTGATGTTTCCCATCTCATATGTGACTCAGGCAAGGAGCAGGCCACTCAGAAGCCATTGCTCACTCAGATAATGAGAATGAGAGTGCAGAAGGCCCTCATTCCAGGGCAGAAAGACGGGGACAACAAGTATTTGATAGTCCCAGAGATTCTGTCTGAAATCAATGAAGCTTTTCCGAGTCTTCTTAAGCAACTCTATGGACTCAGTTGTGGACAGCCAGAAAGACCGATTTCATCACACTGATTTCTGCACTGGAGATAACCTCCAACCTGGATGAGGACTTTGGAATAAATATTTTCTATTTATAAACTTATTTAAAGCTCACTGCAACTTAATGAACTATATACCATTATTCTTTTCATTTCATACATAGCAGAGAAATATGTGGGACCCTGCACTTGGGGTAATCTATCTAGCACTTTCTTAGGAACTCATCACTTAAGTTTTCCATAATTACATTTATTATATTTTAAAGCTGGGTATAAATTTATTTCACCAACATATTTTAAGGTCATTTTTCAGTTGTATATTATATTGAGATTATATAGCTTGTTTTATATCTTTACATAGGGATTTGTATGCATTTAGATTCAAGACCTCCTGAGAATATCACCAAGTTTTAAGCTGTTTTTAGAAAGTACAAAACTAATTATAAAGAATGACTGTAAAGAAGACAAGTTTTAAAAATAAATTTAGTTACCCCAAGTCACTGCTTAGCCAACACTACTTTTTTTAAATATAAACCGTGGTGTCAAATGAGTGTGACAACTAAACCATGTCTGTTCATATATTTGATTAATAAATGTTGAGTACAATCTTCTAGCTCTCAGCTTGGAAATAGTCATGGACAGTTGTGGATACTTTACAAGAACCTGAGTTGTGGCATACACCTGTAATCCGAGCACCTCTAAAGGCTAAGGCAAGAGGATCATGAGTTCAAAGCCAGCCTCAGCAATGGCAAGGTGCTAAGCAACTCAATGAGACTATGTGTCTAAATAAAATACAGAAAAGGGCTGGGGATATGGCTCCTGTGGTTGAGTACCCCTGAGTTCAATTCTGGGTACCCCTCAGGGGCTTATTTCACATAGACTTTCAGGGTCAGCCTCAATAAGTTCATGGAAAGAATCCTGGCCTTTCACTTTAATCCCTTATTAGGACACAGAATGTACATAGGCACAACAAAGACTTTCACAATCACATTTATTTATTCTTTCTTTCATTTTCTCTTAAGGACGCTTTAAGCTCCCTCTGCCCCATCAAAGAGAAAAGGAGAGTATATAAAAATATAACCAGCTAGTGAGGTGTGGCCATTGTTCACCGATTTCCCTTGGTCCCTTGTTCACCATTCTATACTCTGTAATGCTGGATCTGAAACATGAAAATTGCACCTCCGGTTTCTCCCTCCTTCCAGGTTACTGTTCCTAGTAGTCCTTCTTCAGGGTCCTGTGCCAGAGCATTGGACTGTGTTCCACACTCCTAACTTCTAGGAACACCATCTCTCTCTCTTTTTTTTTTCCCCTCCCACTAGAAGTGGGTACTTATATCTGGTTACCTCATCTCCCATGTTTTGCTCTTTCAATGTTACAACACCCAGGTAACCAACTTCCTGCACCATATCTCTTCAGTTTAAATATCAGGATGCTTTTCTTTTCCTTTTTTTTTTTTTTCTTTTAGATTCAAACTGATTATGTGTGTCCTGATTCAACTTTGTCTACAGTGACAGTGTACCTGTTCTTCCTCAGAACATTTCCTTTGGCCAATGATCAGAGAAAAACACAGAGTGCAAGTAAGGCATGGGGGTCTTTTGTATACCAGGCCAGAAACTCCTGCTCTGCTCTTTTTAAGAGCTCTATTTTATAACGCAGTTATTCCATTTTGAAAGGTTCCTAGAAGCTGATACTCTTTCTCTAGAATGAATATCTATCTAATAACAGGAACTATTAGAGAAAGCAAAGGTCAGAATATCTGGGTCACTCTCAGACAAGAGAAGTATTGGTACCTGGCCAGGGTGCTCTGAGATCCTAGCATGATATATTATGAACAGTCAGACTTTTCTGGAAATCAATACATCCTAGAATTTACTATCTCAAGAGAGATACAACCTAAAGTCTGAATTAAGATATAGAATATAATACTTATTACTCCATAAATATGGGGTTTTCACTTGGAGAACAGTATAATATTAGAGTTCAAGCACAACCCAGAAGACATAACTTCCAATCATTTTAATTTTACAAAGGGGAATGGGCCAGATCCTAGGCTTATGGAAAGTAAAAAGAAATTCAAGGGTCATTGTACAACCACAGCTTTGACAAACTTCAGTAACACCGACTTCAGACTGATAAAGAAATTAGATGCATACATACAAACAGTGGAGGTGGGGTGAATCCAAGAAGACTTACATCATTAAAGAATACAGAAGGACAGTTCTGATAGATGGACAAATCAGTTACCAGAGACTAGAGGTTGGGAGGGTATAAAATTAACATTCTTTCCAAACCAGCCTCACGAATAGACCACACTCAGGAGAAGTCACAGCATCAGTGGAATCACATGAGACTTCTAGAACCTGAAATTTTCTTCTTCAATCTCAGCTTTATATTTGTGGGACCCTGCACTTGGGGTAATATGAAAACATGCTAGAGACCCATCATCCTAGTTAGGAATATCTCACTAGCATGGGATCATCCAGCATCCAGTGTGCCTGTAGAGAACAGCATGGTAGAGAACGCTCAGGCCTGAACACGGCCCTGATCACCTTCCCTTCCCCAGCCCCACAGAGCTTAATGGGATCTTAGACCAGCCAAAGGGCCTATCCTGCAGTCACAAAATGACTCAGTTATAGAATCTGGTCAAGATTCCAGCTTTTCTGATGCCAAGTCAAATGCTTTCTCCCACTAAAGCACAAAAGAGTGACAAAATTTTATTAGTATACCAGAGTTTGATTTAACTGAATACTGCTTAAAATAAGTGAATTGGGAATTATAAATCTATTGACTATATTGAGATATTACTTTTAACAGTACCACTGTTGTTCTTGTATTCCCAGACGTGAATAAACAGCCTTTTCCCTAATTAATACAAAGGAATGTAAAATATTTTTAAAGTTCTAAAATGAGCCCTCTTATAAACCATCATAAAGTAGTACATACTCAATGGTTGCTTGTGGAATTGAGATAAAATAAATCATCATGCATTTTTAGAATATAAACTGACAATTGTTCCAGTGTGTTCAAACTATTGTGAATATTTAGTTCAGCAAAATTCAAATCTATGTTTAAATTCTCTAGTAGTTTTTTTAATAATTCTTGAGAATATCTGAAATAAAGGTCACACTTGACTTAATTTACATGTTATTGCTTAGATCATAAAAAAATAACTTGAAATTGATTTCCACTGAATATAAATCTAAAACCTGAGAATTGCCTGTTATCAATTAATATTTTATTATTACTTCTACAAATATCTATTTCAAAAAAGAATACATTAGTTATATATATATATGTATATATATATATTCTTTTTAAATAGACATTACAGAGTATATTTTGGCATACATACATGGAATATGACTTATTCTAATTAGGATCCATTCTTGCAGTTGTACATGATGTGGAGTTATACTGGTCATGTATTTCTATATGAAAATATGAAAGTTATGTCCATTTCATTCTACTGTCTTTTCTATTTCAGTCCCTTTCCCTTCCCTTCATTTCCCTTTGTCTAATCCAATGAAATTTTTTCCAAAGAGCAGTGTGCTGTCTTTAAAAAAAATAGTACTTTCATTTCAAAAGAATTAATATATTTAATTGTCATAAACAGCTACATATTAAATCATGTGGCTATTAGTTTCATGAAAAGTAAATTCATTCAATTTATAGAATGGAAGGCTCCTGGATCTAATTAAGGCTTAATGGGGTTCTGATAAACATTTGGAATGTAAAATTTTAAAAGAATTTATACTTATTGAAACAACTTAAACTGAATTCCCATTAATCCAGTTTTTAAATCCTAAAAAAAAAAAAAAAAAAAAAAAAAAAAAACCTACAAATGTTGAAACTAAAAGCTTGTCACCCAATCAAATTGGTGGAGTAAGCATATTTCTCAGTCAAAATATGATAATATTTTGTTAATAGCAAAGCAATTAGATATTCAAGTTTATCTGTTTATAAGCAGCAAATTATTCTGATAAGTCTCAGTGATAAAATATTCAAAGAACTATTGCTTAATAGACATATTAAAACAAATAGGATATAGGTGATAAGCCTTAAATAAAGGTCAGACTTGACTTAATTCACTTTACTTGAGGCTTTCAAAATTTTGCATATATTTGTTTACTTTATTATTTAATTTGCTTTCTCCCTAGTAATACACACATGTGTTGTATACAAGTGCTTTTTAACAAACTACCCTAATCCCCAAACACTGTAGTCAAGGTAAAAGAGAAACAGTGTGAGGGTTTTTTTTGTTTTGTTTAGTTTTTTTCAGTTGGTGCATATTTTTCTCAAACTTACTTTTAAATTTTCACCTACACCAGCTTCTGCTACTAGATGCATATGCATTTCATCTTACTCTGAATTCCTTACAGTAACTGTTCCACACCCTTACAAATAGCAGGTCCCCCCAAATTATTGGCCAATGCATTGATTGAAGGACAGGGAGTCCTGTACCTGTGATGGTGCTTCTTGGGAAGTAGCAGCAGTTACACATGGTTTAATCTTTGTTTCTGTAAAAGTAACTCCATCCACCAACTTATTTCAAAACACTAAAGACTATTTTTATTTTCTTTATTTATCCTTTTGCAATAAAACCAGACCTGATAATCATCTAAGAACAATTTTGACCTTAAAAGCAAACCATTCTAACCATTCAACACTAAACCGGGAGGGCAGCTCTCAAATTTCTCTCCAGGTAACTAAATAATATGTAATGCCAATACTTGACAAACCATCTCATTTCAATTAACCTGTTTCAATTTTTAACAATTTGCATTACAGAACCACAGAAAAATTAGTAATACTACTAATCTATTAACTTAGACCTAAGAATATTTATAAAAAGTAATTTTCAACATACTTTGCTTTTCTCCATCACATCGTTAATCGAGGAGAACAAGATTTGTAATGCCAAATGCCATGGCAAACAACAGCTGTAAATTTAAAGAGATAAATATAGAAGTGATAGAGAAGAAATAAATAAATAATACCAAGAGTGTGTTAAGGAACAAGCGTGCAGAAATCATATGCCAGTAATATAATGGAAGTGAAAATTTTAGCAGTGAAATTAGTACTAGGTAGAACAGAGAACTGAGAAATAATGCCTATAAACATCTGTCTTTTCTTCCTCTCTCCCTTCCCCAAATACTCATGACTCACAAATAAAAATGTTTAATGAAGCAAATCAGTGCTCAATAAGTGACAAGGTAGCAAGTTTTGTGTTATAGGTTTTGTTTTTGTTTTTGTTTTTGTTTTTTTTTTTAGGTATAGAGCCACTACCCATCATGGGAAAGTTTTTTTTTTCGTTGTTTTTTTTTTTTGGTGGTACTGGGGATTGAACTCAGGGGCACTCGTCCACTGGGTCACAACCCCAGCCCTTTTTTGTATTTTATTTAGAGACAGGGTCTCACTGAGTTGCTAAGTGCCTTGCCATTGCTGAGGCTGGCTTTGAACTCTCGATCCTCCTGCCTCAGCCTCCCAAAGTGCTGGGATTACAGGCATGCGCCACCGCGCCCGGCATGGGAAAGTTTAATATTAGTCATTTCATTCATTAGGTACTCTATCCTAGTCCAGCCCCTTTCAGTTTGCTTAATATGATCAAGTAGACCTAATTTGCATTTCATTAAAGTACTTTTTTATTTATAAATTTTAGAATGCAGAGGGAATGAAAATATGAGTTACAATTTTGTCATTCCTGAGTCTAAATTTACACTTTTGTATACAATTTAGTCAGTACAGATTTCTTTGTAAAGAACTTAGTAGAGGGGTGAGGATAAAGCTCAGTTGGTAGAGTGCTTGCCTTGCATACACAAGGTCCTGGGTTCAATCCCCAACACCACAAAAAAGAAAAAAGAAAAAGAAAAACAGAACTTAATAGAGATAAATGTAAAATTTATTTCAAAGACTTCATTCGACTAAAAGAAAGTAAGGAATTGCACATTTTCATGATCCCTTTTTCTCATGTGTATTTTGTATGTGTGTCTATTTCTCTTTTTTTTAACAGAAAATTTTAGAGCTAAATATCAGGATGTACCCATTTCTCGTCTGTTCCTGTAAAGACTTTCCTGTGTAGAAAACACTTTCTTCTGTAAAATTAAACTAACCTTTGGCTCCCAAGAGGGCGTCTGAAAGATAATGAATTTTGCCTCTTTAAAAACTCCTGTGAAATAGTCATATGCATAGGTTCTTTGTAAACTTTTATTGTAAGCTCTGAGTTTCATCTCAGAGACTCATCATTAGACACATGGCCTCACCACAACCTTCTCCTCTTGGCCGAGGCTCAACAATTCCTACAGCAAGGATAACTGCAGACATCTGATTTCTAAATTGTTGAACTAAAGAGGAGTGTACTAGGGCCATGTTTCTCTGGGCATTTGTTTATCTTGGGTTCAGTTGGTGTGTTACAGAAATATATTAGACCCTCAGTCCCAAGAGGAAACTGAAACTGTGAGAAAGACAAAATCTGGCTGACCTTCTGCAAAAACAGCCAGGCAACCCTGCTGAGAGGCAGCAGCAGCAAAAACACAGGGCAGGACTATTGAGTTTTTTGTCTTGGAGGATGACAATTTGTTACAAAATGTTTAACTATGGAAGGAGTAACTCAACTACACCCTTCTGTTTTCATCTGCATTAGGCAGATAACAAATGGCAACGTATAATCTATATGGGTAATAGTGTCAATGAGAGATCAAGATTATACATGATACTTGCTAAATTTGTTATGCCTCATTAGTGCTGTGGCTTATTACAGAGAGCTCCGCAGTTCCCAGGCATTCCCTCATGGGCTGTCCTGATGGATAATGCAAATAAAGAAAGGAAAGGTACCAATGACACAGTGCTCACACTGCATTTGTCAGGGGCATAGTTAGCTGGATTAGGTATGCTCTGCATTTTCTATCACCATCACATATTGATCTGAATTTATAGTTACGCTCACTTAGCACTGCTGTATTTTCCACAATAGTGTATCCCCAAAGTACTAATCATACCCAAGCCAAACTTTCCATAAGAATATCTAGATTTTCTAACATGAAAATGCCATTTGACTAAGTAGTCAGATGTCCTTTAGAAATTGAAAGAAAATGTAAGTGTCTTGGGTTTGGGAAGTTATTATAGAAAAGGGGGAAAAAGCATACTTGGTTCAGAAGCAATTCACAAGATGGCAAAGCACCTAACATTTATATATTGAGGTTCTTTTGCAGGTTAATTAAAAGTAAGAAACAGATTGACTAACCTAATACTGAAGATAGAACCTTAGTTTAGGAACTTAGTTTAAGATCTTCTTACTCCTACAGCCACTAATGATGCCATATCTACTTTTAACGTGTTACCTTGATGGAGATTTTGTTCAAGAGCAAGGCGTTGTCCTTTCTCTATATACCACTAAAGAAGCCCTGGTTTTCTAAAACTTGTATTATTTTATCTTATATTTTTGTGATTCTGGGGATTGAACCCAGGGCCTTATGCTTCCAGAGCCTCATGCAAGATAGGCAAGCATTCTACACTGAACTACAGCTCCAGCCTGAAAGTCCTATTCTTCATTTGAATGTTATGTTGCGTGTTATAAAGCACAGGAAGAAAGGAAGTGTTAACAATCTCTATCATAACATTTTACAGGAGAGCCACCTAGAAATTGGAAAAGAAGAAATTCTGAAATGAAGATTGTTATTATCTGTAATGAGGTAGTACTAGGAAATTCCACCCCTCTTTTTTTTTTTTTTTTTTTTTTTTGCTGGTGGGAATTGAACCCAGGGCCTGGCACATGCTAGGCAAGTACTCTACCACTGAGCCCCAGCCTAAGCCCTTAGAAATCCATTTTTATCTTTGATTTGTTCTGTCTAATCCCTTAGTTATTTTATCCAATACCCAAGAAACACATTGTTTCTACTTATCCTAGGAAAAACTTTTGATAATCTCTTTCTCTAATATTCATTTATTTATCTTGGATATTATTCCATAAGCATTTATTATGGCTGAAATATCTTAAATATTTTTTTCTTTAAACATGCTTTTTTAAACTTATGACTTAAGTTTTATATACTTAGCTAAAGAATTAGTAGAAGTTATAGTTAGTAGAAGAATATATTTTAAAAAACAGTTGATAAGTAATCCTGTTTGTTTCTAAGGAGACCAATGTATGTTAAGATACTATTTCATTCTCAGATAAAATTAGAATCATTCATAGAGCTTAAAACATACTCATACACAGGTCTGACCTCTAGTCTCAAATAACTTGATTTGAATGAAACCTAGCCACCAATATTTTAGAAAATTCTCCAGCCACTTTTAAGGTGTGAACACAATTGACAGCCATTAGTTAAAATCAAATGACTAATAGAAGAACAGATGTGTAAATTTTGTTTTTTAAGAAAGATAAGTGAGGAAAATCTCCCATTGAAAAAGAAACATATAAATATAATTTAGCGTTAGCATCAATTTTTGCACATAGGGAGGAACAAAGAAATTTAGAACTACTAGGAAAATAATCATTTTATCAGAAACTCTCCAAATAAGAGGGAGATGTTTTCCACTAGAAATAAAAACCAAAGCAAGATTTTTAATGCTGGAAGGAACCACAGAGGTCCTTTTATCTGATTGACAGAAAATCAGACATAAGAGAATTTTCAAATTTAAAGAAACAAAGTTGTCAGGAGAATAACCAGGTATAATTAGGTTAATAAGCAAGCTAAAGAGCAGAGCTTAGAAACCCACTTCTTCCAGATGTGATACAGGACGCTTTCCATCACACAGCACTGTTTCATATGCCTGGAAATCCAGAATTATCTATGTGTCCCAAAAAAGTATAAGCTTGAAATTTAGAGTAAGTTAGAACCAATTTTCTACCTCAACCTGGAGTTATAGGTAAATTGAAATACCAATTTTTCGTTAGCAAAAAAACAATTGAGTTGTATTTTGTGTATGTGTATGGGGAGAGGAGAGGCAAAATAATTAATGCTAAGCTCAATTCTAAATAAAATACCTGTCTTAATTTTTAGAAAGGAACCTGAATAGAAAGGCATATTAATCTTTCACAGTTATACATTTCCATGGAAGTCTGGCTTGTTAGGCTCAAAGATACTACTTTCCTAAATACAGAAAAGGTAGGGAGAGAAAATAAAAGGATCAGATATGAGCTTGCAGCTATTAATCATAAATATGATAATCATGTCAAAACATGATTCTAATGTAACATTAACTATTTTAGAAATATTAGAATATTATAATTTAGTGAATCAAGGCAACTCTTAGATAATTAACTTGGGAGATTTTATATTCAGTCATTTGAAGAATATCATAGTTTACTGTATGCTAGTAATGGTGCTAGGATTGAGATGAATTGACAAGGTCTAAAAATATGGTGTGGTACTTTTCAAACTTCTTTTTAAATAATGATTCCCAGAAAAAAAATTACATTTCATGTAGCAAACTAATAAATGTGTTTAACCACAGCAAAAACTTCAAAAAGCCATATATCCCCTAACAATTCAGGAGGCACTTGGTGGTCTATTTTCTATTCTACAATTCCTTTGCATTCTACTTCTTCCTATCCTATTCCTTTTTCTCTTTATCAATTTGATCTTGTGTCCCCATTACAGATCACATTCAACATTCTAAAATGTGCCTGGAGTCATGAAATGACAAGTGAGTCAGAGAACAGACTCTAGAAAAGGGGTAATTCAAATTAAGGGGTATGTTTTAGATGAGGCCAGAAGTGAGTACTGATTAGGGTAGAAGATGCTTTCTAGAGAGCAATCAGAAAATGTATATGCAAGGATGCACACATAAACAGTCACAAAATCAGTAATGGGAATGTATTCTGAGAGACCATTGTTTGGCAAATTTATTGTTTTGTAAGTGTGGTAGAATGTACTTATAAAAACTAAGATGGTTTGGGCTGGGGTTGTGGCTTAGTGGTAGAGTGCTCGCCTAGCACGTGTGCGGCCTGGGTTCAATCCTCAGCACCACATACAAATAAAACACATTTTGTACAACTAAGAGCAAATAAATAAATATTTTTTTTAAAAAACTAATTTGGTTGAAAAGTCACTAGGTGATGTAATTTTATGGGATCACTGTTGTATATTTGTTCTATCATTGAATGAAACATCGTTATGCAGAGCATGGCTATGTAATTAGAGAACTACAAAATACTTGTCACATCGGAAGCTAATGATATTCTGTGGATAGTACCACCAAATTCACAGGAACTAACCAGGTGCCCTGGTATTGATTTGGGAACTATTTTTACCAGTCTGTGATAAGCACAGAAATTTAGAATGCTTAGCAACTTTCATATTAATGTGATAGTGTCATGACATTCAAATACCTGGTTAGTGGCCTTGCTTCATTGTACAAGACATGGACTAGATTATATACATTGTTGACCTCATGTGGCAAGTCGTGTGAAAATATGGAACAGATGTATATTGGTCATGCACAGTAGCACCCTATTATAACACTATTACATTAAGGTGTGTTTTACAAAGTATAACCCTGTAGTATTATATATAAAAAAAGTATTTGTTTGTTCTTATAACTTACTCTTTTAGCAATCATTCTTAATATTTAGACAACTCTGTATTTCAATTTATAGTCCAGTTTTATTTGCAAAAGTAAGGATGTATATTTATATTATTTATTTTTAACTCTAATTTGCAGATGGCAAACAGATCTCACTGGAAATTTTGTGCTAAAAAATAAAACACATTTGTATGAGTAGAAATAAACCTAATGATAAACCAAATGAAAATTATGGAAGTGATTTCAAATACATGAAGACCAAAGAGTTTATATTCTTTGAAAGTACCAACAGTCACATGTTGAATTCAACTTCATAGCCATAGTAGATATTGACGTGCTAGAACCTAGTGTATTATTTGTATAGGCACATTGGCTACTGAAACCATAACAACATAAATAGACAACCAGAGATATGTAAAAATGTGCTCTATAAGAATAATATAAAATGTAATGCATTCTGCTGTCATTTGTAACAACTTAGAATAAAAAAAAATTTAAAAAAGAAAGGAATGATTATAAAACCAAAGGAATTCTTCAAAGAAAAGACTATTGATTTACAAAGTCAGAAGAAGCAGTTGTCACTATTTTATAGCATGTATCAAGCTGCTTTTAAAGAAGGACTTTAGGTGACTAAAAATAAAAAAGAAATACATGTCATGGCATTAGTCAACATCTGCATTAACTGTGTTTATTCAGAATTGCTGGGAAGATCTGCAGCAGGTATGGTAGCTCAAATATCACTCTGCCATGATATCATGTCCCAGAAAGAACACTGAGGATTAGTTAATGATGGGGAAAATCAACTCAGAACAAATAAAGCTAGCAAAGTATTTTTTATTGTGATTTGACAAATACATGTGTATTTCTAACATGACAATTCGTTTAGTATATGTGCAATTTGAACACGATGGTAAGATGAAGGATGAGTTTTTTGCAGCTTTATTATGGATCAGCAATTATCTTCTAATACTATGAAGGGTTGCATCATCAGCAAATGTGGTTTGAGTTTAATTTCTGGGCTAAAGCACGTTCTGATAGCACAGTTGTGATGAAAGGAAAACATTTTGGAGTTTGTTCATCCAGGGAAAGAGATCTCTCAATAGTGCTTGAATTGTGGAATGAATGAGAGTATTTCTATGAGATGAATTCTTTTCAACTCAACCTTTAAAAGTGTAAATTATTCAGCTACACTTCTTTAATTTTCTCATATTTTTATACTTTTAGTGCTCTTGATACACCCTTATAATAAAGTAATGCAACAGGAAGTGTATAATCCTGGTGATAAAATCATATAGTGAGATGAATACAAGGAAGGTCTGCATGATGGGCAAGCAAGGGTGAGTTTGGAGATTTGGAGTTTGCTTTTTGAGACATTTTTTAAAAAAAAGAATAGTTGTATAGCTTTGAAGTTATCAGAAAGACTTTTTGCATGAGTTTTAATAAAATCCACTGTGGATCAGCAGAAATGGAATGTACTATAGGATATTTAACCCTTTAGGATTTAAGTTTTCCTAATGAAAAATAGCTGTAATTCCCAGCAATATTGTTAGGTTAAAGTATGGATTCAAGTGTCCCTAAATCACAGGTCACAAATCAGATGTTACCATACTAGGAGGTAGTCTCATTGTCTTGTGCATTGGATATTAAACAGATTCCTAAGGTTAAAAAAAAGTCCACCTGTTCTATTTTAAAGTTATGGGAATAGATACTTCACTTTTTACCAGACGCTGCTACTAACCATACAACCAACAACTTCTTGATTTTCTTCATGCCATGAGAGACCAAAACTCTTATTTTTCTTGATCTTCTGTAAAGCATATCCAAGTGTGGAGTTTCTTTTGAAGTGCATTTTTCAAGTGATTTCACTTAGATAATCTCCAGAGCTGAGAAACATAATAAATACAACAGTAAAATACATCAATCCTTTGTACTTGGTCAGTTTCTTAACAAGAACATTACCCTTAGGCAAACACCAGACTGAAAAATAGTATAAGCACTTTGTACAAAGGTTAACAGGAAAATTCTGCCTTCAGTTCACTTAAGATCATAAAATGTTATAGATTATTTTCCATACATCAACAATGTCCTTGAACTGCAGGATTTAAAAGATAAGAAAATGTAAACTACTGTTTAAATTATTTATAATTTTGGGGAAATTATAATATGCTCAAATATTTAAAATATTGAAGTTTATTAAGAACACAGAGGAATTAACTAATTTATACTGTGTTCCTGATGACTAAGATGGTTAAAATAAAGAGCCTAGACTTGTAGTTGAATCCAGATGTAGTCACTTATAGTATGAAAGTATATAAGGCAACAAGCTCATCTAAGCCTTGGTTTCATCTGACTATGGGATAAGAATGGATAACATAAATGGGATAATAACACATAAGGGTAGCTGTAGAGCTAAAATTAATTGAGATAACACATGGACAGTGTTTCATAATGTTCCTCACACAGTAGGTAATTAACAATTCTGGTCTCCCCCACTCCCCTTTCATATCTTACAAAGTTATTTCACAATAATCTTATGAAGCATTTGTAGCTGGCATGATTACATGTCAAGATCTTCAATTCAATCATTTAACTTATATTTCCTGAGTACATGTTATATCTAAGCACTTTGCTAAAACAATTTCCCTGATCTTAAGGAAAATACAATATAGGGAAGGGGAAGGAAATAAGAGCAGAATGACGATGACTATGGAAACTGGTTCTGTGAAGGAAGTAAATGGACAACTGTGATAACAAATAACAATGGGGTAATGCATTATCTAGTTTTCAGTTGCAATAATGAAATACCTATGGCAACTGATTTATAAAGATAGAAAGTATATTGATATCACAGTTTGGGATGTTCAAAGTCCAGAATTAGGCAGTTCCATTTGCTTGACCTCTGGTAAGAGTGGCAAATGGCAAAGTCAGGAAGTGCATACAGTCACATCTCAAGCCAGGAACCAGAGTGAAAGAGGAGACAAGCAGGTTAATACAATCTCTTTTGAGGATTCAATTCCAATGACCTAAGTACCTCTCACTGGACGCCACTTCCTATAGGTTCTACCACCTCCAGATAATGCCACCCTGGGGACCAAGCCTTTAGCACATAGGCCTTTTGGAGCATTCAATATAATAACCTTCACAGGTAGGGATTAATTTAGATGGATAAGGGAAGTGAGTTCACCATGAAGGAACTGACATGATTGGAATTCTGAGAAGTAGACAACGATGTGAACTTCTGGGGGAAGAGGAAAATATGCAGAAAAAAAACATGAAGTGCACCAAGTTGCTTACAGTAGACAATAGCTTTATCAATAAAGGAAGAGCAGTATCTAGAAACTAGTGATTGTTGGAGCCATGATAAAAGGTGGCGTAAGAAGAAGACATAATGAAACCAGCTCACATAGAACTCTGTGGACCAGAGTAAGAAGATTTTGTATGAAGAAATTACGTGATACCAATTTTATGCTGCATAAATCAGTATGAATGCTGTGTCAAAATGGGTTTGGGGGGACAATAATTGTGGAATGGACAGTAGTTCAGAATTTATTTTTCATAGTAAGAAAGGCATGCAAAACTCTGATGCCTGGGATGGTAATACCAGGATGGAATGAAATTATATGGATTTGATATGGTTTTAATATATAAAATCAATGGCACTTTCTGGAGGTTTGTATATGAAGAATGAGAAAAAAGGAAGGAATTAAGAAAATCTGGATTTGAGTTTGAATAAATAAGTCGATAATAACTTGAAAAATACAGTTGATGGAATTGTGGGGACAGACACTAGATATGAATAAACTAAAGAAGAAACCATGGGGATTGAGTGGAATTAACTTCTGTAGACCACACCTTCAAGATATTACTGTGTAAAAGAGCAAGAAAAAAAAATAGAAAAATAATTGTTAAAAAAAATAGAGAAAGATTCATGGGACCAAGAAGATTTTTTAAAAGATGGGAGATAGAAGTGGATTTGTTGACTTGTCATAGGTAAGAACTGACCTGGAGAAACCAGTAGGATTGGAAAAAGTGAGGAGATATTTCATGTTCTTGGAAAGACAAGAGCAGATGACTCTAGTGAAAAGATCATTCTTGAAAAGATGAGAACCCCATCATCACTCATAATAGGAGGCAGAAAATATAGGCTAAATTTTAAATTGAGTGAGAAAACCTAAGAGGGTCTTCTGTCATATAATTTCAACATATAGCACATGGAGAATTTATCAGGTGAGGATGTCAGCCAACATTAGTGGGGAAGGTATGCTGGAGGGTAAAAGAGTCTCCAAAGAAATAAGAGAATGTATAAAATCTTGGTGCCTTATTCACCAAGACAAAATTGAGGAAAGTGGTAAATTGTTGGGCAGAGTTAGGTAGCCACTTAAGATTTGTGATTATGAACTTAATGTGAAATTGGTTTGTCAGGTTGTGTAACATTGTGTGTCTCTTTACTAACATTAAGAAAATTAGGTAAAGACATAAAAGAGATGGTGGGCAATTTTTGCTGAGGTTGTGCCAGATGATTATAGCTGACTGAGAGATCTTATAAGAAGTGACTGTAATGATGGGCCATGGCCCATAAAACCTCAGCTGAATAGGAGGGGAAATACACCCAGAAAGAAGACTTTACTTCTAGTCTTACAGAATCAAGGGTATAGGATTTCATCTCATTCCCACATAAACCAGAAGACAGGAAAATACCTGATAGAATTGTTTTGCCCATCGAAGAGCAGGCAGTCCAGGATGATGGTTGCTGAGATGAAGGAAATGAATTAGGTGAACAGTTGTTTCTTCTTATTTCCTAGAGGAAGTTTCCAGTGTGCAGACAAGAGAGAAAAACCCCAGAGTCTGGTGGTGTCTGTGAGTTGTTAAGATGGAGGTCAATGTCTAGGGAGGCTGACCTGGCTTGTGTGAGTAAAGCAAGCCAGAGAGCAGAAAGCTGCACAAAAAGAAAGGTCTGGAGATGCAAATACGCATCTCTTGTAATCTTTGGTTTGATAATTACTGAGCATATGAAAGGAGAAACTTCAAAAAAACTTAAAAGACAACTACTATAACTCAGTAGACTAAATAACATCCAGGGTTGAGATAGGACTGGAATAGTTGATGTTTCTGCCACCCAATCTGGAAATACTCCATGGGTCAGAATATAGTCTGCCACTCTTTTAAAGGATACAATAAAATCAGCTCCCAGTACTGTACTATTTACAACAAAATTATTAGATATGCTAAAAAGCAGAAATATATGACCCCATAGCCAGGGAAAAAATCTCCATGAATAGAAATAGATCCATATAAGGAAACAGTAGGCAAGGCATGAATACAACCTTATTAATATGCTCCATAAGTTCAAGAACATAGAGGAAAGCACATGTATGTAAGAATAAAATGGAAGATATGTAATTTTTAAAGTTTTTAAAGTGTGTAGGTGGAATGGGATTAACAGCAGAACAGACCAAGCAGTTCATCTTGGTGAACTTGAAGATGTAGCAATACAAAGCATCCAAAATGAAGCACATAGCCAAAAGGAGCCTCAAACATAATTAGTGACCTGTGGGCCAATAGCAAGCAAACTCAAGAAAATTAGCAGCAGCAATTGCAATCCTAGAAATAAAGAAAGGACGTGGTGGGAAGAGAAAAAGATAATTGAAAAAACTATTACAAAAAATTCTAAATTTGATGATAATCATAAACAACAGATAAAAGAGGATACCACAAATAGAATAATTATTAAAATACACACACTCATGCATGCACATATATGCCAAGTTATACCTTCATCCTTTATCAAATTGCTTTAAAAGAATAAAAAAGAAAAAGAATCATTTAAGCAGATGGGGAGTGGTGGTCACATTATATAGAGAAGAATAAACATTTCATTAAAAAACAAAAAGAAGAAGAAAAAAGGACTATTACAAAATCTGCAAACAAAATAACAAAACAAAACAAAAAACCCAAAACTATTAACACTAATAAGGGGCTTAAGCAAAGTTTCAGGATGAAATAGCAACATATCAAAACCAATTGTAGGGGCTGGGGCAATATCTCAGTGGCAGAACGCTTACCTAGCACACATGAGGCACTGGCTTTGATCCTGAGCACCGCATAAAAATAAGCACATAAAATAAAGGCATGCTATCCATCCACAACTAAAATTTTTTTTTAATTTTATTTTTATAATTTTTAATATATACAACTCATAGTGCATGTATTTAGCATCTTTTTACATACAACTGTTTGTATACAAAGTATATTCGTACAATTCAGGTCTTCAATCATGCATTTAGGAAAATGATATCCGTCTCATTCAAACACCTTTTCTTTTTCTTTTTTTTCTTTTTCCTTTTCTCCCTCTCCCTCCCCCTTGCTCCCTCCCTTACCCTCCCTTCCCTTTGACCATTCTAGTGTTCCTCTAGTCCTCGTATGTACCCCCCCATCCAACAATACTATGAACTAGCCTCCTTATATCAGAGAAAACATTTGGTACTTGGATTTTTGAGACTGACTAACTTCACTTAGCATTATGTCTTCCAACTGCATCCATTTACCTGCAAATGCCATTAATTTATTTTCTTTTATTGCTGAGTAAAATTCCATTGTGCGTATATACCACATTTTCTTAATCCATTCATTTACTGAGGGACATCTAGGTTGGTTCCACAACCTAGCTATTGTGAATTGCGCAGCTACAAACATTGAGATAGCTGTGTCACTGTAATATGCTGTTTTTAAGTCCTTTGGGACTAGACCCAGGAGTGGGATGGCTGGGTCATAGGGTGGTTCCATTCCCATTTTCCCAAGAAATCTTCATACTGCTTTCCATAACGGTTGCACCATTTTGCAGTCCCACCAGCAATGTATGAGTGTGCCTTTTTCCCCACATCCTCTCCAAGATTTATTGTTGCTTGTGTTCTTGATAGCTGTCATTCTGACTGGAGTGAAGTGAAATCTTAGAGTAATTTTGATTTGCATTTCTCTAATTGCCAGTGATGTTGAACATTTTTTCATGTATTTGTTGATTAATCATGTATCTTCTTCTGAGAGGTGTCTTCTCAATTCCTTAGCCCATTTATTGATTGGGTTATTTGTTTTTTTGGTGTAAAGTTTTTTGAGTTCTTTATATATTCTAGAAATTAGTGCTCTGTCTGATGTGCATGTATTAAATATTTGTTCCCAATTAGTTGGCTCTCTATTCACCTCACTGATTGTTTCTTTAGCTGAGAAGAAGCTTTTTAGTTTAACTCTATCCCATTCATTAATTCTTGGTAGTAATTCTTGCACTACAGGATTCTTATTAAGGAACTTGGGGCCTAATCCGACATGTTGGAAATTGGAGCTTACTTTTTCTTCTATTAGGCGTATTGTCTCTGGTCTAATTACTAGGTCCTTGATCCACTTTGAATTGAGTTTTGTGCATGGTGAGAGATAAGGGTTTAGCTTCAATTTGTTGCATATGGATTTCCAGTTTTCCCAGCACCATTTGTTGAAGAGGCTATCCTTTCTCCACTGTACATTTTTGGCGCCTTTGTCTAATATAAGATAGCTGAAATTATATGTATTAGTCTCTGTAGCCTCAATTCTGTACCATTGATCCACCAGTCTGTTTTGGTGCCAATACCATGCTGTTTTTGTTACTATTGCTCTATAGTATAATTTAAGGTCTGGTATGGTGATGCCCCTGCTTCACTTTTCTTGCTCAGGATTGCTTTGGCTATTCTGGGTCTCTTATTTTTCCAGATGAATTTCATGACTGCTATTTCTATTTCTTTGAAGAATGACATTGGGATTTTGATTGGAATTGCATTAAATATGTATAATGTTTTTGGTAGTATGGACATTTTGACAATATTAATTCTACCTATCCAAGAGCAAGGTAAGTCTTTCCATCTTCTGAGTTCATCTATAATTTCTTTCTTTAGTGTTCTATAATTTTCGTTATAGAGGTCTTTCACCTCTTTCGTTAGGTTGATTCCCAGGTTTATTTTTTTTTTTTTTGATGCTATTGTAAATGGGGTAGTTTTCATCATTTCCCTTTCAGAGTCTTTGTCGCTGATGTACAAAAATACCTTTGACTCATGTGTATTGATTTTGTATCCGGCAACTTTGCCAAATTCATTTACTAGTTGTAAAAGTTTTCTGGTAGAGTTTTTTTGGGTCTTCTAAGTAGATTATCATGTCATCAGCAAATAGTGCTAATTTGAGCTCTTCTTTTCCTATCTGGATCCCTTTAATTTCTTTCATCTGTCTAATTGCTCTGGCCAGAGTTTCCAGTACTATGTTAAATAGCAGTGGTGAGAGGGGGCATCCCTGTCTTGTTCCAGTTTTTAGAGGGAATGCTTTCAATTTTTCTCCATTTAAGATAATGTTAGCTCGGGGCCTTGCATAAATAGCTTTTATAATGTTGAGATATTTTTCTGATATTCCTAGTTTTTCCAGTGTTTTGAACATAAAGGGGTGTTGTATTTTGTCAAATGCTTTTTCTGTGTCTATTGAGATGATCATATGATTTTTGTCTTTAAGTCTATTGATGTGATGTATTATGTTTATTGATTTCCAAATGTTGAACCAGCCTTGCATCCCTGGGATATACCTCACTTGATCGTGGTGCACTATCTTTTTGATATGTTTTTGTATCTGATTTGCCAGGATTTTGTTGAGGATTTTTGCATCTATGTTCATTAAAGATATGGGCCTAAAGATTTCTTTTTTGGATGTGTCTTTGCCTGGCTTTGGAATTAATGTGATATTGGCCTCATAGAAAGCGTCTGGAAGAACTCCCTCTTTTTCTATTTCTTGAAATAGTTTGAAGAGCATTGCATTAGCTCTTCTTTGAAAGTCTTATAGTACTCAGCTGTAAACTCATCATGTCCTGGACTTTTCCTTGTTGGTAGCTTTTTGATGGTATCTTCTATTTCTTCGCTTGTAATCGGTCTGTTTAAGTTGTGTATAGCCTCCATTTCCAGTTTAGGAATATCATACGACTCAAGAAATTTGTCAATGTCTTCAATATTTTCTGTTTTATTAGAATATAAGTTTTCAAAGTAATTTCTAATTATCTTCTGTATATCTGAGGTGTTTGTTGTGATATTCCCTTTTTCATCATGAATGTTAGTAATTTGAGTTTTTTCTCTTCTTCTTTTTGTTAGCATTGCTAAGGGTCTGTCAATTTTGTTTATTTTTTCAAAGAAACAACTTTTAGTTTTGTCAATTCTTTGAATGGTTTCCTTAGTCTCAATTTCATTAATTTCTGCTCTGATTTTAATAATTTCCTGTCTTCTACTGCTCTTGGTGTTGGTCTGTTCTTCTTTTTCTAGTGCTTTGAGGTGTGATGTTAAGTCATTTATTTGTTTGTTGTTTTTTTTCCTCTTAAGGAATGAACTCAGTGCAATGAATTTTCTCTTACTACCGTCTTCATAGTGTCCCAGAGATTTCTATATGTTGTATCTGTGTTCTCATTTACCTCTAGAAATTTTTTAATCTCCTTTTTGATGTCTTCTTCAACCCCTTGTTCATTCAGCATGTTGTTTAGCTTCCAGTTGTTGGAGTATTTTTTCTTAATCCTTGTTTTGTTGTTGATTTCCAATTTCATCCCTTTATGGTCTGATAGAATGCAGGGTAGTATCTCTATTTTTTTATATTTGCTGAGAGTTTCCTTATGACCTAATATATGGTCTATTTTGGAGAAGGAGCCATGTGCTGCTGAGAAAAAAGTGTATTTGTTTACTGAGGGATGAAATATTCTATATATGTCCATTAGGTCTAAATTGTTAATTGTTTTAAGGAGGCTTAAAATTTCTTTGTTTAGCTTTTGTTTGGATGATCTATCCATTGGTGAGAGAGGTGTGTTGAAGTCTCCTAGAATAACTGTGTTGTGGTCTATTTTACTCTTGAACTTGA
This sequence comes from Tamias sibiricus, assembly GCA_025594165.1. NCBI lineage: Eukaryota > Metazoa > Chordata > Mammalia > Rodentia > Sciuridae > Tamias > Tamias sibiricus. The sequence continues at coordinate 87,141,785 of CM046661.1, forward strand.
GAAGAGTTTGTTTGATGAATGTAGGTGCTCCATTATTTGGGGCATATAGATTTATGATTGTTTATATCCTGTTGATGAATGGTTCCCTTAAGTAGTAAGAAATATCCATCTTTGTCCCTCTTGATTAGTTTTCGGTTTGAAGTCTACCTTATTTGATATGACAATGGAAACCCTTGCTTGCTTCCACAGGCCATGTGAGTGATAAGACTTTTCCCAGCCTTTCACTTTCAGTCTGTTGATTTCTTTTTCTACGAATGTGTTTCTTGGAGACATCCAATTGTTGGGTCATTTCTTTTAATCCATTCTGATAATCTGTGTCTTTTGATTGGCGAGTTTAGGCCATTAACATTCAGGGTTATTATTGAGATGTGATTTTTATTCCCATCCATTTTTATTTGTATTATGGTCTTTAGCTTGATTTGGTTTCTCTTCTGGTTGGTATTTCCCTTAGTTTAATATCTCCCTTTGTTGATTTTCGTTGTTATTTTTCTCTTCTTCTTCATGAAAAATGTTGCCCAGGATGTTCAGAAGTGCTGGCTTTCGAGTTGTGAAATCTTTTATCTTTTGCTTGTTGTGGAAAGTTTTTATTTCATCTTCGAATCTAAAGCTTAGTTTTGCTGTATATAAGATTCTTGGTTGACATCCCTTTTCTTTCAGAGCTTGAAATATGCTATACCAGGATCTTCTTGCTTTTAAGGTCTGGGTTGAAATATCTGAACATAGTCTGCTTGGTTTCCCCCTATATGTAATCTGCTTCCTTTCTCTTGTGGCTTTTAGTATTCTCTCCTTGCTCAGTATATTAGGCATTTTCGTTATAATGTGTCTTGGTGTGAATCTGTTGAGATTTTGTTTGGTGTTCGGTATGCCTCTTGAACTTGGTTTTCCCATTCATTCCTCAAGTTTGGAAAATTTTCTGTAATTATTTCATTAAATAAATTACTCATTCCTTTGGCTTGAAACTCTGCCCCTTCCTCTACGCCAATCACTCTTAAGTTCGGTCTTTTTATGCTGTCCCATAATTCTTGGATGTTATGTTCTTGATTTCCAACGAGTTTTGCTGTATAGTCTAAATTCTTCTCTAGGACATATTTTTGTCTTCATTGTCTGAGGTTCTTTCTTCCAAGTGACCTACTCTGTTGGAGATGCTTTCAATTGAACTTTTATTTTGGTTTATTGCTTCTTTCATTTCTGGAATTTCTGTTTGGTTTCTCTTTAGAGCCTCTATTTCCCTGTTGAAGTAATCTTTTACTTCCTGTATTTGTTTTTGGAGTTCTTTGTCAAAATGATCTTTTGCCTCCTGTATTTGCTCCCTCATCTCATTTTTTATTTCATTCTTAAGTTCCATAAACATTTGGAATATGTAATTTCTAAATTCCATCTCTGGCATTTGACCAACTGTGTTTGCCATGGAGTCTACTGATGAGGTATCTTGATTTGTTTGTGTCACTTTCTTCCCTTGTTTTTTCATGTTGCTTGTGTGTCTTTTCTTCCTGCACTGTGGGACCTTGACTATTTTGATTTTACCTTAAAGCTTTATGTTGTTCCTGTAGTACAATGCTATCAGATCCCATTATAATTCCTTTACACTTTAAAACCTAACACTTTCTATTCAGAAAATTCAAGTTTGATCACACTGTACAGATTTGGTTAACCCAGATATTATTTCCAATTTTCTCTGTACACTTCTGATGGGGTTTTATAGCTTCAAGTATTGGATACAGAGGTGTTATGTTTAGGAAGAAGGAAGTGTCTTGAATTGTTCTTTCTTGGAAAGTATGAAAAGAGAGTTCTATTGAAGTGGTTTAGTGGTAGTGGTTTAGTAAAAGTAGATGAGAGAAGAAAGAGAATGGAGTAGACAATTAGGTGGAAAGACCAATTTATATATAAAGTAAGATGGAAAAGAAAAAAATGATAAAAGAGTAGAAATTGGTGTAAGAGAGAGGAGAGAGAGAATCAAGAAAATAGAGAGTAAACTATATATAACACCACTTTGCTATCCAGTTCAATTGTGCCGGTTCTAGAGATCCCAAGTTCTGCGTATAACTTGTTTTTGCCTCTGTTTTGTATGCAGTGGCAAGGTGTAAATATGAAAGATGAAGGAGGAAGAAAAGATGCAAAAGTGAGAAGGAAGAAAAGAAGGAAAGAAAAAAGGAGCAGAAGCAAACAAACACACTGACAATCAATGCAAAAAAAAAAAGCCAAAAAAGAAAAACAAACAAACAAAAAACCCCTGAAAACCAATAAAACAAGCAAACCCCCCCCCCAAAATAAAAGTCGAACCCCAAGTCTCAAACAAAACTGGCCCTGGGAAGCCCCCCTCTTTTTTTCTTTCCAGTTTAAACCAATTGTATCGGATCACGTCTAGACAGTCTGCGATCCTGTTAGTGGAGTCAAGGCTGCACCTTAGGCCAGTGGCCGAATGGCTCATCAGACGATGGGTTCAGGGGGGTTGTGTGTGAGCAGATGAATGGCACCGGGAAGGGGACCCTCCAGAAGGCACCCTTTCCCCATGCCCACCCACAGTTGTAGCTTCTTGTGGCCGCTGCGCTGGCTTCAGACACGCCCTCCCCTGCTGGTTACCAGAGCTTCACCCAGGTGTGCGTTGTTTTCAGAGCATTGGCGGCTCCCTGGATATCTGTAGTTGTTCTTCCTTTCTGTCTTTTCCCCTTTGTCTGGGTCAGCCACTGTACTTCTCAAAGATGGCGGTGGATGCTCGCCTCCCACTCATCAGCAGCTCCGAAGACCCTTGTGTCAGTCCAGAGCGTGCGGGATCGGCTTGGCAAGCTGTGCGAAAGAGCTCTATGTGGACACCGCCCACGCCTCTCGGCTTCTTTCTATCCCTCCTTGCCGATGGGTTTCAAAGCCGCTGGGTAGATGTCTCCTTGCCGAGAAGGTATCGGGCCCCTGCGCCTGCAGTGCAAATGGCGCTGCTTCGGACTGTGGACTGCTGCGACTCTGCCCCTGCTTGTCCTGGTCCTGGAGAACGTTGTATTTCACTGTCCTGAGGTGCACGAATGTCTTGGCTCCCTTTCAGTTGTAATAGAATTCCTAGTAACGCATTCAAACTTCCCACTCCACGTCTTTTAGCAACTGCGTCCAGAGAGCACCTCCCTCCTGTCGGCCATCTTCCCTCCCCCTCTAAAAAAAATTTTAGAAAGAAACAATTGTAGCTTGAAATTTAAAAAAATAATCGTTTATGATAAAATTTTTGAAATATTCAGGTATAAGTTTGTCAAAAATATACACAAGCTATACCTTAAAAATAAATTGTTTTTGAGAGAATGTCTAAATAAATACAGAGATATAATGTATCATAGATTTGAAAATTCAAGATTTTTACAATGTCATATTGGATCAATAATTCAATATCATCTCAATCAAAATTCCAGCAGATGGGGGCTGGGGTTGTGGCTCAGTGGTAGAACACTTGCCTAGTATGTGTGAGGCCCTGTGTTCAATTTTCAGTACCACTTATAAATAAATAAAGTAAAGGTCCATTTACAATTAAAATAAATGTATATTTTTAAAAATCCAGCAGATGATTTATTTGTAGAAGTTGACAAATTCTGAAATGTATATGAATGTAGAAAGTACTTAGATTTGCTAAAACCAACTTTGAAAAGAATAATATTGGAAGACTATCACTTGATTCCAGGACTTGTATAAAGTTCCACAAAGAAGAAATGCAAATGGTCAATTAGTATATGACAAGATTCTCATCATTAGTCACAAGGGGAATATAATCAAAACCACAATAAGATACCACTTCATACATACAAAAGTGTCTATTATGAACAAGACAAATAATGGCAAGTGTTGGGAGAAAAAAATTATGAGCCTCATAGTTCTGGACAAACCTGGTCCCAGTCTATGGGAACTGGCCTCAAGGTGCCATGAGACTAAAGAGTGAGACAGATCCAGGATTTATTGAGGAGTTACAAAGAGAATCATATCTTGGGCAGTAGGAAGACAAGTTGTTCTCCACAATTTGGATCAGAAGGTGGGTGGCGTATATAATAGGACAAAAGTGACTTCATCCCAGCTACAATATACCTGCTTTGTCTCAAGCTAATATAAAGGACAGGCACATTCCTGTTGCTAACTGCACCAAGGTCTAGTTGTAGAGCCACTCTAATGGCTTTATGTATTTAGAGTATGCTGGGAAGTTCTTATGGAAAAATCTACCAGGGTTACTCAGGGGCAGTTATGAGGCTACAACTTAAGTTGGCTATGATCAGGTCAAACTGAATCCATACACTCATACATTGATGATAAGAATGTGAAATTGTGCAGACAGTTTATAGAGCAATTTGTCACTTCTTCAAAAAATTATACACAGACTTACTGTGAGATTCAATCGTTTTTATTGTTGGTATATACCCAAAAGAACACACACACACACACACACAAACCTATATGTAAATGTTCACAGCAGCGTTATTTGGTGTAGCCAGGAATTCAAAGCAATCTGTGTCTATCAGTGGATAAATGGATAAAAACAATGTGGTATATTGGGAGTGGGAGTATAACTCACTGGTAGAATGCCTGCCTATTCTGCATGAACCCTAGGTTCCATCCCCAGCACTGCCAAAGAACAAAAAAACAAAAAGTAATGAGCTGTACCCATATAGTTGAATGTTAGGTTCAAAAGGAATGACATGCATAATGTTTTTTAGAGAATTTTAGGTATAAATATTTTTCTTTTTTGGGGTAGGTACTGAGGATTCAACTCAGGGGCACTCAACCACTGAACCACATCCCCAGCTCTATTTTTGGATTTTTATTTAGAGACAGGGTCTCACTGAGTTGCTTAGCTCCTTGCTTTTGCTGAGGCTGGCTTTGAACTTGCAATCCTCCTGCCTCAGCCTCCTGAGCTGCTGGGATTGTAGGTGTATGCCACAGCACCCAGCTAGGTATATATCTTTTAAGACAGAAAATTATAAGCCTTGAAATGATGGTCTTTATGGAAAATTTAGGTATCTGTCCTTTAAGACAGAAATAGGGTGTTAATGTCACCTCTAGTGTTTAATACAATTCTAGAGAGTTGACCACTATTATAAGACATGAAAATCTACTAAGAAGCGTAAGATTTGAACAAAAGATGTTAAACATTCCATATTTATTATGTGATCACCCACATCTGAAAGAGAAAAGCAGAACACTGTTATATATCTTTATACTGTGACAAGTATCATCCAAAAAAATAACAAAGTTATTCACAGTAGCAACAATGTATAAAATACCTATGAATTTAACACAAGAAAAATATGAACCAGATCTCTATGGTTGGGATTAGAAACCCTATTAAGGAAAATTGAATAAAATGAGAGGTCTTTTTTCTTTTATATAAAAAATTTTAATATTATGAAAATCTCAATTTTATCCAAATTGATTCATAAATTAAATATAATACCAATCAAATCCCACTGGAAAATTTATAAGAGTGTGACTGTTAAAGTGGTCCACTTTATGCTTTGAATATTGTCCTTTCTGCTCTAACACTGTAATTTAGTTTTAAAAGATGTTTCTTTCTCTTCCCCTTTCCCTCCCCCTCCCTAATCTCTCCCAAAGTCTAATCTCAGAGGAAACAGGATCACCTTTCTTTCCCATCCTAGGCAGATTTATCTGTCCAGGAGCACCAGTCAACCACAGAAGTAATTCAGATTTAAGGATGGCACCAAAGGAAGAAGAACTAAGTAATGACTCTTTTCCAAATTAAAAAATGAATTACAACTCTGGACAGAGAACACCTGGAGTGAAGCCTTTGATTCACCTCTTTAAAACCCCCCTGTTCTCCCTGATGGGCAGAATCACCGTCTCTGGGACAGGAGTCCCCTGTGTTTCTCCTTTGGTAGCAAAGCAATAAAGCATTTTTTTTTTTCCTTTTTCTCAAAACCATGTCCTCCACTGGGCATGCTGGTGCATGCCTGTAAACCCAACAGTTTGTGAGCCTCAGGCAGGAGGATCACAAGTTCAAAGCCAGCCTCAGCAATTTAGCAAGGTCCTAAGCAATTTAGCAAGACCCTTTCTCTAAATAAAATATAAAGAAGTTTGGGGATGTGTCTCAGTAGTTAGGCACCACTGGGTTCAATCCCTGGTACCAAAAAAAAAAAAAAAAAAAAAAAAAAAAAAAAGCTTCAATACCTTGAAGTCAAGGAAGCCTCAGATTTACTGTGACAATCTAGGACAGTCATTTATGTACTTTTCCCTAAGTGCTTATTGGATAGAAAAAGTCAATAAAACATTGTTAAGTAAATGGCCCATTTCACAGATAAGGATATGGAGGTTTGTGGAAAATTACAAGACTTGTTCAAATTATGCTAGTGGTTTCTGAATACCAAATACATGTACCATCCATGTAGAATTAGTTGGAAAACAATCCTTCCTGGCTTCAGTAAGAAAAACCTCAGTAAATAATGAGCATTATTGCTGAATCTTGAGGAAAGATGAAAGAGGGAATAATGCAAAATAAAATTTGGAGGGGAAACTGGGAATCTGAATGACAATATGATCAAGTAGTCTATCAAGTTTTATCAGTCAAGCCATTGCCAAAATGTGCATTACACATGGGTTGGGACTCAGTGGTATATAGGTCAAAAGAAAATAAAACTGGAAACTTGCTACACACCATTTTATAGCTTCTTAAATGATAGGCCAAAGAGTTTATGCCTCATTTTTTAGGCTGTAGAGAGTCATTAAAATCTCACTGCAATGAAATTACATGATTGAAGTTGCTCTTTCAGGTGACAATTTAGATGGTAGCTTAACTCAGATTCTTGCATAGAAGGTAAAGAAATTAGTTTCTGGGCTTGCTTTCTGGATGTGCAACACAAATACAGCAATGCTTCAGCTCACTGGGTTAGGTATGGTCAACTACCAGCTCAAGAATACCAATTAGCTGGGCGTCGTGTCACCCATAATCCCAGAGGCTCAGAAGGCTGAGGCAGAAGGATTGAGAGTTCAAAGCCAGCCTCAGCAATGGCGAGGCACTTAGCAACTCAGTGAGACCCTGTCTCTAAATAAAATACAAAAAAGGGCTGGGGATGTGGCCCAGTGGTACCCCGAGTCCCTAATACCCACCCCCCCCCCTGAGTTCAATCCCTGGTACCAGCACTTTGGGAGGCTGAGGCAGGAGGATCGCGAAAAAAAAAAAAAAAAAAAAAAAAAAAAAATCTCGTATTAGCCACTGCTAATTATGGTGATATGGTGATAGTAGTCATCCTACATACAGGTGAATAGATTCTTCTCTTTCTTGGTGTCCATATGGAGGAAAATCCAGAGATGTGTCCAAAAGAGAGGGGCAATTTGTTTATATGCCTTGATTGTTTCTAAGACCACTTGCAGTAGCATTTAGACTTCAGCTATTTTCAATAGTACCTTCATAATACCTTCTCAAAAAGAGAGTATCTCACAGAGGAGAAGGGCTGTCAGATAATAATGGTTCTCTGAAAATTCATCATAAAATGCAAGGAGTCTGGATAGGGAAAAGGGTAAAACAGGATAACTTAGTAAATGCACTCAGTTTGTGGTGTTATACAGTATGCATATGATGGTGAGGGAGCCAGAAAGAGCTTGTAATTGCATTCATGATGGTTGAATAGCCCAAATATAGAAATCATTGTATAGAAAAAACACCTCAAACTTAACAGTCCTGTGTCTTGCAAGGTACTGAGGGATGCCTGAGCCTGAGATAGACTCTGTATGGGAATAGACTTTTCTAATATGTTTCCAGAAGCTCGAATCTACCATCTGGCTGAAGCAGCTGTGAGGAAAACCTTTGTTGTGTTGTTTTGCAATTTGTTTCTGCTAGTGTCAGACAGAAGCTCAATGCAAGAGGAGAGGGATGCAATACAAACAAAATAAAATCATTGAAAATAGATCACTGGAATGAGGTTATCAGGGCCAGCTAGGAAACACCTGGCATGCTGGTAAATTCTACTGGGGCACATAGGGTTGTTATTTCTTGGAATAGTGGACTAGAGAAATGCCCCTTTGGGAATTTTAATTAGTTAACCAGAATTAAAATAATGTTTCTGATTTGAAGTTTGGATCATGAATGCAAGTGTGTATTTCTTAAAAAAAAGTTTAATTTAATAGTGTATCGACATTGAAAAGTTACATTGAAGTACATTTTTTTTAATAAGGAATTCAATTGTGAAGTCATTTTTAAATGTATTTTTTTAGCATAAGAGTAATACATGATTGTGGGAGATAATGAAAATAAAAAAAAAAAAAAAAAGATTTTTGAAAACCACCCATAATCACACCATGCAGAAATAACTTCATATTTGCCTCTATCACTTTCTAGTATTATAATTACATTATGTCAATATATTCCATAGGGTAGGAATTTTTGTCTTGTTAAGTTTTGTTTATTGCTGCATCTTCAATGCCTAAATCACCTCCTACTTGGTAGTAGCTGCTCAAAATGTCTTAGGTTACTTAATGAATATGCACATAATTATATAATTAAACATGAATGATATATGTAATTTAAGAATACATGTGGATCACCTGGTATCCTCATTTTTTCATTAATATTATCATGTGCTAGTAAATATTTTTCATAATTGCATTACTTTCATCTTATGAGCTCATGATAATTTGGGTAATGAGTACACTGTTACTGTTCTTAACTTTTTTTTATATTGATATTTAGAAAAATTTCTCATTATTTCCTTAGAATTTAGCCCTACAAATGGAATGTTATCTTGTGGGTATGAATATACCCATATACCTTGAAATATATTGAAAATGACCCTACGAATGGCCATGCCAATTGGATCTGTAGTCTACCACAACATATAGTCTATCTTCAATCCTGAAAACTTTTACTTTTAAAAAATTATTTGTTGAATACACAAAAATGATGTCTTCCTGATCATTTGAAAATATTTACTTAATTACCTGTAAGTTCAAATGCTTTTATTATTTGTATTAACTCTTTGTGAATAATTTCTTCACATCCTTTATCTATTGTGGAAGCTTGCTTTTCTTTTACATATTAAGGTTTGATAATTTTCTTTATATTAGATGACACAAACCCATTGGTTCTCTTATGCAACAAATGTCACTTTCTTTTCATTTACCTATTTGCTTTGTTTATGATTTTGAAATAAATGCATTTCATATTTGATATAACAAGTAGCAGTCTTTTCATTCCCTGGCAACATTTCCTTTCATTTTATTTCATTGCTTTTATGTTTAATAAAGTCTTTCTCTTGCTGTAATTAGATCCATTTTCATCTAATATGTTTTTCCACCTTATCATTTAATCATAATTAATCTGGGATTTGTTTTTGTTTGTGGCATGAATCTAATATATGTTTTGTTCTAATACTTAATGAATTATCTTAGACTCATTAGTCAAATAATTCATTTATTATCTGCTGACTAAAAGTACTACTTTATTTTACACACATTTTGTATGTATAGTGTATTCTTGATGTGACTTTTTATGGGATTTCTATTCATTTTCCTGCTCTATATATTAAGTTTTATTTTTATTCTATTTTTTATGTAAATGATTGTAGGATATTGTAATATCTGGGAGAGAAAATCTTGCTTCATTAGTCATCTTTTCTAAAAACTATTTTTAGAATATTCTTTTCCACTTATTGATCAATGATGGAGTATTTTAAGTTTCAAAAATTGACAACCTAAATTGGTATTTTATTGCATATCTAAATTAAATTTAAGAGATTTGATATTTTGTATTTTACTGAGTCTTCCTACCAGAAACATAATACCGTTTTCCAGTTAGGTGTTTTCACTCTTTATTTATTATTTTATTTATTCATATACATATTTATTTTTGATATAGGGATCTTGTTAAGATGCCCAGACTGACCTCAAAATTGCAATCCTCCTGACTCAGTCTCCTGAGTAGCTGGGATTACGGGTGCATACCGCTACACCCTGCTAGAAATTTTACACTCTTTTTCATATGCCTATCTATATTTAATGAATGTAGTCATATATTTAGCATTTCTGTCTTCACTGTGCACTTTAATCAATATGAACTCATCTTTGTTTTAGTGTTTTCTTTGAATTACTCTTTATGATTCCCTCTTACTTTATATTTGAGTTAAATTTTGCTGATCTTTTAACTTTATTTATTTATTTATTTATTTATTTATTTATTTATTTATTTATTTATTTTTGTGGTGCTGGGGACTGAATCCACAGCCTTGTGCATGTGAGGCAAGCACTCTACCAACTGAGCTATATCCCCAGCCCTTTTTTAACTTTTAATCTTTCTATTTTCTAGGTATAAATGAATCTCTTTAATACCCATGCAATAATTATCTTATTTATCAAGCCAAGAATCTAAGAATTATTTTTGTTTCATAAAAAAAATCCACTTGTATTTATTATTATTACTAACATTTATCTTTGTTACATCACCTTATACATTTTATTTCTTATTTTTCTTTGGTGATTAATTTATTTCTACCTTTATTACATATTTTTCTATATTTATCTTATATTTATCTTTTCTATATTTATCTTATTTTAGGAGGTATAAATTTGTTGTATATTGTTGCTTATTTTTGTTTTTCAAAATGTATTAACTATAATTTTCCATTTAGCTATATACAGAAATTATAACTTCATTTTCCTTGTGGTAATCAAACATAATCTGAGCCTAGAGGCATGCATTTATCTTTATTTATACCAATATTATAATAAGATTGTCATTTTAAAAATTTACATATTTATTTCTTTCTGCATAATTTTGTAGCATTTGATTTTTTTGGGGGGAGTCAATACTGGGGATTGAACCTAAGGGTGCTTACTATATTCTTAGCCATTTTTAATTTTTATTATGAGAGAAGGACTCACTAAGTTTCCCAGGCTGGCCTTGAGCTTGTGATCCTCCTGCCTCAGCTTCCAAAGTAGCTAAAATTATATGTGTGTGCCACAGTGCCTTGCTGTAACACATAATTTTAATGTTATATATAAAATAATTATTTCAAATAAACCTATGTTTAACTTTTTAAAATGCTTATTACATGTCCTTAAATTTGTCATTTTCTGCTTTACCTTTTTCTGGTTTATTTGGGTGTTTAATTTTATATTATACATAACTAGTAAAAATGTTCTTGACTAAAGAGGATTCCTATGTACCTATACATTTGCTAATATGAATTATTTTTATTCCATAATATTTTCTTCATTTGTGTCCTTGCTGCTTTTCAGATGTACATTTTGTAGTTACATTTTAATTTTTATTCTCTGTGATTCAAATATCTCACTTTTTGAGATATTTTGTTCTTTTTAGATATACATGACAGAAAAATGTATTTTGACATAAGATACATAGATGGAGCATACCTTATTCTAATTAGGATCCATTCTTGTGGTTGAACATGATGTGAAATTACACTGGTGGTGTATTCCAATATGAACACATGAAAGATATGTGTAATGCATTCTACAATCTTTCCTATTACCATCTCCATGCCTTTTCTTTCATTCCTCTTTGTCTATTCTTAATAGTCTCCAGTTCCATCCATTTACCAGCAAATACCATAATTTCATTCTTCTTTATTGCTGAATAATATTCCATTGTGTGTACATATGTCACTTTTTCTTTATCCATTCATCTGTTGAAGGGCACCTAGTTTGGTCACATAGCTTAGTTATTGTATGTAACTTTCTTAGTGCATGTTTTTAATGTCTTTCTCTTTTCACTCTAAACTATAAGGTAATTTGCAATTCTATAAATCAAATGACTAAATTTTCTGGTTTCTTATTTCTGTATTTTACTACCAGATGATGCATATTTATTTCCTCAAAGTATTTTTTTTTTAATTTTTATAGTCCATTCTATTAACTTTTTGACTTTTGTTTGTTTGTTTGTTTTCTTGTTTAGTTCTTTTCTCTTAATAGTTGAACAGGATAATGGTTTATCTTTTTAAATTTTATCAATTGTGACAATTGGTTTTCTGCAACTTTCTGTCTTTTGAGCAGATCTATTTAGGGAAATTCTTTGACTTTAGTCAAATGAGGGAAGATATTTTCAGAACTAATATTTACTAACATAAGTCTGTGTTACCTGAAGCTGTCAGGATGCCCCTATCATTTTTTTTTTTTAATTGGAATCCTAGTTGACTTGCAAAGAACCAACATAATTTCTATTTTTGGCAGGCATTAATATATTGTTTAATAACTGGTGGAGCATGTGAAAGGCTATACTACTAAACTGGCACTGCTCCGGACTGCCCCCCCTACCGCTATTTTTTAATCTCTGTTTGAACTAGTATATTTTCCTTGAAGTAACTATGCCTCTCAAGCTGAAAGGCATAGTTACTAGAATTCCAATTTACTACTTTCTTGGCTTTTGCAATTTGCTACATCTGAGTGGATGTGAATAACTAAGACTACAAAACCAAGACAGGAACAGTCTTCCATCTTTTCCCCAAAGCAGCACATTTTGAGCACAGTTTAGTTAGCATAGACTGTGGATCTCTGATTTAATAAGAAATACAACATACTTTTGTTTTTCATTTTTTCCTAGGAAGGATCCATTCATTGGCAGAGCCCAGGTAAAAAATTTTTCCAAATCAAATTTCATCTACCTATACTTGGTGGGATTTCTCTATGATTCTGGCATATGTTTGTATCTTTCTTCAGTATAAATGACTTTCTTTTTGTGGGGGGTGAGTTTCCATTCTTTTATCTACAGGTTTTTAAAGTTGGAATTTGTGAAGACTTGCATCTAGGTTTAAAGTTGAGATGAATTCAAATATGTCCATACTTTGATATTTTTAGAAAAATGCGATGTATAAAACCTACATACTTAAACTATGAAAAATTACATGACTAACACAAACATTACATTGACTATATTGATGAAAATTTCTAAATCTTTGGACAATATCAACTAGTTTACCAATAAGAAATAACAAAATAAGACGTAGGGCTGTGGATATAGCTCAGTGGTAGGGTATTTACCTAGCATGTACAAGACCCTGAGTTGATCCTCAGCAACACACACACACACACACACACACACACACACACGTATAGACTACCTTAAAATATCTATAATTTCTTAATGTAAATTTATATTTCATAATTTAGTATCAATATAATAAAAAAGCACTATAATAATATCCAAAATGACATTAGTAATTGTGATTCCAAACTCAGGGACTCAGAGAGGCTGGAAACACCATTCCAGTGCTTCCCTATTCTCTACCTCTTGCAGTATCATACTTGACACTCCTGCTTTAATACAACTTGAGTTTGAATTTTGCTAGGGATTTGCTCACCCTAAAACTAGGACTTCTGCCAAAGCACTTGGGTTAAAGCACTTAAAACTTTCACCAGACATTTATATCTCCTTCTGAAGGGAATGTAGATTTCAGAGCTAGGAAAAGCAGAAAGATTGAGTGAGGGTTTATCATCAAGATGAAGAGATGAGGCCACTGTTACATTAAAATAATAATAATAATAATTAGAGCCTCCAGAAGACAAAGGTTGGGTACTAAAAGTAAGCTTTGCCCATATTGCAGTTATGCTTAGAGCCAACATTTACCTAACTCCCTGTCAGTTAGCATATGATCTGTTACCCACTTGCAATCATGATGTAACTCTATTGACAATATCCTAGGTGCAGATAGAATGTTTGATCAAAAAATGGTCAGGAAGTACCATTCATTGACCATTCCCAGTGGTAAAGTATGATTTTTGAGATTTCAAAATACTCTACTTGCCACAGCCTTCAACATGACTTTAGCTTTCTTTTTTTATTCCTCCTAACCCGGGTCTGCAAATAGAAAAATAAATAAATAAATAAAGCTCTGCAGGGAAATTTTTTATTAAATCCAAAACTCTAAAATGACAAAGAATTATATTTTTCCCTTCTCTATCCCTGGCATTTAGGAGACTGTTTGACAAATAATAGTTGCTCAGTGAATAGTTGCTGATTGAATGAGTTAACAAATGAATTATAAATGAATGACATCAAGAGTCATCAAAGGACAATATCAAGACTACTGTCTTTAGGAAATTCTGTCTAGGTTAATGAACACAGCACTGAAAGAGACATAGGAACTGGATTTTTGTTCCTGACATGGAACTTGCTGTGTAATTCTTGATCAACATTATCACCCACCATTGAGTTTTTCTAAACCTAAGGTATCCCTTCCGAAGTATGAATGCTAAGAGGATTTTTAATGAATGTAATCAATATAAACTTTGTCAAAAACTTAAGTAGTAAATACAGTTGAGATTACTTAATTTTTTTCAATTAGTCTGATACCCCAGGTGTCATATTAGCCAGAATATGTATTCCTTTTCTCTCTGAATTTTCTGTTAATCTTGGGGTTTATGGAGTACAAAGTAGAGAACATTAGTCTTAAAATTATCTGCTGCTTGCTGCTATTGCTTTGCTCTGCCACATGGTTTCTGACACCTTTGCCAGATGACAACAATCCACCCAGTGATGACCTGCTCAGATCCACATAGCTGTCCCTTCTGACACACACACACACACACACACACACACACACACCAGAGGGAGAGTAATTATTCTCACTTGAGTCAGCTTGGGTACTCTTAGGTCACAACAATTGTGCTCCACCTTTTGAATCCCAAACCCATCTGTCCCCCAGGGTGCCAAGCCAGCATCATGTGATTTCTTCCAGTATTTCCTCTTTCTTCACCAGAACCACCAACTCTTCCCTTTGCAGGGTTCATACCTATCTAGACTGGGCGGCTTTTCTTTTAAACCCACAGAGCATAAGATTTTCTGATCATCATAAAGTGTGAGTCCCCACACAAATTCCAGTACTACATGTTTGAATTATTAGTTTTGAAATTGCTTATTTATGATCAGGTTAGACTAAGAGGGAAAGGATGAGAAAATGATGCTCACCCAAACTATAGTCTGGTTGTACAATGTTTCATTTTTATTTCCACTTAAACTGATAGGATATTTTAGTAAGCTGTATTTAAAATCTGTATCTCAAGCACACACCCTACGCCCTGACTCACTTTTATTAATAATACAGAACTATTTTATTTTTAGGAGGGGTGAAATAATTGCATAGACTTTCTTCAATTATATTGCCCCATATGTTGTAAGATAAGTTATATGAGCATATGTGTTTCATTATGAATATGAGTATGTCAAGAATAGAATATAAGATATTTGGACACTTTCACTGCAAGCCCTCTCTTCTCCAACCCCATCGAAACCTCTGAAGTCTCAGGAAATTTGGATGATAATCACCTGTGAATCTTTTCGCATAAAATTTCCAGTAGTTCCTGAAGTTAATACAACCAAAAATGCCAATAGAACAGACTTTTCTACATTACAGAACATCTGGTTCTGATCCTGGCAAGAGAAAATGAAAAGTAATGGAAACCAATATTTTGCCAGGGTATGTTTTTTTCAAGGTTCTTTTTTAGAAATGGGCAGAGATTCAATGGGCATCAATTCCAAGAATCGCTCATTCCCTCCCCATTTTTGGTTCTATAGCTTTTTCAATTATGCACACATCCAGATTTATATACAGCCATGTCTCCTTTTATTTGTAGAGAAAAATCCTCACTCCACTAGAAATTTCTGATCTATATGGTGGTACATTTGCAATAGAGTCAACATGATAAATCGTTCAAGTAACAGGATTATAGCTATTAATTAGAATGTGTTTTGCATTTACTATTTAAAAAACAAGTGGTGGGTGTTCACGAGATGTCAGGGACACTGGCCCCTTTTATTATATTCATATTTCTCAAAGCTTATAAATTCACAAGAGATCTCATGTTTCATGGAAACACACAGTTCTAAAGACAAAGTATGCTATTATGTTTGCTATTAAAAGAAGGAATTTTTAAATTCAACATTTAAAAATAGGAAAATAATAAGGGTGTGTGCATGTATGTGTGTGTGTGTGTGTGTGTGTGTGTGTGTGTGTGTGTGTTTATCCACAGCTATCAAATACAATTTAATTTTATATGGAAGAAAAGACCACCTACTTTTAGATACTTTACTGAAAAGGAATGAATTTGTTTATAGGTTTAATTTTATAAGAATATCTACCAATAAGCCACATTCCTAGAAAAATATGAAGAGGCATAACCAGGCATAAGGTATTTGTGGAGGGATAGTTTAGATTTCATTTTATTTAAATTAAAGTCAAAGAATGATCATATGTTTGTGACTGTTAGAAAAAGAATATTTTCATCTTTCTATCTCTATATACCTCCTCCTGCCCTGTCATCAAAGTAGATTTTTTGAAAAAAGTAAAAATTTAAATACTTTGGACAGGGAAAAAACAGCTTTGTGGAAACACAGGGATGACATGGAAGGCATTTATATAGGCAGGGGAAGAGGAATGGGAAAGTCAGGAATTCAGAAAATTGGAATTTAGCACTCTTAAAGAAATCCATGGCATTACAAATAATGTATTGTTGAACTGAATTACATTCCCATCACACTTCTCTCATTTCATTATTTGATAATTGATGTTGCTAAAGATCCTGAAAAAGAGACTCAGATCTAACAAATTCAAAAAGCAGTTCTTTTTAATGTTCTTATTCAACTTCTAGTTTTAAAAGAACAAATCTGCTACAAGTAGAGTAAAATATTGGGTAAAGCCAAGATTTGGGATTTTCTCTAGTTTTCCCAGAGCACTGGGGTAATTCTGGGAAATTCCTTTCTGTCCTCTAACTTCCCGTTAGTAAAACGGACCTCAAGTCCACAGTACTGCTTTCTTCCCAAAGCTCTGTTTGCTCAAGGACAAACACAATTCTACTTTTCTCATATTGGCCAATTCCCTAGGAATGAAGAAAAATTTGCACTAAATCCTTCAAAACATTAAGTCCTGTGTGACCAAAATTAAACCTACACAAAATATTTTTCAAAGTTTTCAGCACTCCCTGTTATCCCTCCATATGTTCCATGTTTGTTTTTTGTACTGAACAAATAAAAAGGGGAAATTTGTGTTAAGAGAAGTATGTTAGAGTTACTTTAGTGAGGTACTGCATATATATCAAAGTAATTCCCAGTTTTGGTGCAAAACTAGTTTTAAAATTTAATTAATATGTATATTAAATATCGTAGCATGAAAAACGTATGCGCTGCAAAGGCTTGGGCAGGCCGCGATCTGTCAGGTAAATACATATTTTGATGCGTGTCCAAACCCCAAATAAAGTTTTGAAACCATTTGGGAAGGTCTTGAGTAAATGTTCTTGATATTTAAAATATGCTCTGTCTTACCATATGTCTGAAGAATTATGAATATTGGCCAGTTTCTCTTTGCGAACAGTTGCAGCGTGAGGACTGACTTTTAGAAATTCCTCACTACAGGATAGTGTCTCAGGGATCATTTGAATTTGTGTGTATGAACTACATGAATTTTTAAGTTTTGGAGGATTAGTAACAGGGCAATTGGGTCAGTTTAAACATAAGCACTTAGAGGCAAATGTGGTTGCAAAGAGCGATGGTGTGCTCTGGAAATGACAATATGATAGGCATTTAGCAGCAACACAGAGCTGCCTTCGTGAGCATCTGGGATGGTTCTTGGGTATCTGGACCATTGGAAAATGGAAGATGGCAAAATTCTGTGAGATACATTGAGTGAGAGGAAAGTGCACCACGGGGGCAACTGAGGGACACAGTTGTGTGTGACAGATAGCTGAAAGCAATATGCTACAGAGAGGAGAGCAAGATCTTTACAACCAAATAAGCTAGTTTTACATCCCGATTCTCTTTGTAATTGGTAGCTCTGGGTAGGCTGCTTAATCTCTCAGAGCTGTAGTTTCATTATCTGTAAAATGGGGCCGATAAAACTTACCTATACAGTCATATTAAAGATGAATAAGCTAACAAGTAAACGTACCTAGCACACACTTGTCTTTTAATACTCTTCTCCCTTAGCATACCCTTCTTGCATGATTTTATTCATGATTGAGATTTAAGTGAAGATATATGCTGATAACTTCCAAATCTATCATTCCAACCTCGACTTCTCTCTAGTTCAGGTTCATAAAGCCCCATTATCTCTCAACTGGGATCACTCAGTAGTTCCCGGAACAGTTTCTGCCATATCCCCTCAATTGCATTCTCTACACATTTGGCAAAGTGATCTATCTAAAATCCATATCCAAATAGGTCTTCCCTTTTTAAAAACATTCCATTATACCCCATAGCCTATAGCAGGGATCTGCAATTTGTGGCCCAAGGGCCACAAAAAAGAATGTGCAAAAAGATAGTAGTGGTCTGTGAAGCCTAAAATATTTATTATCTGGACCTTCACAAAAAGTGTCCACATGGCATACTCTGAGTCCTGATTCACATGAATTTGCTGATTTTTCTCTTCTCCTTATTTCACATTGAACCATTGATATATTGTTTAGTCATATAGCATCTATATATTCATGCCTTTGGGCCTTTGTACATCCTGTGTTGTCTACCACAAATGTGTTTCCTCTTATCTTCACTTAATACCTACTCATTCTTTGATTTTCATACTTGCTCCCATCTACCCCAGGAATGCTTTCTTGAATATCTACCTCACTCATGCTCACCAAGCAGAATTAAAGGTCATTTCCACTGCCAACTTATAATTTCTTATGAAATCTCTTAGTCCCTTCCAGCTGCTATAACAAAAAATACCATAAACTGAGTAGCTTATAAATATCATAAATTTATTTCTCACAGTTTTGGAGACTGGGAAGTCCAAGATCAAGGCATGAACAGATTCAGTGTCTGGTGAGGGCCTGCTTCCTCAAAGGTGGTACCTTCTTGCTGTGTCCTCACATGGTGGAGGAGACAGTCTCCTTTGGTCCTATTTTATAAAGATGCTAATCCCACTCATGAAGACTCTGCCCTCATGATTTAATCACTTCCCCAAAGTCCTATCTCTTAATACTATTGCATTAGGAGTTAGGTTTCAAAATACAAATTTTGAGGGGATACAAATATTTAGACCATGACATTCCTTACCCTTACTCCTGGACCCCTGCCACCACTGCTAAATCCATGTCCTTCACACATGCGAAATGCATTCAGTCCATCAGAATAACCCCAAAACTTTTAATTAATTCTACCAGCAACTCAACAGTATAAAGTCCAGGGTCTCATCTAAATATCATCTGAATCACATACAGGTGAAACTCAAGGTGCACTTTATCCTGAAGCAAACTGTTCTCCAACTGAGAACCCATGAAATCGAACATGTTATGTGCTCTTGAAATACAGTGGTGGGGCAGACACAGCACAAACTTTTCCATTCCAAAAGATTGAAATAGGAAAAAAAGAAATAAATAACAGGTCCCCAAAAAGTCTAAAACCCAACAGGACAAACAACATTAAAGACATGAGAATGATCTTTAAGTGGATGCCTACTTTCCAGACACACCAGGGCAGGGATTTGGCTCCCAAGGCTCTAAGCAACTCCGCACCCAAGGCTTTGCTGGACTCAGCTCTCATGCATTAGAGTCATTTGCCTGCAGCTTTTTCAGGCTAGACATACATAGCAGCTCTATTAGCCTGGGATTGCAGGAGTGGCCTTACCCCCTTGTTATGGTTGGGATCCAGAGCATCCCCTAAAAAGCTTATGTGTTAGAATCTCCAATGGTCTCCAATACAGCAGGATTCAGAGGTGGGGATTTCAGGCTCTGACCTCATCAGAGGTCACTGAGTAGATTACTGGGTGATTGCTGTATACAGGCAGGGTGTGGCTAGAGAAGGCAGGTCACTGGGAATATGACCTTGAATTCTATCTGTCCCTGGCCCCTTCCTACCTCTCTCTTTTTCCTCTCCCTCTCTCTTTCTCTCTCTCTCTCTCTCTTTCTCTCTCTCTCTCTCTCCCCTTCTCAGCTGTCATCAGCAGAGCAGGTTTTCTCTGCCACACTTCCACAAGAATGTTCTACCTTATCTGAGGCCCAGATCAATGGAGTTGACCATTAGGAACTGCGAACTCTGAAACTGTGAGCCAAAATCAAACTTTTCCTACTTTAAGCCATTCTTATCAGATATTTTGGTCACAGTGACGATAAACTAACACAACTAGGAATTGCTCTAGGGGCCTCTCTGCAGTAGACCAACCTCTGTGCTAGTTCTCTGCCTAGGCCCCAAGTCTTTTTGGGGTATCCTTGGAAATCTAAGCAGAGCCCTCATGGCTTCCGTATTCTTCATATGTGTGGAGATGGCACTGACAGGTTGGATGTCTGATGAAGAGCTATTCCTCATAGATGCTGCCTTGTGTCCTCACATGGTGGAAGGGGAAAGACAGCTCTCTTTGATCTCTTTTAGAAGACCACTAATTACCTTTCAAGGTCCCACCTTAATTCCCCATGGGGATTAGGTTTCAATATATGAATGTGGGGGAGGAGCACAAACAGTCAGATCATAGCAATAATACCTAATATTACAACAAGTTACATTATATTATTTTTCTCACTCTGGGTCATACATTGCAGCTTCTTCATATGCCTGACAATATTAAATTAGATGACAGGCATTGTGGAATTTCATCTTGTTGAATATGATGTGTGTATATATTCCTGTAAATATTCCTGACCTTTATTCTAAGATACAGTTATGGTACTTAGAAATAGTTTGAGTCTTTCAAGTACTGGTTTTAATCTCTATTAAGATGAACCAGACCAGTCTTTAGTCTAAGGCTAATTTTGACTCACTACTGAGTAGTCTGCCTGATGCTTCATGAATCATGTAGTTTCTTCCTCTGGCTGGTGGGGAAACTAATCATTCTCAACCCTATGTGAGTTCAAGTATTATTTCTTCTAATCTCCTCAGGAGGTTCTTTCCTTGACCTTGGATGGTTCCCTCACATGCATGTGTTGATCATTACTCGGTAAAGATTGGAGGGGGACTTTCCTGGCTTTCTAGGACCGCTTTTTTTCCATGCAGTGCTCTTCTGTCCTGCTGTCCATCATGAGAATTCCAGCACTTGCTCTCTCAGAACCCTCAGCTCCAAATCCTAAACTCAGGGGCTCCACTGGCTTTGATGAGTTTCCTCCTCTCTGCTCTGTGACCTGGAAACTCTCCATGCAGTACTCTGGGGCAAATATAGAGTTCGCCTTATTTATTTCTTATGTCTCAGAAAACACTGTCCTTTGTTGCTAAATGCCCAATGTCTTAAGAATTATTATGTTTATTTTTAGTTGCTTCAGAAGAAGGGTAAGTTCCTGTTACTTCATCTTGGTCAGAAGCAGAAGTGCTGTATAATTATTTATTTATGACTGCTATCATCTGTATGTTTGTATTCCTCCAAAATTCATATGTTTGAAACCCTATTCCTGGAAGTGAGAGTATTAAGAAGTGGAACTTCAGGAGATGATTATGTCATGGCAGAGGAGCCCTTTTGGATGGGATCAGTTCTCTTATAAAAGAAGCCCAAGAAAGTTCCCTTACCCCTTTGCCATGTGGGGACACAGCAAAAGCTGGCCATCTGTGAAGCAGAAAGCAGGTCCTCAGATATTGAATTTGCATCTTTATTTTGAACTTCCTAGCCTCTATAACTGTGAGAAATAAATTTCTACTGCTTCCAAGCTACTCAGACTATGAATTTTTGTTCTAACATTCCAAGTAGGACCAGACACACTGTTTCTTCTTACTAAACTATGAAGTTCTTACTAACAGAGCTTTGTATTTCTAACACCTAGTACAATATTATGTTTTATGCATAATAGTTTCTCAATATTTTTTTAAAAATAAATGACTGCAGCAAAAGAAAAGTAAAGAGAAAGTGAGAGATGTATAATTAAATACATCCTAAATCTTATATAGGAATCTCCATAGCACAGTTATTGCTGAAGCTAAAATCTCTTCAGTACTAACCTTAAGGCAAGGCTGCCTACAGAGTCACTTAACTAATGGAAATCAATACACAGCACATGTATTATTTATCACTATTAATCAGAGCTCACAAAAATATGATATTATAATGTGAAAATCAAACAATGTAGTTTGACTTAGTCTGATAATAATGAGTACTGAAGCTCCCTGAATTATAGAGTTTCTTTCATTGATAATGATTTGACCTCCTCTGGTTATGCTACCATGTTGTAGGAAGACAATTATATGATGTTTAACTAAAGAAATGTTTCAGTAATTGCTTTCATTAAACATCTCATGTAGGTTATTATGCAAGACATTATTACCTGACAATCTGACAAACCTGTACTCTTTAGTAGGAGAAAATGATATCAAATTAACAAATATTAACATTAAATCTTTAGTTTTAAAAAAATCTGTCACAGTGGAGATGGCTTAGAATATCATTTTGGGTTGGATTGTGTCCTCCCCAAATTCATACCTTGGAGTCCTAATGTCCAGTACCTCAGAATGTGAACTTATTTGGAAATAGGGCTTTTCCAGATGTAATTAGCTATATGAGTCCATACTGGAGTAGGCTGGGCCCCTAATCCAATATAACTGGTATCCTTGTAAAAAAAGGAAATTTGGGCACAGACATGTATACAGAGGAAATATCATGTGGCGATGAAGTGAAGATCGGAGTAATGCTTTTATAATCCATGGAACCCCAGATTTCCAGCAAACAATCAGAGATAAGAGAGAGGTATGAAACAAATTTCTCCCCCATTGTCCTCAAAGGGAACGAGTCCTGCCGCTGACATTTTGATCTCAGACTTCTACCCCAAGAAAGGAAGACAATAAATTTCTGTTGTTTATAAATGCCATCAGTTTCTGGGACTTACACATCAGTCTTAGCAAACTAAAATAAATTATAAGTTATTTGAATTAAAATGTATGTTAGAGAATATCTGGTCCCCATACTGTTATATTTAACAGTAGGAAGATGGAAATTAACATCTCCTGAGCATCTATCCTAGTAGTACTATCTCATTGAACTCACACATTCCTGTGTTATCGATCTCCTTCTCCTTGTTATATGCATTAGTAAATGGAGAGTCAGTTAAGTAACTTGTTCCACCTTCCCAATCTTTGCTTAGCTCACCCAAAGCCCAGGCTTTTTCTTTCATGTTATAGTGTCAGTGAAAAAGTAGGAAATGTGGTTGTAACGGTCAGCCAGTTAGCAACCTTAATGTCATCTGCAAACTTAATTGCCCTTTGCCATGTAAAGTTACATGTTCACAGGTTTCAGGAATCAGGATGTAGGCATCTTTGGGAAGGAAGGTGGCATTTTGGGGCCTACTCCAAGGTCCAAGGCAGGTTACATCCAGGGCTTATAACAGGTCCATGTAGAAGAATCACAGCAGCATTCTTTAGGATTTTGAACAAAGTCATTTCATCTTTGTCATGTGCCTAGTCTCATTTGGAAGACTTTTGGTGTGTTGGCTTGCCACTGACCTCTGATGGAGACTAAATTCTTCACCACAGAATATCAGGTGTTTTGTCTCTGGGTATTTCATGTTTCTCCCTGTCTTGTTTTCAGGTCTATGTTTTGGACTTTATTTATTTAGTATTATAGATTGAACTGAGGGACACTTTGCTACTAAACTACCAGCCCTTTTTATTTTTTATTTTGAGACAGGGTCTCACTAAGTTGCTTAGGATATCACTAAGTTGCTGAGATTGGCCTTGAACTTGCCATCCTCCTACCTCAGCCTCCAAAGTCCCTGGGATTGCAGGTGTGTACCACTATGCCAGGCTGGACTATATTTTGAAGGATGTTTGCATTGCAAATCATCTTGGAAGGTACCCAGGTGTCTCTTTAGTGCCAAAATTGTGCAGGTTTGCTAGCATCCCTTGTAAGAGCCTGGAGTTTCCTAACACCAGGGCTCCTCAGCTGTTGATACACACCCACTATGTGTGCAGCATCCACGTGGGTTCTGTGGGACTTTGGAGACAGGGGAAGCAATACAAATATGAAACTTTGCCTCCCTCCTCTGCCACGAATAATAAACTTAGTTTCTAACTCAAGAATTGTGTGTCTTTTGCCAGCATCTATGAAACTATGGTAGGCTAATGTGTTAATTTGCCTGAAGGGTAAAAATCTCAGATTCTTTAAAGTTCTTGACAGTTTTGGGGACAAGGATGAAATGCTGACAGAGACATAGCTTTCTGGAATAGAAAAGGACAAGGGATATTTGTGGGCTGAGATATGAGATGCCTTCCTCCCTGTCTGTTAGTAAATCCCAAAGAGTGGGTGCAATGGGGAAGAAAGGGTACCCTACTGCTTTACCTTCAGTGAGACTGAGGGCCAGGATGCAGGCCAGAAATGAGCTGCGTGAATTTCACATTTATTGTTCATTCTTATCCAAACAGGAAGAAAGGAGGAAAAATCAAGGAGTCTCTAAAGCTTATGTAGAGTTTTAGGAGGAACAAAAGCGTTACCAGTTCATTGAGTTAAACCATGACACACCACTCAAAATCAGAAGTACCTTGCTGCTGGGGTCCAGAGTCAGTGTCTGTCTGTCTGTCTGTCTCTCTTCCTCTCCCTCTCCCTTCCTCCCTCCCTCCCTCCATCATTCCCTTAGTCTCATTCTACCCTAACCATGATGGCTCCTTCCTGAGTATGACAGGGAAACACCCTACGCAGACCTAGGGAATAAGGTTCCTAGATTCAACCAGTAGGGTTTGGTTGGGCCCTTGGCAATTTAGGGTATTATTTTTCTGACTCCTACTATTCGATGGGTTTTATGCTTATATGCCTTTGCCATATTAGAGCCAAAGGAAATTATCTCAATCTGGAAAAAGCACAGTTAGAACAATGCTAAAGGGACAAGTTTCATTGCCACTTGCTATCAGAGGGGCTTCAGGAATTAACATGAATATTATCTCTTCCCTCTGGTATCCAGAGTTTGTCATACGGAGATCATGACAAGTCAGAATTCTTCACTTATATAGCCCTGATTAGGATGTCATACCTCCACCCACAAGTATAGTTCCATATAATTCCAATGGGTTAGTAATCACAAGAGCAAGTCATTACAAAGTGAGCTTGGCACCTCCCCTCATTTGCTCTTTCACATATGTTCCTTCCCCAAGTGCCCCCCTCCTCTTTTTTCTTCTCCACTGTGCTATGACAAAGAACAAGATCCTCACTAGAAGCTAAATAGATGCCAGCACCAGGCTTTTGGACCTCAAAATCATAAGCCAAAAACAGCCTTTGTTTTTTATTTAAAAAAAAAGAAAGAAAAAAAGAAAGAAAAGGCCCAGCCTTGGGTATTTTGTTATTTCAAGAGAAAAAGGACCGAGACACATGTCACCTGGTGCACACTTTTTGAAAAGCGGCTACTAGCTCACTACTGAGCTCTTGTCAAAACTTAATGCCTGGCTGATGGAAGCCTTGTGATTCTCTGGCTTGACATTCTATTTGGATGGGTTAATTTACGCTCAAATACTAACAAGGTGGAAAGGCCTCAAAGGCATTGCTTGTCAAGTGGGAATGGTGTATTCAAGAAAGCACCCTGCCTGGCCCCAGCAGCACGTTAGTTTAACATGAAAAAGCAACTGCTTTACTTCCCTACTCCTCCACATGAAACCAAGCTCCTGGCTCAATGAGGCCTTTGATTCTCAGAGATTCTCCTATGTGCCTGGGTCTGGTTTACCAATGTTGACATTTTTTTCAAGCTACTGATCAAGTGATTCCATTGTAGCCCACAAAACAAAATCTGTGTCATGTCTTTGGCTTTTTAGACCATTTGCCATCCCACAATGATGTAGCTTTTATCACAAATGTTACCTTTATTAGCTCCTGTTCTCCTGGTTCATATACCTTAGTAGTACAGTTTGGTCATTACAGGCTGTTGTCCCTAGAAAGGGATAATTCTCTTCAGTGGCTACCTGAATTTATTTTGAACATAAATTTATTTGCAAACTCCAGGATTTCATCTTGGGAATTCTTTGTCTTTCTCTTCTCTAACAGTAAACCCAGGATAATCTGTTTGACCCATTTTCTAGGCGACAACCTGTCCAGAAAGGGACCTAGGGAAGTCGAGCTTAATTCTGGTTAAGTTGTATAAAAATTCCCTTGTATGTCTTGTACCTGACTCTTCTAGACAAGAAGTCTTGGTATAAGGAAAGGACAATTGGGGAAAAGTTGAAGTTACAGCTGCTGAAATGGGAAACGCTGATTTTATAGTGAGATTGGGAGTACAATTTGGAACCTAGGTTCCTCATTATACCCTGGGAGATGGAGGGATATTAATGATCTTGTCATCTTCCTCTGGAAGGACAACACCCTAGTGCAGCTTTCCCAAACAGTGGCAAGTGCCTTAAAATTAACTGACTGCTAGGTCTGCCATCTCTCACCAGATGGCTGTGACCATGAATTGATGAACTCTCCCCTTAACCTTACCATGAAGTTTATCAGAGACAGCAGGGATGGACAGAGTTCCTGCATCTCCCACACAAAATATGCACCACTGCCTCTGAATGTTGCCCCACTCCTCATTTAATGGAATAGATGAATGCACCTTGCTGCTATCATAAATGAACAGGACAAATTAAACTGACACCTATCATGCAGTTCCTCCAACAAGTATAGACCCATTATTCAAACAAAACTAGAAATCCCAGGTTACCAGCTAGACAAGAGGTCACACAGGTGGCACTGTGGGCCTGAGTCATCAACTGATATGTTTCACTGAGTGCCCTGACACATGTAACATTTTCCTTCCATGGTCCAGGAGTGCTGTGTGTCTTCAGGGTTGTACTTGCTTTTTGGAAGCAGGGCATTAATTTTCTTACCTCTGTAAAATTCAAACCCACTGTGGATTCACTATTCATCAGGGTCTACCACCACATTGTCTCTATCAGACTTTGGAGCAAAGGGAACAGATAGAAGCATGAAGTTTAAGCTATCTACTATGCCATGAGTAATAAAGTCCTTTGTTTCACATCCAGGAGTCTTGCATCTTCTGCCAGCATCTATGCATCTGTGGCAAGCTAATTGCTGACCTTGGAAACCAGGGTAAAATCTTAGCTCCTTGGCCTACTTGTTGACAAGTTGCCTTCATGAACTAAGTATTATCTTCTTAAGTATTAAGTATTATTCATCTTATTATTATCTTCTGACTATAAAGTTGGGGACACACACCAGGAGTTGAAGGGAAATAGTGTCTACAGAAACAGTCATAAGCTGAACCAGAAGGCAAAGTTGGTTGCATAAGCCAATGACTCATACCCTCAGCTCTTCTAGTTTTATGCTGCCTCCCCTTCCTTAGTTCCTCTAGCTTTATGGTGAGTTTGCTATGAGAAGCTGAGTAGCAGTTAAGAACATATCAAGCCTAGTTTGACATTTGTTGATATATTAACACAGGTTACAGTGGGCTGCTATGGTATTTTGTCTTCATTGCCTGAAACTCCATCTTCCAAGTGGTTTAGGCTGTTGGTGATGCTTTCCATTGAATTTTTAATTTGGCTTATTGATTCATTCATTTCAAGGATTTCTGCTTGATTTCTTTTTTCAGAGTCTCTATCTCTTTATTGAACTGATCTTTCACTTATATTTTCTCTCTGATTTCACTCCTTATATCATCCTTTACTTTGTAGATCAGTTTAAATATGAACATACTAAACTCATTCTCTGTCATTTCTTCCACTGTGGTGACAATGGATTTTGTTATTGAAGTATTTTGCTTTGTTTGGGGCAACTTGTTGCCTTGTTTTATCATGTTGATTGTGTGTCTATACATCTAATAGTATGGATCTGAGGCAGTAGAGTTTCTACAATGTGGACTTATAGTGTCCCTGAAGGTTCCTACTACCTCACTGTTTAGGGAGAGACAAATAATAACAACAATCAATGCAAACAATATACAGCATTTAACCAAATAGTTCCCACTATGGCATCTACAACGTTAATTGTCACAATAAACAGAAATGATGTGAATAGTTATCACCCACAGTGAAAAGAGTAAGTTTGCAAAAGTGTTTACAATTTCAAATAGTAGCTAGGAGAGAACAGATGATGTAGGATGTGATGATTATGAGGGAGGAAGACAAAAAATAGATGTGAAAAATTAAAGGTAGAGGGAAAGAGAGAACAATAGAGATTAGCTATTAGCAGAAGAAAAGAAAGACAAAGAATAAAAGAAAACAGGTGAGGGAAAAACACACACACATATATATAAATAATAAAATTATTAAAAAATACAAAACTAAAATAAAATATACTAATCAAACATGCTAGTCCTCAAAATACCAATCCATAGGAAATAAATGCCTTCAAAAATGTTATAAATGAGGAAAAAAATATGAATTTGTACAAGTGTCCTTGAACCATTTAAGTCACAATTAAACAGGAGAAAAACAGAAAAACATTTAAAACTAACAAACAAACAAACAAAAAAACTCAATAAAAAGTTAAATAATTGTTTCTGTTGGAGTTCAAAAGATTCTCAACTTCCCTTCTCAGCAGTGTTAGGTAGGGTGGGTTGGAGTGTGATGCCTGCTCCACCTTCAGGATGGGGTTGTTGAAGTGTCAGAGGAAATCCCATAGGCAGAGCTCCTGGAAGCAGGGTTGAGGTTTAGGTAGGCTCCATGTTCTTTGTTGAATGGTCATTGGTCTGAAGATTTAAAATCAGGACACTTCCAGTGCCCAGCATTTGTGGATCCATGCTGGAAGACTGCACCCCAGGGATCTTCCCTGGGTTCCACTCATGTGACAGAGGAGCCAATTATTAGTTCCTTCTCTCACCCTGAGGCCCTACAGTATTTCCTGGTCTCTCCTGTTCAGTCTCCAAACTCAATCTCCCTCTGCCCTGCCCTTTCGAATTGCCAGCCAGGCACGTCTTTTCCAGCCAGTCCTGCAAGCAGCAGAAATGAAGGGAAAGAGGTGAGCCAAGTGGGTTTCCATGACCAGTATTCCCCTGCATAAACCTCTCTCTATATGTGATTTTCTCCTGATCACTTAAGACTACTCAGTGTCATACATTGTAGGTTTGCCAGGTCTGTATTTTTGGCCAAACTCAGGTTTGCCAGGAATTGGCTCCCCTGGCCGCCAACCCCCCACACCATAGCTGCAAAATAATTCCTTCCTCTGTCCTTCACCAACTCCCAGGAAAGATGTAGCTTCTTTCCCGCAAAAGGATGTTGTGCAGCTCAGTTCAGTCATGTTGTGTCTTTGATCTTTAAACTCTCGGTACCCAGACATGCCTGAAGCCTCCTAAAAATGCTGGTTCCTTTAATTCTCTTATCCCTCCACTTTGCTGGTAGAGGGACTGCTCAGGCTGGCACCTTCAGCAGTGGCAATGGCAGTGGCACTCGGGATTTTGTCCTTATTTTATTATATCTAACCTCCAGAGTCTCAAATCTGCTTTGAATGTCTAGTATTAATTCCAAGTAAAGTCACACCCCCCCACCCCCATACATGTCTTGCTGAAAAGCTGCATATCTGCTTTCCTGGTTTCACACAACAAAGCAGCCTGGAAAGTGACATTCTCTATTCCACCATCTTGAAAATCCTGCTATGGAGGGTATTAAAGCCCATTATTTCTTCTCTTCAAAAGAAAGAAAGGATAACCTGAGGCCAAGATTTGCAGCAATTCCTGGCTAGTGACTAATAATCTGGCTGGATCCTCAAATCCATACATAGAATGTCTTCTAAAAAGAGGACCCAGAGCATGAGAATGTTCATATGTTATATATTTGCTCAACAACAACAACAAAAAAAACATCTATTACAGAAGAAATTCTTAATGATTAGATAGATGTCCTTCTTTATAAATGATGGTCAAATTAGCTTAGGGCTTGACCATGAATCAATGAACAAGGAGGTTATGGTGAAAGGAATAGATCCTATGACTGATGAAACAGCCTGCACCTCCTTAATCAAGATCAACCTGCTTATTTTTCCAAATTAGCATTATGGAACTATATATTACAAAGGATCAGTTAGTTGCCAGATTACAGGATAATTATGTCAAACATCATAAAAGAGGAAGTGAAGAAAAGGAAGTGACTTGTACACATTATTTTGGTTTCACCTTCTTGCTTGCTATATATCTGCAAGTAATATCTTCTGTATGTTTACTGAATAATTTTACAGTATCATGATAAAATATCCAATGCAGTTTCCAGTCAATGAATACCTGATAACCCTGAGTTTTAATAGATTTTATCATGAATGCTTATAGAATATGTTTACATTTTATCAAAAATTATGCCATCTTCATGCAATTTCCTAGAATACTTTTCTTAATATATGAATTTTGTTGCATTTAAGAATCTGCATTTCATGGGTCAGTAATGTTCATAGCAAAATAATAAAACAGTAATGCAATAGGTAACAAGTGTCCATATGTTTTTTCAGAAGCTGCCAATAGCCTTAAGTTTGCAATTACATTCATGATCTGATCTTATTTGTCTGATATATCCTAATTTTA
The DNA here is from genome assembly GCA_025594165.1 of Tamias sibiricus. Taxonomy (NCBI): domain Eukaryota; kingdom Metazoa; phylum Chordata; class Mammalia; order Rodentia; family Sciuridae; genus Tamias; species Tamias sibiricus. The sequence continues at coordinate 87,172,085 of CM046661.1, forward strand.
TCCAGGCATCTTAGCATACTCGTTCCTTTGCTGCATCACACTAAATTCTAACTACTCCAAATAATTTTATCACCGTTTATTTAATTGATTCCGTAAGTATTTTTAAGCTCTAACAATTATACAATATTGCTTTAGGATTTAGGAACTGGAGGATGCATAAGACAGAGTCCTATCCTTAGAGCATTAGCAATCACAGAAAGTTTTACCATTCATTCAATAAAGAATTCCCTCATATCTCCATAATGTTTCAGGAAATGCTGAAAGATCCATAGTTGGAATAACATTTTTTTAGGGTAGCAAAAAAAAAAAAAAAAAATTAGCCTAAAGATTTTCTAATGCCAATAGACTACCTCCCCCACTGAACCACCTACATGCAGTTAAATATAGATATTAAGCTGGAAAGTCATATTTAGTTTAATTTGGGGTTCTTTATGTTTCTTACTGACAGCCTTATGAGCTGTTCAGTTTCTGCTCTGAAAAGTTTGAATGGTGGTGTCTCTAAGAGCTTGAAATTTTTAACTTTATATTTCTATTTTGTTTAATAAGCACTTTCCATAAACCATCATTTCAACTATTAGTTCAAGAAAAGTAAGGTCTGTTATAACATTTCACCTAATTTTGGAAGACATTTTTTTTTAAAAAAACTAGTCTCCAACAGGCAAGGAAATTATCATCTACTGCAACATTAACCAGAACAAAGTTAAAAATAGTAAAACTTATTTCGTAAATTGACATTTTCTTTATAGTTCTTCCCAATGTTTTTCTTTCTCTTTTTAACAATTTATGTTATAATTTTTTTAAATCTTCACAAAAGTGATATAACTGCTGCACAGCTAGGTTATAATAACCGCACAGCAAGGATTTCCAAGTATCTTGCCCTTTGTTCAATATCATTTTTTTTTTTTTTTTTTTGCTCTTTGAGAGAAGGTTATTGTACAGTAATTATACACCTTGTTATTTATACCTTATTACTTGGTATTGTGTATTCTTCTGTATACTTATTAGCAAAGAAGATAAGATGTGACACAGAGCCAACAGCAAGTATTAACAGGTTCCAATCAGAAGCACCAATTATGAGTTATATAATTAGATTAATGAAAAAATATCAGTAATATACCCAAGTCTCTTGAAATTTCTTTCTTCTATTTTTCTAGGTTACAGATACTTTTAGTAAGAAAGAGTTAAGATGAATGTTGAATAGAGACAACCAAAGGGGAACAATTTCATTTCTCACTCCATATCTAAAATCCTTGCTATCCAAATTCTGGTTTTCATCCAAAAAAAAAAAAAAAAAAAAAAAAAAAGAGAGATCATAAAAGTAACTTATAACATCTATTGTCTTTCCATCTCTAGTTTCAGCTTACCTCTCTTCCTCACTTCAGTGAGTTTAGGACCAACAAAGGATCATCTCAACTTCCGGTGTAATAACTCCAGAAGTTTTCAGTATGTCAGTTTCAGGTGAGGCCTGGCACCCTTCTTCAGGTAGACAATAAGCAGGGTAAAAGCTAGTCAAATAGCAACTCACTCATTCAAATATGAACCAAATGCTTATTATGGATCAGGCCCAATTAGTAAGCAAGATATACATGATCCAAGTAATTGAGAAGCATGTGGTCTGGGAGTTAAATACTAACCAAGAAATTAAGATGCAAGTGTCATAAAGGAGAAGTGCAGAGTAGAGCTTGCAGTGGGACCTAACAGCTCTGGAATGGGACAACTGGATTGAGAGAAAGTAAAGAAAGTTATCCTTGTGAAAGAGAACCTTAAGCTAATCACCAATACTTAGTAAATGTTAGTAAAAAATGTTGAGAGTGTGAAAGGGAAGTTGATAGAGATTAGATTAACACTCCAGGTAGAGAAAACTCATGAAAAAGTCTGGAGGTGGGAGAAGAGTATAATTCAGCCCACCAACCGAAAGGGGTATCTTAGTCCATTTTCTGTTGCTATAACGGTATGACTGAAACTGGATAATTTGTAAAGAAATGAGGCTTATTTTGGCTTAGGGTTCTAAAATCTGGGAAGTCCAAGATCATAGTGTCCATACCTGCCCAGCATCTGGTTCGTGCCTTTTTGCTTCATTAGAATATGGTAAAGGCCTTCACATGGCAAGACAGAGACAATTTGGAATTTGTAACAGATGCACTGAAGATATAATCCATCATTTCATTAATCCATGAATGGATTAATTCATTTATGAGTACACAGTCCTCATGACCTAATACCCTCTTCAAGGTCTCACCTGGTCCCACCTCTTAATACATCACAATGAGGATTAAATTTCAATTGAGTTTTGATGGGACATTCAAACCACAGCATTTGGTTACTATGACTTGAAATCTGAGAACAAGTGGGGAATTCCTTAAATCTGTCCTGAGTACACTTTTCTTCTCATTTTATACTATTTCTAAGGCTTCAATGGGTCATGGTTTTTATTATGACCTACAAGAAAGTGCTGTATGATTTTATTTCTGTAAGTCAGAAATCTCCTCTAAACTGTAGATCTTTATAAGCTACAGTTTACTGGAGATCTCCAATTGACTTTCTCAAAAGCACTTTAAATCCCATATGTACAAATCCAACTCATCATCCTCCCCTGAAAATCAGTCTTTTTCCAGTGTTCCCTGTCTCTCCATTATCTCATTTTATAGGCCATACAGTAGGGGTAATTTTGAGCAATTATCTCTAACTTCCTCCTTGACCTGGACTACATGTTTGTGTCCCTACCTCCCTACCCAAATTCTTATGTTGAAGTCCTAATCCCAAATGTGATAGTATTTGGAAGCAGAGCCTTTGGGAAGTAATTAGATTTAGACTAGGTCATAAGAATGGGGTTTTCATCATGGGACTAAAGTCTTTATAAAAGGAGAGAGGAGATTCATCTCACTCTGCTCTGCCATAAGACAATACAGCACAAAAGCAGCTGTAAACTTCCAGTAAGCCAAAAAGTGGGCCCTCAGCAGACTTAATCTGCTGGCACTTTGATTTCAAACTTCACAGTCTCTGAAACTGTAAGAAATAAAATATGTGTTGTTTAAACCACCCAGGCTATTGTGCTAGTTATAGCAGCCTGAGCTAAGACACTCCCCTATTCTTATAATCAAACATGGTAGCTCCACTTATCTGTCTTTTGAGTATGGTTATTTATGTCCACCTCTGCCATCACCACCTTAGCCAAGGCAATCGTAAACCTGCTTCTGGATTACTCAAATATCACTGCCTTGTTTCCCTGTATCCATATTCTAGTGATGCTATATGCTTCATTTTGCAACTTTAAAATTATTCCATATATTATAAATTTCCTGTTTCTGTTTAGAATGGACAAAGTTAGAAAGAAACTTAATCCTATCCTTGCAAAACAACACAGATAATCTGTAAATTCACAGGGCTTCTTGAATCACTCAGAAGTCACAGGACAAGCAAACTGACCTGAAATCCAAGAATACAGGTGCCTGCAAAGAGAGATGGGATGCTAGCACTACCTTACTTGAGACAAGTGGCACAGACCAATGGTGAAAATAATCTAGCAAATTTTTTTAAAAATTTGGTAAAAGCTGAGTATGGGCTAGCTAGTGGATAGAACTCCTAGGGATACAGGTATACAGGGAATTCCCTTCTACTGGCAGACCCATCTGTTGGACCTCTCAGAATGTTCATAGAGAGTCCACAAATAGCATCACTTGCAGTGCGGTGGGGAATGGAACAATAGGTACCATAAATGGGTGACCAGATACACCCAGATCCTTTTTCCCTATCATCTCTATTGAACAAAAGTCTTAAATTACTGTGAGGCAGAATAATCCCCTCAGGATCTATTAAAGATCCATTCTAACAGTGAATTGGCTAGGTGGTATTTTTATTGGTTGGAATGTGAGAGTCCACATATGTGATTATAAAGGATGGCTAGTTACACTGAACTGTTTCTGACTTGTAGAAATATGCTCTAAAAATACAATCTGACTATTCATAATATCAAAAGCCAAATTCATTGCAGCCAAGGGAGAGTAGTAGAAAAACCTCTCTCTACCCTTGGGGTAATGGCAGGAATGTATGATAAACCAAGAAGGAAGGCTGGGAAAAGGGTATGAGCTCTGAGAGGGCCACAAGCCTTAAGCTCAAAGACAGAGTTCCTCCTAAGACCAAGGCTTAATCAGTAAACAGAGAACACTTCCATACTGCCCCTATACCAGACGAGAGGTTTACAGCAGTGATAAATAACAGCAATATTACTGTTTTAAGATGACAAGAACATGAAGGGAAATCTCTGAATGATAGAACAAAGAAGCAACCTACAATTAGTGTTGTAACAGATCTTGAGAAAAGCTCTGGAAAACCAGCTTCAACTCTAAATAGAAAGTGATGTTAGAAGAATATGAAGTCTATGGTGTATTTATGTTAATAATAGCAGCAATAAATCCAAATCCTATTCAACTCTGAAAAAATAGACACAAAATCTTACACTAAAGTTCTAGAATAAGAAAAGCATGCCAGATCAAGCCACAAAAACTCATCCTCCACTGTCCTAAAAACAGTGTTTAAATTTCAGTCCAAGATGTAAGGGACACAAAAAGTCAAGAAAAAAAAATAACACAATGTCAACAAATTCTTCTATTTCATATGAAACAGACTTAAATATGACACTTGTCAGACCATCAACATGGGAAATTTAAATTATAATTAGTATTTTAAATGTTCTAATGGAAAAGGTAGAAAACAAGCAAGATGAGATAAATTATTTGAGCATAGACATTAGACCAATGGTATAGAACAGAAGACAGAGAGACAAACCCACATATCTACAGTCATCTTATCCTTGACAAAAGTGCCAAAAGTATACATTGGAGAAAAGACAGACATTTTAACAAATGGTGCTGGGAAAATTGGTTATCCATATGTAGAAGAATGAAACTATACCCTTATCTCTTACCCTACACAAATATCAACTAAAAATGGATCAAAACCTAGTAATTAGAAGAGAAATTAAGCAACTCCCAGAATAAAATGTGGGGTCAACACTCCAACATATAGGCAGAGACAACAATTTTCTCAATAGGACCCATAATGCTCAGGAAATAAGGTTAGGAGTTAATATTTGAGAAGGCATCAAATTACAAAGTTCTACAAAGTAAAGGAAACAAATAAGAACATGAAGAGAGAACCTACAGAATGGGAGAAAAATCTTTGCTAGCTACTTTTCTGACAGAGGATTAATATCCAAACTACATAAAGAGCTAAAAAGAACCCACCAAAAAGAAATCCTACAAATAAACCAATTAATAAATGGGAAAATGAACAAAACAGACATTTCTCAGTAGAAGAAATACAAATGGCCAACAAATATATGGAAAAAATTTCAACATCATTAGCAATTAGGGAAATACAAGCCAAAACTACCCTGGGATTTCATCTCATTCCAGTCAGAATGGCAGCCATCAAGAATACAAGCAATAATAAAGTCTGGAGAGGATGCAGAGAAAAATGAAAGCTTTTACATGGTTGATAGAATTGTAAATTAGTAGACTCACTATGGACATCAGTATGGAGGTTCCTCAAAAGACTAGAAATGGAACCACCATATTACCCAGCTATATACCCCACCTTGGTATTAATCCTGAAGGACTAAAGTCATCATACTATAGTGATATATGCATACCCATGTTTACAGCAGCACAATTCACAAAATAGACAAATTATGGAACCAGCCTAGGTGTCTGAATGAATGAATGAAGAAAATGTGGTACACACACACACACACACACACACACACACACACACACACAATGGACATTTACTCTGCCCTAAGGAAAAATGAAATTGCATTACTTGCAAGGAAATGGAGACCATTATGTTAATCAAAACAAGTAAAACTCAGAGGGTTAAGTGTTACATGTTTTCTACCACACATGGAAGCTAGAGAGGAAAAAGGAAAAAAAAAAAAAAAAGGTAGGAGTGGGGGTCTCATGAAAATTGAAGAGAGATCAGTACAGTAGAGAAATGAATCCGGGGGTAGCAAGTAAGGAGGGAGGGAAGAAGTGCTGTAGAGTGATATTGGTCAAATTATATATTTATATTGTGTTCATGTACAAATATGTGACAACAAATTCCACAATTTTGTACAACTATAGTGTACCAATAAAGATATGGAAAAAATAAAGTATAACAAATAGTCCAATTAAAATGCCACCAATGAAAAAAGTTATAACAGAGATGAAGAATCCTTCAATGAGTTTGTAAGTTGACAACACAAAGAAAGAATCAGGGACTGTGTAGATAAATCAAAAGAATTAATCCAAAGTTAAACACAAAGAGGAAAGAGTGAAGCCGGGCGCGGTGGTGCACGCCTGTAATCCCAGCACTTTGGGGGGCTGAGGCAGGAGGATCGCGAGTTCAAAGCCAGCCTCAGCAATGGCGAGGCACTTAGCAACTCAGTGAGACCCTGTCTCTAATAAAATACAAAAAAGGGCTGGGGATGTGGCCCAGTGGTCTAGTGCCGCTGAGTTCAATCCCCGGTACCAAAAAAAAAAAAAAAAAAAAAAAAAAGAGGAAAGAGTGAGAGGCATAAAATACCTAATACTTTCAGAACAATATTGAAGTGAATTCACCAAAGGAGAAGAAAGGAAAAAAAAAAAAAAAAGAGTAGGATTATTTGAGAAGATAATTCCTGGAAGTTTTCTAAAATTAGTGACAGACATCAAACTATGTACACAGAAATCCCAGAGAACAGCACAAAGAAACAATCTAGTTCTAACTGTTTAACACCAAAGATGAGAGAAATCCTGAATTCCAAGGTGGGTTGGGGAAGGCACATTGCCTTCAAGAAAAGAAAATAGACATGAAGAAAAGAAAATAGAAGACTTACTTTTGGAAACTGTGTAAACCAGTGACCTCTTTAAACCACTAAAAGAAAAAACTTGTCAACTGAGAACTTTATAGCCAATGAAAAGATTAAAAAAAAAAAGAGAATAAAGAGATAAAACTTTCAGGAAAAACAAACAAAAAATGAAATCCAAGAGAATTATTTAACATAATGAAGTTCTCCAGACAGAACAGATGAACTTTGACATAAACAAAGAAATGAAGTGCCACAGTAAAGGTAAATATAAAACCCGATTTTTAAAAAAATTTAGTTATCCTAAAACATAATAAACTATATAAAATAAAAATGATGGCAATGCATTCTGCATGTGTTACATATATAGAAAAGTAAAACTCTGACAAAAATAGCACAAAGAACATACAGAAGAAATTGGTCATATTAAGTTGCAAGTCTCCTAACCTATCTATGAGTCAGCATAATATTATGTTAAGATAGATTCTGGCATATGAAGCCTGTATATTATACAACCCAGAGAAACTAGTAAAATAGTAATTTAGGAGGTATAAATAGTGAGGCTATAGTGGAGAAAATGGAATCACAATAAACATACAAACAAATCTAAATTGAGGCAAAAAATAAGGAACAATACAAAGAACAGATAGAAGTAATGGGAAATAGATGGCAGATTTTAATCCAATTACACTAAAGATTATAGCAAACGTAAATAGTGTAAGCACACTAAATAAGTAACAAATTATCAGATTCAATGAAAAAGTGCAACTAAACATACACTGTTAAAATGAAACTAACATTAATTATAAAGTTATAGTAAAACAAAATAAAAAATAGAACCCATGTAAATTCTATATATAGAAAATAATATCAGACCATGTGAACTGAAAGTTACAGTAACCACATTAGTATCAGATAAAATGGAGCTCAGAACAAGAAATATTATCAGATATTAATAAGGTCATTTTATAATAAAGGACCAATTCTCCAAGAAGTTAAAGCAACCCAAATGTGTAGATATATATATATATATATACATATATATATATATATATAATTTCAAAATTCATGAAGCAAAAATGAATAAAATGAAAAAAATATATACAACTATTCCTTTCTCAGTAATTGATAAAAAGAAGAAAGACAATGAATGAATAAGGATAGAGAAGACCTGAAAAACATTATCAAGTAATATTTTCTGACATTTCTAATACACTCTACTTAGCAGCAGAATATACATTCAAGCATATATTAAGCATTCAGAAAGACAGATAATATTCTAGGTCATAAAAATTGAAAATATATCATCCAATAATAACAAACTAGAAACTGATAAAAGAAAAATATTTTTAAAATTCAAAGCACTGGAAAATTAAGTAACATGCTTTCTAAATAATCAATAGCAGAAAGGAGTGCTGGAATAAAATTAAAAATATTAGCTGAACACAAATGAAAAAAGGACATATCAAAATCCATAGAATGCAGCTAATGTGATGCTTAGAAGAAATTTTATGCATTAAATTTTCATATTATAAAAGAAGATGCAGTCTGAACATAGTAGTCAAATTTTCACTAAAAAATATACAATGAAGGGCAAATTGAACCCAAAACAATCAGAAAAGTAAATTAAACCACTAAATGCAGAAATCAATGAAGCTAATAATAGAGGAACAATGGGAAAAACCAATGAAATCAAGAATACTTCTTTGAAAACAATGTAACAAAATTAGTAAAGTTCTTTACAGCTTAACCAAGCAAAAAAACTGAGCAAACACAAATTATCAACATGATGAATGAAAAAGGGAACATTACTGCAGACCCAACAGCCACCAGAATGATAATAAAAGAAGGCTATAAATAACTATACACCCATACATTAGAAAACAGTCAAATGGATAACTTCTTAAATACACAAACTACAAAAGCCTAGTGAAAAATAAAATACACCATTCAAATAATGCTACATATATTAGTCAAAAACCTTTAAAAAGTCTCCTGGACCTGGTAGTTTTTTGCTTATTTGCTTTTTGATAAATGTTACCAACATAAGGAATAAATCATATCAAATATACACAACCTCTTACTGAAACAAAGAAGTAGGGACACTTCATACCTCATTTATAAGGGGCCAGCATTACCTTGACACCAAATCAGACAAAAATATTGCCAGAACATAAAGTGATAGAACAATAAATTTCATGAATACCATTTAAAGGTCCTCAGCAAAATTTTAGCAAAGTGAGACCAGGAGTATGTAAAAGGATAATATTTTATACATACATTCATGAAATAGCCACATGTAGGGAATTCATAATCATTTCAGTATTCAAATATAAACCAATGCAATTTGCTATATTAATAGACTAAAGGCTAAAAATCATCTGCCATCTCAACTGATGCATAAGTAGCATTTGAAGGAATTCAGCATCCTTAAGAAAATTCTTTAAAAGCTACACTAGAAAAGAACACCCTTAACATGATTAAGGGCTTTGCAAAATTCCTATAACCAACATCATTTTTAATGGTGACAGATAAAATACTCCTTTGAACTCCAGATCAAGAACAAAACAAAGATATCTCTGTCACTATTCCTTTTCACCATTGTATTTGGAGTCCTAGCCAGTGCAACAAAGCAAGAAAAAGAAATGAAAGGCTTACTGATTTGAAAAAGAAATAAAAGTGTTTCTATTAGCAGATGACACAATTCTCTATATAGAAAAAAAGCCCTCCAAAAATCTAACAAATGCTTCTAGAGTGAATTTAACAAGTGAGGTTAGTAAGGTCACAGTCTACAAGGTCAATATACAAAAGTCAATCATGTTTCTACATACTAGCAATACACTTGGAATTTAACTGGAACATTCTTTGATTGCTGGTGGTCATACATAATGATATAGAACTTTAAAGTAATTTGTATTAAATTAAATATAAATTTATCTTATGACCCAGGTATTTGTCCAAGAGAAACAAAAACATATCTTCAAATAAAAACTTATATGTGAATGTTTATAGTAGCTTTATTAATAATCCCAAACTGGAAGCAACCTAAAATATCTTCAAATTTTAAATAGATAGATAAACTATAATGCATTTATAGAATGAAATACAAATCAGTAATAAAAAGGAACAGACTGTTGAAACATGCTGCAACTTGAAAAGATCTCCAGGGCTTTATAGTGAGTGAAAGAAGCCAGATCCTAAAAGTTACATGCACATTGATACCATTTATATGACATTTGGGAAAAGGCAAAACTATAGGGACAAACAGTTAAGTCAGTGGTTGCCAAGTTGTGGAAGTGAAGAGCGTGTTTATCTGCAAAGGACCAATAAGAAGGAATTTGGGATGTTAATGTTCTGCTTCTTGATTGTGGGAAGATATGACAGCATTTGTCAAAACTCATAGAACTGTACACCACAAAGAGTACATTGTATTGTATATAAATTAAAAGTAATTTGTAAGACATTTATATAACTTTTCCCTATTCTTATGACAAAAAAAGAAAGAAAGAAAGAAGGAAAGAAAAAAAAAAAAAAACTTTACCACAATTTCAAAGGCTCTGTATTTATTTTCACATCTCTACTCATTGTTCACCAGGTCTCTCACTCTCAAAAATCCCAATAGACAGCCTTCTTTCATTTTCAAATACACCATGTTAACTAAGGGATTCTGAGATGTGGTTTATACTGCCTGGAAATCTATTCCCCCATATTTCTTGCAAGTGCTATAAGCTTGCTTGTTTCCTATTCTTTTTTTTTTTATTCGACGTTGTTGTATATATAACAGTAGCATGCATTACATTTCATATTACATATATAGAGCAGCTTTTAACATAACACTGTTTGAATACAAAGTATATTCATACTATTCATGTCTTCAATCATGCATTTAGGATAATGATGTCCATCTCACTCTACCATCTTCTTTTTTTTTTCCCTTCATACCCCCTTGCTCCCTCCCTTCCCCTCCCTCCCCATTGACCTTTCTAGTGTTCCTCTAATCCTCCCATGTTCCCCAACCCAACCCCACTGTCTGATTCCTGAACATTTATATTATTTTCAGGGAAATTTTCTCTAATTTTTCCTGTTACAAGTTTCATAGTTTTCAATCTCTCAGTCACAACATTTGCTCCTCAATAGCATTTATTCTTTGATTAATATGCTTCTTTTCTACTAGTTGCAATATGACAGAGACCATGACCCTCTCCCCTAGGTAAGTACAGTACGTGGTACATACTAGGTGCTAAATAGTCTGAACTGGTTGAAAGGATGAGTGGATATTTTAAAATTTTCTCTAGTTAACAAATAAAATTGCATATATTTATGGTGTACAACATGTTTTGACATATCTATGCATGTATACATAGTGGAATGGTTAAATCAAGCTAATTAATATCTCCCTTAGCCCCATTATTTATTTGTTTGTTTATTCATTCATTCATTTATTGTATTGTGAAAACACTTAAAATCTACTTATTTAGCAAATTTCAAGTATAAAATACATTGATATTAATTGTAGTCATCACAGTGTGTGATAGAGCTCTTGAAGGTAGTCCTCATGGGTAACTGAAATTCTATATCCTTCCACCAGCATTTTCCAGTCTCACTCCTCCTCCATGCCAGCCCCTGCTAATCATAATTCTACTCTCTGCTTCTATGAGTTTGACATTTTTCAGTCAAATCAGTCACATGTAAGGATATCATGAGATATTTGTCTTCCAGTCCTTGGCTTATTTCACCTTATATAGATATATATATCTCACATGGGAGTGCAGATATTTCTTCAATATTTTGATTTTATTTTCTTTGGATACCCACACAGAAGTTGGATTGCTTCGTCATATAATAGTTGTACTTTTAACTTCTTTAGGAAACTCCATAGTATAGTCCATAGTGACTGTCATAATTTGCATCCTTACCAAAAGTGGTCAAAGGGTCCCTTTTTTCTCCAGGTTATTATCAGCACTTTGTCTTTAGTTTCTTTGGCAATTGCAATTCTAAGAAGTGTGAGGTGATATCTCATCATGGTTTTAATTTTCAATTCCCTGGTAATAGGTGATGATAATTTTCATATACTTTCTGGTTATTTTTATATATATTTTTAAAGAAATGTCTACTCTAGCTGGGCACGGTGGCACACACCTGTAATCCCAGCACTTGGGAGGCTGAGGCAGGAGGATCGTGAGTTCAAAGCCAGCCTCAGCCATGGCGAGGCACTTAGCAACTCAGTGAGACCCTGTCTCTAATAAAATACAAAAAAGGGCTGGGGATGTGGCCCAGTGGTTGAGTGCCCCTGAGTTCCATCCCCGGTATCAAAAAAAAAAAAAAAAAAAAAAAAAAAAAAGAAAAAGAAAAAAAAAAAAAAAAAAGAAAGAAAAGAAAAAGAAAAAGAAATGTCTACTCAGTGCCTTTATTATTAATAAACCAATCCATGAATAAGAATGGAAAACTAGGAAAGACATTTCTCACTCAGAATGTTTGGTGCTGGTTAGAGTTTTGGATTTATTCAAGAGAAACATACAAGACTGTTTATGTAGAGTATGTTTATGTATGTATAGGTTTTAGTGGAACATTATTATTATTATCTTTGCTTTTAAATTTTTTTACATCATTCTGAGAACATTGTGGAGAACAGATTAGAGATAGAAAAAGTAGTTTCTACTTCTTGTTCACCAAAGGCTTCCTCTCTGTGTTAATAGAATTGTAGCTAGGATATGGCTGATTATCTATGAGCTGCTTTTATCAATATGTCTTGCCCTCAGGTGTGGCCACATGACTAGGTAATCATAAATGGAAAGTCAGTAGAAATGGTACATGTCTCTTCCAGTTGGTCATGAGAAACTTCAATTTTATACTCCTCGTCACACTCTTTTCTCCTCCCCGTGATCTGAAATGATGACAATTAGAGCAATTTTGGACATTTATTTTGAACAAGGAAAGGCTGCTTTCAACCTGAGTCCTTAGATGATTGCATATGGTCTAGTTACTACCAACTAATACCTCATCAGTGATTAACCTTTCTCCCCATGCTGTAATAATGATGATCAGAGCAATTGTAGAAGCCGCATGCTAAAGATGGCAAAGCAACCACCAATTTTGACCTCTGGATTAATTGCTGCATACAATGGAGCTATTTACTTACCTGGAACGTCTAAGCTATTTACTTCCTTATCTTGGGGATTTTTTTTATTGCTGGGTTTTATCTTCTATCATTATTAATAAAGAGGCTGTTGCGATATTTAAAAGGAGCTGATAATGACTTGTACTAGGTAAAGGTAGTGATGTGGAATTAAATCTACCTATAAATCTCCTGAGGGTGTAGATAGTGGAGTCATTTAATGAGATCTGAAATATTAAAGGAGGCAAGACTTAGAGAACGCAGAACACGAAGCTGCTCAGCACTATGCTCTTCCCCTGTCCTTGCCAATTTTACTTTTGAAAATTACCATACAAAAAAAGGGAAAAAAATCATTATGAGCTCTCGAGATTATTTAAAAAGCATATGATAAACAGAGGAAAAATTACTCAGGAAAATCTAACTAGCTTTCAATGAGAATTATTAGTCTCTCCTATCTTGTTCATAGCCACTCCTGCAGTTCTGAGTCAGGAAAGCTCTACTCCAGAAACATGCAGGCATGAAGATGTGACTCCTTGCTCTCCAGCCTCCAGTCTGGAGCTACACTTGTAACCTGAGAATGTCACACCAATAGTATTTATCATGCTCCCTACTCCAGGCAGGTATAGTAGAGGACTGTATCTGCCTTTTCCTACTCAGTGCCACTTGTAGGATAAAGTCCTTCTTTCCAGCAGTAGCAGGCTGAAGACACTGGGTCCACATTTGCCTTTACCCCAGCTTGTTTAGGTTCCAGGCCAAGAGGTGAAAGCCAAGAAAAGAAGAGGTAAAGCCATCACCCAAGGCCCATTCATCTGGTGGGAACACCATTCCAGAAAGAGCATGCCTCTTTTCTAGTTCCTATGCAGTGGCTCAAGGGTTTTGCTCCAATGGAAAAGGCAGACTGCAAGGATTAAGAACTCTGGGGCTCTACTTGAGGGAATCAATTTTATTTAGAACACAGCAAGAGGAAGAATTGCCACAAATGAGTATCTTGGTAGACAGTAATTAAGAAGAGGCTAATAACTCCATACCAGCAAAAAAAAAAAAAAAAAAACTGAAAAAGCCATTTGGAGATCCTGGTCAACTCTGTGGGTTGGGAAGATTGTGCAAATTCACTCAGAATCAGAGCAGAACATGGAGCAGATATGAAAGATTTCTCCAAGGCATACACAACCCCAGCATCACAAGACAGAAGCCTCACTGGGCACAAGCAGCCTATGTAGAATCCCTAACCAAACACTGACTGAACAATAAGACACTCTAGCCAAGGGGTGACTCCTGGGAAGCCAAAATTAAACATAAAATCACACTTATTCCTGGCAATGCCTGAAACTGTATTCTAAGAAAACATTTGACAAAAACTCTCTGAGCTACTAGTCTTTAACTGAACATGGGAATATGGGTTTTTAAAAAAGGTAAACTAATTAGCAGCCTCCAAGCCACACATCTATTCACAGTAGAAGAGTAAATTCTGTCAAAGGAGATTAACCCTTAACATACAAATGACTTAGGTTGTCATCAGGACAACCCTAGATTTGAAACCAAAAAATTGTTACTAGAGATATAGTCATATCATAGTGATAAAAGAATTAATCATTTGGGAAGATTACCAGTTATATAGACATACATGAGCTTAACAACAAAGCCCCAAAATACATGAGCAAAACTAACAGAATTGCCCCAGCACAAAAGAATAAATAAATACATATTTTATTTATTTGTTTTAGTTGTACACAATGCCTTTGTTTTTACGTGGTGCTGAGGATCAAACCCGGGCTGCACACATGCTAGGCCAGTGCTCTACCACTGAGCCACAACCCCAGCCCAATACATATTTTTTTAATCTGGCAGAGTTAAAAGAGAAAAATAAAGAATCCAATAATATCCATTAAGGGCTTTGATACTCTACTTTGAATAATAGTTGCACAACTAGATACAAAATCAACAGGAATATAGAAAATATGAACAACCTACAAGGACCAGAAATGTATAGAACACTCCACTTAACAAGAAAAGCACGCACAATCTTAATGTATCTTGGAATTTTCTCTAGGATACACTATCTTTAGGCCATAAAACAAGTCTCAATACTCTTAAAATGATTGAAATTATGCATGAGATGTTCTCCAACCAGAATAGAATCCAAAGCAATAACAGAAGGAAATTTGGGGAATTCACAGATATGTGGAAATTAAACAACACATTCTAAATAATACATGAATCAAAGACAAATCAAAAAATCTGAAAATACATGAATATGAATGAAAGTGAAAACATAATGTGTCAAAATCAACAGAATTCAGTTAAAGCTGTGCTTAAAATGAAATGTAAAACTTCAAATGTCTATAAGAAAAAAGAAAAAAGATCTTAAATTAATATCATGAAACTAAAAATGGCAAAACAAACAAAACCTAAATCAAAGGAAAGGAAAAAATTAATAATGAATGGAGTTAAAATAAGTGAAATAGAGAAGAGAAAACTAGTAGTAAATATCAAAAGCCAAAAGTTGGTTCTTTGTAAAGATTAAAATTATCTGAAAAATATTTAGGTATATTGGCCAGGGGAAAAAGAAGACTCAAATCAAGAATGACAAAAATGGACATCCCTATAACCCAGACAAAAATAAGCAGAATTATAAAGGAATACTGTGAAAATCTGTTTTCAACAAACTAGCTAGCATTAACAATCTAGCTAAAAAACTATCCAACAAACTAGCTAACAAACTATCCAACAAACTAGCTAACTCAGGTGAAACAGGCAAATTCTCAGTGAGAAACAGATACTGAAACTAAATCAAGAAGAAGTAGAAAATCTGAACACATCTATAACATGTAGGCAGACTGAATTAATAACTTTAAAAAAGGAAATTTCCCACAAATAAAAGTTCAAAACCAGATGTTTTACTGGTGAATTTTATTACTAACTCAAAGAATAACTAACAACAGTTCTTTCTTCCATAAGCTCTACAAAACAGCAGGAAGACCTCTCAATTCTTTTTTTTTTTAAATATTTATTTATTTGCTTTAGTTGTACACAATGCAATGCATTAAGTTTACATGGTGCTGAGGATCAAACCCGGGCCACGCACGTGCTAGGCGAATGCTCTACTGCTGAGCCACAACCCCAGCCCAAGACCTCTCAATTCTTTCATTGAGACTAACATTAACATGATATCAGCACCAGAAAAAATCATCACAAGAAAACTACAGACCATAATCCTTAATTATAAACACAAAATCCTTTAGAAAATACTAGCAAACCAAATTCAATAACATAAATATAATTATATACCATGATCAAGCAGAGTCTATTCCAGAAATGCAAGGCTGGTTCAACAGACAAAAATCAACCAACATAATACATCATAACAATAAACAACAATAAGACATAATAATCTCAATAAATGCAGAAAAAAACATTTGACAAAAAAAATTCAAACTCTTACACAATTAAAACACTCACCAAACCAGGAATAGAAGGAGTGTTCCTCAATCTGATAAAGGGCATATACCAAAAACAAAAGAACAACAAATAAACCCCACAGCTAACATCACAAGTCATGATGCAAAAATGAAATCTGTCCCTTAGGATCAGGAACAAGGATGTTTGTCTTTAATATTTTTATTCAATATTGTGCTATAGGTTCTATCCAGGGCAATTAAACAAGAAAAAAGAAGTAAAAGAAACCAGATTGGAAGGAAAAAGTAGAAGTCTATCTCTTTGCAGATAGCATTATCTTATGTATAGAAAATCCTAAGGAGCTCATTAAAAAATAATTATTACAAATAATAAAGTTCACAAGATCAACATATAAAAAACTGCTTTCATTTCTGTACCCTAGAATCTAATATTTCAAACATGAAATAAAATAATTCCATTTACAATAGCATTAAAAAGAATAAAGTATAATTTTTTTTAAAAAATTTAAGATTTGTACACTTTAAACTTCAAAACTTTGTTGAAAGAGATCAAAGAAAATCTAAAGAAATTCAAAAACATCCCTAAGTCTATTTACAGGCTCAATGCAATCCTTAATATAATTTCAGCTGAGTTTTTTTTTTTTTTTTTTTCAGAAATTGATGGCATGATCCTAAAATTCACAGGAAATTTCAAATAACCCAGCATTGCTACTGTAATCTTCAAAAGGAACCACACAGTGGGATGATTCACATTTTCTGATGTCAAAATTACTACAAAACTACAATAATCAAAACAGCATGGTATCAGCCTAAGGAGATATATATAGGCCAATGTAATAAAAGATCCAGAAATAAATCCTTACATATGTAGCCAGTTGCTTTTTAGAAAGATGCCAGGGAAAAGACAGACTTTTTGAACAAATGGTGTTGAGAAAATGGGATATCCACATGCTAAAGAATTAGTTTAAACTCCTCATACTATATCTCATACACCATTGTGAGCTCAAAATGGACCATAGACCTACATGTGAGAGCTAAAATTACAGAATTTGAAGAAAAGAGGGATATAATCTTTGTGACCTTTAGTTAAAGAATGGTGTCTTAGATATGGCACTAAATGCACAAATAACTAAAAGGAAAATAGATATGTTGGATACCAAAATTAAAACCTTTTTATAGGAAAGTATACAATATAAAAGTGAAAAAAGAACATCATAACAATAAACAACAATAAGACATAATAATCTCAATAAATGCAGAAAAAAATTGACAAAAAATTTCCTCAAGACTATTAACATTCATCAACTGTTCATGTGCTTATTGGCTATTTATACATTTGCCTTGGAAATATATTTCTTCATATCCTGGACCTGTTTTTTTAAAAATACAATGTGTCAGAGCCTCTGAAGTGTAGTAAGGCTTATAAATCAGAAGGTGATTGTCATTGAAAAGGTATTTTATTCCTTATATTTGAAGGAGGAGAAGATAATTCACTACATGGGAAAGCACCAGGTCCAGTCATGAGGCAGAGGATAAGATAGAAAAAAAATTTGTAAATTATACATATGTGATAAGAGCCTTACATACAGAATTTATAAAGAACATACAACTGAACTGTGAAACAACAACCCAACTTAAAAATGTATTAATTATGTTTCTAGCTCCTAGAGCCTTTGAAGCTCCTTCCTGTTCCCCAAGGAAAATTTCTCTTCCTTAGAATGTGATTGCCAAGCACAAAACAATCAATCCACAGACCACATTCCAGCCACTTCCTTTATCAAACTTTCACATTCTGGGCCACCATACACCTGCCTATAAATTTGGTGCTTTAACATTTGCCCTACATGCACATGCTGGACATACCTTGCTCTGGACAACTTGATAATATACCTGAATCACTTGACCCCCCTCATTGCTCCCTGTTCCCCAAGGAAAATTTCTCTTCCTTAGAATGTGATTGCTGAGCACAAAACAATCAATCCACAATCCACATTCCAGCCACTTCCTTTATCAAACTTTCACATTCTGGGCCGCCATACACCTGCCTAATCACCCCAGGGCCAGGTATCTGAAAACTAGGAACAATCCCTATATCCCAGAGCACATTAAAAATATTTAAATTAGCCAAACTAACCAGCCTGCCCTCCCTCAGCTCTTTCTTCCTGCAGAAATAAGAATAAAGGCCTTGACCACAATTCTTTCCTTTCTCCTCTCTGCCTCATGACTGGGCCTGGTGCTTTCCCATGTGGTTTAGCATCTTCCCCTCCTTCAGATATAAATAATAAAACACCTTTTCAATGACAATCACCTTCTGATCTATAAGTCTTACTATACTTCAAAGACTCTGATACATTGTATTTTAAAACAAACAGGTCCAGGATATGAAGAAATATATTTCCAAGGCAAATGTATAAATAGCCAATAAGCACATGAACAGTTGATGAATGTTAATAGTCTTGAGGGAAACACATTAAAATGACATGAAACAATTCACAATAGCCAAATTGTGAAACAGCATAGGTGTCCATCAGTAGATAGATGGATAAACACAGTGGAGTTTTATTCAGCCATA
This sequence comes from Tamias sibiricus, assembly GCA_025594165.1. Lineage (NCBI taxonomy): Eukaryota > Metazoa > Chordata > Mammalia > Rodentia > Sciuridae > Tamias > Tamias sibiricus. Next base: position 87,191,014 of record CM046661.1, read on the forward strand.
AAGAAGATTAAAATTATGTCATTTGCAGGAAAATGGATGGAAATTGAGAATATTATGTTAGGTGAAAAAAGCCAAACTCAGAAAGTCAAGGATCATTTGTTCTTTCCCATGTGGAATCTGGGGGGAAAAAAGAAAATAAGCTGGGAAATCTCATAAAACTAGAAGGGAGACCCAGGGGAGGTAAGAAGGGAGGTATTGGGGAAGAATATTGACCAAATTATATTGTCCTATTGTGTGCCTGTACAAATATGTGACAACAAACCCCACTAATAAGTATAATTCTAATGCATCAATAAAAAAATGACAGTGAGATTCTACTTCACAATCACTAGGACAGCTATAGTTTAGAAAAAAGTATAAGTAATAACAAGTATTGGTAAGGATGTAAAGAAACTATAACCCTCATACATTACTGGTAGAAAAACCAAATAGTGTACCCACTGTGGAAGAGTTGGGCAGTTTCTTAAAACATTACATGTGGAGTCACCATATGATTCAGCCTTGAATGTCTTTCTCAATACCATCCAATGAGTCCGTTTCTACATATCTCCCTAAGAAAACTGAAAATAAATGTCTATATAAAAGCTTGGACATGAATATTCACAGCAGCATTATTCACTATAGCCAAAAGGCAGAGAAAACCATAATGTCTATCAACTAATAAATAACAAACATGGGCTGTCCAAATAATGGAATGTTACTCCATAAAAATAAATCAAGTACTTCGAGGCCCTAAGCAACTTAGTGAGACCCTATCTCAAAATAAAAAATAAAAAAGGATTGGGAATACGACCCAGTGATATAGCATTTGATAAAGGTACCAAATACTGATACCTGCTACAACATGGAATAATCTTATAAACATTATCCTAAATGTTATAAACATTATCCTAAATCCTTTTATTCATACAAGAAGCAGTTATAAAGGATCACATATGTTATGATTCCACCTATCTAAAATAGCCAGAATAGGCAAATGTATATGGAGACAGAAAGTAAATGAGTGTTGTGTATGGCTAGGAGGGTTATGGGCAGGGAATGCTGCTAATAGACTGCTAACTTTGTCTGGAAAGAAGAAAATGTAAAATTAAAAAGTGGCAATGGTTATATAACCCTGTGAATTTACTAAAAAACAATGAGTGTATGATTTGTATATCACATGTGAATGATATCATAGTAAAGTTGTTAAAAAATATGAAAATAATGGAGATTCCTTTGACATCCAAAAGAAGATATGAAGTTTCTAGCTGAAAATATTAATTTGACAGGCATGTCCCCATGAAGGAAGATACATGCTCTCAGAGGCAAGGAGGTCAAGATAAAGGCTCAGTTGACTTCCTTCAATTTGCAAATTAATCAAAGTGAGTTTTTTAAAAAATTTAAAAAATGACCTTGCATGACTTAGTATCTTCTAATGAGTCTACTTTTATTGTATTTATCATAATCGGAGTTGCTATTACATGTGCATTGTTAATAGCTCACTTTTCTGTGGGCTTTAGTTGACTCTGAAAGTATCTTAATGGCATTATGAAGCTGGGAAGGATGATTAGCCCATTTGCAGACAATGTGCCTATTTGAAGAGCAGAGGAAAGAAAGTGGAAGAGAGAAGAGAGAAATAGAATAGTAATAACTTAATAACTTTGCTAACATTCTGTATTAGGATTTTCTATGCTTTGGCAACCAACCAATGATTGAGATATTTAGCAATTGATGCTGGGACATGGGAAAAATGGAATCAACTAAATCACTAGTAACTTCAGTGACCAATTTTAAAACATAATCATTCTTTTTATCATCTGTGACTGTTTACAAATGTGTGACTGTATCTAAGAGGATAATTAGACATTAAGTAATTTGATTTTCATAATAATGGAGAAGCTAATATTTCACATTCATTTACAGAATACTGTTTCCTCAAGGACACATTTCAAGAGCAATGGATGCATCTGAAACAGCAGCTGAGTATCAGGGCAGAAGGTTCTCACAGGGATGTTTCCATCTAAGGAGAAATGCTAAGACCTTTCTAGTAGAATTTCAACTGTGTTTTAATTAACTTCCCTGAGCACAAGTGTAATTCAAATGAAGGCTAGCAATGTTGTTTAGATGTGTGTATGGAAGAGCAGCTATCAATAAAAAAGGGAAAACCACAGGACTAGGGAGAGGTGGATTTCATTTAAGGCAGCTAAAAAGTTGATCACCAACTACATCGTTGTGGGGCATGTCATAATTTCAAAGAAGTCTTCATGCCAACCTATTTGGAATCTTTTCTCCCATTCCAGCTCTGTTTTCTTTCCTCTCCTCACCTAGCTCTCCTGAAAAGTGGGCAGAGGTTATGTGAAAGCACTCTAGTACATATCTAAACTTGAGATTTAATAAAGTTTACACTCTAATAACATATCAAACTTTATAGAAGATGTGGACAGAAAAGGTATAATTTTTTAAAAACACATTGTATGTTATAATATTTTTAAAGAAAAAAAAAAACTGTTCTAATATAAACTATATGAAACCAGATAAAACTTATCAATATGTTACTTCCAGGACTCTTTCATGAAGAAATCACTCTTAGATCATAATTTTGGGAGGTGTGTATGTGGAATTCTCAGTTTTATCCAAAAGGGAAAATGTTTTTAAAATTTCAGAAACACTAATTTCAATAAATTAGCTCTTAATTTATCAATATTGTAGGTTTAAATTTTTAGAGGTTTGTTTTCTTTCAAGCATATGTATGCATAGATATGTATGTATGCATAGACACATATTTCAGTTATGTACATAATAGTTTCAGAATTTCTAAAACTAATTCAAAACAACTGACTTCTCCATTTTTCATGTAAAATGTTCCCTATAGTATACATTATGGTATTATTATCATTTAAAAGTATGTTAAACAGATCATTTCTGTTACTTCCATTAAAGAAGCATGTTTGATTATTAGGGGATATTTCCAGACTAGACCATGAATCACAAAGAACTTTGAGTCTCTGGCCTGCTGAACTGCTTACAACCACTTCCAGCTCATCAGAACAACTCCTGGGGCGATTAGAACAGGTAAGACATTACTTGATCAAAAAAAAAAAAAAAAAAAAAAAAAAACTCTGGAGAAAATATTCCTGGTACTGGTACCTCACCACAGCGTATAAAGTTTATAACCTCAATTATCTAACATATCTCCCTCCTTTTATCTTAAATGGAACCACAGTTGAAGTACTGCATTTGCAGCCCACTTTTTCTATCTTTTCAGATAGAAGGCAGATTTTGTTAATTGGCCACCATATTTCAAGTGGCATTTGTATTCCGTCTCACATTTTATTTAAATTTTCAGAGCTAAGAAAGTGCTAAAAAATATTTTTGTATTAAAATCTCATTGGCTTTTAGACTCAGGAAATCAAAAGTCCAATGTGCTTTCTTATATATAGAAGCTAAAGCAAAGTAAACGGGAAAAGAAAGGCTGGGTCAGATGTCATAATGACAGAGGAAATATCAGTGGAGAACAAGAAGGAAGTTGACAGGGAAGAAGGAGGGCTGAGAAAAGGGAGAAAATGCAGAATGAATTTGACAGAATTATGCTATGTCATATATCAATATAAAATACAAAAAATAAATATAAAAAATTCTTATTAGCTTTAACATACCACACAGAGATTCAAATCCAGGTTCTTCACTTACTGAATATGTTAATATTACTCTATGTCTTGGTTATGAATTGTTATGGTTATATCCATTTCATAGGCTTAACTTCAAGGTTTAAATAAGACAAAACAAATGAAGAACCTGGCATATCATAAGCATTCAATAAATGGTATCTCTTTCCAATAATATGGCTCAAAATTGGTAAGGACTTCATAGATTCTCTCTGTTCCCTCTCTTCTCACAAGTGAAAAACTAAAACCTACAAAGGTAGATTACTCATCTAAAGCCACCCAGATGACTGATGAGAGTCAGTGCTAGAGTCTTGACCTTCTGACTTTCCCCTTCACCAGCCTCTATGGGCTTCCAATTTCATACAGAAAAAAATTTAAATTGCTTGGCAAATCTAGTGACACTGTCGAAGCCCTGCCTACCTGTCTAGTCACATTTCCTTTTGTGCAGCCCACTGTCCCCAAACTGCAGTTTGCAGAATTACTAAAGTGTCTCATGGGATTTTGAAATCCCCCAGGATTCTCAGACCTCCTGTCCTGGGCTACCCATTGCTTCCTGCTCTTCCTTTTCTGGGCAGAACTATCCATTGGCTCTGCTCTACTGCCCTGTGCTCCTTCTTCCCCACCCCTCTTTAAGTGCACCACACCGGTTCTTCTTCCACATCTGTATCTCTCTGCTAGAAAACTGACTCCTGTGGAAAGAGCACAGCTGGGAGCACTGCTGCTCTCTCTGCTTCTGTTTCCATCCTTGAGACTCCATTGGTGGAGAAACACAGGACAGTTTAGGAATGAGCACTTTGGGGTGAAGATTAGAAAACAGCTGGGAGTGTTCCAATCAATCCTCGGCACAAATATGTATCTCTAAACAACATGGGAGGCAGGGCCTGTCAGGTATTCATACAAGCTTTTGAGTGGAGTCAGATGATAAATATTTGCTCTCTTAGGAATAAAATGGCTTTATGTATATATTATGCTCAACTGGGAATTTCATCTGCTATTTGTTTACTTCTCATCATATTCATACTTATTCTAATTGTTATTACTTTACTTTCATCTTCAATAAACACACTGTGTGTGTTTTTAAACTCATCTTGTGTCTATACTTGAAAAAATATACTTATTACTTGGCAATCTACACAGAAGCATATACTAAATCTCTGATTTATTATGTATATCTCAGACCTACTTGATAGCTGAACTACACAAGCTCTGATTATCTTCAGGAAAGTTCTTCTTATTCGTCAAACTCTCTCTCTTCTCCCACCCACTCCCCATACACACGTACAGTCTTGGTTGGTATCTCTCTTCACTGTTCGTCTGAGCTGCCACAACATGAGTGACAGGGAAAAGCAAAAAGAAACTAAGAGAAACCAGATAGTATGACATGGAGATAGAAAAAAAAGGAAAAAGAAAAACTTTAAGCAAAAATGAAATATGAGTGAGTGGCAGGATTGAAATATGAGATATTGTCATAGATCCAAAAAACTGTTCAAAAACAAAGACCAAAAATAATATAAATGTTTGGCTGTGAATTAAGGCAGGAAGGAAAATCAAGGATTTGTCAAAATATATTAAAAATGCCCTCTCTCCCCAAAAGGCAGATGGACAAATGTCCATAACCTCTGTTCCAAGTTTGTATCATGTATTCAAATTCATCTGTATGTATATATATATATATATATATATATATATATGTGTGTGTGTGTGTGTGTGTGTGTGTGTGTGTGTGTGTGTACATAACAATGCTGAACTTTTTGGCAATTTCTGTCTGGAAAATAGAGAATTCAGGTAATCAAAACATTCCCAAAGTAGTGTCATTCTCCGATACATTTTTCCTCAGGCAATTATTAGGTGCCCACTCAATACCAAAATCAAATAAGGCAATTATAAGGTGCCCACTCAATACCAAAAATAAATAAGCCAATAATCTGTTATTCATTTAAATTAATCTTCTTGCAATATTCATTAGAATTGATTCAGTGAAGATAGAGGGACAACTTTCTAGTAATACATACTCTATTCACATACAGATTGGTTTACTAATTTCCTTTAAATGAGGCCGGAAAGGCAAGATGCTTTCTAATTCTTGGGTTTTACATTCCCCTCTTTATTTTCTTCCCAAGCCAGATATGTTTTGGGAAATCACATGGTAAAGTGATTAAAATTCCATAACAAAGAAAATCATTTGTTCTTAATAAACAACTCTATGCAATCATTATTCTGTTTCAGAACTTTAGCTGCTAGTGATTGCCAAGTTCAGGTGGCTATCTACTAACTAGTTTCAGAGTTGGCTGGCAAGAAGTGTTTTTATTTTATTTTTTTTAAATTTTCTTTCAGGGCATCACCACTTTGATGGAAGCAGGATCAATATTCATTTTGCCAATAATAGAGGGAATTGCTTGTGGAAACCTGAGTATTTTGGCACCATATACTTGATTTATTCCACTGCAGTTTTAACGCCCCTTATAGATTAGCACCCCTGGTGAGAACCAGCTGGTCCTTAATCCAGTTTGTCCCTCACTCAGAAAGCATTGGCTATTCAACATTGTGCTGGATGTTTTAGCACAGGAGACAAGAAATAGGAGGTGTAAGGACTGGAAAGGGAAAACCTAAATTATCAGTGTTCTCAGATGCTATGATTAGCTAAAGAAAAAAATTTCCATGTGAATCCATAAGAACAAATACAGTTTTACAATGTTGTAGGATTTATGGTGTTTATAAAGATCATCAACAAATAGCACAAAAACCAATAATAAAAGATGTTTCCATTCAAAAGCACACAAAACTTTAACGCACCTAGGAATAAGTTTTATATATATATATATATATATATGCATATATATATGCATATATATACATACACATATATACATATATATATTTATATATATATAATATATATGAGCTCTATTGAGAAATTTAGAAAATTTATTGAAAGACCTGAGACAATTTATCTAAACAAAGTGGCTCATGCATGAGAATATGAATAAGCAATGTTTTCACAGTGTTCATTATCTGAAAATTAATCTTTACGCTTAATACAACTCCAAACAAAACTCCAACTTTTTTTAATGGAAATGTACTGATTCTAAAACTTTCATGGGTTAATAAAGGCTCAGGAAGAGCCAGCAACTTAAAAGAAAATGAATAAGAAATGACCACTAAAAGCACCATTCAAATATATTATAAAGTTGTGATAATTAAAACTGCTTGGTATTGCAATAGAAACAGACAAAAAGATAACTGAACTAAATTAAAGTGCTCTGAGCATAAGAAGATTCATGGTTAATGGTAGAAGGGACATCATACATCAGTGAGGAAAAGAGTAGGATTCTCAGTGAATGGTGAAATTGTGCTGAGTCAATTATCTGTCATGATAGAAAAATGAACTAAGATTTTCCTCTTCTAGTTCTTAAACAATATATTCCAGGTGGATGAATATGGAAATGTAAAGAATAAAGCATCAAACAATCAGAAGAAAATGTACAGGCTTATCTTACAACCTTCGATAAGAAAGTAACTTGTAAAAGACATAAAAAACACAATGAAAGGAAAAAATATTGATGAATTTGGTGACATTATAATAAAACTTACTTTATGACACATACATGAAAAACTCCAGAACTGAAAGATGATATCTATAGTGGATACAACCAACAAAGATTAGTGTTCAGAGTACATGAATAAATAAATGTCTTTAAATCCTAAAGAAAAGGCAGTCTGCCAAAAAGAAAATTGACTAAGGATATGAGCAGCCAACTCACAGGAGAAAAAAATTCACAGGCCCAATGGACATGTGGAAGGTTCTCAACTCAGGCTCTTACCAACAGTGGGTAGTTTTGTTTGGCTCACTCCATCTCCATTCTTTCCTTCCTATTTGGAAAGAGGAGAAAGCTAAAAATGTACTTCTAGACTATGTGGCTGTGAGGATTTCAGATGTAAGCTAGGTCTTGTCTACAGTGTGTACTCAAGGGATCTTCACAAGGCAGAGTGAAGAGTTCCTGCCCATTTTGGCTACTAGTACAGGCAAGTAGGGCAGAAGGAAATGTGGTCTCCCCTACAACAAGCATCCAACGTCCATTCCCTACTGGCCTGGGTTTTGAGAATTAACTCGCAGCTGCTACACAGAAAAGGAACTTCTTGATTGTGGCTTTCTGGTCACTGGTTGTCAGCTGTGGAGTATGTTCATGACAGCCAGCAGAGAACAGGCAGTTCCCTTAGAAATGCAGTTCTGCCCAGCCTGGTACTACTCCTGAATGGCTGGCCTAAACAATTTCTTCCAATAATTTCATATGCTCCCAATTTCTGTCTTAAATCCCTTCCTGCTCAATATACCAAGGAAGTCTTTAATCTTCCTGCACTGAAATTGATTGATATAATAGATAAATGATAATTAAAATTATGCCCCTTTCACAATCCTCCTGCAGACAAAAAAACAAAATTATAAAACCTGGTAATAACCATGCATTGCTGAGAAGACCTAGAAGTAGTGGTGAATGAGAAAGCTATCATATTGTAATTGTTAATGTCAAGTCAGGGGCCAACAGGAAATAGATCTTAGTGACCAAGGGCATAGGTTTCAGATCTTGATAAACAATTGTTCAAATTACATCTTACCCTGCCAAAGTACTTCATCCAAATTTGCTATTCTTAACTCTAGAAAATAGTGACAATCTATGGTGTGATAATTAAATGCACTAGTCAATATTATTTCTTAAGTCCAAAACTCAATGAATGGTAAATAATTCTACTAAATGACACTGACAAAAAAATATGAGTAAATGGAAAAAAAAATCTAGAAAGGCTAAACCCCTCAGGATATATCAGAGCTTCAGAGGAAATGAGAAGTTCATATCTCCTGGACTTTTCCGACTTTGTAAAAGACTGAGGATTACTCAATATGTTTTATACACAAATCAGTATGTTATAATTCTGCACTATTTGTTATAATCATCGCTCTCAAACTGTGGCCCTCAGTCTATTCCGCCTCAGTGTCTCACTGGGCCTCTGCTGCTGACCTTATGGGATGATGGGTATCTGTTGCTCCCTACTCTCCTACACTGGCATGGCCCACATCTGGCTATGGAGAAGAAGCAGTGAACTTAAAATTTCCCATAATACAACTCTGGACCAAAGGAGAATGTAAATAAGACTTGCCAAAGGCCAGAATAAAAGGCTAATACACCAAATAGTTTACACATGCTTTAGACTGACTCTTCATAGGACCCACATATTGAAAGTGAAGTTCAGAGCCCTTGTGCTACAGTGGCAGTCTGTACAGGGCAGGAATCAACTCCCTAAGAGAACCTCCAGTTACCTCCACACTGAAGGGCAGGGCCAACTTTATTTTGGCCCCAGAAAACAAAGTTCTTCTCAGGTCTTGTTTCAGATAGAAAACATTCATTTATTTCAGTGCAAATTATACCTCAGTATGATATTTCACCCAGAAACTGTCAATAATTCATGATAATGTTTTATAGTGATAGGTTTTCTGACACTGAACTATCTTTGCATTTCAGAGGTTAACTATATTTTATCATAATGCATTACTGATTTAATGCTATACTGCTATACTTATGTAACATATATAATTTTATATTTAGCTTTTTAGATAATATTATTAATCAGTTGATCTTTTTCTATGAGGTTTTTGGTCTGGTTTTCTATCCCAAAATGGTAATCTCAGAAAGTTAGTTACATAATTTACCATTACTTTAAATGTTCTGGAACATTTTATGAGAGATCCAGATTTATCTATCCCTTTATAGCTTACTAGACCTTTCCTATAGAGTCACTGTGACCTGGTGTCTTTTGCAGGGGATGATATCTTACCACACATTTACATTCTCTAACTGAACTTGACCTCCAAGATCTATTTTATTAATCTATATCTCCCTAATTTTTAAATTTTATCTAGACTTCCAAATTTTTACTAAGTAAATTTGATTAGAATAATCTATTTTATCTCTACTTTCTATAGTTATTTCCCCCTTTTCATTTATAATGTTATTGTTGCGTTCTGTCCTTTACTAACTTTTGTTAATTGTTTTGAAGGGTCATCTTTGATTCATGGATTACCATCACTAGCTTTTGTATTCTCTTTCCCTATTTCTGTTTTATATGGACCTCTTTCCACTTTATTTGAATTTACTTTCCTTCTTGCAATTTCTTAAGTTGAACATGTATTTTTTTTAATCTTTTAATTTAAGAAGTTTGATATAGGATGTTTCCATGATCATTTTTGTAAATGTTTAGAATTTCTACTTAGGTTTTATTTTAAACCATAAGTTATTGATAAATATTCATTTTCCAATTAGGTAGGAAGGATTGGTAGTTAATTAATGGATTTTCTGCAAAAAAGAAAGCAAGTCGTACATGGTATTTTTCAACCCAATAACATTTTTCTTCTTATTATACCATTCATAACCTTAATTTGGTCATGTAATATTTTATAATGTCCATAATTTATATAATCGTCCTCTTAGTTTGCTTTTCAGTTTATGTTGAAGTCACTGCTATAAGAGCTTCAGGAACAGTACTTTCTTTCCCCTCTCAAGAAAGAATGAATATTGACAAAGGGAAACCTGGGGATTCAGAGCAACAGGATTAACTGTGGAGGAAAGATGCTGTCGACACCACTAAAAGAATAAAATTTCTTTCTCAAAAAAGAGCAAATTAAGAGAATTAAGTGTGGATGAACATCATTACTTCGCTGATGACATAAGCCATGAAGACAAATCGAGATATTCTTTTAAATACAACACAGCACAATACAATGGTGTTCAAAGCAGCCATACATGGAAAAATTACTTTCTGTCCTCTCTTAAGTTTAGAACAGAGTGGTAAGTGACCACTGCTGGTGTTCTCAAGCCCTCAGCACACAGGACCATTTTCCCCAAGCATGTCATATTTCATCCAAAAAGTCAAGAACCTATGAGATGTGGGTTTCCAGGGAGTGTAGGGCCAGAAAGGTGAGGATTTTGCCACCCTTGGAGAACACTTCAGCTTTTGCCCTTTTCAAGGGCTGGCAAATGAACCCTCTCCTCTTCTGCAGTTCATTGCTAATTCCTCCTGCTTGGGTGTCTCTTTGTAAAGCTTAAGTAGTTTTTATTTTTTTCTTATTTATTTTAATATCAGATCTTTGCAACAAAACGATGTAGCTCTCATCTTTTGGAGGGGATGATGATTTATCCTTCTTCAATAGTCTTCAGCCACAAAGCAACCAAAACACCTTTCAGCTTTCCTTTACACTTCCTAACTCCTCGCAATGTACTCTTCCAGAAGCCTCTACAATGTCACCTTTCTGAGCATCTCAGGAGAAATGTCAAGGAAACCTAAGTCCTTGGTAAAGTCAAATGAGGTATATTTTGCTGATGCTCTTTGCCTGAAAGGAATCTCTTACTTACCTCCCTCTGTTTTGTGTAACTTTGCCCAGTTCTGACCTGGAGGTTTGCCCAATGTCTACAATCATATATGGCAGAGACTGTGGATTTTAAATAATGCCTCCGTTCATAAGGGAACTGAGAAAATAATGCCATTCCAGCAGTTCAAATGTGCTGTTAGCACAGGTAATATTAGCATTATCCTGGGAGGAAATTTGAAACTTGGCGGTCTCCTGAGTCTCTCAAGTTAAAGTTTTAGCAGATTCAACATTAAAAAGGATTTGGGGACTATTAAGGGAGTACAGAAGTGCTGCTGTTCTCAAGGCTGCCCTGTTCGGGGGAATTTTCTTCTTTCCTCCATGACCATGTTGCCTTCCTGACTTCCATAAAGCACATGTGAAAAATAACTTTAAAAGGTAAAAAAAAAAAAGTATCTAAGTGAAAAAGAGATAAATTAGGTAAAAAATAATTAAAGCACAGTGAATGCCAAGAAAGAAAAGTTGGGAGGGAAAATTAGGGAAATAAAATAGTAAAATAGTAATGAACATTTTAAAAAGTTGAGAGATAAAATAAAGGAAAAGAAAATAGAGTAAGTTTAAGAAAATGTGATTTCATTCCAGAGCAAAATGAAGCTATAAAATCTTTAAAGTTTAAAAGGACACACATTAATAATCATTTTAAATGGGTAAAAAAAGTAAAATAAAAAAGAAATTATAAACTGAAAATTAAAAAACTAAATAAAAACGTGTTTTATACAGCATTATTATTTTCAGCCTACCCCTCAGAGTCCCTTTGGATAGTTCCTCTCTTTCTCTCTGTCTCCCAGTCATAGTTTTCTCCTCATCTGGCAATATCTTGTGGGGACCATTGTACTTTCACTCCCTCACTGAACAGTCTTTCTAAGAATCTGATTAGGCCCAGAGGCTCAAGAGGTTTGTCATATGACTCTACATATTGCACATATTGCACAGACACATCCAAAAGGAGAGAGTTTCCATTTCAGTTGAGCTCCACAGCCTGCCACCAAATCTTTATCATCTCTCCCTCTTACCCACCAACCTTCAGGTTCTATATGAAAACAAAGACAATGAAAACAGAAAAGGCAAATCTTTACTAAGAGGTCCTTAGGAGATGACCTATGTGTCATTGCCATTGAAAATTCCAGTGCCCTGTCTTACTACCATTAACTTTTAGGGACACGGTGAGTTTCCAAGAGTGTGTTAGCCAGAGTCCTGATGAATGGATCAGTGTCCAAGGTAACCTCAAAACCTAAAACCAATGCCCTGAAGTTATTTGCAGCCTTGGGTCAGTCACACAGCCTCACCTTCTCCCCGGTCACACTTGGATAAAGGCTTATATTTGCTCAGAGTCCCAGGTACCTCATCTGTTCATATCCATTCACCCCTTCTCCCTTGAAAGCATGTAAAGAAACACACACTCTAAATATATGACACAAGCAGCCTCAGAACAAAGCCTTAAGCTCTGACTGCACCCCAGTTGTTATATACAGACACCTCCTATATACACAGAAATTTCTAGTTTCACAGGAGCAGTGATAGGAATCCCTGGGAGGCAGTAGCTGTGAGGGCAGCAGTGAGGCCACATCACTGTGGCCAAGGGGTCAGCACAGTGGTGCCATCTCACAGGCTGGAAGAGAGAGGCAGCGGCCATACTCTGGAGCAGACTTACTTCTTTAGATAATGGAAACCAACAAAAACAGAGTGGCAATATACATATCTACACAGTGGTACTTAGAAAGTAAAGAATAGTGGCATGAATTTGTTCATGAATCTTTTTAGGACCCCAGGGAATAGGTGGGGGAGGATACAATGCAGGGCCTAGAAGACTATAATAACTAGAGAATGTTTTTTTTTTTTTTTAAACAAAGGAGCCAGCAAAATATACCTCTTTAACTCATTTTTACTCAAATTGTGCAGTGACTAGGGAAAACGTAAAAAGGCATAAAGAAACTAACTTAAAATGACAGTAGCCTGAAGTCTACAATTGAGATGAAGTCGGATATAAATTGGACAGCCTAAATTAATCCTCAGCCCTCAGTTCTCTCCTTATGATTTTATTCCTCAAGGAGTCACTCTCTGCCATGATATAATACCATCTTCCCCCTACCAGTTTGCAAATAAAAAGGAATGTCACACTTACAGATAACTTGGAGAGGGTCCAAAAGATCATAACAAAAATGATCAGGGCTGTTAAAATGAGCAATTAGAAAATGTTAAAGGAATCAGAGTGATGTGTCCTTGAGAAAAAACAAGTAAGGATGTCTTCACAACATGTTCAGGTATTTCCTTTTTAGTCCTGAATGAGAGTTTTTGATTAGATAAAAGGGGTACAAAGAGCGGATGTGGAGGAAAGTTAATGGAGTTGGGGGTGTGCACTGACAGGCAGCTCTTTCTAGCAAGGAGTGAAAAAGAAATAATCAAAGCATCAACAACAAGAACAACAGAAAGCTTATATGTGCTGTAATTCATCTGTTTAAAAATCACATTAAAACTTTGCATTAAATTTAACCTAAAAGTTTTGAAGGCAGATTACATAATATTTATAATTTGGGGTAAGAGTTGCACTATTTGTAGAAACATATTAAATAATAAGAATTATTATTTGTCTTTGGAAATGGGAGAGGGGTTACAGAGAAAGCTCTAGAATGAGTACAAAAGGCAATCTCTGGGACAAAGCAGAGAAGTAATATATTGCTAAACTTATCCTAGAGAAAATCATTTGATATATGTAGAAAAATATATGCATACAATATCTGGAAAATAAAAAGAATCCCTGAACTGACATAAAGTTCAGAAGCCTGGGGCTTAGCAAGCCTGTCTAACTTCTTTTTAATATAAAAGAGAAAGAATTGGTCATGGAATGTTCTTCCTTAGGCAATTATATATTTCACATGACTGTTAGGCAGCTGTCAGTATCAATAATGACACTATGAAAATGGAAATCTTAAAAAAAGGTCCTGTTTATATTGATAAAAAAATAAAAAAACCTCTACTACCCAAGCGACAGGAGCACAATAATGAGAAAACATATGAGTTGTGAACCAAATACACAGTTCTTTATTATCCTTGAATTTTCCCAAGAAAACTCTGATAGAAAAAAAGTGAATCTGAATATGGGGAAGAAGATAAGAGATTATACCAGGTTTGAGTCAGTAAGGGATGACCCACTCACTCTCTTCATTCTTTGTAACAATAAATGCAAGTTCACACGTAAAGATTTGCAGCTCCACCACATCTTTTTATGTGATCGCCCTCACAGCATTAAACAAGGAAGAGAACTCAAATGGCAGGCTCAGAATGGTCTGTATGAAGCCCTGGCCTCCCTAGACGGGTGAATTTCTGTATTAGCCAACTCTATTCACCCCAGTGTTAAAGATCCCCATTGTTACAACTCCAAAATCTCAACAGGGCATTCCTATTTTAAGTGTTCTCCCTTCAGTCTAACTGAAGGTGAACAGAAATGAGTTCATGAGCTACTCTCATATTCATACACAGGAACAAAGCATTAATTAAATAATAAATTGTTAACTCTGATAATAAAAGTGAAAGAAGAAAAAAAATTAGTAAATGTTCTTCTTGCCTTTTGAGGCTTTTCAGCTCTTTCCTTCTCATTCGAGACATACCTCTGTACAGGTACATGGCCTGCCACTGAAACATTGTCACAGAAAGTGGTCCAATTCTGTGTGGAGCTCACCCTCCATACCTGGTTGTCTTCCTTACCTGAAGCCAAATAGCAAATCAGCATCAGGAAGTCACCCAGCTTCAAGATAGGGAATAACTATGCTGTAGAGACATTTATTCATGTTCTAGTGTAATAAAATTCTAGAACAGACATAGACTTAGCTTTAATTTTGCATACAGTGGCATCTATCTAGGGTCCCTCCTACTTTCCCCTCATGCTTTAGTACCTGCCACCCGCAGGCCAATGTCAGTTTCTTCATGGGCCCTTCATACATGTTTGTCTATGAAGCCCACATCTGGTGCCCTCTCCATCCCCTCTTCACCAACATCACTTACCTGATAACATTTACATCAAGACCTCTTCAAACTCTCCCTCCATAATGAGACATTTTCCCACTAAATATAAATGAAGGTCCTTCTCAATTAAAGGCATAGTGCAAGTCTTTATTTCCTAACCTATTCTACATTAGAGCCCTTAACCTTTTTCCTTTCTGTTTATTGGATGCTTTAATTTCAGCGTATAAATCTTACAGTGGCTTGTTATCATTTTCTCAGCCCATCGTCACCTGTTTTCAATTGTAAACTTTAAAGAGCAGCAGGGAGCATGTCTGTGAGCTGCTCTGTATGGTACCCAGCACAGCACTACACAGAGATCAATGTCAACTGGATGTTCATTAATGACAGTGTCCAGGAGGTTCTGCCTTCCCAGCTTTCTCTCTTATTGAACTGTCCACTAGTGAAAGAGCGTTTAGGAAAATTTTTTTGTTAGAGTCTAATCAGAATGTCACAGCACTCTTTCACTCTTTGTGCCATGCCCTACAGTGGCTGTGGTATTTGAGGGGCAAAAGAGAGAGAGAAGGACAGGGTTGCATGTTAGGCAAGGATATATGGATGGTGTTTTATGGTGTTGATTTAAGATTCTACTGAAATTATACCAAATGCTCCTTCTATAAAGGACTTTCATCCTCTTTCTTTCTCTTTCTCCCTTTCACTCTCTTTCTTTCTCCTCTTTCCTTCCACTCTCTAGATCCATTCAGGTTTAAACAATTACAATGAAGAAGAATTTATATCGTCAAAGACATAATTACATAGCACACTAAGGAAATAACAGATTGGTACAATTTCTATAGAAAATGTACTTTGCATTGTTATTTCAAATACCTTTCTTCACCTTACTTTGGAAGAAAAGCTCTTTCGAAGAAGCATTTGGCTTTTTATCATCTATCTGTTTAGCCATCGCTCCTTGGTATATGCATACGTGAGTTAACAGAAGCAACCCTTTTTGTTTCTCTTAAAGATATCTAAGCAAAGTTTCAAGTAGCCAATTAGCTTTTTGACCTAAGCTTTGTTGGCTGCAGAAAGCCTGAATCCCAGGAACATTTGGTTCTCAAGGCATTTGGATCTCAGAAGAAAGATTTCGTGCCAGCACCAATCAGAATGGCTGCCAGTTGTTATTCTTCTTCACAACTGGCGGCCATTTCCAGCACTGTTACAGAGCCGTGATCAATCTCTGCACCTGTCTATCAGTGGATGTTCATAGAGAGAACAGTGTGGGCTGCATCTGCAGATACCACATGTAACTAAAGGAGAGGAAGGGGGAGGGAGACCGTGAACTCCCAAACACACAAAGTGAGAGAAAAATGCGGGGGGGGGGGGGGGGGGAACACGACAGCTAGGTCTATGTTGTGATTTAAAGTCAGAATTAAAGAAGGAAAGAATTGTTTATAACAGGATAATTATTCTGGGAATGTAAAGTTTCCATGCCATGTGTGAATTTTGTCCTTAATGTAACTCTTGAACAGGTCATCTCAAAGTTCCATGGATTTGTCTTATCTTTACAACACTACCTCAAGCTTCTTATAAAGGAAAATAGTCTTATTATATTTTTGTGCCTTGTTCCTGTTTTGTTACATTCCTTCTGTGCCTACACTTGTGTGTTTATTGTGTAGAAACTTTGGATATTGACTGTTTCCTATGGGTGTCATTTTTTTGATTCTTCATATTTTTATTAATGTGTTTTCAACCTATTTATTACAAATAAGGTAATTGAGCAATCATTTTGATAATTAACACAAGAGATTGCAAAATCTTTAAGCAAAATCCATAAAATGTTGATTATCTATGCATACATATGTATATATGTATGTATACATACATGTATAATATTTATGTACATATGTATATATATGATATTTGCAAATGTTATAACTCATTATAACTCTTTCTCAAGACTTGAAACAGGAAATTCTAAATAAAATATCAGATTTAATTAGAAAATATTGCTTTTTTACATTTGCAAATGCTTGCATGTGCACCTAGTATAATGTACAATGTATGATTCCTGAAGCCCCTTAATTCTGTGTTGAAAGCTGAGTTCACATTGCATGATAATTCTGTTTAATTGCCCTATGATGATCTTAGCCCCTTAGTGCTCCTTTCTCTCTCAGTAAGCTTAGAATGCTTTACATAGTCAATCAATAAAATTAACAGTTTAATGTCCCTTCTCTTATTTCATAATGCTGTTTTATAAGTACTCCTTTCAACTTCTTTGTTCAATAAACTTCCCTTGAATAAATGGATTCATGTTAGTTTAAAATTAGAATGGGGAAAAAGTGTTTTCTAAAATCTTAACTCTAACAAGATGTTTGATAGTTGACAGATCAAACAGTCTGCAAAAGAGTTGAAACACAGAAATATTTCAAATTTAACCAAACATTAAAAACAGTGTTCCACATCTGCCCAGTGATCTCAGCCTTCTTCTAAGACCAGTTAAGTCAGATCAAGTAATAAGCATGTTTGAAAAAGTGTGTATATGTGGAGGAAAATTATATCTATTTATGTTTTTTTGAAATCATGATCATGTAAATTTTAAAAGGGACATTGAGAATACATTTTTTCAAAATCTGTAATCCTGGTGAATAGAATATTCAGACTGTGTTTGCATGTGTTTTTTAAAATTTAACTCAAATATCTCTAGTTTCTCCTCTAAAAAAATAAAAGTGATCCAAACATAAATATTCTCAAGTCAGCCTGTAGCTAAATTTTTTTCACTTGATAAACTTGGTCCAAAAGAATGGTAAGTTTTGCATCTTCCAAACTGAACTACGTATTCTACAATAACAACATTGACTTTTACCATCTCTACAAGGGCCTAATGGAAATTGAGGCAGAATTCTTCTTAATAAAATCTCATTTACAGATTTTTCTAATATTTCCTAATGAACAAATAACCAAAACTACTGAAGACTCCACTGGGGAAAAAGCTAAAGGATCCTATTAGTTGTGTATCATTTTTTTTCTTAATATTCACTTATTTACTTTAGTTGTACACAATGCAATGCATCTACGTTTACGTGGTGCTGAGGATCAAACCCGGGCCGCGCATGTGCGAGGCCAGCGCTCCACCGCTGAGCCACAACCCTCGCCCCAGTTGTGTATCATTTTAAGAGATATATTTTCAATACTTCTGTTTCAGAGTATACTCTTTACTTGAGTAGCAACAAAGACATGAGATTTAAAAATCTCACAGTTTGTTTACTGACTGGTATGGCTTTGAATGTTGGTGTCCCTTCCAAATGCATACATTGAAACTTAACTACCAGGGTGATGGTATTAAGAAGTAGGGCATGTGGGAAGTGATTGCCATGAGGGCTCCAACCTCAGAGATGGGATTTGTGCTTTTATCTTTAAAGAGCTTATAGCAATGAGTTTACTCACTTCTGTCCCAGGAGGAAGCAGAAAGAGGTACTACCTATGAAGCAATGAGCCTTCACCAGACACCAAATCTTTTGGCACCTTGATCTTTGACATCTTAGCCTCCAGAACTGTGGGAAATAGACTCATTATTTATGAATTACTCTGAAATATTTTGTTACAGACTAAGACACTGTCCATTCAGTGTTCCAAGCCACAGTCCTGTGAGGGTACAGTTTCCTGATAAAGTCAGTGAACAAGAAAGGAGAGGAAGCTTCCATGCAATTTGGTGAAATGGTAACTTTGGTCTTCAGCATCCTTTACCACCGTTCCTGTGCATACGCCGCCCTCTTCACTATTAGAGTCCTTCTCATGGGTCATCCAGATTTTGCTCTGATCTTTCTGAATGACTGCTCTTTCCCTCAAAACTTGGCAGTTTCATGCCTCAATCCCTTAGAATCCTAATCATACTGGAAAACAAAAATAAACTGATCAAATAACAAGTTTGAAAATGTAAGTAATTCAAATGTTTTTTTTTTTTATTATTATTTGATGCTTTTCCTCCCAGATTATCTGCCCATCATCATAATAGGAGAGTAAGTAGCAGGAGGACTTTACATATGGTGGCAAGTGAGGAGATATATGGGAATAAGAGTTACAATGCTCATGAAATGAGTATATTAAAGAGTACTATTATTTCAAGGAGTCACACTTTTTACATGGATACTGGGCCTGCAGGATGATTAAAATTTACCAGTGCTGGGCTGGGGCTGTAGCTCAGTGGTAGAGAACTTACCTAGCATGTATGAGGAACTGGGTTCGATCCTCAGCACCACATATAAATAAATAAATGTTTAAAAAAAATATTTACCAGTGCTTACCACTTCTTGCTTATTGTTTTGCCGCTATTTGAATTCCTTATACAATAGCAACCATCCCATTTGGCTGTAACCAGTGATTTTGCCAGTTTTGGGGTATGGAGATAGAGGTTCCTCTGGGAGTAATCTATGGGAAATATTAAGGTAAAAGAATTATACTAACCAGTTCTTAATCTTTCTGAGGCATTGATTCCAATCCTGAGTCATAGTTTGCATATGAGGTGTCCCCTAAAATCCTGTGTTAATACAGGAAGATTCAGAGATGAAATGGTTAGATTATTAGAGATGTAAGCTAATCAGTGTGCCCTAGTTACTGGGTGGTAACTGGAGGCAGGTGGGGCATGGCTGTGGAGGGTGTGTCAGTGGGGGCGTGCCCTGGAAGGGTGCATCTTCTCTGCAGCCCTCCCCCTCTTTTATTTTAATTTTTTTTTTTTTTTTTAGTTGTAGGTGGACACAATACCTTTATTTTATTTATGTGGTGCTGAGGATTGAACCCAGGGCCTCACACATGTGAGACCAGTGCTCTACCACTGAGCTATAGCCCCAGCACCAGCCCTTCCCCTCTTCACTCCCTCTGCCTCCTGGCTCCCATGAGGTGAGCAGCTTTCCTTCACCATGTCCTTCTGCCATGATGTTCTGACTCATTTCAGGTCCAAGGCCATGGAAACGGCTAACCACGGACTGAACCTCTAAAACCATGAGCCAAAATAAACTTTAGTTCCTCTAAGTTGTTCTTGTCAGGTGTTTTGGTCACAGTGACCAAAAGCTGACTAACACATCCTGTAAGCATGAGTTCCTGCCGTCCTGCTCTTCCCTCAAGCACTTCAGCTTCACTATCCCTCCCTGACCAAGAGAAACTGGCTGGCTGACAATCGTCACTAGATTTGCTAAAAACTGAAGGATGAAAGAGCAGAGGATCTATTTTTAGACTTTTGTATGCCTTTAAGGAGGAAAAGGGAGTTTTGTACAACACCACAGGTCCACATACTGACAGCAAAGAAGCACACCTCCATATGGCATCAAGTCTCTGCTGCAACAGAATGCTAGCAAATAAGGAGTAGAAGAGACAGTCACTTTTACTGTAGTGTTACTTGTCATTATTTTCTTGCTAGAGTTTAGAAGTAGCATATGGAGATAGAGCCACAAAGTAAGATTTCATGAAGACTACAAAACTACTTTCAAGCCAAGTCAACGTCTGCAAATGACTGCAACATGTCTGCACGCAGTGTCAATAAAATGTGAGATTATCAAGTTGCCTTTTATTATAAGATAAATTTTGTAAGGAGTTAATTCTCCATTTGAAAAGTGAAAAAGAAAAAAACTTGACCCAATTAAATCAGTTATTCGCTCACTGAAAATCAGTGGAATACCTACTTTGTGGAGAAAATTAACGCTTGAAAATTTATGATGAGTTTCAGGTACACTAACTCATTTAGTCCCCCAAATGACCCCACAAAAATCAAAATAAGACCCAGAGAAGTTACATAACTTGCCAGTACTTGGAATATACAGAAATGTAAGGTTGGGTTTTTTTTTTTTTTTTTGTTTTTTTTTTTTTGTTGTTGTTGTTGTTGTTGTTTTTTTTTTACTTTCAAGAACCTTTATTTTGAGAACAATTCATCTGAGACTTATGCTCATTGAAAGCAGAAGTTATGCATATTCTATCATTTACTCCTGGCACAGTACTTGGAAACTAACATATATTAAGAAAACATTGGAAGTGATAACGAAATAACTAATATAGTAACTCATCTTGAGAAGAGTGTTAAGTACCTAATAATGACCTATAAGTTGGTAAAGGGTCTCAGCAAGGGGATAGGTGAAAATGACAGGACTCTATTTCAACATGCCTTTAAGTTGTTCATTAAGGTTCATTTTAAGAACATCATCTATTTAAAGTAAGCAGGACTAATTTCAAATGTTTTTTTGATGCATTTCACATTTTGTTGGGTTTTGGGGGAGAGGGGGTTGTTTTGATTTGTTTTTGCAGTGCTGGGGGTGGCATTATGAGCTTTGTTTGATTTTTAAGTTCCAAGTTTTACTTGAGAGATAGGCTAAGAAATCAGAAACTTTCTATTATAGGATCATAGAAGACCTTAATCTAAATATCAAAATCTTAAAGGAAGTTCCAGAAGAGAAAACAATTAGAGAATAACCTAAAATTTATGAATTAAGTTTTTCAATCTTATTATTCTCTGTCTTTTAAAGTGTCTGATGGACTGGGCTCAGTGGCACATGCCTGTAATCCCAGCGGTTTGGGAGGATGAGGCAGGAGGATCATGAGTTCAAAGCCAGCCTCAACAATGGTGAGGTGCTAAGCAACTCAGTGAGACCCTATCTTAAAATACAACATAGGGCTGGGGATGTAGCTCAGTGGTCCAGTGCCCCTGAGTTCAATCCCCAGTACTTCCACTCAAAAAATGTCTGATGGCTGTTTTCTCTTATAGAGTAAAATCAATGTCTTAGCTTAATATTGTCATAACTCCACAACTGAATTCCAACATTCAACACCAAATTCAAAAGCCACCTCTCCTTGAAAATCTTCCTTAATTCTTCCAGATAATTAATTTCTCTGCTCTCCTTGGTCTAGCTACTTCCATTGAAGTAATAGTTCTGTTGCACTATAATACTCTATAAGAGCATTCTGGTTTGTCTTCACTTTTTATTTCTATGTGCTGCAACTAACATATACAAAATAGCCACAAAAAGTTTTTAATAAGAGCAACTTGGAAATGAATAGATGAAATGCATTTTAAAAGATATAATCCAGACTATTAAAACTGCATATCTTTTAATGGTCTGGATTAATGGTATACATACTTTAGGTTACTCCACTAAAAAGAGTATATCTTTTTACCTTTCTTTTGGGAAGGGCTCTTTAGAAATTCACAAAGTGAACTAATTTCAACACCTTTTGGTTTCCTCTTTCTGATAAAGACACTAACAAAAAAGAAATGGTCATATGGCAGTGAAAAGCTTCCTTTAGGAAATAATAATAATCATGAACAACAGAACAACCTACAAACTGAGTCATAAGCCTCCAATTACCTAAAAATGTAGGCAGACCATGGTACAAGCAACATCTGAATGAGGTGAAAGGAGAAAATTGAAGAAAACACACTTGGATAGAATCGCTGCAGAAAGGAAATGACAAGAAGGAAGCACTGCCATGTCATTTCCCCCCTTATACTGAGAGTTCATGTTTTGAACAAGAGTGGTTTCTATAATAATCAATGAAACAGTTACTAACTATTGAAACCCTGCTGTGTGACTTCTGTTAGATTTTAAAAAATCACTGAAAGGGTCAGCTGTGAGGAAGATGTTATTTCAGGTCTATGAAAGATAACTTGGGAATAGGATTTACTGAAGCCAGTTCTATGATCAGAATCACTTCTTATATTAAGGACTGCTAAACTAAATACAGCTGACTTTGGCAAGCACCAATATGTAATAAAGTTTCATTGATGCCTAGAAGGACAAAGAGAGAAAGTGTGAGAATGAACCCTTGGATAATTTTAAAAGGACACCTACTACCAAAACATTCTCTTAATTTTTACTGTAAGCCTCTATTCCAATCAAAACACTACAAAAGTTATTAAAATTATAAATTGCCTGATTTTGGCACTGGCGTTCCTGATTGCTTTGGATGCTTTTCCATTTTGTGCCTCCATTTTTACTTACATAAAATGAGGATAGTATCTGCCAAATTCCATTATAATGCAGAAGAGGAAAAAATTTATTTTCCTCACCCATCACTAAATTCCTGGCTGAAACCTCCATAACAAAAGGCAGATTAACAGAAGACAGGCACACAAATTTACTTAAGTTTTATGTGACATGAGAGTCGTCAGAAAGGGAGACCCACAGAAACTGGGAGACCTGTGTATTTTTATGTGGGGTTGATTAAAAAGTGAATAGCCGTGAGAGAAATATGATTGGATAGAGGGGGTGTGATCAGATGACAATAAACTGGGGGGAACTTAGCAAGGCCTGTCCATTTGGATTCTTTTTTGTGTCCCTGTGTCTTCAGACATAAGGATGCTCCTTTCCTCCAGGTAAAGAGAAGGCACCTCTCACATGAGGGTCTCATGACCTGCCTCAGGGAGAAGAAGGAGTAGAAGGTGAAAGTGACCTTCCTGCTTCAGCTGTTTAATCAAATGCCAAGGTGTTGTGTTTTGGGGTGTCATGTCCTGAACCCCATCATTTCATTGTAGTTAAAGCCACATGAATATACACATAACACAAATAAATTCTAAAAACATTTGAACACTTATTTTCAGTTAAAATTAAATTTTTTATTAAAAATACCAATGATCCTAAAAAGGAATAATAGTATAAAACAAGGGATGAAAGAATTTTAGAAATAAATTATCTCACTTTGTCTAAAAATAATGTTATAAAGAAAGTGAAATATAACATTGTCCGTGGCTCTTATGGGTTAGGAAAATGAACTTGGGCCTAGCTCTAAATTATGAATCAGGCCATTCAAATACTCATTCAATTATTTGGAGAGAGGAGAAAAAAAGTTGTTACCTTATGGCTTTCCATCACATGTAGAAGCTAATTATGATAGGGCTTCCCATCATATGTGAGTATTAATATGAGCATACATTACTTCTAGAAAAATCATACCTATGCATCTTTGAAGAAGAGACATAAAACCATGAATTTTTTTGTTTGTCAGAGGAAATCAGCCTTAGGCTGAGAACAATGTTAGTTGTGTTTATACATACCCAGAACAATCTATTGATTTTTTTCTTTTTTAAAAACCAGGTTAAAAAAAATGTTAGTTAGCAGTGTTTTAAGAAAACAGAAGAAACAGTAAATTAGACTGGTAACTGCTTTTTTTTTTTTTTTTTTTTTCCATTTTGTGCTTTTCTTAATCCCATCAATTAGCTGTAGTTACATAAATTGAGTGAACTTTCCCTGCAAGGAAAGAAGTCTAGTGTTCCAGGAGTCTGGCAGGAGTCTATGATTTAACCCTGCAGGGAAGAGGGACAGGCTGGGTCTGTGAGAGATTGGAAAAGAGAAGAATATTGCACCATAACAAAAAATGGAAAGAAAAACAATGAATTGCCCCCAGAATTGTCTTTAGCAAATTAATGAGGAAAAATAAAATGAAAGGAGAAAATACTGTAAAATTTGGGGGTGGTGATGTCATGCTTCTTCTCCTTGTGTACCCACTGTCATATTAATTATTATATTTAGTAATGTATAAAAAATGATTTTTCTATCATGAACTAAGAAACTGTTGACCTTGTCTCCATTAGGAGACAATTTATTGCAGGTTTTTAAATTTCTGTTTCTACTTCAAAGTTAATAAATGCATAAGGATAAGTAACATCTTAAATGTTTTTGAGTTCTTCTAATATAATATGAATATAGGTAAAGATACATTAAGGCTTTATATATATACATATATAAGTATATGTATGTGTAAGTGTGTGTATATATATATACACACACATATATGTATAACTATGTGCAATAAATCAAAAAAGCATGTCTCTTAAGACTTGCTTTGGGCCTTAACCCCATAGTCCTGACTTTAGAATAATAGTTACTTTTTACCTAATTTATCCTTCTTGGCTACAGTGAGGGTAATTCAGAAAAATTGAAATGAATTTTGAAGCTGACACCCACATAGATCTTGATGATTTAGGGAGGCTGCCTTATCCCTCTTTTCATGCAGGATTATCTTTAATGTTTTCCAGGGAACCCAAGTGCATCCAATGCAGTGGCTCTCTAAATCTCTCTTTACAAAATAACCAGCCAGAATTCTTGGGATGGGCTATGAGAGAGGCAGAGACATTAGGATTCTCAATGCACTAATTGATTTAGCAGCAGTTTAAAACAATGTTGAGCATTGTCAGAAATGCTCCTTTGAGGTATTAAATCAAGTTTCCCAAGATGGATTGCATGCTAACCACATACTATCTAAAAATCTCAAGGGCTGTTTATTGTTCTGCAATTTATGATCGCCTTGTTAGAGGATTGCACATCAGCTTCCCTCGAGCCTAGGAAGAAACAGAGACAAATAGCATGCAAACTATATTGAACAATTCATTATATTATATTGTAGAAACCTAAGCACAGTGTGGAGATAACCCTTTTATGCACACTGCCTTATTGAACAGTAATCACTCTGTAATGCTTTAGATATTTAAATCATATTTATAATAACACATATTAATGTAACATCCCTCATAAAGTTCTCAAGGCATTTTATGGGGTATATAAACCATAGAAAAATACAAAATTTTAAAATGCAGATATACCTACCCTGGGGTCTTTGAGGCAACCTAATGAGGAATATATACAAAATCCCAGGCTGACAGTTTAACTATTTAAATAGCATATAGAATAACTCAAACACATTTTAAGATATTGCTGGTTACAAACTCATTCTTAATCTAAATATTTGGCCAGGTTGTGTAAGTGCTTATTTTCAGTTTTGCTGTTATGGGTAGAAAGAAAAGGGATTAAAAATGTTTAGTACATTTTCAATCAAAGCTTTCAAATTCATATGCCTGAAAATCAATCACTGACTTGAGTTTATGTATTCTGTAAAATCACATTATTTGAGCAGTGGGGTTAATTTTAAGGGAAATGAAGGCATTTGTCTTGGTAGCACTTGCCTATATTTAGTACGGGGCTGTGCATCTATGTGTCTAGTGGATAATTCGATAAATTAGTCGTTGACTGACTAATCTGTTAATTTTTATCCTGAAGGAAATGAAAATTCTTGGGGTTTCGTGAGGATATGCTAGCCCTTTCACAATATGAAGCCATAGGAGATCTAGATTGATCTAGTTGCTTCACTTGAATTTTTCCTTTTGTTTTTAACACTGTTGCATTTATTCAGCATTGCTAGGGGAATTTCTTTCCAGTCTTCAATGTTCATTCAGCAAGGACATTGCCATTTAGTGGTCAGTTTGGCCTTCTCAGAGCTGTGTACTTAATAGTGTTTAACGCTCCGGGCATTTTTGTTTTATTTTATTTCATATCTACCCTCCCCCATCATTTTCTTATCTGGAACATTTAAAGCAGAATAATATGAGTTTTAAAATATTCCATTTTTGTTTATAGTTATCCTGTTTTCATATGGAGGAGACATAATGTTTTGTTTCCTGAAATTTAGTATATTCAAAAGTAAAATATGTATAGAGTTCTCTGACAATAGGCCAGTCAACCCAGCAGCAGTTACACCACTGTCTGAAGCCCTTCACATCCCTTCATGGCACTGGGTTTGACTCTTTTGTGTGCATACTATATTCAGGGGCAAGGAACATATTAAGTATTGTGGGGAAGGAACAGAATAAATGCAGGAAAACCAAATCCCAAGTTGTTTGTTAGGTAGTTGTTCCAAGGTCAGAAACCTTTTTTGACAACATCATCTACAACACATTAATGCAACTTAGAATGTTCCATACAAAGGACACTTATGTTATATGAATAAATGTTTTCCTTTCTGGGGGCAAAGAATGGAATCCTATGGCAATCATTTATTAACAATGACATTCAATTGATAAATATAATGAAATTTTCCCAGTGGTATTCTGAAGGGCAAAAACCCATGCCAGAAACCGCCCTGTGGTAAGAGGGGTTTATTAACAGCTGGTCGGGACCAAAGGGGTATGTGGAGGGGAAGGGAAGGGGAGAAAGGGAAAAGGGGAAAGGGAAGAACGGAGAGGGGGACCAGCGGGGAGGAGACGGGCGCAGATGGGGTGAAGAAGGAAAAAGGGATGAGTTCCTGCCTGGTGGGGGGTTAAGTAGAGACTTGGGTGGTCTGAAGGACCCCTGACTCCATAGGCTGCTGGGAGTCGGAAGTGAGACTTGTACACTGGGGGATTGGCTCAGAAAGGGAGAGCCTGCCCTGGGGTGAATTCCTGTGAGATGGGAGTATTCTCAGGATTAAGGGTGGGAAATCAGAGCCTGCCAAGGGGGAGATGGGCACTTCCAGGATAACCTAATGCACCTGGGGCGTGGATAATTTAGGGCACCTGCAGGTATGGCCTGCCAGCCGGAATTTTATCTAACATATTCAACAGGCTGTCTGGTTTTATGTTATTAATTTTTAAGAAGGCTGTTAGATCCAGAAGTCTGTTCACTAGTATTGCCATACTCTGTTTAAGTCACAGTACAAACCTCTCTTTATGAAAATGGGACTTTCTGGAATACAACTGAGCTCAGGTCTAATTGCAAGAGAAAGTCTCTTTCCTTCAGACAGATGAGTAGCTCTGCTGTTTCAACCAGAAGTGGATAGACCACTTATCTACAATTTTCTTGAGTTCTGAACTACAAGTCTTTGAAGTCAAAGTATAAAATGACAGGAAAGATTAAATATACATCCGGAAGTCGTGCACCTTTAATAACCTTAATTCACTCTGGATCACCACGTTTAAGCATATCCTGGGAATGACTGCTATTGCATTTATAGTAACCCATTCTACAACTGTTCACTGAGGACCTATTAGGTGTGAGGTTCTGCGCTAGGTGTGGTGAATTCAATAGTGAACACTGAAAGCCTAACTGTGTATAACTTCCAGTATGAGTTCTTTCACGTTCCAGATTATTAGATGATTTGGGGAAAAATATATAGATAAAGGTATCAGCATCTCCAATGTAGTTTTTTTGGGGGGCAGGGGGGTGAGGAGGCTACCAGGGATTGAACTCAGGGGCACTCAACCACTGAGCAACATCCCCAGCCCTATTTTGTATTTTATTTAGAGACAGAGCCTCACTGAGTTGCTTATTGCCTCTCTTTTGCTGAGGCTGGCTTTGAACTCAAGATCCTCTTGTCTCAGCCTCCCAACATGTTCCAAAGTAGTTTTATGCCTATTTAATTTAGTAAATTGGCTAGACCTGGGCTAACATATGCTGTCTTATTTTAAACAATTAATCAACCTTCCTGGTATACTTATAATTGAAACAATTCAAACAATGTTACTTGAATTAGAGGGAGTGACATTTCATTAAGTACTCTCTGTGTCCATGAGCCAAGGGTGCTAGATGGACTTGAATTCTCCTGGTGTCTCCCTGAGAGATTTCAGGGTCTCTGTCTTCTTCCCATTGCCAGTGTAGCTCTAATTCCTTTAAAAGTCACCCCTAAAAACCATTACAGACTATTGGGTTAAATACAAGTCAGTGCCTGGAAAGCTTGTTGTTCCTAAATGTGAATTAAGAAGCACTCCCAAGAAAGCATTAAGGCAGGGAAAGGGGAGGGACACTGGCTACATCCTTTATCTCCCACCTTTAGACAGGGATCAAAGAAGAAAGACCTCAGTTGTGAAGTAAAGTCATGAACTCACAACACATCTGAGGAAACCATGTATATATTTCCATTGCTTGTAGGTGCAGGGGAGCCTTCTATTTTGTCCCTGCCTGCCACCACCAAGAAACACCTGAAAAGCAAAATATCCAAACTCTCCATTGTTTCCTTCAATTTCTTTCTGGCGGTTTGGAAAACTGCTGGGGCCTTTGCAGCTCTGGGATTGAAGAAGACACACAATTATCCTTCAAAAATAAATCAGAGAGATTTCCAATACAGGTTTTCATCTGCTGCTATTTGTGAATAGCACACCAGAGAAGCTATGCATGATAGGAAGTGAACAGAATCAACAAGTTTATTCCAAATTTGTCTCCAGACTGTAACTTTTTACTGGGGATTGAATTCAGGGACACTCAAACACTGAGCTACATCCCCAGCCTTATTTTGTATTTTATTTAGAGACAAGGTCTCACTGAGTTGCTTCTGCTACTGCCCCAAATGTCTACAGTTTAGATTAATATAGTTGATACAGTGTAGTCCTTTTTACAAGACCATAAGAGATTTAGAAACACAATTAAATATTTTCCCCAAATACTGTGAATTTAAGTGAGGTAGATGCACATATTGAGTTGGTAGGGAAACTGAGAAATCGATTATTTAAGTGAGTTGTGACCATCTTGTTACTTAAAAGTATAAAGAACATTACGAAAGTGCTTCCTGTTTCCTGTAGAGTTTGAGTACTATTGCTCCTAAGACTATTTTGAATAAGAACTTATATATATCCAATAAATCCTGAAAGATTAGTCTATGGAGGAAATGAGCAAAACATCAGGTAAAGAAATAAAGTAGTTGGCACTGGTTAAAGCTTCAAAGAAATAGGACATGGGCTGCCAAAAAAACAAAAAATGAATGACATAAAAAGTAGTTAAACAAGGAATATTAAAATATCACCAGTAAGAGCAAACACAAAGTAAAAACTGAGTGTGAAATTCGTGTGACTCAGAAGTGGCCAAGATATTAAAATCATTAAAAAAATATCTCTTCAGTATAAAAGAAGAAATTGGTATGCCAAGTCATGAAATTTTGCAAAAATGTATTTCAACAAAAATCGTGTGTGGAGAGTACATTTTCACTTGAACATAGATCAGCATATCCAGATGACAGGGATCCATGGGTATTAATGTAAACAGCAAATGAATACTCTTAAGCTTCTTAACAATTATGTTAGAAGACTCATCTAGGCACAGAATGTTCTGGGAACTGTCTTTCTCAGCTGCTATTTCCCTTCTCAATTCCTCATAATGAGTATTTAGGTAGAAGTACCTATTTGTAGTCAACTACTCATTGTCTGAATGGAAAAGCAAGGGTTAAGTAACCCAGAGACCTCACTATACAGATAAATCACAGAGAGCTGCAGCATTGCAATTTCCCTTATCCATGACATGTCTGTTAGTGGACTTAGTTTTTGCTTCTTATAACATCCAACCTCACTATAATGGCACTAATTTTTCAATTCAATCAAATGAACCAATTATGTTGTTTGTGAACATACAATACATGTGCATTAAATCAGTTGTTGCTTAATTTTGAGGTTCTTGAAGGACATATTTTCCTGGATTGAAGTTACAAAATAAGGACAGAAGAAGCAGAAAAACTTGGTTTGCAACTGTGCTATGCCAACTTGAATAAATCACTTTGTTTCTCTTAGTCTTTGTTTCCTTATCTTTAAAATGCTACATCAGTCAGTACAGGATGAGCTATGCTATAGTAACAAATAATCACCAAGACATAATGATTTATGGTAGCTACTAACAGCTTAGGCTTATGAAAGCTATTTTTCCAAGCTTTCATGTTTGTGGTTGGAGAAAAGATATTCTGCCAACCAAACATTTCTTCCTGGAAGTGATATATGTTACTTTTACTCAGATCTCATTGGTTAAAGCAAGTCACATAGTTTAACTTCAAAGTACTGAATGATTGCAATCCTACCATATGTCCAAGTGGAAGAAAACTAGATTATTTACAAGTAGTTCTATTGACTACCTAACAATCAGCTCTCTGGAATAAATGGAATTACTTATTCTAAAATGCTTGCAATATGCTATGCTTAATCAATTACTATTTTATCTGCTTATATTTATAAAGAAAAGGGAAACAGAATAGCAGAAGACTATATCATATTAAGTAGAATGCCTAAAATGTTTAATCACCCTTTTACGCTTGGATTTTATTATGATTTCACATCAATTTTATGTGCAAAGACTAAGGGATGCTTGAAGTTGTCCAGAAACAATCAACAGCTCCATTTTAAAAACCTGTTAGAGTTTTACATTTAAAAAGTTAAATTTTAAAAAGTTAAAAATTGTCAAATGAAATAAGGTAGAAAAATTGAAAAACTTTTTTTTTCTTCGATTTGCTTGTCTTTGTAGGCCTACAGTGTGTGTGTGTGTGTGTGTGTGTGTGTGTGTGTGTGTGTATGTATATATATATGTACATATATATATACATGTGTATATATAAATGAGTTGTTGATGGATTTTTAGTTTATTTATCTATTTATTTATTTATATGTGGTGCTGAGAATGGAACCCAGTGCTTCACACATGGTTGGCAAGCCTTCTACCACTAAGCCACCACCCCAGCCCTATAGGCCTATATTTTGACCTCCTCTTGATTTATGTTTGTGCCTGTGAAGTAAATTAAAAAACAGAGGTAAGTCAAACAAAAATTTACCTTTGCTTCATCTTTCTGTGGACAAAATTACCAGGATAAATGACAGCAAAAATTAGAGGTGCTAAGTTTAAAAAGAAAATGAGTTGTTTTGCTTAGTTTTAAAGTCATTAAATCCCTCCTATTTCTGTCCCTTCAATTTCCAGAGCACAGCAAATGAGAAGCATGCAGAGGGGAAAACAAGGGGCATCTCACCCTAAGCGATCAACCTCCACAATAAGCAAAGGACGCCAAAGCAGGCAGCCCTCCACCCCGTCAACCTTGGCAGCGGGCAATGGAGCCAAAGAAGCCAAGGTGAAGTTAATTTCCACTCAGCTATTCCTCTTCTGTCTCCATGCTTGTTTGAGGATTTCTTAATGAAAATGAGTCTGCAGCTGAGCCTGAACAAAGGAAGTCAGAGTGAATTCTGTTCTTATAAAGACTTGAAAATGTTCCTGGCAGGGTCCTACTCTCTAGTCAGAAGCATACCTTTGTCATTCCCAAAAGGTTCATCTGGAGCAAATCACTAAATGACTCTAAATCTCCATTTTCCCATCTGTAAAATATTACTTGTCTATATGCTTTGCAGGATTTGGATTAGAATCGGGGGGATGATATCTTTAAAAGTAATTGGAAATCACAAAAATGGAAATGATAGTAGTCACATAAGAGCATATCTCCTCTACCAATCTGCCTTCGATCTTTGCTTCTCTTTCTGTACACAGGTCAGGTTGTGTCTTGGGTGATAGGATAGCAGGAGGTACAGTCCCCAGGGCAACAGATGGCTGAACTCTGGTCTTCTCTTTCCACTCAAGAAATCCCAACATAATTCAAGTGAATAGGAGTGGAATTATGGGAATGAATTGAATTTCTGTAAATTTATTTTTGAATATATATAACTTGTAAATGTGCAGACTTCCATCTAGTAAAACATTTGTTGTTTATCTCACAATAGATTACAACCCACCAATGGATCTAGATTCTGTGGTAGAAAGCCTCTTGCCTTCACCTAAAGAAAGATGGAATTCTTTCAGATCAGGGTCAGGCACACTCTCCGTTTTGGCATAAGGAGGTGGTATTTGTAACTTCCCATTATTGACTTAAGGAGAGGGGGTGTTAGTTGTAACATCCATTATTGACCTGAGGTAGGCAGTGTTTGCCCAAGCCTAAGAATATGGCAGGTCTCATTACAGGCTCAATAAAAGATAGTGTGTTAGACAGAGCAAGGGTGTATAATGGGTTTGTCTCTGTCAGATTGTAGGTACCATTGGCACTCACACAGAGGACATCAGTCATAAGAAGGGGACAAATGACACAAACAGTCCCTGACTTTCCACATCATTTCTCCAACACTTCTTCACCTCCCATCATATCCAAAGAAAATGACTATTTTAGATCCTAACCTGAATTGAGCATTTCCCCCTTGCATCTTATTATTGTACCTTTTTCCTGTCTAGTCATAATATGCACCAAAAACAACATATGAGGACAACTTTTACTTAGGATATACCCCGTGGCTTGAGCACATGGTTCATTATAGAGTTGCTAGCAGTCAGAGGTTGGCAGTCTTACTTAATGGAATAACAGATAGAGAGCAAGAATAATAGCTCCCTTGTCTCTCAGTCTATTAATAGTGGAACCATTAATATTGCAAAATGACTGGTAATAAGAATATTTTAAGGGAGGAAAAGCCTTTGCAATAAATGAACTTTTATAGCTAAAAGGCTTGCTAGAACATAAGTCTAATGCTTAAGAAAATAGAGCACCAGTTTACTGGGTAAACATATTTATTATTTGTTATTATTGTTTATTTACTATGTTATTCTTCTTTTTGAAAAAAGATGTTTAGTCATTTCCTTCTTAACATCAATGTCCAAAAAATACATGGCAACTCATGACCTAGGAATATATTTATATAACATCACAAACATTTTCCATGGCAACAAGCCTTGTCAAGCTGTCAGATGCCATGAGACAGACTTCTCAGTAATTCCCAAGCAAATATAATTCTAATATAGAAATGAACAAGAGTCCTGCTGTTCTAGAGTGATATCTAATATTGAACCCACAAACATATAGGATTTTACACCAAAAATAAAAATAAAAAAGAAAGAAAGAAAAAAAAAGGAAAGGAGAGAGATGATTTATTTCAAAGATGCATGCCAGATAAACATTGCCTTCTGGAAAGATAACATATTGTCATAGTCTAAACTTCACTTACTTACTTACTTGGAGGGTACTCTCTTTTGGAAGATTGTGACTATTGTCTCGAAGTTCTGTGATTTTTATCAAGGAAAAAAGAACTTATATAAAAGTTAAAACCTAATAAAAGTGTTAGATACTCAATAGTCAAAATAACACTGTTGTTATTAATAATACCCTTATGAGATTATACAGACTTAATATTAAAGGGGATAACAAATGCAAAACTTTGGATCCCCCCCACCCCCACTATCTTTTCTGTACTTCCTCATGGCCCAGAAAACTAGAGTAAAACAAATGTTTGATATAGAATTGCAGTCTAATTCTTTGATAGCAAGATATAGATGGACAGAAAATAGATTAGTGGATGGATGGATTGATGAATGGATGTATGGACAGATCTAGATCAAGGCTAAATAATAGATAGCTATTATTAAACCCAAGATATACAGTAGGTTTAGGTTAGTAAGTTAATTATTATGCAAATTAAGCAGTTGAACAAACTGGTGACAAAAGAAATACTGTTATTAGCTCAGCATTCTTTATTAAGCTTTTGGAAAGCTAAGAGCAAAATCTAACAGTATGAATCCCTTGCCCTAGAAGAACTTTGTTCTAGATCTCTGAAGGACTTATATTCTTATCTTGGTTCTTCTGTCATTTTGGTTAGCTATCGCTATGTAATCAATCACCTTAAAACTTAAGAGGCTTCAAAAATTTTTCTCGCTGGGTGCGGTGGCATAGGCCTGTAATCCCAGCGGCTTGGGAGGCTAAGGCAGGAGGACCATGAGTTCAAAGCCAGCCTCAGCAAAAGTGAATCACTAAGCAATTCAGTGAGACCCTGTTTCTAAATAAAATACAAAATAGGGCTGGGGATGTGGCTCAGTGGTTGAGTGCCCCTGAGTTTATAATCCCCAGTACCAAAAAAAAAAAAAAATTCCTCTCGTATAATTTTGTGATTTGGGGGGACTCTGTCAAGCCCGGTCTTGAGGGTGAACACCCATGTACTGCATTCATCAGGTGGTCACCAAGGGTTGGGACATGGATTAGCTAGACTTTCTGTTGCCTCAAAACATCTCCCACTCCACATGGCTTTTCCATGTGGTCTCTCCTTCAGCATAGCCAGACTTCTGAATGGGGTTCTGGGTGCACAAATTCAAAAGGAAGGGCACACAGATGTGTGCCTGCCATTAAGTGTGGTTCATTGGGGCCACCAATATGACAGGCTACCCTATCACAAATTGTATAACCTAAAGAACTTTTTCTTCAACTGCCAAACTAAGATGCTGGACTACTTAAAGTCTACCTTTAACACTTCAATATTCCTTGAGCCATTTAATACAGTATAATATTTCAGGAAAACAGATTCCAAAACCCATAAAATACTAGGTTTACTTTCAAATCCATGCTGAACATCCTTCATGTCTAACAGAATTGACAGGGAGCTTGAAGGAGCACACCTTAATTCTGACCTTCCTTTTCTATCTGCTCTTATCCTGCAATCTGTATTTCAATTGATGGCACCACATTCCCCAGTTAACTCTGCCAGAAATCTGGAAATCATTCTTGACTACTCTTGTCAACAACACCCACCAATCAGTAATAGCAGTGCCACAAGGAAAGTATTATTATCATCCTCCTTTTCAAATGAGAAAAACGAGACACAGAGAGTCTATAACATTCCCAGTGTCACATAACTAGTATGTAAAGGTTTCTTTGGAATCATGATGGATGCTATGCCAAGAGTAATAGCCTTTGGCTCCCAAAAGTCTGAGAAGATTTGAACTTAGATTTCATGATGGCAAAGATCTAGGGATGTTTCCAAAGCACAATATATGCACCTGAATTTTTGCCATGATAGTGATAAATTTTTCAGCAATAGCCTAGTTCTAGGAGCATGGCTTCAGGAAAAAAAAAATAGGTGACCATCTTAAAAATAATTCTGAGCCATATCACTGTGCACACACACACATATACATGTACACACATATTGAAAACCACATTTTTGTTTTTAGTTAGCTTTTATGACATAAATTATACAGAGGGCTGTAACATAAATTCTGTTTTATGGATGGGGAAGACTAAGATGTTCATGTTAAATGACTCAGCCCAGGGGAGCTGGCGTTAGAATCAAGTATAGATACTGCTAGAGATGAGTGGCTAATAATTAATTAGCTGCAGGAACTGGACATATGGCATAGGTTAAAATTATTCTGAAGGCCTTGGTTCTGAGGTCAGATGCTCAGTAGCACAATTAATCTGTTATTTTGTGCATCTATTAGTTAAAAGCATTGCAGAGAAATGAGGAATGTTAAGGGAGGATCATGTGCTGCAAACTTGAATAGTTTTGGAACTATTTTTGATACAGTGTTTGTATTGGGGGTACAGATAAGGTTCCTGAGACACTTGAAGTATATATAAAGGCTTTTCTGGAAATGAGGGAAACTATTCTTGGAAATGTTTCTTCTCCTGAGAGTGAAATAAATCAACAAATTACTATTTAAAGCATGTGAATAATCCCCTTCCCCCAGCTTTTTCAAATTACTTGTTATGGTTTTGCATATTTTTCCATGAATTTTCACGGCAAAAATGAAAAACACCACACTGACAAGGATAAGGAGATTTTCAGAAGCCAGTCAATGGCTGCAGTTCGGCAGTGACACTCTCTCCCTTCTTGTGCTTCAGCTGGCGTTTGACACGTCTCAGGACAAGGAAGGGATCTCTTCCATCCTTGGTATCTGGTGAGGACATACACTAAAGACAGTTAGGAAAGGACTTTACAACAACCTAATAAATAATTGCCTAAAGAGTTTCCCCAAATTTACCTGTATTCATTTCACTTGAAAATTGGTTCATTTGTTTAGACATTTCCCAGATCTGCCTTCTTTCCATGATTCCCAATTCATTCAGTCTCAACACAAACTACTCTTTGGTTTATTTTACCTCCTACTCCATCCTGGTCTTTTGGTAATTTCTGCC
This sequence comes from Tamias sibiricus, assembly GCA_025594165.1. NCBI lineage: Eukaryota > Metazoa > Chordata > Mammalia > Rodentia > Sciuridae > Tamias > Tamias sibiricus. The sequence continues at coordinate 87,227,467 of CM046661.1, forward strand.
TACAACATCCAAATTCACCCATTGGTTGTTATTAAATTCCAGTAAATTTATGTGACCAATATAAACATTAGTAAAAAATGAAAAAGGAGGATATCAAAATTCTCTTTCACTTCACAACGGTCAATGTGGAACATGTTTTCTCCTTGCAATACATTCACCTAAGGCCAAGTTTTCAGGAGAGCACAAAACAGGTTTATTAGGATGATTCGGCTGAGAACCAACATAATTTGTTCACTAAGCTACCTTACTCCACATGACCCTGTCAGAGAATTTTTCTCTTTTTATTTCTGGCCCCACTTCAGGGAAACCATACAAATCCTACTTCTATATAATACAGTTCACTTATGTATAAATCTAAGAGAGATAAGTTGCTTGGGTTTACTTTTAGAAGAAAGAAATATTTGGGGAGTATTTGTCACAAAAATTCTGAGGCCCAAATAAGAGTAAATGTATAAATAGTAGAATTTTTAGAGCTAGAAATTATTTCAAAGAGTAGTAAGTCCAACTCTTAATGATTTTCCCTTTTAAAGACTCCTCAAAATCCCTGCTATCTTTCTTTACTGCTGTCTCCTTGTCAGGCACATGATTGCCCATGTGGGCTACCAACACCTCTCCCACTTCCTTTACAACAGGCATCTCTCTCACTCTCTCTCTCTCTCTCTCTCTCACACACACACACACACACACACACACACACACACACACACGCCTACTGCCAGGGTAGTCTTACTGAGATATAAGCCTGACCACAATCTTCCTGGGCTTAGAAATCTACAATATTGGATGAAGCCTAAACAAAAAGCTTGGCCTTTCCAGATTGTTCCAACCTCCCTTACCAGTCTTATCTCCATCCCTTCCCTTCTATCCCATGTTCAGACAAACCAGAGGTTGCATTGTTGCCCAATATGTATCACATTTTTTCACATACCATTGCACAAGATAGAACCTCTGTATGCCCTTCTTACCCTGCTACGCTCAGTGAACTCCAGCTTAACATTAAGAACCAAATTCAAAGTCACATCTGTAATTTTAGCAACCCAGGAGGCTAAGGCAGGAGGATTGCAAGTTTGAAGCCAGCCTCAGCAATTTCGCAAGTCCCTGAGCAACTTAATGAGACTCTGTGTCGAAATAAAAGTCTGAAAGGGATGGGGTGCATGCCTGTAATTCTAGCAGATCGGGAGGGTGAGGCAGGAAGATCACAAGTTCACAGTCAGCCTCAGCAACTTATCAAGGCCCTAAGAAACTCAGCAAAACCCTGTCTCTAAATAAAATATAAAAAGGGATGAGAATGTGGCTTAGTGAATAAGTGCCACTGGGTTCAATCCCCAGTACCAAACAAAAAAAAAATATTTATAATTTTTACCTTACTGTGGAACCTTTCCTAATACTGACAGGATGAGTTAATGCATAGCTGCTCTGTACTTCACTACCACTTTGTACATGAGTCTATGGTAGAACATGTCATGTCATATCAGGATCAAGTTTCTCTCTCTGATGGGCATAAAGCACAGAGGTCATTTCTCACATGTCCTTCTGCATAGAGAAGGCACTTCAGTTATTCATTTGTTCATTCATTTGTTGAATAAATATAATGCTATTGCTGAATTGGTATTGGAGAATGTATTAGACATGGCCCGGCTGTCATGTAGATCATTACTTAGCTGGGGAGACAGACATTAGATAAATACATGAATAAATACACAACTGCAGTCTGGGACTTGTGCTTTTATAGAAGAGAACAAAACACAGGAAGAGGAATGGGTGGAAGAAACAACTTAGATTGGAAGGGAATGGGGGTTGAGATGGGATCTACAGGATAGGCAGAAGGCAGGCAAGGAAAAATGGAAGCAATGGATGTATGAGATTTCAAACAGGAGAAGCTGGTGAAAGGAATGAAAAACAGGTAAAATAGAGTGAGCAGGAGGAGTAGACTGTGGAGAGACCTGAGAGGCAGGCAACAGAATCACAGAGATTTTGGATTGTGTCAGAAGTGTACTTGTTGTAATCCACCCAAGGGTTAATAATGTTGAAAGTAAGTTCCTGGAACACAGGGCACATTATCTTTGGAGTAACAAAAGGCTTTGTTCCTCAGGGATCCTGGATAAGAGATTAATTGAGCTAATGCTAGGATGGAGGGCCCATAGCAAGAAAGAGTTTGTCACTCTTCCTTATAGAGTAGAATTATTGGCAGTGCCCCCTGAGGCAAGCTGACTTTATTTGTCACTCAGAGGTACAGTTTCAACTGTTTGAAAAGTTATGAGATCACTCCCTTATGGCTGAGAAAAACATGGAATAGGTCCTCAGAGGAGTAATGTTCTGATTGAGGACCAGGTCGCCTGTACTGTATAAGAAGTAAATAATGAGCATTGCATTAGATACCTCCAGTGGGATCCAAAAAGTCACCTCAAATTTGACCTGCCAAAAAACTGAACCTACCCTCCCCTGTTCCTCATTACCCATCCTCACCTCTGTCTACCTGGCCCCTTTCCCGGTGTTCCTTTCAATGCATGGTGCCCCTGTCACTCCCAGGTATCAGCACTGACCCTTTCTCTCCTCACTGCCCAGAACCAACCCATCACTGTCTCTTGTTTATTCCACTTTCTAAATATACTCAGATCCATCAACATTTTTTACAATGATCCGTAGTTGAAGCTACTATCCTCTCTTGAACCTCAGCTACGATCTGCTGCAATAGGTCCCCTGTCAATTGTTCAACCAGTACACCTGGGAGGAATTAAAACTTGCTTACCTTAAGTTTTCCTTTAACCCATTAATGAATTTCTACTGGTTTCCTTTACTATGCACCAGATCTCTTTCTACAAAACTAACAAGCTCCTCACTTTGTACTCAGGTTAAAGCCAACTTAATGCTAAGTTCTCTCATAAGCCCGCTTCACTCATTTGGCACCCCAATGGCCCACCCACTCCCACCTGGCTGCTTTCACTCATTACAGGGCTTTAAACACTCCCATCCCTCTGCCTGATCTCTCTTCCCTGACACAATGGCCCCCATATCAGGGGTCTCAACTTAGAAGTCAGTCCTTCTTGATTCCCCAGACTTGAGTTAGGTGACCCCAGGAAACCAATGGACTTCTTCAACCATCCCACCCCTCTCACATGCACTATTGCAATTCCTATGTGGTGGAGAATGCTTCAGTATGAGCCCCAAATCATTCAGACTTGCCTGGATAAATCAGGCAAAGTGATATCATGGGTAGCTCTGTAAGATGTCCTTATGTATGAGCTGAGCATGAGTGTCCTGCTAAAGAATGGGATAAGAAAGCATGTGTGGATGCTTGAGAAGGGGGTATTACAGCAACCAGTTCCCTACAGGATTCACACCACATGGTTTTTTAAAAATGGAAAGCAAGATGGCATTATGACTTCTGAAGCTGTTGGCACTTTTGCTTTCATAGGTAGTATGTCTCTCTCTCTCTCTCTCTCTCTCTCTCTCTCTCTCACACACACACACACACACACACACACACACACACATGCTGATTAAGAAATACTTGTATTAACTGTGTCAGCATAAAGGCAAAGATATTAATACCAATATTACATAAGAAAGCATTTTATTCAACCTGAAAGTTTACTATTTCTTCTGATTTTAAAAGAAGTTTGATTTCATGACAACCTGAAAGGATTTTTCATGGGGCCCAAGGTGCTGTGTGTACTGACTGTGCAGGCCCTGACTGCAAGCCATGCATGCTGGTTTGGCACCTGGAGTTTTTGCAGTTCTCGGGTGCCTGGGTGAAATGGTGGTTATGGAAGTGGTAAGATATCAGTGAGAGAAAGAAGATGTTCCAAATACCCAGCAGATGCTCAAGTTGTCAAAGGCAGCCCAGCAGCCCAAGGGGTATGAATGTGTTCTGGAAGGCATGTAAGATGGTCTTTTCTGAGCCCCAGAAATACAAAAAGTTTACTTTTCTTGATGTAATCATCAAGGTCCCAACAGGAAGCAGCATACTCAAATAGGAGAGTGCATGGAGGATTTATTTATAAAGTTATTATTTACAAAGGTGTGGGTGTAAAAGAAGCAAAAGGCAGAGGGAATGGGAACTGTTGACTTATTCTATGAGGGTTAGCCTCCAGGGAAGAGAACAGGTGGATGAGGTTGGAGAGGGGTCTTCAGGGACAGTGGGAAATCTGATCATGTAATGCTAATGTGATATTTTTACCCATTCATTTTTCATACCTATCATTAGATTGAAATTCAGTGATGGGGAGACTATGCCAGACATAGTTATATCCTTAACATTTTTCACACTCTGTAGATACTTAATAAATATTTGTTAAATAGATTAATGAATGAATAATGAAATGAATGGATGAAAAAACAAATTTCTGAGGTTCACCCTATTAAAGTCAGGGCTACCAAAAAAACTGGAGAAGAGAACATGTTTCCCCCCAAAAAAAGAAATAGACTCAAATGAAAACTCTTAGAGGAAGCAAATGCCTCCAAGCCAAAGCTGCCATAGTAGAGACAACCTGTGAGGGGTCTCAGGATGTCTTCAGACTCTGGGGATTCTAATCTGTGACAGTACCCTCAAGTGATTGAAGGAGATTAATGAATGCTCCTGGATGACTATTAAGAAATTACAATATTTGCAGTTAATGTGATATCTGTTGTCTGTTGCATGTCCCTTGCTCATTTCCCTTAATTACACTTCATGCCTACTCATTCAGGCAATGGAACCTTTATTAAAGGTACCGTAATGTCCAACAGGTTATGTTTTATAGATTTTACAACCAGGCTAAAGGAGTGTATGCTGGACTCTTCCCCCTCCCATACGTATATTAAGCCACCTCCTTCATGTTGTCTATTACAGACCTGGTTGGCTTAGCATATTAGCACACCTTGGTTGGATCTCTGAAATTACCACATTCTGGAAAATTCCTCCATCTTAAGCAGACCTAAAAAGAATACCCTATTTCTTGGTATATGATTTACCAAGTTATAATTTCTTCTTAAAATATTATTGACAAATGCAATTATCACTGTATCTTTCTCCCTTATTTTCTTCTGTACAGTTTCAGTCTTTCTTGTTTCTATTTTTGTCTTAAAGAACATATTTGATTTTTAATCATTAAGAAAGATATATACCAAAGATAAAATGTTCTCTTTGATGTATGGATGGTAACACACACAATAAGGTGGGGGTAGAGGGAAGAATGGAATTCATTGGATTAGACAAAAGGAAATGAAGGGAAGGGGGGATGAGAATAGGAAAAAGAGTAGAATGAATCAGACATAACTTTCCTACGTTCACATATGAATACATGACCAGTGAAACTCCACACATCGTGTACAACCACAAGAATGGGATCCTAATTAGAATAAGTTATACTCCTATGTATAATTTGTGAAAATACACTTTATTGTCATGTATATATAAAAAGAACAAAAATTTTAAAAAGATATACTATCTAAATTATACTGGTATTATTGGCTATTCATTGAAATCCCTCAATATATTATACTTGTCAATACTTGTATTAGCTTTCTGCCACTGTAACAAATACCTGAGATAAATTAGCTTCATAATAGAAAAAGTTTATGTTGGTTGATTTGGAGCTTCCAATCTATGTTTGGGTGGACTTTTTGTTAGGGGGCCTTTGTTGAAAGAACAGCAAATCATTGTGAAAGCATGGGACATAGCAAAGTCATTTTCTTATATGCTGGAAGCAAGAGAAAAGAAAAGGAAGGAGCTGGGGACTCTTCAAGGGCACACCCTCAGTGATCTAACTTCCTCCCACTAGGCCCCACTTCTTTAAGACACCACCACCGTTCTGTAATGTGCAAGCTGGGAATTAAGCCTTTAATACACACACACACACACACACACACACACACACCACATTTAGGAGACACTTATTCATAGCACATGGTCAGGAACTTGCGACTCACTGTCATGTGAGTGGATATGCTATGAAAGAAAGTAGTGGTAGCACTATCATCTCTTAATTGTTTTCTGCCTATGTGAAATGCCAGATGCCACAACTGGTGCTGCCATATGTGAACTGACTTCTGCGCATCAGTTACTGTAAAAGCTGAGCATCTTTCCTTCCTGATGTGGACTCTACTCCAAGATGCACAGAGACAGTGCAGCCCAATGAGGACCTGAGTAAGCTGTTGACCTTCCCCTGTATGTCTGTTTAGGTAAACCTAGCCGAAGTCTCTTGGGTATAGCACAATGTGAGTCTTTGATGCAGAACATTTGTAAACATTTTTTTTTTTCTAAATTTCTCTTCTGTTAGAAGTTCTCTATTACTATTTTTAAACTATTTTGTGTTTAGTGACCATCAAATAGCCATCTCCTTGAAATCCCATAAGAGGTTCCACTTTAGTGATAGACAGAATGAGAAGGGGCAGTTATTCATTAAGATAAATCAAGCCTTGTTCAAATAAGCAGCAATCATTGTTCATATTTTCATTCCTGATTAGACTAAGAATGATTAATCGATACTTGAATTACAACAATTACAAAATTAATGTTAACAATAAATAGTTCTATTGGTTTCTTAACACTTAAGGCACTAAACACCCTACATGCATTAGCTTACTTAATCCTCTGAGGTGGACACAGTGATCATTCCCACTTTATAAATAAGATGCCATGGATGGGGAGGGAGTCCATGGAGTCTCACTATAAGAGGTAGAGACAAGTGGTGGACATAGTATCTGTCTCAGAGAAGCGAATCTCCTCAATACTACCCTCTACTCAAATAGAGGTGCAGTAAAGCTTCAGTAAAGCCACGGACATTTTTTCCATTTTTATTAGTTCATATTAGTTATACACAACCTTAGGGTTCATTATGACATGATTATAAAAGCATGGGACATAATTTGCTCTCAGTCCCCAGAACTTCCCCTTACACCCCCCATTCTTCCCTCCTCCTTCCCCCGTACCCTTCCATTTTCTAATTTATGCTCTTATAGTTTTTTTTAATTAGTGTCTTATAGATATACATAATGGTGAGATTCACTGTGGTATATTCATATGTATACATAGGAGGAAAGTTAGGTCAGATTCATTCCACTGTTTTCTCATCTCTCCTCTCTCCCCCTCAATTCCTTTCCTCTACTCCACCAATCTTTCTTCTATTTTAATGGAATTACTTCCTCCCCATTTCTTTTCTTCTTTTTTCCCCCTTTGGAAATATACCAAGGAATGGGATAGCTGAGTCATATGGTGGTTTCATTCCCAATTTTTTGAGAAATCTCCATAATGCTTTCCAGAGTGATTGCAGTAATTTGTAGTCCCACCAACAATATGAGTGTACCTTTTTATTTACATCCTCACCAACATTTATTATTATTTGTATTCTCAATAATTGTCATTCTGACTAGAGTGAGATAAAAAATGTAGTTTTGATTTGTATTTCCCTAATAGCTAAAGATATTAAATCTTTTCTCAAATATATGTTGGCTATGTTTATTGTGTATTTTTCTTTTGAGAAGTGCACAGACATTTCTTTGTAAGCTTAATTCCTGAACGAGGATGCTTTTCTACAGGCAAAGATAGGAGACAGTCTAAAGGAAAGAAATTTTGAATGACTGAGGGCAACTTTCTAGGCAGCCCTCAGCCAATATGCTATACCTTTATCAGATAATTTGAGAGAAGTTTAGAAACATATTCCTTAGTGGGAATAGGCAAGCACTGGAGAGTTAAATATTTTGCAAAGGCCTTTTTGTGACCATGTCCACATCGAAGAAAAAGACTTTTACCACTATTGTTTGCATCTGCATATCTTTGTTCAGGCTCAAATCAAGCTATGCAAAATTTGGAAAAAATTCAAAGAAGTTTATATAGTTCCAAAGCAAAAGGTCTCTGCCCTTAAATCTTTGTTGTTGTTGTTCTCTCTCTTTACTTTCTAAACAGGTCAATCCTAAAGATAGCCATTATGTATGTTGGAATAATGTACAGACAGATCCTGGGACATTGTTGGTGTAGATATCACTGCAGTCCAGAATGGAGTGTTGGAGCCCAAATGAGATGAAAAGCCCATTCTTGCAGTGGTGAGCAGCCTAATGCAGTGTGTTGGAACCAAGGAGGATGAATGACATCTATGCTTAGGAATGTGTTGTCTTGATGTTTAAGAGACCAAGGGGATGAGGAAGATATCTATACACTTTGGCCAGGCACAGAGTGAGGAGGGCATGAATGAGGAGGAGGAGCTGGCAACGCAGAGGGAAGGTTGGTTTCACATAGGGCATTAACTGAAAATAGAAAATATGTGAATGATAATAGGGTCAAGTTTCTCATTGTTGGAGAAGGGTGTTGCAAATTTTGAAAGCAAGACACTAATAAATGTTATGGTTTGATATCAGGATTAGAAGTATCTGTATGAATGCTTAGACTAGAGATATATAATAGATAGGTAGGTAGATGATAGATAATAGAAATGCAAATAAATGTCTGTGTGTATCTATATGTACAAATGCAAAAATGTTGTATCTCCTTAGCTTTCTTGGAAGCAGCATATTTCAATAGCAGTGAACTCATTCATCTCCCACATCCTGATTTCTAAATACTATTCTTTACTCAGAGGACCAGGTATCTTTGAAGAAATTGTTTATTCGGGGCTTTGGCAAAATAAGTACAAGGTAATCTGGAACATCTTTTTGCATGTGTGCCAGAAATCAAGGAAATGCTCAAAGAATGACAGAAATATGTCAAAAGGACATGGAGGGCAGAACAAAGAGGCTGCCATTCATCAAATTCAGGACAGTTCACTATCAAAATAAATAACACTTATAACAAATTATAATCTATTGAAGGAAATTGGAAACCAAATGACATATGTGAATAAATTTAAAGTGTAATGAGGAATGAGCTATTTATATAGGTTCAAAGTACATCCTCACAAAAATCTTTAAGTAAAAAGGAAAAGAATAACTTCAAAGTATGGAAACCTGTCAGACACCACGTTAAGCCAGTCATCTCAATGAATATCATTAATAGCAGGCCCATCTCAATCAAGTGCCATTATAAGATGCGATAAAAACATACTTTTGTGATTTTCTTGTCAGAGATGCATAATCCATTTCTAATCATGAGGCAATATCAGACAAACTCAACTTGAGAGACAGTCTACCAAATAATCAACCTGTCATCTTCAAAAATATTCAGGCCATGAGAGTTAAAAGTGAGGAACTATTTATTTCAGAATGAAGGGGACTAAAGAGAAATGACAGATAAATCTAATTCAAAATTCTTAATTGAATCATTTTGTTATAAAGGACATTATCAAGGTAACTGGCAGATTTTGAGGGAGGCCTGAGGATTAGATGGCAGTACTATAATTCATCAGTGTTAACTTCCTAATTTGTATGGCTATATCATGGTTATGTAAGAGAATATCATTATTTGTAGGAAATACTAGTGTTTCAAGGGTAATGGAACCCAGGTTGACAATTCTAGCCAATTTTTGTGGGGGAAAATATTATCTTTATACAATATTTGCAACTTTCTGTAAATTTGTGAGTCTTTCAAAATTTAACAAAACATTTTAAAATAAAAATTTAATTACAAACACCTCTTCAAGAAGTACATCAGCCTTGACATAGCTTAGAATGTGCCTATGACAGAACACAGATGTAGACCTAAACACAAGAGTAAACAAAACAAACAGAGGAAGAAGGTCTAAATCAGGAAAGATCCCAGAAGACACCACCCAAAACACTCAAAATGGAGGGAATTTTTGCTAATAACAGAAGATAAGAATTGGTTATTACTGTCATTTTCCTAATAAGAACACAGGTGAATAAATTGGCCCAAAATTTTTTAATAGTGAGGGTTTAATTCATCTCAACTTATTCCTTTAGTTGAATGTTTACAGACCTATGTTTAGAAGGAGTCAAATTGCAGGAATTCGGTGGTTCTTGCTCTTTTGGTGAACAACAGTTAGCATGCCTTCACAGAATGATCCTGACTAGGCAAAATCATCATAGGCTCAAGCCACTGAAATTTCTGGAAATCCAATCTGCCTTTTTGTAAAAGACTGTGGGACAAACTTTATAAAAGGGCTTAAATGAAATGCAGTTCCATTCCTTTTGAGGGAAGGGCAATTCACTTCCAACACAATCTATATGTAGTCAGTGGAAAATGCACAATGTATACACACACACACACACACACACACACACACACAAAGAAAAGTCAAGTTGAAAGACTCCTGAGTTACCTAAATCTATCAAATTTAAGTCAAAATGTATAAATGGATAATTTCAAAATTTTCAATTTCTAGTTTGCAAACATTTACAAATTTTAAATAACTATATAATTTTATTTCTAATGCAGAAGAATTGAGATGTCAGAAATTTTTTATTTTATGTTTCTAAATTATTGCCCCTAATAGTTTATTTGCCTTCATTTCTTTATTATTTTTAAAATTATTTCTCCATAAAAATAGGTTTCACTTGTTATTTCTCTCTAAAGTGATGAAATATATATATATGTATATATATAAATTCATATATATCAGAAATAAAAGAAAAAATGTAGATACATTAAATCACTGTCACTGTACCCACATTTAATTTAAACTTTTTTATACCAAAGGAAAAGAAAACTTTGATGTTCAGTATAATTTAATCTGCTATGTAAAAGATAATGAAATATTTATTGTTTTTAGTTTTATATTATTGATTAATAAAAATAAGTGCACATTTCCCTTTAAAATAAATTGCATGTTTTAAAGGAGAATAATGCTTTTTCCCCAAATGAAACTCAAATACAGAATACTAATTTCACCAAAGGTGCTAGCTAGTTGTAGTTTTACCCCCATTTTTAACCTATAAGTGGCTTTCCCTGGCATTAATCACATAGTTCCATGTATCTATATTTATAATTTTAACAGATACTTCATAAATATGGAATCAGGCTATTATCTTGATAATGTGCCACTTTTCTATAAATACAGAGATAGGGTAATTACCACTAGAACTATTTGATAAAATTCAAAAATAGATAAATAATGAATAAGTTTTCCATTCAGTCATTAAAATTCAGAAAACAAAACAAAATATATTTAGCCATTATCCTTTTGATGAATTTGGCTCTCTGCCTTCAAACCACTACCAATTTCAGCTGGCATGTAAGGAGCATTTTATGAATACTGCCCAGTGTGCGGTGAACTGAACTGGAGACATTAGTCAATAACAGCCCATTAGCATTATCCAAATGAAGAAGCAAATTAAGCATGAAAAAAAAATATTTTAAACCATATAAAAGTTGACATGTGAAATACAAAATCTAGAAAATTTTAAGTGAAGTTCCACATTTCCTATAAATCAAGTTATGCTTTGAAACTGGGAGACAAGATTATTTATAAATATATGTCAGTTATAAATTATAAATTATCATGTAAGTATTGTAGGATAGTAACCTAATTTTTATCTGTTTACAGCTTTATCACTGTAATGTGACACAGCCACTGAAAGGAGCTGATATATTCTGAAATCACTTTAGTACTAGAGGTCAAGTTCATGTGACTTCATCTCATTCTCCATGATTCTCCAGCTCATACATGGAGCACTGTGTTCAACCATTCATTCTAGAAATGTTAACTTTATTCTTAATATGTTATGGGCTTTCATTTAGTCTGTACATTTTCCAACTAATATTTATTGAATATCCACCTACTATGGAATAGGAACTGCAATACTAAAACATTATTTCTACTGTTTTAAGATGTCAAGTTTTTGTAAATTGTTAAAGCAACAATGGGAAACTAACATACGTTTCAAACCCCTTTAATTAGCTTGGCTTTTAGTCTATAGTATTTATGTCTTCCATAATATGCAATGATTAGTTTGTGGTTTTTAATCATGTCATTAAAATATTTTTAAGTACATTCTAAAAAAAATTCTAAAAGGTGATGCTAACTACATTAGGTCATTAAGTTGACTACAAGTGGCATGTTCCATGAGTGGAGACTTTAGTGGGATTAGGCTGACTCAGTAATATTAGGAATGCTTTAAGAGCTTCCTGCATTTTGTAACAAGTTTGAAAAATGTTTACTGTTTCTACTATTTAAATTGGAATGAAATGAATCATTAAATAACTCCACTTGCTCTGACTTAATGAATAGTTAGGGCACCGTTATGAGGTAGCATTAATGGTTTATACAACTGCTTATTTCTTTGCCTTTTTGGCTTCAGTAAAGCAGAGAAATTTAAAAAAAAAAAAACTCTTATCAAAATAATTGATAACTGTAAAATGGTTTTCCATCTAAAAGAGTGCATCAAAATCTCCAAAAATTTAGTCTGTACAAGATGTGAGCTGAGTCATGCATACATGTAGTTAGAAAAGCAAATCTTAGTTCTGATGTGTTTCATAGAACTGGAGATAGCTCTACATTTGTTCACTGACCTAAATCAAGACTCATTTTTAATCTGAAGTCTACTCCTTTTCTAATGAATTGCAGCTCTGGATACTTTAAATGAGGGGGTGCTTCAAACTCCTATCCCATTCTTTATTTTACCACTTAGATAAGATTAAAAGGAAACTAATAGTGACAGAGGTTTTTTTTCTGAAACCACTTCCTTTTCAGAAGTAAAATATTATTCAGAAGAAAGCTTGATATAATTTGGAAGATTTATAAATTCCAATAATTATTTAAAAGGAATCAAGAAATTTCAATTTTGTTCTTTTGTCTGCTTTTTAGCCTCAAGTCAAAGGAAAGGGAAGAATGGAAGGAAATAATATAACATAATTTATGAAACTATTTCAAGAAAAGATAGAAGACCTGAATAGTTTTATAAACATGAAATCATTGAATCTAAAATAAAATATTTTCCCACAGAAAAAGTAAAAACATCAGGCCCAGATTTTTGTTGTTGTTGTTGTTAAATAAAGATAAGTTCTACTAAAGAGTCAAGGAACCAATGATTCCAATCCATACTATAAACTGTAATAGAGTATAGAAAACTCTTATAACTCATGTCCCATTTAAGGATCTTAGCATTAACATGACTACAAATTTTCACAAAGACATGCTGAAAAAATTTATGGGCCTAACTAACATAATTATAGATTCAAGGATTGCTAAAGAAAATATTAGCAAATCAAATACAGCAATTGCATAAAAAGAATCTCATAACCAGTCTTATCCTTGGAATGCAACACTAATTTAACTTTAGAATCACTATATTAAATGAAAAAAAATTAAATGATCATCACAGTATGAGCAAAAAAACAAAAAGACTAGATAAAATTAAACATCAATTAAGCATTGTTATTTAAATCCTAGCAAACTAGAAATAAGAAGGATTGCCTTACTTGAAAAATAATATCTCGAATAACATACAGCAACCCTCACATTTCATTGAAAAAGGGTGAAATCATTTCTGTCAAACTTAGGGACAAAAGTTCTTACTTTTCTCAACTGCATTATCATTGAATTAGAGGTCAAGGCATTAAAGTAAGTGAAGAACAATAGGTGAATAAGCCAGACATGGAAGGATGGAAATAAAATTGTCAATATGTGGAGATGATATGATTTTGTTTATAGAAATACAAAATAATCAAAAGATACATGTGAGAATTAATAAGAGCTTAGCAATGTTGTAGGATATGAAATTAAAAACCTCAACACATCAGCAACCAATCATCAGAAAACGTAATCTCTAAAAACAGACACCATTTGCAAGCTCATTAAAAAATAAAATATTACTCTGAATCAATCCAATAAAAGTTGTACAATTTTAAAACATGATTCCAAAGTTGTGTGATAATTTTCTCATCACAAAGTGAAATTTATGTTGTTTCCTTGGAGTCTGGGCTCTGTAACCATTTAACCAACGTAATTATGTGCACTTTCCAGGCATAAGTCTCAAAGAAATTGGCACTACCACTTTCTGTCTCTCAGGGTGCTAGCTCTAAGAACTCAGTCCACCTTTATGTGAAGAAATCCCAATTAACTCATGTAGAGAGACTATATGGAGAGGCCCTGCGACTGCATAAAGAAGATTCTTGGCTATCTCCTAGGCATTAAAATTCTCCCTTACCCTCCAATCCCAAACCTCTCCAGCTTCAACCATCATTTCACTGAAACCTCAGGAAAGGTTTCAAGCCTGAACTGCCCACCTGAATCCTTTCCTTCCCAAAAACCTAACCACAGAAACCACAGCAGGCAATGAGTTTTTTTTTTTTTTTTTTAATCAGTTAGTACTAGGATGATTTATTACATTAGCAATAATAACATAATCTCTATGGAGAAATGCTTTAACTCTGCTAAATAACATTTCTATGCACCATTCATCTATAAAGATTGAATAAACACATAGACTCAACACAATTCCATCAAAATTCTAACCATTGTTTTTTCTTGTCCTTCTTAAGAACAAGATGTAGTCTTTTCTTTTCATACATCAAGAGTTATTTTGAAGTTATAATAGTTATTAGGTCAGTATGAGAGTGGAACAGAGATTGACAAATTCACCAAGAGAAACAATGAAAAGCTTGGAATAGAATCTCACAAATATGAAAATGTTTAATGTGATCTTTACCACATTACATACTAGTTGAGAAACAAGAGTTTTTAATAAGTGTTGCTGAGAAATTAGTTAGTCATAACTGAAAATAAATAAAAGTTGACCCAAACCTCAAACCATATACAATCATTACTTCCAGGTGAAGACTTAAATGTGAAAGAAAAAAATAAAAAACACACATTTTTATAAGAAATAATAGGAGGACCTTTTTATAAGAGCCTATGAAGAAGTACTCAATTTATTAAGAATGCCTATGAATTCTTAGAAAAAAGATAAACAACTGAACAGAAAAATGGGCAAAAGTTATGAGCAAGCATATCATAAAAGACTCAAATTACCATTAGAATCATAAGAATCCAGAATGGGTAAATTTCATGTTAAGAGAATTATAACTCCATAAACAAACCAAAATTAAAATGTAAAAAATACTCAACCTTATAATCAACCTTGAAAATGCAATTTGGTATTGCAATCAGAAAACATTTCTCATCCAGCATATTTACTAAATGATAAAAATTTCAATTCCAATTTTTTTTTTCTCAAAGACATGAAACAACTGAGACATCTATGCTCTTTTTGCCTATAGAAATACAAAGTAGTACACTTTTGGAGAATGATTAAATGTTAATAAGTGAAGTTCAGGATGGTATAGCAATTCCACTGCTGGTTTTAGGTCCTCAAGTATCTCTTAAAAAATGGGCACTGGAAGTCATGCATAAGAATGTTGTAGCACCACATGTAATAAAAAAAAAAAAATCTAGAAACAACTAAAATCCACCAAGAATAGAATGGCTAAATATACTGTGGAAATCAAATAATTGAAATGTGCATCAGGGGAAAAATCAAGGCACTGAATCTACAATAGCCATTATAAGACCACTTACATAACATGCAAAGTAATTTTGTGCTTTATTTATGAATAGATATGTAATAAAAGAAATAAAATCCATTGAATTGATAAAACAAAATTCAAGATTGTTGTTTGTTTGGGGTGGAGCATTGAAAGACACCACAGGTGCACCAGAATGTTACAACTGCAAACTGGTGTGGCACTTGGTGTCTGTAAAATTGGTCCATATATTATCGATTTTTTCTTTATTTTTCTGATATAGTCCACAAATAGTTTTGGACACTTAGGTGAGATGTTGGCTGCCAAAAAAATCTATGATCCTTTATATATGTGGGGTGCCAAGTTAGGATGTAGGATACACTTTTCAAACTATGAGTTGGTTTTATGAAAAATTTGGGTCACAATTTCAAAGAATATGTTCTGTATTTTAGAGTTCGGAGGCTGACATTCTGCTCTTAACTGAAAGACCTTTTGGCCAGTTTTTACTTCAAAAGTTGTCTTTCCAGGTGGCAACAATGAAAATTGTCCATCTCTTGAATAAAGGAGAATTAATTTCGATTAATCTCTTATAGATAAGCAAGATTAAGGCAAGAAAGAAGGGTTAAAAGATCAAGATTTAGGCATTGATTTTCAAATCTGCAACTATGATAGTCACTGAAAATATAACTGAAAACAACCTCGCGGTCAAAATGATGGAGTGATATGCTTTTTTGAGATTCAAGATTCATATTTACTGACTCATTTTAAACTTCTTTGTGCCTTGATTTGTCTGCTTAAAAAGAGACACAGGGATCAATGGTCATGGAGGAATGTCTTCATGAACTTTCTAGCCATTTTTTTTTTCTTGAGTAAAATTTCTAAAAATGTTAAATAGGGACACATTTTTATTATTTGTGATTGAGCAGAATGCAAAATGAGATAAGACAAAGACCAACATAAGGGAGCAGAGTCACCAACCAGGAAGAAGTTTTAATTGATTTTGTTGATGCTTGGGTATCTTGAGAAGTTGGCATTTGACTACTTTAAGAAGATTGAACTTGGAAATGTTTGTGTCAAGGCCTACAAAAAGTGTTGGCTTACATAACAAAAATTGTGACTCTTTATTTTGCATTTTAATTGGCAGAATTTCAGGTTGGAAAAAGAGACATATCATATTCATCAGAAAAAGATTAAGGCAAGTCAGTTATGAAATCCCTGTGCTATTAAACTGAACTAGCCATTTCCTTAGGCAAATAATCTTTTGCCTACATGTTTGTATGGATTATATTCACAATTTTTTTCCTAAAAAATTACTGTAAGAATGTTGTCTTCTTATGTCTGTTCAGCATTACCCTGTTCTGGAATAATAACATCAGTTACAGAATTTTGTTGACATGTTAAGCCTTTATTTTGCCTTCTTTTTGATTATAATATCTCTATGTGACATTGTTGGGCATTGTCTCATGTGGTAGTTTTCCATATAATTTTTAATTATTTCATCCAGATCTCTAAATATTTTGACAAGTTAAGCTTCTCTGATTCCCTTGCAACAACCTCAGCTCTGAAAAAGAATGCCTTCAATTAAAATAACAAGTGAACAGTTCAAGAAAAATATTACAGAACAAATAAGAAAGAAATTCATAATGTCATTGCTATCATCTGTGTTTCACTGTTGAACACTGCAGCTTTTCTTCACAGAGATAAAACTTTTGGCTTTTACTTTTGCTATTAAAGATACAAGGAACTTTCTCAAGTACCATGTTCTAGTGACTTTAAAAAAACTGAGTGAAGTTCCAGCAAAGGAAAAACAAAATTACCTTCCATGGTGTTAAGCTCCTATATATGTAAGATTTTAGAATTAGGAGTGGGCCATGTTTTAATAAACTGAATGACTGGATACTATCTGGCCCATTCCACAGTCTGTAGAATCAAAAGCATTCCACTCATAGTAGTATGTTCCATAAAATGAAACACAGTTTGAAGCAGTATGATCAACTGCAGCAGAATGAAAGCTTGTCATTTGCACCAACATAAAATAGGCACACCAAAAAAAGCCAGTTATTAGCTATTGAAATATGGTTCTATGGGGAGGCATGATTGCTGAGCAGTAAGACCACCATATTTTAGTTGAGATTTTTTTTTAAGACCATGTGAATCCTCATGTCAATTGTTACACATATCTTTCTTAGGTATTTTTTCCCCTTTGAACAAAAAAACTTGAACAGAATGTTGTAATATAAAATGATGATAAATATGTAGCTAAGTTTTTTTATAAAATCTAAAAATCCCTCCCTTCATTAGAGTGACATATTAATTTAAATGGGAAAATGAAGTTTTGCAATTAGAAAAAAGTTAACATTGGCTTAAACCATGTTCTAGTAAGCTCAAGCTTATACATATTGTCATACCAAAAGTGACCTAATGATTGCCACCAATAATGTCATTCTTAAAACAAGGTTGCATTCTCACAGAGTTAAATCAATTGTATATACAATGATTATGTGTACATCTCTTTATTCTCTCTACAAATGTGGAGGTATTTGCAGAATGATTTCCTTAATAGCCATGTCCCCTCTCTCAGATGGCCTTCACTTTGTATAGCTTTGGCAGTATAAGATGTTAAAAGTAAAATGTATTGCTACTTTAATCAGTAACTATATTGAGAGAGAGAGAGAGAGAGAGAGAGAGTTAGCATGTGATATGAGATGTTTCCAAGATTTAATGAGGATTGGTTTTCATATTGTACTTTTAGCAAAAGTTATGATTTTCCAATGAAGAACTCAGAAGAAAGTACAAAATTGTAGTATGGGGAAAAGGAAGATAAGCAAAGAGGAGAAAGATGATAAACATGATCACTTTACCAGAAAACATGGAATGAAGTATTTCCAAGGGGACATAGAGCTAGTTAACAATGTTAAAAGATGAAGCATATCTGATGAAGATAAGACCTAGAATAAGTATCAAGTTGAAGCATTTAAAATCCTAACCCTTGTGGTGGGGAGGGAATCATGTTTCCAAATTTTTTGAAGGAAAACTTTTGTTTAGATGGTAACATTTTAAAAAATATCATTCTGCATATTAACCCAAACTCTACTGTTCAATTTCTTAGAATACTCATTCTATTTTATGTAATGAGATGTTACCCTATTCTAGAACTGCAAATAAGAGCCAATTAATATCTTTAAACTTAAAAATGGGGAAGGCACCAGAAACCATCAATGGAGTCAGTTCTGGTTTCCTCCTTGGTAACTGTGGTTACCATAAGCTATACAAATCCTTTTGTCTTAACCAAAGGGTTTCTCCATGGGGGTTGCTTTGCATCTCCAACAGGACTTTTCTGTTTGCCACTCCTTTTTCATTCCTCTTACCTGGCCACACATGTTCAGCATTTCCTCCACCTGGTTAGGAGTTCCTGAGAAAGGCTAGGTGGGGAATCCCCAGGCTATAGGACCTAGCACTTCTGGCAAGGATTAACCATGGGCCAGGGAAAACAGTGATTCTCCTTTCTCTTCACGCCTTTGGGAACCCTAAGAGTATTCAACTGTATTAGTAGTCATAAGTAGCCTTAAGAAGAATGGTCTCAGAGAGACTGTGGGCAAAATTTATATTTCAGTGGACTGAGCAAAAACCAGATGGTGCATAAAGAGAAGCAATAGCTATGAGTTTTGATAGGAAATGTATCACTTAAGAAAGAGGGCTACAGTTGGAAGGTTTTATCAGGTAGAGGAAATGCTGACTGGAGATGCTTACTAGACAATTTTGTGTGTGGCATGTGTGTTATCGGTGGATAGTCCCTTTTTATTCTATTGGTTTATTAAAATTTCTGATAAAAATAACTCTAAATATGTATGTTCTAGAAGTAGCCCGCCATTGTAAAATGTTTTCCTTCTATGAGTGTCACAGACATATTCATGGTCGTTTGAGCAAACAAACCTTTAAAATGCTTCACCCCCCATTTACAGACATTAAGGGTCTGTATGCACAGGGTAAAAATTGTACTATTCCAGTTAGATTTACCAAATTTGATTCTCTTGCCAATACATGATCCTTTCCCTTGTTCAACAGAAGACAAGTATATTAACTAATGACTTCAGAAATGGTCATTTGGTGTCACTCTGTTCTAGTTCTCAAAATTATTAGCATAAGCTAAACATAGATATGGCATTATTATTTTGAGTGGAATTTTTTTTCCTATGTGGCCTTCACCTTGGTGTGATAATGGCTTTGTTAAATGAAAGAGCTGGCATACTTGTAGGGGGTGGTAAAAATTCAAAAGAGAAATACTTAAAGTGGAAATATTAAATTCATCCTTTGACAGGTTTTCCTATAGCAAGGATGAGAGGCAGACTTTAGAGGCACTGCCAGGACTCTCCAATGAGGCTTCGAATGGTTTTGTTTTGTCTGCATTGAGCTAATTACCTGGCTATCTGCCAAAAAGCCCCTTTACCTTGTGCTACGTAGAGTCTAATGTTAGATAATATCTAATTTTTAATGCTAAGAAGTGGCATTTGATGTTGTTAGTAGTATCTGGTAGAAAGCAAGGGACAGAAGGTCAGAAACAGTTTCCTGGGAAGTGCTCTTAAACTGTTTCCTATGCAGCAGGGAAGGTGAACAAAGAGAAACCCTGTAGCCACCATTTCCTTATCCTTTGTAAGAATAAAGAAAAAGGAAAAGATTTAACATAACCTGCTCAGCAGGAAACTCAACTTTACAGTTTCAGAACAGCATAATTTGGGCATTTTATATGAGTCTATCATATCCAAGCATTTCAAAAATAAAACAGGAACAGCTTTTAATGCAATCTGTGTTTACTAATATGAGCTAATAAAATCTCATAATATTATTTTGTATTGCACTAATGGGTATTGCATTATAGGATATTAGTTAAATCGCCCATTATTTCAGTATTTGATGTGTTACTCCTAGCAGAAGCATGCATAGCATAGTATGAGAGTATGGTAGGTAAAAACAGGGTGCAGAAGAAAGATGGCGATTGTACAGTAGTTTGATGTTTAGGGAGGGAAGAGAAGGGGAGGAGTAATGCAAACAGAGCATTCAGCAAAAGGGGACCTAAACCTGATGAGGAGGTGAAGGATAGATAGCTTTTTGGTTGGCCAGGGTATCTTGCAGGTTGATCTAGTAAGTAGATATATTCAGAAACAATTGATGAGAACTCTGCACCCTATACTTGGCCCTTGTCAAGTTTGCAGTCTTTCCTTCTTCTCCTCAAATCTGAGTGCATGAACTTAGGTGCTGAGAGGGTGCCAAGCTCTAGGTCTGATGAGTATCAGTGGTGGTGTGAGGACTTTTATTCAAACTATTCCAACCCAGAACTCCTACATGGCACCTCCTCCTTATCATGCTGTTAACAAATATCACGGTGTATAAACTCTGCAAAATCATGTCATTACTCATTAAGGGATAACAAGAATTGATGGAAGCAGGGATCAAACATTTAAGAAGAGCCTCATATGTTCCTATTCACCAAAAATAAGTATTAATACCCAACATAAAGGATGAACAGAGTCTAAAAGTCTTCATCAACTTCATACATCAGTGTGATAGGAGATGATGGATTCATGAGAACAGGCACAATTGAAGAACACTCTTTAAGGACATAGATCTTGAAATCTGAGATGGCCTCCTTCCATCCTATTATATCCTTTTCTAGATGTGTGACCATGAGAAGCAAGTTAAAATTAAAGGTCAAGTTAAAATTTCTGTCACTTGATTTCTCTATCCAAATTATATGGATAAAAAAATTCCCCTAAATGTATTTTAATAGGATAAAATAAAATTATAATAGTAATATTTTTATTTAGTAACAAAAAATTCTCACAAAATACACATCATTATTTTGAGACTTAATAATAGCTGGGGTGACCTTACATTCTGGGTTTCCTGTAACAGTCAATTTGCAGTTGTTATCCCAACATAACTGTTTGTGATGCTCTCTTTCACTGTGAAAGTTATCCTGGTTTGAACAACAAATTATTTAGTTCTTTAATAATAGCTACGATTTATTGAAAACTTATAATGTGAACCTTACTACTTTCTTAAAATACTTTTAACAGATTGATTTAATCTTAATAACCCTGCAAGGTAGGTATTGTTACTATGCCCATTTTAAGATAAGAAAAATAAGGCACATGGCAGTGAAGCAAAATTAAGATTTTAATGCAAACTTTGCCATGAACAGTCTAGAATTTTATTATTTAAACATTTGTTTATGTGGGTGACACTGGGTGTAATTGCTCAAACATAGCAAAATACAGAAAGAGAAGAGATTAAAGAAGAAGAGAAAGAAGAACAAAGAAGAATTCCTGAGTCAACTCTCTGCTCTGGGTGCTATAAGCATGCAGTAGTTTCAATAGTTATTATCTCCAAATCACTGAGTCCACTTGGGATAAAGTTCATTATGAGGTCCCAAGATGCCCTAATTTCTTCATTCAGTAGTAATGTTTCCACAAATGTCAACTCCTCTCCTTTTCTTTTATTATATGACAATGACATTTTGTGAAGCATCAACCGTTCATCTGACCACTTGCTCATAATCAGATTTAGGTTATGTATTTTGGGAATAAGTTTCACATATGAGCCTCTGCTGTTGCAAGACATCACCACAAGGGTCATGAGACACCCCTTTGTGCAATTAATGTTGATCTTTAATATGGTCACTTGGTTTAAGGTGGTACCTATTAAATTATTCACCATAAATGTATAGTTATTCGCATTCATACTTAGCAAAGAATGGTTGGCAAATACTTTTGATGGAATAAAAATATCCTGTCCCCCCTACAAATTCTCCCAGCATTTTTGCATGCAATAGTGATTCCTCCCTGAATCAATGATTCTATGTTTGTGAAGGTTATCCACAGTGATTTCCTAACTCTACTTCTACAACACGTGTTGGTTGGCATTCTATCACAAAGGGAATCTTTCCCACTCATCTTTCTTCTTTCTGCATTTATCAGACTTTTTTGGAAATCCAGTGTGTTGTAATCCATGACTGGTTTTATTCATTGTGCTGCTCTAATAGACCAGGGTTTGGCCAGTGAGAACTCCATCAAGCTGGGCTTTTGTGTCCTTTTAACATATTCCCCATTAGTTTCTGCGATCTTCTTGCTTTCTGGCACAATAAGGTATTCATCAACTCTTCTTTCACTAAGCCCTGTAATGAACCATTTTTAGAGATGCCCTTATTTGTTTTAGTGGGGAAGGGCAGTTAGAAATCAAGATTGAGATGTTACATGAACTCCTCGTACTAAGATGTCACTGTTCTCAGGTCCTCTCAAAGGATAAAACTAATTTATAAACGAATAGCCAGCATATATTCACATATATATTTCATAAAGCATAAATATATGATACACATCATGACTGCATCATGGGTTCATATTACAAACTAGAATTACAATCCAACATTACAGGATTCCTTCTTACATTCCCTAATCATTAATGTTCTCTTCCTTCACCACAATGAGAACTTTGGTGTCAACAATATCATAATATTTACTAATTTGTTGATTCCCAAAATATACAAAAACAATTTCAGCCTTACTACACCAACACCACTAATAACACTACTCTCCTAAGTAAAGTTCAAGTGTTTTTTTTGTACTTCTTTGTGCCTTTACACTGAAAGTATACAAATTATAGTGTCCCAAGTTTACTTGAACAAGTTCTCTTTTCTTCATGTTTTTATATGTAGGTAGGATTATTTTTTTCCTGCTTGTATTCATTTTTAGGAGGTTTGTTCTATCTTCATTGATTTAGGGTTTTTTTAATCCATAGGACATTAACGGACTTTCAAATGTCTGAATTTAATATAGAATATACGCACAGAAGGGTTGCTTTCTCTCCTATGCCTTCTATCTCATCCCTCTCCAGCCCTTGCAGATGATCTATTTGCTGTTGCTTTACCCTTCTTACTGTGTGTGTATGTATAATGAGAAGCATGCACAGGTGCACACAATCTTATTTCCCCTTCTTTACATAATAGCATTCTATACATATATTTTTGCATGCTGTTTTTCTAAGTTAAGGATGTATTCTAGAAATCACTCTTTATTTCTATAAATATTCTTCCTTTTATACCAACAAGTAGATGTTTGCTGTTGAGTAGATGTACCATGGTTAATTCAACCAATCTCTTGTGTATGGGCCTTTGGATTGTTTTTGACAATTTGCAATTATATGTAATGCAATAATACTGCAATGGTGCAATGACCTTACACAATTCTTCCACATTAACAGGGTTTCTTTAGGGTAAATATTTAGAATTTTCTAGAAAAAGGGTAAATGCAAATAGGGTTTTATTAGCTATTACCAAATTCCTTTCCATCCTTTAGGGATTGTATCACTTATTATCTCCCCCAATATTGCATCAAAGTGCCTATTTCTCACAGACTCAATGAGTATTTGATCAAACTCTTGAATTTTGGCCAAACTGATAGGGAAAAATGATGTATTACTATAAGCTTCATTTTTATTTCTCTTACTGTGGATAAGGTCAGATTCTTTCCCACATGTTTACAGTCTGTTTTTAATCATTTTATTTTGTAAATTTTCTGGGTTATTTTTTTTTTCAGTGTTTTAGGAGTTCTTTATATATTAAGAATACTAACCTATCATTTGTGACATCATTGCAAAGGTTTCCTCCCAGTTTGATATTTCACCTTTTGAACTTGTTTAGCATGATATTTGACATGGAACCAAACTTTATTTTTAGATACTTAAATTTATCCTATTTGATTATAGTACAACTGGATTTTGAGTCAGAGTTTGAAAGCACTTTCTCTCTCATCAGGGTTTAGAGAAATTCTCCCACTTTTTAAACCTGTATGGTTTTAAATTTTGTATTTAGAACTCATGCATTTAAAGTTTGTTTTTGTGCATGGTGTGAGGCATGAATCCAGTTTTATCTTCATGGAAATAAATGTCCAGTTGTCATCATAACACCTTTTATTAAAATGTCCATTTTTGTCCCAGATGATCTGACAGTTTTTAATTTGGTTCTTGATAAATTTTTAAAAATCACATGTTATTATCAATAGTTCTTTAATGCCTGCTGCTATTGTCATATTAATATTCCAAAACACAGTTGTTATTATATAACATTTACCCTATCCCGAACAACAACACCCAAACCATCAATATGTGACAGTTTTAAAATTAACTGTAAAGTTTAAGCTTCCTGCTGCTCCTTGCAATATGGCAGACAGGTATTCTAAAAAAACACTGAATTTAAAACATGTAGAAATTCTGGATAAGATTCAATAAACAACACTGATAATACATTGCCAAGCTTAAAAGTTAAATCACCAGGGCCAAAGTGAAGAGAGAATTGAGACTGTACTGGGAAACAAGACGAGCAACATAATGGAAACATTTACCAACATGAAAAAGCAAAATGCCAGAGCCCTTGGCCCATGCAAGACAGGAAAAATTGAACTTTGGTCTTCCCAAAAGCTTCCCTTGATGCTACATACCTTCAATGAAAGGGTAGGAATCTTAAAAAAATCTATGTTAAGACCAAATGAGCTCATAGAGAACTATCTATCTCTCTTGGGCTAGCCAATCTTGGTTTCTATTGAAGAGAAAAGCGTGTATTACCTGTGTGTTCCAGGGACATGAACAAATATGAAAATAAGTCCAATGTCTAGAATTTTAAAATGGTAGTGAACTCGTTTAAAAGAAAATTACAGCATTAGAAATGAATAAACAACAGCATCATTATTGACATAGATGAACTCGCAAATATAATGTTGAGCAAAAGAGCAAATATAGATACATCTTTAAATTTAATATACATACAAAATTAAGGAATATATTTTAGTACAGGAATATTATATATGCAATATAATTGTGAAGATGCTCCAGTGAATGGTCACAGCTATATGTCCCTGGAACACATACAATGCAAGAGGCAGAAGAAATGGTCAGATTCTATTCTGAATTTAGAGACAACAGGATTTCTGGATGGGCAGAATACAGAATATTAGAGAACGATGAGTCCAGGATAACGCCAGTGTTTTGAGCATAGGCAAAAGAAGGGAAAATTCGGCATTCCATGGATTTGGGAAAACTGTGGGTATATTAGTCTGCTAGGACTACCATAGTAAGCTACACAGAGTAAGGGGCTTAAACAGCAGAAACATTTTCTCACAATTCTGGAGACTAGATATCCAAGATAAAGTACAAATCTTAGTGTTGTACACTTTAATGTCTGTATGCTGATGGGAAAGATCCCATGGAGGAGAAATCAATGATGTAGGAGAGAATTGCTAGAGCACTTACTGAAGAGAATGAGTGAAAAGGCCTAGTAGAGGGTTATTTGCAGATATGTAGGATCAAGGATAATAACAAGCATAGAAATAATGTGTATATATACTTACATTTACATATTACTTTTTATTCATAATATATATGTTTGCATACATATAATATTTTAGCGTTGTCTTAGTGGATAGTTATTGTTTTACTTGTTCATCCTCCTTCCCTTCTTCCTTTCTTCTGGAAAATGCTCCTTTATACCAAATGGGTGCTTCTGGAGCGGGAGATGGGCTGCCCACTGACCAGAGGAGTAAATTCATGATTTGCAGCATTTTATAGTAAATGTTCCAGGTACAGTCATGTGATTCAAGGATCCAGCTGAATTTTCAAATGGTAGTTGAGGAAAGGTACTCCTTTTCTCCTTGTTCACAGTAATGCAAGGGCTGCCACATGAATAAGTTATTAGAATGAAGCCCATAAGGAGTCACAAAAGTAGAGGAGGCACAGAGTGATATATTCCTGACATTGTTCCTGTCCATGGTTCTGGTTGTCCTTTAGGTCATTTCTACTAAATCCTCAGTACCCTGAACTTGAATCTGTCTTTTGGTTTCAACCAAAAGATAGTACTTAAGGTATTGCAGGACCTACAATGCTAATACAAATTATATTCCTGTCTTTTTTTTCTAACCTAACATTTGCTTTCAGTGTTTCATCCATACTATGTACTTGGAGTCAACCTTGACCCTTCCTCATTTCTTATTCCTCACATTCTAATGATCAGCCTGTTCCTAACCTCTACAAAGTACTTCCTTTATTGGACACTTTTCAACATCACCTCTGCCACCTTATTTATCATTTTTTGAATGAACATATGATTTTTAATCCCTAGATTCTTCCCTAGTTTTGTCCATACTATTTACTCCGTGTGGAGTTCTCTATCAACTCAGCTCAAAATTACCCCTCTCCTATGCAGATCTCTGTTCATGATCCCTCTAACCAGAAGTGACTTCTCCTTGATTAAAGCCCCCTTGGATCTCTCATATAATTTGTTCCATTTTTACCTTGCCTATAGTTATTTAGGACCATTTTTAAAATGATAATAGCTTTGAGAGCTGTTTTAGTTCTTCTGAAGCACATTGTATAAATGAGGCTTTCAGTAAGTTATTATAAATTAACCTAATTTTTAAAAATTTAAAGAGGAGTATTGACTTGGGAAAAATATTATGATAAGCCCGACTACTACTTATAAGGTGATTTTTAGTAAATTTGGGGATTAGTGATGGGTGGTTAAAAAAAAAAAAAAAGATGAGAATTTATGCTTCCTGAGCATGCTATGTTTATATTATTTTATATTCTTTTATCTACTTTAAACCTTAAAGATTCTGATAGTTAAGCACTAATATGGAGAATTCTGAGAATTAATCAATAATGAAAAGAATGTGAAAGAGTGGCAATTCAGAAAAGAACATGGCTCTGCCGCTATTCTTGGGCTGCATCTTTTTGTTGTTGTTCCATAGAAAAATATCATCATGACCTCAGTTCAAGATAGCCTTCATGAACAAAAACACATCACTGGATATCTCTATGTTATTGTTGACCTAGAAACTGCTATTCTTGCTTTCATAAATATTGTCTTGTGTTTGAAACTTATTTGCTTAAATAAAAGCTGCTGCTGTGAGGCTTATAGGTTAATTATGCCTATTCACACACACAAAAAATAAGGTTTGTTTTAAATTTGTTACTAAAATTTTCTGGATTTAGTAGCAAAATTATTTTAACATAAGAAAGCTAATTACTGAGTGTAACTTAAGGTTTGATACAGTTGCCACTGACTCATCAATACTCTTCCATCTTGAAACACTTATATCTATTCAGAAGAAACTGACGCATCATGTCAAATACACCACCATGAAATGATAAAGATTAAGATATCTTTAATTATTAGAGTAAAATGGTCCTTTTAGCATTAACATTAATAAAAAACATTAGAAGATTCTAAAGTGAAAGGAACTCTAGTCCATAATCACGCATTCTAAAAATCTAGTTTTACAGATGGTGAACCTAAATAATAAAATATATTACCCTATAACCCTATATTATGAAACCCCTATTGCATGTTAACATTAATAGTAGTCTCAGCTGTAAGAATAGAAAAACAGCACCATTAGATAATAAAGCCATATGACCCACCATGTAATGCAAATACCAAATGTTGTATCCCTAAACAGAAAAAAAATGGGAATTTTGCTCTATGAGTTTGAAATGTTATGTGCCCTTGGATTATCTTCTTTGGGCCCATTTTTATTCTGAGATAATGAAAGCTTTGCATGAGTAACCTAGGATAGACTATGGTCTTTTCAAACTAACTTTTTCTTACTGCCAAATAAATCTCTTTTAAATATGTTCTCTGTGAGGCAATCATGACATCCATTGGCCAACTGGATCTGGGGTTATGCCTGGATACTTTCCACATTGCACGTGGTTGTCAATTTGAATTGTGTATCAACTACCCATCATATTTGGCACATCTGTACTTAACATTGGCATTAATTTTACCCTATTGTTCTAATTGCAGTACTTTGATGTAATGACACCATTCAATTCACAGATGGTACTGGGGGGGGGTTTTCCCAAAAAAAAATATAATGTAATTTTAATTTGGAATGTGAAAATGCCAAAAATAAGAGCTTCACTGATTAAGTTATCTGAGCCTGCTAAACAGTTGAACATTTGAACTAAATAGGAAAAACTGGGAAAGAGAACAGCAGGTTTCAATACTAACCTACTGCAAGTATTTTGTTTTTTATTATAGTCTATGGGGCTCATAAGACTTATCTGCTCATAAACAAACTTTGACATACTTAAGATAAACAAGACAAAATCTATATTTTCAACTAAAACCAGAGAATTATTTTAAAAAATGAAGTTTTTTTGGTGGCTTGGAGGGGGTCTGCAATTTGAAAAGCAACCATTTAATTTAAATTATTGAATTTTAAAATTATTTAGGGCATCACACAGATGTGATATCCATATATAGCTATATCTATATATTTTAAAATATTTCCTGGAGTAGTATTGTCATAATTTTCTATGACATCATGAAATAATGCTTATCACAATTTGCATTTTATAGAATCAAATCAGGTGACAGTTGAGCAATTTTGCAAAGGTCTCAGGACCTGTCAATAATGGAGGAGTGACTAGAATACAAATCTTTATTTCTCAATTTTATGATACACTGTCGATTCTATTGAATGAAAATATACCTCCCTATTACTTTTACAGGAAACTGTGTACCTTTTCAGTAAGAAGAGAGGTGGCAAGGTGTGTGAGTAAAGTACTATTATAATTAGCTTTGGAACAGAGTTGGAGAACATTAAGCCATAAGAACAACTCAGTTTAGTAATTTTCCTAGAGTAAAAACAGAAACTGCAGGAAGTCCTTGGGGGAATGCATCTGATTGCAAAGGGAGAGAAAATCCAACAGTCTATGCCACAAATCATCAATTTACTTAAAATTCAGGAATTCAGGGTGCCAATGAGCCAGGACCATTCTAACATAGTTGGGTGTGTTTAATGAAGTAAAAGGATGGTGTACTCCTTGACTTCTTCTTTTTTTTTTTTTTTTTTTTTTTTTTTCTTTCCACTCCAGGAGTAGACTTGCATGGGAATAAAAGATCCCCAAGGTAAAATATGATAACACCTGGGGAAGACTACAAGGTGTCAGATCGCTGCTCCTACTGCTAGGACTACAACTGAGCTGCAAGCTAAATCCAGAGAAGCTACTTTTACAAAGAATATTTATGAATCTCCAGGCCACATGCAGTACTTCTGTGGTGTGTAGGGGACCAGTTTCTCCCATTGCTGGATGGATGACAGACTGGCTTCAGTTGCATGATGATGTAACAAATGCGGGGTTAGTTGTTGGCATCAATTTTGATTGTATCAAAATCTCATTCTCTTGCCCTGGAGAGAAGCAGCAATGACTAGGTATCATTTTCAAGTTACTGTGCAAATAACAGGTATGAAGAGGAAGCCCAGATTCTGTGAACCTTAAAAGATGTTTCCTGAGTATATTTAAGACACCCTGAAGTTCTGTCACATATAATTCAATAAGAATTTCAAGGGTGAATGAAGAATTTGTGTATTATTTTGTACTAAAAACAGAATTTAAGCTTAATTTTATTAAAAAAAACTTGAAGGCTGGAAAACATCCTAAGAAACTTGTTTTAAATATACCACATTCTTATAGCAGTGATCTCCCTAACCCCCCTACACCCTACCCAGGGTCACAGGAAGCCCTATTCATTAAACTTACCAACTTTTGTCACTAAAAAGCATGTGTGAATACTGTATAGGAGGCTGCATGGGAAGTTGTGGAGTCCCTAAGGAGTGCTGGTCTGCTGCAAACCTACTCAGAACTATCACCTTCATTGTGTTCCACCTCTTTCCTCTAAACCACTCCCATTGTTTGTATAAGGAGTGGTTATTTTTTAAAATAACACCTACCGTCAAATTTTTGTGGTAAGTTCTGTTTCAAATTCTCAAGGTTTCCTATGGAATTTCAACATCACCCCAAATTTGTATCACCTTTATCTGCAAGGATCAGTATTAAAATGGTTTTCTATATTACATCCTGAGGGGTAAGTTATATTCTATGCAATCAGAAGTTTCACATGAGAAAGCCCCAGTTCTACCTCAAATCTTTGAACACTCTCCTATGCAATGGACCATGTGTTAAACTCACTGTGGAAAGTGTATGTGCTAAGAATTTTGGAACTCAGCAGGCCACAGGAGAAATAGGTCCCTGATAACAAAGTGCTTGCCTCCCTTTTAGTTATCTATAAGCATCTTAATTTTAGACAGGGAGTCTTTATGAATAAACAGATTTAAGGAGACACTTTAGGAACCTCTATTTTTCAGCATTTTTTTTTTACCATTATTGAGAATTTATTTCCCTTCCAAATATACCCTCCCACATCTCCATTCCATTTAGGTTTATCTGCTTCCATATCACTATTACTATACTGTTTAAAAAAGGTTTGCTCTTCAGGTAAACATTTTATTTTACATATATGTGTACATGTGTGTGTATATACAAACTTCCTCATCTACTGCCAAAGTTATAGTATTTTAGTTAAAATTTTGGAAGCTTGTGCAGCTGTTAATTAAAGTAGCCATTACAAGATGATTTCACATATAATTTTAGAATAGCATATTGCAAGTTTGAATAGACCTACACCTGTGTTTACCTGTGTACTATAACTGATTCTAGAGAAATCCAGATGAGACCCAGGTGCCCAACCCACTTTGTTGCAATATTTACATTTTGCACTAAATATGTTTATGCCTCACATTTCTAGTTACACATTCCTAATTATGGTGAACAGCATTTCTATACCTTTCTCTGGGAAGTAGAATTCCTTTTTCATCATTAAGTAGAAGTACAAAATTGACTTATTTTTATGCCAATTTTTCAAGCTTGTTGGATAAAAATTCCAGGGCATTTCTTTTCAGTGTTTTCACCTGAAGGCTAGTTTTAAGATAACTGAAGTAGTAAAGTATCTTTAATGTGGAACTTGCTTATAATAAACAGATAAAATATTAAGGCATCAGAGTGCAGAAGTTTGATCAGATGAAGTCACAAGCATTATTATAGCGCAGGCAAAGCTTTTAAACTGACAATATGAAATATTTGCACTAAGAAACATTTAATGTTTGTTTTCTAAATATGCAACACTGAGATTGTCGAATATGCTGTGTGCTGTCTTTCCTCCTTCAATGATACTCATTTTGATCAGAACTGAAAATTCCGAATTTATCTTCTAGTTGAAAATTTTTGGATTTTAAATTATCAGATTTTACAAATTTAGGCAAGTTTCAGTTAGTTTTCTGAAATTAAGTCTAAATTCACACTACTTAGAATATTTGATTTTTTAAAATGATCTAACAGTTTTCCAAGTAGCCTAAACTGTGATTGCCAAACTAATATAGGTTTGATTTCATTGTCTTGGTCACCACCCTGGCTCCACAGTTGCTATAGTGAAAAATATTTTTCAGCTGTTCTTCATCTGGTCATTTGTTCATTTTGATTTCACCTGCAGATCCTTTGATAAAAATTATGAGTGGCAAGATGTAAAAGTAGTTTTAATAGGCCTATGCAGTTGCTGATTAACATCAGCATTTTCTGGTAAATTTGAATTTAAAAAGTACTTAATTCACCATTTTAGAGGTCCATGATATTGATTTCTAGAATTGTCTACATAGTAAGGACTTTTTCACATATAAGAGTACCTTTAAAACCACTTGATTCAGCATGTAAGATATTGAGTGGTGTGAAATCATTCACTAAGCTGATATTAAGACCATATTATTATTTATTTGTTGTTGTTTTTAAATACTATTCTTGTCCTGAGACTTAAGAAAACACTTCAACAATATTATATTCCTCTGTGTGTGTATGTGTGTGTTAATAACCTTGCCTGTAGCCTTGTCTACAGCCAATACATTTCTTTATAGGAAAAATTATTCAACTATTAATTATAGTACAAATGAATTGATTTTCTTAAAATTTCCTTTATGTATTATAACAGTGTCATTTCTCTAATAACAGTTAAGGCAGCATGAATCCAAAATACACTTTATTTTACTCTTTTAAAAATGAAACGGGACTTATAAATATAAACAGTATACTGGGGTTGCACCTTTATTAATGTTACTTTATTCCTTAAAAAATTATGTGATATGGGGCTGGGTTTGTAGCTCAGTGGTAGAATACTTGCCTATCACATGTGAGGCACTGGGTTCGATTCTCAGCGCCACATGTAAATAAATAAAATAAAGGTCCATTGACAACTAAAAAATATTTTTTAAAAAGGTGTGATATAGAAATATCCAGA
This sequence comes from Tamias sibiricus, assembly GCA_025594165.1. Taxonomy (NCBI): domain Eukaryota; kingdom Metazoa; phylum Chordata; class Mammalia; order Rodentia; family Sciuridae; genus Tamias; species Tamias sibiricus. Next base: position 87,259,971 of record CM046661.1, read on the forward strand.
CACCATGTTGGAATTGCTGTCTTGTTGTAAAGCGATCCCACTAGGACATGTCTTCATATTTCAATTTCCATCAATCAAATATTCCAAGAAATATAAGTGTAATTCTCTAATATTTAAAACATTATGTGTGATACAAACAGCTAGAATAAGATAAATGTGATTTAAATGAGTGTCAATAGACTTTAATTTGTGTCCTGAAGAAATGGGGAGGGAAACCACAATTTTTTGGGCAACAATTATAATCTAGGTACTAAGCTAATCATTTTACATCTTTTTACTTATTTACTCCCCATAAAAATCATATATAACATCATATAATTGCATTTTATAAAAATAAAATAAACTTTAGAGAAACTTTCATGCTTCTTCAAGTACATGAAATTGCTTGAAGTTGAATTTATGCATCAATCTTTCAATTATGAGAGGTCACACTCAATTTCAGGCAAAAGTCGGGGCAAAGGGATATAACAAATTTCTAACACACCTGATTTTAAACTTTTCACACAAACATTATTTAGATATATATGTCAAGTAACATCAAGCTAAATTAAAAATAAGTTGGTCTTCCTAATATAGTCACTAACACTTAAATTAACCTAAAATTCTCTCAAAAATAAAGTTCATTTTTGCTTTATACATGACAGTAGATTAAGCACATTTTCTTTCACTGACTTTTATTGCCTGTAGTTATTGCAGGTTCAGGTGACCTGTGAATATTACCTCATACAACAAGAACAAGCGAAGTCCTTTTAAAGTAACTTTACCACTTCAGCATGCAATTGAGACACTTGTCTCAATAATATAAATTTTTCTTACCTATTACATGGATCATCCATTTCTTTGGTTTAGGTCTGGAGTGTCCCCCCAAAACCCATGTGTTCCAGGTTTGGTCCCCAACTTGGCACTATTTTGGAGGTGGTAGAAACTTTAAGAGACTGAGGCATAATGGGGGGGTCTTTAGATTATTGGGGATGTGCCCTTGAAGGGGACAGTGATACCCTAGTTCTTGCCTCTTCCTCTCTTTTGCTTTCTGGTTACAAGATGTGTTGTTTGGCTCCACCATGTGCTCCTGCCACAAAGTCCTGCTTCACCACAGGCCTAAAAAAAATAGTCAACCACTCATGGACTAAAACCTCCAAAACTGTGAGCCAAAACAAGCCCTTTTTAAATAGTTGATTGTCACAGGTATTTGTTTTAGTAACAAAAAGCTAACACACCCATGCTAAACTGTTCTTCTATTTAATGGATTTAATCTATTGTTAAAGACTCTGAGTGTGGAAATAGACCACAGGAATCAACTGAAAACAAGGGGGGAAAATAGATCATCTCTAATGTTCTCTACAAATTCTAAAGCACAAGGGTTCTGTAATGCTACTTCTACAGTAATTACCTAGACATCATCAAGATTAGGACTACAGTAGCTAAAAATGTGACTGTATAATATAAGAGGAAAATAAAAAACTACCAATTATGGAATACCTACCATGAGACAAGAACTATTCTAAATGCCACAGGTCGGCAAACTTTTTCTGAAAAGCAAATTATTTTAGGGATTGTAAGCTATATGGCCTCTTTAGCAACTACTCAACCTACTGATGTAGCATGAAAACAAGATCATAAAACAAATAAGCCAATGATCATGGTTGTGTTCCAATAACATTATTTTTTTTAAATAAAACACAGCAGTGTCCTGCATTTGACTGGTAAGCAATGGTGTGCAGACCCCTGACATGTGCCATATACATCTGTAGCTGTGAGAACAGACATCAAATAAAAGTCATTAAATTTATTTTATAGATGAGGAAACTGGGATTTATTAAACATTATTATACATAAGCTCTAATAGGGAAAATAGAACTGACCACCAGGCCAAAGGAATATTAAAAGTGCTAAGAAGCCAAGTAGGGTAGTGAGAAAACTCCAAGAAAAAGTTATTATCATCCCAAAGAAGGCAGTGGCATTAAAAGCCCAGACTAGCCAGCAGGGACTTCATGAGAAAGGGTTGTGCAGAGAGACCTGGGATCCTGGGAGAGATACAAAACTCCTTGGTACACTGGCAGTAAGGGGATGAGACACCCTCCAACCTCTCACCACAGTGATAGATCTTAGCGGATTGCAGTTTGGAGAGACAGCCTCTTGAGGTACAAAGCAGAGCACGCAAAATGTGACAGGAACTAGTAACTGTAATATTTTCAGGATTAGAATTTAGTTCTGTTCACTACAATTGCCAGACACTTTGACTTCCTGACAGGGTAGGTAGATCTTGTTCATCTTTGCTTCTCACATTTTATAAATATTATATTTCTTAGGCTCAAAAATACAACTCTTGAAAACGTTAGCTTCACTCTGCAGCACTCTACTTAAAAGATATCCTATTCCTAGGAAGAATGGAAACAGTGATGTCCATATCCACAATGCAGTGAGGATAATTCTGCTAATTTGCCAATGCCTTGTTTCACAATGTTGAAAAAAGCACGCGTTTATATAAAAGAATTTTAGTTGATTATCTTTGTTTATTTAAAAATACTCACATCAGATGCATACTAAGACCAACCCAATTTCATTTGAGTATTAAATTGGTAGATTTTTATTCTTCATAAATCTTAGTTTCACAAGATTATTTTCAGGCTAGGCAGCAAAACAGTCTGGGACAGTTTGGCAAACTTACAGATATCCATGTACATTGTCAAACGATCTATCTCATTGTTTGCTAATGTCTCTTCCAACATATGCAGGCTATGTGACAGTCAGCAAGATGATTAACTCAAGTTCCAGGGAGCTGCAAGAAGGCAAGATGGGCAATACATTAGAACGCCCAGAATTTATCATTTTTTCAAGATTCTCTACTTGCTTAGACAGCCTTTCCCATTACACTTCATCACCCAAAGATCCAAAGTTAGGATAAATAACAAGGCAAGTAAGTAAGACTTCTTAAAGAGACAGCAAAGAAAGTCTGGTGCTACACAAAGGAGGGGCTTTCTCAGGAAAAAGAGACACAAGGAATTTGTAGAATATACTTAAAATAGAAGTCTGTCACTTAAATTTAGGTGTAATTAAAAATATAGAGTCTGTATTCAGAGTTTGAATTATGAGCAACTACAGATGGAGATAGTTCTCCGCAATTGGAATTTAAACTTGTGTAATAAAAAAGCCATCAATGTTGCACACAGTGACATGGGAAACAGAGAAGAGTTCCAGAGGAACATGCAAGACTCACACCAAGGCAGGACACTTGCTTTAAGTACACTCGGAGCCACGTGCACAATGTAGTGGGGTGAGGAAGTTTCAACAGACCCATAGCATTTATAAGCAGTGGTGTATTTATTTCCTTTTAAATGGCCTGAATAATAACCAAAACTTGGTTCTCATAATAAACACTGTCTACCTCTGTTCTGAGTGGAGACCCTGAAGTTTTCTTTTTTCCTTAATTAAAAGAAGCAAGTTAATTGCTATGGAAGGATGATATTTGCTTGTGTCCAACTGGCAACTGCTTTTGAGGTTCTGTGCCCAGTGTGAGCCAATCAAGGGAACTGAATAATGTATTCAGTAAGGGCAGCAGCTCTGGATCCATGGGATGGAATCCTGCTCTGCCACTGACTCGTTGCAGGAAAGTTCTGATGTCTTATCACTCTTAATTATCCACCACTTCTCCTCAAAGGGCATTAGATAATGCCCTGAATATAAGTGCTCAATTGATGTGTTTATCTGGTTTGAAGAAGCTTGTGCTTGTCCATTTCATTTCCTTCCTAACAAAATGTGATGCAAGATTGGGACATGGAGTCCTCTCCCTTTGCACAATTCCTCGGATATCCACCTTAATACATTTATTTCTCTAGGCTATTTTAAGACCTAGGCTCACAATGTGTTCATTTTCACTAGACAGGGGGAAAGCATAGATTCTTTCCAAATATCTATTGCCAGTGTCAAAACTTAATAAAGACACATATAAAAGATATGCAGCTTTTAAATCACATATATTTTTTTCAAATATTCATGGTGTGACTTGTGAGCCATAAGTTCTTCTGATAAACCTTTTTGATCTTTTCTGTCTCTGTTAAAAGTTCTATTGCTTCCTGTTTGTCTGCCTTACTTCCACTGGCATTGGGTGATTTTAGTAGTGACTCTTTTGATTTAAATACAATCTGTCTGATACTCTCAATGGTATAGGTCTGAACATTTTTTGCAAGGGAACGTAAAGATGCAGACTCCAGAGTCATGAAACCTAAGTTTGGACCTCATGTGTACCATTTCCTGACATTTTTTTTTTTTTTTTTAACTCAGGGGCACTCGACCACTGGGCCACATCCCCAGCCCTTTTTTGTATTTTATTAGAGACAGAGTCTCACTGAGTTGCTAAGTGCCTTGCCACAGCTGAGGCTTTGAACTCACGATCCTCTTGCCTCAGCCTCCCAAGTGCTGGGATTACAGGCGTGTGCCACCGCGCCCGGCCCATTTCCTGACTTTGACTTAGCAACATACTTAAACTTTCTGTCCATAGGTTCCTCATTGATTAAATGAGAGTAATAATTTTTGTATACATGCACAGAATATGGCATAATAGAGATAATTGATGAATCTGTGCCATTCTTGTTGAAGATAATTTTTTTCACATTTAGTGAAGCCAACTTAAAGTTTATGATAATTATGATCTTCCATAAAACCATCAAATAAAATCATTCTTCACCTCCATATGGAGCTTCTCCTCTGTAAATCAGAGCTTCATTCAAAAACATAATTCATTGACAAATAAGGACTTGTTAAGTACCAAATAAATTGTATTAAGCAAACATAGGAACATGAGTTGAGTCAGAGGGAGAACAGGGGAGATTCATGTCCTAATTTCATAATAATCCCATGTAATAGTGTTATAGTATAATTTTATTCAAAAGAGTTATTTATTTCATTTGTTTTGTAAGGATCAAAGATTCTCCATCTTGGGTTTTCGTCAATTAAAAGGGTACCATAGGAAAGAAGAATGGCAGTAATGAATGAATATCAGTGGTACAACTTAATCCAAAGATGAAATTTTTGCACATGAGCATAGCCAAGACTGACCAAATAAAAATTGACTTTAAAATTTTTAAATTAAAGGGGGTAGGGTTGTGGCTCAGCAGTAGAGTGCTTGACAATAGCACATGTGAGGCTCTGGGTTCGATCCTCAGCACCACGTGAAAATAAGTAAATAAAATAAAGGTATTGTGTCCAACTACAACTAAAAAAATAAATATTAAAGAATACAAAAAATTTAAATTAAAAAATGTTAGATACCACGTAATGTTTTACATTATTTGTATTCATAAAATGTGTAATAAGAAATAATGCAAAAGAATTGAATCATGAGTTGCATTAAGTCTTTACCATTTTATCAGTTAGCTATTGCCCAAACTGCAAACTATATAAATAAACACAAAAATCTCAGGAGCACACTTTTGTGAAGACTTATTTACTAATATGTTTGTGGGTAGGTGGGAAGTTTGTTTTGAACTCAGCTGGGTGTCTCTGTTTCAAGTTAGATGTGGTTAATTATTCAGGTTTCTGCTTAGATTTACTTCATGTTTGTTTATTCTTGGGCCCCTGTTGACAGAGCAGCAGCTCACTAGGGGATGCTCCTCTCATGACAATGGCAAGCAGCACAAGAAGACAAGTAGAAATAGTGAAGGCCTGTCTCAGAACTGGCATGCCCTCAGTGCCATCATGTTCTACTGGTCAGAGCAATGAAATAGTCTGAAGAACAATAAGGTCACAAGGAAAAGAGCATGAAAATAGGAAGGACCTTTAATTAGGGCATTTTATGCAACTCAGTAACATAACCACCCTCTGCCCCTTCTCCAAAAAAATCATATTTAACAACAAGAAAGATAGCAAAAGATAATGACAGATTTATAAAAATTCCCAAATAAACAACTTAAAGGAAGTTGTAAGACTGGAAGAAGACATAGTTCAAGAGATATGGTATGATATATTGGTGGGAGAAAGAAAAGGTAAAGTCATATAACTGAAGAATGATCCAGTTAAAATTTAGCTAAACCTCAATATTTAAAAAAACGAGTTCTATTCCTATTCACTGTTGAAATTGTACACCCTTTTATAAACTTACTGTTTTTGCCAAGGGTAATTTCTGTTTATGGTGACAATTAATATTGTAGATGCCAAAGCAGGAACTATTTGGTTTAATTCTGTAAACTGTTTCCTTTGGTTGTTGTTATTGCCTGTCTCCCCCTAAACTGTGAGGTACTGGAAACCTTCAGGTACACTATGAGTTCACAGGATAGAAACCTTACTGCCTCAAATCCATACTGTCAGAAGCATAGATATACAAACAACTGGAAAAAGCAAGGGAACATATTACCCCAAACAAACCAAAACACTTCAAAAACAGAATCTATCAACACTGCAGTGGAAGAAATATCAGAGAAATTTAGAATGTTCATAGATAAACTGATCTGTGAGGTAAAAGATAATGTAAAGAGTGATATCAGAGAGAAAATGCAGAAAGTGAAAGATCACTTCAATAAAGAAATAGCAATTCTGAAAAGAAAAAAAATCAAGCAGAGGGCTGGGCATGGTGGAACATGCCTGTAATACCAGCAGCTCCAGAGGCTGAGACAGGAGGATCATGAGTTCAAAGCCAGCCTCAGCAATGGCAAAGGGCTAAGCAACTCAGTGAGACCCTGTCTCTAAATAAAATACAAAATAGGGCTGGGGAAGCGGCTTAGTGGTTGAGTGCCCCTGAGTTCAATCCATGGTTAATAATAATAATAATAATAATAATAATAGAGTAGAAATCCTTGAAATGAAAAGAAGGAATCAATAAATTGAATTAAAAATTCATTGGAAAGCATCACCAGGAGACTAGACCACTTTGAAGACAGGGTATTAAGCTATGAAGACAAAATATATAATCCAGGAGATAAAGTTGACCATGGAGAAATGATGTTAAAAGACTATGAACAATGGGATAACCTGAAAAGACCAAATTTAAGATTTATCAGGATAGATGAAGGCTTGGGGCTACAAACCAAAGGAATGCACAATCTTTTCAATGAAATAACATCTGAAAATTGCCCAAACCTAAAGAATGAAATATAAAAATCAAATACAGGAGGCATACAGGACCCAAATATAGAAAATTACAACAGACCTGCACCATGGCATATTATTATGAAAATGCCTAACATACAGAATAAGGATATAATTTTAAAGGCTGCCAGACAAAAACAACAGGTCATGTTTAGAAGAAAACCAATTCAGATCTCAGCAGATTTCTCAAGCAAGACCCTCAAAGCTAGGAGGTCTTGGAATAACATATGTCAGCCAGGAATACTATAACCAGCAAAATTAAGCTTCAGAATTGATAAAATAAAAAACTTCCATAATAAACAAAAGTTAAAAGAACTCACAAATCAAAAGACTGCACTATAAAATGCACTCAATAAAATATTTCATGAAGAAAAAATAAAAAATAAAATTGAAAACAGCAAAGGGAGGATCTATTCTAGAAGAATAGTTAATGAAAGGAAAAACTAATTCAACTTAACCAGAAATAAATAAAAATGACAGGAAATAAAAATCATTTATCAATAATAACACTGAATGTAAATGCCTTAAAGTCATCAATCAAAAGACAGACTGGAAGATTGGATTAAAATACAAGACACAAAATATGCAGTCTCCATGACACTCACCTTATAGGCAAAGACATCCACATACTGAAGGTAAAAAAAAAAAAAAAAAAAGGGGGGGAAAAATATATCATTCACATTGATCCTGTTATCAAGCAGGAGTTTCTATCCTCATGTCAGATAGAGTGGACTTCAAGCCAAAGTTAATCATAAGGAACAAAGAAGGACATTTCATATTGCTTAAGGGAATTATACATCAACAAGACATAACAATTGAAAATATATATGCCCCAAACAATGGAGCAACTAAATACATCAAACAAATCCTTCTTAATTTCACGAATCAAATAGACCACAACACAATAATACTGGGTGAATTTAACACAACTCTATCACCACTGGATAGATTTTCCAAACAGAAACTAAAAAGAAGATATAGAACTAAAAAATGCAATTAATAATTTAGACTTACCAGACATATATAGAATATTTCATCCATCAATGACCAAATACACTTTCTACTTAGAAGTACATAGATCCTTCCCTAAAATAGATCATATCTTAGGTCACAAAGCAAATCTTAGCAAATACAAAAAAATAGAGATAATGCCTTTTATTCTATCAGATCAATATGGAATGAAATTAGAAATCAATAATAAAATAAAAAATAGAAGGTCGTCTAACACCCGGCAACTAAATAATGCACTATTGAATAACCAATATTTATCAGAAGAAATCAGGGAGGTAATAAAAAGTATTCAGAGGTAAATGAAAATAATGACACAATATACCAAAATCTCTGGAACACTAAGAAAGCAGTTCTGAGAGGAAAGTTCATTGCACTGAGCTCATTCACCAAAAGAATACAAAGTCACCAAAAAATTAACTTAACTTTACATCTCAAATTCCTAGAAAAAGAAGGACAAATCAATAGGACATAATTAAAATCAGAGTCAAAATCAATGAAATCAAAACCAAAATTCAAAAAAAATTACAAAACAAAAAGTTGGTTATTTGAAATAAATAAATAAAATTGATAAATACTTAGCCAAGCTAATGAAGAGAAAGAGAGAAAAGTCAAATTACTAAAATTCAAAATGAAAAAGGAAATATCATGACAGATACTACTGACATACAGACAATAATCAGCAACTATTTTGAAAATTTATAGTTTAATAAAATAGAAAAACTTGAAGACATCAACAAATGTCTATATACATATGACCTACTCAAATTGAATCAGGAGAACATAAAAAATTAACGTATATATTTCCAAATATGAAATTGAAGATGCTATCAAAAGCCTACCAACAAAACAAAGCCCAGGACCAGACGGATTCTCAGCCAAGTTCTACCAGACTTTCCAAAAAGAAATTAAACTAAAACTTCTCACATTATTCCATGAAACAGAAAAAGAAGGAACCCTTCAGAAATCATTCTAAGAAGCTAGTATCACTCTGAAACAAAAACCAAAGACACGTCAAGGAAAAAAAACTTCAAACCAACATCCCTGATGAACATAGATGCAAAAATTCTTAATAAAATGTGGGCAATTCACAATTGAAAGCATATTTAACAGATACTATCCATCTACAACTACAAAAAAAAAAATTGAAAAAAAAAAAAAAAAAAGATACTACACCATGATCAAGTGAAGCTCATCCCAGGGATGCAAACTTGCTTCAACACAAGGAAATAGTTTTTTTTGTTTGTTTGTTTGTTTGTTTGTTTTTTAATATTTATTTATTTACTTTAGTTGTACACAATGCAATGCATTTATGTTTACGTGGTGCTGAAGATCGAACCCGGGCCGCGCACATGCAAGGCAAGCGCTCTGCCGCTGAGCCACAACCCCAGCCCAACACAAATCTATAAACACAATTCATCACATCAATAGACTTAAAGACAAGAATCAAGTGATTAACTCAACAGATATAGAAAAAGCATTTGACAAAATTCAGCAACCATTCATGTTCAAAACAGTAAAAAAAAACTAGGGATAGCAGTGACTTGAAAAATTGTGCCCTTTACATGTAATATGAAATGAATTGCACTTTGTAAGCATGTATAAAAAATTAGAATAAAGAAAGAAAAAAAACTAGTATTGAAACATAATACGTATCTCAAAAGTATAATAAAAAAAAGATGGAAAAGAAAATATCATGAAGACCACACATATGGTGATAAATCTTGTCACATTTTTTGTTATGGTCAACAAAAATACAGTAAGTGTTCCTATTGAAGACATATCTTTGACTATATTCAGTCAGATTTTTAAAAAGATATTACCCATTCATTAATACCCTCTTGGCATACATATCAAAAGCAAATAATAAAAGGTATATTTGTTCATTTGTAAAAAAAAAAAAAAAAAAACTACATTGAGATTTCATCTTAATCCATTCAGAATGGCAAGAATACAAATAATAAAAGAATACAATTAATAAAAATGTTGGTGAGGATGTAGGAAAAAAGGTACATTCTTATGTTGCTGGTGTGACTGTAAATTGGTGCAACCACTCTAGAAAGTCATATGGAGATTCCTCAGAAATCTTGGAATGGAACCACCATTTGACTCAGTTATCATACTCCTTGGAATATAACCAAAGGACTTAAAAACAGTACACTACAGTGATGCGGCCACATCAATGTTTATAGCTGCTCAGTTCACAATAGCAAAGCTATGGAACCAACCTAGGTGCCCTTCAACAGAGGAATAGATAAAGGGGATATATATACACATGGAATATTACTCAACCATTAAGAAGAGTGAAATCACGGCATTTGCTGGCAATTGGATGGAACTGGAGACTATCATGCTAAGGGAAATAAGCCATTCCCAGAAAACCAAAGTCCAAATGTTCTCTCTGATATTTGGATGCTAATATGTAACAAGGGGTGGGTGAATGAAGAATAGAAGTTCAATGGCTAAGACAAAAGGGAATGAAGGAAAGGGAGAGGGATGAGAATAGGAAAGACACTAGAATGAATTGAACGTAACGTTCCTATGTTCCTATATGACTATGTAACCAGTGAAACTCCATATCATCTACAACCACAATAATGGGATCCTAAGTTATACTCCATGTATGTATAATATGTGAAAATACACTCTACAGTCATGTATATCTAAAAAGCAAAAAAAGGTTTGACATAAGTAAATCATATGACCTGAATTCATTTCATCTACCTAAGTTTTCATATTCCTCTTCACATTTATGCCTTTATGATCAGCTGCCAGAGAAGGAAAGAAACCCCATTCTGGTTTATTGGAAATTCAGTTCAGTATGTTGTTGCAAGCCAAAACTAGAATGGTAACATACTAGGAACCCAGAGTTGGGTACCCCCCAAATGCAATGATGATGTTAAATTCTCTCAATCATAGATACATAAGCTACACATCTGATCACCAACTTGGCATGGAGATGGAAATGGCCTAAGGTAAAAATATGTAGCCCTAGTTGGTCAAGTAGTTTGGCTGGTTTTTCATGCTCTGGAAGGCATAAGATTTGAAAAGAAGAAAGAGAAGAGGAAGTGGAGGAGAGGAGGAGGAGGAGGAGGAGGAGGGGAGGAGGAGGGGAGGAGGAGGGGGAGAGGAGGAATGGCAGACTTAAAGGAATATCCAAGAGGTATAGATTTTGTGTCTCATATCAAGACCTCTGTTGTGGTTTGGATATAAGCTTATGTTTGAGAATGCAAAGATGTCCAGAGTCAAAATGATTAGATTGTGAAAGTTGTAACCTAATCAGTGGATTGATAAACTTGAATGGATTTACTGGGTGGTAACTGTAGGCAAGTAGGGTGTCACCAGTGAAGGTGGATCACTGAGGACATGCCTTTGGGATTTATATTTTGTCCTTGGCACTTTGTTTTCTCTACCTCTCTGCTTCCTGGTTGTGATATGCTGAGCTGCTTTCCTCTCTCATACCCTTCTGTTATGATGTTTAGTTTTACCTTGGACCCAGAGCTCCTCTAAGTTGTTTTTGTTGGGTCTTTTGGTCACGACAATGTAATGTAATGCTAACTCCAACAGCCTCCCAGAGAGCATAACTTTCACAGAAGATATTGAACAAGAAGGTAGATAGGATGATTCAACCTGAGTCTCTTCTTGGTCCACACCTTTGCCATGTCCCTTTGAGTCAAATAACTATGGATAGCTATGGAAAGGATGGAAGCTATTCATGCATTCAACAGCATGAACTTTTCATTCATCAAAGCTGATTGATCTACTGCTGTTTATGAATGCCTGACCCATCAAACATTCATTGAGTGTACCAACCAGGTACTTAGTTGTAAGTTGGTTATATAAGACCTTCTACCATATAAGAGATAATAATATATCCCTTCTGAGATTGGTGAGTTCTGTTTGTGGGTTTGTTTACCTGCCCATTACTAGCAGCACCTTCATCAGTATACCTATTCAAAGACTCACAAATTATGATTTACTAATGTGATTACCATCATAACATATCCTTTGACTAACAGACCCATTTTGCATTTAAAGTGGTATAACAATGAATAAACAGCCCAAGGTCCACCTGTCCTACCATAAACTTTAACATCAGAAACTGCTAACTTATTAAAGGTACATTCAAGGTGCCAACTCAAAAATCATACCCCCTAGGTTAGGACATTTTTCTTCCAGATGAAGTCAGGCAGGTAATTAGGGACAAATAGTATATGGTCTTTCAGATCCTTATGAGGAGATTGGCTTTTCTGAATGAAATGAAATTCTGTTAGAGATTTTTGAAAAAAGAGTAATATGTGTTTTGTACAGAACCCCTCTGTCTGGAGCAAGGCAAGGGCAGAGCAGAGTTACCAGTTGGGTGACATATTACTATAATTTATGGAGGAGGTGAAGATAGCTTGGGCAAGCTTGAGAATAGTGCAGGCGGGGAAAAGAGATTGGATTTTGGCCATATTTTGATAGTAAAGCCACAAAATTTATCCTTTTAATTACATTCATTTATTAATTGAACATTTTATTATTTATATGGATAATATTTATGCTTTTTTATTTATATTTTTCATGAATTTGTTCCATTAAAATAAGATATGGAATTTGAATGAAGAAAACAATTTTGGATAATTTTAGTCCATCTACAAATTGAAATGTGGATTCAGAATCTCTAGAGCAGATTATGTGGTATTGTCTCTATAAAAGTCTCTAATAACCAGAGCCTTCTTTAGGCTTTATTTAGAGTATTTGATTTAGGTCTAAGCATCTGGAATGGGATATGTCTTTGTGTTATATTTTCTTTTAATCCATTTTAAATCCTTACATGCAAGTTTTGTGATGTTATAGACTGGATTATCTTCCTCACAAATTTGGTAAGTTGAGGTCCTATTTCCCACTGTGACTATGCTATAGATAGAAACTTTAATAGAGCTAATTGATGTTAAATTAGATCATAAGGGTAGGTTCCTAATCAAGGGACTAATGTTCCTGTGAGAAGAGTAAGAAACTCAGAACTGTCTTGGTCTATACACACATAGAAAAAGGATCAACTGCGGACACAATGGCACTCTGCAAATCAGGAAGAGAGACCTCACCAAAAAACTACATTGTCAATGCCTTGATCTTGAACATCCAGCCTCCAGAATTGAGAGGAAATAAATTTTGGTTATTTACACCACCCAATCTATGGTAGTCTGTTACAGTAGCTTGGGCAAGCTAATACACTGCATGTATTTGGACACATGCTAATTTTTGAAGCTTCAGTGAACTAATCAGATCCAAAAAACAAAGATAAAGTCATTTAGGATAGTTATGAAATGGAGCAGCACACACAACAATGAATAAAATAAGATTCTGGCTAAGTGCACTTAACTTTCAACCTATAAATATTTTGTGTTATTGTTTGCAATATTGAAGATATTTCCCTTTTAGAATAGTATGATATTTACTGGTTAAATTTATGTGGTTTAGATCATCATAAACCCAATGTCTACTCCCACCTCCATTTACCATGATCATTTTATCATTAAAATTTCAATGCAAAAAAAATCCCAAAGGAGGCTTTTTTTCCCTCTCATCACTATATTACAAGGTGCCCTAGTCACTCTTTTCCATTTTCGTACTTTATTTTCTTCATTATATTTATTTCAACCTGAAATTACCTTCTATATTTGTCTTCTGTTTCATTTTTGTTCCTTCCACTAAAATACAAATTCTATGTGACCTTGTTTTCTTGCTCACTGCAGTACCCCTAGCACTTAAGAAAAATCACAGGGACTCAATAAATAATATATATGGAACTGACTGCAAGAAATCTTAGAACCAAATTTATGACCCACAACGGGGCCTGCATTTTAGGAGTAATTTTAATTTATCCAACATTTCTATCCTTATTTTTTCAGTATTACTTTATTTCATTTCACCATGTTATTTACATCTTTATAAATTGTCACAAGAGTTTTTGAAGTTAGGAGGCATATGAACAACAAAAAGAAAATTGAGATTCAAATCTTAGGTTTTTGCCCCAAAATATATTTACACTTTAGCTAACCTGGAGTACAACACAAAATGAGTATTTTAACTGCTTGTAACTACCATGTAAAATATTTTTATGTCCTATATGTACTGGTTTGAGGTTTTTTCCAACTATAGTAGTGAAATATTGTTCTCCGTCACCTACCGCCTTCTACAATTCACCATCTATATTTCTCTGCCCAGCTCTCCATCCCACAGGGCTGAGCAAAAGAATGGCATAGCTCAGGTCCCCTTGTACCTGGCTTCCAGTTGAATTCAGCCAATGGCCGATAGTGACAGGAGAATGGAGGATGAGAAGAGAAAAGGTGTGGGGATTCATCACTCTGGATCCCTGAAGATGTTTTCTTCCTGCTTTGTGATTGGCCTGGCAACAACTACATCCCACAATGACCTTGGATGCCCTCAGACCACCCATCTTCCACAACTCCAGTCTCCTGCATGCTTTAGGAACATGATTCATTCATGGCTTCCCACTGTTGCTAATCCCAAGGTGTTTACTCTCTTGGTTTTCTTAACTCTGCCCCACTACTACCCATAGTTCTTCCATTTACCTTTCTTCAAGTCCTCAGTATATGCCATCTCTTTCTAGCCAAGAGGCACCCTGACTGAATAGAACAATGGAAAACTCCCTGGCTGTGTTTTAGTGGAAGAAAGAAGTGGTAAAACTACTCTTAATGACATAGTCATTCAATTAATATTTATTGAACATTTAAGGTATGCAACACACTGTGCTCCTTGATCTAATAGTTTAAATGTTGCATAAGACATGATCCCTCTCCTGAATGGAACATTGAAACAAAGGGGAAAATAACAAATTAGTCTGTGGATCCTGAGGTAAAAAGAGACAGTTATTCTCTTACTTTTGTCTGAGATCCCAAAATCTGAGAAGAAAAGTACATTAATATTTTTCATAATAAAAATATGTCAGACTATCATTACATAACTTCCTAAGAGATGAACCCCAAAATACCAGGTAACACTTAGCCACCAATCATCATGACAGCACATACGGAGGATAGAAGATGAAGATGTCAAGATAGTAGAATTGAGTTCTACTCTGGTGCCTTCATAAACCTGAGATTTTTTTTTTTTTTTTTTACCATATTACCCAAGTAATTTCAAGATTTTATTTAAGTAGGTAGCAAATTTGTAGCACTATTTTTAACTCTACTTTTAGGTTTTCTTCTATGTTAACCCTCTAGTATGATTTTAATTTTTCTGAATCCAGGATCGAGAAAATTCAAGCATCAGATGTGTGACTTAGATATGATTGAGTAATAATAAAAGCAGTAGTAGCAGCAATTGTAATGATAATAATGTTTATAAAGTGTTAGATACTTACGACACTGCTAGGTGCTTTCTATGTGATACCTTCTAAAATTTCAAGGTTTCTGGAAGATACTAGATAGCATGTTTCAATTTCCAGAAAAGCACATATGTTCTTTTTTAAAATTATTTTTTAGTTGTAGTTGGACACAATACCTTTATTTTATTTATTTATTTTTACATGGTGCTGAGGATCAAACCCAGGGCCACGTACGTGCTAGGCAAGCGCTCTACTGCTGAGCCACAATCCCAGCCCCCAGCACATATGTTCTTGAAAATAAGACATAGGTAAAAGAAAATATAAGAGTTCTAAACTGTAGAAGATCATTAGTTTATAGCAAAACAGATTTCTGAGACCATGTTTTGCGAATCTTCCCTTCCCTTGCACAGAACACAGGGCACAAAGTAACTGATAAGGATGTTACCACTCAATAAATATTTATTAAATGAGTTAATAATGAATAAACTTGAGTGAATATCTAGAAAACTGAATTTTTATCCTTTGTAATAAAGTTTAAATAATATAACATAGAATTTAAATCTTGAAATCATACATATATCAAGTAAATATAAATTCATGTCCAATAGTTCTCCCCATTCTTTTTAGCACTATTTATTCACTGCTAAAGTGATAAACATTCAGCTCAGCAATTAAGGATATTTAAATCTTGACAATGATGATGCCCTAATTGAGGTTAATTTGAGATTTATTAAAATATGATTGGATTTTTAACCCTGTGTGAGAGAGATTAACATTCAACAAGATTTTTCTTTCAACTGAAAAAACATGAGGTAACCTAACAATAAAGACCTGCTAAAATGGATTAAAACTGTGAAATTGAAACTGGTTTCCTACAATAGTTACTAGACAATTTTAATGCAAGTTGTCCTTTTGCACAATCCCTGAAACACAGCATGAGTTATTTGACTGTCCATTACACAAAGGAAGCAAACACATATTTAATTCAAAATTCAGCTCCAATAGCCACCTCTTCCACGGAACCTTCACACACTAACACAGTCATTTCAACCTCTATGTTTATTTCAGTCAGGTTTTTTCACTGCTGTGACTAAATGACCTGACAAGAACAATTTTAAAGAAGGAAAAGTTTATTTTGGGGGCTCAGTTTCAGAGTCCATAGACAACCAGCTCCTTTCCTTGGGGCTCAAGCTGAAGAGTATAGTGGAGGAAGCTGGCTCACGTGATGATCAGAAAGCAGAGAGAACAACCAAACTCAACTCACCAATTATACAACCCAAAGGCACACCCCCAATGACCCACCTCTTCCAGCCACACCCTACCCTGCTTCAGTTACCACTCAGTTAATTCTTATCAAGGGATTCATTCACTGATTGGGTTAAGGCTCTTATAACCCAATCATTTTACTTCTGAATGTTCTTGCATGGTCTGACACATGAGCTTTTTGGGGACATCTCACATCCAAACCATAACAATGCTCCTGAAAAACTTGGATTATACCTTTAAATAAGTAAAGAGGTAGATAAAAACTACTACTACTACTACTACTACTACTACTACTGCTACTACTACTACTACTACTACTACTGCTACTACTACTACTACTAGTAATTGTCGTTATCAATGAAAACAGGGCAACAATGTTTAGATTTTAGCCATTTGTGAAATAGTGAACAATTTCATGCCCAGATTTCATCTTTAGAACAGAAATGATGCACACAATGTAGGTATCCATGAGAAATAACTAGATAAAGGAAGAGAACAATGGCCAGCTGTTGACACAACATCATTTCCAGAGAAACCTGCATCATGCATCTTGTCCAAGAGACCTATGTGCTTAAATCCTAGTACCAAAGGGCGGAGGTGCTATTCTTGAAGTGTGTGATTGATAATGAGTCTCAGACAGAGTGTTTGTTTTTAAGAAGATGGCAGATTTTGTGAAGAAGGTGTCAGAGTTTCAGCTCCAGTGTCTGTTGCTGGTGTTCAGCACAATTTGAAATGCCAGTAGATCTGTAGATTTGGTCCACTTCTCCCTCATCTAAGCAAATATTCATTTCCCTGACCCCATGGCCTGCTACATTCTGTACTGATTTAACCTTCCTTCAGTATTTCACAGTGGTGCAAATAAAAGGGAAGTTTTAAGTGTACACATACACATATTTACTTAATTGACTAAAATACTTAAAAGTGGGCAAAAATTATTGGCAAAGGTAATATTGGGGAATAGAAGAGAGTCTAAATAAAGAATGATCTTCACACCTGAAAACAGAACCTAATCATTAGACGAGATATAAGAAGGGCTGAAAGTAAGGAATAATCTTGTGTATTTCACTAGATTCTCTCTAATGAGGATAATAAAACCCAATACCCAATTGTACTTTAGAAACAGCAGTGGTTTTGCAAGAAACCTTTTAAAATAATTTTACACTTAGGGTGCATCGCTATTTTTATAATAAAGTACCATCTCTATTTGCAAAGAGAGAAACTGAGAAAAAATCATCATCAGCTGATGGTGGACTCGGATAAGAGAGTTTCAATTATTCCAGATTTCAAAGATTTATGATACTATTCAGTCCTATGTCAAAATCTGTGGTTGATAACAAAGACAACTGAGTTGGGATCCAAGTATTTCCACTACAAGCACCAACACTTTAGATGTTTACTTTCTACTCTCTCTTAAATACAGTTTCCTCCTCCTTTATTTAGGAAAAACACATTATAAATTTTGGGAAATAATTTGCAACCATATATGAAAAGCATCATGCTATAGTACAAGGTAGCTTGTAGTCCTTAACAAATTATAGTAACAGTTATTATGGCTATCTTAATTTGCACTGGAAAATGGTCACATCTTTTAGTCACATCTGATTCAACAAAATGGTGTGAAGAAACAGTGCCTAAGGGACTCCCCATTAGATAAGATCTGAATTCAATGGTTCTCTAGGCTCCAGTTTTGATGGAAACATGCCCTTAGGTTGCCTCAATGGAATAGTTATAGTTATTACACTGATCCTAATAAATAATAAAGTGTGGCTGATACAAAAGTAATTTATATTCATGCATTAGCTGGGTACATAGGTTTAATAATATTGACATTACAGTAACATGCTTAATAGCACATTGTCATAGAATCATCTGTTAAGTATTTCTTACCAATGCATTTCATACCCTGCCTAATAATAATTTGTTAAAGGCAATGTAGCTGCACATATTAATTCTTTCGTAAATGTGAACATCATATTCTTGAATGGCACATGACTTAATTCATGATAACTTGGGTTGTGATTACATGAATAAATACTAAGCCTCATTTGAATGGGAAGACTGCACATTTGTAGCCTTATTACAGTTGGAAAATTGAAATGTGAAGGGAGTGACAACTGCTAAGATCTGCAATAGGAGCATTTTACTAAATGCAGTATAACTGGTCTGTGTCACCCTTTGCCTCTCCTTTCTTGCCATTTTATCCTCTGACTCTGAATTATACAGCAAGATGGCTGATATTTTCCCATTCCTTTTACCTTGCTTAGTTCAAAATAAAATTAATGGATCTCAGTCAGTTACATTTTTCTCTCACTTACTTTGGGAAACGTCTTACATTTCATACACTCATTCAAAAGGCAGTATTGACCACCTCACCTGGCTACTCACCTGGCACTGGATTAGGCACTGCTGATTCAAGACAAAAAACAGATTTTCTTTCTACAAAGCACCTTAATCAAGGATAGAAATTATGTAACACATTAGGAATCTAAAACCAAGATCATAATCAAGCTACACTAACTCCTGTCAAAACTTCTAGCTTCAAAAATGCATCCACTTATGATTTTCAAAAACTTGTCAAACAAGTTGTTTGCCTTTTAAGTAAACTCATTGTAGCCAAATGAAATGAAACACAAGATTATACACAGGTCCTTTAAATGGTTGATGGTAAATGTAGTGGACAGATCTGATTTCCATGCCACCTTTATTATTCATCCTAGAATTTTTGCTAAAATCCACAAGATCTCTCTTTTCCTGCCATGGATTTTCTCATTTTAAATATTTTATTTCTTGTACTACTTGTGGATTTTTTCATCTATTATACAAATTATCTCCTATGATAAAACTGATATATATAAATATATAATTATATAATATATATACATATGTTACATATAATTATATTATACATATTTTATACACACGTGCATGCGTGCACACACACACACACACACACACACACACATATACACTTTTTTTTTTTTTTTTTGTAGTACCAGAGGTTGAATCAAGGGATGCTTTACCACTTGGCTACATCCCAGTTCTTTTTACTTTTTTATTTTGGGACAGAGTCTTGCTAAATTTCCTAGGTCAGCTTTGAATTGCTATCCTTCTGTTTCAGCTTCTTGGGTAGCTGGGATTATAGGCATGTGCCACTCACTATGCTAAAACTAATATCTTGAGACTTAAACAAATCTACTCATTTACACTTCAACTGGAATAGTCCCATTTTATTGCAAAACATCAATAGAAAGTTAACAAATATCTCATTCTTCTTTTGTTTGTGATGTACTGATGATGATGTCTTCATTGTTCTTCAGGTGATGTGAATTGCATGAATTTAAAAAGCATATTTCTTTATGGGGCTCTTTTATTTCTTCTCTCCTATTTTTGTAGTTTTTTAATCTCAACTTTTTGCCTGTAGTAACAAGCTGATCTCAAAATTCATGTTGATATTCAAGGTACCCTAAACAACAAAAACAATCTTGAAATTAAAAGAAACAAAATGGAAGGCTCAGATTTCCCAATTTTATAATTTACTACAAAGCTACAAGAATTAAGTGTAGTACTGACATGGGGCTAAAACATTTATCAAGGAAATACAACTGATAGTCCATCTATAAACCCTCATATTTGCTATCAACTTATTTTTATGAGTGCCAAGACAGTTAAAAGGGAATATTGGCTTAACTAAGGGTGTTAGGGGACAATTGGATATCCACATGCAGAACAGCACTTTTGGACCTCTGACCTCACTCCATATACAAAGATTAACTCAGAATGGAACCAAACAGAATAATCTGAATGCAAGAGACAATCTAAAAAACACTTTGAAGAAAACTTTGAGCTAAATCTTTATGACCTTCAAAGAGGCAATGATTTCTCAAATATGACATCAAAAGCACAACAAACAACACTAATAAAAAAATCAACAACAACAACAACAAAAAAACGTGTTTAGCCAGGTGCCATGCAACTTGGAAGGCTGAGGCAAGAGGATTACAAGTTCAAGGGCAGTCTCAACAACTTAGTAAGACCTTCACTCAAAATAAATTAAAAGGACTGAGGATGTAGCACAGTGGCAGAGTGCCCCTGGGTTCAATCCTCAGTATCAAAAAAGAAAAACATATTTAACCTGAACATATTCAAAATTAAAATTTTATGTATCAAAGGACCATTGTGAAAGTTAGCAATTCACAGAAAGTGAGAAAATATTTGCAAATCGTATATCTCGTAAGGTCCTTATATGTAGAATACAAAGCAATTATAATTATGAACATATAATTTAAGTTTAGATGTAATAGATATCAAAAAAGCAATAATAAAATGATAAAGGGACCAAGGGACTGGATAGATTTTTCATCATAGACATTGTATATCAAAGAAGATGTGCAAATGGCCAATAAACTCATAAAAAGATATACAACATCATTAGCTATCTGAGAAATATAAGTCAAAACCACAATGAGACACTACTTCAAACTCAATAGGATGACTATACTGATAATGACAGATAGTATTGAGCATGGGGTGAACTCAAACTCACACTACTGATAGAGTTATAAAATGGCACAGCCACTTTGGAACTCAAAGCAGCAGTTTATCAAAAGGTTCAACATAGTGTTACCATGTGATCTAGCTATTGGTCCCCTAATTATATGTTCAAAAAAAAAAAAAAAAGGAAAACATGAATCCACAAAGGCTTATGTGCAACATTGTTGATATTACCCAAAATCAGAAAAGATTCAAATGTACATTAGTGACTTCTTCAACTCACATAATTTTTGATGTTCAAACATGTTATAGCATGTATCTGTATTTTATTTCTTGTTATTGAATGTATAAATCTTCAATGTATGAAGATTTAGAGGGAGAAGCCAGTCAAATAACAGACTAACAAGAAAGAACAGAACACTGGGAGTTAAGAATGTATTTGAGGATGAAGAAATGACCAACTCTATTAAATGATGTTGGAAGGTCAAATAAAATTAGGACTGAAAGTTGGCCACTGTATTTGTTGACAGGTTGACCTTAACAGAATTCTTTGAATGAAATAATTGAATGGAGTTCAAGAGAAAAGAGGGGAGGTTAGAGAAAATTGAGACAAGCTTTGCTTGATCTTCTAAGGACTTTTATTGTAAAGAGGGGAAGAAACTGGAGAAAATATGAGGTCAAGGCTGTGTGTGTGTTTGTGTGTATGTATCAAGATAGATAGGCAGGGTCGGTGATGTAGCTCACCAACAGAATTCTTGCCTCCCAAGCATGAAGCCCTGAGTTCTATCCCCAGCACTGTTGAAAAATAAATAAAATAAATAGGCAATAATGTTGTGTATAGAATATGAATATAACAATTGAGTGGAGAAGATGATTCTGCAGAAGAGAGGCAGATATGTGGATTACATAAGGCAGTGGGAGGGTATGTAAGTTCTCTTCTGGTTGTGTCTGTTCTCATCGTTGTAAAATGAACCAAAGAATGAAGAGGAAGAAGGAACATTGAAATTTCTAGGTGTGAAGTAGTCACCCTGACAATGAAAGAGTGAACTGAATAGGAAAATGATGAAGAAAGCGTGACATAATTCTTAAGGACTATCATGGGCCCCTTTGCAGTTTATGGTCATAAATTCAATTTGACATCAGACATTATAGATAATGTGGTTTCCACATTTTGCACCTTGAAATGTGAGCATAGAACAGGAGGAGAGCAGGAATTTAAAAAGCTGTTAAAGGTGGATACTACAGAGGGTTTAGACAAGAAAGTAGAGGTTTATACTGGGGAATCTGACAATGATAGATAAGGGTGGACAATATCATCTGAGTTTAGTTGGGAGGAATTTTAGAAAAACAATAGAGTCAGTGGATTGAGGTACTGGTTTAGTAAGAAAATTAAGGTATTAGAGAACATAAAATAGAATTGCAGTTGGTAATATTGTACAATGATTTAAACTGAGCTGTTAGAAATCCTGCCAATACTGGTGAGGATGAGGATGAGGGCTGGACCTTGGGTGTGGATGGCTGAAGTGAATGGGGAACATGATCAGTGAAGGGAGACCAGTACCAGGGAATAGTGCTCTTTAAAATGGATCATTCATGGAAATATTAGAATCACAATGGCAAGAAAAATAATGATCTCAAACTGGGCAGTGGAAGGAAAACCAGACACCTTGTGGGAAATCTAATTGTTGTCAGAACCAGAAGGTTTCACTGAGAGCAAAAGGATAAAGGAATTATTTAGAGAAAAGGCTGAGGATATAAGGGATTTTTAAAAATCTATGGTAGAACATATGTCTGTCATGGTGAAATGTTTGGGGGCCTGGGAGAGTTATGAGATGAGGTCAGACTAGCACATACAGAGCATTTAAAGTAGTAGTTTGATGGCTGGCTCAAAGTTACCAGCTGTGTTTACAATCACAGATGTGGCTGGCCTTACACACTTCACACAATGGTTTAGGAACCTTAAGAAGGTATGAGTACATGAAATTTTATTTGCCATCAAAAAGGAAAGATTTCAATGTTTAACCATTACATTCAATTGTGTTTGTGCAAGGAGATAAATCAGGACACCTGATTATGTTTGCTGAGATGCTGAATTTATTAGCATTATTTCCCTCTCCTTTGAGTATAGCCAAGAGCTTTTCTTCCCCCACACTGAATACATAAGGACTGAGTATCTGTTTGCCAATGGACCACTGGATGGGA
This sequence comes from Tamias sibiricus, assembly GCA_025594165.1. NCBI lineage: Eukaryota > Metazoa > Chordata > Mammalia > Rodentia > Sciuridae > Tamias > Tamias sibiricus. The sequence goes on from CM046661.1 coordinate 87,283,351, forward strand.
TGAAGACAGCTCATTCTTTATTCCACTTCGATCTCTGGCCTGTCTGATGGTACTGTCAACAAGGGGGTGACACAATGCCAAGTATCGTTGTGATTTTTATGACCTGGACATCTGTCTAGTATGTACTAGACTAGGACCACAAGTTCTGTCACAGAGGCCATGGAAAAACTGCCAGATGGTAATGAATTTTAGCCACTGCTGACTTCAGCTGGATACAAACAAATGACCTAAGGGGACCAGATTCCATATCTCACTTCTAATCCTTTCAAGTCTACCACTCCTTCCAAGATATGATTAGAAATGCAGCATTCATGTAGAAACAAACTTGAAGTCACGAAGGAGCATTAGGTAAATAATTAAGGAAAATACAGGAAAAAAGACATTGTAGGCAAATATTGAATCCCCCAAATATAGGTTGTTTGTTTTGTTTTCTGCAAACCTTTATATTTCTTCACCACATTTGAAAGGGTTAGAAACAGGAATAATGAAAATTCACCATTTTGTTTTCCTATTTTGTTAACCCCAAAATAGAAACAGTTATTATTATAATTATGGCCTCACTAACAATATTCACAGAGTCATGTATTAAACATTTACACTTCAAAAAAAAAAAAAAAAAAAACTAGGATTATAACCCCAGGATAGGGTATTTTGTTCTGACATATTTAATTAAAAAATAAATAAATAACAGAATGCTTTTGTTTTTGTTTTAAGTATTACTGACTTTTTCATAGGTATTAAGTATTTGCTTTCATAATATAGCAAATATGAATGATCAACAGATCTTTTACTAGGCCCAATGTTTATAGCAATGAATTTGTGTAGGTTGGTAGAAGAAATAGCACTGGAATTATACTTATTATAACCTTGTTTTGTTCACAAATATAAGCTCTCACTAATATGAAAGTGAATCCCAGTACTTTTTTTTTCTTTCTCCCAAAATGAGAGAAAAGTACTACCTCACTTATGGTTATGATTAGTTGGTGATGAACCTAATTAGCTCCACCTAATTAGTGAATGGAGAATTATTGTAATTAAAGTTTCTGATCTCTGAATTTACTTTCTGGACATAAATACAGATGGTAAATTGGGTGGGATCCTGGTAGAAATTGTACTAAAATTATATGGTAGAAAATATATATTTAAAAAAAAAAAAACACTTTTCAGTCACTTTCCTGTTAATATATTGTCCAAAGATAAAACCTCATGTCCTTCTTCCAAACACCAAATGGAGCTATATAGGAAATTATTTTCTGACCAATATGGATAGTCTGTGACAAGCAGTCCTTTCTCAGTGTTCAGCTATTCAAAGTTTTGGTGAAAGTTTGGAATGAAGTGTTGAAGTCCCCATATTTTGGGGATAGTGTAGAAAAGTAAAAGAAACAAAATCACATTAAGTATAAAACTGAATAGATTCTTTGATGAAAGAGATTAGAGAAAATAGCTGCACAATTACTTGGATATGTACATCTCCTTTAACAAAACTTTTCTAGATACTTCTTTTGTTTTGTTTTGATATTCATCCCAGTAAACTTTTTATCTATTAGTGTATTTATATCATATTTAATCAAATCTAAAACTCGATTGTAAGATCTACCCTGTTTTATATATTTCTAAGGAAGCAAATTTTTGTCATTTAAATTAGAGCACAGTGTTAGGATGTCATCAATATAAAAATTCATTTTGATTAGTGAGATATTAGAATTTGTAAGACAAGGAGAGGACTTACCAGGTCTTAGGATGAAGTCACCCATCTTACTTTCCCCACTGGGTTATCAATACCTGGAAGGCAGAACTACCATCTCATCCATCTTGGTAGTATTTTCCACAAGGTCTTCCATGTTACACTTATTCAATAAATATTTGTTAAATAAATAAATCCCTAAGAGAAGAACCTACCTCCAAAAACAGTTCTGTTGCAACCAGAAAAATTTCTTCTTTCTTCTTTCTTCTTCTTCTTCTTCTTCTTCTTCTTCTTCTTCTTCTTCTTCTTCTTCTTCTTCTTCTTCTTCTCTCTCTCTCTCTCTCTCTCTCTCTCTCTCTCTCTTTTTAACTAACCAGTGAAAGGATTCAGAAGATCAACCAATCTATGAAAAATCATTAAGTGTTAATCCAATATTATTTAACAAGTCACAAGTAGGAATACACTAAGGGAAGTAAAAGAAGAAAAATTTTTAAAAATTAGTCCCTACAATCTAAAGAGGTAGTAATCTTGGAGAAGAAATAGGAAATATAAAAAAGGAAACTAAAATAAGTAGCAACTACTATATGAGAATGCAAAGTAGAATATATGCATTTAAGAGGTACAGACAGTGGATATTAAAATTATTAAGGTTTTCCATAAAGCTATAGTATGTAGATATATCTATTAATAATTTGCCATATTAAAAGTCAAAATGAAAATGTTAAGGAAGCCATTTTAAAATAAATAAAATAATTACATTTTAATAGTAAATTTTGAAGAAAAAATAACTTTTCTTTATGTCAAAACAAAACTAAGTAGAAGAGTCACATTATTTGGCATTTTGTTAAATCTCTTTACTGTCTACCTTAGAAGAAGTGGATTCCCATGTCTGCTTTTGCATTGATTCTATTGCCATAGCAGACATTATGCAGCCTCTGAAAACTCCCAATATTTAGTACAGAATGAGAGATAAAAAAGAAAATAATATCTTACTATAGTTATAAAAATAGTTTTGATCTTTCTTATCTCTTGAGAGGATTTGGGATCCCCAGGGTCACACTTTGGGAAGCTCTGACCTAGAAAGTCAGAGAGAAGAAGGAAAATGGCAGATCTAAAAGAGGAGTGGAAACTGTAATGGGGGTATTTTTTAAATGTCTATGGTGGGAAGACTTAGTTGTTGTAAGTCATTTAAACCTTTCTGCATTTCAATTTCATCATCTACACACTCCAAGGTTGCTTTGAGTAGTAATGAATTAATATATATAAAGGCTTTGTGAAATATAAAGCCTTTTATGCCTGCTATTATTTTTATTTAATAGACCCATGAATCGGGATTCAAATGATGAATAATTAGCATATGGATGTCTAGATCAGAGAGAGTAGAAGTGTTCCATTTTAGTGTTATGTCCAATGAACCACTTTAGTCCTCATCACTCTGCAGAAACATCGGACACTGATCATACATCACTCCGCCTTTGCATGCTTTATTAAGCCATCAGTCAGGATACTGCTGTCCTATTTTCTCACCTGGACACTCTTTTTCAGACATCTTTTCTGGCTCCTGCTTTTCTCTCTGAGAAGTCACTGTTTGAATTTCCCCAGGACACAAGACTGGCCCCTCTTCTCTGGTCCATCTACCCTCATTTCCTAAGGAACCTTATCCCATCTGATGGACTTCAATAGCATATCTACGCTGAAGAATTCTACATTTGCATCCCTGACTAACTATGAACAACCAGTTGCCTATTTTACAAACCTACTTAGTTGTCCAATAGGAATCTAAATACATCTAACAGCAAATTCTCTCTCCAACTTACTGACTCCATCTGCTATGCTTTCCTCCCTTCCTATGACAATGTTGAGGATTCCTTGGCCTTCAACACACTAGGTAGCCTCTTACCTCGTGTCCTTTGTATATCTCTTCCTCCCACCTAGGATGCTCTTCCCACAAATATGACCATGGTTCCTTCCTCATTTAATATTTTCTGATGTCACTGTCTCAGTCATATCTATTTAAAAAGCACAAACTCATTAAAATTTACAACTCTATATTCCCTGCCCTTTCCTGGCATTCCTTACCCTACTTAGTATCTATATGATCCTATTATAGCATGTATTATGCTAGGTTTTGGTGTGTTTTGAGTGTCCCTCAAGGGTCCATTATCATGGAGGCTTAGTCCTCTGTGTGGCACTGTTGAGAGTGGTAGAACTTTTAAGAAGTGAGGCCGGGGAAAGGGGGCGTTAAATCACTGGGGCATGAGGTAGTTCTGATGGGACCCTTTGAGTTCTCTGAGGGGGTTCTTGTAAAAGGAGGAAGCCTTGCATCTCTACCTGTTCCCGCTCACTCTCACCTGCAGTCCCACCATAGCTCTCTGCATCATAAGGCAATGCAGCCAAGGATGGCCATCACCACAGAGCCTGTGCTGGCCATTTGGACTTTAGAATTTCAGAACTGTGATATAAATAAATCTCATTTTCTTTCATATGTATCCCATTTCAGACATTTTGTTATAGCCACAAAAATCTGACTACTGCATAAGAAAGGAACATATAATTATTCATGGATTTTGTTTTTCTCTTGAGCTCCAATTTTGTTTATTTTCTTTCTACATAAGCTCCTTAACCACACAAATGTTTGCCTTGTTCACTGACATATGTATTCCTTGGTCCTGAAATGCCACCTAGCAGATAGTTAGATGTTTGTTTAATGTATAAATGTTTATATAAAAATCTGAAAGATATGACATTGACAAGGAGTAAAAGTGCCCATGGTGATGCTAAAAAGGCCAAGTGTGAGTGGAACCAAACTCAATTGGAGAAGAGCATTCCTGCTGCATGGCAGTAGATGGGAGGGAGCTCTTCACAATAACAAAAGGTAGACCTTAAATTGGCTTTTTGGGGATGCTCTAGAGTCTTATTCCATAGAGACTGCTAAAAATAGAGAAAGCCATTTTTCAGCCATTGTTAAGTGTAATCTGTCTAGAGGCAGAGGCTGCATGCAATGATTTCTCAGTCCTCTCCAGGTCTATGTCTTGTGATATATGAATATAAATTTCAGCTTGAAGAAAAGTCCCTTGTGAGTCCAGTATTGCTAGTCTGTTACCTAATACATAATATATAGTTTATATAAGCCTGTTTGAGAGAATGTAAATAATAGAGCGAAAGTAAATGAAAATATAGGTGGAGGATTTTCTATGATGTTATAACTTTGAAAGTTATTTTTAAGTCATACTTTGTTATAACTTTGAAAGTTATTTTTAAGTCATACTTTGATTTTATTAATTTACCAAAAATAATGCTGTGGAAAATGGGTTTCAATTTTTTAAGATGTTTTGATGTTTTACTGTGCCATTACAGAGCACTTTTCCATCTTCAGTAAAGATAAAATCTTCCACAAGGGAAACCTGTAGAGCCAACTTTGGAGGTTAAAAACTCAGTAATGAATGTTCTTGCTCTTGTGGGTTATCTCAGATCCTCAACATTATTTTAATGTCATTTTTAATGTGAATTTCCATGCTATTTTAATTCATTAGTCATGGGCTATCATTTTTTTGAAGTAATTACTGTAATTTCATCAAATGACATAATTATAGTAAATACTTTGATGTAATTACCATAAATATGGAAAGAGACACCCGAAGGTGTAATAATGTCACAAACTAAGATATTTATGATGTGTAAAGACAAATTATGATGACATTTATGACATGTAATAACATCACAGAGTTCTGTGTTTATGTTGTATAAAGAATAATGATATAAATAGAATGTAAAATTACATCATGTAGATTAATTTCTTTTATAAATAGTATAGAAACTCGAGAGCTCTACAAGGCTTAGGGTTCAGATTAATAGATCATTGCCACTTTTTAGCATTTTTCCCCTTTTAACCCTAATAAATGACTATGTTATTTTATTGGGGTAAAAGCATTTCCTCTTTAAAAGCATAGACATAGACACAAAGCAGAGGCACAAAATGAGAATGCATATTTAGTCCTTGGAAAAATATTCATTTGAAGAGTCAAACAATAACTGTACATGTTTAGATGTAAAACTAATGTTAGTTCATATTGTCAATTGAGACTTATAATAGGTCACTTCAGTATTTTCTTACAAAGCAATCAGGTTTACTAGTACTTATCACAGCAGACACTGATTTAATTGAAAGATTTATTCTTTTATCAGATTGTAAGGCTTTGAGTTCATGAAGAAATAACTTTATATGTCTGTATTCTGACTTCTGGAATAATGTAAAGTAGGTATCAAGGAAAGTAGAAGATTCCAAGCCCAAAGTAAAGCCTAATTTTTGATCTTCAGCTTTTATTATTAGACTGAGGCAGACAAGTACCTTAATAATTCTTACTGAAAAGTCATAGTTTAGGATGAAAGATACATGAGCACAAATTAGTTTACTTATAGTACTATTTATAATCATAGCCATTTTTTGCAGGGGAGGAATCCAACATCAGAAAAAGATAGCCTTTTCCTAATGCATTAAACAAAGCATTTTTTTTTTTTTTTGGTGCATTTGTTCAATCTGAGTATACCTCAAGTCTAACATTTAGTGGTCTTATTGGTCATTTTTCTTTCCTTCTACTCTCTAGTGGTGTTTGAAAGACCCTTCGCATTCTGGAACCTTAGTAGTCCTCATACCCTTGACAATGTTTGAGGGCATAGCAATTTTCCCTTCATGGACACCTAATTCCAGATGACCACAGTGATAATTTTAATATTTTGCCATTTTATCCATGGGCTTCTAAAGATCCATTCACTAGTAACAAGTAGATTATGCTTGCTGGTTTTTTTGTAAAACCAGTTGGTTCATCTATAGATTTCTGTTTCCTTCAAAGTTTGTTGCCTGCAAGCACTTCTTATCTCAACTTCTAAATTTCTAAGTGTTCTTAATTGCCAACAACAGAATCTACTCCAGCTGGTTTAAGCTGTAAACAAATTTATTAACTCATATTATGGCATTCACATAATCAACCACAAGGACCAGAAAATTAAGCTCAGAAGCTACACAATCAGGAAAAAAAATTATAAATGCTGCCACTGGGCCACTTGCAGCAATAATGCCACTACCTCTGGGCTAGCATAGCCTTCCTCTGAGAAGATAAGCATAGAGCCATGGGAATGTACTGCTACAACATCTACCCCTGCTAGTTGGAGAGCTCAAAGTCCCTGTGTCACATTCCTCAACAAATCAGCTATACAGTCACTGAAATATGCCTCACTCCTCACATTGCTCTTTGCTGCAGGGAAGTCATTATCTTTGTTTCATCTGATTGTTGGAATCTAGGTCATGTGACTGTGTCTCTCTTACATAGGAAAAAAGAAAGGTGAGGTCTTGACCTTAAACTTGAAGAGATGAAATTATAATGTGGAAAGTTACCTTCAAATACAGGAATGATTTTCAATAATTTCTGGGCTATCATTAACTTTGTATATATTTACTCCATCTGGGAAATACTGTATGGAAAATTGGGTTTAGAAAACATGTGAAAATATTTTAAACTGTTCCCAAAACATACCACTCAAGATTTGCCCTTTTCTTAAATTATAAAGGTACTTGCATGCTTTTGAGTTTATTCCATTATCTTAGCAACAATTCCCTTTAGAATCAGGTGGTGGTGGTGATGGAGCAGAGCGTGCAAATGGATGCTCTTCTGAATGGGTATATGTTGCTCAAGAAGTATATTGCCCTAAAAACTGAATGCCACTGAACTTTATTACGTTTCATCTATCATCAGATATCAAATATTAATTTAGAATTATTTTGATTTCTACTAAATTACCAGGGGTCACCACAACATATCTGCCACAGAATTAACTAATTTTATGTAACACGAATTCAAGTCACAGTTTCTTAAAATTACAGGCAGGAAGGTCAGCACTAGTTAGTCACTGAAGCCATTCTAAGCCTATTAGATTAACTCTCTTTTAAGCCAATGGTTTTTATTCTGGAGAAGAGGGTCATAGTGATTTAGTATCACCAAAAAAAAAAAAAAAAAAAAAAAAAAAGAAGTGTCCACACTCAGTTAAAGACCCTGTTTTGGGACAAAGAAGTCTTCTAGGGCAACTGAAGTAGATTTCCCAACAGAAAAGTTCACCTCACAGTCCTTCATAATGAGCATGGTGATAGGTTGAAACACAAATAAAATAGAAAGGAAAAATAGTCGTGTTAGTCATATTTCCATTATTGTAACGAAGTACTTAAGATAATCAACTTATAAAGAGGGAGTGTTTATTTTGACTCACAGTTTCAGAGGTTTTAGTACATGGTCCCTTGGGCCTTTTCCTTTTGGACTTGTGATGAAGCAGTATATCATGGTGAGCATAAAAACTGGAAATAATACTTATCTCATGATGGCCAAAAGGCAGAGAGAGAGAGAGAGAGAGAGAGAGAGAGAGAGAGAGGAGCCCAGGGTCCCAATAACTCTTCAAGGGCACACCCCCAGTGACTAACTTCTTTCCACCAGGATCCACCTCTTAAATGTCCCAGCACCTCCCATACACTGACATCCAACCTGTAATACATGGGCCTTTAGGGGACGCTTATCCAAACCAAAGAAAGCATTGTCCATACAAAACTTATGAGATTTTCCAGATGTTTGGTGGTAGGGTAAATAGGTTAAAAACAACAAGAAATTTTATCTAACGTAGTGAAAATGTTAAGACTCACTTTGAGAAAATTTAGCTAAGCAACTGAGAAAATGATAATTTCTTATCAACATATTAAAAAGTATATAGCTAAATGTTATGTAATATAAATATTTAGCAAGGAAATGCCACAACCAAAGTTAGAATTTGCAAATAAAGTTGAAGAATATAAAAATATCTTATTTCTAAGCATAGCAGTAGAGCTTTTGCTTCGCAAAAAAAAAAAAAAAAAAAAAAAAAAAAAAGCCCCAGCATCAGTAGGGAAAAACAAATCATCAATTTTCATAATTATTAGTGTTTTTTAAATTTATTTATTTACTTTAGTTGTACACAATGCAATACATTTATGTTTACGTGGTGCGGAGGATCGAACCCGGGCCGCGCACGTGCGAGGTGAGTGCTCTGCCGCTGAGCCACAACCCCAGCCCAATTATTAGTTTTTGATAGCAAAATATTCTCTTAAGTCTATGATCAGTGTTCCCAGGACACAGGTGGAAAATAATACACTCTCAAGTTCAAATTCATTTTGCACTATGTAGATTTTTAACCACATTATGTCAATAGTTTCTTAACCAGTAGAATTACTTGCCACTTAAAGCCTAAGTGGTATAATTGTAACCAACTCTTATTTTCCACTTTATTCCATTTTAAATTAGTTTTATAGCACTTAACTGTGTTGGAGTTTTAATTGAAGTCTCCTCTTTCTCCAGATCATCTTGAATTAAAAGATACCTGAATAAGACAACTTTCTGAATAGGTTAGCTAGGACAATGGATGCTGTTAAATCTGGAGATCACATATCAGGAATGCTACACACATTAAGCAGCTCAGAATGGTCAGTGAATTTAGGACCTGTGAATTCTGAACCTGACTCCATTCCTGCCTTCCTGTGTGCTGCCCTCAACAGATAATCTAACCTCTCTCCCACTTCTGTTTTTATCATTTATTGAATTAAGAATGGTTGGAACAGAATGTTTGTCAGATTGCCATGGTATGACAGGGATATGTTTGAAACTAGTAGAAAGTGTTTTGTCCATCTCCTCAGCAAAATGAAACAAGCCCCTATTGTGTTTTAAGAGTGAACTCAATTGCCTGATTTATGCTGTCACATGTTTGCGAAGAGTGTAAATTGATTTTCACTCAAAACAAGACTGAAAAGCCAAAGTGCTTGCCAAACTCAAAATCACTAACCTGTCTGGAAAAGCTCACCCAAACCCAGGGAATCTGAGGGACTATAAATGTTTAAATCAGCTGCTTGGAGAGAGCAACCGGAGCCAGGGTCATTCTACCGAGGCAAGCTAATTGTAAGCTATACAAACAAACAATCCTTCGCAGGAGCACAGTGGTCAGTTTTTCTCCAAATTGATTAACTTTCAGTACAACTAGACAGAAAAGTCTTCACACATTTATTCTAAGAAAACTAATTTCTCAAGGCAGATCTGCAATGTTCACACGCACTAAGTTTGCAGGGAATGATGCTTAAAATGTGTGGTCTACTTGGGTACAGTGGAAGTTTCTCAGAGTTGTGAAAAGCTCAATAACAACATGACTTGCCATTTTACTGAATTTCAACATGATAGCCAAAAAGTTAATCCCAGTTTTGGACAGCCCTGAGTAGGAAATCCAGGTCTATGGCTATTTTTAGTCTGCTTTTTCCACGGTGTGACCATAAGAACTGACAAGAACAATTTTAGGAGGGACAGTTTATTTGAGGGTTCACAGTTTCAGATTTCTCAGTCCATAGAAGCTGGCTCCATTTCTCAGGGCTCAAGGTGAATCAGGGAGAAAGGGTATGGCAGAGGAAAGAAGCTAGGTACATGGCACCAAGAAGCTGAAAGAGCATCCACTCAACAAGGATAGAAAATATATCCCAAAGGCATGCCCCCAGTGACCCACCTCCTCTAGCCACACCCAACCTGCCTACAGTTGCCACTCAGTTAATCCCTATGAGGAGATTCATTCACTGATTGGGTTAAGGCTCTCATAACTCAATCATCTCACCTGCAAACTTTCTTGTATTGTCTCACACATGAGCTTTAGGGGAACACCTCATATCTAAACCATAACAATGGCTAATATTCTATGTTTACTTTCACCATTTCTATCAAGTGGCAATAATTATTGTTCTTGCCTCTTAGGGTTACACAGGCAAAGCCCACAGAGATGAATGTGGTTTACTACATGCCTTTATCAACATCCACTAAATCTCTTGATTCTTATAGTATTTTGAATGAGAGACAGGAGCTTTTCTAAAGAGACCAACAATCTAGGTTTGTCCAGTTTTTATGTTAAGAATGCAGGACATGGGGCTGGAGTTGTGGCTCAGTGATGGAGCGCTTGCCTAGCATGCGTGGGGCACTGGGTTCGATTCTCAGAACCACATTAAAAAAAAAAACTTTGTGTCCATCTATAGCTAAAAAAAAAAAAAAAAAAAAAAAAAAAAAAAGAATGTAGGACATTCCGTGGTAAAACAGAGTCCAGAGTCGGGGCACTCAGGGAAGGTTGGTCACCATAGTCTTTTCAAAGGAACAACTAGGATCACAGAAATCAGAATTATGTCAAAGTTAGTGAAAGCCTGGAATAAAAATTGTATGTATGCTTTTTACATGACTCTATCCCTTAGTATCATAAACAGTCAGTTCAGTCATCTCCTTCATTTAATCATTCAACAAATGAAAAAGAAAAAAAAAGAATCAGACTTTCCCCCAGATTTTTATTGAGGATCTATTATATGCACAGTGTAACTGGAATACAGATGTGACTTCCTAAGTGAGATAAAGTGTGATAGATGCTACAATAAAGGTAAGTACAGGATATGGAAAGTGGAGAAATGTAGTGTATTTCAGAACTTATAGTTTTTATCTATATATTGTAAACTCCCTGCATCTTCTCATGTGCTTACTGGCTATTTTTATATCTTCTTTGGAGAAATGTTTGTCCAGAGTCTTTGCCCATATTTTTATATTGGGTTATTTTTCTTTTTATTGTTGAACTATAAAGTTTCTTTATACTTTTGGAAAACAAGTTGCTTATCAAATATATGATCTGCAAATATTTTTTCCATCCTGTGGGTTGTTTTGTTTTTGCAGTACTGGGGCTAGAACACAGGGCCTCAAACATACTAAGCAAGCACTCTACCACTAAACTACACTCCCAGCCATTGTGGTTTGTTTTTATTTTTAATTTTTTGGTAGGTGTTTTAGTCAGCTTTCTCACCGCTGTGACTAAAAGACCCAATCAGAACAACCGTAGAGGAGAAAAAGTTTGTTTGAGGGCTCACAGTTTCAGAGGTCTTAGTTCATAGAAGGCTGGCTCTATTCCTCAGGGCTCAAGGTGAGACAGGACATCATGGCGGAAGAGTGTGGAAGAGGGAAGCAGCTCACACGATGATCAAGAAGCAGAGAGAGAGATCGTCACTCTCTAGATACAAAATATATACCCCATAGCCACGCCTCCAATGAACCACTTTCTCCAGCCACACCTTCAATTACCTGCCTTCAATTACCAGTCAATTAATACTATCAGGTGTTTAATTCACTGATTGGGCTAAGGATCTCATATCCCAATCATTCCTCCTCTAAACCTTCTTACGTTGTTTCACACATGAGCTTTTGGGGGACAACTCACATCCAAACCATAATTGTCGAGTTTTTTGAAGGACCAAAGTTATTAATTTTATTGAAGCCCAAGTTATTTGCTTTTGCTTTTTCCAAGGTTGTAAAAATTTATTCCTATGTTGTCTTGTAAGAGATTCATGATTTGGCAGAATGTAATGCACAATCTTACTTGTAGATTGTAGGGCTTACATTTAAGTCTTTGATTTCTTTTCAGATAATTTTCATATATAGCAGGAAGCACGGGGGCAACTTAATTCTCTTGCATATAGCTATATGCTTCTCACAGCATTATTTGATTTAAATAAGACTAATATTTCCATTTAATTGTCTCAGCACTCTTGCAGAAATCAATTCTAAGTTTTTATCATTTTTTCCTCTTTGATTCATTTAGCATATCCATTCCCTTTCCTGACTCCCAGTTACACGATCCTGTGTTCTGATCATCCAAAGCTGTTACTACATACATTTACTGACTTATTAATTTCAGTTATTATAACATGCAGTTCTATTGTGCTTTCTAGATGACATCCATAGGTGACAAAATGTTATGAAATTCTTCACACTTTCATGTATTTTGTTCATCTTTCTTCTCTTTCTTGAACACAGTTTAAGCACATAGTTAAAATCCACATGTGCTAATTTTAATAACAATCATTTGCTGTCTGTTTTGTGGTATTTTTCTCTTTATGTTTGGTAATATTTTATTCAGTTTTAGAATTGTATATAAAATCATCATACAGAGAAATACTTTGTCTTAGAGACACTTCCCTTTTTTCCTTTAAACAAACGATGTGAGAGGCTGATTACCTCAATCAGAGATTCAGCTGGGCCTGGCAGGGTTGCAGTTTTAGTAAGATTGACTTTACCTCTGGTTTACCCTTCTTTCTAGGGCATGGCTTTCCCAGGCTTTTGATTTAGATACTGATGGGTCTTTGTCTTATTAGTTATAAAATACTTCAGGAAAAGCACTCTAGCATTCCACTCTTTGCAACTTCAAAATCTAGCGAGTATTTTGAAGAAAAAAGGCCAGGTTTGATATAGGTCCTTTTCCCTGCCAAGCCTGTGTTTCCTAAGCAAAGTAAGATTGTGCCTTACATTCTGCCAAACCCCAAGAACAGTGGTCCAGCTGCTTGTCATACATCTCTTTCAATAGAACTGGTAAGAAGTGTGGGTTCAATTACTCTCAAATAATCCCTGTCTTTTTTTTCCCAATAAATTCTAAGTTAACAAAACTAAGTTTGAGAAATTCTGTACTGTGTCCCAGACTGTAAGCTGTAATTCATGGTAGTAGAAAGAAGTTCTGCAAAAAACTATAGTAGAGAAATTGTATGATTTTGTTTTATGAGACATTTTATCAATGTTTAAAAAATCTTGGAGCTTCTTTTTAAATTATACTTATTAACATCTTGCTAAACACACATTGGGAAAGATTATTACAAGATTGATAATATTTGGACAATGTTGGTCAATCTATGACCATATGGTAATTAAGAAAATATGTAGGTAGGTTTGTTTACCCAAACTTCACCCAATTTAAAATGACCTGCAAGGATATATACATATAATTCAAAATTCTAGTGCAAATTGAAAGTGAAGTGACTGAAGGAGAGAAAATAGTGTTAAGAATGTTTAAGAACGAAGCATAAAGTATATACAAAAATAAATACATGATATTTTGTGGTTTTTTTTTTTTTTTTTTTACTCATGGGCAATAAATTTTATTCAAGATTTTTATATCTATAGTGGAAAAAAAATGAGGTGATGTCCTTCCAGGATGCTTTATTGTTGTTATTATTCTCTTCTGTTGAAATACACAATTACTTGAACTTTCAAATAGCATAAGAGATTCTTCACAATGACTTAACAAGGGAGAATTTATCAATATTCTATTGGTAAGCTGGTGATGTAAGAACATAATTTGACTGAGATTCCACAACCACTAAATGGCATTTGACAAATCCCACTCGCTTCATGTAACGTGGTAGGCACATTACTATAAAAATCAGAAGCTGATAGCATCTCTGAGGTAGATATTGTATAATCTATGTTTTTAAATGATACCTAACTCTTTTCATAAGTCTCAAACATCCACTGGCCTGGTCATAGAAGAGTGGCTAATAATCACATCCTCACCCTCAGCAGGATCAGTAGTCAATTAGCTTCACCACTAGAGTTACTTAGAAACAAACAAGAAGCAGGAACCAGATTAAACACGGGCCTCTTAAATTTTGGAAAGGTGGATCAGGATGGAAGGTAGAATATCTTAGGAAAGGCATGTGATTGTTTCTAGCTGGCACTGTTCTAAAATACTTAATAGAAAGGAAAACATTCAATGAACCATTGGTGATAAATGGCCATCACTGTTAGCTTTTGTTCATAACTTTGGTTTCACCTCAGCATTAAACTGCATTTGGACTTTGGCATTGCCAGAGAAGCCAGAGGTCAGCAAGGTCATCTTCTTTCTCCATGTTAGCAGAAATTGTGCTTAATTGTGGAGCAGCAGTGGGCAGAAACTCTAAGGAAGGACATTCCCATATCCCAAGTAAGTTGTCCAAAGTTGCATCTGAAGTTATTGAACTTTTGACCTGTAGTGTCTGGGCTTGTGCCCAAATGAAAAAACTAAAGTGAAAAATCTATTGCTACTTCTTGCCCTAAGCTCTTTGTCTTGGTAAATGATTTGTATATAACAGAATGATGTCTGTTCTTGAAAAACCCTTGCTTACTTAATCACTCAAGTTTCTTTCAAGACAAAGAATGCCCTCCACAAAACTGAAGCTAAACATTCTTACTAAATTCTTTCAGGTGAGAACATAGAAGGTATATAGAATTCTTAAAGATGTATTTCTTGCACACTAGTGCTTCTTCTTCTATAGATCCCTTTTGCTTATTTATGCATAAGTAATTTCTATAAGTAAGTGATTAAGCAAATAAAATTATAATGCCAAGGGTCAGTTCCCTATACAGATCTCATTTTAATAAAATTAGGTAGAGGAAGAATGAGGAAGAAATAAGTTTTCTCAAGAGGCACAGAAAGAACTATTTTAAAAGTGTACCCACATAAGACCTAACTTTGTTATTGATTTGTTTCATCTATAAACATCCATCAATTATAAATTTACATGAATGCACACATACAATGATACAATGTAGAGGCTGGGTTTGTGACTCAATGGTAGAGCACTTTCCTAGCACATATGAGGCACTGGGTTTGATCCTCAGCACAACATAAAAATAAATAAATTAAATAAAGCTATTGTGTCCATCTACATCTAAAAAAATTAAAAATGATACAATGTACACTGCATGTACTTTTATTTGTATGTTCACTTTAATTTACCTTTCCATTTTTTCTTGATATAATTAAAGCCTTTTCCTCTCTTATTCTAGTATTGCCATTTCCCTCATTCCATCCCCAGGACTGACCCAGGAAAACATCTTACAATTGAGTATATAGATGGCTATGTTCTTTCATACCTTTATAATTTTATTAAGTGAATATATATGTATCTGTTTAATCATGTGCATATGACTTTTTGTCTTTTAATTCATTTATAAAATGGGATGATCATGTGATTGATTTATGATTCCCCCCAAATTCATATGTCAAAGCCCAAACCCCCATGAGACTCCATTTGGAGATAGTCTTTAGGAAAAAAGTTGTTATAAAGTCAATAGAATGGGGCTCTAATCCTAGAGAAGTATGACTTAACAAGAAGAGGAAGAAATCAAGATCTCTCTCTCTCTCTCTCTCTCTCTCTCTCTCTCTCTCTCTCTCTCTCTCTCTGCCAGGCATATGAGGACACAGTGAGAAGGGCCATCTAAAAGCCAAGAAGAGAGCCCTCAGCAAAATCCAACTCTGGAGGTATCCTGATCTCAGACTTGAAGCCTCCAGAACTGTGAGAAAATAAATTTTTGTGGTTTAAGCCACTTAAAATCTCTTTTGTTTTGTTTTATGGAAGCTAATATTGCTATAAATAGGTTCTGCTATCTCATTGTTCTCCTTCAACGCAAGTTCTTAGAAATTCTTTCAAGTCAAATGGATTAATACTAAGTTATCCTTTTCAATGATACAAAACATCATTAAATACAAAATATGTACAATACAAAATACCCTAAAAAGAGAATTTACCATTATTTCCTCAATCTGTTTATGTTCATAGTCTTTCCATTTTAAAAAATTCCAGTATCTAAGTAATTTTGTAACAATTATTTTTGCTCATATTTCCACATACACTGGTGTTTTTTTTTTTTTTTTTGTTTTTTTTTTTTTTTCCTTAGAGTGGAGGTCCAAGAGGTGAATTGCTAGATCAAACATGTCAGGGCAGGCTAGGCAATATAATCCACACTCTACGATCTTCCGGGACTCCCTAGCTCAGCATCCTAGTCAGATGGAAAAAGGAAAGAGCACAGAGGGGCATGTTTTAAGGATGGTGTGTTTGCATGGGCCAGGCCTAGAAGGGACACACTTATGATCTTGCTCACAGTCACTGCTGGGATTCAGTCAAGTGATGCCAGAAAACAATCTAACCACATGGCCAGGAAGAAGAAACAAGTAGATTTTGGAGAATAGTAAACACCTTCTATCAACATGTGTAATATGCGTGTTTGTACACGAGGGGGAGGGCAGTGTTACTGGATAATGTTGTTTTGCTTCCCCAAATAACTATAATTCCATATGAATCCAGTAAATAAACCTGAGTGTCCTAAGTATTTCACTATAGGTGCTGCAATGATTTTAGAGTGATATCTCATTCTTTAATTTGAGTTTGTTTTTGTGACAAGGAAAACTGAATATCTTTTCAAATGCTTGCCAGTCACTTGGATTTAATTCTCCATGAACTTTTACTTCATGATCTTTGCCCACTTTCTAATTGAATTTGCTGTTGCCTTCTTATCAGTTGATAAAAACATTGTTGCAGTTACTAACTTCTGAGTTGCAAATATTTTCCAAACTTTTATTTCCTTTTTACTGTTGTGTTATATTTTCCTATAAATTATTATATTTTTAAACAATAAAATCTCCATTTTTCTGTTATGATTTCTGATGTATCATCTTAGCTAAAATAATTCTCCACATAGGTTGTGCGTTTAGTCTTCCACATTTTTATGTTTAATCTTATTATACTACTAAACTTTAAATCTTTAACCTTTCAATGTATGGTTCATGGTAAGGGTAGTAATAAAATTATGGATACAAATAGAAAGATGAATCTCTACTAATAAATTGAGTTAATCCAAACAAACTTTTTGGCAAGTCACTGACCTGTAAGATAGCATCCAATTTTATTTTCTTCCAAATGTTAGAGGATCAACCCCCAAATTTTGGGTTTCTCAAAAATATCTCAATCAATAATAAAAAAGTTCCTTGTCATTTTCCCCATTGTTCCCATGCAGTGTGAGAAAACAGGTCAATGAGATCTCCATAAAAAGCCTCCTGAGAAGAGCAGAGATGCCTGTCCCAGTTCATCAAAGAACTGATCAGATTCTGTGAAACCATTCGCTTGACCTCTTGGGAAAAATGTAACTATAAAGAGATAACCACAGACTTAAAGCCATGATACAAATAATACTAAAAATCTTTACCACTAAGGAAATCCAGGTGTGAATGTCTCCCACATGAACACGTTTTCTCCTGGTTCTCTTTTGCCCCTAAATTCAGAAATGCTTTCCTTCCATTGTCAAAGACAAATGTCAAGGTTGGAGACTACTTCCAGTCATGTGACTCTGGAGCCACACTTTATTTTCCTTTTATTCTTATAAAAGCCCTTTGCCTGGGCTTAGTAGGACAAGTCGAATGTCTAAGATCTAAAATGTCATAAAGAAATACTCTTCTTTAAAAAAATCACATTTCCATGAACAGAAATATTCAGAACACAAGGAGAGGATAGCACATTTTAAAATACCAGAGTAAACCATGGTATTCTTTCCCCAATCAGCTGTACACAGCTTCTGTTAGATTGTATGCTAACGTAGCCCTCACACACAGAATGTCACTGACATGAAGAAATTCTAAGAAAATTTTTAAATGAAGTTTGATTTTCCTGGCAGACATTGCTAAAGCTATTCCAGTTTAGATGTTCTGAGCACAGCCCTGAATTTCAGCACTTCTCTAATTTCAATCACTTCCACAGGCATATCTTTATTTAATCATTTCAGTTTGAAGGCATATTTGTTGTCCATTTTAAGCACATTTCTTTCATTATCACTTTGTCACCCCAAAATAGTATTTTCTTGAGGGCTCATTTTTATTTAGCAAAATGACCATAATGCCCTTTAAAAGTTGTGAACCCTTCTTTTGAATATGTTCAAATACCTAGAGCTGCAGACTCAAGGATTTTGAGAATGATTTAACTTGCATTCATGCATCAGACTAAAATATGTTGGCAGAAGAAATAAAACAGTGTGCATGGTAGGGAGGTGACTCTTTAGTTGTAAAATTTGTAAATACTCAAAACAAATGATTTGTAGTAACCTTTACTGAAACTACTCTGCTCATCTTTTTTGAAAGCATTTTCTAGTCTAATAAGTACCTGCTGTTTAATGGAGAAAGCTGCCATGATTTACCTGGTTCTCACTCCTTTGAGTGGCTTGACTCAGAAACTTTTCTCTAGATATTAAATATCACTGCAGACAGATGTAATGAAAAATATAATTATTCCCAGTAATATATGTAATGGTGGCATTTATCCATTTGGATTCTGGAAAGTTCTGAAAACCTGAGGAAAACTAAAGTCTTTCTCCCCAAAGAATGAACAGAACAAGCATTGACAGTTTGTTGAGGTGCTGCTTCACCTCATGAAGTCCATTCAAGGACCACACACTGTCAACTTCCTCATCGTGGTAATCTATTGAGGTGTAGCAATGTTGCCACCAACTTAGCACTTACAGCTATACATACTTATTATCTCTCTTGTTTTCTTTCTTTCTTTCCTTTTTTTTTGGGGGGGGGTGCGGGCAGTCGGGATCCTGGGAATTTAACCTAGTGGGGCTTACCCACTGAGCTACAGCTGCATACCCAGCCTTTCCATCCCCCCCCCCCTTTTTCTTTTTTTTTTGACACAGGGTCTCCCTGAGTTGTTCAGGCTGGCTTTGAATTTCAATTCTCCTGCCTCAGCCTCCCAAGCTGCTGGGATATTATCTCTTGTTTTCTGTGTATAGGAGTTGGGGATATGAGTTCTCTGCTTTATGGCCTCACCAATTTGAAGTGTTAACGAAGATATTCTCTGAGCCTGTGGTCTCATCTGAGGTAAACACAGGAAGGATCCACTTCCAAAACTTGTATGCTTTGTTGGCAGAATTCGGTTCCTTGCAGGGCCTTGGAGTCCTCCTTTTCTTACCAGCCATTGACCAGAAGCTGTCCACAGTGCCTTGCCCCATGGCCCTCTACATGGCTTAACACAAGATGTTACAGCAGGCAAACAATCTTCTAGCAAGACCAGCTTACAATCCTAAGTAACATAAGCATGTATACACTAAACATACATCTCACCACCTTTGCAGTATTCTATTGATTAGAAGCAAGTTACTGGTCCTGCCCGCACAAAAGAGGGCATGTACGAGGTGTGTTAGCACCAAGAGGAATAGATCATGAGAGCAGAAGGGCATCTTAGAAATTGTCCCTATCTTTAGTATAAAAGACATAATAATTATCAGTTATGGTTTGTTTGTTCCAAGTCGTATATATGTTCTTATGTCTCATTTAATACTCACAGCATGCTAAGGTAGCAATTGTTATGAGCCCATTCAGATGAGAAAACTAAAGTGTAGATATTAAGTAATTTGCACAAAGGACATAGGAGAGTCATGGCAGAAATGATATTCAAGTCCTAACAGGCTGATTTCACAGCATATTCTTCACCTTTGTGATATGTTGCTTCCAGAACTAATCTTTCATTTATACATTTAATTCTTCTCTTTTAAAATTATTTTGTCTTTAAAGGTTTAATGAAACATCTCATTATTGCATTTTTATTTTCTCCCTTTACTTTATCTTTCATAAATTCTTTCTCCTACTCTTTCATCATGAAAATTTTCAACATATAAAAAAGTTGAATGACCTATTATCCCAGCAGCTTGGGAGGCTGAGGCAGAAGGATTGAGAGTTCAAAGCCAGCCTCTGCAACTCAGCAAGGCACTAAGCAACTCAGTGAGACCCTGTCTCTAAATAAAATACAAAAAAGGGCTGGGGATGTGGGTCAGTGGTTAAACACCCCTTAGTTCAAACCCCAGTACCAAAATAAATAAATAAATAAAGTTGAAAGAATGCTACTTGAACACCTGTGTCCCCATCACCTAGATTCTACCTTTAATAGTTTCCTATACTGGATCTTTCACATATCTATTCTTCCATGTACTCCTCAATCCATTTTACTTTGTTTCTTTTTGTATTTCAGAGAAAGCTACTATCTCATATAGTTTTAACAATAGTTTTCTTCCTTTTTAGAATTTGTTTTCTTCAGAGGACTTCTTGTTATCTTAGAACATGAAACACAGTAGATGCCAATATATTGTTGGCATTGTTGTTATTGTGAAACATTTGACTTTTAAAATACTGCTGCTCTCCCACAGAGTGTACCATTAACTTTTCCTAAAAGAAGTTACATTTGTAAATTTCAATCTGCACCTTCGTTAGACATGGAAACATAAGTTATATCAACTGCTCATGGTAAAAGAAATGAAAAGGAAATCATTGGGGAGGTTTCTTGTGGAAGCGTATTCTCATGTCAGTTGATTTTCACAGACTTAATTTTGAAAGGATGTCTATGGTCATGGATGTTCCAATAAAAGTCATGTGAGGAGCAGCAGAAAGTTCAGGTACAGGCTGCGTAGCCCTTTTCACCTGTTTGTAGTATGACTCCCTTCCTTCCAGACATGAGTTAAGAAGGTCATTACTAGCTTGCAAATTCCCTTAACTTTTGATAGAGAGCAAGTCAAGGTTGACAAGGCTGGTGTTCTTCTAGCAGGGTCTTTAGAGCAGAGAAAGCTGCACTTTCCTTTCTTCTGGGAATTATTTTGCTCCTAGGGACTCTTTCAAAAGTATATCTTAAATTGAATAAACCATTAAGCTGCAGCTCCAACAATGGTTTTCCTCCAGAAAATGCAAACATTAACATAGTAGGTGTGTCACCTATTCAAAACTCATAGCTCATAAGGAATTGGTATAATTTGTTTTTACTGGATGTCTTAGATTAAAGTCCTAAACGTCACTCAAAGTATCATTATTAGCAGGCATGATCACTCATGACTGTAATCCCAACAACTTGGGAGCCTGAGACAGAAAGATCATAAATTCCTGGCCAGCCTCAGAAACTCAGGGAGACCCTATCTTAAAATAAAAAATTAAAAAGAACTGGGGACATACATAGCACAGTAGTAAAGCACCTCTGGGTTCAATCCTCAGCACAAAAACAACAACAAAAATTATCAATACTTACTCTACTTTTTGTTAAAATAATATTTTTTTTCTGAATGTCTCAGGAGAATATGGATAATTAATAAATTAACAATTCTAGCAGTTCTTCAGTTGTAAAAGATTACCTAAAATTATGCTCTGTATTCAAAACAGCTAATTGGTTTTTGAGAAATTGATGTTACTACAAATTACTTCACTTTTTTTCTTTTTAAAAAAAGGACTTGGGTTTATATTTGTTGTTGTCAAAATAAACAGTTCTATTATTTCTGAGTCGAGTGCCATTGTTTGGAAGAGAGTCTCCCCAAAACCCACTGGTTAAAGGCTTTGTCCCAGGGGTCCCACTGGGAACTGGTGGAACCTTGAAATGTGGGACCTTGTGGAAGCTTGGTAGGTCACTGGGGCTGTGCTTTCCAAGCAGATGGTAGAATCTTAGTCTCTTGGTCTGTTTCCTGAATCCCATCCAATATGAGCCATTCACTCTGCCTCTCACTCTGTGATGCACTCTCATTATGAGAGGCCCAAAGAAACGGAGCTGCCTGACCTGGACTGGAGAGCCTCCAGAACCATGAGCCAAAATAAATCCCCTTTTAAGTCAACCATATAGGTATTTTATAATAATCATATGAAATTGGCTAATCTTTTGAGTGATATGTTTGTCTCATGGGTAAGATGATGACTATTAAATAGTTTTAAAACCCCATTAATGTAATAATACAGGATCACTTACCCTAGCACCTGTGTTGATCAAGGTACTTGGACAAGAAACAGATTACCTTTGAAGGATAATTTAATTCTGACTGGTGTGATCACAGTGGGCTTCTAGAACGTGATTCATAACATATTTTTTAAATGGGTAGAGAACTATAAAGTCACCCAGACCAACGACATTGTTTTATAGATGTAAAGACAAGACACATGTACCCTGAATTCATATGTGCATGTATACAGCTGGCAGTAAAGCTAGGCATTCAATTCTAGGGTGCAGATATTTCTATCTTTTTTCATTTATTATTTTCATTTCTTTGCTATTTATTATTTCTCCTTGCTATTTCTGTCTTTAAGGATTCCCCAAACAGAAGTAAAGAGTTTTATTTGAGTCTTAACTTAGGAATTGAGCTGTGGGGTAAAGTCCTTTATCACCAATGAAGCCTACTTACTCCTTCCATGTTGACTCTAATCTCACTTTCAATATAAGAGAAATCTTTTCTGAGGCAAAGAAAACAGAAGCTTGGATTAGAGATCCAATTGCTTTAATGTGAAGATGGCCCCAAATGGACTAGAAGCAACAGATATATAGATGTATATATAGATGTATATAATATCTGGAAAAACATCAAGCCTGCAAAGTTTTAAATGTTTTGATTATTAATTTTGATAAGAAAAACATCATCATTGTAGATTTATATCATGTTTACCATAACTTTTATAAAACAAAAATTTAAAGTTGTTCTAATTAGAATATTACAATTTTAAACCAAAAGGACATAAATATCCAAATTATTGGAACCTAAAACTTTCAAATGTCATGTATAGCATTAAGTCTCCTGAAGTAAAGAACCCAAAATGATTGTTTAAATTTTTTTTCCTATTTTGAATTCTACACATAATTTGTAAATTACTTTTAAAACTAGAAAGAAATAATATTTTTAAAATGGTACTCACTTGTGCAGTTCCTTTTGGATTACGAAATCAAAAGCTTGTGACATCTTAAATTGATATTTCCTTTATTTTCTGAATGTCCTTTTGGGTTAGGTCCATTCTAATGTAATAGAAATAGATGGCAACTTATCAGGTGGAACCTGGCTGGTCCACATCAAGGCAGGCCCAGTTGTGCTGTCATTTTGCCAATTTGCTGCAAAACTACCACAAATTATAAAAATGAGTTCCTAAACTTCCAAAAGATGATTGTCTCAAGCAAGGGCACTTTCCATTGAGCTTAACTCTTAAAGAAAATAGCCATTAAGAGTTTGAAAACCTCCATCATTTGTCATTCTTTTGAAGCTAAAGTCTATAAGTTAGAAACTTGAAAAAAAAAAAAAAAAAAAAAAAAAAAAAAAACCTCTGTATTAAAATAAAAGATTTTTTTCCTTTTCTCTCCCCCACCCCCAGTTGTTTTTATGTCATTAGATCCTTGGAGACAAAGCCAACACTACAAGAAATTTGAAAAACATGGCTTCAAAGAACAGCTCCACTGTCTTATTGATAAACTGATATATTATTATTAAAACTACTTGAATTCAGTCTTCAAATGTAATCGTTCTTTCAGGGAAACTGGAAGACACTTTAAAAATAATACATTTTGTCCATCATCTACCTTCATCTGTCATTTAAATCTGATTTTCATAGGTGGGGGGAGAGGAAAGGAAAGTTGTATGGCTGTTTTCAACATGCTGTCAAGGATTCTTATTGTCACTTGAGGAGGTGTCTGTACAATTTCCTCCTCCCTGATAGGATAATATGCTGACCTTCCTTATTCAGGCAAAATAAAATAGGTTATTGTGGCACTACCCACCTCCTACACATAACTTCATTTTCTATCAGGAAAGAGACAAAAGAACCTTGAGAATCAAAATCACTTCTACTTCATTTCCTCAGTTTTCCTTGCAGGTGGAATTTGGAAACTGATGCTGAACAGTAACTAAGGTCTAAAAATTGAAAACTTCCTCTCATAAATCAACCCATTCGGAAGCTGTCCTACAACACTGGCAAAAGAGAGAAAGGAGAAAGCCGAAAGTATTTCTGAAACCTCAGACACAGAATGAACTCAACAGAGATGCCCAGGAAAAGCGGCAGCTCCAACGTGCCTCGTCTTTGACTCTTAAATCAGAAAACGTACATCCTTATTATGGGATGCTAGAAAGGCACGGTTTCTGGGAGGTTTTCTTTCTTTCTTTGTTTTCTTTTGTGGGTTTGTTTATGTTAAAATAGTTAAAATTATGTCTTAACTGTTGTTCAATTCAGTTTATCAGAAAATTAAGAATTAGAGCTTACTCCCAAATTTAGAAGGAAAGATTAAGGAATATTTAACAAGTTATATATTCAGATTGTTAATGAATTTAATAACAATTATCTCTGAGACTGTAATAGAATCAGAAACTGAAGGTAGAGATGTAGTTTGCCTATCTCTGGGCAAAAGTTTACCAAGTACAGTAACAACGACTGTCACTCTTTAAAATTTAGTAGCAATCCTATCAATGCCATTAAAATCCCTTATTCATTTTAAATTGTCAAGCAATTCTTCTTTAAAAAAAATAGAAAATTCATTGGAATGAAATTACACATAAAACATATTAATGTAGCCTCCATGTCCATCACTAATTCATCCTTCCATTTAATTTCATGTATTTTATAAAGTTTGTTGCCCAGTGTCATGCACCATTCTCAGTAGAGAGAATATAACACCAAAACAACAACAATAGCAACAACAACAACAATGACAAAAACCCCACTCCCTTCCCTGAAAAGATTTCACAGTCTAACTAGCAAAATATACTTAGAAGACAACAAACAAAATATTACATTTTAATAATATTTTTAAATTATACACAACTTTCAGGGAGATGCAAAAATGTGAATAATAAACTCTTACAAAGAAGGAAAGTTAGAAAAAAAAATGCATAGAGGATATCTAAGCAGAAAACCATAGCAAAAGTATTTTAAAATCACAAATAACTCTTACCTTGAATCCTCATCAAAAAACTTTAGAGTCAGTCTTTACAATTATCTATTAGAATCTGAGCTCAGTAAGATCAATTAACATTTTGAAGCTGCTTAGTGACAAGAAATAGGGCCAGATTTTGAATCTAACCCATTCTGCTCCAAACTCCATGTTCTTTGTTCTGGAAACACAGTTCATTCCCATCCTCCTTGCCTGTGAACCTGCTACACTGATTTTTCTCAACTCCTTTGCTAATTTGTTTTCAAGATCATTGTTATTCAACTCATCTCTTCCTTTTTTGTACATTCATTCATTTTAGATTAAATGAGCTTTTAGAATCTTAGAACTGGAAACCATCTAATTTGACATCCAACGGAGAACAAACAATCCCAGAGAAGTGACTTGAGCAAAGTCATAAAGCCACTCAGCTGTGGAGTAGCTCCAGAAACACTTAGTCCAGGCACCTTCCCTTGTTCCTGAGCTATCTCTTATCTTGAGAGGTGATAAGGTTAGTGCCTATCTCCAGTAGTAGCTAGTTTTAGCTTCTTTCCTTCCTTCCGTCCTTCCTTCCTCAAAAAATGTGCTCAATACCTATGGGTAGGGAGCTTGGAAGACAGGAAATGAAAGACAAAAACACGAGAAAAAATCAAAATAAGAAATGCAAAGGGTATGAGACAATAAGAGAAAAAACAAGAAAGCAGAGCTCCAAACTGGAGCCCCAATTATCAATGTCAGAGGGCATTATTAGAAGTATAGTTCGTGTTTTAAGCTTGTCTATTGCTGCAAATTGAATATTCTTTGTCTTCTTAAATTTTCAGGAAAATCTACTGTATACCCATCCATAATGCCTCATAGTATGGAAATGAAGGAAAATAAATTGCATTTTGTTTCTGGATTTACTTCATTAAATGTAAAACAAATTTAGACAGGAAAGAGAAACTTTATTTAAAATAATATAGCCAGGGGGTGTGGGGCAGGAACTATTTCAGTAGAGGAAGGATGACTATACAATAGGGAAATATACAAAAGTCTCTGAGGTCAGGCAAAAGGGCTTGTCTTTAAAAGGGAGGACTAATCAAAACCAGGAAGAACCAGGTATGGGGAAGTGGGAAGAAAAGACAGTGTATTAGTCAGCTTTCCATTACTATGACAAAATATCTGAGATAAATAACTTAAAGGGAGTAAAGGTTTATTTTGACTTGCTGTTTCAGAGGTTTCAGCCCAGAGTCTTTTGGCCCCACTGCTTAGGCCTCAGTTGAGACAGAACATCATGGTGGGAGTAAAACTGTTCACTTCATTGTGGCCAAGAAGCAAAGAAAGAGGGAAAGGGTCTAGGTTCCCAAAATTTCCTTCATGCCCCATAATGCCCCTAGTGTCCTAACATCCTCCCACTAGGCCCCACCTCTTAAAGGTCCCACCACTTCCTAAAAGTACCATCAGCTGGAGTCTTCGAGTGACACTCCAGATCCAAACTATACCCGGTAGCATGATAGGATAGTTGGTCAGGAAATGCTCAACCCTGAGGTTAAGCTATTCTTAAAACGTTGCTATACGCTGGCTCAAATTGAGGGAGAGTCATTGTTTAGGGGTTCCAGGGAAGGAATGAAGCTTATCCAAAGGTGAATTAACAAGCATTTTGTTCTGATTATATGGGAGCACAAGCAGTTCACATAATCATTTATGAGGAAAAATATGGGAACTGGGAAGTTCTGTGCCTAGCCTTGTTATAGGTAAATAAGGGGGCATCCTTGAATTTTATCTAAGTCCTATGGAGAAGGATGGTTGTTGTACTAAGCCCTTTTCCAGAACTCTAAGGGCAGGGGATTTAATTTTGTCCTTTTCCAGGAACACAGAGATGAGATAAAATTCAACATTGTCAGCTTAAAGCAGAAGAAGGAAACTGTTGTGAGAGGTGACATGGGAATCAGATAGGGAATTCTGGAAGGAGGACAAGTCAATACCTGAAGTCTCTAGAAATGCATGGAAATCCTGTGCAATTTCCTCGCATTAAATCATCATGGCTGGTCCTCTTTCATTAAAAAAAAATTAGAATATTTGTCTGCTCTAGTGTTAGCACTGGGCCATAAAGTCCTTGAGGACAAATAATTTACCTTTCTTCACTACATCCCTAGCATCTGACATCAAATAAGTGTCAAAAGACCAATCTTGTGTTTTCAGTGGTCCATGCCATAATTTTTATAGGAATACACACAGATTTATCTACATCAAAGTGTATTTAGTCTGTGGATGCATTACATACCATTGTTAACAAATATTCAGTAATCACAACTTATAGACTTTCTTTGGAGGGGCAGTTTTGGAAACTGGTGAAAGCAGCCAAGTATGATAACTGGGTGTGGTAGATATTTGTGCCCAGTGTAGAGTGCAGAACCAGCCTGAAGTTATTTCTATTTGCTTTAAAGCCAAAAGAATGTGCTGGCCAAAAAATCTCCAGAGGGATTCAGACCACAGGCTGTCAGTGCATATCCTCAGCTCTATGTGTTTCTTTCTTCCTGCTAGACTAAGAACTTGTGAGAGTAGACACTTTGTCTTCTCTCTTCATTGATTCTACCAATGACAGAAAGCATCATTATTGAGCAAATGAATGACTGAAACAGTACGTGCTTTGTATAAGGGTTCTCTAGAAGAACAGAATCAACAGGATATGCACATGTATGGTTATGAAAGGGAGTTTATTAGATTGACTTACAGGATCAGAAGCTGGATAGTCCTACAATGGCTGTCAGCAGGCTAGAGAGCTGGAGGAACCAGTAACTGCTCAGTTCAAGAAGCTGGATCTCAGAACAAGAGGCACCAAGGATTCAGCCCCAGACTGAGACTGAAGGCCTGGCAGCTCTGTGGAGTAAAGATGGTGAGACTTCACATTAGAAGGTGAAGAAGCTGGAGTCCATGTTCATGGGTGATGGTGGTAGCAACAGATGCAGGAGCTTAAGAAGAATCAAACTTACATTTGCTGTGCCTTTCTCCTTCTGTCGCTTCCTGTTCCGTGCAGCTTAAAGAACAGTGCTGCTGGCATTCAGGGTGGGTCTCCTTCCTCAATTTACTGTCCCAGATGCCAGTCATCTCTGGAAGTACCCTTATAGATGCACCCAGAAGTCTCTTAATCCTAAGCATCTTTCAATGCAATCAAGTTGACAATTCAGATTAACCATCACATCTTCCTTCCTTATCAAAATCAAAACAGTCATGGATTTCACTTATGATCAAATCTGTTACAGTTTGAATGTGTCACCCAAAGCCCCATGTTAAAGATTTGTGGGTCATTTAAAAGGTGGGGCTTGCTAGAAGGAAGTTATGTCATTGGGGAAGTGCCTTTAAAGGGGATACTGGAATCCTGATCCCTCCTCTTTCTTTCACTTACTGTTCCTTGCCACCATAAAGTAAGAAAGCATGTTTCTCCATCTCATGTTTCCCACCATGATGAGCTGTCTCACCAAAGCCCCAAAACAATGGGACCAAAGAATCATGGACTGGAACCTCTGAAACTGAGCCAAAATAATGCTTTCCACTTTTTTAAAAGTTGATTATCTTAGTTTTCTTGTCATATTAAGGGTAAACTGACTAACATAGAACCAGATCAAGAACCTATTATTGATTCAAAATAAGACAAAATAGCAGCTAAGAGTTTTTCTCTTATGCTGGACAGATGCTTGCAAGGGGTTGTGCAGCAAATCACTGGCATTATATTCTTTTATTCAGCTCTGAAATATGCCAGTTACACTGTAGTGAAAGATGAGTTAGGTAGTCAATATAAAATTATTACATAAGTAACTTAATATGGAAAATAAATATTGTCATTTTCTAAGAAGAGTAATAGGAGTTATCCAAAATACCTGGTATGGTACCATGGGAGAGAGATGGGACAAGTACACGAAACTGTCAGTGTTTTCGTCGTTAAGTGTGAGAAATTCTGAGTTTATATCTTTTATTTATAAGGAAAGGGAAAGAGAAAGGAAAGATAAAGAAATCTTCAAGCCAAGAAGGGAAATCTGGGAAGAAACCACACCTCTAACACCTGATCTTTGACTTCCAGCCTCCAGAGCTTTGAGAAAATAAATTTTTGTCTTTTAAACCACCAAGTCTCTGGTATTTTGTCATGGCAACATTAGCAGACCATTACTGCAATTATTTCAGTAAGTGAGAATGGAAAAGCTTATTTATCTTCCAAATTGTCCCTAATAACTAAAGGAATAACTTCAAATTTGGACAGATGTCATTACTTATGAATATACATACAGAGCATTGGTCTACTTCATTTTATCATGCTGATTCTCTTATTGACCAGAGACATATGCATTTTTATACTTTCTAGGTAGGGTCTTCTCTGATTTCTGCTTTGGATTTTTTTTTTTTTTTTTTCAGAGAGAGGAAAAATAAATATGTTTACCTTACTGGAGTCAGAATATAATCTGGTTCCATCTCCAAAGACAGGAAACTCATCTACAATTTGCTGGCAAAGGGTGATCCCAGCTTCGCTTGGTAGACTGTGGCATTCTTTCATGTTGAACACCTACAAGTATTTACTTCCTGAACTGACTGAATACCTGATTTCTTTGCAATTGCTCTCTGTCAATCTCAGTTTTATACTCTGCAGCAACAGAGAATGGGATCATTGCATTTTTTTCTGTGCCACTGCTTCTGGTATGCAATATAACTCCTGCTGTGATTCCCTGGATCTTCTTCCCCTAGACTGCTTTTCCTTCCTTAATTCTCTTGTTACTCATTTGATGTGATTTCCAGAATCCTTGGCATTTTTATTTATTTGTCCCCTGCTTTGTCACCCTTTCTCTTGTAGAACAGAAAATTGAAAATGTTATGGTGTCCCTACACAGATAACTATGAAGTAACTTTGAATTAGTACACTGAAAAACACTACCTAAGGAAGGATCGTTTGCCATATGCAATTCATTCCTGTAGTCTGATGACCAGTAATGGGGTATACTAGCTTAGTGCTTTTTGAAGAATACAATCATGCATTTGGCATTTTAAAGATTTTCTTTGTGACGTTTTGTTTTTTGAGATGGGGTCTCACTGTGTTTCCCAGGCTGGTTCCTGAATTTAAGGGTTCCCAGGATCCTTTCACCTCTGCCTCTCAAGTAGCTGGGACTTAAGGGTATGCTACGACTTTCAGCTTAGCTTTCTTATCTTTATTTGTGTGTGTGTGTGTGTGTGTATGTGTGTGTGTGTGTGAGGGGGGCGGTGCTGGGGATCAAACTCAGGGTCTCACACATGCTAGGCAAGTGCTCTATCACTGAGTCACACCCCTAGCCTAGCATTTTTATTTTTTTAATTCTTCAAGCATATCTTCTTTTTCTTCTTCTGTTTTTTTTTTAAATGTGCTTATTTACCTATATATATTTTTTCTTTCTTCTTTTTTCCCTTCAACTCTTAAATTCTGGTTAGCTCATGTATGGTGAATATATTCCTTGTATTAGAGATTTTTGTTTTTCTCTAATGAGGATTTCTTGATGTTTTTAGGCTTTGATAATATACTCTCAAATCTAAGGTTGTTGAGTATAAATCCGATTTTTTGTATATTAGAGTTATTTTGTTGCAGTCTTAAAGCCATCAAGAAGATTTTGTTGTAAAAGAAAGTAACTTTGCTATTTACTAAAATGTTTTTAAAATGATGGCCTAAAAGAATGCCTCAGATATTATCAGCTTTTAAAAAGTTAGTGAAAACAAAAGCCTGTGATTAATAAAAAAATTTAAAATGATTTCTTTTTTTCCTAATATTACCTATTCTTAAAACCATTATCTTATCAATGAGAACTTTCCAAATACTGTAAGTTACAGCAGTGCCCATTGCTAAATAATTGCTCTATAATCACATCTAATTGTCTTTTCTCAGAAACATTTTTTAGATTGGGTTCTCTTTATCTGACTTTTGTCTTTCACTGATTTATATCCTTATTCCATTTTTAAATTTTCTTCTAATTTATTTTGGCTCTATTTGTTATTATTGATAGCTTTTTGAGATAGAAACTTGAATCTCCCCTTCCTTCTTTCAAAATTTAAGTATCTGTGACTATATACTTTCTGTCAGTACTATTTTAGGTACATTCAATGAGTTTTGATAGGTCTCATCTTTATTATGTCTTATCTTCATAATGCAAATTTTATAATTTCCATTTTGATTTCTCATTAATATTTAAATTCCATGGAATTGTAATTTTATAATTATGTTGTTTGTTTTAGTTTAATTCCATTGTTGTCAGAGAATATACAATAAACAATTTCTTATGGTGAAGTACATCTTCCATTTTGTTTAATGTTCCACAGGCACTAGAAAAGAATTTCAGTGCTATCATTGTTGGGGAAAAGTAATCTACTTTTGTCAAGTATGCCATGTTTTGCTAATTGTGTGGCTCAGACCTTCTCTGTCTCTATAGTTTTTATTTATTTATTTTCTGTTGCTTAGGCATCTATTAAATGAACTGTACTAAAGCCTCCTGTTATGTTTATGGATTTATGCACTTCTCTGTTTAGTTCTGTCAATTTTTTGTTAGTTTTATCTCATTTGAAGTTATGACCTTTAGCATATAGTCATGGGCCATATAATATTGCTTTGGTTAAAATTGGACCCCATAAATGATGATGGTTCCACAAGATTATATCACATTGTGATATTGTAACTATCTTGCCTTGCATAAGTTTACGGGCATAATGATGAACTCACAATGACACACCTCTCAGAATGTCTATCTTCATCTTTAAGTAATGCATGACTGTATGCACACTATTTTAAATTCATATATTCATAAATTCAATATTAAATTCATAAATTCAATATTCCTATTGGACTGATTATTTTATCATTGTGAAATATATTTATCTTTTTAATGCTTACTACCTGAATGTCTCTTTTTTGTGCTGGCACTAGAATTACTATAACTTACTTTTTACTAGTGTTTGCATGATATATCGCTTCAACCCTTCACTTTTAACCACTTGGGGATGTATTTTGTGTGATAACATATAGTTTTGTTTTTGTTTATTTCATTCAGTTGGACAATCTTGACTTCCTTTAGAACAATTTTTTCAGCTTCTTTTTTTTTTTACTTCTTTAAAAAGTTACTTATACATTTTTTTTTTTTTTTACCATTTTGTTTTGATTTTAGAAATCAGAGTATGCCTCATTGATTGCCTTTTCTATACATCTGGAAATTTAGATGTTTTTAAATCCATTTATTTTCTTTTCTTTCCATTATTATCATGTGTTTACTGCTACATTAATTTAAAACTTGATAAGCCATTGTGCACAGATCAAACTCATTTATATTAACACATATATGTTAACACTTTTAATGCTCTCTTCTCTTCCCCCCGCCCCCGCCTTCAGCCTGAAGAAATTACTTAAATAATTTTTGTAGTCAGATGTGCTGACAATGAGTCCTCCAAGCTTTTGTATGTCTGAAAATATTCTTATTTCACTTTTGTAATGATAGGATCATTTTCTGTTTGTTTTGTTTTGAGGCATAGTCTTACTATGTTGCCCAAGGGGCTTTGAACTCTTGGGTTCAAGTGAACCTCCTGCCTCAGCTTCCCAGTTGCTTGGATTACAGGCCCATGTCACTGAACCCAGTTTTAGGATAGATTCTGTCATGTTTACAATTCTAATTAGGCATATTTTCTTGTAGCACCATACAAATGTAATTTCCTTTTATTTCCCCTCATGTCAGTTCTTTCTGTTGAAAAGTCAGCTGTTAATGTTATTAGCCCTTTGTTGAAAATAATATTTTGCATTTAAGAATTTATCTTTGTTTTTGGTTTTCAGTGGTCTCATGTTGTTTATATATACTGTTTTTTATTTCTTTTGCTCCTATTACCCTAGCTTATTGAATTTGTGGAATATTTTTTATCAATTTTGAAAATTTCTAAGCAACTGTCTCTTTACTTCTTTTGGATAATTCTGTGTATTTTTAATTAAGCAGTTTTACTCTTCTCTAATCCTAGGCCTTTCTGTATCAAGTTGATTATTATTTAGATATTATTTACCATTTCAATCTATTTTGGCTATTTTCACTATTACCTTGATTATATTAGGAATAATTATGTTAAAGTCTTTGCAAACTTCAATATTAATATCATCTATGGGACTGTTTCTATTGTTTGTTTTCCCCCTTGATTTCATGTATTTAGATTTTTAAAATTTTCACTAAACACTGTATATAATAGAAATATACTACATGTTCTTACAAGAATGTATTAGACTGCTAGGGTAAAGAGCAGATTATTTAATCCCTTGTCAGGGAGTCAGCTTCATCAAGGCTGATTGGCAGTTTAGTAAGAATCAGTTCAGAGTATGATTTATCCAAGCTTTGTTTGTAAGTATGGTCAGTCTTTACCTCACTTGCAATGAAAGACTAAAGGAAATTCAGGTTTGCCCTTCCAGTGTTTCTAGCTCAACTTTCCAGTATCCTACCTTGGAAAAGACAAACTGGCAAATATGAAGAGGAAGACTAGCATTATGTTGAGGCAGGTACCATATCTCCAGATTCTTTTTGTTTTCTAACCACTAAATTATAGCCGGGGTTCTTGGTCTTTCTTTTAGAAGTGATGCCACATATCTCCACATTACACATAGATCTAAAACTCATAGCAGAAAAAAACAGTTTTGCATTTGAAGTTCTCCAATTTATCATTTTAGAACTATGCAACTGTCTTGTTGGTTTCCATTTCCCTAGAAGTTGTCTAGCCTTTTATAGTAATATCCAGAATTTGCATATACCTTCACTAAATATAAATGGCAGTAATCATCACCTTTTCCTTGGATGGTGTCTTGCTTCTGTGGAATTGTGGTTTATCTAACCCTCATTCTTTCTAAGTTTTATAATATAGAAGTTAGAAACTTATATGTATATAACATGTAATATATATTTCTGCTTTTTTTTCTGGATATATATGCTTATTTCTTTATATATATATAAATATATATATATATATATATATATATATATCTTCTTCTAGAAGTGTGTTTTGTTGTTCACTATCTACAACATAACATTTGAAAGCTGAAGTCTAAGGAAGAAAAGAATTTTCATTTTAAATCCTCTATCACTTACAATTTCTGGTTCATTAATCATATTCTTATATTATTTTGTTGCTTAATGTGTGTTGATCTTATTTCTTTGCAAATTACAAACTTTTGAGAGGAGTGTTATTTTATATCTTGTATAGGCCTATCATAATACTAAACATAGAATAATTAAAAGCCAATTTGAAACATCTGATAGTTGAAAAAGCTAGTCTATGGGACATGATAAATATTCATCACAATCACAATTCTTCCAGCTTTATCCTTGTAAATCCTTGTCTAATCCATATATCCAGTTATCTATTCATATGTATACCATTTCTCTTTGACCCCCTGCAAATTGTCTTTATAAAACTCTGCTCAAGGACTGATAGAGTAAGCATACATGAAACACATCTACAGCTTTTGTAAATCTGCTTACAAAAAATAGTGGCTCTTTGCATTGTTTCTTATCCCTTAAGTGTGAAATCCATCTTAGAATTTAGGGTAATGAAAGGTTTATTTCTCATGATAAACTTGCATGCTTCTTTCAATTAAGCAATGGAATTCTCTAATCCATGAATCCATCTTCTTTGTCCTGACTGCTATGAAAATAAGAACTTTTTTTTGTTTAGTGACTAAAGTTGTCTTCCTTGGTCAGTACATGCACATATGTGCACTCATATATTTGTGTCCTTGTGTATGTATGTGAGCGTACATACACATACATATAAAAATGTACGTGTTTGTATAGGGTATGGCTATATATGTGATTTTCATTATTTTACTTTTTAACCCTTTGTTTATATGCTGTGTGCTAATTATTCTAGTGTTATTGTAATTGTGTATTTACTATAGTCATACCAAAATTAGTAAATTAGAATTAGAAAATTATTGAAAATTAGTGAATTGGCATAAGGCTAATATGATGACCTAGGATGCTAGTGACTCATCAACTTTGGCAAGTGACTTTTTTATTGCCAGGCAGACCAGTTTGGTATCAGTCATTTACAGTTCATCAAATATTGAATAATTAAGATGAAGGAAAGACAAACCATACAATCTCTTATGGTTCCTTTTCCTTGCTATTCATTTTTACTGACATTTTTGATTTATAGAAATGTTTAAAGATCTTCCCATGATACAAACTCAACCTTTTTGTGTTTAGAATTTACATGAAAAGAGCCAACTTTACAAAGTTTTCTCAAAGTTTCATGTTTGCAACATAAACTAAAGCATCTTGAGGTATCAGAAAAACTTAGCAAACTTTTGAAGTTTTTAGTACGACCATAAGAAACATTAAGGAAACTCTCCAGCCGTGGATGCTGTAAATAAAAGTTTAGGATGTAGGTGACATAATAGGCTATAATATCAAAGCTCACAGATTTGTGGAATTGTGGAATAGGAGAAAAATGATAACTTAATAGGACAATTCAGAATTTTCTCTTCAAAATCTGTAGTTAGTATTTGTGCCCAAATGCTATACTAGCAGCAATTTCAATCCATTTCCCAGATATTAGAAAAGTTCTGTCCATAAAATCCAGATTGTTAATTCCACTTCTGTCTCTTAAACCAGTAGAAGACAATGTTATTTGAAGGATCATTTCCAGATACAAAGAAAGGATAATTTGTGTTAATTATTTGGGGTCTACTAGTAAGAATTGCAGTTCTAAAGAAGCTTGAGTTCAAGCAACTGCAGTTGGTTAACTTCTTCTCCAGATACCTGTGGGTTTGAAACACAAGGCAGTATGCTTTCTGAGGGCCAGGGTTGGAGCAGGTTTAATAAATGCAGTCTTCCGCATTAGTAATTATCTAAATGTGTGTGTATTTCCTAATTTCTAGCAGGACCAAACAAATTTATTCTTGGTTTTAAAAAAGAAGTATCACAATAGTGATTTTTATAAACAAAACTTTTATTTCAAATATATTTTACAGTTTGTGTGTAATTAGGATTGCTTTCCAGATTCTGAAATTTAATAATAAATTGAACAGGCAATGTACAAAATAGTGGTGTTTACTTAGGCCTACTGAATTCCTACAATTGTTCTGGTAGTTTGGTTTCTTTCTTCTTTTTGAATTGGATCAGTGGTGACATCAATGATAACATAACTTTTATCCTTTTGGTTATATTTTGAAGAGCAACAAAGTACCATTCCATTCTGTATTTGTCTGCATCTTTTAAAACTGGCAATATGAGAAGTAAAATCTCTATATCTGGACTTGATTAATTGAAGAATCATGATATATTGTGATGAGAGCTGAACTAGTTCATTTTTTCCTCTCCTGTGGTAGAAATAGTTTGCTACACAAATTGGTAGAATAACTAAAATTGTAGGATATATGTTTAGCCTGCTTAACAAAACATAACTATTTTAAAGAACTTTTAGCAATACTATTGCATACACTTTACATACTAGTTACAATGCTTACTTATAAAACATGTCTTCTCTGTTGGCTATTATTAGATTGCTTTAGAAACTCAAGAAAATAAATTGGATTTTTTTCATAAATGATCTTTAATTCAGACATTGAACTGATTCATGCTTACCTTTACCTCCATTGTTATAATTGAGGTTTCAGTAATTATATGAAGTTATAGAGATGACTTTGAAATATTTAAATTTGTTAGGAATGACAGGGTCTTTATTTTTTTAAAATATGTATGTGAACTTCCTCAAACACCAATAACTAAAATTGGCACAGTTGAGATTTTTGAAAAGTAAAAAAGAATGTGTGTTTTTCGCTATTGCCAGTATTTTTTTTTTTTTTTTTTTTTTTGGTTGTTCAAGGCATTGGCAGTAGGAAAATAATCTATTATTATATGTTCGTCCTAAATATCCCATAAGAAACTAAAAATCATAAAGGCCAAGGAATGAATGTTTCTAAGTTGAAATGCTACAAGTCAAAACTAAGTGAACTTTATTTGGTAGAGGAGAGATGGTGGTGTTTGGGCCTTTGCACCCTGGGAGCTGAGTTCTCCTGAACAGACAGGATTTTCCTGGTGCACATAGACTGAGCCTATCCTGATAATGCCTTTGCCTGAGGAAACAGGGTAGCCCATGCCACCATAGTCCTGGGGGAGGGGACATGATGAACTGCACAGAAGGTTTATTTCTCAGCTCCAACAATGGACATTTCCTTTCAAAAGAGCATTTGTTTTGCAAATATTAAGTGGGTTGTAGTTTTATGTGTTTCTTATATTTCCATTGTTGCATTTGCCTGAGGTCTCTGAAGTCTACTGCTTTGCTCTAATGAACCACACAAGGACCATATAAGCAGTCACAGCATGGAACTGATGGTTCCAACACCCTCCAAAACTGTGTATGGAGAGATGGGGAGCTCTTCACAGTCTCATGCCATCATCTACTCACTGATTTTCTCTCAGTTTCAAGGTTTTCAGAGGCTTAGGGTGAAAAGGTTCTAGGCAATGGAACTGCAGAATTTGACATGCAAAAAAAAAAAAAAAAAGTAGCAGAAGGGAGAGGAAATTAGCCCCACCTCCTGGTTATTTTTGAAACACCAGAGGGTACAGAAGAATTATTTGAAGCTGTTAAATTAGCAAAAACTTTGTTTCTACCTCAGAGATTCTGATTTATTACATCTGGAATTGGGTTCTGGAATCTACATTTATAATAGTTAATTCTGAATTCTATGACTTAGACTTTGTAAAATATTTCTGTTAAGGGATAAGATGGGCAAGGTTTTAGTCAAATATACCCTTTTCCCATACTTTACATTCATTTGAATCAGGTGTAATCTGGTCCAGTGTCTTGATTTTTATTAAAAAAAAAGAAAAAGAAAGAAAGAAAGAGAAGAAAACCCAACCAACCAAATAAACAAAAACCCTCACAGAAGTATCTAGAAAAACATACTATGGTAGAAGAGACAAGCAAAAATGGCCATTAGAAGGAAAGGAGACTTCTTGTTTTTAACATTTGCTAAAAAAAGTGGAAGGTTGAATCTAGAGGCTCATGTCAGAGTATTAAACAATTCAGAAAGTGTACATTATTCTAAATCAGGCATAACAAGGTGAACATGATAGTTCTTAGCATTTCATGATCTGGAAATGTGAAAGGTTGCCATATGAACAAAAGGATGAAGCGCAGTTCTGAGGGAAGAAACCCAGCCCCACCCAGGGCCAGGGTCCAGCCTGGGACTAGGCACCGGTGCTCCAGGGAGCAGGGTTTCAAGTGCATCAAATTTGATTACAGGAGAGGGATCTTTTAATGCCAGAGGGAAGCTCAATTCCTGCCTGCGATGCAGTGTAACAAGTTCTGACTGTCCTGGGAATGTCCACTTTTAAAGAATGATACCCTTAGTTCAAAGTCAAATTCAGTAAGTTGGGTTATTTATATTAAAAACAAATTTGAATTATTTTCCATACGTTTCATAATGAAACTAATGATTACACCTTCACACAAGATTTGTGAAAAGAAACACAGTATAATAAAGAACACATTTGCTGTTTTTATTGGTGCCTTGCATGGCAGTAATACTGAAAAAAAGAGAATGGAAAAAAAAAAAAAACACAAAAAATAAAAAAAAAACAAAACAAAACAAAAAACCCCCAAAACCAAAAAATAGGTTGGTGGCAACCCACATCTTGTTTTTTTTTTTTTTTTTTTTTTTAAGAGTATATAAACTCCTGTTTTATTTTTATTGTGGCATGAATGATAACATAAAACCAAAAACATGAAAATATACAACTTATATTACACTATGTGTTATGAACAAAATATAAATCTATAACTCTATGTTATATTTACATAATTATTTATTTTATTAAATTTCAAGTGAGATGGTAGGTTGCACATACTTTGTTTTAAGCTCCAGGCATTTGATTGTCTCTTTTCTATTCTTTTTTAAAATTTTTACTTGTAAAATCCAAAATGGTACAAAGACTAAGAGCTTTAGAGCCAGTGGAGCTATATAAATACTGTTTTAATGAACCAGTGACAGAAACACTGGGAGGACAGGAATCAATCAGTAGGAAACTCAACACATCATTTTCAACCTTAGAAACTGATAGTTATAGGCAACTTTAAAATTAAATACTGTAAGCCTGGCTAAGCAAACACCAATGCCTATAAGACAAAGGGATATCTGAACCACTTTAAGTGGGCTTCATATTTTTCCTTGCAGACCCCATAAATTTTATTTTACTATTAAATTGATAGACAAATATTTCATAAACCTGCTTGTAAATATACAGTTGTTCATTACAATTCAATAATTTGCCCTTTAGAATGACTGAAATATAATAATTTTTGATGTTTTAAGTGTGATATAAGAGGTTTCTTCTGAGAATTGTTACAGCTTCTGGACTAGAAAATATCTGTAAATGGACCATAGAGTGGTTAAAGATAATTTTCTTTAAATGATTGAACATAAAATGCTACTCCAGAAATCAAATCTAAGAAGTAGTTTTATCCAAGAACACTTTTAATATCTGTTCCTCAGGGGAGAATTTGGTCTTAACAAGGGTGACGTTGTTCTCCAAAAGGGGTTTTATACATGGATAGCTCTTAACTGTAGATGCCAAGTAAACTTCCAAAATGGACCAAACTAACTTAGGTGTACATACGCTAAATAATAGTTTTTTATTTTTTTCAGTTGAAGTAAATTAATCAAATTATTATTAACTTACAAACAAGCAACTTTAACTTATTTTCTCCAGTGATGTTTTCTCAGATTTGTATCAAAACATGACTATTTTTAGAGGAACTGATTACAATAACTATAAAATTGGAATTCTGGCAAGATTATTTCTCAATGTTGGTGTGTGTGTGTGTGTGTGTGTGTGTGTGTGTAAGAGAGAGAGAGAACAGCTTGAATAGGTAGGTAGGAAAGAAGAAAGGAGGGAGACTTTATGTTTATTTTAGTTTGATCTCTCATTTCTTCTTCCTTGCTATTTTTTGGTCACCATGGGACACAGAAAAAGAATACAAGGTTTTAGGATTCTTTACAAAAATCATAAACCAATCAAATGCCAAAAGGCAATGTGTTAACACAGTAAGCTTCTATTCACAGCACCTTTTATCAAATGATTTCAAAGCACTTTAAACATTAATATAATTATTTTTGTGTTTGTTGTTTTTTGGGGGGAAAACTAGGGCAAAGAAATTTTGAAATTTTGACATTTAGTGAATTAAATGTCAGAACAAGTGAATACAATGCAAGATTATGGACTTGCTTTTTGTTTCTGTTCATGCACAGTTTAGTCTTGGACATCAACTTAACTAAACAAATTTCAAAGTTTCAACAGTTATAGGTCACTATTAACCATTTCATTTTCCCCTTCAAAAATTTTTTTAAAAATAGATCAACAGAATGTTTTGTCAATTCACTGGGACAGAACTGGTTTCAGCCATGAATGCCCTCAGTGGCATCTACCTGGAGCTAAAACAAAGTATTCTTGTAGCCCAAAGTCATGAAATGAAAACAAAGCATCTTTATAACATGGTGTAGAGTAAGTATCCAGCAAACGTGAGAAGTGAACCCACATAAGTCAGAAGAAATTTGTTAACAAAGACAGAAACAATTTTTTTTAAAAATCTGTTTTCACATTGTACATAACAACGATATAAAAACAAGTGTCTATTTCTTCCTTATTCAGAGTGCTTAAAAAACAAACAAAACAAACAAACACAAACAAAAAATTGGCTCTGGATGACTGTGGCAATTAAATAACTAAAATGAGTGATGAGAGCATAAGTTAATTAAGATTGAACATGACCCTCCTATTTATTCACTCCTTTGTATTAAACAACAGAATTGACATTGTTGGGGCCAAAATTTTTAGAAAGGAGAAAACTTATGGAAGAAGGAGTAAAATTGTGTGGGTGAATGTGTGTGTATGTGTGTATATGAATTGGAGATAGAAATCAGTTTTAAATATCTAACAGCTTATTGGCTGTATTTCCTAATCAAAGCAGAATAAAATAGACAAGGAGAAATAAAATAAATTATACATAACTTACTAATCTGGGAACAGCTGACCATTATTATTATTATTATTATTAATTATTATTATTATTATTATTATTATTATTATTTTATCATCATCATTATTACAACACTAGCAAAAAGAGGCAGTTCAAATGAAAATACAGTCATCAAAAACAAACAGAAAAACAAACAAAACAAAATCTCTGACATGCAGGATATGATCAGCTCCTCCAAGCAAAACCCCAGAATAAGTCTTTTGAGAGAGAGAAAAATTAAAGGACTTTTTTTTTCTTATTTATATCTGAAAATTAGACTTGAGGGTGGTATTTGGGGGTGAGATAGAAAAATGATGACTGGAGTGAACACCTTTAGCACATCCAAGCTACTGATAAAATTACTATCTGATGTTTCAACACAAAAAAATGGCAATTGGCTTGAAGTGATTTTGCATTTATTTGTACAGGCCCTGCCACTACCTTGGCATTTGGCTAGCAAAAATAATCTAAACAAGCTGTTTTGTCACCATCAGCTGCTGCTCTGTGTACATACTCTCCTGGCACTGAAATTGGACTTGAACAGATTCACCTTTCAGCAAAGGAAG
This sequence comes from Tamias sibiricus, assembly GCA_025594165.1. NCBI lineage: Eukaryota > Metazoa > Chordata > Mammalia > Rodentia > Sciuridae > Tamias > Tamias sibiricus. The sequence goes on from CM046661.1 coordinate 87,324,968, forward strand.
AGTAGTGGCAAGGATCACTGGGTTCAGCTGTGGGTCACTTAGTTGGGCTACAACAACTTTTAATCAAATGCTGGTTTTCATGGTATGAAATGCACATGGCCCATACTTCTGAAATGCAAAAGGCCTCCACCTCATTTTATGGAGAGATGAAAACTATCTTTTAAAATCATCAGTTCCAATTCATGGTCAGGAAAGGATGGAATGTTGGAGAAATAAGCTAATTCTATATTTCTGGAAAATGGCCAAATATGTTCAGTGAAAACAATGATTGTTTTGCTCAAAGTATCAACAGGCAAAACAAAACAAAACTCATTAAGTAGCAAACATTAGTAGAACCAATTGTCCAGGGAGAAGGGACATCTGGGAGCAGTTTGCTAGTAGCTTCCATGTTATACATGCACACCTCTATTACACAGGGCCACCTGATCCATCCAATAATAATCATATTAGAAATTTAAAAATATAATTTCTGAGCCCTATACTTGGTTAAGTTGTCATTTGAAGTGCAAAGTCAAGGTCAAGATTACCTCTAGTCACTTAGGAGGATGTGGGATTTCATCCCCAGATGTGGGTTTAACTCACAATGGTCCAATGTTATTCCTATTAGTACCTTAATCACACACATACATACACACAAAAATCCAAGATCAGAAAATATTTTTTCTCTAAATTTCTTATGTCTCTCTCTCTCTCTCTCTTTTCACCTGAGAACAGCACCTACAGTTTCCTTTAAAAAAAAAAAAAAAAGTCAAATCTCACCAGCTGCTGGTATTTCAGGTTTTTCAAGGGATTGTCTAAGATATAACACTTTCCTAACTTAAGAAGGAACAGGAAAAAGGAAAGGGAAAAATGAACTTGGTCAACACTTCAGTACAAATTTGGCACTTGCTCAAAGATGTAGTGTGGTGTGCAACAGATAAAGAAAGTTCTCTAAAGAAAATAATTATGTATTTGTGGTAGATAGCAAGGAAGTTAAAAACAGGCTCTTTTTCCCTCTTCCCCCCATGCACAGACTTCCATCTTTAAAGTATAGAGATGGAGAAGGTGGAGAGAAATAAAGAGAAATTCATCTTTCTTTTTTCTGTCAGGTGCATTACAACAACAACCAAAAATAATAATAATAATAAGGAAAGGAAAGAAAAAGGAAAGGAAAAAACCCAGAAACCCCCAAAAGAACAAAACAAAACTTATTTCTTTTTAAAAATTGTAGCACAAAACAACAAAACACATTCACAAGCCACTTGTTGGCACTGTGTACCTGAGTGAGAATTTCTAGAACATTGTAGAACAAACAGCCATAAAGTTTATTAAAAAAAAAAAAAAAAAAAGTTGACGGGTAAGACTTCAGTGCTTGGATGTAGCAGCTGAATTACTGGCATTATTTTACCCATAGCTTATTTCAATCTCTTGTTGTTGATATTGTTGTTTGCTTGTTGTGTTTTTTTTTTTTTTTTTTTCCTTTCCAAGCCTTTTGAGGCTGAGGTCTATTAGTCAGCTGATGTCCCAACTATTTAAGACTAACAGTTAAAGTAACAGTCAGTGTATGAGAAAGTTAATGTGCTTGGCCACTGGTAAGGATGAACCAGCTAGGGCTTCTTTAAGTCCTAAGGTCACAATCATCTTTTGACCCTTATCAGTTGGCTTGTCCTGCAATATGGTTTTCACTGTCACTCCCATAATCTACATCTGGGTCATCCTCATCCTCATCGTACTCATCATAAATTTCTCCATTGATGTCCTCAGCCTGTATCTCTTCTTTGATATGTGGCTCCTCTCCTTTCACACCGTAAGTGCTCTGGATAACAGGCATCCCAGGCTCTGGGCTGCTGGACACGCTTGAGTGCTCCGAGGGCAGGTGAGGGGAGGGCATCCCAGCCATGGCAATGGCTCCAGGGTACACAACACCGGCGGTGGCGATGGGGATCTGTGCTTGTTGCCTGTCATGGAGGAATTCCCAAAAAGAGATCATGAGTGAGTGTCTAAGTTGGATACCGGTCTTACTCTATAAATGATTTGCTCAGTGGTGTCCATCTCTAAGGACTTGACTGCCTAACATTTTAAAAATTATATCCTACTTTGAGTTGACTACCTTCTTTCCAGATAGCCCTTCATAGATTATAAGGCATTTACATGAATTGCTCAGTGGATTTTCAAAATAGTCATAGTGTTACTATTCTGTTTTGTGGGGAGAAAAACTGAAACACACAAAGATTAAATAGAAATACACATGTTCTCAACTCCAAGTTCATTTTTCCATCACTATAACATGCAGACTTTTTTAAAAAATATTTAAGCCTAAAGATAATTTAATTTTAATGTAAAACCCCTATAGTGTTAGAGCTCTCAGAATGCCCAGAATGCACCAGTACTGAATAATATTGCATTGTTCCCCTCTCTTCATGGGGTAGGAGGCAGGGCCAGCTTCATGGACACACAGCTTGTGCAACTGCACTACAGTCCCATACTTGGTTCAAAATCCTGCTGTTACAATCTTGAAATTCTTAATAACTTTTAAACAGGGGATCCTGTCCTCTCATTTTTGTAGTAGACCCTTCAGATTGTGTAACTGGTCCTAGCAGGAAGGAATTAATAGATTGATGTTCAAGAAGTGTCAGACTTTGTGTTCAGCTTTGTAAAGAGTCATGTACTTGGATGGAAATCACAGACCCTCAGACGGAGCACACAGACTCTTTCAAGGAAATGGAGAGTACAGGGCAGATTTGAAAAGTTATTTTCAAAGATATCCTCTGGCCATATGCAGAACAGTATTTGTTATTCTAAGTTCTCAGGATCTGTTTCAAACATGAGCAACTTTATGTCTATGTACTTTGAGATAATTCGGCAGAAGCAATGCAGTTGCAGACAGCATGTGACAACACTGTCAACAGCCTTGCCACAGAAACGGAGGAAAACATCCTGAGAGCTTCATTCCTAATTCAGAATGGAACTTTCCCATTCACAGCCTTGATGAGTCCTAAATATAATCCCTACTCTGTGTAATCCACAGAAACCATACATGTGCATTGATAGCTCAGTGATTCGTCAGTATTCAGAAACAAGTGTTTCTCTCTTTTGAAATCACTTTTATGCTGTGTTCTCTCAAGTAAGTTGTGAGATGTATAATAATTTATCATAGTGAGGTCTTGAGTATCAATAACCAGAAAGGATGAAAAACAGTAATACTTTCAAGTTAGGGTTTTTTTTTTTTTTTTTTTTTTTTCCGGTATTGGGGCTTGAACCCAGGGGCACCCGACCACTGAACCACATCCCCATGCCTTTTGTATTTTATTTACAGACAGGGTCTCACTGAGTTGCTTAGGGCCTTGCTAAATTGCTGAGGCTGGCTTTGAACTCCTGATCCTTCTGCCTCAGTCTCCCAAGCTCCTGGGATTACAGGTATGTGCCACTGTGCCAGGTAATACTTTCAAATTTTAATAGCACACTTTAAAATTACTTACTTTAAGATATTTTATTTGCAAATGAGTTGTTGACAAAGCACATGCAGGAACTAGGTGCTTGCAATGGATTCCTGTGGATGTATTTCTTAGGACCTTGAGGGTGACAGCTTAGTCTAAAATACACTAGGTTCAAGTTCTTTTTAAAAATGCCACTTTGCAACTAAATAAATATGTTTCGTTATCCCATTGAGTGTGAAAGGAGGTTCTTCCCATAAGATAAACAGCTGCAAGGTCCATACCCAACATTGAAGTATTGCCGCATTTCCTGTCGCCTGTTCCTCATGATCGCCTTGTATTCTCCAATGCGCAACTTTTTGCCATCCACGAGGCAGGTGCGCTTCGGCCTGGGCTTGTACTTGTAGTCTGGGTACTTCTCCAGGTGCTGCTTGCTGAGACGGGCTTGCTCCTCGTAATATGGCTGTTTCTCTAGGTTTGTCATAGCTTTCCAGCGAGATCCTGTGAACAAAGGAAGGTTAGGATTCCCATTTGCATAGCTTCTAAGCATCTGAAAAAAGAGATATAACTGAGAACAAGAAAATCTAAAAAACGTTGGCCCAAGCCCAGAAATACATAAACATGTTTTTGATTAGTGAGCTTTGATTCAAAAGGCGAGATCTCACAAGAACAGAGGTGTTGGTAGCACTCTACTCAAAGAAACTGTACCCAGAGATATGAACTCTGGGCAATATATTATTTTTCTGGCTTGAATGAGCAGTTTAACCAAACTTGTATATGATGTGTATAAAAGCCCATAGATAATTTAATAAATAAACCTTTCATTTATACATTAGCCCATAATGTAATTCAACTGAAAAGTTAGACAGTATTTCAGCACATATTCTGAATCTGAGACTATCTAGTTAATTTTTGTGTGGGGGCACATTATTTACTACAAGTGTCTCTGTATCACATAGTCTCATTCTCCCCAAAATCCTTCCTACAGGAGGGATTATAGTAAAATTCATTTCATTACAATGCAATTATAATTTTAAAACCATGTTATTAATGACCATGGGTTAGGTAACTATTATAAGTTAGATGTTGTGCTAAGAACTTTTCACAACATGTTGTCCTATTTCTACCTTTCCTCACAATCAAGATAGATGACATTTATAGATACTTTCATAGATGAGAAAACTGAGGTTAAAACTAGAGAAAGTAATAGACTGAAAATAGCAACATAAGGTTCAAATAGATGAACTTGAGTAGTTGTGTGAAGAGCATACCACTGTTAAATTTCAGATCTTTGACTCAAACTCGGGTTTAATAGAATTTAAAATATGCTACAATGTAGACTTTTACATACAAATATCCACCCATGATATATGACTTAGCTGTAATCAGAAATATAATGATAAGTAATTGTATTGAGTAATATTTTTATCTTAAAAAACTACTTTCAATAAAATATAAAGATGTCACTTTCCATGAAACAGTATGAATTAATAATGATAACCCATATTGTTTTCCCCTTCTTTTCACTATTAATTTTGGTGTGGATCCAACTAGGATTGAGAAAAACAAATTTGAAGCTTAACTAAAAATAGTTTATGCTAATTCTCATGTTAGATGTGCTTGAAAGCTTTGATTCTGTCAGTACAGCTATGTATAGTAGCAATAGGAGTAGTAGTAATAGTGTTCATTTTTAAAAGACAGACTTACTTTTATTGCAGATGAAATGTGTTTATCTGAAAATAGTCAGCTCAACTTTATCCAAAGAAACAAAGACCAAAAATCTGGAGCTAGGGGATCCCTATAGCGGTGTTTTAATGTGGTTGTCCCCCAAAAAAATTCATATTGGAGTTTAAGTCCTTATTGTAAGATATTAAGAGGGTGGAAACCTAATTCCACCATTTAGAGGTGGAGCCTTTGGTGAGTGATTACAATTAGGTAAAATCATTGGGGTGAGAACCCCATTATTAAACACTAGCAGGCTTATAAGAAAAGAGAGAGAGACCAGAGAAGAAAAACACAGAAGAGCTCCTTGTCTCTTACCACATGATGCCCTCTGCTGCCTCAAGATTGCCAGCAAGAAGGCCATCACCTGATGTAGTCACTCGACCTCAGATGGCAATCATGAGCTAAAATAAGTCTATTCTCTTTACAGAATCACCCATCCTCAAGTATTTCCTTATATTAATGAAAAAGAGACTAATATGCTTATCAAACAGGTACTGGTGCTACTGTCTTTACCTGCCTTCCAAAATCATCTAAGCAAGATCTTAGAAGTTTCAAGATTGGTTAACTACCAATTGCAATTCCACACTTCAAGTACAAACATCTCACTGTTGAATAGTTCATATGAACTATTATGCTCATTGAAGAATGCAATGAAAGGGGAATTCTCTCTTTGTTTAGAATTGTTTCCTATTGGAACATATGTTGCACATAGGTTGGTATTTGATCATAAGTGTTACAAAGATTTATAAACAGATTTTAAAAAATCTAGACAACTAATATGATTTTATTGTATTTATAACAGAAACTCAGGTTATAGCTCAAATAATAGAATTTCTTTTCCTGTTCCTTTCTCAAACTTCTGTTTAAATAGCTTTGTTTAACATTAAATCAGTTGGTGAGGCCATATCATTTGTAGATATAATCCCAAAATTATTTGTCCAACATTATCATCTAGAAGTACTTGCATAATATTATATGTTCTTGGGGGATATAAAAATAGAGATATGGTTATGATACTATTGGATTACATCAACTTTTTTCATCAGTTTCTTGCCAGTATGTATACCCGCTTTTTAAACTTCATGTCAAGTAGTGAAAGAATGAGCTTACCAGAAATAACTTATTGGCAAATAAGAATACATTAAAAAAAACATATGAAGGAAAACTGAGTTAATATAAAATCTACTATCTTTATCCCAAAATTGAACAAAAAAATCAACATGCTCAATTAGAAAGGGAATTGTCAAAGAGTTTAAGGAACAGAAATGTTTATGCCTTGGAAGTAATCTGCCTTGGGATGTAAAAACTTTCTGTATTACCTACTATGTGCATAATACTGTCATTATGTTTCCTATCATGTGCATAATGCTACATTAATTACTGAATATATAGTGTAGAAAACAAGGGAACTATTATAGTTCTTGTCTTCTTTGAGCTTGTCTTCAGTGGGGAAAAATACATTAAACGTCTTATTACAAATTTTATTTTAATTACAATTGGAAAAATACAGGAAGTTAATAGAACCTATGATAAGGAGGTGAGCTCAATTTTTTTGTAGGGCAGGAAGCCTTCACTATAGAAATGACTTCTCCAGGCAACAGAGAGAGAAGAACATCTTATGGAGGAAGAATACAATTATCAAGTTCTTTTAGTGGGAGGAGGGATTAGAGGAACTAAGCTAGTCTGACAAAATACAGAGGAAAAAGGACATAAGCAGAAGAATATAGCATCATAAAAGATAGGAAAATTCTTAAATCGACTGACTTCAAATCTGGCATGAACTGGATTACAAAATCTTGATCATACAGTTTTTCTGGGAATGTCACTGACTCCTAAACTGTATTTTAAAATATGGCCACATAATAATTACACATTTTTTTTTAAATTAAGAATTAAGATTGCCTAAGTCCTAGCTGGAACAAAATGACTACTTCATTCTAAGACCATGCAAAATAGTTCTTCAGTTTGGTGGCAAATCCAATTTTCATTTTTTAAATAATTACTTTGATTTTGGATAACCAATTGACCAGTTTGGTTTTGGTTTCAATGGTTCTGCAGCTACAACAACTACTGAGTACAGCGGCAGTGTCAGCCCCAGAAACACACTAGATGAGAACAGTGGTAAAGCAAATTAGATAGTTCCAAATTAGATGGAAATAGCCACTTGATTTGGGTGTGGCTGGCTGGTTGTTGCCCTGGACCCATGTACAAGGAGTAAGTCCCCTGCTATTTTTAGAAGGTTGGACTTTTGCAATGAAAAACAGAGACAGACAATTAAGTATTGCTTCTGATGACAAAAGAGAAAATTTCTATTAAAAAAATACTTGAAGCTTAAAATAAGGGGGAAAAGAGGTCTTAAAATTGTGTGTTTCCATTCTAAATCTGGCAATACACTAAAAGTGAAGAGTTTGAGCTGAGCAACATTGTCATCTCCATGGGGTATGTAATGAATTTGCACTTTTTACTCCAACTACTGTATATCTAATCAGAAAAAGATGTCCCCCATTCCCTGATCCAGCACCAAACAGTAAAAGGTGATTCCTTATGTTAACAATTTCAGCAGAATGGCTTATTAAAACCAGATTTTAGGGTATTATAAAATGCTTAGAAGCCCTTTAAAATGTCAACTAGGATCCCCAGAGACTACGTAAAATGTCAACCCAGCTCAAGCGCCTGTTTTAAGCAGAATGAATTAGCAGCATGCTGTCGGAGGCTGTTATCCAAAACAATCAGCAAAGAGGAAAACATCAAGCTTTCTTTGTATTTTTATATGAAATAAGCCATTAGAATGATCTCGTGGATATTTGAAGATCACTTATTTATTTAAAGCTATGGCTGAACATTAAGGTCAAAAACAATTCAGTGTTTAATTTTTGACCAAATATAAATGTTACATCTTTAATTAGTACGATTTTATGAGAAAGAGTGAAATTAGACAGCACTCTCATGTAGGTTGTGATGATATAATCGCATAGTCATTCTAATATCCTCTTCTTTAAATCAGAAAAATATTCTCTTCGCCAATTACCCTGTTTCTATAAAACTTTTGCTATATTTCCCAAATATCTTTTTATATCATCAAAACTTATAATTCTCTTCTACTTAGATAAAATTTTTATCAGTGATTATTACTTTTTTTATTATGAAGACGCACAAATTGAGTGATTCAAAGACAGTGTAGGCAATCAGGATTTAGCTTTTGTTTTTATTTTGACATTTTTGGATTTCTAATTTGGGAGTAAGTGATAAAACATGAATATGCTTATACGAATTATTTATTCCTTTCCAAAGTTCATCCAAATGAAACAGGTATTTTGTATTTTTAAAGATGGGAAATTTATGAGGAAGATAAAATAGAGTCATAAAAAGGAAGAATATATCAGAGATGGTAGAGATGTAAAATAAATGCATTTCTTCTTGATCGGTTCACTTTTTGATGTTGTGTAGGTGTATATTTTAAAACAGCTTTCACATTTTCTCTGTATATCTAAAGTTCGACAAGCTTATATCTTTTAAGGTAATATTTATCTACTGAAGGCAACCTCATTTCCGATGAAAATACTGAGACACACAAAAGTTTAAGTGGCTAATGGCTTTGTTTGTTTTGATCACATTGCAAATGCACATTGTGGACTGGGTAACCTGTTTCCTTTGTTGAGAATATGAAATCATATAAACGCAGGAATAATTAGTAACTACTTCGAGATGATCAGTTCCTGAATGAGAAGAAGGAGGGATGCTATCTTCATAAACTCCATTGAATTCCAAGTGTGTTATGAGTTTTAAAAAAGCTTTAATATTTCGTTACTTATTTGTTGAAGTGAAAATTGGCTGATAGATTAGGTCCTCCTCTTCTGTTTTTATTGTTTATCTCTTAGAATTTAGAGAGTTAAAAAAAAAAAAAATTTGCTTCAGTGTTATCCACTGGCCATTGGGTCACTTGAAGACAAAATGGGTGATAAAGACAATAATCACAATGGCAGTAATAAAGATGTCCAGAGAATGTCACAAAAGAATGGAATCATCCTTTTGTTTCTGGGACTCAGATTGGTCTACGGTATGTCTCTTTATAATCTTTACCTTTTCTTACCACTCATCTTTTCTGTGTGCTTCAGTGTGTGTTTGTAGGGAAAATATGTTCTCTGCTTTCTGTTAAGCTGAAATCTTCAGTGGCAGAAAAATCTCTTAATAATATGGAAAGTTAATTAAAGTTACTAAGTATTACCAAAAATACCTTAGTCCCTAAGGTTTACTGAAGGTATAAATTAAAGAAGCCACAATGTAGATATTTTTATGTTCTGAGTATCTAAACTGATTTTTAGTTACAGAACAAAGAGCATCTTCCAACATGATGAACTCTAAATGAAATTCAAAGTCAAAACTCCTTAACACTATGTTAAGGAGGATGATGAGAGAGGAAGGAAAGTTTACCAACCTGTCTGTTGTTCACAAAGGAAAAGAATAAAAATTTTCAATACCAATATCTAGTGGCTCATGTGAAAGCAACTTTTTTTTCCCTCAGTCAGCTAAATATTTCTGCATATTTAAAAATATTTTTTAGTTGTTGATAGACCTTTATTTTATTTATTTATATGCAGTGCTAAGAATCAAACCCAGTTCCTCACATATGCCAGGCAAGTATGCTACTGCTGAGCCCCAGCCCAGTCCCATATTTCTGCATCTTTAAAGAAGAATATTACAACAATTAGTATGGTGACACAAAGAAACTGGCTATGTTTTTTTTTTTTTATATTTTTTTTAGTTGTAGGTGGACACAATACCTCCATTTTATTTATGTGGCACTGAGGATCGAACCCAGGGCCCCACACATGCAAGACGAGTGCTCTGCTGCTGAGCCATAGCCCCCACCCCAAAACTGGCTACATTTCTTGATGAACACAGAATGTCTCATAATCATCAGAAGCCTCAGTGATGGGGCTTACTTTTTAGATAAGCAAATAGCATAAGCTGCCTGGCTTCCAAATCCAGTATCTTTCTACAACTGCAGAAAAAAGAACAAACACCACATTTATTTCATTCATTGCTTATTCCTGAATACTCTTCTTACCGAGTATCTTGCTGATGTTGGAGTTGTGCATGTCAGGAAAGGCTTGAAGGATTTTCCTCCGCTCATCTTTAGCCCACACCATGAAGGCATTCATTGGACGCTTTATGTGGGGTTCATTGCTACCACGCCCCCTGGATTCCCTGTAAATTCTTGACTCTGAAACTCCAGCACTTCCTAAAAAACAGGGAACATCACGTCATGTCAGTGTTAAAACTCTTGGCAACTCTCTTTCTTGCTACTGTTTTTTAGTCTATTAAAATATCTGAAAACAAAAAGTACTTCTGATAATGGTACTTCCAGTTCTTAAGACAGATGCTTGTTTATGAAATTTTTATGATAATCCTTGTGGTAGAAAATGTTGTATTTGTAATTTTAGTCTATTTCTAATATGTTTTCCCTTTCTCTCAATAAACTATAGACATCCACCATTTACTTCCAAGAACTCATAGAAGAAGCTGGAATATATGATTTGTGATGAAATATGAAAAGAAAATACTTAGATCAATAGGCATGATGGTACTGCAGAAATATTAAAAATGTAAAGAAGCTGACAAAACTGTGATATACTAATCCACATGGCACGATGGATTATTAAAGTTGAGGATATGTTTTTTGCTACTTAAAGACTGTTAGAACTATAGAACTCAGACTCTTTCTTCTCTCTGAGGTTACATAAACAAAAACATGCTAGAGAGAATTTCAAGGTATTAATATAATATAGATATTTCCTTTTAGTGAGCTTGGCTTTTCTTTACAATTATGTGCTAATATATGCATGAAGCATGTTGATACAGCAGTGATAGTCGCCCCCCAAAAGATTTTTGAAAATTGTAGTAGAACAAATTAATAATTATATTACTATGGTTTCTTAAGAAGTCTATAATTACATCCTTAAGGTACAAATAGTATCTATGTAATATTATATATACAAATATATGTATATATATATATCTTTTTTTCTCTGAAATTTTCCCCTAACATCTGAAGTTATCCAGAGAGACTAACTGGCAGTTACATTTCAGTCAGTAAGGTTCACTGATGATAAAGCACATCCCATGAGTCACACTGAAACCCTTGGGGCTGCATCTACTCCTCTTGCCTTCTGGGAAATCTTAGAATGGAGCAGAGTAAACAGCTTCTAAGGTACTTGAGTTCAGGCAATGAAAATAAGGAGAGCCAGAAAGAATGAAGAACTCTGACACTAGATTTTCACTGGTTATCATTACAAAAGAGAGAGTAAAACTTAAAATACTCTGGGGATTTCCAGAAACTTGTATTATCAATAAAAACAGTATTGCTGTTATTTTCTCCCTTCATATTCTTCTTTTCTTTTTTTTTTCTTAATTTGAATAGGAAACAACCCAAATCACTCAGATTTGAAGAGCATCAAAAAAAAAAAAAAAAAAAAAAAAAAGCATATGCATATCCATTGGTAGAATTTCTCATTATTTCTCATTTATAACATGCTCTTTGGTCTGGAAAATATTCTTCATATGAGCACAGCTGAACTTAACAAATAATAGCAACAAAAACTTTGATGTTTTAATGCTGATTGCTATCGGTATATTTTACCATGCTAATACATCTTAAAATTTATGAAATGTGTTATTACCAGCAATTTTCTTTTTATTGACAAAAATGAGTGCTAATATATGGCAACATCTTTCTAAAATGGGTTTGTAACTAGAGAACGATCATTTGCACATCTGCCTTTTCTTGTTCCTACACCTTACAGCAACATAAGCAAATAAAAGGAGCAGTATGTGACTTTGGCAAATCTAAACAAGTTCTTTATATTTATTCAGGCAGGTTTATTCAAGCCTGCTGAAGTAGAAAACAGAAGGAAATTGTTTGGATATATTAGGAAAGTTTGGCGAGTCCTGGGATGGTGCACACCTTGACAACCAGGTAGAATTAGCCCAAGCACATAGCAGACAGCTATGTCGTTGGGGGTTTGTGGGACCCTCTCTCTTCTACTGTGTGCCTGACTGGCTTTCCCTGATGCAGTATTTGCTACCTGCAGGGAACTTCCTCTGCAATGGCCACAAAATAGAGGACTGTGCCACCAAAATGCAGGCATGCCAGCTAACACTAGAGACAGGTCACCAGACAGGGCACTGTATAAGAGGAACAACACTACCTTCTTTTCCCTTCTGTGCTGCGCAATTTACTAGTTGTCATTGTGGGTGTTTGGAATGTTTAGAAATGACACAAGCCTGAGGTACAGAAGGGAAGCAGGAAGTTGTGTGGCTGAGTAGACAGGACTTTTGACTGGTATCTCTCAAATTGGCAGGCAGGATTCCAAAATGCAAGAAACTAGCCTGAAAATGTCCTCTGAATCAAGTACTCATGTCATGGTTTGACAAATGGAAACTGAAAAATGAGCTGACAGATACAAATTTCTGAAAAGTTTGTTTGGGGCAAAAGAAGTAAGGATGTGAGAGAAAGGGTAGGTAGTGATAAAGGGCATTTGCTTTAGAATTATGCCATCTTGAATCTAAGTTCTACCTCTGACACTTAGAGCCCTGCGTCCTTGGGGAAAAATGATTCTGAACTCCTAGGGTTGATTGCTTTATCTGTAAAAGTACTTCTAGGTTGTGTTAGGCATTAACCAAGATGATCTATGCAAAGCACTCTGTGGAGTACTTGGCACACAGGAATTGCTCCGTACATGTGAAGCACCTATTGTAGTGATCAGGTATGAAGTGACTGTCTTGTCTACTTTTTAGCAGTTTTAATTGGCACTAAATACTCCTGTACATTACTGAAATAGACATGAATGATTTTCACAAACCATCAGAATCTCCACTCATATTGAAATCCATCATTGCATGGCTAAATTTTCCTTCTTCATTCTGTTTAACTGCCAGTTGCTGAGTCAGACTTTCCAGTGTTGTTTTTTCCTTTAAAAAGAAATTGGAAATGGGAGGTCAGTCTAGGAATAATAATTATTCAAGGCTTTTTTCCCTCTGGGCCACATATAATACAATAGCTTCTGGAAGGGATGGGATGTTGGTTTATTCACCTGTGAATGTTCAGTACATTATACTGAGGTGATTAAAGGAAATGAACAGCAGGATTTTTGAAGAAACCACAATTCTTATAAACCCCTATGAAGTTTTGGCTTTTGGGTTTGGTATGCCTAAAGGAGATACGTTGGGATCCTTGGAGACAACCTTCCCAAATCACAAAATGTGCATAGACATTTCACGGAAGCAACCTGTTCTACATTTTCAATGCCTGTTTTATTTTTAGCCAGACAGTAGAAGTACAGGAGTGGCATGGGGCCCAGAGAAAATCTTCCAATAGTCAGGTGACCAAATGGTAGAAACATAATTCACAGTAGTGCCCTCTGGTTGCCATCTCCCTAAATGCCATCTGCATTTCTCATGCAAGGGTAATGAAGATATTTAAATATTCATTGCTAATTGCTTGTCAAGTCTCTGTACATCCAATGTGAGTGCCTGCTACTTGGACCACAATTTGAGTTGGATTGCTAAGCCAAAATATTGAGTTGGCGAATTATTTGAGATACAAATATACCAAAATTAGATCTGCAAAGACATCAAGTCATTTAAAAGCATGCAGTGTATGATTTGCATTCGTGGAGAACAAGGCATTACAAACTAATTCTGTTCAAGGAAAATATAATGCTTAATCTAAGCCACATAAGATATTAAATTGCTTCCAAATTAAGAGATTGGGTGACTTTAAGAACTGGAAAAGCATACAATGAAAGGTTGACGATTTCCCTTGAACTTTCCAGCATTACTTTCAGGATGATATGGTTCCAAAATAGTTTTAAGAAAAGCATCTATTTGGATCTCAGAACATTTGCTCAAGTTTCTTTATAATGTTCATCACATTTTCTGAGGGACATGGACATGAATTGTACTAGTGAACAACATACATTGTAGAATTGCTATTGATACAATAATGTGTTCACAGAAAATAATCAAGTATTTGAGATAATAGTATTACAGGTAAAGAGCCTAACTTATGTTCTCACCAAGAACTAATAGGACATTGACATTCTTAATATAACACATGCTTCTATAAAATCTATGACAATACTACAACTGTACCAACTAGATTAAAATTCCTCTCAAGTCAGTGGTCTTGAAACTCCTGCACTCTATTCATCAAAGTCTGTATACAGTTTAATAGAAAAATATTTTTAATTGTCAATCAATATACAATGCAGTAGGGAAAACAAAATAACAATAGTTTATGCTAACTTTATTTCTATAGAATTATGTAGTATTAATGTAGAAATTAGTTAGACATTTAAAATGAAGAATCAGGCCCAATTTGTTTGGGGTTGGCATTTTTAGCAGCTTTATATATTCTGGATACCTTTTGCTGAGAGAGTCTGCTCTTTATTCACCTGAGCTCAAGAGCTCCAAAGACACTAACTTAACAGACTCTAGTTCTAGTAAATGTAGCTGTTAAAATAAAAGACAGTTGCATTAAAAAAAAAAAAAAAACACATTCCATCAACATGATCTGATATTCCCTAGGTCAATGAAGATTGTACTGTACTTTGAGAATGTACTGGGCATGGATCACCTCTCAAGTTTTGATTTAACACTGTACAGGGAAATAATACTACATATTTTCTAGAGAATACTCTATTCTGAAGCAAAATTTTTCAAGAAGAAATAGCAAAATAAAGGCAATAGGAATAGAAAAGGAATAAAATGTTAAGTGTCTTCTAAGGTTTTGAGTTCAGAGCTCTATGGATTTTGTGCCATTTTATCAAGAGGCTAAATTAACAAATGATGAGCAGGGAAGTTGCAATCAGTTTTTTATAATAAGTAACCTCTAACTACCTACCTCTGAAGCACATAGTATAATAAAATGATTCAATTAGCTGCCCCGAAGTGGAGCTTAAGGTACTTCTCAAGGCAATGTCAGTGGGAACAGTGGAGATTAACATGGTAAACTGTGCTTTTGTATGACCCTTTGTATAATAATTCTTAGGCACGTGAACAGGATAAAGAGAGGCAATTGGAGAAAATGGAGAATATGTGATGTGCCTTTAAACAGAACACATCACAACAGCATATAAATCCAAATGGTGACATTGCTACATTTTAGAAAAACTGGTGGACAATAAATTCAGAAGACATAAAGAAATTGATGCAAGGAAGGGGAGATAACAATCACCCAAGTGAAAAGAAAAGTCCATATAATTCCATATGAAAAGTAATCCTAGAAAGTTTATCATACAATTCTTATGTAAGAGGTAGATACAAATTTATATGTAGCTAAAAGCCTGGATACCATACTGAATCACCAAAAGAATGAGTTGGATTTAAGTATAGTTCTCAATAGTTAAATTAGTTAAGTTCAAACTATTCAGGGGTGTTAGGAAGAGAAAGAAACAATAAAATGTTATAAAACTCTAATACTAGTATACTTGAACTATTCTTCCCACCCATTCATTTCAGTCCCCCATCCTCAGTCATTCCTTCCCACTGTGTCTACCTACATACTGTCATCTCTAAAATGCTACTGTTTATGATTCTGTTCTTTGCTTTACATATTTCCTTGTGCAAAAGCCTCTTTTCATATATCTAACACCACTTGGTATGAAAATATTTTGATTCTCAAAGTTCCTATGAAGAAATCCCTCCTAAACAGAGGCAGCTGAAAGGTAGTAGACGGTAGGTGGAAGGGAATAGATGGGAAAATGTTGAAAATTGGCCAAAAAAAGTGAGCATGGGGGAAACAGAAATGTTGATGGGTACAGGTGACAATCGTTGCCAACTTTATAATCTTGGCTCCACTAGCTCTTATAAAAATCACCTTAGTCAATAATTTGTACACAAAAAAAAAAATTATGCCACAAGCCTCCATTTTAAGGCCAGTGTTCTAAAACACAACCCAGCATAACACTTACACTTTCTGCACTCTTAGTACTATTGAAATGATGATCCAACGTGGACAAATTTGTTAGCCTTCTCTTCCCTACCTCCTCTGTATTAGAAAGAAAGCAAAACTTAAAGAGAAATAAACACATTGAAAGGAATTCTTGCCAAAATTTGGGACTTCTCTGAGTAATCTCAGAATAGAGGGCAAAAAGAGATTAATCATTGTGAAATAGTTAAAATGAAAGTATTTGGGTTATAAATAAATAAAGGCCAAATGAAAAGACCCAGCAGCTTTCTCTCTTGAATAAAAACTAGCAATTGGTAAGCAAACAGATTTCCTCTGGAAAGATGAGTGCTATCTGGAGAATCAAATCTTATACAACTCTGCAAGTTTGCTAAGATCAAGGAGGTAAAGCCCATTAGTACTTGAAAAATCTTCTGGCCCTATTTTGACTTCAACAAAAATACAATGAATCTATAGAAGAAAAAAGACAGTTGTAGGTTATACAATTTCTTGGGCTCAAATGAGTAATTCTGACCCTCAACACACAAAGAGTTACTATTAATGTATTAATGTTCACTTGGGAAATGTAGCAGCTGGTCTTTGGCTTATCAAATCACTTGCATAATGGAAAATAGCATGTATATTGTTTGCACATAGTACAAGGCTAGGGTGAGAATCAACAAGGAGAGACAAGAAATATCTAAAGACATGTGCACAATTGGTTGATTAGAAGGGGTCAGTATAAATTGATATCTTCTAAGCCACAACTATTTTGAATGGAAAAAAGCTACAAGGATTAATAAGGAAAGGACATATTTTTGGTTAAAAAATAATGGGCTTTAGCTTCAGGAACTGCACATCTTAAGCAAACTATGCCATATGTATTAGCCATATCACTTTAGACAAATCAATTAACTTCTCTGAGTACCAGAATTCCAATTTGTAAAATGGGGTTTAAATATGTGATATATTCTTATGAGTTTGCAAACATTTAAGATAGGTACAAGTTTTAATATTAGAAGAAATAATTCAATGGGGGAAATTTAAGACAAATGTCGTTCCTAACAGAGGGATTACAGAAATAGTTCAATTCAAATATTGAGTTCTCTGTTATGGTTATGATTCTGTATAATCTATGGCTAGGATAAGATACAAATATGAATTAAAAACAAGAATTTTAGTAGCAACTTTCAAAATTGCTGAGATTTTTTCTCCTCTTATCTATCATCTACTAAAATATATTTAATCATTTTATGCATATTTTTGTTTCATACTCAAGCATGATGAGTTTCAGTTCCATAATATAAACCTCATACATATGTAAAATGAACATCTTTCCTATCCTATTACTTCAACATATACCCCAAACAAAATAAAACTCCCCACAAAAACCCCAAACCTAAAGATTCACTACGTTTATAAAGGCTCAAATGGACAGCCTAGATTGATATTTCATAGAACAGTCAAAATAAAGGAACAGGGGCTGGGGTTGTGGCTCAATGGTAGAGCGTTCGCCTAGCACGTGCATGGCCCGGGTTCAATCCTCAGCATCACATAAACATAAATGCATTGCATTGTGTACAACTAAAGCAAATAAATAAGTATTAAAAAAATAAATAAAGGAACACACAAACTGTACCTTAGAGGTGGTAGATATCTCTTCAGTTACCTAATCCTTAATTGAACATGCATGTGTAGGTGGTTGTTCTATAACTCCCTGAAATTGGGATTTGTAAAAGTGATGAGATTTGTCCTCCACCAAGCACACATACACAGAAAGAGAGATGGGCTGTGGATCAGCTATCATAATAGACATCCTGAAATAAAGCTCTCAAAGCTATAAAACTCATAAAAAGCGCATGCATGAAATGACAGAATAGAGTGTGACTGTCAAATGTTGACTCAGTAACACTTCTGGCTGCACTTTTTTTTATGGTCTCTTACTATACTAATGACACAGGGAAGAAGAAAGAAACAAAAAAAGCAGTTTAACCTCCAAGTATGTGAACCTCACAGACCACCAAAGAGGATGAAAGAATATTTACAATGTCAGAACGATTAATCAACTGGAGATTATTTTCATCACCTAAATAAAATATAAAGAAACAATGTATATGACCACTCCTCAACCTCCCAAATTCATTCTTGCTTACTGATATTTCTATTTTTCAGAAAATAACAATCCACCCACATAATCTTATAGCACAAGTGGGAGAAAAGGTTATCTTTAATTTATGTATAAATTATATATAAATATACACTCACAAAGAAATAAACACTTTCCTTCAACATCAATAAAAATGCAAGTTAAGGAAATCTGGCAAATTTTACCCTGATCAAGTATGAATTTATTCACTAGAAAATCCATAGAAACTTGAAGCCAGTGCGGTGGCACATACCTGTAATCCCTGCACTTGGGAGGCTGAGGCAGGAGGATCACGAGTTCAAAGCCAGCCTCAGCAATGGCAAGGCACTTAGCAACTCAGTGAGACCCTGTCTCTAATAAAATACAAAAAAGGGCTGAGGATGTGGCCCAGTGGTTGAGTGCCCCTGAGTTCAATCCCCAGTACCAAAAAAAAAAAAAAAAAAAAAAAAAGATACTTGGGTATTCTGGAATCTGGTATCCTTGAGGAATATTTTTCCATTCACTTTCTTTATCAGACAATCACATGGATCTCTGAACTAAGGGGTTTGAAGGGTCGATTCATTTATTCTGTCCAGTTATCCACAAAATTAGCCCTATAAAATCCTGATTTTGTTTTTCCTTATGAATCCAGAGATTCCCCCATGAATTAAAACCATAATTTTGTCCCACAATCTAATTTGCTTTTATGAAATTAAGTAGCCAGCTTCATGAGAAGTTTCTTGAAGTATAGTTTACTGTAACAAAACTTCTTAGGAGCATAGTTTCACCAGCAATCTGATCAAAGTGAAATATATGGACAGATCATGTTTTCTTGGGAAGTAATATGAAGTTGAAGGTAGATGAGGTAGTTTAGACAGAAACACAGTTTTAAGAAATTCAACAGTCTTAGTCCAAATGAATAACTTTGTAAGATAGTAATATAACTTGTGGATAAAATTTATGAATCCTATTAGTCATTTTTGAGGACTGATTATAAAGGGGAAGAATCATTTAAAAGTTGATGCCGAATAACTAATTTCACTTTTCACAAAGAGAGAAATTTAAGCAACAATGACTTGAGTACTTAATGTATATTCCAGACAAGACAGAAATGAATGCTACAAAGATTTCTTGAGAGCACTTTGGTAGAGGATGTGGTAACAAGAAGCTAGAATGGATCCACTAAGGAAAATATTACAATGACCTTGTCTTTTTTTTTTTTTTTTCCTGTAGGAAATGGAATGTAGACCAACCAAGCTCAATGATAAAAATTGCTTGGACTCGACTCACATTTGGATTATTCTATCAATATCCTTGTTGTCATGATGGGGAAATTATAAAGGACCCTGAAAAAGTGTTTTGGAGTGGGAAGAGAAGATCAACAATAGCTGTCTTAAATCTCTTGAGAAACTCTGAATTTAAGAAGAACTAAGACCTGTTATTTGTGAAATAGAAACAGAATTTGACTATATGTAGCCAAGAGGTAGAACAATGATCAAAGGGTATAAATTATCAGGTAAAAGATAATGACTCACCAAAGGAAGAGTAATCCCATAGAGCTGTCTATCCATTGAATATGCTGCCTCAGGATATAAGAAATTTCATCTCCCTGGAGGTTTTCAAGTATAGGCCCTATGACTACCTGCCTGGCATACCAGACATACTGAAGAGGCAATTCAACATCAGATGACAGGTCAGACAGAAGGCCCTTTTCATTTTCTTTCAAACCTGCAATTCCACGATTTTATGTCCTACTTGACTGAACTCCATACAGCAGACTTGAAATATTAGGGATGAATGTATAAAACTGCATATTTTTCTATCTATAAATGACAGTTCCCTCAAAAGTTGCTACTTAATAAGCTTTAATACTTCAAGCCACTTCATTTATAAGTGAGAATTTCATTATCATTTTCTTAAATTCAAAGAAGATATTTCAAATTATGAAAAACAAACGATGGTTATTCAGATATATTTTGGGAGGAGACTGTCCAAAATCAATCAGACTTACAGATTCAGATACTTTGTAAAAGGCACAGTTGTATGTCCAAATTCAACATGACTAATTTAGTTCTTGAAAAAGGAACCACTGGCATGAAGAGGAAGAAGTCATTATGGCCTGGGTGTGGAGTGCTCAGAAAAGCCACTCGAAGGAATGTGTGGAAAACAAATAACTCACAAAGCAGGTACACATGAATAGTGTCATGGCAAAACACAGGCCGGGCCCTCTTGCTTATTGGTCATAGTGGTGCTTATGGTATGTAAATGTGCGGAGGGCAAGCAGAGCAAGAAAAATGAAGACCTGGGATTTTTAGTGTTTGTGTATGTGGTCAGGACTCAACCAATGTCTACAAAAACCTTTGCTGTTCTTTCTCCCTAGGGTAGACACACATACTTTGTATACTGAGTCACATCAGAAGAGTTAATGTGAGTAAAGTAGGAGGCCAACAAAGAAAAGTAATAGAATTCATAACCTACACAGGATGTCCAGTAGGTGGGGGGACCAAACAAATGTAAACAGAAAACCAGAATGTTGCCTGATAATTGTTCTATAAACAATGGGTAATGTGGTTACTGAGCTACAGAAATATATAGGATTTTTCTCTTTAATTTTTCCTCTGCAGGGAATAAAAGCTATAAAATTGTCAGCATTCTTACAAATGTAGCCTTGGTAGCCAGTACTTACTTCATTTAAATAAATCGAACAGGACTATTTTAAAGAGTCATGACTTGGTTCAGAACTGCTGGGTCTGACAAATAGAAAAAGGCACATCAGGGTTATAGTTCACTTTTCAATTATCCCTGGTAGTTTTAGGTGAAGAGACAGAAAAAAGATAGACTAGAATAGATATTTAAAATCTCATTTTAATGAACAACTAAAACTTCATCCCATGTTTTATCAGAACTGCTAGGAGAAGCAGAGGAAAGAAGATTGGGTATATTCTCTATGCTTTCCCAGTTCATTCCTTAGTGAAGGATCTGGGAGTCAAAATAGGAAAAAAATAGGGGAAAAAAATGTACAAATTGTGGAGAGGACAATGACTTTAAATGAGACTTTTGTGATAAAGTCTCAAAAATGTGCTAAAGAATACACATGCCTAACTCTGGTCACAAATTCGTCAAACAGGCATTGGGTTACTTTCTGGATATCTTCCTCCGTGATCCATTAGAAAACACACTGGACTTGGAGCCAGAGGACCCAGGTCCAAAATCTGATCTACCACTCAAATTCCTCTAATGTCAATTTTCAGGGTTTTTTTTTTTTTTTTAAGAAAAAAAATAACACAAAGACTATACTCTGATACTTACATTACATCAGATTGAAATATGATGTAAAAGGCACAGCAGAATTTAAGGCACAAAATAAATATTAATAGTCTTTATTGCCCCTATGACTCATAGGCATAACAAATGTCTTTCTCAATTGTAAAAGAGGAGAAAAGGAGTGCTGGGAATGGTTCAATATTATTAGTGATTATTATTGCTAATAGTAATTTGGCAATTATTCCTTTGAAACAAATACTAAATTTAGAATATTTCCCCTGTAACTTTTAATTCATATTGTAAATAGCTTGGGGAAATGTGATAATAGAGAATACAACACATCTACCAAATATAAGGGAATAATTGAAAAACAATTCTTTTCTATGTTAGAGCAGAGTCTTACTATGCAATTGTTGTAAAGAAACAATCATTTGATCTTGAGGAATAGAAATGGATCAATGGAGGCAGGAAGGAAGAACAGTTCTGATAGGCTAAGTTCTTAAAAATAATTCTTGTGGTCCAATAACAAAAATAAGTCTCACAGAAACTTCAGAAAATCCAGAAATGTGGCAACAGAGATGTCAATTTACAGTCCCATAACCTTGACAAAACTATTGTTCACATTTTATTGTATATTCTTCTAGTCTTTTACCTATGTACTGTGGAAATACACTTCTAAAATAGCTAGACTATGCTTTATATAGTGTTTTCCTTTCTTTAAAGGAATGCTATTGTTAGCAGACACCTATATCCTTAGATGAAGAGACACTTTCACTCACCAGAGAGGGCTGTGGGTGTCTCTGGAAGCCCACTTTGGCATGCCCCATGAGTCTCATTTTATTGGACCATCCTGCACTAACCCTTCTACCAGAATGATGTAAAGAACACAAGACTCTCTGTTTGAAAACATGCACAGCTTTTCTAGGCTTGAAAATTAAACCATAAAAAGTTTACTGAAAAAAAAAAAAAAAAACCTTTAAAAAGCTCCTTAAAAACTCACACCATAATTGCTCCCCACCAAGCGTGGGCACTTGCTAGCTGCAAGTAGTGGCACTGTGACAAATGTAGCAAAACTGAAAGCGGGCTATACTAGGAGAAAGAAAAAGTCTTCCACTGGCCATCTGTGAAAATAAGGCATGTGGCCATTAAATGCAGAGGCTGTAAATATACACAAACTCCATGAAGCAAATGGCAAAAAAGGACTAAACTTCAAGCTCAAACAAATCAAAATGTTTAATGCATAGTTACCACTGCTGGACGAAAACAGCTCTGATCTTTGCAGTCTGCAAACTCGGCATGTATTTCAATTAAATACCCCCAAAAAGGAAAGAAAGAAAAAGAAAGAAATGAAAAGACATAGAAGAAAACAGTCTGGAACAAAAGGCTATAGACGGACTATGCTCAATTTCGAGAAACAAACAGCTCCTTTAACTTGCACCAGCCTGTCGAGAATGTCGATTGGAATTATTGAAAGGCTGACATATAGAGTGATGGATGGGTGATGACATAATACCTATTTGCCTTTTTGTCATGGTTTTTGAAAACTGGCTGCTCTGTGCTGATAATATTCACCAAGGGGTTTCCTCTTCCCCTCCATCCCATAAGAAGTGTTCCCTAGCTAAGATACTCAGAATTAAGAAGGTTTTATAAATGAAAAACAAAAGGAAAGAAAACCAAAGGATCAAATGCCAACTTGCACATAAAGAACTGGTCTAGATTTTCTAATAATCGGTTGCTAGAAAGCAGTTCCCCATCCATTTTATACATTTTCAGGACAGAGAGACTTTAATAATAAAAAGACAAATATTCAACTTAAGATTCCGTTTATCTTTAAAGTCACCAAATAAACAATTACATGCAAAAACACTCACTTTTATACACACAATTTTTTCAATTAAAATTGAAATATTTTAATTTGTTCCTAGACAAATTCTAACCGGAGGATTTTAAAGATTGGGAACTTTTAAACACACATGCCCTGTAATATCTCCTGCTTTTCACAGGGTTGCAATTATATATCTTGTTGTTTCCAAAAGGATTTACCTACCATGCCTGCCTCCTTTGTGAGGCTCTTCTGATCACTGCAATATGGAATTCAAATTTGACTTATTTGATTCATTTAACCAGAGGTGATGTTTACAAAAGCCATCTAGAAGTCATTAATTGAAGCCTCCTCCACTGAATGGAGAGCCATGAGTTCCTTCATACCCACTTTTTCAAAGCAAAGCCTATAATTCACAATTCCTCCCAGGCCTTCTTATCTAAGGGAAGGAGCATGTGTTAGATAACGCTGAACTAGATGCACTGTGTCAGTTTCCGAAGAGTTAACACTGCTGGCCCCATCCATCAGATGGCCAGTGAAGCATCAAGAAAGAATGATGGATGTAAAATTATTACAGGGCTGCCATCCGATACACTTACTGCCATTTGTAACTAATGCTGGGAACGACACACTTTTTTTCATTATTAAACATCCACATTAAGTCAACATTGGTCACTGTCATTTCATGTTTGGTACTCTGTTAAAGGGAAAGAAAAGGGCTGACAATGGCTGAAAAGAGGAGGTTGTAATAGGAAGAGATTCCAAGCACCACAGTAATAAAATTTACCTTTGTTTATGAATCAGCCTATATAATCTGTGAAAGGGTTTCTTATGAATATGACTAACAAGTAGCCCAAAAGAGAAAGTGCTATCACTACTGAGTAAATTACTATTTAAAATGTATGTGTTTTTCACCAAATTTGCACCTTATCCTATAGAAATTTACAAAGAATTTTCCCTAAATCTCAAAAGGAAGACATTTTCCTAGCAA
Source organism: Tamias sibiricus (assembly GCA_025594165.1). Classification (NCBI taxonomy): domain Eukaryota; kingdom Metazoa; phylum Chordata; class Mammalia; order Rodentia; family Sciuridae; genus Tamias; species Tamias sibiricus. The sequence goes on from CM046661.1 coordinate 87,349,256, forward strand.
TTATTTTCAATTTTAGATGAATTCATAACATGTGTGCTTGCTTATATTCCAGGTACACTGTAGGCAATTAATATTTGGTGAATAAATTTTCTACCTTAAGAAATATATGCATACATTTGCATGCTTATTTCTGAGTGACATCTGTTTGAAATAAGAAAGCAAGCCATCTTAACATGTATGGAGCATGTGTGTGAACACACATTCATATATTTAAAATGTCATCAAGCAATGTTTTCCTATGCATATGCTTGTAAGTCATTTAATTATTTATGAACTGCGACAAGGTATAAGGTTCTGGACACATAATGGTGGAAGAGGAAAAGGTAGCTAGATGGCAATGATTATGAAACAAACAAAACAACCCAGTTTCTTGAAGGCAACATTTGAGAGATTTGATATCATTTTTATAATGCAGTTGTGTCTGCCTATTGCCTTTTCCTACCCAAATGTCATTATGGTCCTTTCTCCGTACCTTTTTAAAAAAATATATATATATTTTTAGTTGTTGATGGACCTTTATTTTATTTGTTTATATGTGATGCTGAGAATCGAACCCAGTGACTCACACATGGTAGGTGAGCACTCTACCACTGAGCCACAAATCCAGCCCCTCTTCCCTACCTTTTATCTCAAGATATCCCCTGACCTCACGGAAGATAATTTCTCTAATTCATTTACATAAAATAATTTGCTATCAATTTTGGTCTTTTTTGTCTTTGGGCAGGAATTTCCTTAAAAACGTGCACATGACTCAGTTCTAGCCAATGAGATGTTTGTGAAAACCAGTTAGCTAGGGGTAATAAAACATTCTCATGTGAATCAAGGCTGAATTTAGCAGAAAGAAAACTCCTCCCTCCAAGTCAGCCTGCCCTCAGGTGGGTGAGATAGCTGTATGGTTCCCAACAATTTTGTGACTCGAGAAAAACCTAGAGAGTCACAGAGATTTCAACACTGACACTGGGCTGATGGACTAAGGCCACCAACCTCCAACTCCTGAACTTCATTATGTGATAACAATTAAGCACTGTTTAAGCTACTGTATTTAGATTGCCTAATGCAATCTAAAAGAAATCTTTAATGGCTACATTTGCAATGAGGGAAATCAGCTGGGAAACTTCTGGTCTATTCCTCATTTCAGTTGCGTGCACTGGGTTGCTTTAACTAACACTGCCTGGTGGGTTCAGGACAACAAAACTGAGGTTTAGATGATTGTCTATTAGGTATAGATACCTTCAAACACAAGGTCTAGAACCTGCTACACAGTTGGCCCAACAGTCAAAATTGTGCCATTTGGGTGTTAATGAAGCAAAGTGAGTATTTTTAACAAAACAAACATATGAGAGTCTTCTTTCTGTACCTTCCTACATGAGAAGCTTACTTTTTCATCCACAACACTAAGATTAGTGTTATAGTGTTATCTGTAACCAAGCTGTGATGAAAGATAACATTACTTGAATACACAATCAGTCTATAATTAACCAGCAATGACAATTATAAATAACACTATGTCCCAGAGTTTCCAAGAAACCTGACACACACAGTTCTTGGGTTTGTTGAAACACTTCCAAGAAAAGTAAAGAAGTGAAAAATCTTTTAGAAGTCTTCAATTAAAATGTGTTTCAGTAAAAAATTACTTTCATGATGTTTTGGTTCATATCACTGGAAAAACATTTGTCCCTATCTTCACACCTCTAATTGTTTTCACTGTCCAATTACAGCTTTTCAGAATTAAGACCTTTGAGTTGGGACAACCATGCTGGCTTTTTGAGATGTGAGGAAAAATTAAAGTGCACAAGGTTTGTGCAACCCAGAAAACAGATTTCCAACATAGGATTTTAATTATCTGGATCTCAGGTCATGATATTGTATATCTTTTAGACTGATATAAAGTACCAGGATGGACTTCTTTCCTCTCCTTTTTTCCTTTATCTAGCCCCTTCCTCTTTCTGCTTTCATCTTCACTCTTTTATCTTTCACATACTTTACAGGTTTAGGAAGTTATGAGTATTATTTTAGACAGAAAAATGTCCTTTTGGGGGATTCAAATGATATGAGAAGATTATAGTGCAAAATGTTAAAATAATTTATCATATATTCTGTTTATGTCTTTCCTCAAGAACTATGAAGCAAAACTTCAAACCAATGACTGATCTACATTTGCACTGGGTCTAGATAAAGCTTAATGATTATAAAACTCTAAAAAAAGGTAGGTATTAGGAAAATAACAGCACAATATGCATAGCAATGTTACTTTTTGTGGGAGAATATGTATCACCTTTGTCATCAAAATATATAAACTGATTATGCTAAGAAACGAGGGCTCTTTATTCAGTCCTGACAGGCTCCTTCACATAAACATGTAATTATAGTCAAAATAATAATTTTATTTAAACTGTAAGCTCTATAAAAATGGAGACCATATTTTCTGGTTCAAAACCACACCTCCAGGGTTGCAAAGACGGAGTGACCACAAACCATGGTAAGACCTGCTTCAAAGAATTGCAATAATCTTAATTAATTCTCAGGTGCCAGAGTCACAGGAGGGATGAGCTAATTCAGATCTTTTGGTGGAGAAGTTGTACTTTATGAGGGTCTTTTAGACTATTACACTAATTAAATAAACTGCTTCATTTTCATTTTTTTTTTTTTTTTTTTTTTTGTGGTACCAGGGATTGAACTCAGGGGCACTTGACCACTGGGTCACATCCCCAGACCTTTTTTGTATTTTATTTAGAGACAGGGTCTCACTGAGTTGCTAAGTGCCTCACCATTGCTGAGGCTGGCTTTGAACTCGCGATCCTCCTGCCTCAGCCTCCCAAAGTGCTGGGATTACAGGCGTGCGCCACCGCGCCCAGCTATTTTCAAAATTTTAAGTGTTTCACTTAAAAACCAATAAAAACATGAGTTCAGGATTTAATCCAACTACATGCAAAGTACATGGTAAAGATATTTAGGAATACAATCTTCTCAAGAATACAGCCATCTTAATTGGCCAAGAGGTACTGGAAGGTATGACTTCAAAATAGATTTTTTTAAAAAAATTAGTTTTAACTCCACAAAAAGAAAAAGGAATACTGAAGCAGTAGCTTTCAACAAAGGCAACTCTCACTCTTGTAACCTAAATTAGAGGTGCTAATCAGAGAAATGAAATAAAGTATGTTTGGGGAGGTGGACAAGAAGTGGAAAAAGGTCCCCTTACAACGGCCAAGTATGGAATAAAGTAAATGCAGATGGTTCCACTCCTGTTACTTAATCAAAAGGCCGTGCAGAGTCACTGGAGCCAGCATAAAGTCATGCGTTAGAACAACAGCTGATCTGTATTAGAGAAGATTAACTCACAGTGCCATGGTGGAGGGCCCAGGATTATTTTATGTACTTCCATTGCCTTACAAGCCGTCAGCACAATTATTGCCCTCCGATGTGAATGACTGATCTGTAACCACAGCTAAACAGCATGCTGCTTAGGGGCCTAGGAGCTTCATGAAGATGAATTTCCATACCATCAAAGTGCTTTTAATGGGCTCCCTGATCCAACCACAAGGCCTGTTTTGCAAGTATATAGAACTCAGGATGAAGGCTTCCTGTCCAAAAGGATTTGGTCGGTTGTCACTTGACAATTCCCAGCCAGCACAGGGGAGGAGAGGGGGGAGATAGGTAGAGTTGTCTCTGCTTTGGAGGATTAAAAAAAAAAAAAAAAGGGTACAGATGCTTGCTGAATGCAACCAACTGCTGTATCCACAGCTGAATTCAATGCGCTTAACAAATAACGGCAATTTAGCCATGCTTGCGAGGAATAGCTTGAGTCACTTTGCATTAGCATCTGGCTGAGTGTTAAACTCATTTCTACATGGGGAGCACAGAAAGGAATTTCTGTTCAAGCATCCTTTCAAGAATGTTTAAATATTTGAATATAAATTCCTTTATGCTTGCTATCATTCCTTCTTAGAGCTGTCACTTTGCTTTCCCCCTTCCCTTCTGGTGCTTAGCTAGAAAAATTTTGTGTCCTCCTCCCTGCACCAATGTCACACTTTGTACAAGGCTGAAAGGGATGTCTCCTGACCCATGCTTTGCTCTCCCCTCTGAAAACAGAGAAGAATTGAAATTCTATCTCCATCCTAAATTTTACCCATGTTAGAACTCAAGAAAAAAGCAGCTGTGACAGGATCACCCCTTCATGTCACCTGCACTGTGCAGATTGCTCGCTGCCTACTGATTGTACATTTACTTCCATATAAAAGCTGGGAAACCAGCTACCTATCCAAATTAGCAATCTGCTCATTCTGAACAATTCTGTTTGGCTCATACACTTCCCATGATGATGAACTTCCAAGATATTGCTAAGTAGTTGATCATTTTTCGCCTTATGGACTACAGGGGATTCAGTAACACTTTAAGATTGCCATTCAAAACATCAAATATTACCAAAGAGGCACCCCATTCTAAGTCTTCTATAATTGCCTATTTTTTTTTCTGTATAAAGTACAATGTATGGGGCTGGGGTTGTGACTCAGTGGTAGAGCGCTCACCTAGCACATGCTGAGTTCGACCCTCAGCACCCTATAAAAATAAATAAATAAAATAAAGGTATTGTGTCCAACCACAACTAAAAAAAATTTTTTTTAAATGTATGCTTAAGCAAAACAGCTTGAAATCATCACAGCTCAGACAAATTCAGAAGTTTCACTGACTTTAAGTGTAATAAATAATGTCAAATTATTTTTAAAGCACGTTTTGTTTCATGATACAGTCACATTTTCCAGTTGTGCAGTTGCCTAACCCTTGACAGTGCTTTGCACTGGAAACATTATGACAAGCTCAGGATCTACATACTTAGAATATGAGCACGGGTATCATCCAAGCTTATGCTGATTAAAGAAGATTCAGCATTTTCAAATCCAGCTCATCCTCAAATACAAGTTAAGCATCTCTGTAAAGCAAAACTTTCACTCAGGCTCAGATATTTCAAATGCCACTTCATTTTAATACAAACTGGCGGTATAAAAGTGGATATCAATTGTCAATAAAGTTTGGAGATGGATAAAGAGAATTATAACTCTTCCCATTTCCAGATGGTTTAGATTAAGATGGGCCTGGGGACTTTTGTGTTGATGGAGGGAAAACAGGCGGGAGAACCATCAAGCTGAGGATGGTAGATTAAAAAAAAAAAGAAAGAAAGAAAGAAAGAAAAGAAAAGCCCCCAGGCACTTTAATGAAGTATTCCTGGAAAATAGGCTATTTTGTGAACTGACCTTTTCTGTCCGGCAGTTATTGAGACCTAGACTATTCACAACAGCCACCTTCCCATCAAGCACCTGTTGTTCCCTCCGAAGTTGCTCCTTCATCTGCCGCGCTTCTTGGATGGCCTTGGTGACAGCATCATGGTCATTTAAATAACCTGGGAAGGAGACAGATCAAAAGTACAAATGCATGGGTAAGCTAAACTTAATTTAACCACAAAAGAAATTTCTTCTATTTGGAGTAATGGGTAATGTCTAACATATAATAATTTCTTTGTGAAATTTGTTTAAAGTAAATGAATGAATAATAGATGATGAGTGATTCACATAATCATATATGTTGCCAAACATCTGTAATAAATACATGTTTCTATACATATGGTCATTTCCAAATATTTAGAAAGAAGTGTAAGATGTAATTTTAAGCAAACTTTAGTAATTATCTGAGCATTTGGTGGTATCAAAAATAGAACTTATCTTTGATTGTTTTAATGCAAGAAACATTTGAATGTTACCACAGGATAGGGTTATTGATAATTACCACTATGATTATTGAGTCTCTGTTAGTATTAGAAAGGTCATTTTAGAGTTTTTGTATAGCTCTATTAGGTTTGTAATACACATAGGGAATAAATCATTATTAACAGAAGAACATTTTCCCCCTAAATCTATTTATGGTGAAATAAACTACAGGTGGCAGTGGTTTGCTATGGATGCAAACTTGCAATAGTTAAGAAGCTAAATTTCAAGCACAGAATGTAACTAAGCACCTGTAATTGATAAGAAATTGTGGCTATTGTTAACTGTAGTCACAATTCACTCTCTAAATCAGATGGTGAAATGTCTGCAGCTCCACAAACCAGTCAGTGAAAAAGAATACCAAATATTTCTTTAAAGAATAATAGGGACAAGGTGCTACACTAATTAAAATTTAACTTTAATTTTAACACTGGTCATCTATTTATTTGTTGCACTTTACTATGATGAGCTGCATGATCTTAGGGTAGAATCCTAATGGGAAACAATGGCTTTTGCAAATATTTAAAGGAAAGCTAATACCTCTTTTTTCTCCCTATCTTTTAACTGGGGCATAAAATGGCATAAAATGAATCTGTAATATGAAATTGCCCAGAAAAGGGACTTGTTTGTGACATGAGGCTAAATCTAACCAGATCCATTGGTGAATTGTGACAGATGGAGGGACTGTGAGACAGAAGGCAGGCACTAATCACACATAAAATGACCGGCTTGCCTCAACATGTTCCATGGATTCCAGCAAACTTTACACCCTAATCCATTTTTAGAACAAAAAACATCTGGGCCATAAATCCTCTAATCTGCCAAAACACGCTATTAAATCCCATGATTTGTTGAAAAACACTAAGATTAAAGAAAGGAAATATAAAATGGCTAACTGCCGTGTTAGGAAAGTGTTATTAATACTCTTTCTTTGTCTCAATTATGAATGTTCTGGTACTAAAGAGCCTTGTCTAATCATGTCAGATTACACATGCTCTTTGTATTGCTAGACTCTTCTATCTGATCTGTTGATTGCCAAAAAACATAAAATATTTTCTTGCTGCTTAAACATTTCTATTAAAGAAACTGATGTCAGATTAGTGCAGTGCTTCAGTGTGGAGCATTTCTAAGTGATCCATGCCTTACCCCCTACTACACAGACTATACCTGGTCTTCTTATCACATTTGACACCAAAAGATAAGTTCCAGGGTAGGTGGTGGAAAAGGAATCTTGAGAACTATTATATATTTTGCTCTATAGAGCTAATAATTGGAATTTATTCGAAAAACAAAATACTTTTGCTCCTTATAAATACAATATGAATTGAAAACAACTATTTAGACCTAGAACCGATGTTCAGGGTTAACATTACTGTAAAGGATGATTGTATTTAACTTTATATCATCCTCAATATCTTCACGTGGTTCTCGTGAACAGTCTTCTTAACATATTATTCCTGACCTTGTTCTGTTCTTTTATTACTCTGGAAAGAAGTTCAACTCTTAAATGACAGTGTTGGCCTGGGTGCATTCATTTAGTAAGATCTTAAGAAAATCAGACCGATTTTCCTGTCCCCTATCCCCTGTTTATGTTCAACCTGGCATAGTTCATTTCTGAAGTCTATTTAGTTTCCATGTAGTCTATTTAGTTTCTTCAGAACACAAATATATTTGAAATGGTTTGGCACATGGTGTTGAATAAGATCATGAATTCTTTATGCTTTTTAGGGACTGCCAAGATAACACTGTGTAGGAAAATGGTTAAGTTAGAGGCAAGAGGAATGTAAATTTTCTGGAGGTGGATAACGGACAAACCTATGTTCTGCATAGGCTATTTCCATTTTGAGGTGGAAATGATGGTTACTTTAAAATAAACTTTGCTCTTGAGTTTTTTAATTACAATATTAAATGTGAAATTCTCCTATCTTAAGTCATATATATATATTAAAAGAATGCAATCTAGGTTCACCTGATGGTTCTTCATATTTTATTTTCATCAAAGTCACCAAATGCCCACCCCTGCTAACTACATTCAACAAATGGCTCTGTCTCAGATTCTGGAAAGAACAGTAAGCTCAAACACTCACCTTCCTGTCCACACCCAACTCCTACCATTTGCTGGCTTCAAATCCCTGTTTATGCCCCTTTCCCCTCCTGTTTCAATTAAAATGGTGTCTTTACTTTCAGTGAAGGAAAATTCCCTGATTAATGTTCTAGGTTTCTATTTCTCTTCACTGATAGTTCTCTTTCTTATTTATATCATGCATCTGATCTCCTCTACCATTGCTACCCCCTCAACTTGTACATACTTAAGGTTATCTCTTCTAAAACAAAATTCCTGTAAGTTTGTTTTGCACTCTCTTTCCAACTGTGTTTCTTTTTGCATTCTAGGTCAAGCTTCTCAAAGATGGTTTATCTTATACTCTCCCATTCTTTCTTTACTCTGCAGTTTCCACTACGTTCACATTCCTGCTTCTGTGGTCTTTTCTTTGCCAAATCCATGGGCACTTTCTGCTCCTTGCAGACTGACAGCATTGATCATCCTGTCATTATAGGAACTCCTTTTCTTGTTTCTCATCATACCTCTGTTCCCCTTCCTTTCTGCCTCCTCTATCTTCATAGTCTTGTCTGGGATCCTTTCTTCTTCTGCTTCTTAGTTTTTGGTCCAAATTTTTAATCATCAAAGTGTATGTTTTAGAGTTGGGAAAGCCTGAATTAAAATCCTAGTTTTACCACTTACTAACAATATAAACTGCATAAATGATTGTCTCAATTGTCTCACTGATTAAATGGGGATAATAGTCAATAGATAAGACAAATGCTGTCAAAATTAACTGAGTTAATATACATTCTTAAAGTAATAAATGGGCCATGAAAGTTAGTCATTAACCATCACTTTTTTTACAAAGAGGCCTAGTGAAATATGTAGATTTGGGAACTGGATTCAGATGGATCTGGTATTCCACTTTTTGGAAAGTGTGATATTAGACAAATTGTAACACTTAATTTCTCTAAGTTTCCATTTCCCTTAACTGTAAAATGAACATAAGGTTGATAGAAGAATGAAATGAAGTAACACATGTGAGGGAGTAGATATTGAAGTTGGTATCTGTGGAGGCAGAACATACTGTTAACTCCTTTAATTTCTTTTTCACTTTTCCTATAAGCTTGCTCACAACACATTTATTACATGGCTTTGAACATTATAACAAAATTTGTAATGGTATGTTATTTCTTGGTAGGTATAGGGGTTCAATGAAATGAAAGTCAAGTCCATCAGAGTTCATAGTGATCCAAAATAGTCATTTGATACATTTTATTCTGCCTTCATTATAAATTTAGGCAGCAATTGCACCTAGAGGCAGAATCAGAAAGGTGTCTCAGCATCAGAAAGGAAATGATAAGGCAGAGGTCAATGTGAATTCTAATTAATATTTTAAATAAGATTTGTAAAATGCTGGTTTTAACATAAGAAACTTGTGAGATTCTATAACATTTTGAAATTCACCACAATTTGATTTTTAATGCCTTGGTGTTTCTTTTTAATCATTCAAAAAAATGTTCAAAGTATTCTTTTTTGTGCTCTTTTAGGGACCCCTTGTAATATACAAGAAGGGACAGAATGTAAAGTCAATCTTTAGAGAAGAAAAATTTTAAAGGGAAAGAATTAATATTGAATGCTATACTAGAGGGAAAGAAAAGAAACAAAACATTTTCAAATCATTGAAGATGCAAGTAAGTTAAGGATCTTGAGGTGATCTCACCCTGAGCTTAAGGTAAGTCCTAAAACCAATGACTGTTATCCTTTGAAGAAAAGGAGACAGAGATTCTACACACAGAAATAGGGGAAAGCCCAGGTCAATATGGAGGCAAATATTGGAGTTATGCATCTATAAGACAGAAAATGCCGTGAACTGCCAGCAAACACCAAGAACCAGGTGAAAGACATGGAAGAGGTTTTTCTTCACAGCCTCCAGAAGAAACTAACTATGCTGACACCTTGACTTCACATTTGTAGTCTCCAGAATACCAAGGTAGTGAATTTCTCTCATAAGCTACCAAGTTTATAGTCATTTGTTGTGACAGCCCTAGAACATCAATGTACTACCCTCAGTCTTAAACATGTCCCTAAAAATTGTTGGGTGATTCAAACTACTGTAAATTAACTACAGACTACCTCAAGCCCTGGTTTCCAGGTACAATTATCTGTCTACTGAGCTTCTCTACTTGGATGTCCCATGAGCAACTGAAATGTGGCATTTGTAGTGTTGAATTCACCATCTTCCTACTGCCTCAGTCTGCTCTTTCTATAGTTTATAGACCTTTCCACTTTTCCATCCAGTCACTTGTGAGTTATCTAATGCATCTTCTTTACCTTATCCAGACAAAAGGCAAGCAAGTTATGACACTTATACCACCTTTCCAGCTTTCAAGTTTGCCCTCACTCCCATGGTCCCTGCTTTCCTTAAAGCCTCTTCATTTCTCACTTTGGCTAATGCCATCATCCTCTATTTGGTTTCCCTCTTTACACTTATTTTCTCTGAATCCATATCCTATTCTGCTTCCAGATAAAGCATTCAAAAGTATTACAAAAATAAAAATTTGGATGTCAAAATCTTTGCTTAAAAACCTATTTCTCTGGCACCCTATTACTTAAAGTAGCATTTCATAAAATGATGATTTATCATGGTCTGCAAAAAAAATTCATGTTCAAATAAGTGTATGAAATATCAAATTAATTGCATAAATTTTCAAAATCTTTAATTGTATAATTGGAAATTGCATAAATTTTCAAGATCTTTACTATGGTAATATGTATCATGAATGTTCATGACAAGACAATGGTGTGTAAGTGTCCCCAAATACCTTGGAATTTATAAAACATCTTAATGTTCCCCCAAAACATCATTCTAGGCTAGCTTCAAACACTAAAGCATAGATCTGCAAGCCTCTTGATGCTGTCTACACTGCTTATCCTTCCCTCCAGCTGGTCTCCATGATCCAGTGTTAGAGCCATACAAGAAATATTCCTTATTCCAAGCCTAGACCTTCTTCCTCCTGTCACCCAAAGCTCCTCTTTTGCTAAATTTCTCCCTCTTTATCACGTGTTTAGTAATTCATTGTAGTGTTACCACTGCCCATTGGACCTTTGGACATACCTGCTGCATGCTCCTTGGCAAGTCTGGTACTGCCCATTCATCTGCTCCTTTTGAAACCTTGGCAATGTTTTTTGTCACATTGTCTTCCATTTTTCTAAGATTGTCACATCAGTCTATGAACTACTTAGGGAATTTTTCCAATCTGTTATTCCTTTACTCCATAACAGGGTCTTTTGAAGGAATAAATGCATATTTCTAAGTTGAATGTATCTGTCTTTATAATTCCAAGTTAATTGATTATTCTGTCTTCTTCTCAGTAAAAAAACTATACCACATAGCATGAATTATTAAAGCTCATTGGTTTAACTGATGATATCAAGGCAATACAAATTTTTATTTACTGCATATTTATTTTACACAAAACTTTTTTAAAGTAAAAGTAAGGGCAGAATGTGCTTCAAGTGATTTTCAATGATAATTTTCTTTCTTTCTTTCTTTGTCACTTATCATCATCAAATTTGTGGTGCCCTTATATGTAACCATTTCTTCATCTGTGAAAACTCACTAGAATGAGATAATCAATATTAAAGCAATTTGTAAACCACAAAGTGCTATGCAAAGGTAATTGCCAGATGCAGATGAATGATACCCCTAATGTCCTGATAATCCAATAGTTCTTTATGAATTACAATCACCTACCCTCATATAATATTTTCTCATTAAAATACTCCTATAAGTTTTTCCTATTAAAATGTAAACTAATGGAATTTCAAGGTAATATTCTCCTTTATTTTATCACCTTTAAAATGAGGAAGATGTAGGAATAACATGCTCAGTTAATGAAGTTGAACATATTTCCTTTTGTTTTATGTGGTCAATATGTGTCTACTGCATTAGCTCAAGTAAAGTTTTACTTTTCTTGTGTCTCTAAGGAATGAAGGGTGATGGTAATACATTCCAATATGTTATGAAGTCTACTGGGACACAGACTGTAGGCACCTAAAGCCTCAGTCCAGGGGTTTAAGCTGCTTGTCCTCCAGGGTTTGCAAAATGTATGACACAGAGAAAAAGCATTTAATTCTCTTTTGGATGTACAAGTGAAAGGATAAATGAGTAGGAAAAGCATCTAATGCAGAGATGCCACTGATCGGCAACAACTGGAAAGAGAGAATACCAACCAGGGACTGGCTCCTCATAAGCCCCCAACCTGCAACAGCAGCATATGTAGACCAGTCACTAGGTTGTTATTTATATCTTTAAAAGTAAAACAAAGGGGGTTGGATGGAGCTCAGTGGTACAGCACATGCTTGGCATGTGTGAGGCCCTGGGTTCAATCTCCAGTGCCAAAACAAAACAACATTAAACAGGTAATAAACAGAACACTAAGACAATCTACATTCTGAAAGGAAATCACTCTGAATGGTTGATTGATTAAGCACTTAGCCTCTTTAGTTCTCTGTTCCTTATCTGTAGAATGACAACTTTGACCAGATGATATGGATATGTACTCTTATCTAGTTAAGGGTCCATAATTTTAGAATAGCTGTAGTAAGAAAATAGATGAAAAAACTTTGAAAAATGTTAAAAGTGTTATACATATAAATGGCATAGGTGGAAAGGGCTTATGAGGGAAAGCAAACATCTGGTCAAAAGATTCTAAAATTACCCATCATTCTTCTGAATTGTTCATGCCTTTTAAGGATCCCCTTTCTTTGGAGCTGCCTATCATTTGTGTACCAATCCAAAGCATTCTTATAGAATACACTATAATATTGGTCACCAACCTCAAAAAGTCACTTTCTATATTTGTAGCTAATAGATATATAGCAAAGAGCCCCATATGTCATTAATGATAACTTAAGTTATCTTTTGGTCCACAGCTTTCCATGGTTTATTAATGGCATAACACATTAATTCTTCTTTCAGAAGTGACCTTTACAACACCATTAATCCTCACAGCTTTTATCCAACTACATTATTACTCATTATGGTTTCAGCTTTCAACATCTGCATTTGTTGAAAAGAGAAAGTAAATTGTAGTAGCCTCAAACCCTTGGAAAATGTGAGGGATGTGTATGTGATGAAGGGACTTTTCAAGAAGAAAATAAGAGATGTTTTAGAAGTGGAGAAAGTCATATGATAAATGTCATTAGATACATTCCTGCCTTCATAAAATACTTTGTCATTCTTAATCCTTGAATATATTGAAGTAAAAAATCCATATATGATAAAATGCATATACATTAGTTATTCTATTAGTTAAATATTTGAGTTTTAGTAACATTACAAAAATAGCTCATATATCAACACTGTGATATTTATGAGCCTTCATGTATATTATGCAAGTGAATCATTCTTGCCAAGTAAAATATTTTTTCTTTTACATACTCAGAACTTAAAAGCAAATCTGATCTTTCTACCAACAGCTAAAAGATGCTGAGAAGAGCAACTAAGAGTTAGACCATAAAGGTGAAAATGCCTGTGAGCATTCCAAACTCTTTCAAACTTCTCAAAATTCAGTCTTCCCTGCTTCTCTTCTCACTGCTGCCCCACTGTATCAGACTGGATTCCTCTAAACAAATAATCTTGAATTCTAGCTTGTGGGGATTAAAACATTTTAAATATATCCTACAGTCTTTTCTCTGTCTAGCTCACAATTTCTCTGAATCTTGACCATTTTTTCTCTTTGCTTTCTTTACTTTCAGACAAAAAAAAAAAAAAAAATGGAGTTCTTCTTTCCAAGGATAATCTTTTCATCATCTCTTTTCCTTGTGATGTGGTCACACTTGCACTCTTTCATATTTATCTCTCTCTCCTGACTCTTCTTCTTTCTCCTTCAAAAGGAACATATTCCCATTCTAAAATCTTTTTCTGCTCAGCTTCCTCAACTGTAATCACTTTTCAATGTGAAATTTATGAAAGATTAGTATGTACCATCAACTGCACTTTCTCATATTCTTCAAAGCTACAAAATTGGAAGTTTGCTCAAACCATTCTAGTAAAATTTCTTTGTCAAAGCCTACCCATCTGTGAACTCCAGATAAATCCTAAGGCTTTTCTTCTTCATGATCTTTAACATTCCTACAAAATGTACCACCATTAAATAACCCAATTTCTTTGAAACTTTTCATTTTCCTAGGCCAGCATGATGCTGCTCTATCTTCATTCATATTCTAAGACACTCTTCATTAGTTTTTCATCTAAAAAGTGTGGTAGTTTTAAAATATGATACTGTCTCCTTCAAAAGTAGAAGCCTAATTTCCTTTCCCTTAAGTTGGGCTGGACTTAGTAATTCTATTATAATGAGCAAAATCAAGCTAAACTTACTTTGTGCAACTTTGGCGATCAGGTCTTAAAAGGTACTTTTAAGACCTGTGGCTTTCTCTTTGTGTATTCTTTCTTGGATCATTCACTTGAGAAGATTATCTGTCATGCTGTGAGCACCTCTAGGGATAGATCTACATGGCAGGAACTTTGGTCTCCAGACAACAGCCATGAAAATGAGGCATCTTGAACAAGGATATCCATTCTCAATAAAGTCCAAAGATGACTACAGCTCTGGCCAACATCTTGACTGAATTATATGTCACAGTCTAAGCTCAAATGAACTAAGAGCTGAACTTTAGAAACTTTGAGATTGTAAATAATGATGGTTGTTTTAAGGGGCTAAGTTTTAGGTTTTATAATGCAGCAATAAATGACTAATACAATATACCACCAATGATTCTTCAACTGCTTCTCTCTTACCAGACATACTTTCTTCTGGTGAACTTATTTTCTCTCCTAGCCTCAAGGAATGATTCCCATATATAAAATATTAGCACCCTATTTACATATTAGTTTTATATTCACAGTTACCTCCTGAACATCAATGCTTATGTGGTTCCCTGTTTCAAATTCCACATATATTAAATTTTTATGTCTTAATCCAAAATTTTGTCCCATTTTGGTCTTTTCTTTCATAGTTAATGGCGGCACAACCCTTATTATTACATAAATTCAAAAATCCTAGAGTCCTCTGTCTCCAACTGGAACCTCTCCAGATATATTTGATGGTTAATATGTTATGTCACTACCATCTCTTCAATTTGTTTTCTCCTTTGCTTTATCATTGTCTATTTCTATCTCATGTAGCCTACTCTCATCTTACACTAAAACAATGATTTCTTTGATTTCAGTATCTTTCTGTTGCCAGTACTTTTCATAAAGTTCTGATCACATTGTTTCCTGTAGAAAAAGTCAAAATTTCTTAGCCAAGTATTCAATCTGAGTCTTCCAGTTTTCACCTTCATCATTTTCTACCACATATTCATTCTAAAATCAAATTGGTGCATTTCTCAGAAGTATGCTGTATTCTTTTCTTAGAACCCACAAAGTTAGGAATATAGCTCCACTTCAAAGGTCAGATTCAATTATGATATCTTCAATTTGGTTTTTCTTGATACTTCTCAGTGAGAATCCAACAGTCTCCTCCAACCATAGGATTGCTGCTCTAGAGTAGCATGTACTATACCTGACTTGTACTATAGGAGAGATGACTCCTCCCAACCTGAACCATAAGCTGGCTACTTGAGGCCTAGTCTGTGCTAGCCTCCTCATAATGAAATGAAATAATAAACATACCAACAAATGTGTGCTGTATTCTAATCTATAATACCAAAATAAGTATCCTTGTATTTTCAGTCAGCTTAAAGAAACATTCTTTAATGTTTATTTTCCCTACTGAAATTATACTTATACAGAAGTGAAGGCATCACTTTTAATAATAATTTGGTGTGTTCAAGCAGAATTTTTAAGCAGAATGGAATGGAATTAACTTCACATCAGAGTGGTTGATTGTTGATCCAGGTAGAATGTATTTCATCACTATATATACTTTCTATACATCACAAAAAAAATGGAAATAAATTTCAGTGAAAGAAAAAGCAAATCACCTAACAACAATATACTGAAACCACTGCTTACTATGATTAGTCATTTAGATCTCTTTAATAAACTTGCAGACATGAGTTATGTACATAAATACAACCTGTACAATTTGATTTCAAGGGGACATTATAACTTGGGCTTTAGTTAAAAATTACACTTGCATGTTTAAAGCAGACCTGCGTCATTCTTTCAAATGAAAGTCTCCTACTGAGCTCAAGCCATGCACAGAGTATGAGTGATATGCCATTAAAGATGATTTCAATCAATTTGTACAAACAGAAAATCAGCAAGAACAAAAGAAACAGAACTTACCTATTGTGCTAACTCTGGCTGAAGGACTAGCTAATGCTGCTGGGACAGAGGCTTTGAGGGGGCCTGCCCCACTGTTTATTCTCAGAGCTGGCATATGGGGAGAGGTGGGTGATGTGGGTGATTTGCCATCAGAGGTCTTGGGTTTAGCTGATAGGTTCAGTGGCTGTGCCACTTCATCCTGCAATGATCATTAGAACATGAGCTGTGATAAGGAAAAGCTGATCAAAAATGTCTAGAAAAACACAGGTATACAGCCTGTCATTTCCCATCAAATTACTCTACCAATCAGTGATCTTAACATTCAAGCTGAACATTACAGTGTTTGGTTAGCTGTCAACACAATGTCACTTTCAACTACATATTACAAAACTCCTGTTGTATAAGAGAAAGGACACATGACCTCAACTATGCAATCGAAAACACATAATTGATGTAACCTGTAAGAAATAGCCTTAAAAAGTTATTCTTTATACTATTCATATTTATTGAGAGGCATTACAATTCTTATAAAAATTATGATGTAGGTAGGTGATATTTTTGGTTTTGTTTTTTTTAAACCTCCAAATAACAGGGTTTGAATCTCAAGCATCTTTCTACCCTGGTGCTTGGGCAGAGTACCTGGAACATCTGTGATAGATAGATGACTTAAATGGTTGTGCAACTCTCATTAGAACTGCTCTCCAATTTAGTACAAAATAGAAGAAAATTTCCTACCTTTCTTAGAAAATAATCATTTCCCCTAGGTTTCTCAGAAACACTTCTGGATTTTATTTGAAAAGGAAAATAAACATAATTAACATCCAAATACTTACTACTTATTTACATGTGATACTGTTCTAAACGTGTAACAGACAGCATTTTTTTGAAACCCAGATTTGTTTTCTTGATGCCTTAGAGCATGCTACACATGGCATGAAGACTAATATGAGATCTGTTCAGCATGGTTGGTGATTTCCAATTTTCCTATGCCTGAGTAGTTAAAACTCTATTTAATGTCTTTCTATTTAGCCCTTATATAATTTTATATGTGAAATCTATGAATACAATATCACCAAAATTTCTATTGCAGCATATAAGGATCAGGTAATATTATTATCATACCACTTTCCTATCATTACAGAGAAAGTTAATTTATTCCTTTTCTGTGTTGTAAAATAGGAATATTGTACCACTTATTTGTATATGTTGTTTACATTACATCCAAGTTTACATTGATATTATGGTAGAATAAAAATTTCGTTTCTACATAGCTACTATTTCTTGAGTTAAGAGCATAAAATATTTACCAATAGCAGGATAACTTTTTGAAAGTAGAATAGTTTTTAATAAAATGGGTAATTAGGTGACATGGAGACATTTTAATTAACATATACAGAAATCTTACATACTATGTACCAAAAACCACTGAAATAAATTATTCTACAAAAAATGATAAAATGGAGCCAGGTATGGTGGCACATGCTTATAATCCCAGTGATTCAAGAGTCTGAGGGTAGAGAATCACAACTTCAAGTCTAGCCTCAGCAAATTAATGAGACCTTCAGCTAATTAGCAAGAACCTGTATCAAACAAAATAAATAAATTAAAAGGTCTGAGCACAGAGCTCAGTGGTAAAGCTTTCCTGGGTTCAATTTAGTACCAAAAAAAAAAAAAAAAGTGTGGTATAAAATGACATCTATTTCAAGTTTACATATTTAAGATGTTTATTTATGGGCTTTTTTTCTTTAATTCTATAGTTAGGTACACTTAGGAAACTCATAAACAGACTAGGAAAAACTGCTTCTGAAACTCCTTTTTTTTTTGGTTCTTTTTTTTTAGTTTAAGAGAAAAGAAGAGTTATTTGAAAAATTCATGAGATAATTCAAGTTGGCAATCTAATATCATGTGAAATACAAAATAAATTACTGATCATTATACCAAAGTTATATTGATTCATAGAATCTTGATAAGAAGTAAAATAAGGGGCAGGTCCCAATAACCTGTGTTTTCATTAGCATTTCCAGGTAATTCTGATGCACACTAAAGTTTGAGAGCCACTGGCTTATATAGGGAGACTAAAAAGTTTTATTAGGCTTCAAAACCCTTTAAAAACCATCCTCGATATAAGGAAATAACACTTAAAATATGTAATAGTACCTCAATCTTTAAAAATTTGATTGGGACATCTATGCTCATAATGAAACCTGGAGACACTGATAGGCATAATAAACCAAATGTTACTGAGATTCTGTGGACCAGTCAGAATTAGAATTCAGATCTTCTCCCTGAATTAAGTTTAAACATCCTGGCTGCCCCAATAGGGTCTTCATTGACTAATTAGTATACAACTGAAAATATTCTAGGCACTTTCTCCTACCACCAATTGTACCTGTTTGCTACCCTCCCTGTGAACTAGGGGCTTCTCTGACAGCCCTAGAACATCTTTTTGACAGGACCAACAACATTTGGAAGTTTTGAAGAATGCTTCAAGTAATTAAAGGGAGCTGTTTCACTTGACTGTGCAGAAAAATAAAAGAGGAAAGAATGTATTCCCAGTGTTGGAACAGAAGAGATTTATGAGCAGAGAGGAAATAGAGTGTGAGCATGTACATAGGGGGAGTGATGATGTTGATGAAGATGACGGAGACATGGAGGCTGAGGGGTGAAATGCCACATGTCTTTAGCTTTAAGCACTAAGAACTATTGTATGTGCATGCTGAAAGATGAGCATTCAAAGCATTTATTAAAGCAAGAGACCCACTGGAATGCTTAATATTCTTCACTCAAGGCAGCACAGATGTCTGAAAGCCAAAAAGTGCAGGGCCCCAAGGACATAATAGAGGTTGACAGTTCCAAAGTTGATATAAATGTCATTCAAAATTGCCCTTTTATTCTTTCCCATTGTGTGACAGGGCTAATGGTATATTTTAATAAGAATTCATATGTTTGATCCTTATACTGGTAACTGTATAAACAATTTTGATTCATTATATGATATTATTTCACAATTTGGTTATTCAATAATTTGCTGTAGAGATACTATACCAAAATGCCTGTTATTCATGAAGAATACAAAAATTACAGTAGTTTTCCACTTTCTATTAACTATTTTTCACTTGACTAGATAAAAATTTAAAAACCTTAACTATAAAATGGACATGGAGTATTTATTTATGGCATGCATTTTCATAGTTATGAATGTGAACAATGATACATAGTTTTCTACTTTGTTGTTTTACTTCCAGTGCTTTACTTAGGAGGAACTGGAAGGCTTAGCATGATTAACCCCTACTCCTACGAATAAAACACAGATTTAAAAATACAAGTAAATAATTTACATAATAAAAATATTAGTAATTTTCAATGTCAGGAAAGCATTGTAAAAGAGCATTTCTATATGGTACATCATCAGGCACGGAACAAAGCAATTTCCTTTTAATTATTCACCCAATTATTAAATGAGGTTGCCAAGTAAAACTTTTGAAAAGAGCATATTTAATTATACACAAAGTGATGTTTATATTATCATAAGCATGTGTTGAATAACTTCAAATTTGTTTATGATAAGTATAAAGTATTTAAACTTAAACATGTAAGCTAAAGTAAACATGTTTTAACCAGAATGCTATTATTTATATTTACAGATTTCATTATAAATATTCTAAATCATTTATTTAATTTTCAATACTGTGAATTAATTAATAATCTCATGGAGGAAACCAAAGTTCAGAAAAACTTTTAGTAAAATCCCAGTTTTTGGACTAAACCTACAATATTCTTTTAATTCCATATGACAAATTTAGTCCTAAATTTAAAAAGACACTGCTAGAACATAATTTCTGAAATTCAGACCTAACCATATACTTCTATCAGGTAACAAACCACATCAAGGCTGATACACATGTGATAAAATGAACTAATACACATGTTTGCCATTTTACACCTTAGTTACACAGTTATGGCACAAACTGTTGACTAACTTTTGGTGACTTTTTATGCTTCTCTATTGTCTATACAATACAGCATAAAATATTTCCAAAAAGTTGTGTGATTAGACTATCTTTGGGAAGAACCCCAAGGGTTCATGCACACCATACATGGAACAAGAAAATATCTTTGTATATCTAAATGCAAATTTTAGGAACCTATTTGCAAATATTACTTTTCCTAATAAACTACTGGCTAATCTTAATTGTCTGCGATGAAATATAGAGCAAGTGAAAACCAAATAAACATAGAGTCATGCCTGTTCCATTTTCTCAAAGCTACCATAACTTGTCTGAAATGTGACATTTCACTCAACAGGAGCTTGTGGTCACAGTAGAAGAAATATTGTGGAGGCTCTAATTAATTTGTATCACAGCCAATGACAATCTCCCACGCAAAAGAATAAATCAAATGCATAAAGAAAAGAGTGTGACACAAATATGTAGGGTTCGATGTACTGAAGAAATTCTAATTGTCATCATGGACTAATAGATTATTCCACATAAGCACTGTAAAAGAACTATGTAAAAATAAAATAGATTTTATTCGGATGACTTTCAAAATAATAAGTTATTTAAAAAAAAACATGTTATGCTAATATAATTGTCTAATATTCATAATTTTGTCTTACTTGAAGACCACACAGCTTAGAAAAATCAAACATAATTCATTAAAGAAAAGGCATTCTTAAGAATCCTGGAGGGCTATTTTTCTCTCTCTGTATGACTTAGTCTTTCAGTTTTTTGTTAAGGAGTTTTATCAGACAAATAGAAAATAGGGATACCAGTACCCTAAAGGCACTTACTAATTTCTTCTTATTTACATCCTTTTTCTTTACAACATGGAAATACACCCATAATTGGATTGTGGGACCACAGTGTGCAAATGATGATGTGCAAATGATTATACCCTTCAGAATAAAAGTTTCAACTTTATTTACATCTTTATTCTTTATCATCCAGCTGCTGGTTTGGTTTGTGCCATGTCAGTTACCTAAAAATTCTACTTCATTCAATATTTACCTATATTAATTATTGAAAATCAAACATTTACTTGGCACTTAAATTTATATCACTCCAATGGCAACAGACAAGAATATATAAACTTACTTAATCAACCATCCACTATTCATTCATTATTTACCGAATGGTATTTCAACTATTTATTAATGGCTATTATATGCTAGACACTGGAAAAATGCAAATCAACTGACTAAACATGTGACTTTGATGCACTGGCTTTCTGTGGTAACTCATAAAGAAGGAAAGAAGTGCATTTACTTTTTATTTAAACCCTAAATATACATGTTTGTGGAATTGTGTCTTCCTGATACAATTCCTAAGCTGAACTCCTCTCAAAGACTGTCTATGCATTCAACATATTATTTCATTTATAAAAATACTTCAGTTTGTTAACAGCCATACAATGATTGGAACACCACACACACACACACACACACACACACACACACACACACACACATTTCAGACACATCTTATGGTTTAAAAACTACAATTATTCCCATATTTATCATAAATACTCATGTGAAGTAAGTAGCAATCATAACATATGGAGAAGAGTAAAGACATTCATGAAACATGTTGCACCATTAATCATGCTGCGGCTATTATCCTCTCTGATGAAATAATCTTATTATATTAAGTAGGAAAGTTACATGACAGCCTGAATTGTGTAATGTGCACTGCTGCTGCACCTCTCTTCCCTACCTGTTCTCACATTCACCCTTTGTTCTACCCAGATTATTCACTGTGGGAGCCCCTTTCACCCCTCCCAACCAAACAAGGCATCACTCCTCTACAGTTCAGTAGAGGTTTTATTAGAGGAGATGAAACAAAACAGAAATAGCATGAGGACCTGCAAAAATATTGGCATGTACTTGCTCCCCTTTCCTTCATGAGGGAGACAGAAGGGAAAAGGTTTGCATGTATCTGTGAAAGTATATCAAAGTAATATAAAGAAAGCTTATATTATTATATAAGCTTATATTATCTTAACAATCTTAAACTTATTTCTGTAGTCCCTGAAAGATTAGGAATCTTATTAATTTGTGTCTTATCCATACTTGATATGTAGGTTCCTAAAATCACACAGGATTAACACCTTCTTCATAATCAGATGCTTACTTTTAGATTTACAAATTGCTAAATGCCTTTTTATCCAGGTGCAAAGAGCTCCAGTGATTCTTTGACAGGTATGTTTTTGCTGTGATGCTACCATTAGAATTGATCTTCATTTAAATGCAAGTTTTAAGTTATTTAGCTGAGAGTACTATGTTCCAGTTTCTCATTTGGCTTCCTTATTTTGTCATTTTACACTTTTGCTTTATGTATACTCGTCTTTCTTAAAGTAGATGCTAGTAGTGTTAATTGTGGGACATTTGCTTCAATCAGCTAATTGCACATTTCTTTTACATTTGAATCATTGGCACATAATCAATTTAAAAGTATTCAAATAAATAGTATCCATCATTTAATTTGCTGTTTAAAATACCCTCTGTTCCTCTCTGTTACTATGTTAGAATTTTCCTTGTTTTCTGATTTTGTTAATTTAATGCTTCAATATTATAAATTATACATACACATACATATATAGAATATATGATAAATAAACATACAATATATAATACAATATACATTATGCACAATATGTATTATATAGTATATATACATACATATATATTAAACCCAACAGAGGAAAGAATAAAGAATGTTCCTCCAGAGTATCATATTTCACATTAATTTTTTACTTTAGAAAAACCAAGGCTGTAAGATGCCTTCATCCAAATAATGCCATCTTTCCACAGAGTCCTTCTGTGATACCACTAAAGTTAGCCCCCATATTTCTTGCCTCTGGTAGTTAAGCCCCTGTCTAGAACTTTCCCACAATGAACAGATTTGATCTATACAACCAACAGGATATTGCAGAAACAGTAGAATTTGACTTCTGAGGCTAGGTCATAAAAGATGTCTACCTTCCTGTTTGGTGGATCACTTGATCAACCTCAACACTATATGGACGGAATAATTCTTTATTTTGAGTGGCTTTCCTCTGCTGCAGGATGCTTATCAGTAGCCCTGGACTCTACCCCCAAAGAATTAGATACTTGTAGCACCCTTACCCAAGTCATAATAGCAAGACATTACCTATGTTTCCTGGGGGACAATTCACCCCTACTTGAGAACTAAAGCTCTGGGGAAAGCCAGCTGCCTGGCTGTGAGCACACTCAAACAGTGTGATCTGTTATAACCCCTCAGTTTTATTTTTAATCCTCTGTAGAGCCAGGTGCATTCCATTTTATATTTTCCTTCCTTCTCTTTGAATGTTTTCCTCCCTTCCTTTTAACATTTCCAATTTAGCTTTTTAGACTTTAATTTTAGATTATTCTCTAACCCATACTCTTTATTTCTAAAATGTTCCAAAAATATACTGTATAAATAGTTTTCATATATTTACTTAGAAGGATGTCATACAAGTGGTTCTTTAGCCCACAGTATCAGATGAAAAGCTACTCAGAAAGTCTGAGGAGTAAATTTTTCTATCTTTGAAAAGACGAAGAATGAGAGGAATAAGAGTCAACAATAAGACTGAATGAGAACAGCTATGACATGAGCCAGTATAAAATGTATGAAAATCTGATAATGATAGTAGTTTTGTCCTTATGGCATTCATTACATCTGAATGTTTACTATTCTCTTTTTAAATGATTAATAGTTCTTCAACCAAGAAGCTAAAAAGAAGCCTAGAGCAGTAAGAACTGATGTTAATAACGACTCCAGTTCCTCTCATTAACCTCTAAATATAAATCTCCAAAAGCTTTTAAAAAACACTTTAAAGAAGCTAGATTTGGTCACTCTATGTATAAGAAAACGTAATGTGGTTTTAGACCACCCAATCAGTCCTCAAATTTATAATCACAAGTCACTTGTCACTATTACTTTACTGTTAGTTCCTTTTGAAAATATGTACAATAAAAAAAAGAGAGGACTAGAAAATTATCAAATGACGGAATGGATTCACACACAAAAAAAGGAGTTCATAGAGCAATACAGGTTTACAAAGTAAACTCTAAGAAATAAAAGTCACACTGATCAAACTCTACTGCCATCTCTGTGTTGGGGATGGCATCCCTAACTGTACCTGAATGTACGAAATGAGCACACCAGCATCTGTGCTCAATCTACAAAGGAATTAACATCAAAGAGACAGCAGAACAATGCAAACATCATCGAAACAAATAAATGGCATGCTGGATTCATATCAAAAAAGAGGTAAATATATCACATGGAAGTCTGGATAGCCTATCATTCAGGAAAAAATACCAAAGAAAATGTTAATGGAACATTGATGATCGTGAAAACAAAACACAATCAAATGTTTGAGAGATTCTCAAAAGGCTCAAAAACTCATTTTCAAAAAATATTTATGGTTCTCCTAGGGCTTATGTTTTTTCAGATCTCTGACAGTTAATGTCAGCTCCTGATGTTTTGGTGTATATTTGGGAGACATGAATGAGTGCCAAGTTGTCTAAGGCATAGACCCTGAAAGAAGGATGGACATGTAGCGGTGCATAAAATATCTGAAGGTGAATGAGACACAAAGCAAGAAGTTAGTGAAGTCTAAGGTAGCACCCAGTGCTACTGATTATAATGGTCATATCTCTGTATTCCTTTTCTTGTGTTTGTTGTTTCCATAAAAGCTGTTTTCTGGAATTGTTGTTGAAAAAATTATCAGATTTCAAATAGTTTAAGAAAACTATTTGTTTAATAAATTATTTTTATTATTGTTTGTTTAAAGCAATCTTCATTAATGATTTGAGGATTATTACCATTTACAGTATAACTTTCTTGAGGGTATGTGTCAACATATTAACTTATCATTCACATATGCCTTGAATTAAAAAATGAACAAATATATACTACTAAACATTAATTAGATAAATAATTGAAGTTAATGAATCAGTTCTTATAAAGCCCAAGTTTTTTTTTTCTATTTTTTTATTAAAATGTTTAAGACTTGTTTATATCTACATACAATGCATGTAATGCATACCAAGCAAATGCCACTTTGATTTGTGAATAATGGAATAGGAGTATATGCATTACCAAAATGTACCCCTCTAACATTTCAGTCTCTTCAAATGAATTCTTCTCACTGCTTAAATTTCATGGTTCTTCCCAGTCTTCAAACCTTCCTCCCTTTTCTCCTTGCTTTCTCCTTGGAGCTGAAGGTTTGATGTCTCTGGGACTCATTGCTTTTTACTCAGAGATGTCACCCAACGAAACCATTGTCAGCAACTCCTTAGTGACAAGGCCTTCTATTAATTTAACTCGAAACTTTGCTAGGTCATACATCCAAACTCTTTTCACTCCAGTTATTGCAGTCAGAAAAAAAGAGACTGTCCGTGAACAATCAAGGTAAAACGTCCTTAAAAAGTAAAAATAAATCCCACCTCCCCTGATTTAACACACACTTATTTGTCATTCTTCTAGTTAAAAGCTGTATTCATGACTTTTCTTTCCAAACACAGAATTGGAAGGGTTGAATCATCTGCCCTGGAAAAACATTTTTCATGTGGTAAATTAATTCTTTAATGTTTCAAAAGCATCTTTTAGCATTACTTTCAGTGGAATCAAATCGCAGGAGAGAAGGAATGTATACTCAGGCAGGTGAAACAATATAAAGATAACAATGACAGGACATTTTAGGGCAATATAAATTTCTATGAAATTTCAATAAACACTATAAGTAATCTAAAAGAATGTTTTAAAAGAAGTGCTTTTGAAAACAAAAATTTTTGTCTTTCATTATTTTTGATTATTTGGAATGAATTCTTTATCACTAATGTGATTGATTTACTAGTCCAGGACCCAAATTTGGATTTCGGATTTTAGCTGTTTAATTTAAATGTAATTTTTAGAATGTTTGATAGAGATATAATTTCCTTATTCTTTGGCTCCTCAGGCCACTCTTTTGGAAGAGTCTGAAAATGTATATTATATATTAAAACATGAGTTGTTGGAACATTGATTCCTACAACATTTACTCTTTGGGGACTTAAAAACAGCATACTACAGTGATGCAGCCATATCAATGTTTATAGCAGCACAATTCACAATAACTAAATTGTGAACTAACCTAGATGACCTTCAATAGATGAATGGATAAAGAAACTGAAGTATACATATACAATGCAATATGACTCAGAATTAAAAGAGAATAAAATCATGGCATTTACAGGTAAGTGGATGGAGTTGGAGAATATCATGCTAAGTGAAGTAAACCAATCCCCAAAAAAACAAAGGGCCAAATGTTTTTCTCTGATAAGTGGATGCTGATCTATAATGGGGGTTGGGGGGAGCATGGGAGGATGGTAGGAACTTTGGATAGGGCAAAGGGGAGGAAGGGGAAAGGGAGGGGGTATGGGGTAGGAAAGATGGACCTCATTACCCTAGGTACATGTATAAAGACATGAATGGTGTGACTCTACTTTGTGTACAACCAGAGAAATGAAAAGTTGTGCTCCACTTGTATACTATGAATCAAATTGCATTCTGCTGTCATGTGTAACAAACTAGAATAAATAAATTTTTAAAAATTGCTCTTTGGGATTTTTCTACTAGATAGCTTTATTAGAAATTATTTTTATTAAAAAGGGATTAGACATGTAGATCACTGATAGAACATGTATTTAGTATGTTTGAGGCCCTAAATTCAATCCCCAACACCAAAAAAAAAAAAAAAAAAAGACTTAAAAGATTAATTCCCATTCCCAAACATATTCATTAAAAGCAATTATTTTCCAATTTTGATTGATTTTTTTCTTGTCTTATTATTAACCTATTTGCTGAATGTTTTCTCTGATATAAGGAGGCTGACTCACAGTGGGGTTAAGACGGGGAGCATAGGAGGATGAGAGGAACACTAGAATGGCCAATGGGGAGGGAGGGGAAGGAAGGGGGCAAAAGGGTGAAGAAGAAAAACAAAAAGATGGTAGAATGAGATGGATATCATTACCCTAAGTGCATGTATGAAGTCACGAATGGTGTGAATATACTTTGTATACAACCAGAGATAGGTAAAAATGTGCTCTATAAGTATAATATGAAATGTAATGCATTCTGCTGTCATTTCTAACAACTTAGAATAAAAAATAAATAAATTTTTAAAAAAGAAAGCAAATAAAAGTCATGGTATGTATCATTGAATGCAGGAATTATGCTATTTTTACCTACAAAATTCTGCTTTCTCTAAATTACAAAAAAGATTTGTAATACAATTTTGTCATGAGGAGAGTTAGTTTCCAAAGAAGAAATAATTGTGTATAGCCCAATGCAGTTTGTTACATGAATATTTGTGGGAGTAACAAATATTATAAAACTTATGTTTAATGAGTTCTATAAATAGTTAAACATGTTTAAAACTGTTTAAATAATTAGACAGTTGTTCACTTGCAGTGATTTCCTAATACTATTTACTTTATTCCCTAACATTTAAACTTAATTTGAAAGTTACAAAGCACCTTTGTATATTTGGTCTTATCTTACTCTCATAGCAAGAGTATGTGATATCATCACCCCATTTCCCAGATAAAGTAACTGAGGTTAGAGACATTTAAAGATTTGTCAATAGTCATATCTTTAGTAAGCCAAATTGCCAAAAGGAAAAAAGGATCGTTGGGCCATAAGTTCTTGAAAAATCAGAATAACAGCTGAAATTTATATAATTTCTTCATAATGCTGAAGAAATTTTATACCCTATATGATAGGGACCATGCACTCAATTTGGTTAATATTGGTCTGGACCCTGGCAAAATTTTATGATAACAGATCATGAAATATTTTACAAAGTAGTTATAACTAAATTCCAAATGTATCCACATAGCTAATGTTTATATCAAAAATAAATATTTACTTGAAATTCAAGTAAACACTATAAATATCCTTAACACTATTATTCCAATGGACCTGTTTCATTTCAACATAAAACATATGGCAATTTACATGCAACTAAATCCTTTCTAGTCATTTAGAGAGGAACCAATCCTACAGAAATGAGGACAGGATGGAGGAGATCTTGCCCACCTACTGGCTTGACCAAAGGTTATGAATCCATCCCAGTTTATTTCAAATGAGTATGTCGAAGGTTACCCACAGGCCATTTCATAGTGATTTATAACTGAAGCCTGCAAATCTCCTTTATTTAATGATAACCTCAACAGAGTCATTAAGGCATTCTTTGTCTTCACGGGAGTGACCAGGAGGGAAGGATGTCTTTAAAGAATTCTAAGAGGTGATCACTATTTATACAGAATGTCAATTAAAGCCATATCCTAGAGACAAATTTTTTTCTCAATATATTGAGGATGTTTAGCTTGATTATTTCTTCTGCCTATCAATGTTATAATATTAGATCCAAGATATATGCCAAAGAAAATTCAAATAAAAATGAAAAGGCTTAGAACTGAGCATCAGGTAAGAGTTTGATTTTAATTATACTGATCTTGAATTTGTATTAAAGCTCTCACAGCATAATGATTCCTAAGTGTCTGTATTGAGTTAAGCATGTCATGAAGCATGAGGAATTGCAAGATTGATTTATCAGATATTCATTTAAGAAATAGTCAATTAAAATAATTAATGTGTAGTGAAACTCAGCTGTAATGCCTCATGTTTAATTTTTTCCCAGCCCATAACATTACCAGAATAATACATTTCACAGTCTGGGTAGTATAAAAGATTTTATAAAACAACCACAATGATATTGAAATGAAGAGGTTTTGATCACACCATTTAGAATGAACTAAGGAGAAAGAATGAGTGTATTTGCCTTAGATTTTTATCTTATCTTGAATGCTGTTTTGGATAAATACAGTTTCACTTTTCCTAGGTATAAGCATATTTTGCTCATACTGCATAGATATTATTCTCCAATATGTAAGCCATTGACTTTTGATTACTCATTTTTCTAGAAGAAGTACAGCAATGATTACAGGCCAAGTATTGTGCTTGGTGCCAAGAATGAATAAGATATGATCCTTTCCTGCCCTCAAGAGACATCCAATCACATAAAGGAAGACAAGTGAACCAAAGTATTATAAGGTGTTCACTGATACGCTTCTAGAGCATGGGCTTGTGCAGTGGGGTCAAATGTCATGGAACAACCAGTTCTTTATAGGAGTGATTGTTGAGAGAAATATTATTCAGCACTTGCCAGACAAGAGGAGGAAATAGAATTAAGAGGGCAATAGCACTCTAGAGAGGTAGAGTGGCACCAACAGCAACAAAAAGAAGTGAAAAAATCATATGACATATTAGAAAGTGATCTATTTGGAAAATAAATTTCTGGGATATGGAAGAAAGGCAGAAATAATAAACTAGGTTAGTAAGATAGGTGGAACTAGATCATAGAAGGTCATGGTAAGAAATTAGATCACAACTTTAAGACATTTTCATCTTTGCATTTTAATTCCTCTTGAGTTCACTCACAAAGTTCTAGAAATGCATCACATTCCACCATACTTCTTTCTTCAAAATTAAGTCCAAATCCATACCTCAATCCTTTAAACGTATGTGACTCAGTCCTAGCTGTCCTTCAAGAGTTTCTAAATGTCATGTCTTTGGAAAGCCATGTGTTTATCCTCCTATCTTCCCATTTCTTCTCAGGGTAGGTAATAACTTGCTTGTTCCATATTATTATTGAATGGCACTTTGCCCACAGCATTTTGATTGTTGTCTGCCTTCCCCCTTATATTGTACGTTGGTTATTATCCTTTTTTTTTTTATTCTACCATAGTGTCTAGCACATATGTCACAGATGTTCAAAGGTTTACTAAAGAAATTTTAATAAATGTTTTGACATCATCTGTAAGTGTCTCTAGAAACCTCATTCATGGATGAGGTTCATTACATGATTTTTAAAAATTGTATAAACCAGTGAAGAAAATCTTAAGTCATATTCTATTAATACATGTAACTTTGCGAAGACATATATGATTAAAACTAAATCAAAAGCAATGATAACTAAGGACTCACTTTATATTATTGTGTTGTTATGACACACATATTTATTAATCTTATAAAAATTTATTGAAAGCATATTAAGGGCCAGCTACTTAAAATTCATTTGACAAAGGAATGTTTTTAATATGATCCATATTACAGAACTGATCTGTCCTTTGCTTATTTTTTCCAAGTCCACAACTATAATTCCAGATGTAATAGGTCAGAATTCTAGCTCAGTGTAATTCCATGAATGCTAATGCAAAAAGACAAGAAAACCCAACCCAAAACAAAATTACCCAGACCTTCCTTTAAAATTGGATCAGAACCATCATTATATTTTAGATAAATGACACCACTATTTGCATGAAAATTGGCACTAAAAATTCCATCATTTGACCCAAAATTCTTGTCTTGCCCTATACTCATGTAGGGTTGGCCTGAATATTGAGCTCCCACTGACTTAAAATGAAACTTTGATCCTCAAAAGAGTTGCATGGAGAAGTATAGAACACAAATCTGTACCTATTTAAGGACATTCCTGTTGCTGTCATAATGCTTTTTTAAACATACTTCACAACAGTATTTTTTTCTTATGTTATTTTAAGTGCTACTGGAAATACCACAAGACAAGAATTTTTGCAGCATTTCATCCTTTCTATTTTTGGTCTCAATTACTTTTTCTCCCATTTATGAAATATCTACACTGCCAAAAGCCATCAAAATTGCACAACAAACATAACAGCTCAAATTATATAATAAACTAGAAGGAACAAAATTCCTTGGCTCTTCAAAGGTCCAGTTTAAATGAAAGTCTCTTACAGACCCAATGCTGGTAATGGTTTTGCAAAACACTGCAACAGAGCTTTAATGACACATTATTTGTGGTTTTGGAAAAAAAAAAAAAAAAAAAATATATATATATATATATATATATATATATATATATATATATATATATAAATTAGCCTTTTCTGGTACTCACAAATAATTGAGGGAGAAATAAGTTTTTCAATGTTTTTGAGTATAAATATTTTCACATATTATTTTGGTAATATGAAGCCTGAAAAATGAAACTGGTCTTTATTTCCTTTAAATTTACAGATATCACCTTTATTCCTTTGAAAAATCAAAATAATAAGGGTATTTCTTAAACTTGGGTTCTCAAAGAGTCACCCAATGTAATTAGCTGGTCTTGTTGAAAGTAATAATTGCCAAAAGTTGTATAATAATCCAATTTTAAGTCCTGCAGCTCACAAGGGAGGAGTATGCAATCCAAAGAAGCATCCAATTATATTATCTATAAGAAGGTTCAGGACTGGGAAAGGGACACATTGTTCCCATAGCAACCTTAGGTTCATGATTCAGGTTTAGGGAAATTCCTACCTACTCTTGATACTTAGAAGCATTCCTTAATGAGCAA
Source organism: Tamias sibiricus (assembly GCA_025594165.1). NCBI lineage: Eukaryota > Metazoa > Chordata > Mammalia > Rodentia > Sciuridae > Tamias > Tamias sibiricus. The sequence continues at coordinate 87,380,760 of CM046661.1, forward strand.
AAATTTTATTTTAATATAGCAAATTTTAAACATTCTAAATTAAAAAGAAAGGTTTTAATATTATTGCCTATTTCTATAAAATAGTCACTCTATATTTTAAATGGGTACCATGTTTCTATATCCTCAAATCATATGCTACATGAGATAAAAGATATGATTCCTCTGATCATATTAAGCAGACCCTAAATTCACAGTCCATGTGAATTGCAACATTCACTGAGCATCTGCTGAAGACATTTTTCCCCCCACATTTAATACTAATCAAGTGATACACTTTCTGGTCTTTGTTTTAAAAACCATAATTAAGAATGTGTTCTTCAGTTGATTATTAGCACTAATGATAAACTATATTAATGATAATGGAGAACTTCATTATCTTAGAACTTTTTGGACAATATTTAGATTAAAATAGTCGTTATGGTTCTTTAAATGAACTTTGTGCAAGCAATGTCACTTCCACATTACTATGTGTATCAGTAAATGTGAAAAAGGTATAGCTAAAAAGAATCTCACTTTATGGAAAATAATACAATAGACATATTCAGAGATCTTTGTGTATAAAATTAACATCAGCAATATAAATTGACTATTAAGTGCATTATGAAAGTACATGTTTAAATAAGTCATATAATGAAGGAAAAAAAATTAAATAAGAAAATAATCTCTTTATCTGTTGACATTTTACAGAAACCGTTATAAAATTATGGGTAAAAATTGAAAATATAAAATGTATCAAAATCAAAGAGCAAGTTAATCAGAAAATAGGGTTTTTGTTTGTTGTTTGTTTTGGTACAGCTTGTTAGCTTGCTCAAAACACACTAAGTAAAAAAAAAGGAGTCCACAAACTCTTAATAAGCACTAGTATACAACAACTATAATTTTTAAGGTGAATATTTAAAATCAATACTCATGGGTCACTAATAATAAAAAATAATTCCAAGAAACAGGTCTCACAATTTGCTTCATATGGGTGGTTACAAGTATTACCAATTGTACTTTTTTAAACTATTAATTTAAAAAATCCTTGATAAAGTAGTATTTTTGAAAATAATAATAATTAAAAAAAAGAGTCAGGAAATATGCTAGAATAAATCCATTCTCATGGCCTTTACTTGCTGCCCTTCTTAAGCTGTGTGTGATTGTCTCTTTCAGTCCGTGTGCCCTGTCGTATCCCTCACTGTGTACTCTATGCTGTATGATCACTCTATGCTGTCCACCTCTACCTTCAGGTCCTAGGACTCTATCACTGATGTGTCAATTAACAGATATTTTCAAATTATATTGCCTTCTGTCTCCAACAGCAATGTCCAGGTTGTCATTAGGGCACATATTCCAGAATGTTCCAAAGGAAGTACTGTATTCTAAACAAATCCTTTACATGAGAAAGTCTTGTGCAATTTGCTCCTTATCATTTCCTAACCTCATACCTTATTACACTCCCTCATGTTCACTGCATTTCAGCTATCTAGCTTTTCCTCTCAACTTTAAATTCATAGCCTCATTCACATATCGGGGTCTTTGCAGTTGCTGATCCAACAGTTTGGGAACATCTTTTTCTCAGGCCTCTTCCATTTCCGGACTTAAGCCAGAGAGAAGGCTTCCTTGAATACTATTTCTCAAGAAGGCCTAGTCCTTTGTCCTTGGCACTCTGTACCTTTTAACAAGTTTTATTTTCTTCACTTACCAAATATAAAGCTATTGATTTGTTTAATTGCTTAGAGTTTGTCTCTTCCCATTAAACTGCAAAGTCTTAAGAGACTGAACAACTTTGTTCACAGCAGTAGTTCTACTGCCTTTAGCTAAACTTGATACATGGTGGGCATAAATTAATCCATGTTGAGTCAATGAATGGCAGGTATAAGCATAGGGTGCTACAGAACACTGAAGAGAGGCAGTCCTTTAAGAAGAACATGTGAAGAATTACCTGGGTTCCTGATTAAGCTAGACCTGAAGTCAGAACAATTTTTAAAATATTTATTTATTTGCTTTAGTTGTACATAATGAGTTTATTTTTACGTGATGCTGAGAAACCCTGGTCGCGCGTGTGCTAGGCGAGTGCTCTACCGCTGAGCCACAATCCCAGCCCCTTTTTTTTCTTTTTAGTATAAGTAAATACATTTCTTTTTGCTTAATCCAGTTTGGGGTAAGTCTTATGTCACTGGGAACTGAACAAGAACTAACAAATAGAATTGTTAATTCTTGTTCAATGGAAAAAGATAAAATTCTGGAAAGTTGGTTACAGCTTTATTTAAACAAAAACATTATGACATTGTTATTCTGAATAAAATAATGCCCTCTCAGTGAGTGGTGGGATCCCTGTCATTGTATGAATCTAGGCAGAGACAAAGTCACCTGTGACTGAGTTACTGTGTGTTGAACTGAATAACTTCTGGGCTTTCTTCTGTTTTTAATCTTCCATAATTCTATAAATAAAATATCTTACATATTTTTAAATAATCATAACTTTTGAAGACTGAGTTTTGAACCTGTCTTGTTTAAATTGCTATATCTCTATTTTTTAACTCTCATAGCTACTTCCATTAAATTTCTGTATTGTTGGATTCTAGGCAGAGGCTGCACCTCCCAGGCAGAAGGCCACACCTCCCCAGGTGCCTTGTGAAAAACTACAGCTCCCAGGATCCTCAGCAAGTCCCCTGTCCACTACCCCCCCCCCCCCCCCGACCTCTGCTGGCCTATAGGACAAGGACTCACTCCAAGGGGGTTTTATGGCCCCTACTCTATTTAAGCCAGCCCCCTGTTCCTGCCACCCCTTTTCCTGTTCCTGCCGCCTTTTGTTCCTGCTCTCTGTTCCTGCCTGTCCCTATTCCCCTCCATCCCTACCCCCCCTTCCCTTCCCTTCCTTTCCCTACCCTTGCCCATGTGGCACCCCAATAAACCCTTTTATTTCACTAACACAGTGTTCCCAGCTAAGTTAACTATGTTTCAGCAGTTTTCTAACATTTGGTTCCCTGACCGGGAAAGGAGACGAGCGTCCACCACACGTCTCCTTTGGCCGTCTGTCTTCCTACACCGTCGCTGGACTTTGGTAAGCCCCCATCCACCCCGAGTTCCTAAACCTGTTTGGCCACTGCGCGGCGAGAATTGACCGTTGACCATCCGGCAATCTCACCGGGGGCCTTTACAGGGGGGACCACACCCCACCCAAGCCTTCAGGGCGACGGTGGACCCCGGGGAACTCTTCCCCCCTCCCCCACCTTTATCCGCCCGCTTTAAAAATTTCCAGCTGTAAGACTACAGCTCTCTGCTGTCTGTGGCTAGGAAAGTTCCCCTCCGCACTCTGGGCTTGAGCTTCCGTTTTTCTGTTCGGAACGGGAAAAATCCGAGAACCTCTGTTGAGTAAGCTCATGGCTCCAGCCAACACGCCTCTCAATTGCCGTACCTCCCCCGTACCAGCAGTCTCGGAGGCTGCTCCAGACCGCTCCCTCCACCCCCAGCTCAGGCTTTAGATTTTAAAATTGGCAGGCTTCCGAGCTTAGATCCTCCCCTCCCTTTGTCCTCATCCTTCGCCCCGCCCCCCTCCTTCCGCTCCGTCAGAATCCTCTGTAAACCCTCCATTTCTTTCACTTCATTTCCGGTGCCTTCCGCAGTTACCCCCGCCCACTCAACCTTCCTAGCTCCAGGCCTCTCCCGCAGTTATCCCCGCCCCCAGCTTCCGCCGCTTGGTTCTCCATGGGCTCCCCCCCCCCCCCCCCCCCCCCCCCCCCTCTTCGGCCATGCGGGCGTTACTGGACGCATTGACCCAGACTTTAGCCCCCACTTCCGTGGATTCTGCGACGTGTCCTTTACCAGACACGCCGCCTCTGGCTTTGGCCCCTTCCCCGCGCTTCTTCCTCAGCGTCTTTCATCCTCAAGTCTGCGCGCTTCCCCCGTCTCCCCGCCAGCAAATGGTGACCATGTGTTCGCCATTCATCCAAGCTGCCACCGCTCAGTGGCGTGCTCCTAGCCCGCGGCCACGGCGCACCCCCCAGCCCGCTGCCACCGCGGCCAGGGCGCGCCCCCAGCCCACTGCCAATGCGGCTGCGACGCACCCCTTGCTCGCTTCTTTTGCTCTCTTATAGGTCCAGCTCTGACTGGCGCTGTCCCGCTCGCTCCCTGCGGGCTTCTACCCTCCGATAGCCGAGCGCTTCTTCGCGAAAGGACCAAAACCCCACCCCCCACCCCCATGCGTCCTCCGCGCCGGGGGGGCCGTGCGCCCGCGCTGCGGCTCCCCCGCCGCCGCGGGCGCCCCGACCAATGGCCGCACCGCCCGCCGGCCCGCGCCGCCGAGCCCTGGGCCGGCCCTGCACACGGCGACCGGCGCCCCTGCCCGCCCCCAAGCGAGGCTGCCCGAGCCTTCGCAGCGAGTCTGTGCAGGCTCCACGTACAGCTCCCTCTCCCTTCCTCCGATCCACCAAGTCCTTCCGCCCAAATCTGTCTCCAAACCCAGGTAGACTTAGTCTGTGCCTGGGTACATTCTCTCAACATGTTTGTGCAGGCTCGTCTGCAGCAGCGCGCTCCCAGGCCAACTCCGCCGCACGCTCCCAGCCCGCTGCCGCTGGAGCCCCAGCGCGCCCCTTGCTCGCTTCCTCTGCTCTCTTAAAATCATCTTTGCCTCTTTAGCTCCTCGCTTCCCCTTCCAAAGTGCGCAATAAATAAGGGTACCTTCAAACTTCAAACTTAATTCGCAAGTTTTTTCCAAGAAAAGTCTAATTAATTTACAAGGTTAAAATACTAACTGTTAAATGTACTTTAATTTCCTTCCTTTTAAACAAGTAATCTTAAGAGGAATTAAAAATTGTATAGCTATGGTTAAACAACACTTATTTCACAATATCATGTCCTTTCTCTAAGAGCTAAACTTGATTTATGGAAACATCAATGTAATTATATATTATAAAAACATTTTGCCATTTTTCCAAAAAGGTTAAATACCCTCAAAATTTCTTTAATCCGTTCTAATTGTAATATTTTGTCAGCTAAATGCTCTCAGCCTTTCTTTAACAGAAATCAACTTCAAAACTTAAACACCTGACCTTCAAAAACCGTCAAGACAGATAGGTACCACAGACCCCGGCTACTGTAAGTTTATAAACATTAAAATTAAAGCTCAATGTTCTCAATTTAAGATTAGCTTACTGGATGGCTAAGATCAAAACTTTCAAATTAATCAAAAAGGGCCAAGAAGACCAGTATTTGGTTCTTGTCCCAGAGTCTGCCTGTGAGGGAAGAGGAAACATCTCCACAGAGCTTTATATCTCTGGGTCACATAATCTCCCCGATAAGGGAGATAAATGAGACCGATAGAGGAAAAAGCCAATCAGTGCTCTTGCTAAAAGGAGGGTCCATAAAAAAGGGAAAAAACATCCCTAATGCTTCTGAGGAAAGCCACAAGGTCAAGCAAGACCTGGACCCATCCTTACAGAAGGCACCGAGCACAAAAGCTGCTCTCAAGTTTCCCCAAGATTCCCATCAGAAACAGCTGACTCTTACCAATGGTCAAAAACAGAAGTCAGTTTGACAAATTTCATCCTAGACATCCAGTAACAGTTAAAACAGATGCAGAACCATTTCTGAACATTTTAGAAGCAAAGGTAACTTCAGCCCTAAGTGAAGTGTTGTGTTTACATTCCCGATAACTCTGTACATGCTAAAGCTTTGAATTATCATCTTCATGGTATACATTGACGTTTCAGATGCTGCAACATTTCTTCGGTACTCATGTTTTTTGTTCCTCCAATACAAGCTTCCGTCCCTGATGACGTTACAACCTTCCCCAGGCTTCAATCTGACCTAACTTCTACAAAAGGAACTCCAAACTACTGCCCCCATCACTTCACCCCCGTTCAGCCTGAAGAAGCCAGATTCGGTCATCGACCCATTCCCTTACAGTAGTAAGGATGTTCCTAAGGTTAGAAGGGAAGTGAAGCCAAAATCTCATAGGCAGTCAGCATATATAGGTAAATCGAGTCAGGTCAAAAGCCAATTTTGGGAAGTTGGGAAACTGTCCCCTGAGGGATTGAAATGCTGATTCCCTCAGAGCCCTTCGTCCACCCTTAACAACCTGCCCCAACCTGTTGCCAAGGTAACCCATCTCAGGAATTGCCCCTCCCTACAGGGAGCTATCTCAGATCTTCTGCAGAAACGTTTTCTCAGATCCACTCTTTCTCCTTATAATATCATCTTCTTCTCTGCAGCCCCTCCTTTTCATAGCTCGTGAGTACTCTCACACTCTTTTAAACTTTCTTTCCTCTTGTGGGTATCGTGTTTCCCCATCTACCTTTCTAAACAGCTTGACCCCACCGTTCGTTGATGAGCCCCCTGTCTTCGGGCTCTGGCCGCTACTTACCTACTTCTACAGAAATCTAAAAAGCTAAATTTGTGCTCATGTCACTATTGCTTCTCCTCACCATTTAAAGACTAATGTATAAGAGCCTTCAAACTCTCCTGCCCTTTCGCGCTCAGCTCCTCAACCTCATTCCAGTCCTGCTTCTCTTTACACCCAGTTTTCCTTCTCCCAGTCTCCTCAGAGCCCCCAGAACATGATTGTATAGAGATGCTTCAGGCTTAAACTCCTGCAAGCCTCTCTTCTGCCCAAACTTATAGGGATCTCCCATTGTCCTTCACAACAAAGTGGAGACTCTCCCATAGTTCAGGGAAACATGAAGGCTGAAGCAGCACTGTCTTCTCCTTCTCTTCTGGCTTCAGTCCAATCTACTACCCAGGCCCCCACATTCCCTGCCATACAATCAATCCTCTCCTATCTCCATTCACTTTTCCATCCCATTCCAAGGGCATAAACCTTCTGGAATCGCCTGACTCAGCCTCCGCTCATCTTTTCGACCGCAATATCATTAAATTTGGTGTCATTCCAGCAACATTTGCCTCTCAGCTGGAGACGGATACAGAGGTTCCTTTCCGGCCCTTTGGCCTACTCCGGACTTGAGTCTTTCTCTTTCCTGTCCTGGGACAGGACACGGAAAACCCTTGCGCAAGGTGGCTCATGTCCTCCGATATCTTGAGCGGCTCACGATATCCCACGTCTGCCTGGCTCCGGTGACGACCGAGTCACAGACCTGGATCTCCCTCTAATACTTACTTTGAAAAGGACGCTTTTCAAAGTATTGTATTAGTCGTTGGAACTTCTTAATCCATCCTGCTGACACCCCTCTAGAAAATTTGTTTTCAATTTCTACTAACGGTCGAAAGTATGGGCAAAGATTCTTTTATATCCAAGCTTTCTTCCTCCTCTGATCAAACCCGATTCAGTTGTGCTCGTTGCACTAGTTACCCAGAATATATCTACTTCCCTTAACATTCCTCGGCATTTTACATCCTGTATCACCCCATGTCTTCAGGGAAGGTAGAGAGTAATGGAACTCTTACTTCCCCTCGCCCTCTTTAGGCTCAGAGTCCTCCCAAAAAGCCCTCCTTACTATCCCCTTTTGAGGTTATGTTTGGGCGACCAGCCCTTCCACCCGGAGTTTCCCCAACTCAGAGACCCTTACCCAAAGATCTCTCTTCTCCTCTCTTATCCTTCAGCAGACATCAGATATGAAAGTGCCAAGATTTCATTCTGCCTGACCCAGGTAGACTCACTGCTTCATTCCCATTAATACCCGGTTCTTGGGTATATTTCTCCCCTCCCCAGGACACAGGAACAATCTCCTTTGTCCCAAAGTAGACAGGACCTTTCCACGTTGTGCTGTGTACACCCACAGTTGCTAAACTTCATGAAACCTCAGAACTTCTTAGATTCATATTTCCAGACTGAAACCAGCTGATCAACCAACTGAAGATCCACAAAAAGACAATTACTTCAGTGTACTTGCTCTCCCATTCCCACCGGTCCCCTAAAAATTCGTTTCTCTTGTGTTCCTGATACTGACTCAAAATAATCTTTTCTGTTTTTCTCGTTTTGAACCTTTAACCAGTTTTTCCCAGGGACTATCAACTGTTAAAAAAACCAACGAATGACCTTCCAACCAGAGACCCCCTGCTGAGTCCTGCCCTTATGCTGCCACCAAACACTCATTATGATGTGCCTCGCACTCTCCATTGGCCTCTTCACCGTAAGTCCCACCTGGTGGAACACAGGCCTATGGAAAATAATCCATCTCACCTTCTTTCCCTTTGTTGCTTCCATAATAGTGTTACCTGCAAACTCGCAAGACCCACAATTTCTACATGCTCTCGGCTGACTCCCTCAGTGACTTTCTTCAGAAGCCTGGTTTGACACCCTCACCGACATATGGCTTCAAAAAAACTTCACCCATCCCATACCTGGACAGATTCATCTTTTCCACGCCTACCTCCTGGAAATTTTTTCCACCCTCCAGCTGGACCTGCCTGCCCACATCTCCCCCCCCTCAAAACTACCCCACGTCGCCCCACTTCAGCTCTGAAGCAGCCAGATCGAAACACGATGCCCCACTTCCTAAGAAATCAAAAAGGGGGGAATGTTGGATTCTAGGCAGAGGCTGCACCTCCCAGGCAGAAGGCCACACCTCCCCAGGTGCCTTGTGAAAAACTACAGCTCCCAGGATCCTCAGCAAGTCCCCTGTCCACTACCCCCCCCCCCCGACCTCTGCTGGCCTATAGGACAAGGACTCACTCCAAGGGGGTTTTATGGCCCCTACTCTATTTAAGCCAGCCCCCTGTTCCTGCCACCCCCTTTTCCTGTTCCTGCCGCCTTTTGTTCCTGCTCTTTGTTCCTGCCTGTCCCTATTCCCCTCCATCCCTACCCCCCCTTCCCTTCCCTTCCTTTCCCTACCCTTGCCCATGTGGCACCCCAATAAACCCTTTTATTTCACTAACACAGTGTTCCCAGCTAAGTTAACTATGTTTCAGCAGTTTTCTAACATGTATTGATTTCTTTCTGCTTTGTTTTGTAATATTTAAAAACATTGATAGAAATCTTTATTCTCTCTAAAGAAAATTTCAGAGAAAAATCTAACAAATAAGTATACATATACATTCTTTCCCATCACACGAAATAATTTTAAAAGAAATTTACACATTAGAGTAGCTTTGTGAAAAAGACCACCATTGTTTTTCCTATTTACTGTAAGCAACATATATTTCATTGACAAGGAAAATCAACTCTGAGGTTTGAGCTATCCTCTTTGGTTTCATGTTGACTCTATTGAAATGGTTAGTGTAGGTGAGGCATAAGATGATGAAAAGGGTCAATTAGCAACAGCTCAGATAATTGGTCAACAATTTAGAATAAAAAGTGAAGGATTTCAAGTGTTTTGAAGTATGATTTAGGAAGACAAAATTGTGATTCCCCAAAAGGAAACTAAACGTAGGTGAGTGCACTTCCTGTTGTTTTCAGCCTCTGACATGATCATGACTCAGCATTTTTAGCTGTCCTGCTCACTGAGATTGTAGGACACACTCCTATCTGTGACATCTTTTTATGCTGTTCTGTTTTTTTACTTCCCTAAGTGATTTGGTTTTGACTGCCTGGTTTTTAGATTAAAATGTTTTAAACATACAGCTTTTTAGACAGGGGATCTCCTTGGGGTTAAGTCTATTTTAAAAGGGCAATGTTTTCACTTATAAAATATGATTCTGTGGGTCTTCCTGTGCAGGCATATGTTCAACATCCTCTTCTTTCCCCACAGTTTATTAAAAAGCTTTAACATGGCTCATCATGCTGTGTTTGAGACAGCTTCCTGTCAAAACAAAATCAGTATACCAGAAACCAGGTCAGTAGGATTCAGAGGACATTACCTGAATCCCTCTGTATATTTTGCCCTTTCATTTAATGCTGGGATTATATAAGTCTGTTCCTTTGTTTTATCATTTTTTATGGTACAAATGTGATCAACAACCCCTTTCCTCATCATAAGAACATATTGCCAAATGACCTTTTTGGACATTTAATACCACTGATCTCAGAAAAGCCTGTGTTAAGTACCTAGCTGTCTGAGATTGTCATCAACTGCATACAGATGAAAAGGGAAGGGGGAACCTCATTGTGGGGGTTCTGTTGATAACACTTCATTTAACATATTTCAGTTTAGAAACATGGGACTACAAAAAGAAAACTATTTTATTTAAAATGACAGGGCAACTGTGTTACATCTACTGTAAATATGTCCCACCCAGGAAGTGATGATGATGATGATGGCCATATTTACAGTTTAACTCCATGGGGTGATTTCTTCTCAAATGAATGTACCTCTTGAGTATGACACATCCGTAGCACATTTCAAAGGCTCAAAAAATAGTTATTTCACAGATATGGAAATACAGAGAAGGGGGTGTTCAACAGCTATTCAATAAATCACAAAGCAGCTATGCACAGCAAAGTACTAGGGACATTGTAGCACTTAATTGATTTGCCAGACAGTGTCTAAAGCATAAGAATAGGAAATGGCCAATTTCAATGTAGTCATAATCGGCTGAGGCTAATCTCTTTCTGTTCTGAAGTAGTAGCAGAAATGGAATCTGCAAAAATATCAGGCCCAACAGAGTTAGAATGGATCAGTGATTTTATTTGATGCTGACATACAGAGGTTAATGGTAACTACTCTTTTGTTAATATACTATTTCAGCACTGAGGATTACTTAGGGGCACTGTGTTCAGAGACCAATCCTAGCCTGCACAGTGAGTAATGATTATTTGAGATCTTGACCTGAAAAACTCTAAGGATAAGTCAAATCGTGGTAGTCTAAGGACTTTTACACATTGGAAATAATACTTCTAAAAAATACTACTACTCAACATTTTTTATGGGCAGATGAAATATGAAAAATATAAAATGAGGTTAAAGTTATATTGAGTTTTGCATTTTGAACTTTTCACCATGGAAACATGGAAACACCATTCCTGTGGTGCTCTTAGCACTTGCTAGTCCTTTTCAAACTTAGGAAATTTCCTTGAAGTCTTTTCTTTAAAGGGTGCTTTTGTCATAATACTAAATATAATGCCTTTATACTTTGCGTTGGTGGTGGGTAGAATTGGTTGTTGTTATATTGTATAAGCGCTTTTGTATTTTGCCTTTCATCCCACTTGGCATTATAAAACATTGTCTCAAGTTACTAAAAATGTCTTCATTTCCCAAATCTGTTAGAACAGATTTGAATCTTGATTATCCTCTGATTTCCCACACTCCCAGCATATCATTAAATAATCTTGTATGTATACCACAGTTTGTTACTCACCGTATTAAACTACAAAATTCTACCCTGCAGATCAGAATGTGTGGATATGTTTACTTGATAGCATGAAACTATGTGATTGGTCCATTACAGCATGAAATAGGTGCCTGATAGGAGTCATTGGCACAACTGATATTACTCAGACAAACACTGGCCACCAAGTCGGAAAAGATCTTCATTACTGTGCCTGTGAAAGTGGATCAGATAACAAAAATTCCAGCTCTTCCTTTTGAATCTGAAGCAATATTTATAAGGATATTGCAGCAGACACAATCTGATTGTGTCTGGTCATCTGGTTGGGGCCATTTCTGGCTTGTCAGAGAAACATTTCTTTTCCTTGTCATAACTCCCAGGTGCTACTGCTGAGCAAATGGGAACATCACTGCCAGAAGTATTTGAAAAGAACAAAAAAATTGATTTGGACAATCTGTGTGTTCGTGCCATTGATAGAGACACAACTGTGACAAGGGGTATGACTAGGGTCACAGCAAGGTTAAAAGAAAAGCACCCAGGAATTCTCTCATGTCATCAGCTTTTCACACTAACTGTTCTTGGTTGCTGTAGGCAATATATAGGTTTCCATCAAATACCAAGAGATATTCAGTAGATTTACAAGTTGCCCTTCTAATTTTCCCAAGAGGTGGTTCCTCTTACAATAGTAAATCACTTAAAAATTGAAGTTCAGATGTTTAGCACACCTATGGACATAGGAAGATTTGATAACATTAAACTGTAAAGCTATTCATAACAAACAATTATGGGAGTCATGTATGAAAAAGCATACATTTCTTCCAAGTTACTTTAAACATGATATTGGTCCTATTATTTTTAGAATAATTTATTAGAAAACAAATGTATGAAAAGATCAGTTACTATCACAAATCAAAGGCTGTCTAGGATCTTACGACATGGCAACACAATTTGCAAAATATCTTTAAATAGACAATATGTGGTACAAAAATGAAAGTTGCTGTATACATGGTATATTGGTCCATCCTGAATTTAAACTGAAAACAAATTGAAATACATATTAGGGCATTTGAGCAATTCAAAACAACATTATTATATATGGGATTCAAACCAAATATTACTCAATAGTACATTAATTATTTTTCCTTAATTTCAGGATAGGATTGTTTGCAAACTTTTCATTACACTGTATTTCTTGTGCATAAAAGTTCATGATGTTATACTTTCGTTCATTGTTATTTACCAATACTTAGCCATCAACTTGGCTGTGAAGACACACACAAGCTAGGAGAATCTCCATGAAGAGCTAAATATATTTGCTTTGATTGTTCAATGAAAAAAAATATAATTGTGGAGTGGGATCCAGGGGAGAAAATTTAAATGATTGATAAGGAGACACGTGTCCATGTATTTATAAAGATTATAACTGCTGAGAAATTTTAAAAACATGCTGATGATCTTAATTCTCTATCATACTATCAATAGCAAATTAGATGATAAAAATGTACATGTGGCACGTGGCTAATGAAATCAAGACGTTAAGAAATAATCAGGCATTAATGCAAACAGTTCACAGACAGTAAGTTTAAGGACATGTAAGTCAGTAAGCAAGGCTGTCCTGTTCTCAAATGCGAATTTTTGAATAGACCAGATTTCTTTTCCTGTTTTCCACATTTACAGAACATAATTCCTGTGTGCAATATTTAGAAGTTCACTGTGAGTCCTCTAAAGGTTTCTTTATCATTTTATATTATAAATAATTATGTTCCTAGCCGGCAGTTCAAAGCTCAGTACAGCACTTGTACAACACCACAGGCAGGTCAGGTGACCTTTCTCCAATTCTGCACTCTCTGGTGCTGAGGACAGACAAAGTGATATGTCTGTCATACGCCATTACCATTAGAACAGAATCTTGTTCTTTTATTACAACTGAACTCCGCCAGATTTCTCAGCAGGAATGCTAAGTGAAATCAATGTCTTGGATTTCCAGGCTGAGCTTGGAGGTCACAGCCACTCTATCATTTCTCAGCATTATCCTTTCTCTCGCGCGCACACACTCCCTGAGCCTCCAACTGGCACACAGCAGATTGAAAACAGCATGCATCAGAGGACTCATGCTGTACAATTTTACAGTCTTTTGGAGCCCCCTCCTTTTGATTCCCCCCTTCCATTTTTTGCAAATTGCAAATAAGTTTTGTTTGTGTCCTTCTCTGGAGTTGTGAGTCAAAGGCAAAGGCATACCCAGGAAAACGGGCAGCCAGTAAGACTCAGAACACATGTGTGAATTTTGACAGCTGTCAATAAGATCATTATCCTTACATCATCACCTGGCTAAGACTTATGATTCCATTGCCCTAAATGGCAAATCTTTTACTCTAAACCATCAGTTTGGTTTATGCCAGGTAGGTATATAGAAAACACAAAGCCCTTAAATAAAATACTTCTATTTTATAATAAGATAAACATGAAATTTGCCAATAAAACACACAGAAAATACCCTGAGCCACTAACAATTGATTGTTTAAAAACATAAATATGATAATAAATGATAGCTATTATACATGAATGAAATAGCTCTGTGAAGTCAAAATGTTTACTATGCTATGTAAATGTCAATGTCAATTCCAGGCATCAAGAAAGTATATTCCTATATTGTAAAGAGTGTTCTTTATTTACTGCTGGTTGTATTTTTTTTTTTTTTTTTTGCTATGTTCTTCATTAAAATGACAATGATGATACTTGTTGGTGTGGCTATTTTTAACTCAGTACATTTTACTGCAGAGCTAAATTAACAGAAGCACATAAAGATCTTTTCTGACAATAAAATTTGTTGTAGACTATGGTGGAGGACAATGAGCAAGGGAAGGACATATTTTTATTATATTGTCACTGTTATTTAAAAAGAGAGACTTTATTCTTTGATAAACTTTTATGTATTTTCAACAATTGCAGATGGAAAGAAATACAATACCTGCTTTTTTCTTAAACTTTATGTGACAGAAACTCATGAAGGCTAATTTCAAAAAAATAATTGAACTTCAAAGATAAAACACAAAATATATTTTAAAATGTAACAATAGAAACACAATCTACTCTTTCACTAATACTAACTAATGACAATTAGTTCTTTCACTAATATTAAATAAATAGAGGTATATAAAACCATAAGATGTGGCAGAATTTTAACATTACTAAAATAAATGATCTCCTTTGCACAAAGTCTATAGTGCTCTATGAGCGTATAGAACCATATAGCTCATAAAGAAATCTCCTAATTGTGGAAAAGCAAACCTTCAGATTGCTTTTGTACTTGTAAGGATTACCTACAAAAGTATCATTGTAGAAATTCTCAATAAACATTTGTATGGCTGGTTGAATGAATGAATAGACAAATGAATAAAAGCATAAACAGATGAGACTACTATCAAAAGCTTCATGATGATTTGTAAGAGTGATTTAATGAGTAGATATTAATGACAAAACGTTTAACCCATCAGGTATTTAAAATAGAACTATGGATCCTAAAATCCTAAAATGAAGCATCCTCATACAATGCATCATTATGAAACATGATGTGAAATAACATAAGCAAATCAAGGGAAAAAAATCAGAACACAATACCTCACAGAGCTATCTGTGTGCGACAAGGACTATGCTGCCACAGCTATTTATTTTACTCAAAGTTAGCCTGCACATGGAATACATTAAAACTGCTGGCCCATGGAGACACCAAAATATCACTGCTTTAAAATTAAATTTTGTTCAATAAATAATTATTACTGAGTTTTAAAAACTTACATGCTGCTCTGATTATAAAGAAAAGCAGAACAGACCTTAAACACGCATTAAGCACAGAACATGCAAGGTCCATTAAACAGCCCAAACAGACCTTAAATGTGGCTTATGTATATTCCCTAGTGTCACTGCAGGGTGTACAATATTTTTTGCTATATGTTTACACATATTGCTGTGAGTCGTGGTCCAGGGTCTCTGGCCAGGTTAAGTTACATTCTTAATGTGATTTTCTCTTAATAATATAGGAAAGGACTTGGAAGTTCTGGGAAGATAGAGGCTGGAGCGGCCTTTCCCAGCCCATTGATCCCTTTTTTATTCCCAATTCCCTCTGGAGTAGTATGTAACTGGGAAAGACATCCTAGAGGAGCTGCCAAGTTTTTGGAGAAAGACTTTTTAAAAAATAAGCCGTCAAATTTTTCTCTTTTGATATTCTCTAATCCTCTTCTCTGTGTCCCCTTTCAACTGTTGTAACTACTCTTACCCTGTTGTTCTTGACATATTTCAACATGGCATTCATGGAAAGGAGATCAGAAGCAATTTTCTACATAATTCACAAAAAATTAATTTTGGGGTAAATTAACTGTTGTCAGTGTTCCATTTCATATTTTCTAACATGGCCAAAAATTTGCAGTTATTTTCCTGAATAATCTCAGAGAATACTACTTAATTGTTACTCTTACATTGTTCACAGAAAGCTTAATATATTCATATAACATCATATATGTAAGCAAGGCTTTAAATAAAAAACATTTTGAATCAGTTTTTCTGCTTCTCTGTTTAAGCTGAAACATACTACATGAACCTTCCCATTCCCCTTCCATGTGTTCCACGTGCTTCTCAACTGCAAAACCAAAACTGCTTCTAAATAGTCTTACTTCTAATACTATTATTATCTTTGCTTCTTTACATGATAATCTCAGTGGATGGGTGACATATCTAAAATTATTATATCTATACCATGCCACATTATAACAGTTATTGATATTTTTAAAAAAACACTCCATATGTCCTAATCCTACTCATACTTTTAAGATCTATTTCAGTTCCTCTTTCTCTGGCAAACACTTCACTTCTCACTGAAGTTAATCTCTTCTTCCTAATAACTTCCAATGTGCTTTATCTGTCTATGTCTTTGTAAGATGTATTATGTTTCATCATTGAATATGGCTAGTTGGCTATTTTCAGACATATCTACTTTATAAGACTGTAAATCCCTTGGGCACAGGATACATATCTGATAAATTATTGTGTAATTTATTTATCACATTTTTTATATAGTTGTCTGTATGCATTTGCTGATTAATTGAACCAATGAATTACTCAGTGCATTTATGTAAATGTACATGTACACTTATTACTCCTACTAGACTCTTACCTCCATGTACACAGTTTGCTGTCATATAATAGACCTTCAACAAATATCACTGAATGAAAAGTAAAACTCTTAAGTGGCAACACAGGAAGCTTAAAAAGGGTACCTTGCTTTTGGGTGGTGGGCTGTTTGTGCTCTTGTCTGTATGGATGCTGGTAGGAGATACAGCAGCACCAAGGTTGCCTTGGGGTATGCCTGGGAGCTTTCCTCCTGGAGACACCTGCATTGCAGCTAGCTGGGCAGCATATAACTGCTACAGAAGTAGAAGAGAGAGAAAAAGACTAATCAATAATAAACAAATACACCTTTCAGAAATTACTCATCCTCAGATGTGTTATTTTTTTCCTCTGGGGATTATTGTTTATATCCTGGAATATTTAAAGAAAGTAGCTGTCATCTCAACTTAATGACTTACTTATTAGGGGAGGAATGACAGATACCACATAGAAGGAATCTCTGTCAATATGTTCAGGGCCTCAAAGCAAATCCATATTAACTCTTTTCCAATGTCTATGGGAGGCAGATATATCACATTATTTGGTCAAGAGCTACTTCTGTACTTCAAATTCATGCAGTGTATTACAAAAGAATGCAGCTTCATGTACACATAATTTTCTTACTATCCATGTTGATTCAATCCCTATATCTCTCTTTCTTTGACTTATTGAAATGGGCACCTGTTACAATATTTCTGAGCATGAGCTGCATAGAAATACAGAATAGACATTCAGTGGGAATCAGAGGAGAATATTTGAAGAATGTTATCTGGTCAGTCTACCTACATTGATAAAAAATAACTGGATTCTTGCCAGAAGTTCACTTTACTTCACAATATAAACACAGAAAACTCTCAAATTATCTTGAGGATTAGGGTTTTAAGGAAGATTGTCTAAAACATGCACTCTCCCACTAAGCTATCACTTAATAATTTTTATTAAACAACATAGAAAACATTAACAAGTCATTAATAAATTATAAGGAAAAAATTTCTTTTGTAACAACAACCATATGGTAAAGTATCCTAAAACAAGGAGGTTGCTTTACATTGAAAAATAACATTATACATTAAGATTAATACTCTTTTCATCTTCATTTAGCACTTCATAAAGATTTTAACAATCTGGATAAGAAAGCAATTATGAAACCATATAATATATGTGTTTATATCCATATCCTAATATCGTATTTTTCATTTGTCTTGAGAGTAAACGGATAGCTTTTACTATGCAAGCTAGCACTTCTATAATGAAGTGACTGATGCTAAAGAAAAAAGCTCTCAAGCACAAGTCATGTGGAATGGTCCTCTGAATTATCTTCATATATTTTTCCTGAAAAAAATTTCAAAGGATACACTTGTTCAAGATAAGTCGTAGAGCCTGATAAATGGGGTCTCTCTACAAAAGAAAACTGAAAACAACACATATTTTCATAAAAATACACATTGCTCACAGTTTCCAGATACTATGACCTAAATGAAACTAGAAATTAAAATCATTAATAAAGTTATAGCTTATTTTTTATGCAAAGTGATGAAAGATGTATATTCCAGAGAAAGACTGAACAACTTTAGTGAAATATAGATTATCAATAATAATTGTCCCCATAAGGTATTATTGTGTTAGAAAAAATTATATCATTTATATTTTTATCAGAACAAAGGATAAAATCAAATTACTAAATTTTCAATTACACAAAGAGTAAAAGGATCATTTACTTTAAATATGATGAGAGTTTACTATTTTTTAAAAAAAATCAGAATTGAAGCATTTTCCACACCTGTGTTAAAAATTTATACATTATATTTTGCACTTAGAAAAGCAGTTTTTTTCTGTCATCATTCTGAACCATTTATAAAATCATTTAGAATATTAAATTCAAATTTAAAATATGCCCAGCAGAATACATGTGCTGATACTGAATATTAAAAATATATGCATATTAACAGATTAGCTAAATAAAAATATTATGCTATGTAAATTTCATATTGTATTGTATTGACTTTAAAAAATAATTCCACTGGGTATTATTACTAGAAGATAACAATACCTATTTCTGCCTTAGCATACAATAAAAATGGATTGTTTCAGAATATGAAAGATAACATGGAACACTTAAATATCTGTAGGTAAAATGATGATGTGAACAATACAACTATTCAAATTTCAATTTTGTTTCTTAAAGAATTACTTCATAATATTGAAAATTATTCTGATATTTAGATAATTAAACAGCTTGATTAATTACCCATAAAAGGGGATTAAATAATTAAGTATAAATCACTATCGTCAGATTTACAACTTCCAAAAAGTATTAAAAATAAGAGTATAAATACTCTAAAAAATTTTATTGAAATTTAAAGGTTGCACATCTTTGAATAAAAAAATACACTATTCTTCTAATGGAATAAATGAATTATTTTTATCTTTTAATAAAAACTATTAGGTTTAATCTGAGTTCGGTTGTCTTAAAAATGCTTTTTGAACTGAAATGGAAAAGTTTCTAAGGTTGTGTGGTTTAGAGCTGGATGAGAATTCAGATATGTCTGTCCAGAACTCTGTCTTTTTAACTGTTCTACTAGAAGAAGAAACAGTGGTCCCTGAAGGAACAAAAATACTGAAGAGAAAAAAGTTGTAAGTTTTGGAACAATTTGAGACAAAAAATAAGAGCTGCGTATAAGTTCATAGACATAAAAACACTGAGCACCAGGGAGACATGAAGTGATAATCAATGAACAGATTCCCCCTAATTCTATATGATTGTTTCCTTAAAAATAAAAAAAAGAAAAATCATCATCTGAAGGAGTTGTAGGGTAAGGTGAGGGGAATAAAAATGTGATGTTTTAAGTAATATTAAAACCCCAAAATTTAATTCCCACCAGGGTTAGGGTGTTTTAGAGATCACAAAAAGTTCCTAACATTAGTTTCAAGGTAAGACTCAAAATACCCTGTAAGGATAAAAGACTCTGTGTCTGTTTAAATACAAAGTTCAGCTCAGCCTTCTAGTGTTAGTATATCCCAAATTGTCTGTGTTGGTTAAAAAAAAATTAACTTAATTAATTTACCTTATATTTATCTTTGGGTTTCATTAGCTATAGTCAAAAGAAAGATGTTAACCAGATTTTTACTTTAAAATATAAATGTATACAATTTAAATAAAGGCGCAGAACAAGGTCATTGTTGCCAAGGGATTATAGAGGATGGTGTGGAACAGTGAGTGGCAGGAAAGAAAGGTAATGCATTTCAGTATATATCCTGGAATGCAAAATAGCACTGGGTCTGCAGGCTAAGTTCACCCATGAAAGCCCTTGAAATGCAGGGAAGGGTTTAAATTATAAATAGAGGTAAGAGAAAGTTACTGGATGGGAGCAACACGTACATGATATGTTTAATTTGGCAGGAATATCAACTATGAGGATTATAAAAATTTAGAAGTGATAATATTGATCATAAGAATTTAGTATAACTTGTGAAAAAGAAGACTAGAAAAATAATCATGACATAGCATAGTGGACATAGCACCAAATAACAGGGGGAAAGAAACAAGAAATAAACACCAGAATGGGATGAATAATTTAATTTATAAAATGCCTTCATTTTGTAAATATGTGAGTAATTGTCTATCATATATTCTTTGTAAGACAGTCAAAACACATATTTATTTATTTTTAGAAAAGGAGGGATTGATTTATGCAGAGAAATTTCCCCAAAATGCTGCATTGTGGGTAGTAAAAGTGCTGGAACCACTCAGTCATGAACTTGCCCTAAAGTGTAACTAATTAAACTTATTGAATTTTTTTTTTTTTTTTTGAGGAGGGATTTCAGCATTGGGGAATCCAACCCAAGGTTTGATGCATATTATAAACTGAAATACATCCCCAGCCCCAAACGCTTTTTCAAGTATGTAAGTTCTCTACTTATAACAATATCAGTTTAAATTATATCTATCATAGCCAAGCCTAATCATTATTTTTTTCTTATAGTTCACTATCATGTGCACCAAGCACTACTAAGCAGTTCATTTATAGGCATTCTTTCTTCTGAGCTGTTATGGTACAATATTGGGTCAAACAATGTTTAATGGGAAGACAAATAACAGGTATTTTAAAATATAATGATTAAATGTTGCTATTTTGAGAAAATACAATACAATTGTTTTTTGGACAACACTGCTTTTATGCCACAGTTATATACAGTAGTTAGATACAATCTTCTTATGAAGATACTTGCTTCACTTGGATGTGTTAAGCAAGAACTTTTCAGTGCTAGGAGTGGAGAAACTTCATGAAACAGCCCATTCAATTTCTAAGCTGAGTGACTGCCTTAATTCATACAGATAGTAAATTTCTGCCACTTCTTCCTAATAGCGTATTTTCCCCAAATTGCTAGAAACACAGCTTCTGCCATTGGCTACTAGCCTAGTGTCTAACTGCCATCTGGAGTATTTGGATTCAAAACATTAAGCACTGACAAAAATATCTATCATGATTTGTTGCCCCAAACCATTAACTGACTAGTAAACTCCTTGAAGGCAGGGATTATATCCCTATCCTTCAATGCTTTTTCAGAAAATACTAAGTATGAGGACAAGTAGAATTGAATAAAGGGCAAAAATGGACTGTGTAAAATAATAGCATTTATTATTAACAAATACAGATCTCTTGCACACAAGTAGTTAATTAAGATAATGATAATGACTATGTATGAAACCAACTAAAATTCTAGAAGGAATTTGGTGCATTTCTACTCTTTGGGAATTAGAAAGAAAGACTCATTGGTGATATTGATAACATTCACTTTGATTCATTCATTTTGTTTACATAAGAGGGCAAATAAACAAGACTTCTCAAATCCAAGCAAAGAATACAAGATATTCTAATATACTCCTTATAATCATAACAATATCTAAATAAATCACTTTAGAAATATGGATGGAAAGAAATGGGTGGAGATTAATTTTTAAAGTTCATTTCTTTTCAAAAGATAACAGAACCAAGAGTATAAGCATATAGATATTTTAAAATATTTTGGAAAAACAAATGGAAAATGCCTTCTTCCTCAGAAGTGAATATACATTATTTAATTGTTGAATGAAAAGTATTTATTACTTGGAAAGCAAAAAGTATATAGTAGGAGCTATGAATATTAGTAGGTTGTTAGTAGGCAGTAGCTGTTCTTTGGGATCCTTTTCTCTTAGTTGAAAACTTAATTTTCTATTTATATTTTTATTCATTGATCAAAACATCTCCAAATCTCTCCACCCACCAGATCCTTGTAGTTATCATTCTATTTTCTCCTTCTGGGAATTAAACTTTTTCAGATTCCATATAAAAGTGATATCATGTGTCTTTTAGTGCCTGGATTATTTCACTTAACATGATGTCCTCTGGGTCTATCCATGTTGTCATAAATGACAAAATCTCCTCTTTTTCTTTTAAGGTTGAATAGTATTTCATTATATACACATACCACATTTTTTTACCCATTCATCTGGGATGAAGACTTTGGATCCATATCTTGTAGTAAATTTGGAAGTGCACATATCCTTTCAACATGTTGATTTCATTTCCTTTGAAAATATACTTAGTACCAGGATGGTTGGATTTTTAATTTTCTATTTTAATTATGATCAATTATCAAGTCTTCCTTTTGTGTACATGGGAAGCCTGCATAAAAGGCCCAGGAGATAGAGATAACCTTATATTCAGTCATTTACACAGTAGCCAGTAGTATGTAACAAGGTTTGGTTTGATCCAGCTGTCTTTCTCTACTTCAGCGATTGATTAGGAGGTGAAGACAACCTTCCTTATTGTGAAGACACTAAGTTATGTCCATCATACTCTCCCTACCTTTTCTCTACCTTTTTTTCCTCTCCACATTTCTCCTCCTCAAGTCAACAAATTAATCATATTACTAGGAACCAGGGTACAAAAAGCATTTGAAGAGAGGTAGAGGAAAAAAAGAACATTAAGATTATGACTGAAAAACTTATCTTTTTTCAAATAGTATATGATAAAACATACTGATTCCTGTAGATGATTTGTGAATTTTTACATTGTCATTATCAGAATGGAAAGTGCAAGACAATATAATCACTTAATATTTTTATGATGAATGGTTTATTTTATAAGCAGAATCTTTTTTTAAAATAGTTTTTGAGTTGTTGATGGACCTTTATTTTATTCACTTATTCACATGTGATGCTGAGAATCGAACCCAGTGCCTTACACATGCTAGGCAAGTGCTCTACCACTAAGCCACAACCCCAGCCCTATAAGCAGAATCTTGTTTTCCAAATGAAATCTTTTATCAAGTACCAATATATAAAAGAAAAAAAGAGGTATTCCAAAACTAAATATAAAATCATTTTATATATTTTAATATTTATTAAAATGAGGGCAATGAGGTTGTTTTAATTTTCCCAAAGAATTTAAGTAGTCATAAGGATAAAGTTGTAGCCCTTTGTCATCCTTAGTGATCAAGAAAGCCCTGCCGCAAAAACCGTTACATTCACATAAGCAAATATGAAGACTTAAATTCTCAAAAAGAACTTTATAGAGTTAAAATTTTCCTGATTAATAGCACCTTGTAGTTCAAATATACAAATAGAAATGCAAGATCTGACTTTCAAACTTAGTTTTGTTAGCCCAGGGACTGAAATTCAACTGTAACAGTTAACACATAGTCAACATGTTAAGTATTTGGAATAGAGATTTTAAAATGAGTGTGTGTCATCTATTATTATTTTAAAAATAGTTAAATATCTGTTTTTAACGTTTAAACAAAACCTGAAAAGATACATGTTAAATGTGATATGCAGAAAAATTACTTATATTTTTTTTTTCTTTCTTTCTTTTCCCCCTTTTAAGAGAAAGAACAGGGAATAGCCTTTGTGAGGAAAAAAATTCAGAAAGCAATTTCAAGGCTCCATAAGTGTTATCTTTATAGCTTAATTTCAGCTTCTTAATGTAACTTAAATGTGTAGTTTAAAGAGAAACTAATGTACTGGAGAAAATCTTTCAAAACATATCAGCATGTTTCAATGTGAATAAATTTGCTTTGCACATTATTTTTCATAATGTTTCTTTGTAGAAAATTATCAGAGCAACTATAGTTTAAATATGGACTTTCCCTGACACTGTCAGCATTTCCTTTCTATGTTCTTCAAGTATGTTGCCTGAAAACATCATCTGCCTTAAATTTGCTGAATATAAGGGCAAAAGGGCAAATAGAAAAGCATGTGCCAAATATATAAAATTTTACAATTTATGTATCAAGCTAATGAACTGGGTAATAAAAGATATTTCATTCTCCTGTCTTGACACATATACCATCAAAATGACCTGGATGCAAGTTAAAAAGTACACGAGAAACCACATCATACCCATTAGGATGGCTACTATTAAAAAACAGATAATTGCAAATGTTGGCAAGAATGTACGAAACTGGAACTCCATGTGTTGTTGATAGAAATGTAACATGCTGCTTCCACTGTGGAAAATAGTAAGACAGTTCCTTGAAAAATTAAATAGAGTTAGTATATGACCCAGCAATCTCACTTTGGTTATATGCCAAAAAGGATCAAAATTAGGATCTCAAAAAGATATGTGTACAACCATGTTCATGGCAGCATTAGTCCTAATAGTGTAAAGGCAGAAACAATCCCAACATACCTTGATGAATGAATGGATAAACAAAATGTGATACATATATAGAGTGGAATGTTATTCACCCTTAGAAAAGAAGGAAATTCTAACACATGCCATGACATGGCTGAATCCTGAAGATAATAAGTCACATCAAGCAAGTAAGCAGTGGCAAAGTGACAACTATTGTATAATTCTACTTATGTAAAGTATCTAGAGTAGTCAAATTAATAGACAGAAGGTAGATTGGAAGTTGCCAGGGATTGGGGGTAGGGCTTATTTTACACACACACACACACACACACACAATGATCTGGAAGATGTGTTTGCATTTAGAATTCTTGGTTTCTTTGCAGCTTCCTGTTAAAATATGGTGGCACAGGAAGAACAAATTTGGTGCTGTGTCTGTGTTGCTTTTCTTCCCACTCCCAGTGGCTTCTGCCGAGGATAGGCTCAGTTCTTCATGACTGACTGACTTGCAAGGAACTTCTGAGGTGGGGGCCAGGATCCAAAGTGGCAGCTGCCCTACTACCCTCACCTCAATGAAGTACAAAATGACACTATGCGTTAGGAGGGACATTCCAATAGGATGAAATATCTGAATTAACCTTCAAATGAACCAAAAATAAAAATCCCCATAAACATTTAATATTTTTTTATACACAATAGAAGAACTTTTGTTAGAGATCCTCTTTTCCCATTTTATAATGTAAGTATAGGTCCCTTCTACTACTTCCAGGCCATCTGTGACATCAATCTATTTTGCATTCAGCACTACTGGGGCAAAGCTAGAAAAAACTCAAGACAGCCTGACTTCTTTCACTTAGTACATTTTTGACGTGTTATTCTAATATGTAACAGTAGTCCATTCCACTATATTGCTGAACGGTATATTCCTTTGCAAGGATATTATCACACTCATTACCCATTTGCAACTGATGGATACTTGGGTTATTCCTAATTTTGGCTGTCATGAATAATCCTGCTATAAACATTCCAGTTCAAACCTTTGTGTGTTTTTGTTTCTCTTGGCTATCCAGTTACTAATATTGGATCTGCTTACTTACATATATGAGTCACAGGTAAGTTCATGTTTGCTTTCTAAAGAAATTGCCAAACTTTCCAAATTGGCCAAGCTATTTTACATTCCATTGGCATGAGGGTTCCAAGTTACTCTATATTCTCATCAACACATGGTACTGTCTTTTTAATTATAATTATTCTAAAAAAATAATAATTATTCTAGTATGTATGAAATGGTGTCTTACAGTAGCTTCAAACTGCATTTCTATAATGACAATATCTTTTCATGTGCTTATTAGACACTCCTGTGTCTTTGGTAAACTAGTCTATCCAGATCTTTTGTTGTTCTTTTAGGTTTTTTTTTTTTTTTTTTTTTTTTTTTTACAAATTGGGCTGCATTATTATTAAGTTAAATTAATTTTTATGTATCTGAATTTAATTCAAACTTTCATGGAGGCTGTGCACAAGGTTTCAGTTTAATATTAGGGTATAACTATTGTCAAAAGATTCATAATAATGAATATAATATGATAAGAGTAATGCAGATAGTTTCCTCTTGAATCAACTTATATGCTTATATAATAATTAATTTTTTAGTTTTTAACTTTCAAATATCCTAACAGGGAAGAGAAGAGTGAAGCGAGCTATAAAGGGCAGAATGCTCTTTGCATCCATCAAGAAATCAGGGCCCATGGAGGTAGGCCTCTGAAACTTGATGCCTATCATTAGCCACTAAGATTACTCTTGGAAATCTTGAAAACTGTACAGTTCAGGCTGACAGCAAACTTTTAGGATGGATACTCTTGGTCAAGCCTATGGGAGGGTGAAAGGGACAAGGTTAGCGAAGAGATGGGGAAAGCTCTCTCCAAATCTTCTAGGTCCTTAAGCCATGGAAGTAAGTGGGGGCTGGAGAAGTGAATCACTTACTTTCCTGATGTTTCACCAGCTCTCATACACACTTGGGGAAAAGAGATTGGGGGAAGGTGGGAAGGGTTTTCATTTAATCTCATCTAGAGTCCCAGCTGGGGTAAGAATTCGTCCTGAAGGGAGTGACAATTGGAATATGTTAGGGACTTGATTCACTGGGAGAAGGAGCTGTGAGTACATAGGTGAGAGATCCAGGATTTTTGTATTTGGATATGAATCCTAAACAAACTTGAGGGCAAGAAAGCAATGTATTAAACTGAAACAGCCAGTGAACTCAGACTTATTCCAGGATATTTGTCTATATTAAGGAGTGCTAATGGGCATTACATTGAGGAAGCAAAATTTAAAAAAAAAAAACAAATAAATAAGTGCAGTTGGAATATAAAAGTTTCAACATCAGGTGGTGCAAGGAAGTGATGTGAGTGAACAAAGCCCCCAAAAGCTAAGCAGTTGATGGTGTCATCAGGGGAGAGTTCAAGACGGCATGAGGGCAAGCCACAAGGGGAAAGGCGGTGTTACCAACTTCAGAAATGTCTTTCCTTCAGCAGAAACAGGGGAGCCACTTGAGCAGCATGCCTGGGGCAATAGGGGGCTTGCTGGTAGGGGCTCCACAGTAGAAACTACTGTCATTACAACCCAGTCCTTCTTAAAAATGTTCCTCCTGGCAGGTACATCTAAGGAAATCTGGGATACAAAAGGAACTTATTATGTCTGCCCATGGTATAGTTTTACTATTAAAAAGCCACAGCGAATCCACACATGGAAGTTGTAATGTTATTAAGGTAAAAATCTGTTATCACTAAATTTTAATAATGCATAGACCATCTTTACTATTTTTTTTCCAAATTCCATTTCCTAGGTGTGATACTTGGATGGAATACAGAGCTATCAATAGGGGTGGAATAGTGTGAGGGTGTGAAGATAGCATCCTGCTAAAAATTAAAGATACATTTGAACTTACTTAGATCTTAAGACCTTTTTCACAGGTAAGACACTGTCACGCTGTTTCTGTCACTGCAGATACTGAATGAATGAAGCCTATAAGGAGGCATTTCAAATGAACTGGCTTTCTAGAAGCTTTTCTTCATTTCATTCTATGCTAATAAATCTTGAACAGCTAGGAAAACACATTTTGACTTTTATAATCGAAGCAGTTCCTTAAAGAACCAGATATATTTTGTGAGAGTCACGCAAGAAAACACCAACTGATAGTTTATCTGTCTTTCCCTCCCTCCCTCCCTCTCGGTTTTTCCACTCCACAAGCCATCTTCATGTACTGCACAGTAATCCATTACAATATGTTCCAACATCTGCCTCTCCATATGATGTATGACCTATTCGATTGACCCTTTTTATGCCGCTCCAGACTTGCTGTTCATTACCGAGGGAGGATGAGCGCTCTGCAGCTATTCCCGAGGTCACCAACCAGTAAACACATCTCCATTTGGCAAGGTAAGGAGGATACTGGCTGGAAGGCTCTTCAAATCTCTTTATATACTAGTGACTATACTTATAGCTTTAATTAGTTTATTTTTTTTGGGGGGGGGTACTGCTGAATTTCCTTTCAAAGTCACAAAAAGAAGACAATTGCTTGTTCACCAAGAGTGGACAATAATCTTTTGTTTCAAACATTCATTATTTAATATAGGGCATTAGCAGAAAGATGTTTAAAGTAAATGCTTTTCTTTGGCTAAGTTCATAATTATGAAAGCATTGTTTATTTTATCCCAATAGATTGTGCAGGGGGGTGATAGTAATCAAATCATTTAAAAATATCATTCTGATTTACTATGAAGAGAACTTGAGTGTCAGTTCATACTAAATCAGACTGTATATTATCTGGTATGTTATAAAAACATACTTACTTCCAGAAGGCATATTTGTTGGTTGCTTGAAAATACTTGGCACATCCAGGGTGAGAAAGTGTAAGAACTATGACTTTGGTGTGACTATGATATGCCAATCGCTCCACTAGAAGTTTTGCATGCTATCTCAGGAACTGCTATAGTAATTCTTTTTAAAAAAAAATTATTTATTTGCTTTAGTTGTATACAATGTGTTTTTAGTTTTACGTGGTGCTGAGAATCGAACCCGGGCTGTGCACGTGCTAGGCGAGCGCTCTACCGCTGAGCCACAACCCCAGCCCATAAAACTGCCATAGTAATTCTGTACGTTCCATGGGGAAGATGAAGGCTCAGAGTGGTTCAATAACTTGTCAAAGGTTAATCAACTAGTAGTATCAGAAATCTGAATAATTCCAAAAATTTCCTTTCTTTTATGTGCCAAGTAAACTTTTCATATGGGTAGCAATGTTCCTATGGGGAAAAATATTTTCAAATTTCAGTTCTTTATGATGATTTAATCTCCCTCTCCTGCAGGGGGATAAAGATGGAATTCCCCTACCTGCAGGCCAGTGGAAAGAGAGATTTTCCTTTGACTCAATAATGACAGTTTCCAAGACCAAGGGTGAAAGGCTTCAAAGGTAGACGACCTCTTGGATCACTGGTAAAAGTCTATCCTCCATGAAAAAGGGCACATATCCACTTAAGACTCGTTTTTAGTTGCTAATTTGTTTCACTGCTAGTACAAATAGAAAACATATGAATGGTTAAAAGAAAAACAAAAAAGAGAATTTCCTTCTTACTTTTTCCTCTCTTCTCCCAAACCTTGAAGATAAAGCAAGCATTGCATATTAATATTGGATTTTTAAATATACAATTTAAGATAAATAAATCTAAATTTCAGGTAAAATATGGACATGGAATGATGGACAGTAGCAATAATAATCACAATAGCTAAATTTTACAGAGCACAGTGTGCCACATCCAAAATGTTACTCTGGGAACTTTCTCAACAACCTTAGGACATGGGTATTGTTTTTATTTCATGGAGGAGGACACTGAGGCTCGAAGAAGGAAAAAGACTATAGTCCAAAGTCAACTAGGGAAGAGACAAAGCTGAAGTTGGAACCCAAAAATTTTTTACTTTTTACAGAACTTATGACTTTTAACCACTCTACCTTATGAACTCCTTTCCTGGACATTTTAATATAGTACCAGAGTCTATGTACTTTGAGACAAAGAGCTGGGTAAATATGGGGAGGGCTATTCATATAGAACTTGTGACACAGGCTGGGGTCCTTTGATAAGAACAATTGTATTGGGAAGTAGGGAAGGAAAGAACAAGTATCTGAGAGAACATTTTTCTCAGCATACTTCATTTGGTCATTGTTAGTAAAAAAGTGTTTCCATTTGGTTTTCTTTCTAATTTACCACTTTTAACATTTCAAGAATTTTAAGAGACCATGTAATGAAATAAGGAGAAAGCTACCATATTTATTATTAGCTTTTATCATTCATGCTTTTATTCACTCAAAATAATTTATAAACCCTAGTCTTATTCATCATTCTCCATGATCTTATGAAATGAAATGATGAAATATAAAATTGCAAATGTGATAAATTACCACATAACAGGAGTACAAGGTATTATGAGAGTACATCAGAGAGATGCTAAGGGCTGGCAGATGAGGCAAGACATCTCTGGAACTATTAACACTGGGAGGTGGCAGATGAGCTGACCTAACTACACACAGGAGGGGGAAAGGCACTGACAGAACTACCCTTGTGGTGGGAGAGAGCATGACAAGTCCATGGTGTTGGAAGGGAGCCAGCAAGGCTGGAATTGCTGGGAGAGATGTCTGGAAAGGCAGATGGGAAGCTACAGCAGCATAAGAAGAGGGATGACTTAATTAGGCCTACAGTTCTGCGATTAGTCTAGACGGAATAGGGAGAATTGACTGGGAGGGTTTGGTTCACCTCCAATCCACTTTTAAATGGAATAACATTTACCTAATCACATTTTTATATGACTTAAAATTGCTTCAAAATCAATTATACAATAAATCTGGATACATAATTTTCAACATGCTGAGTCTCATCCTTATTTAAATATTTGCTCTTTCCTGTATAATTTATACTAAGAATTTAGTCATAAAACTCTATTCATTGCTTTAATTCATCAACCTTGATTTTTCTAGAACATCTGAAAAAGAATAAGTATAGCAAAATGAGTCATTTGCACTACCCCAAACACATATAACTCTTACATGAATTAAAATAAGCAAAACACACTCCAACAGCCCCCTGAATTCAGGTGCATTTCTTCTCTCATTAGCTTCTCTGATCACAACAGGCTTTCTGCAATTGCACAGGACATGGTTTTCATGTACCATCAAAGCACTCCAGAAATTAAACAACTATTTTAACTTCTTCTCTTCTGCCTTAAATTGATTCATTCAAAAACATTTATTGAGTTACTATTATATATCAAGTCCTAGGCATTTGGAACATAGGAGTGAACAACTACCTTCATGAAAATATCTTAATTTTTTCTCTCCAGGAAGACTTGCAAGACTTTGATCTTTCCTTACTTCTATCTAGTATTGTCAAATATTACTTATCAGATAAAATATCTTATTTATGATTATAATAATTGGGAATTTTCATGTCCATGAATCTCAGCATTTGTAAATGAATATTATTTTTGAAAGAATTGAAGTCATTCTCAAGAGTGCATAGTTGAGAAATATATGCTACATCATGGAAGAAACTTGAAAATCTTATGCTAAATGAGGACACAAAAGGACAACTATCCTATGATTTCATTTATATTATGAGGTACTCAGAATTGGCACATTTACAGACACATAGAAGAAGAATGTTTACTAAGGAGTTAGGAAGAAGATGGAATGGGAAATGGGAAATGATTATTTAATGGGCATAGAGTTTCAGTTTGAGATGATGAAAATGTTCTAGAAATATAGAGTGCAAACAGATATGCAACACTGTGAACATGTACATATTTTACCACAATAAAAAAAAAAGTACATGGTTAAGTGGGCATTAGAAAAAATGTGGTTTTCCAGAACCACATTAAGCATTATTTCTCTACAATAACTTTCTTCCTAATTTTTTCCCATGTGTTAGTGCATTAACTTAAGAGCAGATGTAAAGAGGAAGTATTGTTATTTTAATGTAAAAAGTGGCTAAAACTATTATATTTTTTTAAAAATACTAAACATTACTTTAAGCTTTGAAAACCAACATAGTTAAAGCAAGAGGCGAGAGTACCTGATTTTAAATCAGCCAAACCCAGTATACTCCTTTCCACTTAAGGTTGCTCGGAAGCAGAAGCTGTAAGATCAAATTGACCCTTCATTGACTTTGCAAAAAGCACAGCCTTTACCAGGCCCACTGTCAAGGGTAGCTGGCTTCACTTCCCCTCCTACTCCAAAGATAGCTTCTTTTTCATATTCAGATGACTGTTTATGAGCTCAGTCCTGCTTCAACTGTCACTCTTTACATCAAGGGAAGATAGATGGGACACACCAACCCCAACCTAAATGACCTTTGGATGTGACAAGAGTTTTAGGTCAGCCTTGCTAAATGGAGGCCTTAGTGTATCGAGACATGCCTTGGGGTGAAATTTACAGTGAATTTATTATCTCCCAATGCCCTTTGGACTGCTTCCCACCATCAAACACCATGGCAGCACTTGGAACAGGAAGAAATACATTAACTGGAATCTGATCGTTTTAAAAGGTTACAGCTGCCCAAATATAATTTAATTTCATACTTGCCCTTTGAGGGTTTGGTGTATATTTTCATTTTATGACTGCAAATGATAAAGCTCTTAAGATTCCAGGCAATAAAAAGAGAAAAAAAAAAAAGTATTTTAAGGGTTAGAAGTCTATTCAGTTCATACTCAATGAGTGAAGTGACAAATTAGCTTTTTTAAAAAAATCTAACATTTCTCTTTTTTATTTGGATCATCTCTTATTCCCCTTCTGATCCTACACTTGGATGTTTAGTTGAAATCAGGATGTGAACACTAGCCTCAAATCTCAGTCAGTTTGAAAATAAAAAGAGTGATAAAAAAGAAGACATAGTCAATCTGATTTAAAGTGAAAATGTATTAGTAGAGAGATCACAATTTTTCCATTAGGATTTTCTCTCATATACTTTGAAAAATTTATCCATTTTAGTATCAACATATCAATTTTCATTGATACAGTACTTTTCTAATAGTATTTCTACAAACTTTAATGATAGGTTTACAAAATCCTCTCTAAAATGCCACGTCATACACAGCCTCAGCAATTTAATTAGTAAATATTATTACCATTATTTAATTGACAGAATAATAAATATGGTACTCATAATGCCATTGAATAAGTCAGAATACTGAGAACTGAATTAGAAAAAGATATATTCCATGCTTTTTAAATTCTGTTAAAATGGATTCTACTGTCATGAATAACTAAAAAGAACCAATAATTTTTTTTTAATTTAGAAAGAATAAATCAGAAAAAAAACAGAAGCAAAATTCAGATAAAATCATCTATAGTTTATTATCAAAGACAAGACAAAAACCTAACTTTCGCTCTTTTCCTTTAACTCAATATTTTGCCACAGGCTTAACCATTCTTCATCAATCCAATACAAGGTAACACATATTTGGGGTTTGCTGGTAGTAATGAGAAAGGCCACAGAGTTAAACTTCTAACACAGGTCAAATGTAACTCAAAGCTGCATATGTGTGCAAGCATGCACAAGAGCATATGCATTCACTCACCTTCACTGAGTCAACAATAAATATTTCTTTAAAGGGACTGAGATAGTGCCTGTGAAGTTTGTTCTAAAAAATATTTTAGATTATAAAACAGTACTCCTAGAATATGAACAGTAGAGATAGAAAGACAAATGCAAACATTAAAGTGCTGTTGTAATACTTAAGTATATTAGATTATAACTATGAACATTTTACTAACAAATCTTAATTTCATGTTGATATGTTACTGTGTTAAGAGTGTTTTGCATAGTTTTTTAACCTGTATAACAATTTTGTCAGGTAATCTTAATATTCCCATTTTTAGGTTATAAAAATGTAAATCAGCAAGGTTAAAAAACCTGCCCCAAGTCACAGAACTAGTGGTTACTAAAAGTCAAATGCTGTGGATGATAACTAGAATCAAAACTTATTCATCTACTTATTCATTTATGAGAAATATTAAAATTCTGCTTTAAAGTGAGAAAATTAAAGATTATCCAGAAATTTCCTGACATTCTATTACAATGAATCTTACATTCATGTTAACTCTTCACACAGTAACAAAGCAACATGAAATTAAGATCTGCTAGTAAAATGTTAATAGTTATAATCTAATATACTTAAGTATTACAACAACACTTTAATGTTTGTGTTTGTCTTTCTATCTCTACTGTTCATATTCTAGGAATACTCTTTTATAATCTAAAGTAGTTTTTAGAACAAACTTCACAGGCACTAGCTCAGTAGCTTTAAAGAAATATTTATTGTTGACTCAGTGAAAGTGAGCGAATACATATGCTCTTGTGCATGTTTGCACACATATGCAGCTTTTGAGTTACATTTGACCTGTGAGTGTTAGAAGTTTAACTCTGTGGCCTTTCTCATTACTACCAGCAAACCCTAGAAGTTGTATGAATGACCAATAAGCACATGAGAAGATGCTCAACATTACAAATAATTAGGAAAATGAAAACACAAACCACAACCAGATGCTACTTCCCACCCCTGAGATTAACAAGTATCAAAACACAATAAAACCAAATGCAAACCAAAACTAAAAAGAAAAAAAAAAAAACACTCATAGGATTGCCATATGATCCAACAATTCCACTTCTGAATATATGCCCAGAAGAACTGAAAGCAATATTTGAAAGAGACATTTGTATACCCTTATACCTAGAAGAAACAGTCACAGTAGTAGCCAAAAGGTAGAAATAACTCAATGTCCATTAATGAATGAATGGATAAATAAATGGTAATACATACATTCAATGGAGGAAACCCTGACACGAGACACAGATTTTGAAGATATCAGACTAGATGGATAAGGCAGATATGAAAGGCCAAATATTGTATGGTTCTACCTATCCTTCTATATGAGTATCTAGAATAGTTAAATTCATAGAGACCAAAAGTAGAATGGTGGTCACCAGGGGCCGGTGGGAGGGAGAAAGAGGAGTTCATATTCAGTGGGCATGTAGTTTCCGTTTTATAATGGGAAAATTTCTGGAGATGGGTAGTGGTGATGACTGCACAACAATGTAAATGTACTCATTGTCACTGAACTACACACTTTAAAATGGTTAAAATGAGCCTGGAACAGTGGCACATGCCTGTAATCCCGGCTACTTGGGAGCCTGAGGAATATGATTCCAAGTTCAAGGCTGATTGAGGCAACTCAGTGAGATCCTGTCTCAAAAAAAAAAAAAAAAAAAAAAGTAAAATTTAAGGGTGGGTGTGGTGGTACAGAGAGAGGGACTAAGGATGTAGCTCAGTGGTAAAGTGCTTCTGGGTTCAATCCTCAATACCATGCACACACACACAAAAAAAGTTTAAAATGACAAATTTGATGTTACTAGATGAAAACAAAACCTATGGAAGATGCATAAAGGTTGGTAGAGTTTTGCATCACAATGAAAAATGTAAATATAAAAGCCTTTACTTTGGCAAAATAAGATGTGAAAATAATATAAAGAGAAAATCAAATGTTCACACTGCAGAGTATGAGCAAAGAAGTGCTAGATTTGGGGACACTAGACAGAACAGAAAGCCATGTTAGAACCTCTCCTCCTTCCCCTTTTAATTTCATTTAAGCTGTCAGCTAGGCCTGGACTTCTTGGGCAGGAGATGTTAGAATTCCTTTCTGAGGTAGTCAAAGAGGCCAAGAGAATTTGGTGGTGGTTGATGGAACTTTCTTATATCCTGATTGTGGAGGTGGTTAAAATTCATAGAATTCCACATTCAAAATAAAGTCACCTTTAAAGCATGCAAACTTTAGAAATTAAAAAAAATAAAATCTACAAAGGAAAATATTACTCATCAACTTTGACTTTTAATTCTTAAAATATATTAGCCTATCTTGCCAACAAATAATTAGAAAAAGAGAAAATTTGCTAATATCATAGATAACAAAAATTTTCCATGACACCGCACAATTTATACTGATCTCTGTGTATATCTACTATGTCCATATGGGTGTAAAGAATAAATAACAAATGGTTTGAGTGTGCAGGAGAGCAGGTAGCAAGGGGTCTCCACCCACCATTTGAGATAATAGGAGTATAAAGTACTGATAGTAGACTATTAAATAAACAAGGTAAAAAGCAATTCTTTCCATTTCAGCCGATGCTAAGAAACCAATTGTGCAGTACTTTCTGAGTATAAAAATAATAAGCTGTGCTTCCACCTCTGTGTTTTTCCTTGCTAAGAGAACTTGTACTTCCCAATTTCTGAAGCATAGTTTGAAACATTCAATTCTAATGAGAGTGTGGGTGAAACTGGGGCTGTTGTTCGTGTTGTAGTCTAATTAGAAGCCTGAGTTTTTGGCCTTATTAATAGAAAGAAATGGGTTTAGATTCAGAAAAATTAGGCTAGTACCTTCTAAGATCTAGGATGCTACCAATTCTATTTAGACCAACACCCCCCCCTAAAAAAACAAAAATCAAAACAAAAAACCCCCCAAAAAACAGTCCCAGATATCGTTTTCTCTTGAGATTCTCCGTCTTTGCTATTCAGGATTTTCAATTCCAATTTGTGACTCATGCTCATATCTGTGTCATTATCAGAACCAATCAGCCAACATGCAAATATTTCTAAAGAAGACAGTTCTTTCATTGTTTTATAACTGTGGGAAAATTAAAAAGTAGCTACTGATTCAGAACTGGATGAATGAGAGAGGAAGAAATAATGGAAAAAGATATTAGAAAAAAGGGGTATTAAAAAAGGAAACTAGTTGAAAAAAGAAAATCAAATGAAGAAAGAGCAAAAGAAGGAAGACAAAGAAAGTAAAAGAAAGGAAAACAGATATTCAATAAACATGATCACATAGGTAGATTCTTAATGTTAAGTTTGTATTTTAAATTCTTTGACAGCCCTAGGACCAAAAATCATATAGTACCTATTCTGTTGGCTGTGTTATTCAAAATAAAACAGTACTCTGCTTACCACTGTGAACTCATTTTATGTGAAATTGTGACTTACCTGTTTCTAGATGGCTGTTCTTATGTGTGCAAGCATGTTCTTAGTGTTCTTGGGTTGCCTCTCGGGTAATCTAGCACTGGTCTGACCTGCTCACCTTCCTACTACTAATAAAGCCAATTCCATGGAGATGAAACTTTCCTGTCCAATTGGATCTCAAGAGCTAGCTTGAATATTTTCAAGGTTCCAAAGCATTTCTTTTCCATGCCCTTTATCAATAACTGCCTCATCTCCTTTCTCTCATGCTTTCCTTGGAAACTCATGAATAAACATACCCATGAATCAGGAAAGTCTACTTGCAAGGTGCAAACTCTCCTTCTTAGGATTTCTGACTCTGACTATTTTTATCAATGTTTCTTTTTTCACATGTTATCCATTCTTCTATGAGATACAGGTAGGACAGCTATACTTACATGCATTTTTAAAATAAGAAAACTTGCAACTTAATCAGGCTAAAGGAGTTAAGAGGAACTGAGACCATATTTATAGGTTGAGATTAGAGCCCTTAATTCACTGCTGTTTTTGCTAAGCACCACAGTAGGTTAGAAAAGATCATCACAGTTAGGAAACTACTTTGGCTCCCTTTATAATGCCCTAACTATCCATTGTTGCTGTAAAATGTTCTTCATTATACCAAAACACTACAACTTCACAATAACACAAGGACCATCCCTGCAAACAGGAAAGTGTGTCCCTTTTACAATTACCGATCAATGTCACAAAAGCAAAGCTCTAATAATTTTTATGGAAGGAAAGAAATAGGAAAATAGGTTATTTTGACTTTTGGGAAGAATGGAAACATTTTTTGTAATCTGACATGAAGACGAAAAGGATCTTTGCTTGCATTAAAATGAAGATTCTTGGTTCCCAAAAAAGAAATTCAACACAAACTTGAATTAGGATGGATTTCTCTATTTGCCATACACCTTTGTACCATATAATGTAATCTCTCTATTGCAATCCAAGAAAATTACTTGCTATTTTGGAAGAACATGTTAGTTTCATTTCTGACAGCTTAAAACTCTTGAATCTGGGAGATAAGGATGAGAAAATTAACAGCTAATGATAGCTGAATGCTTATGCTATGCTGAATACTTTGTACCATTCATTTAATCCCTAGGACACCTTTATCAAGTAGGAATACGATTATCCCATTTTATAGGTAAGGTAATCAATATATTGAGGTAATCAATATATTGACCAAATATGTGCACAAAGGTTTGTCTTATTCTAGGGCTTGTAACCCATTACACTATACAAACCATTTAAATATTATTACCTGTCAGTTTTAATATTTGTAAATTTTTAATTTGGCCAAACATGTTTAAAAAAAAAAAAAAGAAGGCTGAAGACCTCTTAGCTATCTAAAGAGGTCCTATCCCAATATATCTGTATATTACTAACTGGTTACAATGAAAATATTGAATCTATGAAAAATAGATATTTTCTATTTTGACATGATATTTACTGCTACCTTGAGTCTACAGTGACACTAAAACATTAGAACTTAAAATTGCTCTAGAAGGAACCAAAGGAGGATGAACCAAACAAAGATGAGATTAAAGATGATTTAATCAAGGGCTGGGACTATGGCCCAGTGGTAGAGCACTCGTCTCGCATGTGGGAGGCCCTGGGTTTGATCCTCAGCACAACATAAATAAAACAAAGGTATTGTGTCCACCTACAACTAAAACAATATTTTTAAAAATGACTTGTTTGGTCATATTTCTTTGCTTAACTTTTAGATGTTAACCAAATGTTTTAGCTATACTCTTTCTAATAATTGAAAATTCTTTTAAAACCAAAGAACTAAACACTGTGGGAGAAAATCATCTGAAAAATACTTGTAGCACAATATTTACAATAACAGGAGTTACACAGAGGAAGCAAGTCAATGATTCCTAATTTGAAAATCTGAAATCTGAAATACTTCCAAATCTGAAACATTCTGAGCATTGACATTACATCAAAAGTGGAAATTTCCACACATGAAACCTTTGTTTCATGTAGAGGATTATTAACAATATCATATTAAGTTACTTACTGGCTATGTGCATAAGGTATCCATGCAACATAAATGAATTTTGTGTTTAGGCTTGGGTTCCATCCACAATATACCTCATTATATATATGCAAATATTTTAAAGTGCAAATAAATCTGAAACTCTTCTCTTCTGGTCCCATGCTGTTCAGATAAAGGATACTGAACCATATAGCCAAATTTCAGATGTAAACATCTCTGTTATCATAAAGCAAGACTACTAATTGGGGGTACAATGTTTTCTGTAATTCTGCCTCATTCCAAAAAGGAAGTAATTGTATCACTATCACTATTATTCTTTATTATATGTTGAATGAGTTCTGATGATGGGGAAAGCAAAAGAGAATATTGTTACAATTTTCATGTCAGAGGCATTAATTAGCTGGCCCATGCTCATTTTAACAAATCCTTTAGGAGTTTATTTTGAACTGCTCCTCCATCTCTTCCTGCCTACTCCCTTCATCCAAGGAGCAGTTGGATAAGGAGTATGGCATTAAGGGAAAGGTCAAGGTTAAGAAAGACAAAATAACTAGCATTCATTCATAAAGCCCCCCTTCTTTTAATGCCCTTGGTTTGGCAGGACAATACTGAGAGACTTCCACAGGAAACAGAAAAGTTGAAATGTGCTGGGCTTAAAGCGTTTTTCTGGAGGAATCGAATAGGGCTCTATTTTCAAGTCTTGTGAAGATACTTGCCAACCAAAGACAGTCCAAATTGTAATGTGGTTTTTCTTCTTGGTCCTTCTGTCAGAACAGTTCATTCATGACTACAAAATAGTATCTGCATGATTATATAATCATCTTTGAATACTACCTTTCTTCTGAGAAGCAAATAAAATATCAAGGAGATTTGTGATGTAAACAATCTCACTTTGAACCTTCTATGTACAAACAGATATGAAACAGCATGCTTCTCTGTTGTTTTGTTTTTTAAATTCCTTGATCTTTCAATAGCTTTCCACAAAAGAATTAATTCACAGAGCACAATCACTGAACTCAGCAAAATGAAAGCAATTCAGAAGGTTGCCATTGTTACCAATATGCAAATCCTAACCATTGTTTTATTCATCCTTCCTTAATTTAATGGTCTGAGAGTAAAATTGGCAATTTTTCTCTCCCTCCATTATCCAAAACAACTTAAACATAATATATACAAATGTATGCATTTATTTTTAAGGATATCATGGCCAAATGGGAAGAAGCTAGATTTAACTTTAAGTTGTTAGGATTTTAGGCACACATTTGTTGATATCTGTTTTAGCCAGGTCACTACTTACGAGTCTAAATTAAATTGCCTCATCTATGAAATTAAGGAGTTGGAATAGAAGAATGGCTTAAGATTTTTAAGCAACCGAATCTTTAATTGGAACAATCTTAACCTGTAAAACTTGATAAATAAAATCAACAGACATGGATAATACTGTTTGGGGATGAAGACTCCAGCATCCAATAAACAGTTTGAAGCAACTGATTTCAACTGTCTCTGATATCTTTTCCATTTCAAATACCCACGTTAGTATGGTAGGTTGTTATGGGTTTCTGCAAACTCTAGTCTACTCTTAAGCTTGCTTTATCTGCTTTCTTAAATTCCAAGCTCCTCTGAGCTCTACCAAGGGATTCTTGACTGATTCATCTTCGCATTCCTTATGATGTTTAGCCCAATAGCTGACAAATAAAATATTTGCTGACTAAATAAAATTTCCAGGATACTATGGGTCTATAAGAATAATTCACTTTCACATTAAGGTTTGAAGTGAAACTCTTTCCTCAAAGTAAATAATGAATACAATGAAAAGTTTATAAGTTTTCTCAGTTTGAAAAATCATTTTGTTGTAGATAATAAAGGGATAGAAGAGACATGTCAGAATGTATGGGTCTACTAATATATCTAGAAAAAGAGTAGTTTTGAATGGTAATACGGAAAACATTTTTGTTATTTATTAAAAATTATACTTTACAGTAAAAGCACCCATGTAAAAATTATTTTAGACTTCATATGGTATGTATTTAGAATTGCTAAAGGTAGTACATAGAAGCATTCATTTGCATTATGTCTATGGAAACAGGACTTGACATGAGACATTACAATCATTTTATATATATGACTATGGAAACAAACAGTAAGCAATAGCAAAAAAAAGGAAAACTACATTTCAAGTAACCAACCAGATTGTTTTTTGATAAATAAATAGGTTGCCTCCCATAGATCCTTATGATGGACCTTTATATTATACCACACAATGGAATCAAATAATGTCCTCATGTATAAGATATTTTGCCTTAATTTTATCAACTTAGTTAGATGCTGCACTGTAAAGTAAATCCACATAAGAAAAATCTGCCATGTCTAAATGCCCAAATTTTCAAAGATTTTTCTTTTCTTTTTTTCTTTCTTTCTTTCTTTCTTTCTTTCTTTCTTTCTTTCTTTTTTTTTTTTTTGTGTGATGGTAGGTATGAAAATCTTGGCCTTGCTAATGCTAGGCAAGTGTGATACCACTGAGCTAAATCCCGGCTCTCAAGGATTTTTTAAACAATAAAAAAATAATATTAAGCTAATAGGACCTATTATATCAGCTAATAGTACGAAGCAATGATTCTTGCTCAGCTCATAGTATTTGATAAATGACAATTGATATTTCTATTGTTCTCAGCACTTTGTATATATCATCTCATTTAATCCTCACCAAACAATATCATTTATATCTACATTTTATAGACAAGAAGATTGGACATGGAAAGGTAAGAAAATTGCCCAGGTCACAGAGCTAGTAGGCAGCAGCACCATGGTTTAAGGCATGGATGACTGCAGGATGTGCATGGATGACCACTAATGTTATATTGCCTCTCTCCACAGAATAGTGCCTCTTAAAATATTAATCTAAAGATAGAGCCTTAACATAATAAAAATTTGCTCTTATTTTCCTTCTAATTATCTTGTAAGATGAAATTTTTGTACATAATTAAGAAGAAGTTGTATGTAATGCAATTTGCATGCTCCAGTCTAGTGCTTTGAACCATATCAATAAGAGATAATATTCATAGGTCAGATTCAACAGTTTTGTGCTACAACCAACAACAAAATTGCATTTGTTCCTCTTAAGGGACATCTGTTCTCATTTGGGTTACTGGGTTCCATTAAGGTAAATTTTTTACTTTTGTAAAATTTCACTCCCAAGGTGGTATTTGTCTCCCTAAAACATTTCTTGACTAAATTATACTAGTAACATGAACTAAACCAACAGTTGGGCTGGAGAACAAATTTCTCGGATAAACATGATCTGTGAATTAGAAGAATATTAGTTCTCTTTTCTTACACATAGTCAAAACTAGAAAATTGAACAGTTCTGTTTTTCTTGATAAAATAAAAACTGTATATTTTTACAATTATGATAAATTGGTATTATTCCTAGAATTATGTCTATTATTGGCCTCGAGCCTAGCAATCCTTTTAAGTATATTAATTAGCCCCGAAACATTTAGAGTCACCTAAACATGTTTTGATTAAGAGAACACAGGATGCCATTAAGAAACAAGCATTGAGTCGTGACCAGAAAACCTGGCACTAATAGTCATATTATTTTAGTGCAGGCAATGCTAAAACTTAAAATATAATTTTAAAGTTTACTATGTATTTGATTGGTCATTACAGTGAAAATGGGCACTGGAAAAGCACATGAATTGATATTTTTGTTCACATGTAATATGACACCAGGAAACTACCGAAAGCAAGAAAGTACAGAAATAGCATAAAAAAGACACTGGCTGCATTATCTCCATTGTCCAAATGTCAAACACCTCCTGGGAACCCTAGGGGTGGTAATAACTATGGAAGCAGCTCCTAACAGGTTCTTCCTTAAAGGGGATTCTGGAAAACTGCTGGGCTCTGACTCTAGCCCATATGGGCTTGGAAAAGTCAGAGAAAATGTTGGCTGCACTTTTTCAGGTCTATTTGCATATGTTCTTTAGTATGCAGAATGTCTCTGTATATAATTTAATTGTTGTTGGTTTTTTTTTGTCTCTATTAATACATATGCAAATGACTCACTCTTGCAGCTGTGCTGTATTAATCATATGTGTGCTTCTGTCTGTCTGCCCTGCAGGCTCAGGGTCGAAGAGAGAGGAAAAGAGGGAATTCGGTCTTTTAACCTGCAAGAAAATTCACTCATGCAGACAGAAGTCCAACAGCAAATAGCCCAGCAGGGTTGCAACTGAAATGAGAAACAGTTGATCATTTTTTACCGTTTTTACCATGTATGGAAATGACTGTGATCTAAAACTGAAGCTGAGTAGCACGGTATTTGGTAGGTAAAGAATAATATTTAAAAGTACTAATCCTTGCAATTCTTTCAATAATAAGATCTAGCAAGATGTAGGCAGCATGTAGATAGTATCTAGATCTTTCCATATCATTATTCTTCTGGTTGATTTTCTGAAGGTTTCTCTTGATCAGATACTTAAAGCCATACTCAGTCACTCACAGTGCTGGGAAATATGAAGCAGGTCATAATTATGGACATTTTTCAGAGACTGGCTGGAATTTAATAAAAAAAAATGAACTTCAGTTTTTTATCCATATCTACCCTGATATTACAGACAGAAGCTTACACCATTTCCACCATAACTTGTACATAGCTTTGATGGCTATGAAAACTGATTTCAGCTGATGTCTTATATAATTCATTCTCTTAACATGATTAGACCAATTGACCAATCATTGACCAATCTATTGACCAATCTATCTACCCCAGAGAATATACATTACTGATGTTAGTAGCTGCTACAGCACATGCAATTTCATTTTTGACAACTTGGAATTTTAAGCCTTTATTCCAAAAAATATTATGAATTTCCTAAAAAAATTTCCACTAAAATTGTTTTTTAAAGTTTAATTAATTCAATACAAATTCATGATTGAATGCTACTTGCTTATTTTAGTAAAATATAACTGTCCAAAAAGAATTTCAATCTTTTTTCCTTCTGCTTATCACTATTAATCATTGGTTGGACTCGACATTTTTGGCTTCCTATAGGTAGAACAGGTGGCAACCATCTTTTGGCCAAGACAAATACAGTATTTATAAAGTGAGAAGTAAGTGGGTAAATATTTTCTTCTAATTTCAAATCTTAAAAGCCTAGTGAAAAAAACAGAAATAGGATACTACAGTACAACTATTACTATTAAAAGATTCATGATGTTCATTAAGTAATATGCAAATTAACAAAAATGAATATGAAAAATAAATGTTAGATGGTGACTACTGCCATCATTTAATTTTATTAATTAGAAACAGACAATTCACTTAGCCGATTTCATCTAGTCATAAAAGTTCAAATGTCCAAAGTGTAACTTTATTTTGTGTAAATAGCTAAACTCATTTTTAATATGAAAATTAAGCTAGATTAGTTTTGTATATAAATAAATCCCCCTTCTTTAAAAAAAAAAACAATATCAGGAGAACAAATATCAAAATCATTATTTGCTCTTGGAAGAAAAAAATAGAAAAGGAAGAGAGTTTAAGAAAAAGAAAGGGAAGAAAGAAAAAGGTAAAGTTAGTATCAGAGATTATTAATTGGCTAATTACTGTTTTGATAACTATATTCCACAATTATTTGGAATCAATTTATTTCAGTATTACCTGGAAGTAATAAAATGAGCTGCATTGAGTCAAATAAAAAACACCTTTAGTAGCACACATTCTTATATGTTCCTGTACATATAACAGAAATAACTGGATATTGCAATGTTTGG
This sequence comes from Tamias sibiricus, assembly GCA_025594165.1. Taxonomy (NCBI): domain Eukaryota; kingdom Metazoa; phylum Chordata; class Mammalia; order Rodentia; family Sciuridae; genus Tamias; species Tamias sibiricus. Next base: position 87,424,536 of record CM046661.1, read on the forward strand.
TTTTTTACTTGTAAATTGACTTCAAAAGAATTAGATAACAGTAATAAGTGAAACACACACACACACACACACACACACACACACTCTTTGTGCAACAGCCCATGACTATCATAAAGTAAAGAGAAGATGGGGGCTAGAGAGACAGAGCTAGAGATCTCTCATATGGTAAGAATCTTCCAAGAGTGACTAAGAAAACAAAGTTCCCTGACTGTTAATTTGCTCCAGAAATTTACCATATACTGATTTATTTTATTTAAAATTACCTTGACCTAATAATGCTGACATGACAGTTTCATTTTATAACTATGTACTGAGTATTCGCTCTTGTTAGGCATCCTTCTGGATGCTTGAGATACATTATTAAACAACAATAAAAATGACAATCCTATCCTGCTGGGGTGGTATGTCTGCCTCAGATGGACAATACATAAGAAACATAATGAGTAGGTTACATAGTGCATATGAAGGTAGACAAAAAGACAAAAGGCAGAACAGGGCAGTTGGAAGTGTGGTATTTCCTGGAAGGTTATTTTATGATTTAAATCTTTTGGTTAGGTAGGCATAAGGAAGATGGTATCAGAGCAAATATGTGAATGAAATAAAAGTGTAAGCCTTCCAGGCAGAGGAAAGAGTTTTCAGTAGAAGGAACAGCCAGTATGAAACTCTCAGGTAAAAGCAGGCCTTGCTAAGTCAGGGGACAGAAAATAGACCAGTGTAGCTGGAACAGACTGAGTAAGACAGTGTGAAGAAAAATGGTTATAAAAATCTATGTTTGGTAAATACCACAGTACAAATGTGCTAGGCATATAAAGTGCTTTCATAAGTTTCTTTTTACTTAATTAAATAAGAATCATTTCTTATAAAGTTTCAACACTATTTTTAGAAGTGAATTCAAACATTATTTTTCTTCTTGTATGAGCCAAGGATGCCTTTGATTTTTGAATTTCTGCTATTGTCTATTTTAAAAGGATGGGGATTAATTTGTATAGGAAACTAATTGTTAATATTGAGCTTAATTTCATCATTATACAGCAGGAGAGCTATTTGTGAAAAATAGATAATTTATTATAAGTGTAATGCTAAAATTAATTCTTCATCCTTTAATTAACATTTATTTATTGAGTCCATAAAATATTTCAAACTCTTGGATAAGTGCAAACAATGGTGAGCCATTGACTTCATGGATTTTGCTATCTGATAGAAGCAAGAAAGTAGAATTTAAAGCATATCCTACAAATGCTGTAAAAAGGGAAATACAGTGTGCTCTTGAGACACATAGAAAATACATTAATCTAGACATGGGATCATTGCAGTGTTCCCTCCCCCTCCCCCCTGCAAAAGTGATAATTTTACATGAAAACTTAAGGATAAGTAGGAGGTAGTTTGTTAAAGATGATGAGTAACCATGTTCAGGAAGAGGAAACACCACTTATAAAGATCCAAGGGTAGAGAAAGAACGTGTAAACATGAGAGGGGCATTTAAGGTCTTTAAACAGTAGGAATACATGACCAGATTTTTTTTTTTTTTTTAAATCAGAGACATCATTCTGACTAACATACAGTACAGAATGTACTGAATGGGCAAGATCAAGACAGAAAGGCCACCGCAGAGGCTTGTGTGGTGACTTGGAAAAGAAATAAGGGTATCCTGACCTAGAAGAGTGGTGGTTATGACAGAAACAAGTGGATAGATTCCTGATGTATTTAGGGGATGCACAAATAGACAGTGAATTAACGGAATTAACAAACATAATGGGAAGAGGGAGGAAGGGAAGAAGGACAGAGCTCCTGTTTCTGAGTTGAGAGATAGATGGAATGAAGCCATTCACTAAGACCAGAGAATGAGCAGGTATGGGCACAGGGAGGACATAAGTGGTAAGATCCACTTTAAATGGTATTTATAGTTTTTCTAAGCATCTATGAATTTCTTCTCAATAGCCAACAAGAGCTTGGCTATGTGGGTTATGTGGGTTAGAAGCTTAGGAAGGCCTTAAAGGCATGAGATAAGGTCAGATTTGTTATAAAAGAAATAAATAAAATAGCACACATGTTAACTTGCATTATTTACATACATATTCTAGATTAAGTCAATTTTTCTCTATCAGAAATAAAATATAGGGGTTGGGGTTATGGCTCAGTGGTAGAGCACTTGCCTAGCATGTATGAAGCACTAAGTTCAATTCTCAGCACCACATATAAATAAATAAAAATAAAGGTCCATTGACAACTAAAAATAATTTAAAAATATAATTTTTTTTAAAAATGACAATGTTTAAATATTTTAACTGTTTCCAAAAGCACATGGTAAGGTGAATTTTATATATGAAGTAATTTTTATTACATGGTAAGTATCTCCAGGGATATAAAATAATAGTTAAGTAAAAAACAGTGGTATTATTTAAAGCATATCATTTTGCTTATCTTTAAAAATAATTGTCTTGTCTCTATTCTTTCTATAGTAAAGGTTTGTATTTTACTTATCATAATATTATCCAAGTGTGAAGAATCATATGCAAAAGGCTATTTCAAAAGAAAACACAAATGCTAGGTAAACAAAGTCAACCATGAGTAGAAACACATTTAAAATTCCCGTTATTAGCTCTAGGTGTTAAAAAAAAAAAGTACTTTGAATTAACATATATCTGTGTAAAGAAGCATGAAATGGAAAATTCGGAGTCTGAAGTAGACAGCTGTCATTATAATTCCTGCTGCTCCTTTTAGTACTGCAAAGCACATAAAGTATTTTTATTAGTGCCAATTAATCAGCATTATTGTTATAATTTGATTAGCCAGTTACTGAGTTATTAAATGTCTTAAGAGGGGCAATGTCTCCAAAATTTAAGATAAAATCTCCTGTACTTGGAGAAGCAAATATAACTGTTTAAAAACCATGGAGATTAGACTGTGACCCAGCTTTCTTTTTTGTCAAAAGGACATATTGATATATAGGTGTTGTAATAAAAATTAAATAAGATAATCCTGTAAAACCTAACAATACAGCGTAGCATAATAAAGTAGTCCATAAAACCTGGCTAGCAGTAGCTAGTGACAATAGTTGTGATGGCACTTTATATAAGGTCAAATCATTGTTTGGGCCCAAGGAGAATGAAACAACATCATGCTTTTGTTTAAAATACATATTTCACCTCCGCATTATTCCCACTACCATAGAATGAAGATTCATTCAGAGAGTCACTTTTTCTTTGCCAAGGCTATTTCAGTTCTTTCCCCAACTCCTCCTTCTCACTGCTGCCTTAGGAAGTGTACCTATGAGCTTATTACTGGCTATTTAAGATAAATAAGAACGGATTAAGCTAAAACAGAAAACAAAATAAGTAAGTAAATGGGCCACAAAAACAAACTGCCTAATGATTCCAAAAAAGATACCGGCCATCAGTAGCAGACAGCATCCACACCACCATGGCCCCTCATTACCTGGATGAACTAGCCCTCATTCAATCAACACCCATGATGTCCCTTATCTCTTTCTCATTCTCCATACTCTACCTTTCCTTTCCCATAATACATATGAGGTGATAACTTGTGAGGGAGGTGAAGAGAAAGAGCACTGGGTCTACAGTTTTATGTAGAGCTTGGTTCTTGAGAAAGGTGCTCTTGCCTCTTTTCCTGGTTGGAGAAAAACCAGGAAAAGCTGATCAATATCTAAAAAAAGTACATATCATCATCACCATCATCATCACTGTCATCATCTCCAAGGTGTCTATGTGGCAAAGACACTTTCCTCAACCTACATCTCCACAGGTGCTAAGTTGGAATTGAGGAAAGTAAAGAATTATCTACTCTCTTTCTCACTTCTGGTCTCAAAAGTTGTGATTCATGACTAATGAGGGGGGAAGCAGTGATATGTGAATCAGATATGAGATTAAAGTTTTGAGCAGAACAGAATCTTTTTTTTTTTTTTTTTAAAGTACCAGGAATCAAAGCCAGGGGACTTAACTACTGAGCCACATCCCCAGCCTTTTTTAATTTTTAGACAGAGTCTTGCTAAACTGCTTAGGGCCTCACTACATTGCCGAGTCTGAATTTGAATTTGTGATCCTCCTGCTTCAGCCTCCCCAGTAGCTTGGATTATAGGCATGGGCCATTGTGCCTGGCCAGAGAACTGAATCTTAAAAACTGAAAGGAACTAGGAAGCTCTGGCATCTATTCAAAGTAAGAGATGGAAATGGAGATTTGACAGAGTGTATTAAAAGCAGAGTCTGGAAAAAATAAACATGGTTCATATGTTATACTCCACTGAGATGAAACTTCTCAAAAATAGGTTTATAAGACTAGAAGTGGATTTTGTGTAAAGGTTAAGATAAGACTTTCTGATTAGGAATTGGAGTTAGCTTTTCTCTCTGGCCATGTGGGTAGGTTTGTAACAGGTATCCTTTATGGCTCTGAGAATGCTGAAGTCAAGTTCAGGGGTCTGTGAATACAGTGGTACATATGACTAACAAAGTGAGTTGGTGTGGACAGCTTGGCAGAGGAGAGAGTGCCCTCCAAAGAGCCAGGGTCTCTGCCCTGACATGTTTCTGCAATCTGTTTGCATGTGAATATCAAAATTTTGTCATTGAAAAAAGGCACATGCATGTGTATGGTTGTGTGTGTGTGTGTGTGTGTGTGTGTGTGTGTGTGTGTGTATGTGCATGTGCATGCATGCATGTGTGAAAGAATATAGTAGTTAATGGCTTTCTGTGAAAGAGTTTTATATTTTTTATTTTCTTGTTGTATCAGTGTTGATTATTTGAAACCATAACTAAAACTCATCAGTTTTAATGGGTATAAAACCCATTATGTAAAAAGCACAGTAAAAGCCAGGTACAACAATTTGTGCCTGTAATCTCAGTTCCCAGAAGGCTGAAGTAGGAGGATTGTAGGTGTGAGGCCAGCCTAGGGAACTCAGCAAAACCCAATCTCAAAACAGAAAACAAACAATTGTGTAAGTATAAGGTCCACAATAGTGAAAAAATATGGAATATTTATATGTGGTGCTGATTCAACCCCACTTGGATTTATAGATCAAATTTTTAAAATGTCAAAGTAAAGCAAGAACAAGAAATCATTTTTTGATATTTTAAAATCTTACAAATGCCTCATAACATAATAAAATATTCTAATGCTATATCTGTAGGAAAGAAGCTTAGATTGCTATTTGATAAAGCTACTCTGTATTAGAGTCCTACAATGAAACACAGGGGATACCTCCAACTTGCCCTCTCTTCCTCTCGTGGCTGAATCATGGTGAAAGAAAATGAAAATGCCTTACTTGCTCTGAAAGCTGGCATCCTAAATCTCTAAAACTCCTATTCCCATGTTCAAATCTATTGCTGGACATTCTTCCGCCTTCCTTTAGTTCCATTACTCTTTTTAGTTTTACCTGTTACAATCACTTTTTCGTATTATAGTTATTCCCAGATGCCATTTCAAAGGATAACAAATGTTATGTTACTTTTATTGTCCCCATGGCTCCAACACTTCCCAAGGTATTTCCCACTCAAAGAAACAGACACTCAGAGTACAGTTTTTCATAAAAAAGGTGGAATAGAAATGGATGTTATTAAGCTCTGTAGAACACAGTATGCTCCTGTCTTCACACCGGTGGTCCCCCCTGTGAAACTCAATGAGTCTTTCAGAAACCCACCGGGTCTTCTGACAAATCCATGTGCAGACCAGATGTATCTGTCTCTTAATGCTACAATATAAAACTGCATTTTCTTTATAGATGAAGATCATCTATCATGATGATGCATTTTCATGAATACAGCTTAATTTTGTTAAGAGCAACTGTTTAATATCTGGCTTCACAGGCATACTGGGTCTTTCAGGCTGAGGAATGTATAAACTTTTCACAAGAGGAGATAACCCTATTATTAGATTATCTTCTATTCTCATTAATTGTATAAGTATAAAGTCCACAACAATGGAAACTATGGAATATTTTGTGTGGTGCTGATTCAAAGATCTAGATGATGAAAGCTACCTTTACTGTAACTTTACTAATCCTCTTTTCAACCTCAAAGTCATGACTTTTGAAATCTTTGGATACCTGGTAAAGTTATTGCTGATATTGTTGGGTGAATGGGAATTTCTGCAGGGCTAATAGGTATTCCTTGGGAAGTCTGGGATAAAGTAATGCTCATTTAGGCTCTTGCTTTTCCCCCTATGCTCAACTGAGCTGACATAAGCAGAACAAAGAGACCTACAGAGTGTTTTCATAATACTGTTTTTATAATAATTTCTTCAACAATTTTAAAGAAAAATCTTTCTTTACGTTGCCGTGGTCTATAAGTGTGTTGAAAAATCAAATATCTTTTTCAGTTTTTTTTTTTTTTTTCTTTTTATCATGATGGGGGCCATTTTGTGACAAAATTACAGCACATAATAATCAAAGCAAAACTACAGCTCACTTTCTTAAATTGTACCAGGGAATAAACAATTATAAGAAACTATCTTTAGTACAGAAATAGGTTGAAAAATGAAAAGAATCAGCACCTCCATGTTTAGTTGAGGATCAGCATAAATACATTTAAAGACAAAAATGTGTGACACAAATATCACTAGTCAGTTTTATTTTGCTTTAACACGATAATAGCTGTTTTCCATATTGACTTAACCTTTGTCTCCTCCTCATTGTTTCCTGACTTACCTGCAGTTGGAGTGGGCCTAAGCCTGGTGTTGCTGCGGCAGCAGCTGCCATGGTAGTTGGGATCAGCTGAACAGGGTAAGGGTCACCTAAGTAAGAGAATAATAGAGGCGTCAGCACCTTTTATCTACTCTCCACCTGCAAATTAAACTCATGCATTCACTCTTTCCAAAAGCCTTCTTTTGTGTGCCTTGCTGAGGCCTAATGAAAAGCTCTATTGTGCAGCCTTTTACTAACACTCTTTTCACAATTCTGGCTGAGAGAGGAATGTGAATAAAAGGCACAAGCAATTAAGGCGGAAACCTCATCCTTTTTTCATGATGTATTTAGGAAAATGGGGAGGGGAATGCACATTGATCAGAAGGCTGTACTTTATAACACACACACACACACACACACACACACATACAGATGAACACACACCTGACAATCTTGATATGAGCACAGCAAATCCTCAGCAAATTTACAGTGTTATTATAGAAGGAACTTAACTAAACTTACTTTATTTTAACAAATTGAACATCAAAGATTGAAGCCAAGTGGCTTATCTTCTGAATGTTGTGCTATTGCCTCAACTCAAGTAACCTCTATTTTTTTTTCTAAAATATACATTTTTAGTTGTAGAGGGACACAATATCTTTATTTTATTTGTTTTTATGTGGTGCTGAGACTGAACCCAGTGCCTCACATGTGCTAGGCAAGCATTCTACCACTGAGCTACAACTCCAGCCCAAAAAACCTCTGCCTTGAGGACGAATTTATATGAAAGAAAACATTTTATATGTTTTGTAGGTTACATAAAATATTGGCATCTTGGGCTGGGATTGTGGTTCAGTGGTAGAGTGCTCGTCTAGCACGTGCGCGGCCCGGGTTTGATCCTCAGCAGCATGTAAAAACAAAGGCATTGTGTACAACTAAATCAAATAAATAAATATTAAAAAAATATTGGCATCTTTATTATTTTGGAGAAAATGTTTATAAAAGTCTATTATAATTATATCAGGAAATAGATGACTTCCTCTCAAAGGATTTTATCTAAAAAAATCACAGTCATTCAAATTCAATTCTAAAGTTTTATTATATGGGCTATAAAAATATAGACACACATACAGAAAATTATTCCACATATTTTGATGCAAATTACATTTTTATTTTTTTACTTTGTAGAGGTATAACAGACTTTCTACATAAAGCTCAGTGATATAACTAATAATACATGTATTATTAGAATTTGGAAATATGATCATAGAAAATAACTGAAAATTATAAGTATAAAAAATTTTATAATATAAAACATGTTTTATAAATCTAATTCATAAAAAGAACTTATTGAAAACTGCATACATGAAAATATAACAAAATAATTCAGTTAAGAGATTAATTACAAATATTTATTGAGTACCTTCTATGTATTAAGCACTGTTCTTGACACTAGAAATAAAGCTTTGAAAAAGACCAAGATGATGATATAGATCTACTGAGAATTTAAAGAAGCTTACACTCTGGGCTCCTGGAAATGACCCCTAGCAGTGTGTTCATAAGGTCATATATTTTCATATTTTTCACTTTCCTTAATTTTGTATTTCATTGTGTTTTTTTTATTATAAATGAATATGTGTGTGGTATTTTTATTTGAAAGAGCACTCTCCAAATTATGTTTCAGGCTTCAAAATACCTGGATCTATCTCTGCTGATCTGGTTTTCCCAGAGATTACAGCAAATGAGGAAGAAGATAACTAAATTATTAGTGTAAAATGGAATTTACATTTAGACAGGTAAGTATACAATGCTATGGACTGTATTGTGGGTGCCCCAAAACTGTCCTTAGGAAGAAGTCATGTTTAAACTGAAATTTGATCTAAGTGAAAGTCAAATAGGCAAAGAAGGGAAGGAAGGGGGGTTCTAGAAGAGAAAAAATTTTCATGAAAAGTTGGAGTCCAACAAAAGCTTAAAATCTTAGCCCAGTTCCTACTTTGCATAAGTACAGGGAGCAGGTTGGGAAGGAACAATCAATGGGGCTGAAGTTTTAGGCTACAGGATGAAAGAAACCAAGTATGTGAAAAAAGAAAGGTAGAGCAAGATCGCTTGGGTTGGAGATTGAAAACTGTTAACAGATGCAGAAATCTGTAGAATAGGTAACAATAAACTGAACTCCAGTGGTGACACTGGGATGGAGAGTCATAGGGAGACTGAAGTGACACTTAAGGGGGAGGACTGATGAAACTTACGACTGTCTGCCTAGGAGAGTAAGAGATAAGAGAGGACTCAAGGATAACTTCCAGGTTTTTCACATGAACAACTGATTGAAGAGTGGTACTGTTTTTGTTGGGTTTATAAATATGGACAAGAAGCACCATGACCAGATTGGACTTGGGTGGTGGGGGTAGTCACAGGAGAAGGAGCAAAGAGATCTGTTTTATACATTTTAAGTTTGAAATTATCGTCCATATCCAAAGTGAGGCATTCATTAGACATTTGATACATGATGTCCAAAGTGAGGTATTCATTATACATTTCATACATGTCAGGATTTTAGGGAAGTTCAAATAGAGAGATAAATTTGAGAGTGGTTAGCATATATCTGACATTTAAAGCTAAAAATCTGGAGGGTACCACTTAGAAGTTAACCATAGATAGTAAAAAGAGGTTCAAGGATTTCATTGTGGACTTATATTACAGAGTGGTAACTAGCAAAATAGATTAAGAAGAAATGTAAATCTGGTTTTCCAGAAGCCAAGTAAAGAAAGGTTCACATACAGTGAACTATCATTTTTTTTACATTTTCCATAGTTTTCTCTATTGACTCTTCAGTTTTAGATTAAAGAGATGATGTTCCAACACAGCAATAATAATTTTAAAGGCACAAATCTCAGTTTTAAAGACAGTATTCCAATTTAGTAAAATATTTCATATGTGATTTAAAATTCACACACACTTTGCAGTTTATACTCATACCATTTTAAATTTTAAACAAATGAAAACTTTGAGGTCATGTAGAAAGACCAGCTTGAAGTAGCTCAAGTTTTAAATCTATGTTCTTTCCAATCCCTGTGCTAATGTTGTTCTATTAAATATGCTGTTTAAATGTGATATTTCATAGTACCCTGGGGGTTGGAGACATGAATTATGTCTAAGGTGGCTTCACATCTTTCACAACTTACTTTAAAAAAAATTGTTCTAATTAGTTATACATGATTACTAGTAGAATGTATTTTCACACATCATACATATGGAGTATAACTTCTCATTTGTCTGGTTGTACATGATGTAGAGTTACACAGGTCATATAATCTTATTTGCACATAGGGTAACAATGTCTGATTCATTCTACTATCATTCCTACACCTGTGCCCCCTTCCCCTCCCTTCACTTCTCTTTGTATAATCTAAAATACCTCTATCTGCCCCCCATTGTGAATTAGTATCCACATATCAGAGAAAACATTTGGCTTTTGGTTCTTTGGAAATGGCTTATTTCACTTGGCATGATATTCTCCAATGAACTACCATCTTTTAAAATAGTGGATTTGGTAATGTGGAGGTCATTACTGACTTCCACAAAGGCTGTTACAGGGAAGAAGAGGGTGAGAAAGCCTATGGGAGTGAGTGTGATCATAGAGGATGACAAAGGGAAAGGAACTGAAAGCAAGAAATGAAGACTCTTGTTCTTCATTGAGATTCCTGATCAGCAGCACTGGCATCACCTAGGAATCTATCATAAAATTTCAACTAAATGAACTGAGATAGGCAAATTTTAATAGCAACACAATGACTCCCAATTCCTGTTATTTATGTCACAAGGGACCTCTCCCTTTGAGTGTGGACTGGATTTAGTAACTGCCTTTTAATGCAGTTTGGCAAATTTGATGAGATTTTATCTTTTAGATTAGATTATAAAAAGACTGGCTCTGGTTTGTCCCTATTCCCTCCCCGACCTGAGCAAACTGCTAAGCTGTGAGTTATCCTCCTGAGAGGTCCACATAGCAGATAATGGATGTCTTTGACCAATACCTCACAAGACATGAGGCCTGCCAGAAGCCAAGGGAGGGAGCTTGGAAGTGGATCCTCCCCAAGGAAAGCTTGGAGAAGTCTACAGTGGAAACACCTTTACTGCAGACCACATGGAAGATCCTGCGTCAAAGGCACTCAGAGTGGCTGTGTACAAATGAATGTTGTTTCCTGTCACTAAACTTTGGAATAATTTGTAAATCAAGAGAAGCACATGACTCTTTAATCAAAATGTGTATTTTAAGGAGATTCTCAGGTGATCTGCATGTATGTTATCATTTGAGAACTGCTGGAACAGCCAACTCTAAAGCAGTAAGTAGAAGAAGATAGGTGATTAAAAAAAAAAAAAAAACTTTATTAAAAAAGCATATTGTGGAAAAATGACCACAGGCTTAAATGCCAATGAGAAAGATCCAGAAAAAAGGGAATAAAACTTATGACACAGTATAGAAGACAACTGATATTACATGATTGGGTTTGGCTTACCATGACTGGTATCTTTAAGTACTTAATCTGTAAAATTAATTTTATTAAAGAAAGTTTAAATATTTAAAAGCTGAATTTATATATATGAAAGCTAACTAAAATAGCAAATATTATAGTATGATTATTAGAATTTACATTCTAATTGCTTAGAATGTTGTAATTCATTTGTATTCCTCAATTAATGAACATACTCTTAACATTAAAGCAATACTGTAGAGGCTGTGGTACTACTCTTCACAGTGATAATTCATTTTATATAATTTGCTTTCCCTGTTGTAATCAACTAATAAGCACTTATAACCTCTACCATGTGAGCAGAACACTGCTGGGTGATATGAGAGACAAAACAATAAAACAAATCTCGGTCTTTATCCACTGCATGTCTATGTTTTCTAAGTAAGTGCTTATTCAAATCGAACTGATCACTGTTGAGTGCCAGAGGAGTTAAGGAAGAACCATTTCCAGGCTTTTCTCTTTAGAGAATATTTAAAGGCAAAATAGGGGTGGGCCTAGCCTTGAAGGTTTGAGAGTGGAGGGGAGGAGAGAGAGTTCAGGTGGTACAAAATGCATGCAAGCATGAGTATGATGTGCTGAAGGAATATAGAGAAAAAGAGTTTAATGACAGATGATGGTATAAAGAGCAGAGGGAAGATCCATGGTAGGTAGTTGGAAATTTTTCATTCTGCAGTTTCAATGAAATTTGGATATGAAAAGGCAATAGATAAGAAGTGAAGTTTTAAGAAACATCATTAAAGAAGTTAAGCCATATGAGGTCTTAAATGTGACTAAATGTCTATCCCAGGGACATGGACTTAATCCTAAATTTAGATTGACAGTAAACACAAGGTATTTTGGGCACTTCTATATTTTATAGTATCTACTTATTATTAATAAATCATATGTGTATTAATATATTATTAGTTAAAATTTAGACTATTCTGTAATGTTTTTATAATGCATATCTTAGAATCTTTTTAAATTCCTAAATTTATGAATATATATTAATAAAATCTACAGTTACATTTTCTTTGCATTTGCATATGTATCTTAATATTATGTCATACTCATGTCATATTATACATGTGTGGATATATATATATAAGGTAAATAATTTTATATGTGTGTTATGGGTTGAACTGTATTCTCCCCCAAATGATATGGTTAGTCCTATATGTTTGACATATACATCTAAATACAAATGTATTTGGTGTTTAAGTGAATTGAAGACAACAAAAGACAGGCAGCAGGAATTAGATAGACAACTACAAATATTATTTACCTTTAGTCATATATAGTTTCCAAAATATAAATATATAATCATAAACAGGATGTCAACAAATTCCAAAAGGTTTGTGTCTAAGGAACCACATTATTGCTATCATCTCCATCCAATACAGAAATACACATAACTTAAAGCATGTCTACCTCATTAGTAATTATGCAGGCCTGGAATATTCAGAATGAGTGTGGTTAAAATTTGCTCCAAGATGTGAAGTAAATACAAATAAAATAACTGAGAAATTTTATAAGATAGCAATTTAACTCTGAATTAAGGAAATTCAAAATATATTTCATGAGTGTGTCATTTCTAAGATGAACATAAAAATCTACAAGACTTCAAAAAGAAGTCCAGAGATATTTCTTAATGGCAAAGGAGAAATTCAGAAGTTGCTGGTGAAAAAAAATATTGAAACAAATACTTTCATTTATTTGAGCCATCCCCCAATTAACTGTTCTAAGAAAATTTTACAACAGGTTTATTTGGTAAATACTTCATGAGGTGCTTACTTAGTAAAAATCTGATAATGGAAAATTCTGACTTTTAAAGTTCAATCCTGTGTAAGTTATTCAAATTGAGTTTCAACTATTTAATTTCTCTTACTCTTTCCTAGGTTTTAACCATTTGAACAGTTTTTCCCTAAGCCTTTCCAAATTTAATTGCTTCTTATTTCAAGGCCAAGCATGGAAAAATTCTAGTTCAAAATGAAAAATTTTCAAAAAGTTAAAAAAAATATGCCAAGGCATGTCAATTGTTTTCAGAAAACAACTCAGCTTATAATATCTTCAGATATAATTGATGTAGCTGGTATTAACCCTTCAGAAACATGTTAATTGCATTGGTACCACAGTAATGTATATTTAGATATTGATAATCTTTGGTCACTTTATGAAAGATTCATTTCTATGCTATGTAAGGCAAGGGGGGGGGAACAATTCTCCAACAGGGTTATTTAGGCTGAGGAAAACTGTGAAAAGCAGGTGTTACCTTACTCAGGGTCAAGGACACACACACCTTCATCCACTGAAATGATACAAAGATTCTGAAAGATTTTATAGCATTCTTTGCTGAAATAAAGAGACTTGTTTTGTTTCTGGTTTACCTCCTTGACAAACACAAGACTGCTTTTGTAGATCCTGAGAAATGTAAAAATCAAAAACACACACACACACACACACTTAACACAATCCCTGTCCTAGTGGAGTTCCTAGTCAAATGATGGGGATAATCATAAACCAAGTCGATGATACTCTGAGAAAAGTAGAATAGTATAGAAGGTGTTCTGAAAACCTCAAGGAAAGAACAACCTGGAAAGAGATCAGATAGATTATTTGTTTAAGTGACTCTAAGAGGTGGCCACTTTCACTTCCAAACTCTTTTCCTCCATCCTATAGTGGAGGCTTATTAATTATTTTCTCAGGTGGGTACTTAAAACACCATGCTCTGACCAATCTAATTTCCAAGTAGAGGGATCTTTAGGAGTGTAAGGCAAAATAAAGATAATAGGGCCACAGTGAATGGAACATTAGAAGGAAATTGCATTCTTTCATAGCCTGGGCTGAAAGAGGAATTGGTGGGTGCCTTCTGCTGGGGAGACATCTCCTGCCATTCATACAGCAGTGATAACAATAACTGTTACCCTATATTGGTGTGCCACATGCAGGGGTACTTATGTAACTTCCTGGATCTGATGCAGAAAGGCAACAGTGAGCTATGTAGGGACAAGCAGGTAAGATGCATATCTTACTGAGCCTTGTGTTTATTTTGAAAACAGTGTCAAGTCATATAAAGATGTTAAGCAGGTAGGTAACATAGCACAATTTGTGTTTTGATAGATCTATTCTGGGGCAAGAGATAGATAGACTGAAAGAGGTAGAGACTGGAGACAAAGAAACATATTAAAAACAATTGCAGTGAATCAAGTGGGTAATGACAATGGCCTGAACTAACCATGATGGATAAAGAGGTAAGAACAGCTCTGGGAGACAGCTTGATAATCAATTAGATGGGAGAAAAGAGATACAGGGAAAATATGAGGAAAACAAGTATAGTGCGGCCTTATATTTTATTTGGTTCATGAAATTTGAAACAAATATTGTTCTTCCCCAAACAGTTATTTGATCTTTTCAACATCATTTTTGAGTAATTCATTATTTTTCCACTCATTTACAATATGGGCAGTTCATCTTTGTTGACTTTTAAAAGTCTGGTAAAAATATTTTACACACACACACACACACACACACATATACTTCCATACAGATATGAATATCTGTACATGTGTATAAAATCTCATTTAGTCCTCACAACTCAATAAGACAAATATTACCCCACTTAAAAAAATATTTTAAAATGTTGAGGAAGATCCTACAGTTCATAAGTATAATAGTTATCAATATTTTTGTAAGGAAAGGACTAAGCTTTTGAAAACATTGTAAACTGTTTTAAAGCATTACATACTTCAATTTTCATAATGTATCCACCAAAAAGTTTGTTCAACAAACATGTAGGAAACATTTACTATGTGGAGGACACAAAAAAAATTAGGTACCCTTGCCTTCTTGACACTTTTAATTTTAAAAATAAGACGTAAAAATATGGAAAGTAAAGTGCATCAAAACTAGAGATGCATGATAATAAAGGCAGTGCTGTGGTTTGAAAATGGTTTAATGTGTCCCCCAAAAGTTTGTGTATTAAAATCCAATCCCCCCATTGAAAGGCACATGAAGAGAAAGGAAATTTAATCCAACTGTGGAGTTTAGAGGTGGGGCCTTTGGGCTGTGTCTGGGGTTGGAGAAGATCATCCTGGTAGAAACCTAGGGACCAAATACTAGTCTCTGTGTAAGAAGAGGGAGAGAAGCCATACACAGCATGAGCAGTCCTGCTCTTCTATCATGTGATACCCTGTGTCACCTTGGAACTCTTTCAGCAAGAAGACCATCAACTTGAGTCCTCTCAACCTTGAACTTCCAGAATCATGAGTCAAAATAAACCTCTTTTCTTTATAACTTACCCTGTCTATTACATTGTTTGTTATTAGCAACAGAAAACAGATAAATACATATGGCAAGTCACCAGAGAAAGGAGTAATTTATACAAATTGGGATCACTGGGGAAAGAATTGGAGGAGGGGCTGGGTTTGAGTTAGGCCTTAATAAAAAAAAAAAGAAGAAGAACCAAAAAGTCAAGAAAAGCCTAAGAGCTGCAAGGCTTAGAACACAGCAGACACTCAACAAGATTTGTTGAAAGAATTAACGAATAAGCCTAAAAGTCAGAAGTACTCCATGACCAGCAAAATGAGTGAGCAGGATGAACCTGCTGCTGACCCTATTTCCTATTGTAACAAGAAATATGTAGACAGGTGATCAAAGTCTATTGAGGACCTCAAATATGCTGAGGCAAGAAATTTGCACAAAATCATGTCCTTAAATGCATGCACAATTACTTTCTATCCTAAGCCAAATTAACTATCTAGATACTAAAAAACTTTCTAAAATCACCATCTACTATCTTGATTTAAATTGTTAGAAACCAGTCTTCAATGATAATTTTGAATCCTTCTCTTATGCTTTAGTTCTCAATTCATTCTTTTTTGGAAGTACTTTATAAATTTACTAATGACCTCTGAATTGCCAAATTTTATGGACATCTTTCTGAAATAGTTGATTCTGTTAATGATTCTCTTCTCTAACGACATCCATACTGTCTTGATTTTTCTTAAAACGTGCTGTCCTGGTTCTCCTCATATCTTGCTCATGATGACTATTATTTCTGCAATAAAATATTCTATCTTCTTTCATGCATCCCTTAAAATATTGGTATTCCTTGGGATCTAATCCTTGGCACTTGGCTTTTCTCATTCTATTTACTTTATCTGAATGATTTTATTCCATCTCACAAATCACCAATTTTCTACAAAGGAATATATTCCAAACCTTTGACTCCAGCCTAGATCACTTCCATGTTTTTTGAACAATTCTCCCTAGTTAATTCTTTGGGAGCTCAGATTTCACATGTGTACAATTTATTTTATCATCGTTCTTCCAAAAGCTTATACTACTGGTATTTCTGTCTCATTTTGTGGCAACCAGTCACCTGTATTACAAATAGAAAAGTATCCTGACTTCTTCGTCTCTTTATTCTTCCATTGCCAATCAATCACTAAGATATTTTCCTCTTACCTTTCAAGTTTTCATTTCTTTCTGCTATAAAAGCCTCCCAAACTGTGTCTCAGGTTCTAGTCCTTTGCTGAAGAAATTCATTCTATATTGAGTTTCCAGTGGTACTCATTAGAGGCACTAAATAAATATTCATTTGTTGTATTTTAAATGAAATAAATATTTATTGATTGTACACTATGTGATAGGGGCTGAAAATACAACAGTGAACAACAACAATAAAAAAAATGCCTTGTTATGGATAGATGGATGGACAGCCAGACAGATGGAGGGGTGGATGCCTGTATGATCTCAATTCTGGGTTTTAGCTCTTCAGTGGTTTTTCGGTTCTCCAAGTATATAAGGTCTATAAAATACTTTCTTAAATCTGTCTCATGTCCTCAAATGACTCACTCATCACTTCTTGGCTTTTGGTTTACTCTTAACACCAAGCTATTTGTAGGTTTGTGAACATCTTATTCTGTCTCTTGCTTTCTGGTTTTTTTCCAGGCTGGCTTTCCCCCACTTCTTTCTGCCTGGAGTGTTCTTTTCTTTTGGTATCCCTCCACCCCAAACACTTCTCCAACTGCTCAGCCATCTTTGCCCATGAGGATTTGAGTTAGGATCCTGACACAAAGAACCTTCCCCTGATGCTTCCACCACTCTTAGATTCAAATGAATTATCTTCCTAAAGACTTCTCAAAAATGCTACCTGTATCTCCATCACAGTAAATTGTTTATTAACTTGTCTTATTCCATTGGGGTTTCTATAACAAAATATCGTAAAATGGGTACCTTATAAATATCATTTTTTCTCATAGTTCTGGAGGCTGTGAACTCCAAAATCAAAGGCCCTGACAGATTTTGTATGTGATAAGCGCCTGTTTCTTGATTCAAAGATGCTGCATCCTCACATGGTGGAAAGGGCAAGGCAGATCTTATGAGCTTCTTCTATAAGGGCTCCACCACCATGAACTAATTACTACCCAAAAAGGTCTCAACTCTTAATACCATGACTTTGAGGGTGAGAATGTTAACATATGATTTGTAGAGGACATAAACATTCAGACCATAGCAATCTCATTTTCCCCAACATCCTAAAAGCAGGGTTATTATTTACTCACCTTTGATTCCCTAGTTCCTAGCATAATGCCTGACATATTTAAGCCTGTTAAGATGTACATTGACTGAATAAGTCAAGGAAGAATTCATTTAATTAAGAAATTAACAGATATCTAAGACTGGAGACAGCTCTCAGAAAATCAAGAGTTTAAGTAGAAGAAAGATTATAAGGAAATAATCATAGAAATAAGTAATGAATTAATTTTTTGTTCAGGGTTTAATTCAAACAAATACAGCATTTAGCTACAAATGATCAGATGAAGGACAGAAAATACAGGAGGACACAGAAGACTAGAATTTGGGGTTTGAAGAAATTGAACCCAGTATAGGTGATATAATTTCCTGTAACATATTTTCATACAGCAATATTTTTATATTCCATAATTAGTTTCCTTTGTAAATTTTGATTTTATTTATATTCTAATCAGATGTTAAATTAAATGTACTTCGAGAGTCTTAAAATGATTCTTTTCATCAACAAGCATCCATGATTATGAAGCCATTGAGGCATCTTAATAGAAAACACATTTCATATGAAGAAATGATAAAATATCATTCAACTTCATGATTATGTTGAATCATTTTAGACTTTCTGAAATTTAAGCAGGTTGAAATTTGCCTCCTTATAGCAATAAGTACAGCTATATGTTGTCCCTGATTGTTAAGTAGTTAGATTTATAGCAATTCTCCTAAACCTTCTTGTAGAACCCAAAACAATGGACATGGCTTATATAAGTGGAGTTCAAGGTTGTTTTTTTTTTTAAAAATGCAGAAAATCTGTAAGCCTTCTTATATATGCTAGAATAGCATAATATGACTTCAACATTTGAAACTTTTTATGAGAAACACTAATATTTTGTATTAACTCTGATGGAATAAGTAATGAATATAAGTATTTCATATGAATTTTATTTGAGAAAGTAAAATTAATAAATTGGCCCTTGTTCGACTATAAACATTTTTTTAAAGAAGACAATCTGAGGTAATTGTTAGTTCTTAACTGCATTGTCACAGGCAACAATTTTTCAATAAGAGATTTTTTAAATAAAATATACTTTTATGACTATTTAATGTAGCATAGAAAATGAAAACTTTATCCTATTTAATTTGGTAGTTACTAAGATGGCCAGTTTAGAAAGACATTAATTTATGAACTCTTTAAGAAACACCTCTCAGAATGGGAAGACATCTCTGCATATAAAAGATACAGCATTTTTTAAAGTCTCTTTGACCATAAATTGGAGCATTCTAATACCAATGAAAATTCCTGGATTAATTATCTAAGAAATCTGAGTATCCCTGAAAAGGTGACAATGAATCAAAGAAGTCTCTTTCCTTTTCTGTGTTCTAGCATTTCTATTAGGACATCATTTAAACTATTGCAAAATAACTCATTTTAAGCTGCCCAAAGAGAATCATTAGTTAAGCACTGCTTCTCCATCCAGATCTGTATTATGGCTAAATTTTACCTGTGTCTTGTGAAGAAATGGATGGCATAGAGAATATGCACCCCAAATGAGTAAAGTGTTTTAAAAGTAGGAATTTGGTAGAAGGGAATCCTGACAAGCCGCTTAAGACCAAACTGAATGTTTTTCTCTTTCAATTCTGACTTTTTTTTTTTTTTTTTTTTTTTTTTGTGGTACCGGGGATTGAACTCAGGGGCACTCGACCACTGGGCCACATCCCCAGCCCTTTTTTGTGTTTTTATTAGAGACAGGGTCTCACTGAGTTGCTAAGTGCCTCGCCATTGCTGAGGCTGGCTTTGAACTCGCGATCCTCCTGCCTCAGCCTCCCAAAGTGCTGGGATTACAGGCGTGCGCCACCGCGCCTGGCTTCAATTCTGACTTTTAACATTAAGGGTTAGCAAGTATTTAATTTCTTGACAATCTTTCAGCCATTCCACTTTTTTATCAGGACTTCTGACAGACATCCTGCCTCCTGCAATGTGTCCAGAGTCTGTGGTTTGCAGGTGAAAACAGGGAGCTTCCTGAACCACCCCAATAGTAAGCCTGTGGGCTTACTATTATCACATACATCTGTGAAAACACCTATCCCATTTAAATTATCTCCTGGCCCAGAGATTTTCTACTAGAATGGTAAATTTTAGACCTCCAGAAATTAAGAAATGCTATGGAATTCCCCATTTCCATGGAAATAAATAATGCAAATGTCTGAAATGGTCATAATTTAGTGACCTAGCATAAATAAACTCACACAATCCTGTATTGTCACACATTCTAGATTTTCAAAATGCAATTACACATTTAATAAATAGTGATTATGTATGACACTTACATGATAGTTAAAGTTTTTCAGAAATGCCTGCACCTATCCCATTTAAATTTCATAATATCTTCATGAAGTGGGTAGGGCAGACATCACTGTGGCTACCTGAAACCTAGAAAGCTGAGACATAGAAAGGAAAATTACTTGCCTAAGGACACAGAATAATATGAAAAGGGACTGTGACTATCAATATCTTCTGACCTTGTTTCATGTTCAGTTTGTCTGACAGATTTATATTAAAGTCAGACAATTAATAGTTTCCCATTACAAGTCAATTAATGCTTTTTCATAGCTAAACTTTTAACCAGTCAATTTTGAAAGTCTTCCATCCTCCACTAACCAACTTAGAGCACATTATACCTAAGAAGCAATCTTTCAGCTAAAAATGCTTAAAAATGAACCAATAAACTAAAGTAGAATATTATATACCAGGAATAAAACTGGTTACATGAATAATTCATTTGGTACAAATATGAACATATATTGTAGCAGAGTTTGAAACTGTAAATGTAGGCAAACTTGAGTGTAAATCAGTGAGAAATGCAAATAAATTACAGGTCATCTAACTTAAAGAACTATGAGGCAAGATAGTTTAGATATGAAGTATGAAGGAAGAAAGCTGTCCATGATTTTTTTATACTTATAAGTAGATTAAAGTCTATATAGCATTTACCTTCACATGTTAAATTTTATAGCATATTCATATACATAGTTTATGTATCAGATCAGTCATATTACAATACACAGAATATTTCATCCTATGTGTTACATACCTGTATCTAAATATGTAACAAATATTTAACATTTATATAATAGATGTGTAGCTAAATATCTAGATATATAATAGATAAATATTTTTTGTATCTGGAAAATATGTACCAAATTGTTAATCAGTAGTTAGCAATGGAAAGAGGGATTATAGGAGTATCTAAATGCAGGCAGGTAATTTAATATTTCTTTTCTAAACTTCTACATGGTTTGAGGCCTGTGCAATCAGCAATTGTTACCTATGATGTATTAAAACAAAATGTGAGGGTGTTATGAGCTGACTATATAAGTTTTAAACTTTTTAAAATATATTCTTTGAAAATACAACCACAATAAACTACTGGAAATTATAGTGCTGAAAAGGTTGCTGCAGTCTCCCCACTGCCTTTTCCCTTTCCAAAAGCTGGAATGGGAATATGACAGCTGGGTAAGCTGTCAAGACCATGAGATGTCAGCCACAATACATGGAAGGCAGTGTAAAAAAACAAGAGAATGAGCCCAGGACCTGACATTATGGAACCAACACATGAGCAAGGGCAGGACTATTATGTGAGTGAAAAACATATTTAACATGCTTAAGCTAGTATTATCTTGACCTTTTACAGCAGCTAAATCTGTATCCAAATTAATGCATTATCCTGTTCCACGTGATATCCCAAGAGTATGATTTTTTTCATTCTCATGAAAAATAGGAATCTATTGAAGAGTTTAAAACAAAATGGTATCTTAGGTTGTTTTGTTAAATATATTTCTGCTTCTGTACTTTCCAATCCATCTTATGACAAAACATTTCCTTTCTATTGGGGCTATCTGTAGTGACAGAGAATGCTTACCAGAGACTTTCATTGTCTGGTATCATTAGCAGTTATGTTTATTCAAATAAAACAATATTTTGATTTTCTGGGATTATACTTAGATCAATGAGCTTAGTTATGTATGTCTATTACTGTGATGAGATTCTAGTCTTCCTTTAGCAACAAGAATGTAAGCCAATCCCCACAAAACAAAGGCCGAATGTTCTCTCTGATAAATGGATGCTGATCTATAATGGGGAATGGGGATGCATGGGAAAAATGGAGGAACTTTGGACAAAGTGGAGGGAGGGTAGGGAGGGTACATGGGGGTAGGAAAGATGGTGGAATGAGATGGACATCATTACCCTAGGTACATATATGACTGCCCATATGGTGTGACCCTACATCGTGTACAACCATAGAAATGTAAAGTTGTGCTTTAATTGTGTACAATGAATCAAAATGCATTCTGCTGTCATATATACCTAATTAAAATAAATTAATTAATTTAAAATAAAGAACATGAACCTAGAAGTGTAAATGTTAGGCTTGACTGGCAAATTCATATGGTGATACCATACTTTGAGGCCTCTTGGCCGATAGCATAGAATGCCATTAGCCACTCTTCCTCTTTGACAGCTCCATTGTCAAGGAAGAGAGCCACGACACTGAGGTGAATGGACTTTAGGTTTGAAATGAATGATGTTTTTATGTTAAAAAGCAAACAGGATGAATTAAAATATTAGATATAGCCATGGTCTAATAAATTCTGAAGACTATATGAAAGAAAGGATTATGTTACCCAATTGTCTTTATTTTTCAATCATTTCATATTTTTAAGATACTTCCTTCAAATAGGAAATTAAATGATTATCTGTTCAGGAACCAAAGCAACTCTTTGCAAGAATAAACACTTAAAAAGCCTGACACTAAGTCAAGTTTTCCCAAAGTCACTGGTGTGTAAGACTTCAGGGGGAGAGAGAGAGGAGGGAGAAGGGTTGGTCACAACAACTCCAACATGCACAATACAGAAGTCTGAAGATATGGCTGATCCTCTTCCCTTTGCTTAGTTACAAGGAACCTGAAACATGTAATCTTGACAACATGTTTCCCATTCTGTCAGTTTGATAAAAGCATACCCTGTCAATGGTTTTTAGTTTGTGATTTGGAGATTGTTCAAGCACTGATTGTCAATGACCTGTATGTCAGCTGACACCGCTGACTCAGTTCAAGCAGAATTGAGCATGCAGCCTCCTAAAATGCCAGACACATGGACCCGCTGCACCAGAAAGATATAATGGAACCCACATGATACCCCCATTAAACAATGAAACATGTGACATTAACTCAAAACAGGAACACATCAGCAAATACCCCTGAGGAAGTTTATGGTATTTAACTCTTAAACATTAATTTTATTGTGGTGTATGAGGAACTAATTAACTGAGAGTTTACTTTTTTATTGGAAGTGGAAACACAGTTCAGAAAACTGATGAAGAGTAAATATAGCATATTTTAAGTTTATTAAAGCTTGGCTCATCGACTTCTATTTATTTAAGCTAATCTCATAAGGCAATTAAGTATTTCAATCAGTAACTGTATATGGCTATTTTATTTGGCATATTTCTGAAAAATTAATCAGTGTGTTAAAATGCAAAATGATTATACATTTCTAATTTCATACAGCCAAAACAGTGACTAAATCACTTTCTAAAAAATTGATGATCTTTCCAACATGAGCTCTGGTAAACAGAAAAGTGGAAAATGACAATGGAAAGAGTTTGAAACTTGGTGATTAGAATGAAAATAGCTAAGTTAAGGTTGTATCAAATCACATACACATTTCCATTAACAGTGTTCTACATCTGCTGTAAATGGTTATTATTTTCCTCAGTCAAAGGAAGTCTCACTTAGGTGTGGTAGAGTCAGTCTGATCTCAGATAAATTAAGGAATGCAATTAAATTAAATGCTGGGTGTGGTTTTATATTCTTTTCTTTTCTTTTTTTTTTTTTTTTTTTTTTTTTGAAGCAGGATCTGGTTTGCTGGCATTATATTATCACAGAATTTATCAATTACAAATAACATAATAAGACAATTCAGTGCTTAGGACTGTTTCATATATAGTCTCACTTAATCTCTAACAATTCAGGAAAGGAAGTTTTTCTTTAATTCACTGTATCTTAATAACGTGCATAGAGACAAAGTGGAAGAATGAGACAAAACCTGATTCCAAGTCATGTCCACTCATCTGAAGCACCTCTCAACTTTCAGATGATGATTAATTACTTCAAAACAAACAACAAAATTGAATGCTTGAAATTATACAGATAGAGGAACTAATTGGTGTGGACAAATGAATCAATTGTCTTTATAATAGTGTCCATAGTCCTGTACGTGCGAAAGAAATTTGTTATTCTATTCTGTGGTTGGCAATATGATAGGTCAATAATAATAATTTCCAGGTTAAAGAAAAGGTCATCATAATATTTAAAACAAATACATACTAGACTAATCCAAAAGTCCCCAAACATTCTTGGAACAGCATCGGTGGCCCAATAATCTTTTTTATAGGACTCTTGGGATAAAAGAAATATCCAAACACTCATTTTTATTAAGTAGTAAAGTTCAAACAACTTAACTATGATAGTTTACATAGCGTCAGAGAGATGCCTCTGTATTTTCTTTGAAATTTTAAAATATTCCATGTGCTTCCACGAATTAGTTCCAGTACCCTGGGAGCCCTGGCACACAATCTGGGAACCATACCACTGGCACATGTCTATCTATTGGGAGAGATTCTGTATCTATAGCTTTAATGCATTCAATCTGACACTGTGGTCTAAACTATCTATTACTATACAGAGAAAGTGGGATATTTTATTGGATTTTGACTTTCCTGAATAATTTTTTTATTTCTATATAAAATGTTTCCTTGGCAAATTTCTAAAGCACCTAACTATAACAATTATATAGCTGGAAATTTTACACCCATGCAGGAAGGGCAGGGGCAGAGGGCTGAGCTCATCAACACGTGAGGAAGCTATGTGTTGGGGAAAGAGAACTAAAGTGAGTCAGAGAAAGTGGTATTGGCCAAACTTATGCCCTTCAACCACATTATCTTAAAAGCCCCTCTCAAATCTAAAATGTTGAGATAATACCAACATGCACATTCAAAGTTATGTCCCTCTCTTTAAATTAGAATTTTTTTCCAAGATGATTGTTTTGCAGGTGTCAAAGACATTTAAATTTTATTTAAAAAATATGTGCCTATACAAGCTTCACAGCTGGCATGTTGATGTCTAGCTAACTGGATTCCACACAGACTTTTCAGCAGCAGCAGCAGCAGCAGCAGCAGCAAATGGATATGTTCTTGAATGGTTCAACCATGCAAAGTGTACTTGAACCAATTTGTTTTGTACACCCAGTTATTTTATAAATAAGAATTGAAGACTTACTTAGTTTTTCAAATTTATTTAAAAGGCTGTATGATTGTTTTTGATAAAAATGAACACCCACAAAGAAAATTTAGAATTAGAATTTTAAATTTGTTATGAAAATATGTGTTTCCATAGAACAACCTATACAAATAGGTTTAACTGAAAATAGAAATGGCATTAAAAAATACAGATTATTTGGCCAAGTGTTTCCTTGAATGTATTAGTCTCTGAATGGAGTTAATGATCAAACCAGTGATTTTACATAATTATGTTCAAGGTCTCTACATGTGCGTGCAGTGCACACATGTGAGAGAGAGAAAGACAGGAGGGAAATAATTTATTAATATACTACTATTTTCACTTCCTCAAAAGTTTGCAAGTAGTTTTAGATTTTAAGAAATAAGTAGCAGAAGCAGTAGTAGTATATGCATCCATGAAGATATATATTTTTGCGTTTGATTTCACTAATTCCAAATGCCCATACAGAATCTGAGATTCTAGCTTTAATATCTCAATATTTATGAATATTCAGACAAGAGTGGATTCCAACCTTCTTTAAAGCTTCTTTTCTAGGATATAGTCAGTTTACTCTGAAGTCTCTGGATGTGCTACCATTAATTCATTCTAATATTGCTTAATGATGTCCCTTCTAGCAGTTAAAAGAAACCCAAGAACTATATTTTGTGGACCTCTATTCCACATCATGTTTTCTACCATTATATTTCTTAAGGGAACAATATCTCTAAGTCCAACTAAAAGCTTCTTTTCCTGAAAATATGATATGTTTACTCAATCTACATTGGTTAGGTTACTTAACTTGTGCTTTTAGTTTATTTCTTCTCTGCTGGGAATGTAGAAAGTTATATATTTAGTTCCAGAGATTTTCATTTATTTTATGTATTTTATTGGGACACATATTCCAAATAAGAAAATCTATCATCAATATGTTCTATGAATGGACTGATAAAAAAGACCTCTGTGTTTTTGTTACCTGAAACTAATAGCAAGGTTGGTAGTTCAGTCTTTGTCATTGAGAACTATATAATATCACTCAAATTAAAACAACTGGCATCCAGAGAAATTAGGCTGACAATTACTGGGGGAATGAAATAGGAAGTCCCACTGAAGAAAGGAGATGTCAAGATTTCTTTCCCTCCCTCTTGTCCCTTCCTGCAGCAGGATTAGAGGGAAGAGTGTGGTCTATTTATTCACCTCATCTACCCAGCTTCTCATTTAAACTGCCTCAAAGTGCCACAGAGTCAATAATGGTGTCACTTTCTTTTGCTTCTGGTTTCTGTTTAATTGTAGAGTTTGGCATGATGCCAGTTTCAAACTTGCCAGTGGTGGTAAAAAATTTATTCTCTTTTATTACCAAGATTATAAAAGAAGGGGTAACAGTTTTAATTTTAAGCACTGAAGATATGAATATCAAATGGTTAATATACTAACAGTTTTAAAAAGAGGAAACTTTTCTCCATGCCACATTTCATTAACACTGAACAAATTTAGCACGCCAGCTCTGTCAAATGGGAGTAAGGGACCGCTGTTCTTGATCTTTTCCTGGCCTACAGTTATGCTATTGTTCATACTCAATGTGGTTTTCTCTTCAACACAATATTTGCTAATGGAACTTATTTCTGCATTTAAAAAAAAATTTAAAAGAGAACTAGTCTATATGTATATATTGCAGGTGCAGTCTGAGGCAACCAAGGATTTTTTAAAGGTCTCTCTTTTTTTAAATTCATTTTAGTAACTAAGGTTACCAAAAACACATTGGCAACATGTGTTTAACGTGAAAAGTAATCCCTTAGGAAAATGGAAACAAATCCAAAATATCTTTTACAATTAAAAACTCAGAATTCAGTATAACACTAGATTTTAAAATTCCATTTGTAGAATTTAAATTTAAAATATTTAGAATAAATGTTTCTTGGGGCTGGGGTTGTAGCTCAGTGGTAGAGCACTTGCCTCACATGTGTGGGACCCTGGGTTCAATCCTCAGCACCACATAAAAAATAAATAAATAAAAATAAAGATACCGTGTCCATCTGCAACTAAAAAAAAATTTTTTTTTTTTAAAGAATAAATGTTTCTTTAACTGTTTAAATATTTTGGTGCTTCTGGATGAACTGATGATTAATGAAGTTAGAAGAGTGGGAAATATTAAATAAATAAATTAAGGGTCCAGAATGAAACACAGTTTTAAACGAGCAAAAAACATACACATACATATTTCTATAAGTCTTCAGTTCCAATCACTTTATTTTAACCCCAGAGTTGCGATCTACTCATACCAAATGACTGTATGTTTCAAAAAATCACATCCTGTTTCTCCAATATGATATAGAGAACAGTTTAAAGACTGGGAATAAATATTAATATCCAAAGTGTGAAACATCACCCAGTATGAAACTTAGAATTGATTTTTAGTAATGCTGGGCACAGTTTTTCAAATGCAATAGCATAGCAAGAAGTTAATGGGAAAGTTTAGTAACATATATAGGAGCCAGATTCAAATAGCAAGTATTTAAAAATAATATTCTACATAAATTTCTAAAATGTTAATATTTCACTGATTTTTTTCAATGATGTTTCTACACTTATCAATGAAAATACTTCAATAAACTTGCTTTTTCTATATTTATTCTGGCCATAGTAATTATGTTTTAGAAAATATTTAATTTAGAAGTCTAGTCCCTCTTTGGAATACAAGTTACAATTTTTATCTTAATAGAATACAGGTTGTATTTGGCTATTTAAAATTTTAAAGATGAAGTCTTAGTTTGTTTCCAAATTAGCAACGTGCAGTTCAGATTTGGGTTAAGAAAAAAAAAGAGGAAAAGGCATATAAATCATATACATGTAAAGTTAGTGAATAATACAGTTACCTTGGTGCAACTTCTTAGTGCATAAATGTTCTCTATCTTGCTTGTAAGAAGTGTTCATTCATTCTGATATGGTTTGGATATGAAGTGTCCCCCGCCAAAAGCTCATATGTTGGAAACATGATATGCAATGTAGGAATGTTCAGAGGTGATGTAATTAGATTACAAAAACTGTAAACTCTTCAGTTGATTAATCTATTTGATGGATTAATAATTTGAATGTGCCATGGTACCTGAAGGCAGGTACTAGCTAGAGCTAGAAAAGTAGGTTACTGGGGGCATGCACTTGGGGATTACAGTTCATCCCTGTTTTTTCTCTCTGTCTCCCTCCCTCTCCCCACCCTTCCTGGCTGCTGTGAGTCAAGCAGTTTTCCTCCACTAGGCCCTTCTGCCATGATGTTGTGCCTCATTCAGGCCCAGTGCAATAGAGTTGGCCCACCATGGCTGAACCTCTGAAACCAGGAACCCCAAATAAACTTTCTCTCCTTTAAGTTATTCTTGTCAGGTATATTTTGGTCATGGTGTCAAAAACCTGACTAACACATTTTAAAAATGGTTGACTATTATGCTATAAGTTGAAATACAGTAATGAATAAAACAGAATAAGCAACTACCCTTGCAAACCTTACAATTACAACGAAAGAGGAAACATACAAGGATCCAAAGGAATCAGGGAAAAGGGACCTAGCCTACATCAGGCAAACACTCCTCAATCTGATATGGAAGAGGTTCAGGACACCACAGAGTGTAAACACTCTTTTTTTTTTTTTTTTTTTTTTTTCTTTCATATTCTCAGTTTTTTTTTTTTTTTTTTTTTTTTATTTTTTTTTTTTTTTTAATTTTTTTTATTATTTATTTACTTATTCATCATGCACAAGTATAGTATCTTTTTACATACAACTGCTTGTATACAAAGTATATATACTTATATACTTTGTAAACACTCTTGATGTATGTCCAGAAGGAATATGGTTTGTTCTAGGAACTGAAAGAAGACTAGTGAGAAATTTGACTGTAAATATACAGGGGAGACAAATGATGCTGGACCAAGTAATTTACATTAACAATTTGGGTTTAGTTTACTGGGCAATAGACAACTATTGAAAAGCATATTTTCATTGTATCTATAAAAATAATAAAACTGACCTCCAAATTACATCCATATTTTATACTGGAAATAGAATATATGAAGTTGAATTATAAAGTGCTAATATTGGCTTCAGAAGCACAAAAAAATCTAAGTTCTCATAAATACCAATACAATTTTTTTTCCACACAGTCTATGTGTTGCCTCTTTAAAATAAAAATGCTATATAGTTGATTTCATTTCTTGCTGTGGCATTAATATTAAACTGCCCAATTCAAAGACATGCCCTCCACCCATTTCCAAATTAAAAATCAATGGTACTTACTACATCCAGCCTTATAGCTGAAGCCTGGAGGGAGGAGGAATCCTTGTTGGGCAGCTGCAGCCAGTGTCCGTTGATCAGGAGGGAATACGGGGATCATTAATGGCGGCAGCTGACCTTGAACCTGCTGAACGTGATAGAGCGAATCAAAGAGTAGAAGTTTTGGTGCTCCATACTTCCCACCCTCCTTATTTCACAACCAAACAAAATAAAGTTAAAATTGTCAATTCATAAGAGTCACATAATATTGAAAGTTTAAAATTTGTGAATAATAGACCTGGAAGAAAATTCGGAGAAAGACTAAAAATGTTCCCCTTTCTTTCACAGAGGTGTCAACTGGTGCCTAAGAAAACTGACTTCCCCATGGCCACAGAGTTAGTCAGAACCAGGTCTACATCCAGTCCCTGGAATCCTGCCACAGACCCTCTGTATTATACTTTTGACTTTTTGAAACAACTGAACCGCTCCTTGAACCATGTGAATTCTGTTTGGTAGGCCATCTTTGTAATACGCTATAATTTGCTCGAGTTGCTCTCAGAACATAGGGTTCAATTCATATCAGTTAAAAAATAACCCAGCACAATGGAATTACTGTCTTATTTGAACTGAATAAGAATTTTAGAAATATAAAGCAATGCAGTAATTTCTGTAGCTATGTCACAGTATTGTCTAGTGGGGAAATTGTCATTAAGTAGAATACTGAGGATTATTCTTTTCAAATAAATATTCAAGTAAGGTCTCCCTGGTGAGCATGATTATTGGCAAGTGTTTGTCACTGGGTATATGAATGAGAATTTAGGATCATATTAAAAATCACATATCTGACACTTCATTCCCCTTCACTAATCCTTCCACACATTGGAAGTTATTTGGAAATCATGTAATAAATAACTAATATGTGTAAGAAAATGAGCTAGGCAGCAGGGATATAATAGAGTATAAGACAAATAAGATACCAGGTCCATGAAGCTTTGATTTTTGCAGGACTATTGGTTAAAAAAAAGAGAAGTAAAACACACAAAAATAACTACACTTTGATTCAGAGAGTAATCCTAACCGCGCCTCTCAGACCTGTTTCTCACTGGCATTACACATTACTAGCTTTCTTATGAATCTTCTAGTTCTCATCATTTCCCAAGTTAAAAGTCCACCTCCAGGTTCTCCTTCATTTCATTTTTCACAGTAAAACAGCTATTTCCAAGATTTTGGTTGGTGAATGTGTGGGGGTGGGGGAGGGCTATGGAGTGGGTGCTGAAAGAGGAAGGGAAAGGTTTGGGGGAAGAAAAAGACAGAGACTGTAAGAACGGGAGATGGGAGACCTGTTTTCAATAATGACTCCAAATTGTTAATCATCCTTTTGAGAAAGGGTTTTCCACCTCTCTCTGCCACTACAAAGGTAATGACACAGGAGATGAAAACTATAAAGGAAATAACAACTAGGGAAACAAAAAGATGGTGTTTTAAGGTTAGAGATGAAGTTTGTGCCACTACAACCATCATTTTAGGATACCAAGGAAGAAGGAAAAAGCTTATGGAGAAACCAACTGATGAGGGACTCTAAGATTAGAGAATGTGTGTTGAGCAAGCATGTGGAAATGAGGAGCCTAAAGCAAGAGACAGTTATCACAGGGTGAAACAGCACTGCGGCTGGTTCGGCATGCTAAGAGGGAGCAGACTGAAACACTTAGCAAAGGAACAAACAACAAGCCAGTCACACTGGTTCAGGGCAATAGCCAGGGACTACATCTTCTTTATATTTCATACAACTCTAGGTTGCTATAGCTCATTTCTAAGACCCCATTGGTTATAATATCTACCATAAACTTTATAAGAACATTTTGGAGAAAAGAAAAAAAAAAGGATCCTCAATCGAAATACATACAAGGGTGGGAAGAAGCATCCATATTTCAGGTTATGTTGACATTTAAGGTAAATTATGTCCAGAATTGCAGGAACAATAAGTTCAGCTTTTAACATACCAGTCCTTAAACTGGAAAATATATGGCAAGCTTTGAGAAATCCCAATGCCCAGAATCCTTCCCAAACTTAGTAAATCTGAATCTCCAAGGTTAAGATCCAGCCATTAGCCTTTTATAAGTCTGATGATTCCAGTGGGCATCCAGGGTTGAGAAGCACTGTTTTTTTTTTTTTTTGTTTGTTTGTTTTTTTTTTTTTTTTTGTTGTTGTTGTTTGTGGTACCGGGAATTGAACTCAGGGGCACTTGACCACTGGGCCACATCCCCAGCCCTTTTTTGTGTTTTTATTAGAGACAGGGTCTCACTGAGTTGCTAAGTGCCTCGCCATTGTTGAGGCTGGCTTTGAACTCGGATCCTCCTGCCTCAGCCTCCCAAAGTGCTGGGATTACAGGCGTGCGCCACCACGCCCGGAGAGAAGCACTGTTTTAAAGAATGTTTTTGGTCACTGTCAACAAATTGCTTTGTCCTTTACAAAGCACCTTTACATATATAATAGTGGAAAGGGAGACCCTGCCTAACTACTACAGGTTCTGGTGTCCATAAGGATAGTAACAGATATTAAGTTTCATTCCTCATAAAATTCATTCTACATGAGTCAAATCTATATTTTATAATATTCCCTTCTTTTGATGGTTTGCTTTCATTTGGGGAAAAATGACCAAGATCCTCAGCATGGGATTCAAGATTCCTCACAGTTTCTCCAGAGTCCATTTCTCCAGGGATTTCTGCTGCCTCTCTTCACATATCCTGCACTATTGCCACAGTGGATCATTAAAAGTCTCTTGCATTATCTACCTTCTTCCATGTCTGAATGCATTTGATGGTATTTTTTTCCTGATTTTAAGTAATTCCTCATTTTCTTTTCTTCCTGGCAGAAGAATGTGCTCATTCTTCAAAGACTTTTGAGACTCATATAATGTGAAGCACTTCCATGGCTTCAACTTGCAGGCAGAAAGAGCTGTTCTTTCTTTTGATTTAATAAAATGAATATATACTTGTTGTGTTGAATAATATTTATATAGCATTGAGTCTTTTCTGTGACCTTTAAGTGCATTTAGGAATAAGGCTATAACTTGTTTCTTAATATATTTTTAGAGCTTAGCAGTTACAGCTATGACATGTAGCAACAAACTACAAATAAAGAAGATGAATGGATAAAATAGTTTCATCATCCTAGTTAAATCTTCAGGCACCAACTCCAAAGTCCACAAAAGGCCCTAGAAAAATTAAGTTATCTAATGACCAGAAAGGAATCTATTTTCACCAGAGAAGTACAGTAGACAAAGTCCCAGTTGCTTTATGTTCCTACCCTTCAACTATGGCTGAATGGTCTTATATATCATGATAGGCCTATGACTTTTGAGTGCTATATGCATGAATAAATACAAAAGCAACCCAAAAATATTATAAATTTATTATGTGCTTCTTTAATGGACATATATGCCTGTGTATCATGTTCTAGTATCATGCTGTTTTAATTACCATAGCTTTGCAATGTATTTTAATAATGTATAAGGCTAGTATTATATTATTACCATTTTTTTCCCAAACATTGCCTGAATTTTTTCAATTATTTTTCCACATTAATTTTAGAGTATTAGGTAAATTAGGAAATTCATTAATTAGATGTTTTGATGACCAGGAAAGTTATGTGTTTCAATTTATTCTAGTCTCCATTTATTTTATGTTAACTTAGAAGTTTCTTGGTAATTTTATTTATAAGGTTCTTTGTCTTATAAAAAGCTTTCTTTTAGCATTGCATAGAAAAATTTTCTTGATTTTATTGTTTAACTGGCTATTTGTATATGGACACACTTGTGAATGATAGTTTTATCCTGTTAATTTATTTATACCTTTATAATTTAAAATTTTCAGATAAAAATTTTAGTATATTAATGTATACACTGCAATAAATTTGGGAGCTTTCATTAAATCTGTGTAGTCTAAGCTCTTATTATGAATTAAATTGCTGAGTGCGTTTTGTTTTAATAATACAATTTGTTTAAGTGTCTAAATTTTTCAAGAATGACATATAGAGGGTAACATAGTTTAAAGCAGAAAAAGACTCTAGAGCTTATCTGAGGTAATGTTGTCATTTTGCTGATAATGAAATAAAACCTAACTTGGTCAAATTAATTGTTCATGATCCTACATTTAGGCAAAAGCAAAGTTAACATTGGAACTACATTTCCTAATTTGTAATCTAGCACTTTCCCCTGCACAGTAGAAAATGTAAGAGAAGAGCAGGGTAGAAAAAAAAAATGTGCACTAAGAGGAACTGCAAGGAAAAAAAGAAAATAAAATGAAAAATTACCCCAATTTTACAGTCCTAACAATAGCTTTTCTTTAGACTAGTCTAAGATGCATTCTAGTATATTATACTATTAATAGTCTGAACAAAGTAAACAGTGAAATAAATATAACCCAAAATGTGTAGTTAATCCATATCTGCAATTAAAAACATACATCTCAAAATAAAGTTAAGTCCTCATTATTTGCAGAATTTTGCATTTGCAAATTTGCCTATTTGATAAGATTTACTTTTACTTCAAAAACAATACTAATGGTGCTTCCATGTTCACTTGCAGACCTGTGAAGAACAGTGAAAAATTGTATTGATAACTCCACTATTTGAAATGCTCATAAGCCCGTGCTAACATGCTGTCTAGTGTCCCTAAGTGTAAGCAGCCCATGATGTGCACTGTGGAGAAAGTGGACATGTTAGGTAAGCTTCATCCAGACATGAGTTATAGTAAGGTCGGGTGTGAATTCAGTATTAAAGAATTGGCAATAAATATTAAATGAGCTGCCTTGAAACAGAAACAAATATGAAACAATGTTATGGATGGATGAGTTGATGAAACTATTGTGACCAGAGAGGCTTGCAGAAACCTATAAGTCTCCAGTAGGAGGAGATGTTCAGTATTCGTTCATTAGCGTTCATGGCAACTTTATAACCATAATTCACATCAATAATGACAACTAATACTGCTTTATCTTAATTAATATATAGCTCATTGGTGCTAAAATTTAGCTACCATCCAGAAGAAAAGGATACATTAGATCAAAATGATAAAATTTTTTCTGGACAAATTTAAAACTAATTGATGACAGGGTTAGTAATTCATTCTATATACTTTTGAGCATTTCTAAAACCTAATCACTACTAAATTCATTTCCTTCTTTCACTTACTGTACAATATTCCTTTTAAACTCCTAATTAAGGTTGGAAATGTGTGACATTTTTAATTAAGTTTCAATAAAATGCTTTTGCCACAAAATCTTTTTTTTTTTTTTTTTTTTTTTTTTTTTTTTTTTTTACAGAGGGCATATTATTTACAAATTAGAGTAAATCATGATAAATTTATAAAGCTACTTCCTGTATTTTTAAACTTCAAGTGAAATATTATGTTTTAACACTTTTATACCTATAGCACATATAGTCCTGCCCTTTAAAATTTTATGAATTTAACACAAATTAATAATATCACACTCACAAAGAAAAAGTAGATACCTATCAATTTTCCAAGTTAAATATTTCATGTTTAATATAACTATTTCATTGTGAAACAGTTTGGTTGCTTCCTGAAATTAACATATTAAGAAGATGTTTAAAATTATTAATCTGCCTTCTAGTTACATGGGTCTATTTCTCAGTTTATTTTTTCAAACATTCACTAGTCAGAGTATGCACTTTTGGGTAACTAGGTGTTAAAAGATGTATTCATACACCTGCTGCTCTCTAAGTCCTCCAAATCTGGTAGGGCAAAATGACAGAGCATTATAACAAATCACCATAAATTCAACAATAGAGACCTGCAAAGGTTACTGTGGAAGCACAGGAGGAAGATTCCTAACACAGGGGAAGTCAACAAGGGTCCAACAGAGGGGTGAAAAGCAAGTACAGTGACTGAATAGATAAATACACCTGAGCCAATCAAAGGGATGGGGTGTGTAGAAAGAACTCTAAGCAGAGGGGGAAACACAAACAAAGAAACAGGGGCAAGAAAAACACCATGTGAGGGAGACACTCTGAGCATTCTGGAAGAGCAAAGATGGTGGAGGGAACCATAGTGAGAAATCTGCCTAAACCAGTCTATCAGGATAAGAAACTTGACAGTTCCCCATAGGCCCTGGGGCATCACAAGAGATTAGGTAGGGTGGATGGAATACTCTGGTGCATATATGGAGAAGAGAGCTGAGAGGCCCAGCACAGAGGTCAGGTAGGAGACCCATACAAGGGAACGAAGAAGGCTTGATCTTTTCTAGTATGGTTATGGATGAGGAGAAAAATCCAAGACATATTTAGGTTAAAAAAAAATAGCAAGACTCAGAGGTGAAGAGAATGACACAAATCAAAGGTAACATTGATCTTATGTTATTCTATTTATGGTGGTATCAAACAACTTAAAAAAACAAAAACAGGGGGAGAGTTATTTTTCATGGAAAGATGACGACAGTTACAGACATTGATGCATGCTAGGTGTCTGAATGAGTTTCCTTTGAAGATTTCTTTCTAGCTGAGGTACACTCTTGTCAGAAGCTAAGGGAAGAGATCTTTAGAGGTTCTGGTTCTGGAAGTCATTAGTTGATAAGAATGAACTAGATAATCTAGAGAGGGTCTGAGGTATAGAGAAAAGAGCTTAAGATGAGCTGAGCTGCAAGAAGAATTCACGAAAGGATGGAGGAAGATGAGCTCTGAGCAGAAAGGACAGAATAGAACCAGGATAAAGAAAATCCTGGCTGGGCACAGTGGCACATGTCTGTAATCCCAGCAGCTAGGGAGGCTGAGGCAGGAGGATCTCAAGTTCAAAGCCAGCCTCAGCAACAGTTAGGCAGTAAGCAACTCAGTAAAATCCTGTCTCTAAATAAAATACAAAATAGGGCTGGGGATGTGGCTCAGTGGTTGAGAGGCCCAGCACAGAGGTCAGGTAGGAGACCCACACAAGGGAATGAAGAAGGCTTGATCTTTTCTAGTATGGTTAGGATGAGGAGAAAAATCCAAGACATATTTAGGTTAAAAATCCTGGGAACCGCCTGCCCCCCCCATTCAAAAAAAGAAGAAAGAAAAGAAAAGAAAAAGAAAATCCTGAGTAAAGTGGCACAAAACAAGGTAATTTCAAGGTCAGAGACATGAACTGAGTGAAAAGTGTAGCAGAAAGAGTATTTTTAGCCATCATAACAGTGTCTCTAGGAATTGATAACTAGAAGTCATGGCATCAATCTATAAGAAAAGAGATTAGAAACCAGTTTGCAAAAGAAGTTGAGGACTGAAGAACTGGCTAGGAAAAGAAGACAACGAATGTAAACTCCTTCTAGGAAGGAGTGGATCAGAGGTGCAGTGAGACCTCTGATAGGAGAGACTGAGGGAGGAAAGGTGAAGGAAAGGCTTTCTGTAGGGAACTGCATTTTGAGCAAAATCCTTGGCTAAAAGGAGAAAAAGAAATAGAGAGCTGTAAATACAGGAAAGAGATTAGTATGTCAAATTTTTAGAGAAAGCTAGAGGGCAAGACAGAGATGGAGGGCTTATTGTTGAACAGGAGCCACACAGAAGCTAAGTAGATGGGCAGAGGCACACCTGTTTCACAGGTAGGGAAATTGGAAGGTAAGGGAAACCAGACCTGACAGAAGACCTTTCCCCAGGGAGGAAGGCAAGGTCATATCCTGGAAATGAGGGGTTGGGACTGATGAAGGGTACTGGGCAAAGGTAAGAAAGTTTGGGGTGGCCATTATAAGGAACGATAGAGAAAGTTAATATTAGGCAGGGATAGAAAATGCTAAGGACTTAGATGAGGCTACATGAATTATAATGCTGTCAGACTTCCTGTTTCTGTGAGTTTCCTCAGAAAGTGCCAAGTCACTCTAGTTGAGGACCAGGAAAGGTGAATTCCAGCACTCAAGTCAGGGAAGAGAAGGGGAATTGCAGAGGGGGCCTTCAGCAAGGATGGGTTATAAAAGCACGGAAACCGCTTTTGACCAACAATGGGCTGTGAGCTTTATTTAGAACAGGAAGAGAGGCCCGGAAGGCATCAGAATTCTCCAAATACAAGAATCAAATACAGGAATCAAAGGGCTGGAGGAACTCCTTGGTCTCAAGGAGCAGGTCTTGTGCAGGTGGGCTTGTGAGAGAGCGCCAGTGGCACGAAGTTTTGATAGGAGATGATTTGTTTAAACTACATACACAAAAGTTAAAATGAAAGGAAGCTCTATGGTTGAAGTCAGCACAATTACAAATAAGCTGTAATATTTGAAACTTCTCAAACGTTCCTCAAGAGTCAATCCAATGAGTGCTATAGTGTTCAAGCACACGTCACCCTTAGGGATCAGTTCACCTACAGCTGAAATTCAGTCACCTTCAGTGGGGAGCACAGCAGCTGTTTAGAAGCACACAGCAATTCTGCACAGCCATTTCTGAGAAAATGAAGAATATAACATCCAAATGAGATTACAAGAGGGGTTTAGGTAGGCAGCATATAATTACCCAAACTGGAGTAACCAGGATGACAACGCTAACTTTCCACCGTTAGCAAGAAGAGGCATGGGATCTTCAATGACCACTAATAGTCTGTGACTCTTCATTTCGTATAACAGAAAGTTGATTTGTCAGTTTATCTTACTCAATGCAATGGTCTTTAGAAAAAAAAAATTAAAAATAAAGCAGTAAATTTATCTTCCAATTAATCTACTAGGAAGACTAAAGAAAATCTCCTTGAGGGATAGGAAAACATAAAAAACATTACTAAAATTGCAATCCCTGCCTCTCACATCCCAGCAGTCACATTGCAATTGTATCACCTCTAATTTCATTTGATTCCAGACAAAGACAAAGTAGCCATATTCTTTGAGAACAAAAATGAACAGCCATGTGGATTTTTTTACATAGTACTCTTCTTCGGCAAAAAGCCACAGAACTTTTTTAAAAAATCGTTTCCAAGGATGAAAGTGACTTTGCCAAGCAAAGTGGCTTCAAAACAGGCCTCAAAAATACTAATAGAAAGACAGATGGTTCTACTAAGAGCTTGGCTGCCAAAATGAAAAAAAAAAAAAAAAAAAAAAAAAAAAAAGTTAAAAAAAAAAAAAAAGAGTGATGCTATTGAAGCTGACTGCAAAGTTATCTGATGACTACAAATACTTTTGTCCCACTGCAAGTGCTAACTCTGCCTCCAGGGCTGATATAGCCAAAATACTAACTTCCTCACATCCAATCCCCCTGTACTCCCATCCCTCCTAAATAAAACCTGTCAGTGCCAAGCCCCCCACACAGCACAAGCATGCACTTGATTCTGAGTGACTGCTGTGGAGAAGCAAAATATTGCATTGAAGAACTCCTATTTAGGAACAGACCCACAAGGAAAATTGCTTTTCTTTTCAAAACTGCCTGTCACATTTTCTTTTTCTAATTCCCCTTTTCCTCCTCCTCCCTGTCACCAAAGGGCCCCTGGGCCCTATGAGTTTAGATGATACAAACTCAATTTGTATAAAGGCAAGAAGCAGCACCACAGAGAGGTGAAGATAGTTTGCAAGGATAGAGAAATAATCCAGTCAAGACACAGTGCAATTTTCTTTCCAAACTACTACTACAATAATACCTCCACTTTATTTCCTTCAGGGCAACTGTCATTTCTTTTTAACCAGATTGCTACTAGATATAATGGAAACTGAAATATTATATGGTCACTGACTCTTCCTTTCAATGGCTCATTTCACTACTGCATTTTTACTTTTGCATGATGTGCTTATTGTTGGCATTGTTACTAGGATACGACCACTTTCAAATGTTATAGAATTAAACCCTCTGTCACTTTAAAGCAATGATATTTCACTCTTGATGCTATGCAGGTTTGACTTAAATATTCTTCTTATCTAATAGTTGACTTTATTTTCAAAACTGAAGTACTGCATTCTTATAAAGCACCACTTTAAGATACATTAAATTCATGTCAAATTTTAACCAAAATAATGACATTTAGTATAAATATAGTAGATGTTTAAGCAAAAAGACTATTTGGTGAATTTTGGAAAAATCCCTGTATTAAAGGTTTATCAGCACAGAAAAACAAAGGTGGTATAAGTTCGGAAATTAATTATGAAAGAGAAGGGTAGAAACACAGCTATTTCATTTGCCACAGAAAGTTTTAAACTGAATACAACTTCTAAAAGGTAACAATTAAAATGTCTCCAAGGATGCATTACGTAGGGTTCAGTTATCATCCTAATATAATTGCAATTTCTTAAAACAACATTTTACACAGCTGTTGCCCAAAAGAATCCAAAATTTATAATGAACTTTATTTGTTTTATGAAATGTACGTGACAGTTTGTATTACACATCAAGCTTCTTGAACAAAATAGCATAGTTCAAATGAGTGTGCATATGTATATATATGCATAGGTGTCTGTTCACATGAACAGAATCAGGCTTTAAAAATACTAATTCAATATTATTTTATATCATGTGTTACTATATCAATTGTCACGAAAATAAAGAGAAAATAAAATATAATGACCAGAATAAAAAATATAATATAGTTCTACATTACATTTTTCAGGATTCCATGATTAGGAAATGTAATAAAATTCATTATTATTGATTTCTGATCTATAATGTTTTCTCAGTGGCTTAAAATATAAGTTTATAGTGATTTTATGCAATATTAATTTCAATTCCACATAAGCCCTTTTAAAAATTACACCTAAAAATTATCAATTGGGAGAAAAGGTGAATTAGGGGTTTCTTTTGGAGTGACGAAAATATGGTGGGATTAATTATGATGGTTACAAAACATTGAGAATATAATGAAAACATAAATTGTGTACCTTAAGAGGGTGGATTTTATTGTATGCAAATTCTATCTTAATAAAAAAATAACCACAACAAAAAAATCCTACAAAAATATGTACCTTCACTACTACCTAATGCAGTATTGAGTATGCTCTGATCTTGTCTTATATTAGTTTATGTTTTGTGCTTTTATAAAGCATTTGCATGTGTTAATTCATTTATATTTTATCCAGCCTCCTGAAGATTAGTAGTTTAGGGGTTGCTATTTCTAATTTTATTAATATGGACAGCTAATTTTGAGGACTTAAAATATGAACACTAAATATTGTGATAAAATACATTACCATATATTTCTGTTAGAAATAATCACATTGAGATAATCTGTAAGAGATAAAAATTCTATATTTTAAGATATTTTTATACAAAGGGCAGCATTTTGATTTTAACTTTTTTGCTTCATATTACATTTTATTTTGCTTTATGTTTTCTACACAAAATATTTTTTGTTTTTTATATGTATATGTATTACTTAAGTGATATGAAAATAGATTTTAAAATAGAGATGAAATAGAACATCACAGTACTGAGAATACAGTGGAAGGATATTTAAACAGGAATTGCCAGCCTGTGCTGTTTGATATACACAATCCTAAAGATCTTAAGTTGTTAGTCATTGTTGCCTACTTTGGTAGATAATAGGAAAAACTTCTATAATACTTGACTGAAGAAAAATTGAAAATAAAACAATTTTTTCACTCCAGTGACTAATTTTCATAAAAGCATGTATTATTAACATTTACTTCAAAATTTCTTGAAATAATTCCCAATTATTTTGACCTTCATTGTTTCTTTCTTACTGATATTCCCTATACCACTAGTATTTATTCCATGTAATGAACACTGGACTATGAAATATTTTAATATTTCTATTTCCTGTCTATCTTGATTTACTCTTTTCCATAGATTTAAGATTATTTTCAGCTAAGAAACCTTTTATTCTTTTACCTGTACTCCAATTGGAGACTACACTGAATAGCTGAAAGTTTCAACTGAACACCCATTAATAAACTCAAACATAAATGGCCAACTAATTTTCATTGAGGGCACCAAGAATGATTAATGGGGAAAAGAGCAGTCTTTCCAATAAATGGTGAAGGAGAGAATGGATATACACATGCAAAAGAGTAAAATTGGACTTTTGTTTTACAACATAGAAAAAGTCAACTCAAACTAGATTAAATATCTGGATGTAAGAATTGAAACCATGTTGAACATTTTTTCAAGTGTTTGTTGATTGATTGTATATCTTCTTCTGAGAAGTGTCTGTTCAGTTCCTTGGCCCATTTATTGATTGGGTTACTTGTTTTTTTGGTGTTAAGATTTTTGAGTTCTTTATATATTCTAGAGATTAGTGCTCTATCTGACGTGTGTGTGGTAAAAATTTGTTCCCAATTAGTAGGCTCTCTATTCACTTCACTGATTGTTTCTTTTGCCGAGAAGAAGCTTTATAATTGGAATCTATACCATTTATTGATTCTTGATATTAATTCTTGTGCTACAGGAGAAATGTTCAATATCTCTGGCAATTAGAGAAATGTAAATCAAAACCACTCTAAGATTTCATCTCACACCAGTCAGAATGGCAGCTATTAAGAACACAAAAAACAACAAATGTTGGCAAGGATGTGGACTGCAAAATGGTGCAGCCAATATGGAAAGCAGTATGGAGATTCCTTAGAAAACTTGGAATGGAACCACCTTATGACCCAGCTATCCCACTCCTCGGTCTATACCCAAAGGACTTAAAAACAGCATACTACAGGGACACAGCCACATCAATGTTTATAGCAGCACAATTCGCAATAGCTAAACTGGAACCAACCTAGATGCCCTTCAGTAGTTGAATGGATAAAGAAAATGTGGTATATATGCACAATGGAATATTACTCAGCAATAAGAGAGAATAAAATCATGGAATTCGCAGGTAAATGGATGAAGTTAGAGAATGTAAGACTAAGTGAAGTTAGCCAATTCCAAAAAGCCAAATGCCAAATGTTTTCTCTGATAAGAGTAGGCTGATTCGAAGTGGGGTTGGGATGGGGAGCATAGGAGGATTAGAAGAACACTAGAATGGCCAATGGGGAGGGAGGGGAAGAGAGGGGGCAAAGGGTTGAAGAAAAAAAAAAAAGATGGTAGAATGAGATGGATATCATTACCCTAAGTGCATGTATGAAGTCATGAATTGTGTGAATATACTTTGCATACAACCAGAGATATGTAAAAATGTGCTCTACAAGTATAATATGAAATGTAATACATTCTGCTGTCATTTCTAACAACTTAGAATAAAAAATAAATTTGAAGAAAAAAAAAGAAATGAAACTCCATAAAGAATAAGGGGAAATTTCTTTAACATTGGCTTTGAGAATGGTTGAATATCATACATAAAGTTCAGTCAAACAACATGAAAAATAAAAGTAGTATTGTGTCAAATTAAGAAGCCTTTGCCTAGCAAACAAAGCAATCAACAAGATGAAAAACAGCCTATGGATAGGGAAAAAAATAATGGGCTTAATGTCCAAAATATATAAGGAACTCATAAAATTCAGTAGAAAAAAGAGAAAAACAAACTCAATTTTTCAATAATGGGCATAAATCTTAAATAAACATTTTCCCAAAGAACACAAAAATGGTGAGGAGGTATATAAAAAGGTACTTACCATCATTCATCATCTGGGAAACACAAATCAAAACTACAATAAAATACCACTTTACACCTCTTAGGGTGGCTATTATAAAAAAGATAGGACATAGGAGATCTTGGCAAGGACATGGAGAAAGAAGAACCCTTGTATGCTGCTGATAAGAATGTAAATTAGCACAGTCATTATGAAAACAATATGGAGATTCCTAAAATTTTAAAGATAAAACTATTATATGCCTAGTCATTCCTCTTTGGGGCATAAACCCAAAGGAAATGAAGTTAGTATCTTGTAGAGGTCCCTACACTCCCACCCGTGATCACTGCAGTATTAATCACAGTAGCCAAGGTATGGGATCAACCTATGCATCCTTCCATGGAAGAATGGATAAAGAAACTCTGGTGTATAGAATGGGATATTATTTAGACTTAAAGTGAAAAAGAAACAGAAAATCCTGCCATTCTCAAACACAAGAATGAAACTGGGCGACACTATACTCAGTGAAGTAAATTATACACAGAAAGAAAAATACTGCATGTTCTCACTCAAAGCATTGAACGTAAGTAGGCTATGTAGAAACAGAGAATGAAATGGTGGTTACCACAGACTAGGGTGGGGGACTGGGAATGGAGAAATTCCGACCAAAGAGCACAAAATTGCAGCAATGGAAAATGAATAAGTCTGAAGGTCTAAAGTACATCAGGAGGACTATAGTTAATAACATTTTATTGTATACTGAATATTTGCCGAGACAGTAGTTTTTTCATGTTTTCACCACAGACAAAAAAGAAGATAACTATGTGAGGTGAGTTAATTTGCTCGACTGTAGTAAACAAACATCTCCCTCTGAGCATGTATGTTTCTGTCATTGCACCATTTTATATGGTTTAAATAGAGGCAGCATTAAATAAATAATTTTTTTTTAAAAAAACCCATGACCCCCCAAAATACTTCACCTGATGTAGACTCAAGGGTAATTTTTCCTCAAAACCCAGCTTAGGAACCACTGCCTTTAAGAAGGCTATACAAACTTTCTAAGCAAAATATATTTATTCATTAATTCACTGAATGCCCACTTTGTGCCAAGAGTGATTACAGTTTCTAAGGATAATATGATGAATTATACAGGCAGTGCTATGGAAAAAATAAATCAGGGGCAGAGGAAAAGGAATGCTGGGTGGACCCTGTAAGTGCAAGTGTGGAATCAATGAGTCCATGACACAGTGACATACGAAGACCTGCAGGAGGGGAGCGAGTCAGTTTTCTAGGGAAAAGTAATTCCACACCAACAGAAGAGGACATGTTAAAAAACCTAAGGTAAGAAAGTACTTACTGTTTTCACCCATGTTTCCTTCTCCTGTCTATAGGCCATATAACTATCCTATTTGATTGAAATTATTTGTGTCTGTCTCCATGACTAAGCTGACTTAAAGACAGAGGCATACTAACTTATACTGTCTTCTACAATTCCCAGCTTAATGCCTTATACATAGTAAATGCTTACTATTTTTCAATTGAGATTATGATGTAAGAATATATTCACTATTAGAAAAGTCCACTTATTTTCCTATAATAGTAACTGGTTTATTAATTTTTTAATACAGTGGATCTTGGGCTATGTTATGGTTTAGATGTGAGATGTTCCCTCCCAACTTCATGTGGCAATGCAAGAATGATCAGGGATGGAATTATTAGATTAAAGGAGCTGTAAACTTATCAGTGGATTAATTAATTTCATGGACTAATAATTTGAATGGAATCCTGGGTGGTACCTAAAGGCAGGTGGGGCATAGTTGAAGGAAGTAGGTCACTGGGGCTGTGCCCTTAGGGATTATATACAATCTCTGGTTCTTCCCTCTTTCTCTCTTTACTTCTGCTTTCTGGCTACTATGAGTTGAGCAGCTTCCCTCCACTGTGCCCTTCCACCATGGTGTTTTGCCTCATCTCAGACCCAGAGCAAAGGAGTGGACCAATCATGGACTGAGACTCTGAAACCACGAGCCAAAAATAAACTTTTCCTCCTCTAAATTGTTCTTGTCAGGTATTTTCGTCACAGTGATGAAAAGCTGACTGATATAATCTTTACTTCATTTTCATTCAAGATTCATAATTTTCCATCAAAATAATTCCACGAACTACACCAAATAACTAAAGCCATCCAATCCTACCTCACACCCAGTGTATTACTTTGCTCAGATCCTAGTTTAAGAGATGAAGATACCAGGAGTTAGGTTTTGTACACTTCATTTGATGGATAG
Organism: Tamias sibiricus; assembly: GCA_025594165.1. Taxonomy (NCBI): domain Eukaryota; kingdom Metazoa; phylum Chordata; class Mammalia; order Rodentia; family Sciuridae; genus Tamias; species Tamias sibiricus. The sequence continues at coordinate 87,469,534 of CM046661.1, forward strand.
AAATAAGAACCCTGAGGTACCCCTAAGGAAATAATATTAAAACTCTTAGTGCATATCACTGATGATAATAATGCAAATTCTGATTACTCAAATGTAATGAATGCAAATGTAAAAAATAATTAAAAAACAAGTTCCAATGAGAGACATTATGTGTCATTAAGTATACCAACTTTGCACTACCTCAGTTACCAACAATAAAGCAACATGTGGGCTGGGGTTGTGGCTCAGCGGTAGAGCGCTCGCCTGGAAATGTGCGCGGCCCGGGTTGGATCCTCAGCACCACGTACAAATAAACCCACTGTGTACAGCTAAAGCAAATAAATAAATATTTAAAAAAAGAAAAAAAGCAACATGTATTGAAGGTATAGAAATGCATGAGTTTTATTTGCAGATATGAGCTTGTATGTACTCTTCCTCCAAAAACATAAAAACACAAGAAATAAAACTACACCTTTTGATTAAAATTCAAGCAAATAGCTACTACTTAAACTCTGCATTATTTGGTTGCTGAAAATTAACAATGACCATAACCTTAAATTCCTTTTAGTCAATATTTCCCAGTGTTAATTCATTTTTTTTCACTTGCTAGGTTGGTGTGAATAGCTTAAGTTTTGGTATTTGTTGGTTTGTTGCATTCAAAGAGTAAACCAAGTGAGTGATAAAAATATGTCATATTAGTGATAAGAAGAACTTAATGCAAAAACAAATGTAGTATTTCAAACAACCATACTACATTGTTTGTCCCTAAGTGCAACCATATTTGGGGCAAATTAATGTCTAGCTCCATGCCTTACCATGTAAGAAATCATGTCCTTTGAGTAACAATGCATGCCGCCTCACAATTTCTGATGGAACATAACACTCAGATGCTTGTCCAACTGTACTACAGCTAAGGACACTCTAGCAGTAAGCCACTTACTAGAACATTTTTCACTGAAAATAAAACGTGTGAAATTACCAGAAAGGCCATGGTAGATGTTTCTTGTGCTGAAAATGTGAAATATTTTTGTAATTGGACAATCCATTGAACACAGTGTCATTTATGTAATCAAAAAGTTTAGAATCTTCTAGTCAAGGAGAAATATACAATGTACATCACAAGTACATTCAATAATAAGTTTTGCATTACTTGCCACAATATAAACAAAGTATGGTTAATTTCACTACTTCAACAAATTTACTTGATACTTATTAGCACAAACCACAGCAACTTGCCTACACATAATGACAATATTTGATTAGAAGAATTATGCAATATCATGGGCACTTTGCTAAAACTATAGACTTCTTTATTGATTAGAAATAATTTTTCTTTAAGTCATCAATATTTTGACAATTCCAATTTTATAGGATGCTTTATTGAAATAAAAGAGAACACAGATTGACTATATGATTTTTTCCATCCACCTGCTCTTTGCCGAAAGTATTTATAGTATTAATATTAATATTTATTTTATTTCCCTGAAATTGCATGATACATTTTCTTGGACTTTTTCACAATTCATTTATACTCATTGAAATTCAAAAAAAAAAATCCTGCAAAATAGATACTTTCATTATGCCCATTTTACAGATATTGAAATTGGGGCATGCCTTAAGTGGAAAGAGATAGCAAGTAAAAGAACTGAAACTCATATCCAGGCAGCCTACCCAAAGAAGGCCTTTAACCACTATTCTTCCCATTATTCTAACAAAGGATATAATATCTATAAATAATTGTACATGTCAAGATGAATTATAGCTATGATTAATGCCAACTAAAATTAATACATAAAAATTAAAAAGAAAAAGATGCATAGAACATATACAAATAGAAAGGACAAATAAAATGATATATGTAAGTTTAATTATAATAAATGTAAGTGGACTAAGATCATAAATTGAAAAACAGAGACCAAGAGATTGAAATGTTTTAAAAATCCATCTATATTTTTTACAAACTATACAATTAAATCATAATAACAAAAACAGTTGAAAAGGATAAGAAAAGAAAAATCAGGAAAATATTAACAAGATAATGGTAAAAAAAAAAAGAACCTATGGTACCTATATTAGCATCAGAGAAAATAGACCTTAATACAAATGCAATAATTGTGGATATAGAGCTTTCAGCAATAACACTGTTTCAATTAGAGGGTACAATACACATCTAATAAAATAACTTCACAATTTATGAAGCAAAAATTGAGAGAATTACAAGGAAAAATTAGTAAGCCCCCACTACTGTGAGACATTTTAGCTCAACTTCTATGATTACTGATAGCTAAAGTAGATTAAAAAAAAAAAAAAAAAGTAGATTCAGGCAATTTACACACACAATTAGCAAGCTTACTCTAAGGAATATATATATTATTCTGTTCCCACTAATTACATAATACAGTCACTTTTCAAGATAAACAGAACACTTATAAAAATTATCTACCCACTAAGCCATAAAGCAAGAATGAACAGACATCAGAGACTTAGTATTATTCAAAAATATGATATGAAACATTCGGTTTCTAGATAGAGGTGAATGTGTTAGTTTTCTAAAATTGAACTCCAAAAAATAACAAGTTCACTTTTTAAATGAATGGTTTTATCTTTAACATTAGGTCTATGAGGTACATTTTAGAAGGAGATGAAACATTTACCTGGGAATCAAGTCTAAACTTCCATTTAAAATGCAATTTGATTACTGAAATATGATCCTTATTTTTTCAATGTGCTTTGCCATTGACACGTGGGATCATTAAAATCTCTGTTTGTTCTAATTAATGTGTGGGTGGTTGGCAGGAATTAGAGGTTATTTAATATTATGTAGTGGTTAGCAATTCAAAACCTGTACAGTTTGAACTATTGAGGAAAATAATCAAGAATAAATTTAAAGACACTATGTTTTTATTTTTTAAATCAAAATCATACAAAAAGCACCAAAACTCTAAACACATATTTTCAGCTCTTTGTACAAAATATTTTTCACTGAAACAAGAAAAACTTCAAATCATTGTACATGTTTGAAACATACACATGTATGTACGAAAATGTTCTGCAAATGTTGTAAAAATACTCAGAAAAAAATTGGTAAGATATTAACAATAAATAACATTAAAGTATATCTAAATAGTAAAATTTTTTAAAAAGCCCATTTAACTAGCTGAATATAGATTTCAATAAAACTGAAATCCTTAAAATTTTCACTTACTCTCAATTATTACCTGACTTCTTGAGTATAAGGCACTTATCAAATGATTACAAATATGAATAAAAGCCGGGTGCGGTGGCGCACGCCTGTAATCCCAGCACTTTGGGAGGCTGAGGCAGGAGGATCGCGAGTTCAAAGCCAGCCTCAGCAATGGCGAGGCACTTAGCAACTCAGTGAGACCCTGTCTCTAAATAAAATACAAAAAAGGGCTGGGGATGTGACCCAGTGGTGGAGTGCCCCTGAGTCCAATCCCCGGTACCACAAAAAAAAAAAAAAAAAAAAAAAAAGAATAAAAAAAACATATAACTGATATATATTAAAACCATGCTTTATATGAAATTTTTATGACTAAAATAAAATTCATCAATGTGATATATAACAAAGAAAATTAAGCCCTAATGTTTGAAAAATTCCCATGTTTAACATATTTCTAATTATAGAAGAGGAAGATGCATAATTAAGATTGTTTAGGTTTTCAGTTATTCTGCCTTGTGCTTGACTGTCCTCATTGTCAGTACAATTATTCTTTAATATGCTTCACTGTATATTTTTAAATGAGATGAAATTTTCAGAATCACAAAAAAGGAAACTTGAAAAAACTTCCATTCATATTTTTGAATAAAGGCTGTTATCATATTCTTAACTGATCTGGAAAAAATGTGCATCACTCACTTTTATAGGATCATTCATCTTTCCAAACTACTATTTCTCATCTATTAGCTTAAAGCATGATTAATATTGCTTACACAGTCACTGCCTCTAAAGTTCACGTGCGGTTCTCAGCACCACACATATAGTTAGCGAAACCTGACCCTCATCAGAAGGAGACTTTAGTCTGAAAATGGTTCATTGGAAGCATGCTGTAACAGGTGAAAAAAACTCAATACTTCAGTTGCGCATTTATCAGCAGTAGAACGTACAATATTTCAAAATCCAAAGAAATAATAGTATTTCAATTTTATTAGCAACTGGTTTTTACTTGACATTTTCTATGCACTTGCTGACAGTTTTCTTATTAAATCTTTCTTTACTCTAGCCCAAACACCCCATTGGTTGATAAGTTTTTTTTTTTTACCACATAATCTTGAGTAGCAGGGTTGGGGGACTTTTCAGAGTAGCATATAAAACTATAGATGTTAACAAAGAAGTTCAGGATGATTGGTCTGAGGATGGAATGAAGGGGAAAAGATGTTGAGAGAAATAAATACATGACTGAGAACATCACTACTGTAGAAAAAAGACATAAAGAAAATTCATTTCAGCAGCTTCCTAATTTTAGTATGATACTAAATGTATGATCAAAATTTCCAGGTTCATCTCTTTTAACTAGAAATATGCTCTACTCAGTTCCATTTCTAAGCCACCATAGGTATTAAACAGCAATTTACATGTGATTTGCATTTTTTTTTGTACTTGTGGTTTTGGTAAGTCTTCCAAACCTAATGACTGTTCCTTTGGCCAGCAACATAAATGCTATAATCACACAATTATTGTGCTGGGAACAGTTTAATTCAGCATTTTGTTCTCAACCACAGAACAATTACTCAACAATTTCAGTTAACCAGACTAGCTAGCTGCCTGGAGAGAAAGAGGAATATTCACAAGACCCATTGTCCTACATTAAAAAAGCTACTAGATCTGCTGGAACTTGCTGGTATTGCTCTGCTTACTTCATCACTTCAGGATGTGGTTTTTATCTGTCTAATGAAAATGATGAACTGCAGGTCTTCCCTTAGGAAAGTCTTTTAATTATAATTTGCATATTTAAAAAAGAATATGAGATTTTGAGTGTCTAGAAGTGTAGGCCTATAAATAAATATGCTTTTAAAATATCTAATGTAATGATAGCTGATAAGAACCACCACAAATTCAAAAATATAAGTTCAGCTAGGCCCAGTGGTTCCCCTCTCTAATCTCAGCAAGTCAGAAGGCTGAAAAAGGATGGTCACAAGTCTGAGGCCAGCCTCAGCAACTTAGGGAGACCCTGCCTCAAAAGGAAAAAGAAAAAACAAAAATAAAAACAAAACTGACTGGAGAAGTGGGGATGTGGCTCAGTGGTAAAGCACCCCTGGGTTCAATACCCAGTACCAAAAAACAAACAAACAAACAAACAAAAACAGAAAAGAATGTTCAAAACCTTCCCTTACAGGTATCCTACAGTACTGAAAGTGATGGCAAAGGCTGCAGAACTTAGGTATCTACCTACCATTTAAATACATGACTGCCTAACAGTACAATTGGATGAATTCCAACCTTAATCACATATTTTTAATTTGGAAAACACAAATAAAGGCAATGAACACCCTCATGGTTATTAAAGTTCTTTTGTATTGTTACTTAGTATAATGTTAATTTTATCAGAATAGGAAAGTATGAAGATGAGCACATTACTATGAAATATTCAGATGTATAGCTTCAATAGCTAATATTTTGGCATAAACATATATGTATATTGAAACCATTCTTTTCCTGACTGTTTCTCCTAAGCACAGACAACTTTTAGACTAGAATTGTGTCATACTTCATAAGTCTTGAAGCTCCTGAGAAACCATAAATGGTGAACAGAGTCCATCAGGAAGATGAAAACAAGCAACCCTGAAAGAAAGAGGCTTCCTTTTCTCTCCCATTGATCTTTTCTTTGTTTTCTTCTTTTCTATTTCCTCTTTTCATGCTCCCACTTTTATTTTTAGGAGCAGATAAGAAAAATCATGATTTCAGAAACTAAAATTCATGGTTAGAGAAATCTTAACTTATGGTAAACAAAGTGGGTTTTCCATGTAAAAAGAACCTGAAAACCACAAAGAGCCTAAACATAAAGGTAATCTCTTAGTCAAGAAGTAAGGACAGGCTGGGGAGATAGCTCAGTGGTAAAAGCACCTGCCTAGCATCCATGAGACTCTGAGTTCAATCCCCATCACCATGTAAAAAATAAACAACAACAATAAAAAAATGATATTTAACAAAAAGAAGTAAGGACAGAAGAGGATCTGAGGATTTCAGTATCTCAAAATTTTAATTGTGCCTATATATATATATATTTGAATGAACAAATAAGTATAATGTAGGGAAATAAATGACAAGGGATTCCTTAAGCTTAGATCATATGCTCCCTGAAGGATGTCAGCCTGAAGACACTGGTTTGTAATTTCTAATATTTTTTTTAACTCCAAAACTCTTTTTTTCCAAATAAAATCTAATGTAGAAAAGCTCTAATTAAAAAACTTGGCCTAAGATCCAAGGCAGGCCCTCATCTGGAGCAGGCCCTCTCTCTTAGTACCATGATCCCAGCACTGGGAATTCCTTGGAAAACTCCATGGACCTCATGTGATCCTGTCAACAAATCTGAAACTACTGTTTTGCCACTGCCTCCATTATTATTATTTATTATGGTCTGGAGATGAGGGATCTCTCCAAAGCTCCTGTGTTAATACAGGAATATTCAGAGGTGAAGTGATGAGATCATGAGAACTGTGACCTAATCAGTCCATCCTAGCTTGAAGGGACTGACTGGGTGGGGTGTGGCTGGAGGAGGTGTGTCACTGGGGGAGTGTTCTGGAAGAGTTCATCTTCCCTGTGGTCCCTTCTTCCCTCTCTCTGCTTTCAGGCCACCATGAGCTGGTCAGTGTCCCTCTGCCATGCCCTTGCACCATGATATCCTGCCTCACCTGGGACCCAGAGCCATGGTTTCTGCTGACCCTGGACAAAACCTCTGAAACCATGAGCCAAAATAAACTTTTCCGCCTCTAAGTTATTCTTGTCAGGTATTTTGGTCATAGCTACACAAAGCTGCCTAATACATTATTCAATAACAAAATGTCATGATATAGTTGATGCAGTAGAAAGTACTGTTTAATACAATCATGTGCTCAGTTATTATGGTGTGCACTAATATACACAGGCCTATCCCAACTTTTGAGTGTCTGTATCTTCTAAATAAAAATCAAGCACAACAATCTTCCACACAATAGTCACAGAATTAATTTTCTTTTAAGCATGAAATTCATTCACCATATAGTATAAGTCCCTGATACAATTTCTAATTCTTCAATCCAGGTATATAAATAAGCTATAATTAGAGAATGAACATTTGTAGAACAGAGTATACTCTATAAAAAGAGATTGCCAAAATAGTATCGGGGTTTTTTTTGAATGGAAATAACTCATCTTAGTGCAAAATTTATGCTAAAAAAATGAGCCAGATATTAAATTCAGAATTAAAAAAAAATTGGCTATATCCTTGCCACTTCCTGGTGAATTTGGCTGAATGCCAATTTTCCATTATTATGACCATCCTGTAGCCCCAGTAAGTGTTTTATTTATTTATTTTTGTATTGCATAAAAATATGAGCTTAAGAAGGGAAAATGTGAAATGGATGACATATTTTAGAACAGATTCTCCCAGAATACAAAAATATTCCCCAACTCAAAACTGAAACAAATAGTAGAACTACCAAGCAATGCCAATTGGCGACTCGCTAATGCCATTCAAACTTCACAAATACTGGGCTCTCGAACGGATTTTAATTATTCAAAAGAAAACTAGGAAATGGTTCAAATATCAATTGCTTTCACAGAAATACAAATTCTCTTTCAAGAGAAGCGTATGACATATCTTTTCTTTATCCTATAACATTGTCACAATTACCTGGTTAGTTGTTTCTTTGAGCAGGGCAGAAGCAGAAAAGGGAGGAGTACTCTTCTGTGGTTATCAACATTATTTTCTGCCTCTCAAAAGCTATTTTTTATTGACATAGAATAGAAAATACGTGAAAATAGATTTATTTGGTATTGAAAATGGGGGGAAACAATAATACTGAATAAAACATAACACCATGTCCAGGTACTTTTTCCATTAGAACAAATTCCAAGGACAATTAAAACATGGTTTCTGTTGACAGGCAGCCTTTATAAACAAAGAGGCTTCTGGTATGAATTTAGTATCATGTAACACATGGACCACTGTAAATACCTATGATACTTAACATTTACTTTATTGCTTGCTACTGGGTATGTACAAAGAGATTTTTTATCTTTTGTACTGAGAGTCAATGAGACAGCTTTGTGACATTTAAATATTTTCATATCTACTATGGAACTGCTATGTGCTAGTCACAGTAATACCACTTAACCTTAAAAGAATGTCTGGGCCTACTTGTGTGGTCATTAAGGAGGAAGATTGGTATTTTCAATGAAAAATTTTATTGACCTAAGGCAAAATAAGATCAAAATCACTTAATCTTCTGACTTGCATACTGACATCCAGCAACATTTTGAAGGTTTATGTGTATGTGTGTGTACGTGTCTGTGTACAATATTATATTAATATGATTTATATACACATTATTACACTTGGCTTAGAACTGAAATGACAACATACTTTTTAAAAAATCACTGTTTTATACAGATTCTAAAAGAAAACAACATTTTCAATGATTTAAGAAAATAAACTAAACTTTCAATAAGCAAGGAATTCATAGAATGTTAAATTTATCCAAACCCTTAAATAATGTTAGAGCTTGCATACTCAGAGTCTGTTTTTCAACATGAGTCACTCATTCACAGAAGCCCTGGGTCCTATGGCTGGCTTATGGTAACACTCTAAATTAGACATCACACAATAGAGAGCTTTATATGATTGCAATGGTCCATATCCAGTAAAACTGCCTAAATGCAGAATAGTGGGCTCAGTTTCTAATAATTCAAAAAGAACCATTTACAGCTGCACACCACATATGACATCTCTACAAAGGCTAATATGAAGCACTGGGGACTATTTCCTCTGAATCATTGTTACTGGGTAGTGCCAGTTCTTTTTTATTTTTACATTTTAACAAAAAAGTTTTGTGTTTCAATCAGACTGCCACTGATCACCTTTCACATATTAGCCTCTGCCCTAGAATACTCTAGATGATAGTATTGGTTCCATCTGTGCTTTCTACTAAATCCTGATAATCTCTTAAGAACAGCTGGACCTTTGGGTCTCATGCACAAACTCTTTCTGTACATCTATTTGGCTACAATTATGTTGATACTGAACTTACATCTTGCTTGCAAATGCCTTTTATATGGTCCTTTGGGGGCTGTGAAGTAGTATGGACTGACACCACAAATTCAACAATGTAGTAACATAGTTCTCATCTCAATTATAATGTGATATTTAGTCACCTCTAATACTGAGCTGCACTTAGAATATTATTTTTTAGACATATGACAAAATTAATAACAAGTTTCCAACTACACTGTGTCATTAAATAATCAGAAAGTAATATCTCCAGTTAATCAAATGGTTTTGATACATTCTCAGTACTGGGAAGACTGTAAGTGATACATTTCACTTCAGCAATTTCTGTGAACAATGTAGTAACTTATTCTTCCTGTGTAAAATAATTTCCAGATTCATGACTATATAATAGTAAAGATGGTAAATTTTAAATTACAGAATGAGAGTGGCTATAAAGTTATATGAATGGTCTAACCAGTATAATTAGTAGTCTTCAGACCTCACATTCTATACCTCTCTCTGGTCTTCATTTATTTTCTAGTAGTTCAGCAAGTTATCAGAGATCCTTTGCCAAATACTGCCCAGTTATTACCATTAGTTGTGTCTCACTTTTGCCATCTATGTGTGAATGATCCTATTAATAATTAGAAAAGTATATCTCAATCCGACAATAAAGTAAATACCAAGCTGAATATTCCTTATAATGGAATGCTTGGTATCAGAAAGTTTTGGATTTTGAAATTTTTTTTTTCAGATCTTGGGTTATTTGCATATACATAATGAGATCTCTTGGGGATGGGACCCAAGCCCAAATACACACCATGCACAGATAGCTTGAGGGTAATTTCATACAATATTTAAATAATTTTATGCATGAAACAAAGTTTCATTATATGGAATCTCCACTTATGGCATCATGTCTGTTCTCAAAAAGTTTTATATAGTTTTATATTTCAGAGCATTCTGGATTTTTAATTTTCAGATTAGGATTGCTGACTTTTTTCCTGTATAAGCATTGGACTATAAGATCTACGAGCTTAGAGATTGTTTCTCTCTTGCTTACAATTTTACCTTTTCCATTTCAAAGAATACCAGAAAAAGTAGGTGTTCCATAAACATTTGTTGAGTGAATGACTTAAACTGATGAGAGCATATTCTTAAAAAAGAAAAGAAAAAGAACAGAAAATTCTATACAATGTTCCCCATTTATTCAAGTATTCCATAAGTATATTTGTCAGAAAAATTTTATCCAACAGAAATCCCTAAGATACCATAGGCTCATTCGTTTTGTTTTCCTTTTTCATGGAAACAATTCTTTCATATATTTGATGGCTATTGCTAAGTCAATACAAGTAATATTTTTGCCACGTAGAGCTATTCTCTTCAATCATTCCTGGTATATGTATTGTTTTCTCCTGCCTGATCAGTATAGCTACTGCATTTTCCTAAAGGTACAACACTAAATCGATCCAGAGAAATTAGTTTTAGATGTCCAAGTTATATGTTCCTAATTATGTTTTATTGTTGCACAGGCTTTCAATCAAGCTTTAAGAACCTGGAACACCTGATGATTGTCTCCTTCTGAGATTGTTATCTTCTGAGGCTCAGAGCTGCTTCTGCTGTCCTCATTCAAACATGTACTGCCCTACTATTTTCAGTGTTATTGATGACACCATATATAAATAAATAAACTAAAGGTCTATCAACAACTAAAAAAAAAATTTAAAGACATGCCTAGTTACATTTTAAAATGGGGTTTTATTTTAGAAACATAAAAACATGACAGAACATGTCATAGGCTACTTTACCCAATATAATATTTTTTGTAATCATAAACACTTGGATATTCTAAAGGGAGTTGTAAGTTGTATAGTTACAAACAAACAAAACATATGAAGAAATGGGTCAAAAAGTAAAATGTGTAAGTGCATATTACTATGCTTGTTAACTATGTGCACCCAGCTTTATAGTCAATCACATCTAATGTTTCAATTTTTCCATCAATTATTATTTCCCAAGTTTCTGGGACGGGGAAGTAACTGATTAATTTCCATTCTTTACTGATGTAAGAACCTGATATTAAACAGAAGGCACTATATTTCAGCTAAATGCAAAATTTTACACACAAGAGTTACTACCAGTAAGTTCTATTTTCTTCTAAGTTTTCTTTCATATATTCCCCTGTGCCTGCTAATTCTTTAAATTGTTATTGGTACTTTTAAATATTTGGAATTTTATTTGTATTTTGGTTGACTGCAGAGTAAATCACATTATTATCCACAAACTGTCTGATACCTACTCTACAATAATTGATAAGACACATTTTATGACCTAGTATATAATTATTTTCTTTTAAATACAGATATAGATACAGATATAGTACACGTGTTTCTGAGAATATTTTTTCTCTAAATATTGGATGCAGGGTTTTAAAAAATTCTATTAGATCAAGCTTTTTATTATTGTGTCAAATATTCTGTCTTCAATAATATCGTACCTAATTGACCTTCAAGTAATTGAGAGAGACATGGTAAAGTCATCTACAATGATGGTTTTTTCAATTTTTTTCTACCTACAGTTGTGTCAATTTTGCCTCAGAAAATCTGAGCATATTGTATTAGACACTCTCAAGTTTAGAATGATAATATCTACTAGGTAAATTAAAACTTTTTTCATTACATGGGGCTCGTTTTATCCCTACTTTTTTGTTTGTTTGTTTGTTTGTGTGTGTGTGTGGTGCTGGGGATTGAACCCAGAGCCTTGTGCATGCAAGGCAAACACTCTACCAACCAAGCTGTATCCTCAGCCATCTTTTAGTCGCTACTAATGCTTTTGGGATTACAGTTTGTTTGTTTGTTTGTTTTTCCAGATATTGATGGAGCTCCTCACCTTCTCTAGAATGGTATTTTCCATTACATCTTTTTATCATTCTTCCAACTTCAGGTTCTCTATTCCACCTTGCTTCCTTGCATTTTATGGTTCTCTCAGTAATAGTAAAGAGGTAATTATATTTTTACTACAACTTGGTAAACTGTTTTAAGCTACTAATATTTACTTGATTTATATATTTTTAACTGCCAAATTTGTTTTTAATTTTACCATTTTTGTTTTGTTTTGTTTTGTTTTAATTGGGGGTGGGTATGGGCACTTGACCACTAAGCCACATCCTCAGCCCTATTTTGTATTTTATTTAGAGACAGGTCTTAGTGAGTTGCTTAGTACCCTGCTTTTGCTGAGGCTAGCTTTGAGATCCTTCTGCCACAGCCTCCTGAGCTGTAGAGATTACAGGTGTGCACCACCACACCCAGCAATTTTACCAGTTTTTAAGAATGTTTTTTAATATCCTTTATGTTTACTATCATTATTATAAGTTTAAGGATGTTGCTGTTTGGTTTGGTTTTCTCATGCCGTCAGTTTAGCAGTTTTGTTTTTCTTTTGTAGATACCCTTGAAGATATGAACATTTAAAGAATGAATATAGCTTTATAAATCTACACATAGCATTTACTATTACCCCACAAATGAAAGAACATAAGGATATTTTAGTTCTAATCATTGCCTCCTGACTTATTCATTTTTACTTTCCAGTGTATCAGTTCACTTCTTTTTCAACTGTATAATTATAAATAATTATTGGCTTAATAAAGACTTAGGTTTATTCAAATGTTTAGTTCCTTTGCTTTCTATCCATCCATCCTCACATCACTATACTCACTTTCTTCTCAAGTGCATTTTTAGATTCTTTAGTAGAGATGGCAGTTTTTTTTTTTTTGACATTAACAAAAATATATTGACTTTATTCTTATTTTTGAAAGATAATTTCCCTGTAATACTCAATTTTAGGCTAACGGTTACCTTCTCCTACATTATTTTAGATATATCTGCCTTTGATGGTTGTTTGAGATGTGTGTTTCAGTCCACTTGTCAGATTTTATAAATGATTTGCATTTTTCTTTACTGCTTTTAAGATCTTTTCTTGGTATTCTATTTCTTTGAACATTGTATAGATGAGTGAATTTCTTTTTATTTATACTGCATGAAAACATTGTATTTCATATATTTGGACTTAAGTCTTTCATCAGTTCTGGAATATTCTCAACTGTTGTCTCTTTCAATATTAACTTTAGTCCACTGTCTCTATTCTAGTTCTGAAGCTCCAATTAGATGTATGTTAGAACTTCTCAATTTGCCTTCTCTTATCCTCATTTTCATATGGTTCATCTGTGTTTCTCTGCCAATAAGCTAATTTCTTCAGATTTCTCATCCAGTTAACAAATTCTGTCTTTAACTGTCAAAAACCAGGGGCTTAGGGCTGGGGTTGTGGCTCAGCAGTAGAGCGCTCGCCCGCCTAGCATGTGCGCAGCCCTGGGTTTGATCCTCAGCACCAAGTAAAAATAAATAAATACAATAAAGGTATTGTGTCCAACTACAACTAAAAAATAAATGTTTAGAAAATATTTTTTAAAAACCAGGGGTTTAATCCATTTATTTAAAAAATTTGGTCAGATTTATGGAGATGGAATCTGTATACAATAAAATTTGCAATATTCATGCGAAAGTTTTGCAGAATATAGACAGATATAGATGATCATTTCAACAGTGAAGCAATTGCAACATAAAACAGTTTCATCAGAAGCATCCTGTGCTCCCTACGACATCAATACCTTTTACCTATCCCACAACAACCAAGTAGCTTTTTATCATTGCAGTTTTGTATTTCACAAATATAAACTGAACACTATAGTATGTAGTCTTTTGTCTCTGGTTTATTACAATTTTTATAATGCATTGGAGATACATCCATGCTTTGTGTCAGTAGTTTGTTCCTTTTTAATGTTGTTTCATTGTTGTTGTTTCTGTTGTTGTTTGTTTTTTGGTGGTTGTTTTCATTTTTCCTGAATGTGTATATCTCTTAATTTATCTGTCCATTTACCCACTTGATGAATATTTGGACATTTTCAAGTTTGGGAATATTATGATTAAACTGCTATGAATATCACGCATACTTTTTAAATTTTTTTTTTCTTTTTTGTTCTCAGTGGACCTTTATTTTTATTTCTTTGTATGCAATGCTGAGAATTGAACCCAGTGCCTCACACATGCTAGGCAAGCGCTCTACCACTAAGCCACAACCCAGCCCTCATGCATACTTTTTTGTGTTGTTGTTGTTTGTTTTTCCTGTGGACATATTACTTCATTTCTTTTGGGAAGAAGAATGAGAGTGGTCTTGATAAGTGTATGTGAAACTTTTCAAAAATTTGCCAGAATGTTTCCAAAGTCAATGTGCTGTATTGTATTCCCACTTGCAATATTTTAAGAATTTTGGTTGCTTCACAGTTTATTTGTGGCATGGTTGGTCATTTTAATTTTAGCCATTCTGTGTATGTTCTGGTGCCTGATCACAGTTTTTATTTGTACATCTTTAATGATTAATGGCAAGTATATTTTCATTGTTTGTTTGTCATCCTTATATCTATTTTGGTTAAAAGTCTGCTTCTTTTGTTTGATTATTTTTATTGAGTTATTTCTCTTTTATTGTTGAATCTAAGAAAATCTTGGTATATTCATGCGTTTTCTCAGGTACATGTTATACAAATATTGTCTGTTAGTCTGTGGCTTGCTTTTTCACTTTATTTATAGTGTCAAAAATCAGTTTTAACATTAGTGCAGCCAAATTTATTACAAGTTTTTCATTTTTTGGAAGGTGCTACTTAATAATCTTGAATTAACCTAAGGTCATAAAATAATTTTACTACTCTTTCGTAGATGGTTTATAGTTTCATCTCATATTTATGTCTATAGATCCACTTTGAGTTAATTTTTGTGTATGGCATGATATTCATTTGTGTGTATATGTTTATCCAATTGTCCCCACACCATTTGCTGAAATGATTATCTTTTCCCATAGAATTGCCTGGGCATCTATATAAAAAAATCAACTGAAAGAAGATTTGTGGATGTATATTTCTGGACCCTCTGTTCTGTTCCATTGATCTGTATATCTGCATTATGCCAAACCCACATTGTATTGACTAGAACAGCTTGAAAAATAAGTTAAAATCAGAATGTTAACCTTCTAAATTTGTTAATCTTTTAAAAAATATGCTTTGAATTACTATGAGAATTTTATAAGGGTTTGTTAATTTCTGCAAAAACTATGTGAAGATTTTCATTTGACTGGTAATATGTAATGTAACAACTTAAAGTTATCATGTTCTGCAATACATTAGTATGGATTTGAATGCTTTGAATCTAAAATGTCCCTCAAAGATTTATGTATTGAAGGCTCAGTTGCCAGCCTGTGGCACTTATTGGGAGGTGGTGAAATCTTTGAGAGGTGGGGCCTAGTTGGAGGATATTAGTTCACTGGGGGCATGCCTTTGAAGGAGACACCAGGGCCCTGGCCCCTTCATTTCTCTTTGCTTTCTGGCTGCCATGAAGTGAGCAGCCACCTCTGCCAGAAATCCTACCATGAGAGCCAAAAGCCACATGGCCTAGAGGTCATGAACTGAAACCTCCGACTGATGAGCCCATATAAAACTTTCCTCCTCTAACATTGTTTTGTCTCAGGTATTTGTCAAAGTGACCAAAAGCTAATGCAATGTAATATCTCTTCACTTCTTTAAGTCTTCTTTAATTTTTCTCATCAAGAGACCAGTCATTTTAGTCATGGAGGTCTTGGAAATCTTTTTATCCCTCAGTATTTCATATTTTTATTAAGTTTTAAATGCTTTTTAAACATTTCAGTTCATGATTGTTTCTAATATGGAGAAATTTTACTTTGTATATTGACTTTATATCCTGCTACTCTCACTAGATTCCTCAGAATTTTTCACAAGTGATGTTGATAGTGAGTGATGGGAATAATTCTATAAAATGGGTCTACTATGCTGACCCCCATATGCTTTCCTTTTTTTTTTTTTTTTTGGCAGCGGGGGGGAGGGTGCCAGGGATTGAACTCAGGGGCACTCGACCACTGAGCCACATCCCCAGCCCTATTTTGTATTTTGTTTAGAGACAGGGTCTCACCAAGTTGCTTAGCGCCCTGCTTTTGCTGATGCTGGCTTTGAACTCACTATCTTCCTGTCTCAGCCTCCTGAGCAGCTGGGTTATAGGCATGCGCCACAGCACCAGGCTCACATGCTTTCACTTTAAAAAAGCGATTTACCTGCATCCCTGCCTGACTTAAATCCATAGGATGTGTTACAGTCCTCAGCATACTACCTGTTATCTGCATGAGAAATCCAGGTCCAAAGTGCTAATAAGAACATAAAATTAATCTGGGAAGCAGGGGTTTAGGAGACTTTTGTAATCCTTGCACAGACCAGATCCCAAAACTCAGGGAAATTAAGATTATTCCCACTAACTACAAAATCTCTTAAGAACAAGTTCTAATCAGAACCAGTCAGCATGGACCAAAGTGACATAGAGTTGTCATGGCAGTGGGGACTTGAGAGTCTGATACCATCTTGCTGTCAGTCAAAAGTCAAAAGGTCAACATAGGTAGTACTTCCTGGAAATTTCCCTGGGACTCTCAATAAAACTGGAGAGTAAGATAGACACACTGTTTCTTCTCTCTGAGAGGATCCACTCTCACCCTTGAGGGTGTCTCCTCTTTCATTTTTCTCATACCAGTTATTCTGAGCAACATGTCTGGAATCTTTCTGGCCTGAATACAATAATCAGGGTGAAGGGGGATAGGTCTCAGCACTGCCTCAGTTTCATGGAAGGTCCTGTTCTATAACAACATTATTTGTAAATAAATGCGGTTTAATCTCTTTCTTTCCAATCAGAATGCCTTTAAATTTTTATTGACTTACCGCACTGGAGGAAAGGTACTCGAGTACAATGCTTAATAAAAATTAAACATGGGCTATTTTAGGGAAAAAACCATTCAATATTTCAACAACTAAATAAGAGAATAGTTCTAAATTTATTATAGAAATCCTTTATCAAGTTGAGAAAATGTTCTTCTCTTCCTAGTTTGCTCAGATGATTTTATTATGAATAAGTATTGAATCTTATAAAAGCTTCTTCTACATCTATCAAAATATTTATTCCATTGATTATCTATTTATAATAATTATTTTACTCTGTTAAGTTGCCTTAATTTGTTTATTAATTTATATTTTTATATTCTTTTAGTTAAAAGTATTTTCTCATTTTCCTTGTGACTTCTTCAATCCATGGGTTATTGAGAAGTTGTTATTTATTTTCCAAATAAATTGGGACTTTCCAAATATTATTTGCTTGTTCTTTATAATTAAATCCATTGTGATCAGAAAACATGCTGCAAATGATTTCATGCCTTATATTTATTGAGACATACAATGACCCAGAATATGATCTTGGTAAACTTTCAATGTGCACTTTTAGAGAATAAAACTTGTGTAATTGGTAGGCATAGTATTCTATGAATGTCAATAAGGATTGGATAGTACATAGGGTTATTTGCTTATTTCTCTAATGGTTTTGTATGAACATTTAGAATTTTTATGTCCTTTTGTGACCTGACCATGCTATCATTATGAAATGATTTCTTTTGTGGGGTACCAGGGATTGAACCCAGGGGTACCTAATGACTAGCCACATCCCTAGGCCTTTTTATTTTTTAGTTTGAAACAGGGCATTGCTCAGTTGCTAAGGCTGGTTTTGAACTTGCAATCCTTCTGACTCAGCCTCCTGAGGCATTTGCCCACATATCTCACATGAAATGACTCTTGATATCTTATAATAGTTCTTTCTCTGAAATCTACTTAGATACTAGTAAAGCCATTCCTTATTCCAGTTTTCTTTTAATTAGAATTAACTTAATATATCTCTTCCTTATCTTTTGCTTTAAGCTATATTTAAAGTGGTTTCCTACAGACAACATAGAGGTGGGTCTTGCTTTTTAATTTTTTAATAACCTAATCTAACAATCTGTGTGTTTTAGAATTTTTAATTTTGAGTATATGCTTCTTTAATCTTACTTTGTAGTAATCTTGGGGAACTAAATTAGATATACTTTGCTTCAAAGATTAATTTGATTCTATCAGGTTTTAGGTTCAGTACTGAACTTAACACTTAAGGCACAAGTGGAAGAGTTTATTTTATTTTATTTTATTTTTTTAAATAGTTGATTCCCTATTCTACAGGGTCCCATAGGAGTAAATTTCTTTACATATTACAGATGTCTGGCTTGCCCATATGACTTGTTTTGGCCTATAACACATGAGAAGAAGTAATAGGTACACTTTCTGAAAAACAATTTAAGAGCCATGTCCTATTTCTGCTATTACTATTTTCCTCTGCTGCTCCTAGGCTGTCATGCCCCAGATCAGAACTACTCCTTAAGCCATCTTGGATGGCTAAGAATGTGAGGCAAAGAGGCTACTGAAACAGAATGGAATCAATACGAGTAAAATTTCTATCTCTAAGATTTTGGCTTTTGTGGTTGTTGTTGATCTTGTAACAAAACTTGGTAGAAGCTTAATAGGGGAGCCTCAGGTTAACTTCTACCACCTTATGTGTGATCTAAATCTTATTCTCTGATGCCAATGTTGGTGTTGGTATTTGATCACAGGTAAGCCTAGTTTTTGTTAGTTTATAGTGCAGTAGTCCATATTCTGGACTTGAAGATTTTCCTTTCTTATTTTTATTCTGGAGTGCCGAGGAGCAAAAAAAGTGAGCATATTCTCCTGGTCAAAGAAAAGGAGTCCAAAAAAGCCTTTCTCATTTGTGCTTTAAATGTTAAAACATGAAAAAGAAGGTAAGAATAATCAAAACGTTTCCATTTATGAAACAATGTTTTCTATATAAACACATAGAAAAGAATCAATGTTACAGAATAATTCAAGCCAAATAAAAAAGTATGAAATTTGAATACCCAGAAAATAGAGAATTGGCCCAATGAGTACTTCCTTAGCCAAATGAGGCTACTTATGTATCATTAAATGTTTTCCTTATGTTGATATTTAAAATAAAGGTTTCAAAAGCCTCAGACTGAAACATGTATACATATCTAGTCTCATAACTTTTTATGGAGAATTTATAAGTTTAAAAATTAGAATTTACTATTACCATCAAACTTTTTAATTTATTTAATCTGTAATTCATTCTGAACAAATACATTTTCAAATTATATCAAGGAATTTGAGGTGGCCTATTTAGACTTCTCAGTTACAGTTCTCAATCACTGCAATTATAATTTTATTTTGTTTTGATCTAACTTTCCAGATACTCTGAAAAGAAACTGTGGTAAAGCTCAGCATGTGTCAATCCATGTGGCACAGTAATCACATGTTTTCTTATCTCAAACAGACCCGGTATAAGCAAAAATCACACACACAAAAAGCCTTTATTAACAGAAGTTGGAAGAATATAAATTGGAATTTAGGAATTTTTCAGACTATTGAAAACATTTTTTTTAAATAAATAGCACCTTTAATTTCAGCTGCAGCAATATATATATATATATATATATATATATATATATATATTTGTTTTTAAAATCAACATTGTTTATCCCTCTCTCCAAATTTTTTTCTCTCTTCATCATATATATAGCAATGGATAAATCATATGCTAAAAAATGTAAATGAACATATGAATGGTTAATCTCTACAAAAACATCATTAAATTCTCATGCAATTTTTATTTCCCAACCTTGATCAATATTTAGAATTAACAATTCATTATCAATCTCCTCAACATTGGCTACCAAGTTCTCATCAGCCAACCATGCTGTAATCGTTTAAAATGTAAAAAGGAACTCTAGCAAAGGTTATATTCAGGTGAAAACATTTTTAGGTGCTCTGGCAAGGGTTGATTTTATTTACATGTACTTCTCAACATCCTCATAATTAGTTCCAGCTCCCTCCAACCATTACCACCACTCCTGGGGAGCTCCTGGTAGCAAGAAACCAGATTTTCACATTCTCTTCCATTTCTGTTCTCCTTCTCTGTTGTCAAGTACCCATTCCCATGTCCCCAAATACACTAGATTACATCAATCCTTAAGAACACCAGAAAACTGGGTATTTGGAATTCTATGGGCTAACATGAACATAACCTGAGTGTAGTCTAGTAGCAAATTACTGATATAACAAAACACAGGTGACAGGGGAAAAAATTAATAAAGATTTACCTCATGGAAAATACCATTAAAAGAAGCATAATTTGAACATCTTGCTCTTGCCTAAGGTTGAATCTACCCACCTTTTTCAGGATTACTGAGTTCAGTGCCTATATTATAATATTAAAAAACAATAAATAAAGGATGAATTGTATCAAGTTTGAAGATTAGAAGGTTGAATCTCTTAAAAGTTATCTTTTTAAAATAAAAAAGAAATTTTTTGACAGAGTTCATGCCTGAGGACATAGTCATTTCTAGGTCTCAAAAAGATTCCCCCACAAATTTACCAACTAAAAAGGTCAAATCCATTCTGATCCATACTCATCAAAGTTGGGTATTTAATTGAGTGGTAGTAGTTACTAATTATATTTGGAAGTGAACCAAATGAAGCTATTTGTTCATTAAAACTAGAGAAACCATATTTTACTTTGACTGAAAACAACACTTAAATATTAACTCCTGCTGATATCAATGGGAATCCTGAATACAGTTCAAGCAGTCTTTGGCCCTGGCATTAATCCTAAATCTCTTGAGATGAAAAATGATAAGGGGGAAATAAAAAACACTGAGGGAAGGATTACAGAAAGGATGACACATAAATGGTAACATTTCACATTCTGTTTCATTTCAACATGCACAAATTTAATACCACTAGCAAACAAAACTTATTTAAGGGAAATGAATGGACAGAACAGGGTATGTACATACATGCATGTGCATGGGCATCTCCAAACATGCATATGTATGTCTGTGCACATGGACTAGTCAAATTGATTAAATAATCAGATAGCATAAATGTAACATAATTCACTCATCTTTTTTAATCTAACAGGAAAAGACCACAGTAAGTGTTAGCTTTCAGAATTTCTCACAGAAACCAAAGACCTTCTTATTATAATTTGCAATTGTCCATGGGTAACTGCACATTCATTTGAATTCCTGAAAGACTGATCTTGTAAAGAGAACAAGATGGGCCCATATTAAAACTTTTAATGACTTTAGTAAAAAAAGGTGGAACTTTGCAGCCAGCTGGCTCCATACCGAAAGCCAGGCTGCACAGCTTGAACTTAAAGCTATCTTAACATAATGAATAAGTGCCAATAATTAGCATATGTAGTGTGAACAGGTTTGCTGGCACAAGCAAGTGAAAAACTCCAAGGTAAAGTTATTATTAGGGAGTAATTAGCTCTGTGAAGTAAATGAGTGAAACAATAGCTGCCAGCACTGACAATATGGCTAACATCTGACTATGTGGAAGATAACATTGTAAAGTATTGCTCCCTGAGCTAGAATCTGTTAATAACCATATGTTAGTGTAATTAATGCAGAGTCTTTCTGACCTGTTGTCACATAAGAACAATACTTTCTTGGAAACATTCAAACAGGCAGTCCCACACTCTGGATAAGAAATAATTGTGAAAGTTGCTTACAAACAGCTCTTATGTTTCTTTCTTTCTTTTTTTAAGGAAAAAAAAAAATCATTGAGTAGGGGGAAAAAAACCACTGAAGGACAGAGAATGAGATGAGGTAAAATAGTTTCCTGTCTGACATCCCAGATAAGAGAAGCCAACTGCGATGGAATAGATCCTTCAAGGTGACTGAAATTCAGGATATATTTGGACTGAATAAATTAGGAATAGAGCAAATTAATGCTTCGTATGAAATTTTTGATGTATATTCCATAGGTTTCCCCTTCATTTCTCATGGGAAACACCAAACACACACACACACACTGAGGCCACATTATAGTTTGAAAAAATAAATCAAAACAAATTAAGGTTCCAATACTATAAACTATTTTGCCCCTAAATCTAAACTCCTTAGGAACAAGGACCATATCTTATTCATCTCTCATTATCTGTGAATGTTAATAGTAGCTTGCACATACTATTTTCAGTAATTATTGGTTTAACGTTCAAGACACTTTGGGATTTCCAATGATTTTGGCAATACACCTAAAAATAGCTAGGGGAAGAAAATAAATAAAATGTGATTTCTAAAAGACAGTCTTAGATAATACTAAGTAGACAGCAGTAGCCAGAACTATATTGAATTATCATGTACCTTCCCCTTTTGCTTCTTAATCACCTTTTCCATTTTCTCTGATACCTATTCCTTCTTTTGTAGAGTTTTTGCATCTATGTAGAGATTTCATTATTTTAAAAGTGAATTCATATGCAATATTTCATAATGTTTATCTCTGCACACAATTAGTGTTCACCTGGCTATGGGTGGTGACAAGACTGACAGTCATATTTTATTTAACCTGAATTTAATATTGAAAGAGTTGGAAAATAGCCATTAGAAAGTGCAAATAATGCAAAAATCAATTCCCCTATACTTTTTCAATTATGTATACATTTTTTCCCAAGAATTTATAAGAACATTTTCATAAAGTCATGGCCTTAAATTAGCACTGAAAGAACCAAGCCCTGTTGAATATTCCTTTCTACCAGAAAAAAAAAAAAAAAAAAAATAGAAAACTCCTTTCTACCAGTTTATACGATACAACCAATGATAAGTTGAAGATCATTTATAATGGCACCCAGGAAAAATGTTACCACCACAAGACGTATTAATCAAACTGACAGAAATCTTAGGCCCACATTTCTCTGTGATACAAATGAATAAATAAAACAATTGATGACTCATCTATATAGATCTGGAGCATATACATACACATACACACATAACTACAAAAAGGTGCCCACATATACATAATTTATGCATCCTACTTCTTGTTGAATAAGGAAATAGAAGATATTTATAACATTTATTAGTAATATATACTTAAAAAGAATCATTAGTGATATGTAACTCACTGTGGAAGTTCAGCTAAATATGTATTATTGGAAGAGTTTTGTGATTATAAATTATTTCATCCAGTATCATCTTAATGTTGTATATTACAAACATAGAAGATACGTTATATTTGAGTATTCCTGGTTTTGGCTAAATTTAATTTACCTTGAATTTCTACCTGTTCCACCTGAACTTCTCAAATACAGCCCGTGAGTCAGAAATCTCACACGTTAATAAGCATTTCATGCAAGAGAATAAAGTGTGGTCATAGTCATCAGCTCCTACAGAAAGTTTGATACCTTTCAAATTTCAGCTGTATTAAATCTTGATAATAAAAGAAAGGTTGAGATTTAATGGAGGCTTGTTAGTAACTTTTTCACCCTTTTTAGAGGAGTAGGCTTCTTTAGCGACGTTTAATGCTTCACAGAGGAAGTGGGCAAGTCAAAGAGCGCTGCGTGTTTGAGATCTCACACATTCATCTTCTCACTAAACATCTGTTTAAGGCCTGTGTGATCTACCTGTCAGCACCAGTGATCCATAAAGTGTTTGAACCTCCTGTCACAAACCTCTGAGCTGGTTTGATCACAGGCTTTGTGCACACTAATCACACCCTTTATCTTTCTAATGTCGAGGGGGAAACACACACACACACACACACACACACACACACACACACATACACACAGCAAGGCTATCTTCTCAACCTGACTGTAATTAATCTTTCTAAGGGGGGACCTGCCTGTTTTGAAAAGAAAAGATCTGATGGGTTGCTGCTCTTTTTGTATAAAGGCCTTATTTTCCTACCAGGCATCTTTATACTTGGGTGGTACCCTTTACAAACCACCTTAACTGTGGCTCAGTGACAGTGAAACAACCTTCAAGATCACCTTATGAATGAACCTGTTGGTAACTTTACGTAAGAAAAGAAGCCAATAAAAGGGAGTTCTACAGGAGCTCGTTTTAAATGATTCTCTCTTTTTAACTGCATGCTGGAAGAAAGGAGCTGGAAACCAAAGCGGTCCCCTTTTCATGTTCCTTGTAAGCTTCTCTCTCCACTAATAATCCCACTGCTACTTTTCTCTTGCTCAGTTGCACACAAATGTATCAAAAGCTGCAGGAGCTCCTAGAGAGGGAACATTTAACATCTTTCTCTTTTTAACTGTTTAAAGTAATGCTTTATGCATCTTGCCTCTTACCACTATTTGCTTTTTATTGCTTTAAGTGAGATTAATGCCATGGTTGAAATAACTTGGAATGGCACTGATATTCAAAATGTAATGGACCATTCCCAAGGGACATAATCCCTTGTGTAACTGTTTAAAAACAATTTGGAATATAATAAACAAAAAGCAAAGGGGGGGGGAAACTATATAAGTCAGCCATAAAAGTAGATAAAGGAGTACAAATTATGGTTGTCTGATGATCTTCCCCAATTACTGGTCTTGGTATGAAATGCTGTGTTCAGTACTTATAAACCCTATTGAAACTAATGACAAAGGGTTATTAGAATATACATAAAACCCACAAATAGGATATTTAATCAATTGCTGGATAAATTTCATCTTGTTATTCAGATAAATGCCTACAGGAGTGGGTAGCATGGGTAACCTAAATGAAAGCATGTTAAATGTATGGCCTCGTGAAGTTTACAACAAAACTCCTAGCAGTAATTAAAAATCAGAAAGTCTTGAACTTCAGAGGAACAAACTATATACCACTTTATGGTATCTCTGGCAAGGTGAAGAAAATTAAACTAAGATGATGAATTATTCTGAATATCTTCAGTACTAAAGAAAAATGCATTTGATCAAATAGGGTTAAACATTTTTAAAACACAAACTCAATATAAAAGGAGTTTCAAAAATAGATTTTAAACTAGCTTATTTGCTGAAAAGTTCTATTTTAAAACCTTAACATCTTAACAACTGAGAATTTTCAAATTAAAGAAAGTATTCCATTAGCATCTTCATGTCAGCATAAACTACTGACTTTTTTGTGGATGCTTTATTTTCATTCTGATCCAGTGTTATCATAAACATATTCACAATTATTGTGAAATGTGTTAGAGGATATACCTAGAACTGTATATCTATGCAATCCACAAATAATATGGCTACAAATCACACTTTAGACTATATATCCATGCTTAAAATGCATACATTTTGAGACATTTTAATTCAGTAAATGGCTTTAAAAATTCTCTGTGATGCCAAAGTGGCCAGTAATATAAACAAGATTTGTTATTTGTGCAGTTATGACATAAAGTAATAAATAACTACCTCATGTAGGGTTACAAGGCCAGATTTAAGTAGTCTTCTGTTGAAAGTGTGACCTTAGCCACTCATATGCACTTCTGCTGGGTCCTAATGTAAAAGTCTAATTGTTGTTTTGGTACCCATAGCTCAGTCAAAGATTTATTTTGCTTCTTGGATTGTGCTTTAGGTCATAGGGTTTTCAGTGGGTACAGGATGTCAAGAGAGGCCTAGCATAGCACTAGACTAGTAAGCAAACTATGTAAATTTCTGTCTGTTAAAACCTTATTTCTGGCCACCCTGAGTGAATTTGGTATGGTCAGGAGTGTGAGTCTAACTAAATGTGCACAACTTTAATAACTTGGTTCCATGGAGGATACAGTCCCATGAAACCTTGCATTCTGAGACAGGGCCTTGTATACTAGAGATTGGGGTAGAATATACAGAGAGCAATGATTATCTGCAAATCATTTTTATTTTCAGAATTAATCACTTAATCTCATAATCTCATTATTTCACTTCCTTAGCCTGAATTTTAGGTTTCAACTTCTTTTTCAAACTGAAAATTAAAATAATAAAATATTCATCCATTCATTTAAAACTACATTTTCCTTTCAGAGACTGTTGGGTTTTGTTGTTGTTTATTTAGCTTTATATGATACAAATGTTTCAAAATAAGCACCACGTTCATAATTCTTAAGGAATTTACTAAGAAATTAATTTGCACTTGCATAAAATTTATAAGCCTAATCTAAATTGTTGCTAATGACAAAAATTCCAGATTTGATTAAGATAACATTTATCTTCAGATAGCAAAGTTTTGTTGTCATTATTAGCCTCTTATCTATGAGGAAGCTGAGGACATCTAGTTATTTTCAATAGATACTTTTACTAAGCAATTCACATGGTTTTACAAGAGATTCAAATACACAAAAGATAAATACTACCTAGATTCTCTTCTTAGTGAGGAAAATTTTTAAAAATGTTTAAATAAGTGTAATACAATGTAGAACACAGTAGTACAATATAAGTAGTGTAGAATGGCAAATGCTATAAGAGATCAGAAGTAATTTTTAACTCCAGGAAAATTTGGGAACTATGGGTAAAATGGACATGCTAATTTGGCCTTAGTGAAAGTGACTGTATTTGACATGTAGAATATTGTAAATACTGTTCCAGGATAAGGACTCCACATGAATAAATGATCCAGGCTACAAAATATGAAAAGTCTGTGAACAGAAGAACAGTTAAGATGGACTGGATCACCAAATTCATTAAATGAAATAATGTACAGGGTCTTCCATGACAGGCTAATAACAAAGCATTTGATTTCCAGGTAGAAACTGATGAAGATGTTGGAGTCAGGGACATACAGTAGGAGAGCTTTCCTTAAGGAGACTGATCTGATGGCAGTGCACAAAGCTGAGGGGAGAGAGAAGCTAACGGGAGAGGGTCAGAAGGAACATTATGCAGCCATTGTGGACAGGAGTGGTAATGAGAACCTGAAGGTGGGGCAGGGAAGTAGAAAGAGAAACATGTAAGGAGTATCACAAAGGCAAAATCAACACACACACAATTTTATATAGAAATAGATGTGAGGTGGAAGGCATCAAGTGAGTGGGAGACTGGTGATAATATCATTAGTCATTTGTGAAACACAAATTCACAAGATGAGGACTTCTTTAAAGGTCCCATAGTTGATATTTCACTGACCAAATATTAGTCCTTAATGTCTGACAGGCTATACTCCACACCCCATTTAAACATGTACCATCATCAGAGATCATTTATATTGCTGCAGAACTGTGTGTTGACTAAAAGAGTCACTTTTTTACTATGTTTAGACTAATTTGTCACAGCTTATGAGTTTAGGGATAAATAAAATGGGTTTGGGAACTCCTTTAAGAAGCCTCCTAAATATCTTCTATTGTACCCAGATCCTCAGGATGTTACAAAAAGGAAATGAAAAATATACTTAAAACAGTAATATCCCTACAATTCAGATGTACTAAATGCCCTGAGAAAACCCCAAACCCTAACAGAGTCACTTTTCAGTAGGAATAAATACACACAGGAACAAGAGAATGAGGACATTAATTCTTTTGCCACGAGTTTAAACATAAGTCCTAATGTAATGACATTTTTCTTTTTGTTTACAGAGGCTATGGTAGTATAATGTGTCATAATGTGTCTGTTTGGTTCTGTGCATGTAGGTGTGACATTGTTAAGGAAAATAACTAAATCCAGATGGGAAATATCAAGTCACACTAGGATCACTATAGCTATGCATGAAGATTTTGGATGGAAAATTGACATGGAAAATTGAAAAAGATTTGGAAATTTTACTATAGTATGGTATTAATTGTACTGTTATTAGTAATAATGAATTTTAAATGGAACTTCTGCCTACTCCAATATTTCAACAGCTGAAGCTGAGAAGGGATGGAATGTTTCAGTATTTATCTGCTGTAATAGAAAGAGTTATTATCTAATGAATAAAGTCACTCATTCAAAATATACTTGGCTATATCATGGAATGATAAGTTATACACATGCACATTCAAACAAACTTACTCATGAAAAAAGAGAAAGTTCAATATTGGATTAAATAGGCAGCTTTTTTTAATATGGTATGCAATTTTGCCTGGTGTACTTTCAGTTTATCATATGATATTAAAAACACCATTTTCAATACAGATCCAGCAGTTCAGGGGTTATCTTGAAATTAGAAATGAAAGTCTACAGTTCTATCTTCCTTTAATTATAAATGTTCTCTTAATAAAAGCAAGAATTACTTAATCTTCAAAGAGAGCATATTTCTATTCTGTCTTTTGTTTTTTGCATGTTTCCTTCAACAATGTGACATGTCATCATGTGTCACTTTAAGAAAGATCTGCTACTAGGTAAAGCCTTATTATCTCCCAAAGATAAATGATAATAAAAGGAGAATCCACATTACCCAGTACAGTTGAATAGTCTTCATTCTTAATTCTCATATTTATGGCTATCAATTAATATTTATTAAACATAACTTATGTTTTGTTTCTGCTATGGTTTTCATAAAAATGTAAAATATAGGCAAAGAATGTATGAGTCTAGATGCAAAGAAAATAATTATACATTTGAATGTCTCTCTCTCTATATACACACACACACACAAAATCAATAATACTGCTAATATATCTACTGTCGATCTTTGAGGAAAAAAGTCTGTTATTTTATTAATAAAATTTGAGATTATTACCATATTTCTGTATCTTCTAATGCATTATATTTTTCTATATTTAAATGCATCTTATGGAAAGATATGCTGATGAGCTTGATAGAGCTTATAAAACATAAGATGGAATATTTGTTATATGTAAACAAAACTAAACAGTGAAGTGTTAAGAGAAAGAACCTGAAGTAATTGCAATTGGAAAATAAAACTGTTAAGCTTTAAAACATTATGTTGATAAAGTAATTATACTGACAAAATATAACAAATCCTGGCTCTTACCTCAAAATGAAGTAGAACAAATCATTTCATTATAAATTCTATTTCTGAATTATTATCATCATCACCATCATTTAGATGTTCTGAATATTTTCTCTTTCACTACATTTTATGAAGCATGTTCTGTTAGCTAGGCACTTCCTTGATGCTTTAATTTCATTTCTAATGATCTCAAGAAAACTGAAGCAAAAATATATGATCTCTATTTTAGAAATGAAGGGTGAGTAAAGCTCAGGTCATACTGATGGTGACTAGTGGAACAGCCATTTAAACTTTGTTCTATCTGCCTGATGTGTCAATTATTTTGACTATACTTCTTATATCATACCTAAGTGGTAACCAGGTCAGAATGATGCCAGTACACCAGCCACCACTGTTACTCATTAAAACCTTGGTCAAACCAAGATTACATCCTTAAACTTGTGACTGTATTTATCAGATATTTTGGCAAAACCCCAAAGTGATCATGATTCTCCATCCAGATGGTCAGTAGTCCACTGTCAGGTGAAAAGAATAATGAAAATACGTAAAATTGGTATTTTAAAATTTCCTAATGATGAAGGCAATTTGTACAGATTTCATCAGCTGAACTAACATGGATTAGGTACATATGATCCACATTCTCAGCAACAAAGCTGTAACAGACTTTGACTAATTGTAATATCAAGACAATCCAAGCTGCCAGGTCCATCTAGAGAAAATAAATGACTACAGGAACCATTATTATGAATTTTTTATCTGCTAGTATTGTTACCTAGAATATACCAATAAATTAGAACTTAGAAAGATTGGATAAAATTTTAAGCTTATCACAACTACTAAGTGATCAACCAAGATTTAAAGAAGTTCTCTGAAGCGAAATTCAGAGTGCTACACAGACTATATCACTCAGTAAGGATATTCTCGCTCGACACATCACAGCTACACAGAAAAACAACCACCATGAAGTCTGATTACAAGTTAAAATGTGAATATATCTAGAAGGTAAAGCAGAGTTGTATACTAACATCACTCTTGGTAGTGAAGTAGTCATTCTTCTTTAATCATCCTTTGCAGTATCAGTATTTACTCAAGGAAACAAGATACCCAATATTCAAAATAACTGCAGTACAATGTAAAAATAGCTGTTGTAGGTTGAATTTTTGTCTCCCAAAATGATATCCAAATTTTATCCCTTAGTAAATATAGCCTTAGTTGGAAATGGGGTGTTTGTAGATATGACTGGATAGGTTGGGAGCTAAATCCCAAGACTGACGTCCTTGTAAAAGAACAGAAAATTATATTTGAGACATGCAACACAGGGAGGATAACACCATGAAGATAGAAGCAGAGACCACAGTGATGCATCTCCAAGCCAAGAATCTTAATGATTGCAAGGCAGCCATCAGAAGCTAGGGGAGAGGCAGGTACTAATTCTTTCTCAGAGCCTCCAGAAGGAATTCACTACAACACCACCTTGGTTTCAGACTTTGACCTCTGGAATAGACAGAATAAATGTTCATTGTTGTAAGCCACCAAGTTTGTGGTAATTTGTTTTGGCAGGCCTATGGCACTGATACTACAGCAGTTCTAAAACCAATGAAAGAAAATTTTACTACTCCAATAAATTGAGTACTAAAGTATAGATTTAGAGACCATATCATCAATTCTGACTTAGCAGATTTCCAAAATATTGGTTCTGTTAGAATTATCTCAATCATCATTGCATTATTCAGTTCTCTTTTTTGCTTCATGTTCTATTAATAGCTGTGTTAGGGACAGATATGTTCTCCAATTTGTACATATGTGTATGTGCAAGAAAATGTATTTAAATTATTTGGAATGAATGCACATTTAATATAACACACTGATTATTGGGCATGTTTCTGCTGGTTCATTCATTCTGTTTTATTCTCTTTGATATTTATACAATATTCCATAATATAAATATGCAATATGAATTTGTCTTCTAGATAATTCCCCAAATTTGTCTTCTAAATACTTTACATAAATAATAGTCAATGGTAATAGGCTGATTTTTACCACTGAAGTTAGAAATTTTTAGAGTGATCTTTGGTAGTATGTCTAAATTTGCATTCCATTTTCAATTTAAATATTCCTTGCTTTGAATTAACATGATTTAATATTTATCATATACACATAAATATATATAATACAAATTTGAGATATTAATGTATATATATATATATATATATATATATATGTAAATTGAATGTAGAAAATATTACTTAAGAAATTTTCCATATTGGAAAATAAAATTTTTTCAAAAGGAAAAAACCAATGCAAGATTGTGCCACTTGAACTTTAAACAGTGTCATATTTTATAAACAATTTATTTATAATTTTTGATCAAGTACCTATACATATGAGTTAGTTGTACCAGTAGAAAGAAATCTATATTAATGTTATGCCAAAATTAATATAGTGAAAGTTCATGGAATTGTTATGACTGCTAATTGTGTCCTTGCAAAGTGTGGGGTTTCCTGTTTTTTTTTTTTTTTTTTTTTAATTATCTGACTATGACCTTCCTAGATATACTTTTTCCATAATTCAGAACTAAGGATGAGTGTCTTCAATTAATAGCACTTTATTAGTGACATAGGACATAGTAATTTCCAAAAAAATATAGAAATTTAATGTTTAAAATGAAATAAAATGGTTACAACTTGCACCTACTTTAACCTTATCCTATATGATAGATCAGTAACATTTAAAAGGTCAGATAGAAATTATACACTTGTTTCTACTCTGCAGAGAGCCCATTACTACTCTAAGTACCTTAACAACTTTTATGACCAATACGACATTACTGGTTATCCACTAAACACAGCTATGCCAAGTTATTGGACACAGCTGGAGGCAATATGCCAGTTGTGGTGAAACAATCAACTGCTCCCATATGCTGCTTCCAAAGAATGAATTCTACACAGAAATATCAGTGGTAAAGCATGAGGCAACGAGGGAGAAGTCATTTCTCCAAAGAAACGCTTAGACTCCAAGAATAGTGAACAATTGACTCAACGATTCAAGAACTTTAATTTCACTATTATCCAAACATGATTATGTTTCATAATACATCTTCTGGAATTTGGACTGAGTTTAAATATTTCTTAGTTTCCAGACAAAATTTCCATAATCAAATACTGATTTAAACTCTTAATGGGGGATGATTTTAGTATTGTCTTTATGCTTCTTCAAATTTTAAATCAAATGTTATAGAGGAACCTTAAATTATGGAACACACAGAAGGTGTGATGAAAATAAAATAAAATTTTGGTGAATCATGTAATTTAGATTATTAAAAATTAATTAATGTAAAGATTTATAAAGTGGTCTAATATCCAAATTCAATTTGACTAAGGTTAAAGTTAATTCAGAGATGTAAAACAACAAAGATACTGAAAGGACATTCATTATTATTCTTAAAGGGGGAAAAAGAGAACCTCTCGATAGTCAATAGTTTTTGTAAGACAATGTTTGCCCACCTATTCTCATTTATAACCTTCATTCTTCCATATGTATGATGATAAAATGTGGCGGGCATGAGGCATAACATTGTGATACGGGCTGTGATCAAGCAAATTCCCTTAGACTTCACAGTAACATGTATACTACAAATTAAAGCTAAATACGTCAATTGTGAAATAAATTCTTAATTATTCATCTATCATCTCCTGCTCTGCTTTCCCTGCAGGGGGTAAAAAAAAAGACACCAAAAACAAACAGAAAACTTTCTAGGATGTTGATTACTTAAATTTCACATTCAGAGTAATGAGACGAAACACAGGAAGAAAAAGAAAAAGAGATTAGCAACAACATATGTCTGTTTTTGTGCTTCCCTTGGGAGGCACCCTTAAGATCAGGTCACCATCCACAGTTGAGAGAAACACCTTTACATTTCTACCCTGGCTCTTCTAGGTTCTGTGGACTTCCTGTTGTGATTTCGCTCATGCTTCTCAACCCTTGTTCACTTTGGCTCTCCAAGATTTCAAGTAATTATCATTACTGCCTCAGTTTCCTCTTGTAATCAATGAAATTACGTTATTGACCGTTTCCCACAGGATTCTAACAATCTCAGTAGTGTGTAAGCATTGTTTGAAAGGTGACAAAAATATCTTCGTGATGGTTGTACAGAATATCTGGGATATTTGATCTTGACCTCATTGATAGTATTTTGAGGTTCTTTACACTTTGCATAAAGACAAACACTTTAACAAGCCAAAAACACTACAGTGGTATTAGTTAAATATGTTGTGATGAATTACAACTTAATCCATTAAAATATTTAGAAAACATAGTTTATATTTCAGTTTTTTAGTCAGTCCTTAACCTTTATGACTATTATTCGCTTTTATCTACCAATGACAAACATTTGTGTTCTTCCTTAATTACTGTTCTCTCACTTTTAGCAAGCTATTAAGGAGTGAACAGAAAAGAGGCCTGGAGCATTTCTCACCCTCATGTTTATTAAGACAAGACTGGGATCACATGAGGGAAGAATTATATTTCCTATGCAAGCAGGTGGGTACGTGAGATTGTAAAAGGAGCACTTCAATGAGTGAATCCCAGCGAGGAAGAGAAGATCATTATAACAGATGATGTGGGCAGACGTCCCACTGACATTTAGCAGAGGTTAACACAGCCAGAAAGGAATAAAACTTAACAGCGGTTAAGGTGGGGAATAGGGACAAGTCATAATGAAACAAGTGCAAAATATCCTGAGGTCATTTTCAGCTTCTTCTTTAGGTTAAAGCTATACTGTAAAGAGTGCAGCTTGTAAATATGTGCTAGTTATCTCAACAGTCAATGGTACTGGGGGGAATGTCCACCTTGACGAAGTTTTTTCCTTTATGATTTCAGTAAGTAAATTATAATGGTTGCTTTCTAGCATGGATGATTGTTGCTAAGGAAAAAGATTAAAATTTCTTCAAGTGCTTATTAGCCTGCTTAAAATATTTAAAATTAAAGACATACTCCAAGTTCAAGGTACTGAATTTTTAAAATCTCCCTGCAAAGGAATCAAGAAAAAGAATCAAGTCGTAAATATGTGTATATGGGGGTAGAGATTTCAAAATGAAATAACCTCAAAGTTTGATTACCACTTCTCAATGCTACGAGAATGCACTATTTAGAGAAAGTCAAAACATGAAACAGTGTTATATGTTCTGGGATATACACTGCTCAAGCTTTCTAAAATATTCTTTGTAAAAATAAATTTAAAAGTTCAAGAATTATTCCTGCTTGCACGCATTTCAGTTTCATTCTGAGGATGTAAAACCCTTCAAGATAACAGCCAAACTTCCTCTCCTAATCTTTTCATCTAGAAAAAGAGATTGGCCAAATAGACTCAGCATCTTAAGGTCCATAATTGCAGGGACTTGGCAGAATTTGATCACAGCAGGTTAATCTAAATTGAACTAGGATGGTTGCAAAGTATGTTTTCAGAAACCTTATTCAATCCCTCACTTTCACTGTGAAAACTCAGATAATTTTGGTTTTTCTAAGTCTCTGCCTCCATTTTCCAGATAGCATTTTGTTGTTTATTGGTCTGTATCAAAGAACATATAGAACAAACTTTGAGAAATTTAATTTGCTTTTTCATATTTATTTTCTATTTCCTGTGATCAAGTCTCAAAATGACTTTTAAAAGGAGAGAGAAAGAAAAAAGAAAATGAACGAAAAGAAATAGCTGCTAATGAAGCTATATGAAGGAGATGGGCTAAAAAAGAACATGAATTCCATCTTGCTCTGAATATGGTGCTAAAATGTACCTTAGCATAGAGACACATCTCACCCGTTTTAGATAAAATATGAAATTCTGAGAATTCTGTAATGTAATGAAAGAACAATAGTAATAATAGCATATCTTGTCATCAGAAGCCATTAATAGTCTCAAAGTGTACAAAGTAATAGCATGCATTTTTTTAGAACTTCAGACAGCTGCATAAATATTATGAGTTAACATTCTTTAATGTAAAAGCAACTGGAGAATGTCCATTAATTGGTTTCAGTGTTTACTGTTTTCTTGCTATCTGCCCTTCTTATGTCATTTTCATGATTATTACTGTATTCAAGAAGAAAATCATGGGACATCTGAGTTGTGTCATTACACGGATGAACACAGTTTTATTAGATGAATTAAGACCTAATTGCTTATTCAAAGTGGGATTTGGTTACCTGTATTAACACTGTATCTTATAGTAGCCATGTAAAAGAAATAGAAATAAAATATATTAATGATAGTGTTGTGGATAGTGAGATCCACAAGGTACCTAAACTCTCCCATAATTATGAGGATTATTAGCATTTTCATACTATCAGGGTACTAATTTGTGTGTGTGTGTGTGTGTGTGTGTGTGTGTGTGAGAGAGAGAGAGAGAGAGAGCAGCTACTCACAAAAATAACATGTGATGGATAGTTATTTCTGCATTATGTTCTTTTGACTAAATTCTTACTGAGATTATCTGTTATCCAGGAATGATTTCATGTCACAAGTACAGGAATAATTGGAGAAAAAGCAACTGGATAAGAGACAGTGCAAAAGACAGAAAAAAAAGGATACGAGGTAGAAGACAGGTTAAAAAGAAGATAGGTTAAAGTAATGATGTGTTGATGGAAGCATTTGTACATTTCTAGATTGTACTCCCAATGCATTTAGAGCAGTACCCTCCTTTAATCACAAAAGAGACTTCATTCAATGTCTCAAGGGATAGAGATTTAGAGAAAGGTCTTATTTTCCTGTTCTCTTACATGAATGAGGCACCTGTTACAAAACAAAACAGAAAGGATGTTTTAAAATGATAGGAAACTGAAAGATGAAGCTTTCAATAAATGATAGAATAGAGGCGGATCAAATACCCTAAATGGGAAGGCTGGGAAATGGGCATCATTTTATAGTGGGAGAAAAAGTAAAATCACTTGCTTAATGGGAAAACATTTTCCTTCGCCAAAATAATATTTTTTTCATTTAGGTTTTAAAACATGCCAGGAAATCAAAGATGTCCTTTAAAATATTTGAGTTTTCCTTTGAAAAAGCCTTAACTACTATTTATCAAAAGAATGTATTTTTGGAGAAACACATCAGACATTATTTCCATAGGGCACCATTTTTAGCTTTCTTTACTTGGTTGGTTCATGAATTCTAATGATGCAGTGTTAAACATTTTGATCCCAAAGAGTGAATAGAGATACTAGTTCACTGTAAAAATAATCATTTTTAAAAGAAAAACAGGAACCACTTCTAATTGATAAAATATGTTTAGAAAGTCTTGTATATTTGCTTTCCTCAATGAACTACTGATAATTTTAATGAATTTGAATTTAAGATGTCCTAATTATTATCTAAATATTACTTACCTTTTTAATGCAAATATTGAAAAATTTTCCAATTTCTATAATGTTTGTTTCAGATTACAGATAAAGTATAATCAATTTAATGGACTGTGCTGCTCATTGTGTTCCATGAGTACCTGTGACCTTGATTCATTTGATATGATTAAGCAGGACTAAGGTAAGATCCAGAAGAACACAGTCTACTGAATTCATTATGGGACTTGGGCACACCCCTTATCATTTCTGGACTAGTATCTTCTTAATCTACAAAAGAAGAAAAAGCTGAACTAGGTTGTCTCTAAAGTTTTTTTTCTATATTAATTACTTTAATGATAAAAAACGTTCTAATTCAGTACTACTCAACATGTTGGTCTGTGATGAGGCCAGAAGCTTACCCTGCAATATAAACCTCTGAACGAACTACCTCCTTCATCAAGAATGTCTTACTGTGAGGAGGATGGTCAACTTAACTGAAGCTGAGCACCAAGCTGCTACCTTTCTGAGGACCTGCAACAGTTCACACAGGTCTGAGCTGCACACTGCCCTAACTCATTCTTCTGCCTGTGTAAGGCTTATTTTCAAGCATACCCCAAAGTTTTGTTTTGTTTATTTTTTTACAAGAAAGTAAACATTAGTAGTCTTCCATCCTATATTTCAGAAAAGTGAAATGATTTTCTGGTTCTAGAATTATATCCTTCAAACATGCAGTTGGTTGTTCACTGAATAATGAAGAGACTACACATTAAGTTTAGCCTGCCAGGACAGGCTCAAGTCAAAAGCTTAAAGAGTTCACCGAGGGTATGTTCATTGTGACCATACCTCCACACCTAAAATCAAGATAGTTGGTATGACAGAAATATGTGCATTTATAGATTCTCAAATTGAGGTAAATTTTTCAAATAGACATCATGGTATTCACATAAAGGTTAAAATCATTGGGGGAGATTACCTCTATCTTATTAGGAATCCTAGAATATAAATGAAGAATAACTCATGGGATACACAGACAAGGTATCTGAAATATAAGTGTCATAGAAAATTTAGAGGAGTATATACATGTACTGTACACATAAGCCTAATTGCTGAATATGAAAAAAAACAAAAACAGGCATTTCCTATTTGTGGAACTTTACGAGTAAATCTATATATTCTTTTTTTTTTTTTTTTTTTGAGTAATCTCAAAATTGTCTAAAGTTAAATAACAGAAAAAGCATACCATAATGGTTATATAACCATTCTGTTTTAGTCAGACATGGCAGGATATTCTAAAAATACACTTTAAAAATTAAATATTTATACAAGAAGGGAAGAGGAAGAACGAGAGTTAAGATTTTCATAGCTATGAAAATTATTATCTATATAAGTACATGACACTTTTCTTATTCAGGTGCTCAAGGTAACCATTTGGTCAAAGTTAGCTGCTCATGTAAAAAATGCTGGAAATCTATAAAAATGTGTTCTTAAATTTGGATGCTTCAAACTATGAGGAAATTTACCCACAAATATGTGTAAATGATTTAACCACTGATTCGCTTCACAAATAGTGACCTCAAGACAATGTGTTTTCCTTTACGCTTTCCAGCTACTTGCTTGTGGGATAATTTTTGCCTCTCTTCATATACACATATCCATATACCACATTTTTACATACATTACTTCGTTTTAAAACGTCTTTTAGTGCCTCTGAGTCTGACTGATGTAAGATGTTATTTTGAACATGCCAAAGCATCTAAGCGGCTCAGCCTTTTCTTTTCAGCCCGCATTCCTTGATAAGTGGCAAAGCTTCCCACTTATCAGTCACTCAAAGTGACTGTAGCTGTCAGTTGTGTACAAAGCGCAATCAGTTTGGAAGCGGAGACACCAGCATTTTTCTTCTCAGCTTGAAGCAAACACGTTTTGACTGCTAGTCATTCAATTTTAAAGCATCCTCAATTAGGGGCGGATGAAGATATAAAGAAAACACATCCTAAACACCTCCACCAGGCAACAGAAAAATTTTATTGTTATCTCTTGATTTACCTTACGGCAGCCCCATCCCTCCTCTTTTTCTGGCCGCATGACACGCGCGCTCATGACAAACACACCCTCTATCTTGAAAAGACTGCAATAGTATATTATAGAAACACTCTGGGACACCTCTGGGGGAGCCTGTTTATGTTTCCTTTTTCATGCTAACTCTTTCACACTTGAATCACTACATAGAAGATCAAATAATTTACTTTTAAAATTAAGATTCAATCTTTTAGACTCACTTTCTTTATGTGTGATCAACTTTTTGTTCAATGGAAATCTAAAATGCAATTGAATAATGAAAATAGGAGAGGAGAGCTGGTCAAAGAAAGGAACCATAGTAGGGAGAAATTAAAATCATAAGGGTAAAGGAAATAACTAGTGGCTATGTCAGATGGCCCAGGAACAGGTAAGGAGTAGGCATGGGCAAAGTCAGGAAAAGGAATACAGAAGTTGAAAGGGAATACAAAGTGTAGTCAGGACTAAATCGTGGTTATGGGAGAAGAAAACTCTTAAAAATATACGTTTTGGCAATAAACAGGGAAGACAAAGGAAAGGTAAATGCATAAAAAAAGATATACAGAGATCTGAGTATGTGTGGGAGCACACACATGACTAAACTACACCCAAAACACACACACACACACACACACACACACACACATACACATATATCAATTA
This sequence comes from Tamias sibiricus, assembly GCA_025594165.1. Classification (NCBI taxonomy): domain Eukaryota; kingdom Metazoa; phylum Chordata; class Mammalia; order Rodentia; family Sciuridae; genus Tamias; species Tamias sibiricus. The sequence goes on from CM046661.1 coordinate 87,508,407, forward strand.
ATATAAATCTGTGATTTAACATGTGTGTATCATATCAAAAATTATCTCACTAGTTTATCTCTTTGGTTACACATAAATATGTATACTATGAATGTAGTTTACCACTTCCAATTTCCTATTTCAGTACAATAAGCATTTCAACTAAGGATTGAGGATATGGCCTAGTGGTGGAGCACAAGGCCTTGAGTTCAGTCCCAGCACTGGAGAAAAACAAAAGTGTATCAACCAAAAACTAATCTCTTTTTAAAGAGATACTTATCTTTTATACACACAGCACTCATTCATGAAGATTTAGTTACATGCAAGATTTGCTTATGTGAAACACATCATTTCCTTATTTATAAATATTTATTTTCTCCATTTATAAAAGAACAATCTCTCATCTTGTTTACTGTAGAAAGCAAAGTGAAATTATTTTTTAAAAATCCTGGTGTATTTGCCAATTTGTTAGGTTTAACTCAGTTTGATAAGAATAATTAGTCTTATTTTCTAGAGATTATCTAAATTAAATTGCTCATTACTATACTTGCAAGGAAAGAGAACACACACACACATTTACTCTTTGGTTCTACTGTCAATAAAATAATGACATAACTTGCCTGGATTCTTGTGTTGATTAAGTGAATGACTGAAAAGGGTCAAGTTCTTCATAAATAATGAGCTGGTCCTCCTCATAACTACAGCACAAAGTGATCACACTCAATGCTGTGATATGTATGTCAAGCCAAAAAGTTATTGGGATAGAATGACAATTCAAAGGTGTTATAAATTATATAATTGAAAAATTCATGGTCTAGAAATGTTAGCTAAGATTACTAATTTTAAAGTTTATAGTTAGAATAAAGGGAAAATCATTACTGGGACTATTCAATTTTAAGCTAGGAGATTTACATAACTTCAATAGATTGATAGGGTTATAAATCACATACAGCACTACAATGTGTCAGTTATCTACTTTTTTGATGTCTATCATACATCTATATTATTTCAGTCTCTTGAGAAATATAAAATCACTGTCTTATTATTTTGCATGCTACATATTCAGTAATGGTGTCTCACTTCATTCTTTCATGAACCCATTCATTCAATAATTATATTTTAAGTTTTTAGATGCCAGGACCTATTATGTGTACTTGGCTACAGATTTGAGCATGATTAATGAAACCTTTGACCCCTCAGAAATTACTGATGGATGGCTAGGGTGTATTGTTGTGGTCATCAGGGTAAAATGAAAAACAAATAAATACACTTGTTTACTTGGTAGAGAGGATTATGAAAGGCAGACTGGGAAATTGATTGGGAAGATGCAAGTACTATTTTGGATTAAGTTTTCTCCCTAAAGGAATGGCATTTGAAGACACCTGAATGAAGTGAGGCTCTGAATTATAGAATGAATCAATAAAAGAGCATTCCAGACCTTGAGAGTAGTAAATGCAAATGCCCTGGTACTGGAACATCCTTAGCATGCTCCTGGACACCAAGGACAGGTGTGTAGGGTGGAGGAAATGAAGGAGAGCTGGAGAGGTGGCAGTGACCCTATCAAATGAAGCCTGATAGGATGGGAAAAGGATTGTGAATTTATTTTCAAAGAAATTATTTTGAGCTTGCTTACAGAACCATCACATTCAAAAGATCACTCTAGCAGTTATGTGAAACATCTTCTCAGAGGGTCAAAGGAAAAGGCAGGTGACAGATGGCTAAGAACTTACTGCAGTAGTCTAAGTGAGAAATGATGGTGACTTTGGCTAGACTGTCAGTTGGAGAAGTTGGTCAGGAGATTTTGAAGATAAAACCAATGATGATGTATTATTTGTGAGGTATGAGAGAATAAAAGGATTCAAGGATGGCCCTAAGTTATGGGTCATAGCAAATGGCAAACTGTATAATATTCATAGATAAACAAATTAAGAAAGAATGAGTTTGAGGAATTTAATTAAAGGATATATTTTGGAAATGTAAATTTGAGATTCCTATTAGGTATCAATTTAAATAGAATTGGTAGGCACTGAGATATTTTATTCAGATGTTGAGGAGACAGGTCTAAGTTCCAGAGATAAATGTTGCTGTGTTACTTTCAGAATGGCATGCAAAGCAATTCACAAATGTGACTGTGTAGGAAGTAACATCACTAAAGATGTCAAATGATGAAGCAATGTAGCCTTTTATGGATAGGAACAGGAAAACATACAAAACAAGAGAATATAAAGTTAAAATGAAAGCAAAGCATGGGGGTTTTGGTGGCCAAATGAAGTGTGCCCCAAGAAAGTAAGAGGAATTGACTTTCTCAAATTCTGCTGTGAGATCATGTATGAAGACTGAGGAACAGCCACTTCTAGAATATTCACTGCAAAAGCTATTTCAGCGTTTCCTTTTGCTTCTCCTTGAAAGGAAAATTACAGATAATTCTATTGTCATATGGTATCCTTATTCCCTATTTATCTTTTGTTTCCTATTTTATTCACCTGTTTGCCCTTCTTGTTGAAAGAAAAGTAAAACAAAATAATAACCTTGTGCATATACACACATACATGCAAGTAAAAAGTAAATTAGTTTCTCATTATCATTTTACTTAGACCTATGTATAAATTTACCAGGAGAAGCTCAAAAGTGAAGTTAAGACTCTAGCCAACAGTAGCAAAATTTCCATGTGTTTAGGGATGCCTGGAATGTTATGGCGGAACTGTGCTTTCCACAGAACATTTTATATTAACATCCTATCGATTTCACTGGCATTTAATTTTATACATAAATTTTAATTCTCTTTAAATATAGGAAATAGAAATTGTTTATAAAGATTTTGTGAGTACTCCCCTCTACCATATTTGTTTTATCACACCAACATGTGAATTAAGGTGACATAAACAGTGGTTCACTTTAGGTCAACACTGACTTCTGGTCTAATTCTCCAAATATTTCTGTTGTTATTGACTTGTTTTGTCTTGCATTTTTCCCCAGTATTTGATCATTATTTTCCCAGGGTCTTTTCTAAGCACTAGGACCCTACCTAGTTGTTACCTGATAGGTCATGGGCTACAGAGCCTCAGTGAGAAACAGTGTTCAACTTTGTCCACAGGTAATTTTGTTTGGGAAAAGGTTGGAAAGTCATGGTAAAACTGCCATCAGCTTGCTTTCTGGCCAGTCTCAGAGATACTGGAATGGAATCTTAAAACTTGTGAAATACTTAAAACTTGAGAAAAAGCGGCTATTTCAGACTCACGGCAAATTTGGGTAAAACTTCCCTATGCTAAAGCCCACTGTTTCTATGGCTCTATAATTTCAGTTCACATTCAGACTTCTCTTCCCTAGAAGCAGTAACTGAAGACTAGACAATTATCTAAATGCAGTAAATGAACCCAGGATTCACTTCAGAAATGATGCTGGAAAGAATAAACAAAGAAGAAACCCAGAAAATGGCATAGAAGTGGCATAACAGGAAAAAAAAAAAAAAAAAAAAGAAAAGAAAAGAAGAGAAGCAACAAGGAAGTCTGAGGTTTTGCATTAATAAAAAGAAGAAGAGAAAGAAGAATGAGGAGGAGGATGAGAGAGCTGTCCTTCATGAAATCAAAATTTTAAAGTTTTTCATGAAGAGCCCAAGTCAGGATGAACTGGAAAAACAGGACTACAACTTTCAAACACTGATCTCAGCATCCCTTCAATACAGTCATTAACTTAAGAGCAACATCATCTCTGTTATTTTAATAAGGTCTCAATAATAATGTTCAAAAGTTTAAAAATCAAAGTCATATAATTCTATATAGATGTTAACTATTATTGTTTGATAAATTCATCAGAAAATGGGAGGCCAAAGGGGATTCTACAGAGGTGATCTATTCTTAAAATCTGGAGAAATTTGGGGAGATAATAAGATCAATATCATGATGTAGAAAGATGATAAAGAAAGATTAAAGAAAAGGCAATTGGAAACTCTAGGAAATTGCAAAAGTGCATAGAAAGAAATATGGAGTGCACTAGTAGAGTATCCAGAAAACAAACAAAAACTGTTTACATTCAAATGTAAAGTACTGTTTTTCAACTTTCAGAGTTAATAAACAGGTAAAATAAACATGTTATATGTATATTCAGAGTAAACATACAGAGGAAAAATGAGCACTTTGTTTTTATTTTATTTTATATTATTCATATTATTTATTTGTTTATCTGTTCAGTGATAGTAGGGTTTAAACCTGGGGGTGCTCTACCACTGAGCTACATTCCCAGTCCTTATTTTTTTTTTTTTTATACAGGGCCTCACTAAGTTCCTGAGGCTGGCCTTGAACTTGTAGTCCTCCTGCTTCAGCCTCCTGGATCATTGGGCTTACAGGCATTCACCACCATGTCCAGCTCAGAAATGTGCAGCTGAAATAGGATGCTCATCTGATGAGATAAATATCAAGAGACATTATGCTTGCTTGAACAAGAAGAAGTGTAAGTAAACTAAAGTTTAAAAGTATATGCTAGAAGAACTTAATTACATGAGGTGAGGGAAGGGAATGGAAGAGAATATCAGAACGTCTATTGGTGACCTAAATAAATCTTTATATTCCAGAATAATAATATTTAAAGTTGATAAGTCAGAAGTGGTACTGTAATTTTATGTTATTTTTTATATATAGAACTAAATACTAGGAGACCAATTAAAAATGAAATGTAAGGATTTTAAAGTGCCTCAGGAGTCTAAGGATTGGATACAGTACAGAGGAATGGGCTCAGAATGGTTGTTTCCATTACTTTCCTGAACTCTTGGTGATGTAGCATGTGTTAATATCAGTAAATGAAACTATAGATGCACATCAATCTATCTGTACCTCTGTCTACAGAGTCAGGTTCGCCTGGACAGAGAAATAGTATGAATGACTGGAATCAATTACAGGTATTCACCAGGAGACCTGTTAAAAAAAAAAATGCTTTAGGAGTTCAGAGTGTCCCTTCTGAGTAAAAGGACAGACCTGCAGTCATTCAGCTATTCTTACTGCTCCTCCAGGACAGGCCACGTGTTTTCTCAAGTGGAAGTTGTGATTCCAGAACATACAAGAAAAAAGGAAAAGTTGTCCTCCTCAAAACTCCTTCTATCTCCACATTTCCTCTTCTAATCATCTCTCTGAATGCCAAGAAATTATATGCTGTCCAGTTCTAGTATATTTTACTTCCTACAACAAAACATGAGCCAGAGCTCAAGGAGTTAACACATTTCCTTCTCAGGCTAAAACCTAACCTTAATTGCATGGTGTTTATTCCTGGCATTTCCAGTCTCCCAAAGAGACAAGGTTACATTGTAGTCTCTTTGTGCTCATGTATGTTTGTGGGTTCTTGTTGAGGGGGGGTAAAATGCTTCCAACTTACCACACTCAGAGAAAGAAATCATAAATCAGCAGGTCAGTCAGGTACTATTATTTCACCTTTAACGTTATTATGTTTTCAATACAATATTTCAATGGATTTCTTTCTGCATAATAATTTATCAAGAATTACTAAAACTCTAATGAGCTCAGAGAACTCTGGCTCCAATAAAATGAAACCTTTATCACAAATTGGTTGAGCCCATGACTGCAACTTAATCATTCAATTGTATATAAGTCACGTTGTATTTTTATGTTGTAGGAATAAGTTCCCAGGGAAAGAAAACTCATTTTAAAACTTTGGGCTATTAAGCTTTAAATGGTAGAACACTGGTGAAATAAAATTGAATTGGGCCAAAACGTAGAACACTTGGAATCCAGCCACTGTTCCACAAGTAACAGTTCATGTGATACTTGGAAAATCTTCTGGCCTCACTTGGTTTTAGTTTACAAATGTAAAAATGAGAGATAGGTCTAAATAAATAAAAGGAAAAAAAAAAAAAAACTCTTTATAAAGTCATAAGAATTTGAAACACTAAACTCAAGAGTTTTCAGTGACTACTGCCAAGTAGATTTCATATGTGTGTGTGTGTTTTTCATAGAAATTCTTTTCTGACTTAGGCAAAAAATTTCAGCATTGTGGGCTAGTATCAGGTATGATCCCACTTAGTGTAGAGTAACCATGCATGTTTTAGGTATTATAATTCCCATTTTATGAATGAAAATAATGAAACTCAGAGCAAGTAAGGAATTTTCCCAAAATCATACAGTAGATAAGGTATAAAGATACAAAGACTGGATTCAGGTATATCTAATTCCAGAACACTGCTCTCAGTCTTTTAAAACACAAAACAAGCCAACAACAACAACAACAACAACAAAAACCTAGTGCAACTAAAATTGTATTTCATTAAGTTACACATAGCACTATCATACCTAAACAAACAAGTTCTTTCCTATAGCCTACTATGGAATGCACACTGCCCAACTAAAGACATAAGGGAACAAACAGAAACACTTGTCCTACACTTACTCCAGATGGAATCAGTGACCCAGCTCTGACTAATCCTGCTCAGGCTTACCTGGTGAACCAGGAACAATAAAGGGGTTATTAATACCAATTCCTTGCCCCATGAGAACATAATGAACAATAGTTAGAAACATTTGTCAGAGGAGAAACACAATAAATTTTTGGAAATCTCTTATGAAGGTTCAAACAGTGACCTCTCCGTATGGGAATCATGATAAATGTGCAGTTAAAAAGAAAAACAATATCTTTAAGTTGTCCTTGAAAATATCTTAAGTGGATTTCTCAGGAAAGCATATTGTTGGATTAACCCTATTAGCTGAGGACAATAACTTAAAATTCTATTAAGTGCTATTGAAAAAGGCTAAGAAACTTATAGCTAGGAAATGGTTCTCACACTCATGTTGGAGCTATAGAAACCATCTCATCAGAAGCTTCAAGAATCAAAGGAAGTTGGGTCTCCAGGAACACTCAATTTATTGTTGTAATGGATGCCGAGTAGAGGTCACTCATTTACTTGCTTTATAAAAGGCTTTTATGACAAAGAATCAGGTCAAGATAAGCCACTATGCTTGGTTCATTATTTGAAACATAAACCATTTAGGTATCAATATTAGAAAACAGTTTGAGCCAATGTAAAAAGGGAATGAAGAAACAAAGTTACTAAAAGATAGAAGCTTTAAACTATTCCAAACAGAAAGAAAACAAGAAAAGGTTTCCTTCAAACAACAAAAACAAAACAAGACAAACTGGGAAGAGACATTATTCTTAAATATTTGCAAATTTTATCTCATTTATTAATGTGCATTAAAAGTTAGCTAGATATAGCAAAGGAAATGCAAAACTGTTCTTGGAAGGTTAATAAATAAAAATATTGGAGATATTGCTGAGTAGTAGAAAAAGAAGACTGAAACTGCTTGGTGTTCTGAAAGTCAAAGAAATGGACATGGTATTGAAGGATAATGGATCATGCTTCTAATATTAAACATGATTTTATTTGTAGAGTGAACTTATTTGTGACACTGCAAAGAAAAACGGAAAATTTCAATTCTTCTTTTAAACTTAATGAATAAACCTAGCAGAAGATAGTAACCCTACAACTTCTTTAAAAGGAGGAACTGGAGACTGAATTTTCAGTCCAATTCAAATTATGCAATTTTAGAGCTGTAGTTGTTTTTTTTTTTTTTTTTTTTTTTTTTTTAGAAAATAAAGACAGTTCATAAAGAACTGATCCTAAGCAATTAAATTAAACTGGCTTATGTCAAATTCTTATGGTATTTTTTTTGAATATATAACTATGGAATAAAATTTACCATCACTCTATTCATCAAGGGTTGGGAAGACAGAGTAATAGGCTGATAAAAACTTTAAGTAAACTAGTGTATTAGACTATATGAATGTTATATAGACAAATGTGCAAACTTTTCTATGCCTTTTTTTTTAAATCAAATGACATATTTTGCATGGAATAAAGATGTCTAAAATAACCTCTCTTTTACAGATCTCCTGAAAGGAATGAGGAAATGTTATGGGAATATTATCCTTCCTATTATTTAACATGCCCATAAAGTGAAACTGTCCTGTTCTCTTAAGAAATCAATCTAACCCATTTAGCAGATCACCTTTATTAATAACTGGACACAGTTAATGCCTTTGAATTTATAATTAAAACAAAAATTTCAGAGGCAGTTTAATTAAAGACCATATGTAGTTCTCTGTTCCATCAATGTAGAAACTGGAATTCATTGTTTTCTAAGGTCTGGAACAAGAACAATTATATAAAACAGTTAAGAAAATGTGATCAAGATGAATAATGTAAGTTGGTATGCTTATTTCTCCAAGGTAACAGACTATGTATTTAACAAAGAAAAGAGAAGAAATAGTCCAAAATACCAGATAAGTATTTACAAGTATTTTCAAATATCAAATAAAATTTAATCTATAGCAAATTCTTACTGAGCACTTGACTGCATATCCATTTTTTCCTAAAAAAATTTTACAACAATATTTGTTACAAGTTTGATTTATCAAAAGTAGCCAACTCTACATTTACCCTTTTCCTCCTTGTCTTAGGCTACCAAAGAAAAGGAGGAAGAGGGGGGAAATGTGAAGAGAAAAGAGAAGATGTTCTGAAGAGCTATGTGTAAGGGTTTATATAGGGAAAAAAGACTCTGTTCTACACTTTCTGTTTTCTGTTTCTGTATATGCTGGGACATCAGTGCTTCCCATCATTGTTGGAACAACCTTTTAGTAAACTAAATAATTCAAATGTATTATAATTTTTATAAATATTAAGTGTTTCTGAGGCTTCCCCAAATTAACAATTTATAAAATTTATTTTAGAAGTATGCTTTTAGTTGATGAATACACTAGAAGCTGTGAAAATTAATTCCTTTCAGACTGGCAGTCTAGCTCAGAGCTTACTATTGATTGCCTCAAATTGTCCCTATTTCTCATACCGTTTTCTAAACAACAACAACAACTTGGGTTTTGACTCTGCCAGTTTCACTTATCTGCACTATCCCTAGAAAGAGGACAAATACACACATATGATACCTCAAGATCAATCTCTCTGTCTCTTTTTTCTTTTTTGCAGTACTGGAAATTGAACCCAGGTGTACTTCACCTCCAAGTTATACCCCCAGTTCTTTTTATTATTATTTTTTAATTTAAGTTTCAAACAGGGTCTCCCTAAGTTGCCCAGGCTGGCGTCTCAAACTTTCCATCCTCTGGCCTCATCAGCCTCCCAAGTAGTTGGGGTTACAGATATTTGCCACTGTACCCTGTGATACCTCAAGATCTTTTCATGTTTTCCCCAAATTACTTTCAGTGGCATGTTATTTCCTTTAGGAATTTTATTTTTCACTCTGTGACCTGGTGGAGGCCAGCAGCTTAACATTTTGACCAAATAGAAATTCTAAGCTTTTAAAATTCTCATACTCAGTAAAATTTCTATTAACAGAAAACTTTGTAATGGTCCTGCCTACCAGTGATTAAGATGTGTGATCTTAGACAAGTCATTAAACTTGGCTTTAACTCCCTAGAATATATTTTCTGTAGTCACATCATTTCTAATACAGAGAATGTTAAGGTTCAAAAGTGCTTATTGTTCTGGAGCAAGAAGACTATCCACTTCAACATTCTGTCATTATAACAGGACTTAAAATCTACACTGTGAATGTAGTGGTCATAATTGTGGATCATTTCCCCAAAAAACACTTTCACAGGCTCATTAAAATTCCAGGTACAACAAGGAAGAATAAACACTGATTTGTTTATGTAGCTGAGGGTAAAGAAATTGCATGCACCTGACCCAGTTAGATAAATGGGAGAGGTTTTGTTGCCAAAAACTTAAACACATGGCTAATACATGAATAAAATAGTTTTGAAATGTCTGCTTCTGTTTTCTATGATATTCACATGCAATAAAACGCTATATTCTCAGGGAATAATTTCAAGAGAATGATGAATTTCTACACAAATGGGGAACATTTCAACTACAAATCCAGCAGTTGCCTCCAGATAGGGGATGTGACATAAGGTTGGAGTCCTATCTCCATGAATTATAAGTCCTTTGACAGTCACCGCGAGTAGGTGCTGAGTACTCACTAAGTGCTGTGGCACTATGACAAGTCGCTTTATCTGTGATGTGACTTAATATTCATCAAATCTCTTTGAAGTAAATAATTTTCAGAAAGGGAAACAAATTCTGTCAAAGTTCATGCTAGCAACAAAGAGTGGAAGCAGGACATACCTGGCAACTTATTTTTCCTTTCATTACCAATATAGTTGCTTCTTCCCTTCTTTATTGATGTTCCTAACCATTGTGTACTTCCATACGTGAAAAACATAGAGGTCCATAGAGCCTTCAGACTTGGTTTCCCCAGGCAATACCATGGGTAAGGGCTGACATGAACACCGAATCATCACCTTCCCTGTGTTCCACACTCTGATCACACACAGCTCTCAAACAAACCTACAATAAAAAAGCTCTCTGGCACTCTTTCTCTGATAACCTTTGGTAACTTTCTGCTTCAGTTCCCTACATGTACCCCATTAAGACCACTTATATTTTAAACACTAAAGCATAGAGGAACCCAAAAATAAGTTAAAAAGAGACAAAATAAAATAAAGCATGGAAGAAATGAAATATTTCTCCACAATAATTTCTTCTCAAGATAAGATGAAAATTACTGGCAGCCTACTTAAACTGAAGCTCCCTGATACAGTAGGGCCTGGGACAGTCATCATTTGCAAGATATGTATGGCACATGGGGCAACATGTCATGAATTAGGCTGAGAGTAACTTTTAGTTGGAAGTCATTCCAGTTAGGTCACATAAGAAACAAAATATGTTTTTCAATTGGAAATGTATTGAAATTCTGATTTCTGACCTGGATCTGTTGCTGAAGCAAATTTATTTTGTGTTGTTGCTGCAGGAGCTGCTGCTGTTGTCTTGCAATCTGTGGAGAAATGGCACACGAAAAAAAATTAAAATACATTGAAGTTATTGGGAGAGGGGGTAATTACCTATGTTCTGTTTCTCAGAGTTTTATTTTGACACTGATCAAGATGATGAAAACAGATGTGCCCTGCTCCTAAATTGTGGTCAAGTCATCCTTAAGTAGGATCAAAGAATTATATAGTCTCCAGAACCAGATATTCTTCCTTTGGCCTAAAATAAATGAAGCCCAAGATACTTCAGCAATGATCTATCCCAGTAAGAAGCAGTAGGGATTCAAAGTCCCTCTTCCTGGTGATATATTAAGAAGCCACTGTTCTGACCTTTCAGCCCTTTTCTACAAAAGAAACAGCATTGCATAAATGGGGGTTGTTGTGACCAAGGGGTTCATAGAAGCACACATTATAAAGAGACTAGATACAGTGAAGTTTTGGCAACTTTTTTGTTGTTTTGTGATAAACACTGTTCTCATTTTGACTTTCTACAAACCTCTAAGGGTCAACTCTCCAGAACATCCTATTCTAGTGGTATCTCCACCCATTTCTCTACCAAAACAAGGTCACCAATCACTTCTATTAAATTCTGAAATGTGTTTTAATGATCACTTTTTAATGTTTCCTCAGAATCTAACCCTCAAACACCTTTTCTCGATCATGAACTCTTCCTATGCCATAACACTTTCCTAGTTTTGTTGCTACCTCTCTGCCTAGCGATCCTCTAAGGCTCAATTGTAGACACTATTCTTTCCCCTCTGTGTGTACTTTCATATTAATGCCAAGTGCTTTGAAATATGTTTCTCTGGTCTACACCTTTGTTTTAAGCTTCAGACCTAAGTACCCAGAGACATACTCAAAGGTACTTTGCGGTCAACATATCCAAAACTAAAGTCAAACTAAAGTCCTATCCCAGGGAACAGCAAGATCACTCCCTGGTTACCTACAGTTTAAACAACCTCTGCACTTACTTAACACAGTGCCCCATCCTATGACTCCAAATTCATACTTTCTGTTTCTCCTAGGGAGAAGTCCATACATTCAGTGAGGTTAAGGAGTGTGCACATTTTGCTCGCTATTTGCACAGAGTCTGGTATAAAAGGGATACTGAATGAATATTTGATGAGAACACAAGAACCAATAGGTGAGAAGAAAATTTTAAATAATATATTACATGATATAGAGTAGAAAACCATCACATGAGAATGCAACTTCTAGCCTCATGAAACCTACCACCATTTTATAAATGAGCTCTAGATCTCATTTTCACCTAAAATAAGTGATTCTCAGCACCATGATTTATCGTTTTTATTACAAAAATATATCCCTGAACCTCTGTGGTAGAAAATTATAATTCAGGAAAACATTGATACATCACTGTGAGTAAAAGAAAAGAACTCATGTGATGGAAATGGTTCTGCATGACTACATTATGACTTTGATTCCTTCGTGAACTTGGGTAAAATTATGATTTCATAATATTTTCATTTTATCATTGGAATATGTTAAAAAATGAACACTCCTTTTTTTCTGAAGAAATGTAGGAAATGATAAAAAAATATATATATGTAATTCCTTTCCTTCCATCTAGTTCTTCCCTTCCACTTATAAATACTTGAATTGATATTCAAATCCTTTCAACAATGTGGTGAGAACACTTAATGAACCTAACCAAGGCACACCTCCATGCTCCTCCTGTTCTGAGCCGCTGAGCCTTCTTCCTGGATTGCAGTAATAGCCACTTATTTGTTCTTTGTCATTTGCTATCAGTCCCTACAGTGGATTACAAATCAACACTCAGAGATATCTTCTTATAAGTTGTGTTGTGTGTTTTTCCTCTTTCAAAACCTTTGTGCTCACTGAGAGCACAAGCTGGATACCATATAACACCAGCAAACCCATATGATTTGGCCTCCTGCTACCTCTCTGGTTTCATCTCCTCCTTTTTTCCCTGTCACTTCCTCACCATACTTCTCCCCTGTCTCTTGAATACACCAAGAATGTTGTTGCCTCTCAAGCATGTGCCAACTCTTGGGTCTTTGCACTTGCCTTCCCCTTTAATCTGGACCACACTGGCTCAATGGCCATCTGGCTCACTCCCTTTTTCTCCTCTCAGACTGCTCAAATGATACCTGGTCAATGAGTTCTTCCCTCAATACTTTAAGAGAGCTTATCTCTCTACATGATGCTCTCATCCCAATTACCTACTTTATTTTTCACCATAATATATAGCCATACATACTATAATTTAGTAATTTATTTATTGTCTGGCTCTCTGAACTAGAATTCAATAGGTGAGGGCTTTTTGTCTGCTTTACTCCCTTCAGTATTTCCAGTAATTAGAACAGAACCTGGCATTAAATTTGTGCTTAATAGATATTTGTGGAATAGATGAACACAGACTGGAGCTCAGAATCTGGTGGGAAGGTTGATGGCTAAGTGGACCCATTTATCTCTGTAAGGTACAGAGACCTGGGACATCCCGCCCTTAATAGGGAATCCTGGGAGGGGAATTCTCAAGAGAGGCAAACCAAAATACTGGATCTTCAAAGTATTAATGTCCTTCCTGACAAGATCTGAAACCGCAGAATGGTGACTATGCTAGCCAGCTCCATACAGTCAAGAAGAGTGGGAGAGAACAGTGGGTTCTAGAAACTGGACCTGTAGCTTTCCTGAGGGACTACCTCTCAGACAGTAGAGGCAGCATTGCCAAGCATCTCTCCATCACTGGAAAGAAATTCTGGAAGGGGCCCTGGGTTTCTAAAGTTCCAAGGAAAATGGTAAGATTTCTTGAGAAAGTAAAACATTCTAGAATCATATAGGGATATGATATTCAGGGATGGGTCAGAGTGTGAAATAAAAAGAGACTGCCTCTCTATTTGCGAATGCTTTTCAGAAAAGTGTGCCCTGAAAACCCCCAAAGTAAGTAGGTATTCTCTACAAAAAAAAAAAAAAAAAAAAAAAAAAAAAATCCCCATCTGAACTACATTTTTCAGAGGCTCTTAGGATTCTCCAGAATTCAGGAGAGTGAAGACATTAAAAGCTAAGGATAGGAAACATGTTGTTTTTCTACAGTGTGACAGGCAAGCATTCTGAACTCATTTATTGCAAAGCTAAAGCAAGAAGAATATGGGCCATATCTAGTAACTTGCCAACAAATCTTTAAGAAAAGTGATGAGGCATTTCATTCAAAATAAAAATACCATCTCTTCAGCAGAAATGAACCAACAACAAGAGGAAAATGAAAAAGAAAAACGGGGGAGGGTAGTATCTTCAAACTATTCAAAAGAAGTAATCTGAGTATTTCTTTACCTCTTTCAACCCTGCTAGTATACTCTTTGGAAGTTGTTTTGAAGGTTTTGCAGAGATGTGTAAACATACAAATACCCTTGATTAAATAGTGGCCATTCTCCACTTGGGACACTGAGTGAACTGTGCCCAGGACATGGAACAAAGGGCTACAGCCATGGAAAAGTGGCACCATCCTTGTATGTAAACTGACCCTATGACACCCTCTATCTTACCTTCTCTTTACTACTAATTCTTGCTACATATTTGTCAATTTTTACTGCCTGACTTCTGCTGAAACACCATAGAAGCTGCATTATTAATGGCAAACGATGAGAATCTAAATGACAAAACTAGTAGCTTCTAATCAACCTCAAAATGACAAATTTTTGTAGCCTATCACTTCTTGAAAATCTCCATTTTCTTTGGTTCTCTTGGTTTACGATACTGCACTCATAGCCCTCCTTCTGTATCTGACTGCTTCTGGGTGTGTTCACTTTCTTCTCTGTCAGCCACATGCCAGCGCTTCCCAGGAGGACATACCCTGAGCTCATCTTTCTCATGATGTCGCTGTATTTTAAGGCTTATAAATCTGTGACTCCTCTGCATGAGACTCTCTGGCCCCAGGTACCAATATGGCTGCCTCTAGGTCATTGAGATAGGAGCTCAACTCCTACAGCTCTAGAAAGACATACCACCCAATCTAAGAAGTACTATCTTGTCACACCAATCAATATTTATCACATTACTCTTATATATCTCTGAGTTACTTTTCCCTCTCTAATACTGTCTTATTTATCTGTCCTTTTAATCATCATCTTTTCACTAGATTTCAGGAGAATTGTCTCTGTGGTTAATTGAGATAAACCTGAGCAAAAAGCACAGTGCCTAGCATATAAGAAGCACTGAATTACTACTTGTCGAATAAGTGAATGGATCTTATGTACTACAGTAGTGTAAACTATAGTCTCCAGGTAGGTAATCTAAGAAACTTAGTAGTTCATCCCTTTCTTCCACACTACTGATTTGGATTTTCTAGCTGCCTCTCACATACCTCTAACTGGACAACCTGGTATAAGCTTTAGTTCAGCATAATAAACCATTTTCACCTCCAAATCTGCCCTCTGCCTGACCTTCCATATTGGTGGTATTCATGTTCTCACTCTCCTTCTACCCAGGCTCATCACCTTTCCTCTCCCTTTTTCCCACTCAAAAAATTCTACTGACCAAAACACTTTCACCTGTTCATTCCTGTCTCCTCTCTGTTCATGTTAATTACCTTCTTAGTTTAGATTCTCACACATTATTATTTGAACTATTAGAATAGCTTCCTCACTGAAAATTCTGTCCCCTAATTGGAATTCACTTCACTTTACTGAACCCCACCTATTACTCAAAGCATCTAGAATGTCACCTGTCTAATAAATGTTTTTCAAAATGTTCCTGTCTGGAAAAATTTTCTTGACTCTCCATGTTTTTTTGGTACTTATGTCATGACCCATCAGAATTTATCTTATTTATAAGTACAGTATCCTTTGCCAAAAATGCTTAGGACCAGAAGTGTTTTAGATTTCAGATTGTTGGGGATTTTGGAATAGTTACACATACATAATGAAATGTCTTGGGTTGGAGACCCAAGTCAAAACATGAAATTCATTTGTGTTTCTTACACATCTTAAACACCTAGTCCAAAGGTAATTTTATACAATATGTGAAATATGCCTGTGTTTTGACTGCAACCTGGAATCATGTGGAATTTTCCACATATGGCATTAAGTCAGCACTGAAAAAGTTTTGAATTTTAGAAAATTTCAGGTTTTAAGATTTCTGATTATAGATTCTCAACCTGTGCTTCCACCAACATAGTTTCCACCAACATAGTTAATAAGCTTCTTAAGATCTGCGTGTGTGTATGTGTGTGTGTGTGTGTGTGTGTGTGTTTTGTTTGTTTGTTTTGCCATTTTATTTACCTAGATGGGGCTGGACTGAAGGACTCTTATTCTCCTTTGGATGCCTCAAATAGTGATTGACAAAAACCAAGCAAAACAATGTCTAAGGAACCCGTCAGTACCTTTGGATCTTACTCACCTGCTCTTGTTGCTGCTTAGCCAGCTCCATTTGCTGGCGCTGTTTCTCAATCTGAGATGCAGCCAGTTTCTTCTGCTCGTCGTGGGCAGCCAACAGCTGCTCTCGCAGACTTGTCAGCTGATTGATCATACCCATGAGCTGCCTCTCTTTCTCAGCTAGGCTTTCTGGAGTCCCTGAAAATAACAGGATAACAAAACATATACGAGCAATGAGAAGAATGATCTTTCAATGACAATGACTGTCATATAAGGAACTAGTTGAAATATAAGGTTCAATCCTCATCTATATGAAAACATACACTTACCTTTTTTTAGATTTTCACTCAGCCATTAAAAGTGATGGCTATTTGCCCATTACCTAACATCAGAATAAACAAACATTTTAAAATCTTGACCACAATAATCTAATGATTTTTTGTTTTTACTTTACAAATAAATTAAAAAATTTTGGCTGAGCATCTGCTACTTTTTTTAACATTTATTTCTTAGTTGTAGTTGGACACAATACCTTTATTTCATTTGTTTATTTTTATGTGGTGCTTAGGGTCGAACCCAGGGCCTCACATGTGCTAGGCGAGCACTCTACCAATGAGCCACAACCCCAGCCCTGAACATCTACTACTTTTAATGTTCTGTGCTGGTATGTAGGGAATAAAAGATGTCTAAAGTAGTTTATGACCCTAGAGTTTAAATTACACAAAGAGGCAAGAGGAAGACATGAAAATATAATGGTTATAAATTTTAAGAGATCAAAACATTATTATCTGTGATAGGATTCTCCTTTCCTTAACAAAAAAATCCTGAAGATTCAGAATTAAGAAATCCTTCCTGAAAATAACAGGAAATTTGGGGGTTTTTGGTGTTGCCCAGTGCTAGAGTGCATGCTAAGTGTGTGCTAGGCCCTGGCTTCTATCTCCAGAGAGGAAATATCTATTTGGCCAATCAGGTTTTAGACAGTTTTGCCATATACCCTCAGAAGCTATCTTTGAGAACAGAATCCACTTAATAGAGCAAATATTCAAGTTTGTGGCTATCTTGAGCAGTGAAATATGAGTGGCAAATTCATATCACATTATGGTTACCTAAGGTTAGACATGGATCTAAGGTTTGGAGAAGTCATGGTAGTCATTTGAAAGAAATGGTATGCTCAAGATATTAAAACATACCAGTGAGTCTTCTTCAGTCAGTTAAATTACTTATTTGTTACACTAGAAATGCATGCTATTCCCTGAAACAGAATAAACACCACTTTTAATTGTTCTTTCAAAACTCACAAGATAGACAAGACCCCTAAGGTAAAGTACTTGCACTAGAAAGGAACACAGTCTGTAATTACAATATTCACTTCAAACATAAGACAGTAAGCACTATTTATCAATGCATTTGACACCTGTGAATGTAATTATATGGAAGGATCTCTTAAAACTCAGTCGACCTTCCCTACCCAACTGCATTTCACTTTACCAACTTATGATGAAAAATCATGTGCTTTTTTGGGAAGTAGTAGCTATAGTCAGTGGCTTATAAATATCATGTGCCCAACTGGGAAGGAAATAAAGTTTCTAAAAATGCCTCTAATATACTTCTAATGAATGAATATCCTGAAAGAATGGCTGTGTGAAAATAAAGCAAGAACCATTATTTTTGTATTCAATTTCTTATTATCCAGATCTAACCTTGTTTAGGGCAGGTGACCAAAAAATTTGTTGCTAGTAATTTATCATTAACTCAGCTATTTGGATCCCTCCAGAAAAGAAGAACATTTAATTTAAGATAATAACTACATAACTATTGCATGCTAATATTAAATAATCTCAATATATCCAGGGAAGATTTCCTTAATGAAAATATTGATATGATAACAGATTAGCATCTTCCTACATCGCTAAGAGAAAACTGAGGTACTGTCATGTTTCAAGGAGTACACAGTAGGTAGGAAGAGTGATACACATCACATCTGGGAATGATAAAAAACTTCAAAGGGTAATTCCACTTCTAGATTTCTTTAGAAATCAATCCCAAAGAAAAGTATAAGAAATGTAGAGAAATATTAATAAGTGTTTTAAATGAAATACTAAAAATAATCTAAATGTCAAAATGGGAATGAACAAATAATCATGGGGCATATTTTTCAGCTATAGAAGTTATTTGAGAACTGTTTTTAATGATATGGGATCTTATTCACAATATAAAGCTAAGTGAAAAAGTTGGATAGACACAAAATATTTTGTAAAGGTACCTGAATGCATGTATCCATCTATGTTAAAGGGAGGAAAAAACTAAAAACAAATTTACCTACATATTAATAGTGACTATTTCTAGATGCTGGGATTATAACTCATCTTAATTCTTTTCTTCCTATTTTTATATTTAGAATTTTTCTACAATGAATATTATTACCATCATTACTTAAATTAAAAATATAGCTCACTGAAACATGTAGAAATATAACTGAGAAGCTCAACAGTGCATTATTCTACTTTGATAGCTCATATAACACCAAAGTGTAAAGAAATAATTTTTTGGTGGTTAGTATTAACAAATATCATTTTGGCATTCAGCATAAAGAAGATTAACAAAATTCTTCTTCCTTCATTTAGATATGTAGACAAATTTTATTTCAAATTTAAAACAAACTGCCCATATTTAATCCAAACTTAATGAACATTTAATCCACCACACTGCATCATTTCCCACCATGGCTGGCGATGATACCCAAGGCCTTGTGAATATAAGTAAGGGCTCTACTATTCTACATCTCCAAGACCTCGCTGTATTGTGAAGCCTCCTCACATGACTTTTTCTGGCCTTGAACTCACTAAAATACTTCAACTCCTAAACTGTGTATTTCTATGGTTCTAAGAAGCACACTCTGTACTTTTTTACTACTTTGAGTCTTAAAATGTATTAGTGTCAATGAAATTATCAGGTATATGCCAACCCTTAGTTTGTCTCCCACCTGTAGTAACCAATTTCTGTTTACAGAATAAGTTATCTTTGAGTGTATATCTCAGCCTTATCATTTAATATGTACTAAAGTAGAACTCACCATTTTCCTTTAATTTTAAAGCATTGTTACCCATTCAACATTCTCAGCAAATGCTGTTAATATCACCCTCACTTCTCTTCTTAACTACAAATATATGTCATTCTACCAGTAAATTTCACATGAATTTTCCCTCAAAATATTTTTTCTTTAATTTTATATTCATAGGAATAATCAATAATTATAAAGTTACATCATAAAAAAATCTCCTCCAAATACTGTCCCTTCAAAGATAATCTCCATTATTTTTTTCTTGTGTATCCTATTCTTGTTAGTACAGATTTAAGCATATACCAGAATATTTCAATAATAGCCTGCCAATGCTCCTATAATAAGGTACCAAAGACTGGGTGGGTTAAATAATAGAAATCTATTGTCCAGAGTACTGGAGGTTACCAAGTCCAAAAATAGGTTGTCAGCAGAGACAGCTGCTTTTGAGTACCATGAGGGAGCAATGTATTCTAGGCTTTTCTCCCTGGCATGTAAAGGGTCATTTTTTTCCATGTCTTTATATTAAGACCCTCTATATACATCCATGTCCAAATTTCCTCCTCTGTTAAGGATACCAGTCATATTGGATTAGGGTCCTCAGAAGTGACATCATTTTAATTAAACTAAGGCTATTAAGATCTTTCTCCAAATATGTTTCCATTCTAAGGTTCTAGGTATTAGTGCTTGACCATATGAATTTAGGGGAAGGGGAAGGTTCACATTTCAAACCATAAAAATTTCTATGACATAATGAAAAATACTCCCATACAGTATTTGGGAAATTCTTGTTCTATCCTCTTTTACCCATCTCTACAGCCATTCTTTTCCTGAAATTATTAATAAACTTTTAATTATATTTCCTGCTATCAATTACTACTCCCTCTGTAAGCATATCCTTTAAATTGGTACCAAAATTATCTGCTGAGCAAACCAATCTAGTTGTGTCACTTCCCTGTTTAAAAATGTGTATTCATCTACCACTGGCTACAGAATAAAATGAAAACTTATTCTTGAGAATGAGTAAGGTACTTCAAAACATCATTCAACCTTCCTACTTCCTTTGTGTATCCCCAATTCTAGATAGACTGAGATTTCACATTACCCCCCAACACACAGGAAGCCCCTACAAATGCCGCCCTTTAGAAAGAAGTGCCTTGTGCAAGCCATTCCTCCCTAAATATTTATTCTCCGTGTTCCAGGTCATGTATCCTGATTTTTATGGTTCTTTTTCTGATTTCTACTGATAACAGTTGCTCCCTTCTTTGGAAATCCACATAGTATGTACCTTTATTATAGTACTTAATCATTACATGGTATTATCTTATTTTTACTTTCTTTTCTCTCAACATGAGAAGAGAGAGCTATGAAAGCAGCAATTGTAAATTATTGACTTTTATATCCTCATTACTTGCTACAGGTAAAGGCAAATAGTGTATGTCCAACATAAAACAAATCATCTAACACTGTTTAATGAATTACATAAAGAAAGAGCCCCTTCCCTTTCCACTGCACTCATGTTTAGGCATGCCATATAGCTAAGATGAAAGGGGAGCTATTTTAGCTTATGTGAACTACATTGTGATTCTCCTTTTGGCTTAAGGAAGCTGAACCAAGGAATTTGAGCTTTTACAAAAGAAATCTCCTTTTATTTTTAATAAAAATACCAAACTAAGATGAAGAAATAAACCTGTTGGCTTATTTTTAAATGGACATGTTCTTCATCACAATCTCCAAGTGCACAGAGGGCTCAATGAGAAGACTGAGAAAAATGGAGAAACTAGCTAAGTCACAAAACATTCAAGGTTTTTTTTAAAAAAAAAGAAAAGAAAATCAACTAGATCCTGGGAAAACCCCATAGGCTTCCAAAACAAAAATAGAAGTTGGGCTGGGAGTGTGGCTCAGCTGTAGAGCGCTCGCCTAGCACGTGCGCGGCCCGGGTTCGATCCTCAGCACCACATACAAATAAACTCATTGTGTACAACTAAAGCAAATAAATAAATATTTAAAAAAATAGAAGTTAATGTTTATTCACCTAAATTCAGATTTATTTATTTATTTATTTTGGTACCGGGGATTGAACTCAGGGGGCACTCGACCACTTGGGCCACATCCCCAGCCCTTTTTTGTATTTTTATTACAGACAGGGTCTCACTGAGTTGCTAAGTGCCTCACCATAGATGAGGCTGGCTTTGAACTCGTGATCTTCCTGACTCAGCCTCCAAAGTGCTGGGATTACAGGCACCACCGTGCTGGGCCTAAATTCAGATTTTTAGAAGTGCATTACACAGTGATCCATGACCATGTTTGTATGAACGAGTTCCTTCTGACTTAGCCAGTTCTGGTATGCATAATTATGCAGTTGACTAGCCCCATCTGACTCAGCTACAGTGTGAGTTCATTATATGTGTTTCACTGATAGCTATTTCTGTTTTAATTATCTGTGTTCTTGTGTATTTTAATCTATGCCAGTATTCCTTCAATTCCATTAGAATGAAGATGTATTAAAAAAGACAAAAAATGTTTCATTCCTTCTTTATGCCTAATAAGTAAGGCATGTCAATAATTCAGCATTGTGTAGATTTCACAGAAGCAGTGCAGGTGAGAAGGTTCTTTAATATATTGAGACAGAGATCACGAAGCAAGGGAACCAGCTTTAATCACCCTAACTCACCAACAGAGATCCTTATTGATGTATTGCATAGCCAAAATGAAGGTGTTCCCCTTCATTGTTTGGCCTGCCTCATTTCCCACTTATTAACTGGAAGCCCTGTCAACCCTAGAACCTAGTACAAATCAGCCCATGTGTTTTTATTTCCACTTCCACATCTTAATCCAGTCTACCTTAATCTCTTGCCTTGCCTACTGCTATTATCTTCCAAGCATTCTACCAGTTTCTGCTTTTTCCATACTAAAACCTGTTCTCCAAGAGAATATTCAGAGTGATCTGCTTAGAAATGTAAATCAAATCATGTCACAGTCCTCTAAAACACACACACACACACACACACACACACACACACACACACACATCTGCACATGGAATAAAATCCAAGCTCCTTTCCCTACAAAGTCTTGAATGAGGTGGCCCTTGTCATCAGCTTTTCCTATTATCTTTTTTTGACAGTGTACTTCTTTGAGTTCCTCTATATCAAAATGCAAAATTGCTCCCAATATAGGGCCTAAGCATGTCCATTATTTCCTTCCCCAGAAAACTCTTCCCCTAGAATAGGGCTGCTCAACTTCAGCACTGTTGACATTTTGCACTACGCAATTCTTTCTTTGGGGAGCAGACTTGCGTAGTATGTGTGTCCTCCACCCACTAGATACAGGTAGGATCCCTCCCCTGAGTTAGATCACCCACAAGTATCCCCAGACATGGACAAATTCCTTTGGTAGAGGAAAGTTGTACTTCATTAAGAACTACAGTTATTTAGCGTGTAACAACAGGAATATGTTCTGAGAAACATGTCCTTAGGTGCTTCTGTTGCTGTAGCAACGGCACAGATTGTACTTACACAAACTAAGATGGCTACAGTGTCACTAGGTGGTCTAATCATCTAGGACCACCATGGTATACACAGCCCATTGTTGACCAAAACATGCAGTATAGATGCACTTCAGTGACATACTTTTCCTTTCATTATTTCAGCATGCGCTCAGTGCTGCTCTCATGGGCCTCACACTGTTCTAATGTGGGGGTACTTGAAGTGCAAGGCTAAAAAGAAGGCCTGCCCTCAGGAGTTTAACTTAAATAGAAGTGAGAATAAATACACAAATACACTCAGACCCATATAGATAGTAACTTAAAGGACAACTCCTCAGAGGACCCTCCCTGAACACTGACATTGTAAAAGCCATCATGACTTATTGTCTATCACCTCACCCTACTTCTACACTGTTCTTACCACTTCCCCCCCCCCTCCTTTTTTACTGGTGATTGAATCCAGGCTCTGGCACATGGTAGGCAAGTGTTCTACTACTGGGCTACATCCCAGCCTTTCTTTTGTAATTATTTATTTTTTTAAGAAAAGGTCTCACTATGTTGCCCAGGCTGGCCTGGAACATGTGATCATCCCACTTCAGTCTCCCAGTAGATGGCATTTTAGGCATACACCACCACACCCAGGTTGATATGTTTTTTGACTGTTATCTCCCTGTAACAGTATAAGCTCTATGATAACAGGATGTGAATTAGTCTTGTGTAAGGCTGTATTATCAGAATCTAAGGAATAATGCCCAGCACATCATGAATACCTGGTGACTATTTATTGAATGAATAAAATAAATACACTTAAGACCAAAAAATGTTCTTGATTAACCAATACTGCACAATTCTATTTATAAGGATAAACTTTAACAGGATAAGCTTAAAGTTAGGGATGATCTTAAATACAACAAAATAATTTTAAAATAATGGAAGCTGATAGTTCCTGAATATTGTTGTATTTAACTCAAATGAAATTGAGATATGTGTATATATATATATATATATATATATATGGTATATCATATATAGATATGTGTATATATATATATATATGGTATATCATATATAGATATACAGATAAAGATATATAGATATTTAATTTGAAACTAAATCATTAAATTCAAAAAAAAACCATTGGGACTATTGTCCAAATCAAGGAGAGGTAAAAATAAACCAATTCAAGAATGGAAAATGCCCTAGAATTTTAGGTCTAGTAATAAATTACAGATTATTTTCTTTTTTTAAAAAAATTAACCTTTGCCAGGATTTTTAAGAATGTTATTATTGGTGTTTCTTAGTCTATTAGTGTTACAATCTAGATAGGAAATTTCCTTGGTTTAATTTTTTTATGGAAATTTTGATTTCAACTAGTTTTCCACTTGAAGCATCAAAAATCATTCACTGTGTTTCCTTTAAAAATTCTGTGTGGTATTGGGGGTGGTGGTGGTGCATACTTGTAATCCCAGCAGTTTGGGAGGCTGAGGCAGTAGGATCTTGAGTTCAAAGTCAGCCCAGCAACATAGTGATACCCTAGGTAACTTAGGCAGACCCTGTCTCAAAATAAAAAGTAAAAGGGTTGGCAATGTGGCTCAGTGGTTAAATGCCCCTGGCTTCATCCCTGATACCAAAAAAAAAAAAAAAAAAAAAGCAAAGAAAAAAAAGAAAAAGAAAAGAAAAAAATTCTGTGTGGTATAGTACCTCAAGTATATAAAGCATTTTTATGTATCACTTAAAATATAAATTTATTAGAAATTCATGCATGATGAAAGAGCTACTATTGACTACAAACTCTAGGAGGGCAGGGATCTTTCTGCTATATCTGGTACCACAGTATCTCCAGAGCAAGCTCATAGCAAGCCAGACTGCATGTATTTAAGAAAACAAGAACATAATGAATAAAGACTAACAAGTCATTCAACATCTACAACTAAAACTCCTTTCAGTGATATTCATCCATCAAGAGTGAAAGGCAGCCTCCTTCATCAAAAGGAATGAATGGAAATGGCATTATTCCAATTTTTCAAAGGAGTATCTGTTATTTAACTTGTAAACTTGTAGAAATTAGTCCTTTTCAGTAAGAAATAATTTAGCCACATATTATTCATTGTAATATAGACATCCCTCATAAATTGGAATCAATTAAAATTAAATAAGAAACATTATATGCCTGACCATAATTACATGATATCCTCTGCTAATATTTAAACGTTTTTTTTTTTTTTTTTCATCAAAGAAACTTGCCAGGACATACTTATTATTTTTTATATGTATATAAGATGTTGAACTTTTCAAAGCTCATACCTCTTAAAAATATTTCTAATTTTAAAATATTGTTATGATCTTTGCTTTAATATCTAAAAGGTGAAGGATACTGGTTTGGATTAAAATCTATCTTCCTTAGAAAGTCTTTGATTTTAAGGGTGACTGCCATTCGAGTAAATTGGAGCACCTGACAAGTAACTGTGGTATTCACCCTGTTGTCTCAGGCTAAATGTTTTGTTTCTGGGGCATTGGAACAAGATGCATACATTAAAAATCCATAGTGAGCAGGGCACAGTGGTGCAAGCCTATATTCCCAGTGGCTTGGGAGGCTGAAGCAGGAGGATTGTGAGTTTCAAAAACAGTCTCAGCAATGGCAAGGCACTAAGCAATTCAGTGAGATCCTTTCTCTAAATAAAATACAAAATAGGGTTGGGGATGTGGCTCAGTGGTTGAGTGCCCCAGAGTTCGATGCCTGGGTACCCCCTGGCCCCCCCCCCCCCCCAAAAAAAAGTAATGAAATCAAAGGTCATTCATGTTAGCTTTAAAAAAAAAAAATCCTGATTCTATCAAATATTTTATACTATTAAAAAATTTTACCTAGTAATAGAAATTGAAATTTTAAATATCTTTCCAAGAATATTCCATTAACTTATTACACCTAAAAAATACTTTTGAAAAATATCACATTTTGTTGTCTTTGGAATATAGTCAATAACTATCATCTCAAAACAAGGAAGTTTTCATTTGTCATTTATTCTCAAATATGTACTGGATCCAAACTTTGGGCTAATAGTAAATTAGGTTGTCTACATGGGTAAGGTCATTATATAAATAGACTAATGATACAATATACTATGTGCAAGGGAGAGATCTGAGCACAGATATCCTGGATGCAAATTTGAGGGGCACTTCATTCAGATTCAGTAAGTCTAAAAGGGTTTTCAAGTTTTAAAGGATTTTAGAGTTCTCTGTCCAATTCTATTGAAGACTGATTGCCACACTCCATGTAAAAAACTGGGCAGTGCCTCTACTACAACTAAAGTATGTGGTTTTATCATCTGAATCCAACTTTTTCATACCTAAAATCAGAATAAAATGACAATCACAAGAATTTTGTAAGGTAGATGTTTACAAAATGCCTACAGGAAGATGTTTATGAAGTGATAAGCAATAAATAGTGATTTGCAACTTTTCTTAAATGATCAGATGAGGAAACAAACCAAAAGAAGTAAACTGAATTCCACAAGTACTCGAAAAATGAGGGTCACATGATGAGAAATTTTTTCGGCTCTGTATGCTTCTCAAGTAAATGTTAGTATAAAACAGAAAAAAGGCTTTAGGTTAATTGTATTATCCAATCATCTGGATCTTGTTTTAGCAAGCTTTGGAATCCATATCTACAACAACATAAATAATGTTTTCTGTAATTATTTAAAGAATCTTTGTACCTATCAAGCAAATGAGTATTTTTTAAAGTGAATGAATGCATTTTCAAATGAGAAAAAAATTAGGACACTGTTTTTTATATATAAAACCAAGATTAAATATATGAGTTGAGATTTTCAAATCATGTTTAAAACATGCATTTTACAAAGTTTGTGAAATGTCCTCATTGGTGGACTGGACATTCACATCAATGGAGACTCAAGGGCCAGTCCTCTCTTCCCATCAGTAGCTGTGTTTATGCACTGGTGTGAAGGTGATGGCATCCAGAGACAGAACAAATCAGTGGTTTATAGAGAATATAGTCACTTTTGGCTTTTATAAACATTGCCAAACTTATTTTAAAAACTTATATTTCGTGTGCCAGCAGTCTTTCTTTAATTCTTATGAAGTTTTTTACAAAAAGTGAAAACATTACTCATAAGCAACTACAGAGGAGCTATAAAACTGGCTTAGTGGATTAAAAACATAAACATTTACTTTATTTAGAAGTAAATGACTACATGTTATGTACCTTCCTTATGGTTGACTCTTATATTGAATAAATTCCAGATTCAACAGTACTCTCAGAAAATCATCAACATTTCTAACCCCTTTGTAAAACTCTGCAGATGCACATGTTTTAGGTTATTGTGCAAATATAACAGTCACAAGTTACTCTTAGCAATCCCTGTGATTCTTAAATAGTTATTGGATTTCTAAAGAATGAGTTTAAAACAACTTTGAAGATGATAAAAATCCGTACATATCAAAATGCTGAAATTTTACTTTCCAAATTTTAACTTTACAAAACTCTAATGATTCCTTACTAGATTAAAAAAAAAAAAAAAAAAAAAAAACTGGGATCTGATTCCTAGTCCAAGCTTGCTTAATTTCAAATCATCTAAAGTTATTTAGACAGAATTTCCTCTTTCAAGGCAAACATGGGATCTACATCTCTCTTTTATCTTAAAATTTTACATCTCATCTGAGAGATTATTCTCTTTACATGTTGAATCTACATAGCATATGTCTTCAATTTATGAACTCTAAAGGCTGTAGCATTGCTGAATAGATTATTTCCTTGATCCATCATTGGCAGTTCTAGAGCTGTTTGGTGTTTGCCTTAATGTCTCATCTTCCAGAAAGAACAAAATTATAGCTTTCAAAAAGAACCAATTTTATTTTATTATCTCAAATACAGCTTGCATTTTCCTTAACATTAGATATAACACTTTGTGAGTCTAAATTAATGCAGTGTGACCAGGATCAGAAGGGTTTGCCAGGGATACTAAGGGGGAACAAACCAGTCTCTAAAAAATTCTCCAGAGGAGGCAGGTAAGAATGGGATGTAGACTTTTCTGCATGACCTGGCCAGAGATCCTCCAAACAATGCCCTGCTATTACTTTATGAGGAGAGAAATAGAAGTCTGCATGCAGATATTTGTATTATAATTCTACAAATAAATATTAAGTCAGCAAAATACAAATTTTGCAATTGCTTTGTTAAAAAACAAATGATCTTTTTAGATTAGTCTAAGTGCCATGGATCCCCAGACATTGTCCTCAGGTGAAGTGCCAATGCAGTGACCTTCAGTGTAATGGAATTTCATGCTAGCTGAAACAGTGTGTGGCAGGACTGGTTGCCAACTGGAGTGCAATCATTGTTTTCCCCCTTCTCAATAACTATGAGACGATAAAAGGAATTTCTGCACCTTCCCCCCACCATTACTCAGTGCTTCTGCTACAGATAAGGGCGAAAGACTCTGTAAACCAGCCAGTTATACAACATGGCTGATTAGAAAAGAAGAAACAATAATTCCTTCAGGCAGCTAATCAGTTTATAGCATATATTGACTGCTCACTGTTGGCAGAGCTGTTTTGTCAAACTGTTTTGTTCTGCAAAACTGGACCTCCTGTCCTTTTTATGTGTTCGTTAGAGGATTGTTTCTACTGTAACTTTAAAACCTAACTGCACATTTCCAAAGTACCAGAGCATAAAATGGTATCAGTTCTAAGGCAAAATTATCTAATGTGAAAAAAAATAATGTTGTGATCTTAGAAATTAGTGACCTTTACTAACCCACATTGTTTCTTGTAAAATGAGACTGACTTTAAATGGGTATGACAGCTACTTATTGATAGCTGAAGCATCCAAATCAAATGCTATTTATTCCTCCTATTTTACAATGTTTATCATTTTTTACTTTTGAATTCTACTAGTGAGAAACACTAGTAGAATGGGATGTAGACTTTTCTGCATGACCTGGTCAGAGATCCTCTAAACAATGCTCTAAACTTTTCCAAGCTGTGATTCTCATGAAAGTAATTACCCGAACGCAACTTACAACCAGCCCTTAAGAATCGAGCTTGGTTCTCTTTGGCTATAGTCTTCAATATTCAAAAAAGGGCACAGGCTTTCTGGTTTACTCACTTGCTCTCTCTTACACTTGCATATTTCTGGGAACTAATTAAAATTAAATGAAAAATGATCGCTGTAAGTGGAGGAGCCAAGTTTTAGTTCACAAGAAGACACAGAAATTCTGCAATGGCTACAAACATCCTAACAAATGTGAAGGTTCTATGTGAATACATTACTTTAAATTTTCATTAATAAATCATCTAATAATTTGATAAGTTCATGTTTGCATAGCTGAGAAAAGCAGCCCATACTTATCCTTCCCCCTCCCAAACAAAACCTGAGTATGACTTATGCCTTTATTTGCCTCACCAAAAATAGCTGCCAAAACAACTAAGCCATTGTTCTTGTCTAACTTCTTCAGAGGTGGCAAGAAAACTACATTCCTGGGCACTGCATAATCTTCTCCCCTGACCCCCCAAGAACCTTTAGTCAAATTCATTTACCCCCAGAGGGCAACCTACTATTGTATCCTCTCCACTTTCTAGCCACCTATGAACAATGGATAGTAATTGTAACTGTCACGGGCAGTCAGCAGGAAAAGTAACCCAGTGCTTTTTTCCCCAGTTTACTGCCAAACCTGAGAGGAGCACCTAATAACCATGCCCCCAACAGAAGAAAGATCTACAGTTGCTTTTAAAATGCATCTGAAAACAGCTTTTTGAACAGAACCAGAGGACAATAACCAAACTTGTGCTCTGAATGTGAAGCTTAAAAAACTCAAAATTAAAGACAGAAACTTCTTTTGTGATTGTACTGTAGCTTCCTAAACTAACCCCCCAGGCAAGCCTAAAAGGACAGCTGAGCCTCTTTCCTCTAAGCTTATCATCACTGCTGTTGAGGCTTTTAAGTCTGACTTGTAAAGCAAAACTAGGGAGGGAAAAAAATGTTTGTCCTCCAATGGAATGAGATCACAAGGCTTGGGACAGGCGGTCCTCTCTGCTCTCCTCTCAGTTATTACTTAGGTCAGTGGAGAATAAAGAACCTGGGAGAATACATCCTATGCCTCACGTGCAAATGGGTTAAAATCCATCAAAATAAGATTAAGGAACTGCCGCCTTTAAAAATCATACTTCTCAGTTCTCCTTCAACTTTTTCTGCAAGCTCTTTAAGGCACATCATTATTTTATTATTCATTTAAATGTTATTACATGATAGATTTTGCTTAGTTGAACTAGTTGGTTGACATTCATTCTCTCACCATCCATTCACAATTAATAATTGCCTGAATGTATGTGCTTCCAAATGATTAAGAGGAACAAATGAGAAATTCAGTCAAACATTTTCTGAAAGTTTCCAAGTATCCAGATGTGAACATCATGTAGGCTAATGTCTTGAGAAGGCATGAGCTTTGCCCTTTTCCAAGATACCCAATGTGGTAGAGCACTAAAGAGACAACTGCCCCTCTGATGGAGAATACACCTACAGATGCACACATGCAAAAATGTCACTTACATATTTTGTCATGCATGTTAACATAAATTGGTGAAGTTCTAAGTATATATTCAACATCTACAGAAAAAATACACAACAATACCTAACTAAACATATTAATGTTGATGATCAGCCAGGCGTGGTGGCACATGCCTGTAATCCCAGTGGCTCAGGAGGCTGAGACAGGAGGATTGAGAGTTCAAAGCCAGTCTCAGCAATGGCAAGGGGCTAAGAAACTCAGTGAGACCCTATCTCTAATAAAATACAAAATAGGGGTGGGGATGTTGCTCAGTGGTTGAGTACCCCTGAGTTCAATCCCCAGTACAAAAGAAAAAAAAAATCTAGATGATCAACTATCTTGACTTTCTCAAAATTAATCCTACTTTAGAAATGAGATTTGTAAGTGTCCTGTTGGCAATGAATAGGAAACTATAGATTGTCTATCAGGTTGTGAGAAAATATGCTTTGAAATTAATTAAAAGGATCATTTCCTTCTATTTCTATGTGAAGAAATTAAATCTCCTCCTCTTGTTATTGCTGGAAATTTATTAAGAGGTGGATATTTGGTATCTTCCCTAGTCCATACAGGATTTTTCTACCTTGTTAATTGTTGTTTTAAATAAAACAAAAGCAAAAACATTGGCCTTACCAATGCAAAACAACTTTGTATTATGCCATCCCCATTCGTCATTTCTTGTTTCAACCGCAAAATACGTGCATACGTACTTTCAATATATACAGTATGTAACAATCACGCTGTAAGATACAGCCTTTAACCTTGCTGTAGGTATAGTCCAGCTTATGAAATAAATCACTTAAGTTTAAAAAAAAATAAGCAGAACTGAAGCATGTTAAATATATAGTGGGGTTATTCTGTTAAAAACAACCCACCACTAAAGGCACTAACAAAGAAAAATAAGAACACTGATGACATTCCCCTTCAAGCTAGAAAGATCTAAGACAGAAAATGCATGAAGAAGAAGAGGATGGAGGAAGAAATACTTTATCACTATTAATATTGCTTAATATCAGCTTCATTTCTGTACAGTTTGGGTCAAAATAATTATACACATATTACCTTTTATTTCGCCAAAGTTCCCTGATCCCATTGCAAGAAGCTTGTCTTTCCAGTCCTTTGAAAGTAGCTTTTCAATACTGGGGGTTTCTAAATAAAGAAAAAAAGTAAGCAAATCAACATAACTGTCTTTACAATGGGGCTCAGTTAAATATCTATCTGCTAAAAATAAATCCATCCCTATCCTGGCCCCGTTCATAATGACTTCATCAACAAACTGATAACAGGGGAGGAAAAAAGGGATGTGTTTTGTCACCTGCTGTTTCAAAATCATTAGCTTTTTCCTCTTGCGGAACAAAGCCATACTAATTCTTGATGACAATGGGTACATATAAACCTGAAGTTCATTGTTTTTCAATTTAGTGAACAAATTCTTGCTATAATGGATGCTTGTCAATTTCAGGGTGTTAGTCTGCAGTCAAAAAATAATTATGTTGATAAAATGCAGAGTAAAAAAAAGGCAAAGAATTAGCTCTTAAATCTGCTACATGTAATTATATCCCTCTGTGTGTTTACAATTACATCCACTTTATAATATGTGTTTAACATCGCGTGGTGGAAGCACACTGTGGTAAGATTTGCCAGTGCCACGAACATTTAAAAAAAAAAAAAAAAAAGTTGATATAAAAGCAGCTTTAAAGAGAATGCAAAATTTAGAGAAGTGAGCAATGCCTATAATGGTAACCTATTATTTTCGTATTTCAGATTTGTATCACACTCTTTTAAAATGCCCTGTATTGGGACAGGACACACATGTTTTAGAAAGCAAGGTTATACTTTAGTCTGGTATTTGTTTCTATATAGGACATGGTTTCTGACCTCTCCTTTTGTGTTGGATTTTAATGTATAAGTAAATATAAATGGTGATAAAACTCCCAAACATTAAACTCAGTTCCAAACAATGTAATTGTATATTCTTGTCAGCATTTTAGATGGGTACACAATTACAATGGCTTTCAATCCCACTATTAGCACTGCATTCAGTTAGAAAATGGAGTGTACTAAAAGATAAGTGTCCCAGTATGCTCCATCTAAATAACAATACCCACACTTATTATCTAGATCTAAGACATGCACTGCCATTCTCCACATCAGTGTTTATGTGTATTTGTGTTTGCTCAGGCATTTGTTTACCCCCTAGGAGGAACATAAAGGGAGTACATGTTAACTTATCAAAGGGACCTTCTGTCCTCAAGACTGTAAGATTATTAGAAACTGGTTAATTCTCCCCATAGTAAAAGGCATTTTAAGGAATCTTCATCATCATCTTTGGCTAATGCCACTACTTTGTTCAAGGTCCCATCTTATAGTCACCAGCTACAAGAATCACAAGACTAAGTGGACTTTGTACAGAGCAAGGGTACAGTATATGGGATACTTCTTCACCAGATGTCATAATTGGTGGAAACTGAAATGGTGAAAAGCTCTGATTACTGTTTTACATAGTTCATAAATGTAGTGCAAATATATACACATACCACCAATACTACGTGTAGCTTCACCTATGGAAAGTAGAAAAGTATTTTTTGTCCTTTGTAACAAAATTTTTCATTTTTCACATTTAAGGTAAAAAAAGATCCTAAGGAATTTACTTTTACATTTTCTTGAAATATCCTTATTTCTATATCATATTGCTTTGAAAATAATAATGGCAATTCTGAGTAACAAAGTAAATATCATTGTACTGTAATCAATATCCCCGTTCACTGAAGCTTTAAAAGTAACTTTGAAATACTTTTGCAAGGATTTTCAATGTTTCTACATTCCCAGTACACACTTTGTGAACAAAATCCTTTCTTAAATCTTATCAGAGCAGGTCAAACAAACACCACTGTTTCTTTTTTCCAGCACTCTACAAAAATTCTTGAGTAGCATATAAACAGGGCACAGCCAATATGGTATTTGCAATTGAGTACTGTCAGTCATTAAAAGCTAACAAACCTTTGCAAAGCAGGAATGCAGCAATAGAAATCCATTGTGCACTAACAATAGGCCCCTGAACCTCCCTGCACCAAAAGCAGACCATTTTACTTTTAAGGCTATTGTCTGTAAAGTCCATGACAAAGCTTTTCCCCTGCAGCTAGACAAAATATTCACTGTAGTGTGCTCATAAAGAAACAGAAGTCTTCTGTCTAAGTTGCAGAGTTAAAGAAACAGCGGCTAGATTTCTGAGACGTACAGAACATTCCTGGCCTCTTTATTAACCAGCATAAAGATATAAGGTTCCTGTACAGAGCCACTTTTTCAAGTACCTGACTTTTAGTACACAGTACAGAAAAATGAATAACTTCTTTAGGACCAAGTTATTTGTAAAATGTAAAATGAGAAACATATCTGACTAGGGTTTTCATGTCTGCAGGTGAATAAAGACACTAATACTTGCACTTTGGATTGAATTCAGGTTCAAATACAGTGATTGAGCAGCCTATCTGTCAGGAACTATGCTAGATGTTTTGACCTGTATTCCTTCATTTAATCACAGCAACCAACTGAATGGTTACAAAAAGGACACACAAATAAGAAAATGACTGCTCTGAGGTTTCACAAAATGTATGGGAAGATTTAAGGTCCTGAACTAAGTATTCTTCCCTACAAATTCCTACCTCAAATCTACAAAAAAAAAAAAAAAAAAAAAAAAAAAAAAATTGATAATGAAAGCTACTATTTCCAAGGCTAAGTGCTAAGCAGCGTACCAGATCCTTCACACATGGTATCTCAAACTTCTCACAATAATCTTTTGAATTAAATATTGATGCATCTGTTTCACCACTTAAGAAACCAGAGTTTAGAGAGATATCATGACTTGCCCAATGTAGAGGCTAAATTCAGCCAACTGGACCACGAAATTTTTGCTCTTTCTAGCACATGCATACATTCCCTCATTTCGTCTATTATTAAAAAAAAAAAAAAAAAATCTGGGGGCTGGGGCTACAGCTCAGCGGTAGAGCACTTGCCTCACACATGCCATGCAAGGCACTGGGTTCCATCCTCAGCATCACATAAAAATAAATAAAGACATTTTTAAAAATCTGGATAGTCACAAAAACTATTGTTATTAACTCCACTGGATGGATGAAGTAAACACCTACAGGATAAGTTGAAGTTCCCAAGGTAACAAGTATGTAAGAGTGACAGCTATGGGGTTAAAGGCAAGGATTTTTACATTTTCATTATCCTCAAAATATAGTCCAACTATAGGACTTTGCACTTTAGAATTCTGGACAACTTAATGAAAACCTATGA
This sequence comes from Tamias sibiricus, assembly GCA_025594165.1. Lineage (NCBI taxonomy): Eukaryota > Metazoa > Chordata > Mammalia > Rodentia > Sciuridae > Tamias > Tamias sibiricus. Next base: position 87,542,979 of record CM046661.1, read on the forward strand.
CCATATAGCAGAGATACAATGAAATATCAGGCTCTGCATCAAACAATCTGGGCTCTTCCCAAGACTTTGACACTGGCCAGCTGGGGAATTGGCCCTAGGGGGCAGGGGGAGTAGGGGGGTCGTATGCACATGACTTTACCTCTCTGTCTGTATTTCTGTAAAATAAAGAGCTTCAGCAAATCCACATCTAGTGCCCTATCAAGGCTACAGTGTCAATTTGTTTCCATCGGTGGTTCCTAAAGAAATGCTAAGAAATTATCTCACAATAATGAGCATAATGAATGGCTGTGTAGCAATGACTGAACTTGTCAAAAAACAGTAAATATCTCATAGGAAATTCACAATTGGAAATATAAAAGACCAAATGGCAAAATCCCAATATTTACAATACACCTGTTTGCTAATGTGTGAATCAAATAAAGTGAAATTTATCACAATTTCATAAAGTGTTGGTGCTGCTTCACTATATATAGAGTAAAAAAGACATAATAGTCATCTATTAATTAATATTTAATTTTCTAAAATGAGATTTTAAAAATCAGATATTGTGTCTTATACTATGAATATGATGTTTTATGCACAGGTATTTGCAAGTGTTCAAACTCTGGATCTTTTATTTTGATATTAAACAAAATACATAGTATTTTTAAACTTTTAAAAATTCTCCTGAGATTCCTTTCTCTTGAGAGTTCAGTTCCAAACATTTTTTTTTTAAATATTTATTTCTTGCCTGTACACAATGGGTTTATTTGTGGGGTATCATAATTATCTCCAAAATAGGAATAAGGGCTCCCTATATTAAAACACGTGTAAGAGTTAATAATCACTATCTTTTTGCATAGGGTTCAGCTTGCAGAATGCTGCCCAGTACAATACCCTTGTCAGTAGCTTGTCTCATTATATCCATTTTACCGATGAGGAAACTAAGCCTCCAAAACATGCTCTGTTCCACATCATCTAGTCGGAAAGTAGAACAGATGGAATACACAACCAGATCCTGCTAATTCAAGGATGCTTTTAGGGAAAAGTTAAATGCACATACTCTAAAGGAGAAAATAAAATAAATGTTTAAAAAATAGGCTAAATTGAAGATAAATGAATGGTATCCTTTATCAGCCAACATATTAATATTAAGATAAGTCAAATCAGATTACTTTGTTTCTGCCACCAGGACCCTTTTGATATATTTGCTTGCTTTTCCTTTCTTGCTCTTGATTCTTTTGCTCACATATGCTTCTCCACATCAATGCCTAAGGCAATCCCCACCAGTGAACTGGCCCCCCAACTGTGCCAGCCATTGTTACAACAGCATCCTGCCTCTTTAGGGCCTGTTCATTCCCTATAACTCTCACTCTGTTTTCCCTTCAGTGCCAAACACTCTTAAGACTGACTCCCTCATCTGGAACAATGAGACCTAGAGACTCATGCCAACATATTGTAATTCTCCAACAAGCTGCCAGTGCCAAGAATTAAACCACATTCGCTCCAGTGCAGTAGCTTTACACACAAGCTCAGGTTTTTGCTTTGTGTTTATGTAGGGGTTTTTTTTTCCCCCTTAATCTCCCTTGAGCTGCTGTGGCAGAGCTCATTAAAAAATCGAACAAGCAAAAAAGTATGTATATATAATATTTGACTTTTAAAAAAAGTGCCAGGAGTTAGTTCATTCCAAATGTATCACTGTTTATACTTTAATTTTGTAGCTTAAACTAAGCTGTTATTCTAGACATGAGATAGTATACACATTTAGGAATAGGAGTTGTCAGTTAGAAGGAACAATAATATAGCTAAATTTCAAAATATACCAATACCTTCTTTGAAGTCAAGAAGTAAAAGCATATGTATACTATTCATGTAATAGAATAAGAATTTCAGAACAAGGAAGATCTTTAGATATCATTTAGATAAGTGAAATCATAAAAGTAATTTACTAAAACATCAGACATAAATAGAACATAAATGGTTTGGCCACTTAAAACTAAAACTAATAAAAAAATAAACATTTCATTGCCATGTAAATCTAATTTACACTAAACAAATTTGAATTTCTTTTCTACAAGAATTACATCTTTTTAGGTGCTAACAGATTGCCAATCTTTAAGTGAGTTATGGATTATACAGTATTCTTTAAATATTTCACCAAGGCAATTAGCATTGGAAATGACTATTTTGCCCAATAGCTGGTCTAGACCAAACTCTTCATTTTACAGACTAGAAAATGATAAATTAGAAAGTTTAAATAACTTGCCCAAAATCACAAGTCTATTTAAAGATAAAGGCAGGACTTCAAGCATAATTCCCTATTCAGTGAGTGTTCTCCTCAATATATCAAAATCCAGTACCGTAATGTTTTTTTAAATTTTTTTTTCTTTTTTTCAGTGCTGGGAATTAAACCCAGGGCCATGCACATGCTAAGCACACACACTACCACTGAGCCAAGCCCACAGATCACCACAAACTTCTTTAGTAAAGAACCAAACTCTTTGAAAAATGAAAATTTAGCCCATTTTGTTCACCACTTCTAGTTTTAGTTGGTAATTATATGATAGTACAGAATCACCTATTAACTCAATAATCTCTGCTGGAATTAGGAACTGATAACTCTATATTCTACTCTTGAAAGCTTTCATCTGATCATTCCATGAAACTGAAGAATAAATGCAAGCTAGTATATTTAGCCATATGGTTTTCTTCAAAAAGCTAATTACAATTCAATGTATGATTCTTTAATTATTCAATTCAGGATCACAAGATTTTTTTGAGAGGAAAATTGGGGTGAACAGGAAATCACATATAAGTAAATGTTCAATGCATGTTGACAATAACATCTACTCAATGTTTGGGGGCAAATATTAAACAATGCAGCATAAGTAACAGACTCAGATTTCTGGAAAGTTACTTGTGTACTGTAGACCGGAAGGCCCTATGAGAGTCTCCTTCGCCAACCACTGCAGCTAGTCTGCCACTGGAAATGTCAAGTTCTTCTAGGAAATGTTTAAAAATTACACACACAATGCCATACAACAGAAACACATCTGAAATTCCAAAGCATTAGGATTTTCAATAAGCCTTACTTTTATATGTAATTTATCCTGAAGGGAACTAAGCTCTGGAAATACTTTAGTTTTTAGTGTTGCCAAAATACTTGTTTGTTTCCACTTGAAAGTAGACTTTGATTGACTCAAGTTATAAAAATTATAATGTGCAATCAGTTTGGGGAATATGCAATATCTACATCATTAGTCACTACTTAAGCTTTCTTATTGTACCAGCTGAAACAATGAACACACCTGTTCTGTCATTCCCCCAAAGTTTTACCACATTTTAGAAGAATTTTTTTCATCACGTGATTAAATATATCATCATCAATATGGCATACTTCCTACTGACCAATAATAACCTTGGGGTTACACCTGACAAGTCAACTCTATATTTTCTTCTCAGAAATCTCCATTAAAAGATGAACTGAATTTTGTGAGTGATAGAAGAAATGATCATTTCATCTACTCCATCACTCTGAATGTAACTATATTTATTGTATAGACTAATGCTCATTGTTTTGTTTTTGTTTCAAATAGTAGATCCCAGCAAAATTATCACCAGTCATTTGAAGATACAATTACAACAAATAATTGCATGGAGTTAGTCCTCACATACAAAATCTCTCGTGTTCTACTAATAAATATAAAAAAAATAATTTAATGTTAGAAAACCTGACTCCATCACTAGTTTTGTGATCTTTGACAAGTAATTTAAACTCTATAGTTCAATTTACTCACCTGAATAAAGAATAATAACTGCCTTTATTTCATGCTTACTGTGAGAATTTATTTACGGCAGGCACTTTAAACAATGCTGGGTCCAAAACACCTAAAAATTGTTAATCAACATTACAATTCCTACTTGGTATACAACAATTCCAGAGAGCTATTTTAAAAATCAAATAAAATCTATCTATATGTGTTTTACTTCACCTGTCCTTAAAACTACCCAGAAATCAAAAGTTTCTTTGAAGGGCAATAGATTCATCTGTATCCATTTTTATGGTAATGACCTGCTATTAGTTTTCTTCCTAATGTGACAAATGAAGGGGTGCTGTAATGTGACCTACAGGGAAGGTATCTTTCCCTGGGTTAGTGCATGGGATATCCCAGAACAGTGTGTGCTCAAGGGTGCACACATGTGCACACACACACACACACACACACACACACACACAACACACAACAAACAAAACAAAAACAAAAACTAATCTGTGCCTTTTTTAAAAAAAATCAGTTGTCATTCTAACTTTGCAAAGGTTCTATCAGGTCTTCAATGATACCTAAAGCTTTTTAAAAGCCAGTGCACTTGACAAGTGAAAGGGAACAACAAATAGCTTGGTAGTGCTCTCTCCCCAGGGCCACTCAACCAACAGTAATAGTTATTATTTTTATTTATTAGCAGTGTAGCCATGTGCTTTCTCATGGAGAACTCACCCCAACCCCCCTGACAGCTAAAGCGTTTTAACTTTTAATAAAAATGGGAAAGTGCAGCACTCTTGTGCAAGGCTCTTTCAGTAAAGTGCACAGCTAATGAATATTGTCCATTTGGATCCGAATAATTTATGATGTCAGCAAAGTGTGGGTGGAGAGATGTGAATCAAGTTCTAGCCATTAGTTACAATGAAGGGTGAGAGTGAAGAGGAGGAGGAGGAAGCAAAAGGGTTACTAAGGAAAGAGGGATAGGAAAGAAAAGCAAAAGTAACTTGAGAGAAAGAAAATTTGGAGGGAAGATGTTGATAATGCATCCCTAGTAGCCAATTTGTAAAAATCAAACAATGACAACACATAGTTCTAAATAAGTTACATATCTCTATTGACATATCTAAGAAAAGAATTAACTGGAGATGTATTTGTGTTATAAATGGCACAACTACCCTACCACAAAGAGTACACACACATAATCATTTAAATATATATCTAGAATATGCTGAAAATGAAAATTAAAGATACTTGTAGAATTTTTTGTTTGTTGAAAATTGTGAAATTGGATGGTAGAAAAGAGAAAGGAGATACAAAAAGTGTAGAAATAGAAAAGCACTTAACATACATTAGAATAAGAAGTCCAATACTTTAAAAATATGACAGAATGTTTTACCACTGGAAGTGAGAATTAAAGCGCATACAGCCTGATGCTAAACCACTACACATCCTGAATCTTCTCTATCACAACATATGTGAACACAAATCGCAATCTCAGCCTGCCAGATGCCTGAAAAGATAGGAACAATAAAAACTGACATGATTCATATGATAAATCAGAGTTCATGATATGCAGGTAATAGAACGGTTGAGCTGAAAAGCTAGTTGTAATTCAAATTATATTTTTTTATGTTCTAATATATACAATCAGATTTAAAATCCAGGAAAAATATTCTCTGATTTGCTTAAAATCATATATCAAAATTTGCACATAGCCTTCTCAACCAAAGTAGTCCATCTGCCTTAACAACTTGTTATATTTGGTCTCTCGTAACCTTTTCATGAATTTTGGATTGTGTCATTTGTAGAGTAATTTTAGATGAGAAAATACAATAGTTTTATTTCTAAAATGGTATTTCACATTCACGGGCTTAGACATAATGTCGTCACAATGAAACATGTAGTTAGCTATGCTATGTCTTCCAAGAGTACAGAACCACAGAACAACAAAAAACCTAACCTGTAAGGGTTTCTTTAAAGAGTATTTTCATTTAAGAAGGAACAAGACAAAGATTATAAAAAAAAAAAAAAAAAAAAACCCAAAAGTTAAAAAGATCAAAACATGGATAAATAGTAAAAGTCAAATGAATACTGTGTTTTTTTTTTTGTTTTGTTTTGTTTTACCTTTCATGTGTCACCAAAGCCTTTGCATTTTAATTATATAGGTAGTGGGTATAAAATTAGACATATAAAATTTATTGATCCATTTATATAATTTTGTACAATAGAATGATTCTACAAAACTATTATATTTTCTTTAATGGCATTATGTGCTATGAAAGCTATTAGAATACTCTAAAAATAGACTCAACATATGTCACATATGGATGCTGCCATTTTCTTTATTTTGCACAATTCACATAAAACAGGCACATGTGCACACACATGTAAAATCAGAAAGTACTGTTTCCATTTATTCATTCATTGACCTAACCATCTTCTGTAGTGCTGGGATAGGCACTGAGACAGAGAAACCCACCATCTTGTGAGAAGATGTCTAGATTGTGTCCAGACTCTAAAACCTTCAACTCAAACAGCCACAGTGTCACTGAGTTGCTCTCTTCATCTCTCATTTATTGAATCAAAATTAGAGATCATGTCTTGCTTGAATTAACATACAAAAGAATAGTAAATGAATGTGTAGATAGATTATTTTTCCCCATAAATGCTACTAGGGTAGTATTTTCATAAAGTAATATGGAATTATATATATAAAATAACATATGTATATGTTATTAAATATATTATATATACTATATACATATATATGCTATTAAATAGAAAAAATGAAGATGCAGATTTACTGGTATATTGTGATCATAATTTTGTTTAGTATTTTAAAATAAGGGCTCATGAATCATGTGCTTACAAACACATGTATTCTTTTTTACTGTGGTGCAGGACAACACATATCTTACAACAATGCACTACACATGTAAGAGGTGTATATGTGCATATGTACATGACAAAAGGAAAAGAGGAATACCTGAGGTGTCTACCAACTGACAAGGGCATCATCTCTGAATGGCTGAGAACTGAAGTAGGGGATAGGTCTGAAGGAGAATGGTAGAATAATGTTCCAAGCAATCTGGTAAATCAGAGAATAATGAATGAGATAAAGGACTTCTCATTTGGAGAATTCTCTGTGTAAAGCCTTTAAGGGAATGGCAGGACCACAAATTATTTATCTTGGAAAATATGTTATAGTAGATAATAAAATGCTCAGTCTATACCTTGAACAGAGTTAACATAAATTTATATAGTTAGCAACATTTTTAATGCTTATTCTTCATATACTCTTAAAAAAACATTAGTTGGTAACTTGCATAGAATCATGTCTCAGATCTAATGAGAGGAAAATGTGGCATGTAAGTATTTGAGAATAATCACATAGTTGGGAGGAGGGTGTAGGGAAGAGAAAGGGAACTGCTGAATGTTCCTTCTTGCTCCTATTTCTGCTTTCCAGGAGTGAGCCTTGAACAAGTTGATGCTCATACATGTAATAAAGTGATACAGATGCTGATCTATAGATGTGGCCTAGATCTCTTTGACATATACCCATTTTCAGTATAAGTGTCATACAATATTTATATGAGCCATATTATTTGACCTCAACTCCTCATATGAAAGGTATCTAAGGAAAAAAAAGCAGGTAGTGGTGGGGACGACTCAATAGATGTTCACCACACTATGACTAATATTCTTTACTTTCCTAATGAGTCTCTGCTTTAAAAGAACAAAATTGTTTAAAAGGCAAAAAATTAAGCCCATTTAAAACAAGGTAGGGATTTTAGTGAAATACAGTGAATTATCAGCAGTTCAAAAATTAAGATATAGATCAGTATTTTATTTCAAAAGGATGGGTAGATCCAGTAAAATCGAAGACCACCCAATTTTCTGACCTGAGGGTCAGAGAGCAAGCTTTTACAAACTTGGGAATGGTCTATTTTAAAGCCATGAAAGTCTGTGTTGCACATGTTAGAAACTCAAAGGTGTTTACACCTCTGGGGGTTTTCTCTGAGGGCTAGAAAACCCTTAGGAACCTGCTATCACAGTTCTCACAGAGAGAGTCAGAGTGTTTTCTCCCTGCAGGGTCTCTGTTACAGGACATTAGATCTCCCACCTCAGCTGAACACCAGAAATGAATATGAAGGTTTCAAAATGACTTCAGTGCCCTTAACTAAATTGCAATAGTTCTTGTAATTCTAGGAGGAAGAGTCACATAAAAGATGGGTAATAATTAGTATAAATTAGGGAAATATATTTTGAATCATTCTTACAAAGTATTCCAATAATAGGACCTGATTTCTTCAATTAATTACAAACATCCCAAATAAAAAATTCCAAGTATAGTAGCTGCTCATAAACTAAATTGCACAAAGCATAATTTTTATTTTATTTTATTTTTGTGGTACTGGGGATTGAACCCAGAGCTTCATGCATTTCAGGCAAATGCTCTACCACTAAGACAAATCCCCAAGCCGACCAGACAAATAATTCATTGCAAGATATTTGGTAAACTAAAAATTGTAAGTCATTGCAATAAATTTGCAATCATCAAAATTAATCTTTTTACTTGATAGGAGTTGACATGAAAAATGTACTATCTGCTTAAAATATATCATTTATGAGATTAAAAATAAAGAAAGGAAGTATTCCATTTCTAAAGAAAGAAAGAAAAACATCATTGTTCCATGGTAGCTACCAAAGAACAAAAGAAAAATTACTTTGTATAATGACAGGATTAAATTCTTCACAAGAGTGTTTTCAAGATGTATAAATTACATTAAATACATACATAATCTAGCAGGTTTTCCCATTTTATAGGTGGTGTCAATTTATTATTTCATCCCATAATTCTAGACGTAAACCTTGAGTTATTTATTTCTCTTTTTTTCCTCAGCAAATCGTTCGGCTTTATAGCGCAGCCTTGCTGAAATTATAAAGCAGCAAAGCCAAATTCCGAAAATGTGAAGAGTTCTATGCCAAACAAAGCTGTATAAAAACTAAAAACCAGCACCTTAAAAAAAAAAGGTTTGATTTGAGTTTAATTGAAACTCTTATTTTCATACATATTTCAGCTTTTCTGTTGTGTTGTGACACAAAAAGTGCCTACAAAATAATGATCAGGGAGATTTCACAGCATGGAGGGGAAAAAATAAGAAGAAAAAAAGTTTATTCCACACTATGTGAATTACATTTAGGTAGTTCTCTATGGGGTTACTACCAAATCCTTTAAGCCCACCAGCCTCTTACCTACATTAAATTAATGAGGCATCTCAAGCGTTCATTCTTCACCAGCAGCTCAAGGCTCTCCAGTTGGACACCTACAATTTACTAAATTACAAACAGTGACCTAGGGGAGACATCTGTTTGTTATATACAATATTGCATTATAAAATAAACCAGAAAAATATTTGGGAGATTAAGATGATAAGATATCTGCTGTATTGTATTTTCTGGGGTTAATAGGGGCCGCTGGACAACTCTGTGATCTTCTCCTTACAGATATAAATTCCTATTTTCCCACCAGGAAGGAAAGGCCTCTGCAGATCAACATGACGAAATACAATCCTGATGAACAAGCCACAGCTAAGAGGTCTCTGTGATGCCATGGTACTCACCACTGCCATACAATACATTTATTAAGCCTAAATACATTAAGCTTGATTATAATCAATTTTTTATAATACCACCTTCTTACTAATGCTCATAATACTTGGCTCCCAGGGATGTACTTGTAATGAGATGGCTGGGTGTATTTTCCATTAAAGGCCTCTGTTGGAGTTCCTATAGTACTTTTTCTCATATATTTCAAGTTAAATGCTCCCTCTATTTTTATGTTTGCCTCACAATAGCCAGTCCTTTTTCAATGATTAATTTTCTATTCAAAATCAATTTGCTGCTTCTTCCTTTGTCTTTTCATGGTTTCAAAATACCTCTTTCCTTTTTCTTGTCCACTGCAGAAAGTCTCCTCCTCTTTCCCCAAAGACCACCATCTTCTAGTCCCCAAATTTTTATTGACATAGTAGCTCCTCCCACCCCAGCAGGAGACTACTCAATTAACAAAAATAAACCCCAGAATTATCAAGACTATAAGTGTGCCAAAAAGTACTGTAGCCATTTATATGATATGACCTCAGCAGTCTCTGATTGAATTGCAATCCTTGCATTAAATCAAACACTATGTGCTGTGTGTGAGACTTTATAAATGCTGGGTGTGTAAGGTAGAATCAGGGAGGGGATGGGGGTGGCAAAGAGATTATTAAAAACCTCAGAAATGATTCTCATTTCAAAAGGCTTTTTTTTTTTTTTTTTTTTTTTTTTTTTTTTTTCTTTATTAACATGCTCTTTACTTTGTTTTGAAACTTAGACATTTTGTGAAATTCTCTGAACCGGTATTCCTAGGCATGTTTAAACAACAGAAATAATGGAAGCATAATTGACTGCAGCTGGGAACTGTCATCCTATCAGTAAGCAGCACCTACCCAGCAAATACTACAAGCTTGTTCAAGATTCCTTTATGAATTGGGCACTGTAAGGGGACTGGGCATTTTTTATCCCACAAATTCAAATCAAAATCTTCACTGATTTATTTCTCCAATTTTACTAGACTAGAAACAGTAAGCGGTTAGTCTGTTGGCCTCTATCCAGTGTGTTTAGGCAGAGAAGGTGGGGTGCTTTTGTTTCATCAAGTTAAATACATAACAGGTTTATAAACATGCATTAACTTTCAGTCTTCATGAAGATATTCTGTAAAACAGTCTTCACAGTACTTGAACTTTCACAGGAGAAAAAGAAAAAAAGTAAAAATACCTCACTCGGAAAATCCATTTTTGTGCATCAAATTACTATAAATTTCTCCATACATATTATATTCTAATCAGGGACTACCAAGTTTCAATTCTTATCTAGAAGCAGCTTTTATATCATTCTTTAAGTTTACTTAACTCAGACTTTCCCTTCAAAAAGGGAGGGGGGTTAGAAAGGAAAACTAATAACTCCACATTGAGAAAGGCTACAGTAAGTCCCTTTTCCTATTTTCTTATATTTGTGTAGCTGTTAGACATTTTGCAAAGGAGGGGAGTACCAGCCAGCCTTTCACAACAAAAGGCCCACTGTCACTGAGCCAGTCCCAGACATGGTGGAAACCAGCCCACAGGAAAAGGCCTGGCTCCAATGTTAGGCCCCGGCCGAGTACAGTCACTATATTCACTCAAATTGGCAACAGGTCTCAGTGTTCCTGGCTTTGAGCTGTGAACAAGGGTCGGGATTGAATAACCAATTATACAACCGCTGACTGAGTTTATCCAAGGTTTGCAAACTGCTATAATAGCCCAGTATTCAACCAACTGTTTCATCCTTTTCCAGATAAAGTGTCATATCTCCCCTTGTGCTCCATTTACATGTCACTTTATTACATACATCCATTAAAAAGGTTAATACAGTGTCACACTCAATGCCTAAACGTTGCCTTACAGGGGCACTGCTTCTCCCCAGGGCATTTCGTATAGACACCTTTCTCTTTCACTTTCTCTCTGCAAGTTAAACCAAGTTTCTGTCAAGACTACAAAACAGCACACAAAAGAACAGTAGCCAAATGTCAACTGTTTTCCAAAATACTCCTTATACTAATAGGCTGTTTAAACCACCTTGGTATATAAAAAATGTGAAAATTCTGAAGTTTGGCAGTTCATAGTAGCACCCAAATTTGAGGAGCTGGTATAAATCCATCCAAACTTGTGCCTTTCTATCTGCCAAAATGAATGTCTCTCTCAAAGCTCAAGAGGACCTACAATTTCTCTCAGCATATTTGCATGCCTACTTTTATACAAAGTGGATGGGATGGGAAAAAAAAAAAAAAAAAAAAACAGAAATGGAATTTCAAGTACTCTTCCTAAATATCCACAAACCTGAAATTTTTGAATGAGCACCTTCCAACTCAATAAAAAAAAAGAAGGGAAATGGTAGAAATATCAAGTAGCTTTAAAGGAGTTGGCAGTTTTTGATATCTTGATCTTTGGCCCTTCATTTTCATTGCATGCATGGTGTTAACATGTGTTTTACACATAATTTTAGCTTCTCTACCAGGGTTATTTATCTTAACAATCAGTAATAGAGATTCCTGACCTGGACACTAAAAAATGGAAAATGTTGGTGAAAGAAATTCAAGAGGACACAAATGAGTGAAAAGGTATTTCATGCTTATGAATGGGAAAAATTAATACTCTTAAATAAATGTTCACACCACCTAGGGAATATAGACAGTCATTATAATCTCTATCAAACCCCTCTGATATTCTTTATAGAAATACCAAAAAAAAAAAAAAAAATCTCAAAAAATTTTGATGAAACCACACACACACATACACAAGCACACCAAACACATACACACACACACACACACACACACACACGCCCCAAAATAATCCCCAAATGACCAAAGCAATCCTGAGAAAAAATAAAGTTGGAGGCATCAAATGTCCCAATTTAAAGTTATATTACAAAACTACAGTAATCAAAATGGTATGGTATTGGCATAAAAATAGATGCAAAGACATATAACAAAATAAAAAACTCAAATCAAAACTAATATTTGAGAACAAATGCAATAATATAGGGAATATATGCAACATTATTTTCAATAATGGTGCTGCAGAACCTGTATTGTCATGAGCAAAAGAATAACACTGGACCCTTCTCTCAAAACAAAAACAAAAATCAACTCAAAATGACTTAAAAACCTAAAGCCATAAAACTATACCAAGAAAACAACAAACATTCCTTGCCATTGGATTTTATAACTTTTTAAAAATATCACATTGAAATCTCAGGCTACAAAAGAATAATAAATAAATGGAACTACATCAAAATGGTTTTTTTGGCATTTTGTTTTTGATTTTTTTTTTTTTTCCCCATAGAAAGGGAAGCAGTTGGGGGGCTGGGATTTTAGCTCAGTGGTAGACAGCTTGCCTATCATACGTGAGGCACTGGGTTTGGTCCTCACCACCACATAAAAATAAATAAATAAAATAAAAGCATTTTGTCCATCTACAACTAAAAAATTTTAAAAATTTATTTTAAAAAGGGGAAGCAGTTCGGGAGGCTGGGGTTGTAGTTCAGTGGTAGAGAGCTCGCTTAGCACATGTGAGGCACTGGGTTCAATCCTCAGCACCACATAAAAAAAATAAATAAATAAATAAATAAATAAATAAATAAATAAATAAATGTATTATGTCTATCTACAACTAAAAATTGTTTTTTTTTTTTTTTTTTTTTTAAGAAAGAAAGAAAGAAAGGGAAGCAGTTGAAAAACAATGAACTGGAAACCTGCAGAATGGGAAACATATTTGCAAGCCACATATCAGATAAGTGGTTAATTTCCAAGATTTATAAAGAACTAATTCAACTCAATAGCAAGAAAACATATAAAATATATTAAGAAATGGGCAAAGAACTTGATTCAACATTTCTCCAAAGATGAGATAAAAATGACCAGCAGGTACATGGAAAGGTGCTCAAAATCACTTATCATCAGGGAAATACAAATCAAAACTTCTATGAAATACCTAGTCATTACTAAAACAGAAAAGAGATAAAAAGTGTTGTAAAGGGTGTGGAGAAAAGAGCCCTTGTACATTGTTGCTGGAAATACAGACTGGTGCAGCCATTCGAGAAAATAATATGGAGGTTACTAAAGAAATTAAAAATTGAACTACCACATGACCCAGCAATCCCTTTTACATACCCAAAAGAAATGAAGTTACCACCTCATAAAGACATCTGCACTCCCATAATCTTTGCAACATTATTCACAATAGTAAAGATATTGGACAACCTCTTTGTTCATCAGTAGATTAATGGTTAAAGAAAAATGTTACACACATATGTGCGTGCATATACACACACATACTCTTATTCAACCTTTGGAAGGGAGAGATCCTGCCATTTGCTGCAATATGGATGGACCCAGAGGACATTATGTAAAGTGAAATAAGCCAGACACAGAAAGAAAAAAAAAAATGTTCTGTCTTATATGTCAATCAGAAAGTAGTATATCAACTATTAGAGATTGGGAAGGGTGGGCAGGGGTGGGGCTGAAAAAAGAGAGGCTGCCTTTGATCCATGCATGCTATACATACATATGTGTATGGAAAGATCACATTAAACCCTATTAATATGAACAATTGACACGTATTAATAATTCTTTTTAAAGTAAGTATTTTATGGTCAAATAGTCAAATCTCAATAAGTTCAGATAGTGGTAGAAATCATAGTAACTGCCTGCTTTTTCAAGAACATCAGTATCAGCAAAAATTGTACATGTTTGCATGGAATTACCACTAATAATATTAGGTTTTTATTTATTGGGCATACACTATGCTTAGCTATTTACAATGCCAAAGTAGCAGTATGCTATTCTAATAAATGGGTCTAATATTATCTTTGCAGCTCATAAATTTGTTATAAATACCTAAAATTCTGAATTCTACCATGGGCTTCCTTTATGTCATCATGAATTCTAGCTAGAAGTTTGAAGTCTAATTTTGTTATTTGTTATGGTTTGGATGTAAGGTGTCCCCCCAAAGCTCACATGTGAAATAATGTAAGAAGGTTCACAGAAGAAATGATTGGTTATGAAAGCCTTAACCCAATCAGTGAATTACTCACCTGATGGGATTACTTGAGTGGTAACTGGAGTTAAGTTGGGTGTCGCTGGAGGAGGTGGGGCATCAGGGGCATGGCTTTGGGGTATATATTTGCATCTGGCAAGTGAAGATCTCTCTTTTTTCCTGCTTCCTGATCATTATGTGCACTGCTTCCCTCTGTCATACTCTGCCTCCATGATGTGTAGCCTCACCTTCATCTCTGAGGAATGGAGTCTGCACTAAGGATTGAGACCTCTGAAACCATGAGTCCCTAAATAAGCTTTTCGTCCTGTATAATCGTTCTGGTCAGATCTTTTAGTCACAGCAAAGAAAAAGCTGAATAAAACATTATATTATACCTAAAAACATAAGCACTTCTAGTTTCTTGACCTTCATCTGTGACTAGGAATAATTTGTTTACCAAATCAAAAGGTGGTATGAACAGCAAAATGAAGTCTGTTCTGAAGAACAGACTTATAAGTTGTAAATAAAAAGACTATGTACAGCCCTCTCATTGTTACTAGGACATTTACTGTTAGAAAGAGTTGTTGATCTTTTAAAAAGAAGGAAATATAAGTTGAATTTTCATATACCGAGAGGTTTTAGAGATAGAAAGATGCCCATCATAAAAGCCAATATTAAACCCAAGATGCAATGTGAAGCATCAAAATGCTAATAGACGGCAATAAGGATGACATTCGCAGGTGGCTGACTGCATCAGGTTCATTACTTTATCAGAGGTAGCATAGTCCATGGGGAGAAAGATGTCAGAGATGGTCAGAACCACTTGAACCTTGGTGCTGTTCTTTATTCAAAAGGGAACTAAGGTAAGGTATTCAACCAGGATCTCCATTTGCTCATTTAAAAAAGAAAAAAAAAAAAAAATACAAAGTATGCTTGCCTTACAAAAAGAAAGTGAAAAAGAGAAAGAGAAAGCCAGACAGGAATAACCAAAGAGTAAAATGTGTCTGACACTGTGAAGGCTTCCTAGAGGACAGTGGCTCTGACCATCTTCTTCACCACATCAGCACCTCCATGCTGCCTCTTTCTGTGGCTCTAATTGCAAGCAGAGTAACTCTATGGTTATGCATGTTCTAGAACCAGTGACTTGAAGCATTATTTGTAGGTTCAAAAATGTTTTCTAAACCAAACTGAATTTTGATATAGGTCCTGCAACTGGACAATGGTAGGGAAATGGGCAATAAAGGGGAAAAGTTGGTTAAAAAAACAAAGGAAGAAAGAAAGAAAGGAAAAAAGAAAGAAAGAAAGAAAATGAAAGAAATTGTTTTCATATATTTTTGCTACAATTATAAATGAAATTAGCCAGAATATTTATCTAATGAGTTTAAATCATGTTTTGGAATAATATGAAAGACTGACACTGAAAAATAATATTTGTATTTTTTCTTGCTTTATCCCCCATTATAACTTCAAAATGCTCCCATAGGTCAATTATTTTGTTCTAAATTTTGAAAGTTATTTTAAATATATGTACATATATGTATATATAGATAGAAAGATATAATGTAAATAATTGGTTCAATTAAAAATCATGGTAAATTGTTAAGGTTTGATTATGATTATGATTGTGTCCTAACAGCATCAACATAGCACAGAGAGGAAGTAAAGGCAAATGAGAAGTTCTTCACAAGCAAGAGAGAAATTCTACATTGAAAATTCCTCTATTTCACAGAGTCTTGTTCTTTGGGTCATTTTCTCTGAAGAAAAATGCTTCTGTAATATTATTCTGGCTAACTGGAGAAATGTAAAGAAAGCCTATCATAAAGTTTACATGGATACATATTTAACTAGTAAACAGAAATTTTTTTTTGTAATACATCTTTAATCTGAATCCACAACTTTACAGAATATATTTCCCCACTGATGCTCTTTTAAAATATGCAAAATTCAAGTACTTGTATCCTTTTGTGTATGTGAAATAGAATTTGCCTTATAACTAATTCTGCATCCATACTAGCCATTAAAAACCTATGTAGCTCAACAAATTATGGAAATTAAAAGACCAAAGAGACAACAGTGACCCAAATCAATTAAACAAATGCTCTAAACAGCATGGATACTGCACATTTTGGAGCCATACTGGAATTGCTCCCTTTCCCCTATTTTGTATAGGATGTTGCAATCATTAATATTTATTATCTATTTATTATATATCACATCATGCACAATGCTCCAGTTCATGTAATTTTCTCTTCAAAATTCAAAACCAAACTTATGAGGCAGGTACTATTATTATCATCTATTTTAGAGAGGAAACTGAGGCTTAGAAAGATTAAATCATTAAATCATTTCCTAGTGAGGATTCAAACTCTTGTCTGCTGTATTTCATAGACTGCTGCTCTCCTAATGAGTAACTGTACCAAGTGACCAAGTCCATTAACAACAAGTGTAGGTAACATATCACAAGAAGAATTAAATACATATAATGCAATACCATTCTGAGCTGCCAGTGATGGTCTCAGTTCTCCAGCAATCCTGATGATGTGGGCTTAGAATGAACTCCAAAACTCTTACCAAGGCCTACAGCATTTCACAAGCCTTAGTGTCCATTTCTTCTCCATGGTCACCTTGTGTGATTCCTCCATCATGCAATGGCCACTGTGCATATTTTTCTACTCCACCACTTTGCCAAATTCACTATTACTTCTATGTGCTTCCCCTTCTGGTCTATGTTTGGGGCAATCTTCTCTAAAAACCTCAAGACTTATGGTATTACTTCTGTAATTCACATCTTCACTCATGTTTAACCCAGAAAGCCCTCTTTGACACACCATCTGAAGCAAACAACACTTCCCTCACTTGTATCCAATTTCTATCCAGTTTCCTTTACTTTTTACATGAATGTTCACAAATGAAAATCATCATATTTATTAATTTATTTATTTTCTCTTCCTTTTCACTAGAATATAAGCTTTAGGAGAAGAGGCAACTAACCCATACTTTTTACTATGTACTTCAACTCCATAAAACTGACCCTGGAATGTATCAGACACAACAGATATTTGTTGACTGTATGAATATATGAACATCCTACCAAATTCTTAGAGCTCTTCTTTGCTTTAAGGCATCCAAAGGTTATGCATTATTTGGAATGGGTAGAAAATTTTTGATAGGTAGAAAGAACATTCATTGAATTTCCCATAATTAGAGTATAATATGATAAACTTTTTATCTAAGTTTCTGAATTATATTGCATGGAAACTGTATACCAAAGAGTAATGCTGTGAATATAGGTAGGGCTATTCTTGTCATATATAATTAAATTTATTCAGAGAGAGAGAGTAGTTAGAACATTTGAAGTTACTGGAAGCCAATCGTTATATAATTTCCTTATCCTCTTAAATAATTCTGGGCTCAAATATTTTTTCCAATTTTGAATGAATTCAGTCTCTTTGAGTACACTGATTATACCAGGGAGACACAATGACCACAATATCAGCCTCTTCCTCAATTTTCTATAAACACAGATACTTACAAAAACACACATAACTAATAATTATACTTACATTAAACATATTTGTATGTGCATTTTTTGAAGTATATATGGGACTGTGATAATTATTTGGGTAAATTAAGCAAAAAGATTTATTTACTGGAGTTAGTCACATTATATAAACATTTTACTCATTGAAATTTTTGAAAAATAAATTTTAAAAAAAGTTAAAAACTAGCAAGTTAAATAAGGTAGAGAATCCTGCTGTCATTGCCCTTAATAAGCTTGGGCTGAATGAGTTGACACATGACAACAGATTTGTGACTGCTATTCCCTCAGCTGGTCTCAGTTCCTGTAAGACTCATCTCTGTTTAAACATCTTTCCACACCAACAGTAGGTTTCATGTTTAGGGCACTTGCTTTTTAACAGAATGAAACATAAGCCAACAACTTCATTTAAGGCTCAACCAAAGAATCAGCAACATGTTGCAGGGCTTTGATGGACTGACCAAATGATCATGGCATGATGGTCTCCCAGTGACAGGTTCCTGAGGTATTTCCAAGCACAGTTCTGCCTTTCCCATTGACTATACTCTGAATTCAGTTTATATGTTACCTTACTATATTTATTTCAAATAGAAATTGATCAGATAGTGTATATATTTAATATGCACACTTAAAATGCATACATAAGGAAGAATAAATTATTTTCTTCCAGTTTCTTTCATTTTCTAAAAAAAAAAAAAAGTTTGGGATATTAATACAGGAAATATTAACACAGGAAACCAAAGTTAAATGAGACAAGGGAACTACGTTAAATGAGCAGAGAATTGATATAATCAGATTGGTAAAGTCCCCTCCTTTAGTAGTGCTGGGGATCAGAAGATGATACCCCAAAGTGAGAGTCTTAGAAGCAGTCAAGTTCAGAAGCAAAATTTTTGACCTTTTCTTTCCCTTTTGTCTTTTGTTCCTCATTTTCTCCAAGATAAACCTTGGAAAGTAGAATTCCTCTTCCCCAATGTGGACCACAAAAACCAGAACCACTTTTCCCCAAAATAAGACAAAAAAATTACAAATATTACTCTAACTTTCCCCTGTCTGTGAAGAGTTGGTAATAAGGAAATTCTCTGATCAACTTTGTAGATCATAAGACCCCCCATTCCAGATAGGGCTACCCCATATTTGGAAAGAAGTCATACAGTAGAGAGGCCCAAACTGATTTAAACAGATAGGCCTTGCTGGATTTTCCCCAGCCCCTCAACGTATTACTGCATGAGCATACATTTTTTTGTTGTTGTAATGTTGTTGTTCAATCATATTTCTGTACATCTGCCCCTGGTACATTGAACCTAAGCACGAAAACAGGTAGCTCACTCTGGGTCTTTGACTCTTTAATTGAAAGGATGTTGTGTGATGTTAAACTATGTTCAAATAAATGTGCTATATTTTCTCTTGCTAACCTGTCTCGTGTTAACCATGAACTGTCATGATGAGCAGAAAACGGATTATCCTTTTTTCATTCTTATAGCAGGAAGGGTTGAGAGAACCAAACTGAATGCCATGGTCCTGTGCAGTGAGCTTGTGTTGGGAGCCCTTTTAACCGAGACCGTAGATAGTTTTGGATAGAGAGAACAAGAAGAAAGCTATCATGTCTTTGCCATAAGAGCATGGTGAGGCTAGTGAAACAAGCATGTCTAAATGTTGTTCGCAAGCAAAAAGTGCCCAAAGCAGGTGTCTGAAGCTGAAGTACTGATGGCAGAAAAGGAAAAGACAGAAAAATGGGACCAAGGTAGCAAAATCTAAACAGAGGAGACTCAATCTCAGTGAATTTAAACAACATAAAATTATTTTACTGGCTAGACAAATAACTGTTGTAGAAAAATTATTCTGAGCTCATGGTCAATGTGAATGGCTTTACTGCTTCCCAGCAAAAGATACTTATAAGATAAAACTTTTCCAGAATGGAGTCTAATGTTTAACTATGATACTTCCAAGTACACAGTGCTAATTTTCATAAATAGTCACTTAACAATACTGTCCCCTCATAGAAGCCTTAGCAAATGCTATTTTGCAAAATGCTGAATTCCCCCCCACTCACCCCCAAGAACACTTCAGCCACAAAAGCAAGTTCAAGAACAAAGAGGGCTACACTTATTATTACAAAATCATCTGAATCCAGTAAAATCATTTGACTTCACTTTCCCCTGAATGGACTAACTCAGATCCTTCTCAAACTTTTGAGACTGCATAGTATGTGCCAAAAAGCAGATTCAAATTACAAAATAAATGAACCAGTAGCAAACAAATTTTAAAAAACATGAATACATAAACTTAAAAGTGACTAATCTTCCTTAGTTTGACAGTTTTAAAATAAATTTTTTAGTTGTAGATGGACACAATACTTTATTTATTTTTAGTTTTATGTGGTGCTGAGGATTGAACCCAGTGCCTCACACATGCCAGGAAAGCAATCTACCACTGAGCCATAACCCCAGCCCCAGTTTGACAGTTTTTAATTCAAGTCATGGGCTCATGAGAAGACACCTGTGATTTTAATATGCAAATCTATAACAGAGTCATAATATTTTCTAAAACTATTTCTAATCTATATGATGAATTAATTTTTTAATGGCCTGACCCAAAGAGTATCACAAGGAAAAAACAGTGGCCCGAATTTAATTGCAAAAGAATCTGTTATTCCAGTTTTATGGCAAATTCTTTTGATTTTAAACATAATGGTTTGGGAAATTCCCCCCAAATGTTATAAGTTTCTTGAATCTATAATTTTACATATGGCAGATGTATATGCACATATAAATCTATTTACATACATATACTGATTAATATCCTTATAGCACAATTAGTGTTTCATTTAGCAAAAGACTGTGCATGTGTGTATATATAGCTGAGGGCATGTGTACATGACTATAAGTCTTAAGGACAAGGTACTATATTCACCACTGATAGGCACCACAATTGTGTAAGTAAGTTTTCTCAAATCAATATTTGTCTATAGTCTCTTGACAAAAACATTAATTTTTATTTCTAATAAAGATTGATGGGGCTGGGGTTGTAGCTCAGTGGTAGAGCGCTTGCCTCAAACATGTGAGGCACTGGATTCCATCCTAAGCACCACATAAAAATAAATAAATAAAATACAGGTATTGTATCCATCTACAACTAAAAATATTTTTTAATATGATGATGTCATTTTGGGACTATCCACAAAATATGAATACTAGCTATTTTATGTATTAAATAGAACTAATTATCTAATATATATTATATTTCATCAAATGCTAGTTAATATATTAGTGTTTTATACTAGCAGAAAAAGCAGTCAGAATTTCTTAATTTTGAAAATTCTCCTATTAAGAGACTGCAGATTATATATTGGTAAAGTAAAAAAGAAAACCAGTAAGTGAAAAAGTAGGTAAAATGTTCAACATATTATGAATCTTATAGTTTTAAGAAATTGGTTCCTGTTTTCCAGGATCTTATAACATAGCCTATATATGCACATATGTCTGTGTGTGTGTGTGTGTGTAAACTGATATGCATGAATCAAAAGGATATAATAAGTGTTAACCAGGTGATATTGATGCTGAGTGTGATTTAAAAAAAAACTAGAAAAGAAAGAACTATATCAGCACTAAAATTAGTCCAAACCTCTTGAATGAGGCAGAATTTATTTTAACTCAGCAAAGGAAATAAGAACAAGAACATTGTAACCAGGGGCTAGAATGAACATATATAAAACAAAACAAAACAAAAATTAAAAAAGCAAAATTTTACTTGACAATGATGATAGACATTCAATGAATACTGAGCAATTAATTTGATAATCAGATTTGGAAGGACTTGAGAAGAGGCAAAGAGTATGCATTTGGTACAATGTATAATATAGCACCATGACAATGCTTGATATAAGACTAAGATAGTAAGAATGACATTTTAAAGCTTGAGTTCAGCATTACAGGAGAGGGTGTCTTGGTGCAAAGCAGAAAGAGTATCAGGGAGAAAAGAGAGAGACTCCACTCTAGATGTAAGGAGATGAGGCCTGCAGACCTCCTCCTGGTTGTGCAGAAAGTGAAGGAAATTTCTGGAAGGAAGGGCCAAAAAAGAACTGCATCATTACTGCTCATGAAACAGTAGAGCTCATTTTTGAAGAGGATTATTACCCACTTTCATTATGTTTACTGATTCTGAAAGTCATTTTAGCCCTGGAATTCCTATGCCTCAACCCAGAGTGTTAAGTGTTCTGTGAGGACTGAGAAAACAGTCCCCATAATTTGGAAAGAGGACAAGGTACCAAGGTAAGATTTTATACCTATGGAAGGATAAGCCACTCAACTTTCCTGTACTTCCTTTCTTTCATGCTTTTATTGAAAACTCTGTTGTTACCATGGAAGATTTCCTCTTCTTTTTTCATTTAATCTCACATCTCTGCTCTGCCCAACTAACCACCACACTAAAGGTTGTTCTCCTTCTAATCTATGGTATGACACTGCTAACAGATGATTATTACCAACACACGGAAATAAAGAAAGCATGCATTCATACAAGACATAACTGTTAAAAACAGCCGTGAGTCCCTTTTTCTAAAAAATATATAAAACCAATTAGTTTAATTTTACTATCCACTTTCCTTCTGTAATTCAAAATTTACTTTAAAATGAAAAGTTAAAGAAGGGAAATGATTTCAGGTAGACCAGTAAAGATGAAGATAAAACATATTAGTCAAGAAAAAAAGTTACAACACTTTGAATATGTTCTGTTCTCTCTTGCTCATTCTTTCACTCCCTGTAATTTTTCATTATTCCTAAATCAACACAGGATCAAGGAGAATTTGGAAATAGAAAGCTAAATTAAAGACCAGATTCAGGAACTACTTTTATTTCAGCAAAGTGAAACTAAAACAATGAGTTACAACCATTGTTAAAGTAACAGAAGATAGTCAACTTTTAAGGTGAAAAGAAACTAATAGGAATAATATTTTAAAATTTAGGATTTGATGGTAAGACTGCATATACATTCTTTTTCCCCCCCCCCCCAAATTAGAGATTTCTACAGCATTACACCTAGAACTTTCAAGGCATGCAACACATGAGAAATGGCAACTTCATTCTAGCTTCCATTGATGTCTCAGGAGGCATCCTGGTATATCTTCAGTTTACAACCCTAGGGAAATGTTTAGAATACACATTTAAAATATAGTGCTAAAAATATTTACATGACAATGATATTTCTTCAACAATAGATTAGATTCACATTCCTGTATCTAAGCTTTATCATGTGCTTTTGTCATTTTATCAACAAGGAAGACATGTGAACTATGAAAATATGGAGGCTTCATTTCTCTCCGAGATTTTAGTAGTAAAAAAATACGACAAACAAGGAGATAGTACACCTCAGGATCAAAGCATAGTGGATCAAATCAGAACTATATAGAAGCAGAAGGGCTCCTCAAGTTCTTAAGAATTTAGTGCAACCCATTTGAAGATATCAAAATATCTAAAAAGCCTGTGAGAAAGTTCTAGGTATCTAGAAATTTGGAGGTGGGTAGGAGCTGGGATTGGATAAATAAAGGAAAGAGGCAGAAAAGTGTACTTAGCCAAAATGACTAAGGTTCTGGACACAATGGCAAGTCACACATCCTCAACATTATGGTTGTATTAACTACAAATATCAAATTTATATAACTCCCTTGTTCTGCTAACATGTTTACTATCATCTTTAAGGTAATTATTTGGCTCTCCATCTGAATAGCTTGAACACAAGAAGAGAAATTGTTAGCCTTGTCATCTGCATTTTTAGTATCCTGAACATTAAAATAATGTTCTTTATTTTTAATATAAATGATCTTGTTATGTGTGGGTAAAATCAGGGTAAAATCAGATTTACAACCTCATAAATTCTCTGATCATCAATTTAATAAATATTCTCCTGTAAGGCACTTTGAGAGCCTTTCTTTTGATGAATATTCTCTTGTCATCATCCCTGTTCCTTCTCAGCTCAAATGCCACTTCCAGAGGCAGATTTTTTTCTGACCACTCTATTCAAATTAGCTTTTCATAGTTGCTGTTAGTGATGTTTTTACTTCATAACCTTACTGTCTGAAACTATCTTTCTCATTTATTTGCTTATTATCTCTCTATATTCATAGAATATAAGTTCTATGAGAGCAGGGACTTTGTCTGTCTTCCTAAATAATTGTTATCTCCATTGCCCAGAAAAATGTGTGGATCACAGAAAACAACTTATCGATGTAGTTCAGTGTCAGATAAATATAAAATAGAGGAATTGTGCCTAATACTTATACATGGTAGATACAACAAGTAGTAATATGATAAGAAAAATAGAATTTTGGTCACTGTGCAATCTTGGAAGATTTACCAATATGGGGGAAAGAGAAAATAATCAAATGCAAACTTTATTGATCAGAGAGAACTAAGAAAAAATCAAAAAGTATTTTAGTTTATCATAATGAAGTAATCTATCTAGTAAAGCTGACTAAATGCTGAGTAATTAAGTTGAAATAGAAGTGCATTTCACTTAGCCAAACAGGAATTCAATTTGAAAACAACTTTCCTCCCTAGAAAACTTCTTTCATTCCTGTTCTAGCAAACTAAAGATAATACTATTACAAATACAGATGCATAAAGGAAGAAATTAATCCATGTGAAAATCATTTAGTATAAGTTGTACTTATAAATTTTCATTTTATTTTTACCTCAACTTCACAGTAAATTTTATGAAATTTTATAAAATGCAGATTATTTTGATAATGTTCAGTTGCTACAGAACTAACTGGCAGGCTTCACATGGGCCACCGGAGTTCAATCCTTTGACATTCAACAAGTATGTACAGAGAATTTACCATGTACCAGACATTAGACAAGTGTCTGGGAATCCAGCAATGAAGAAATTGGGGCACTTCTCCCTGCCTTTTTGGAGTTTATGACATAGATGACTGTTATAACAACAACAACAACAACAACAAAAAAAAAAAACCTAAACATCTGTGACCTAGTCATTGTATTTTTCTTAACAAAACACAATCAAAATTTAATGACTGAACAATTTACATCTCTAATTTCCAAACTAATTTTTAAAATAACTTAACAAATTGAGTGTATTTAATATGCAGTAGTATAATGCCGAAAAGAGAAACTGAAATAGCACAGGCTTGACCAGGGAAGACCTGGTTCTTAACTTGCCTGTTCTTTGGATCATTAAGTAGGTTTGGGTAAATCATGGCATCTCAATAGTCATAAACAGTCCTCTTCTTGGCAAGATGAGGGATTGGTTGACAAAATCTTTTAAATTATACGTAGACCTATGGATGGTTCTCTAATCTATTTGATTAATAAATTACATTTATATATAAACTGAAATAAAATGGGGACATGCAACAAAAACTGGTTTCTTCTAGGCTCTACAGATGACACAGCTGTGGGGAAGGAATTACAAAGCTTGCTGTAAGCATTATAGAAAAATGTTATTTACTAATCAATGCAAAACTGCTTCTTTGGGAAAGATTACAACTGAAAAGTGGTTTTGGTATACATTCCCTTACCCTTAACGACATGATTTGAATGAAGTAAATTTTATGAGTGGTGATTATTTCTCAATCTGAGAACTCTTATTGAGAATTTAGACATTTGGACAGGCATAGAATTCATGTTTCACTGTGTAAAATTAATCTTTAGAAGTTGTAAATCAAAATTCACCACCCAAAATACCTAAGTTTTCCATTTCCATCAGTTTGTTGTTGTAGGATTAGTATAAATGCTGAATTGGTGTCATTTGTGTTTAAACCAAACATTGATTTATTTATGGAAATAATAACAACTGGTTGGATGTTGCAAAATTAAATAAAATCATTTTAAGAAAAAGTCTGAATCATTACAAATATTTAGGAGTTTTAATGTTTATTCTAAAACGTTACTTTTTGTCTAATAACAGGCCTTCCTAAGAAAGAACTATATGAACAAAATACAAAGCATAAGCAACATTTTGTCATTTATATTGATTTCAAATTCACTCATTAGACACTTATATGAAGAAATTGCTTATGCAAGTAATAATGTTAAAGAACACTATGATTTTTTAAAAAATATTCATAAAACATTGAAATGATTTATAGTTGGAATCCCTCCCTTGAAATGCATTGAGAACACTTTTAGGTCCAAAGGAAGCATATGAGTCCTTAATTTTATTTTTATTATATATATGCAAAATATATATATATATTTTAGTTATAGTTGGACACAATACCTTCTTATTTTATTCATTTATTTTTACATGGTGCTGAGGATTGAACCCAGGGCTTAGCATGTGCTAGAGGCGGGCACTTTACCGCTGAGCCACAACCCCAGCCCCTGAATCCTTAATTTTATTAAATCCATCCAAATTAACTAAGTCTCAAAAATTAAGCAAGAATAGAAAAATTATAAAATTTTCATGGTGTTTCTTTTTCCTCCTATTTTTGTTCATATTTTATTTTCTTGTTTAGGCAAAAACTACAAACAGGAGAAAAAAACTATAAAGAATTTTAAGGGAAAAGGAAGATATCTAAGCTTATTTGAATTTAAAATAAGAACATTCTTTTCCAGTTATTAATTCAGTGTTTTTTTATTTTAGATAAAAACATTAGACTATTCTTTCTCCATTGCTTACTCAATTCTCTAGAACAATGAAGTATAATAAGATACAGATATAAAGAATCATTGGTTTATTCCATGCCAGCTGGTGTTTCAATCACAACAGAGAGAGATTCCTCCACTTTCAAATACTAAAAAGTAGATTCTACACTCTTGGCTAAGACTTTGGATGATTAAATTCAAACTATTGTATGATGATATTTAAAATATTAAAAGGCCTGTTTTAACTATACATACTTTCTTTTCCAGAAACAAAATGTAATTATTACTTAAATATTAATTAGTAACCAAGGAGTTTTAAGAAAATTCAGGGGAAATAATGACATAAATATAAAAAAAAGATTTGTTTTGGAAAGGACTGTTTCAATTCATTTCATTTCAATATTTAATAAACACCTTGTCAGGTAGAAGAAAGTCAGAAATCATAGGGCTCTTTAAGAAGACCAGTTCTCCTATTGTATCAACATATAATGACTTTTCCAGAGGAAACTTTAACAATAGAGGAGGTATGTAGCAATTACATCAAAGTATGAAAAATTAGTAAATAAACCATATTTTAAGCTAAATAGAATTTGTTTCTGAATTTTTATCCATATTTACCTATATTGTTTTGAATCTGACCAGAAATCAAACAACAGCTAGAACTGAAGATTTAAGAACAAAAATTACAAAAGAAAAACTTGAAATTATGCAAATCACTTATATAACCACACTTTTACCTTTCTTTGAATTAGTTAGGATTGCTATTTTGATCTTGGTAGTGAAATGAAGTGTTCACTTGTTGTAAATTGAGTGCCACTAATATTGCCCACATAGATAGTTGCTGTGAGGTAGAATAAAATAAGCCATAGGAGACTATTTTCCACATTGTATTTTTCCAAAGGTATGTAGAATTAGGCAAATCAGAGGACTTCTTTTGGTCTTGCATGCTAGTGGTGGGAGGGACACAGAATGTACTAGAACCACATAATTTCTAGACACTTCCAAATTGTAATTTTTGAAAATTAAATTCTCATGAAAAACTAACTAACTCTGGGTTTATCTCAGTATAATTGACAAAACAAACATTTAAAATATGTAAAAATAACAGAAATAAGTTTACAAGAGGAAGTGGCCTCATATAAGCAATTATATTTGAATGAACAGATGAAGAAGGAATATGAAATTCTGAATAACTGAATTTGTCTCCATTATCATAAAGCTATTTTAATAAATAGCAAATAATCTTTTGCTGAATTTTTCTATTATCAATTTTTTTTGAGATTGTTTATAGTCGGGAAAAAGATACATTTCGAACTCACTAAATACAAAATAAACCCAAATTTGCCAATATTTTAAGCTTAAGATGAAATCAGAATGAAAGTGCTTCTTTAACTAATTCCAGCCCCAGGGGAGAGAGGAATGTTTAAAAGCTCAAAGCATTCCATGACAGGCTCAGTACCTCCCGAAGAATTTACATCTTAATTCAGGCTTGCACAGATAAGGACTGTATGATA
Source organism: Tamias sibiricus (assembly GCA_025594165.1). Taxonomy (NCBI): domain Eukaryota; kingdom Metazoa; phylum Chordata; class Mammalia; order Rodentia; family Sciuridae; genus Tamias; species Tamias sibiricus. The sequence goes on from CM046661.1 coordinate 87,570,984, forward strand.
GAGTAATTATGGGAGATGCTGTAAAGGCCCACCCTGTCTTTTGATTTTGTTAAATGTTCACTCATTTTGTATGAGACAGTCTCTTCTAGAAAGCTGCCAAGGTCCAAGTTAGATTTGGATATCCCAGTTTAATTTAGATATCTGCACACTGAGATTATGTTCAAGATACATTTAAACAACAAAAACAACAACAGAACACATTCAATAATACATTGAGAACCCAATAACTAAAGCATGGTCTTAGAAACCCTACGCTGTACCAGACATTAAATTCTTAGGTCTTGGAGAGGCCAAGGTGGTCTAGGAGAAGGACTGAGGCAGAGTAATAGAGGAACCCTCCAGGGCTGGCGATGTGGGTTAGTCACCAATAATAAAGGGTACTTTTAATGTTACTGATGTGCACCTCACCAAAACATCTGTCAAGGTGTGCTATCATTTATCTTATCAGTATCTTATTTTCCTATTTCCTTTGTATGCCCCAAAGCTAGAACAGTACCTGACGAAAAGCAGGCACTAAGTAAATATTCATTGGATTTGCACATGAAATTTCATGTATCAATTTAGAGACTAAGCTAAATGGCTTTGATGATTTTTTTTTATCAGAAAATTCTAATTTACAGTACATTGAGCTTTTTGAAAATATCAAGGGTGCAAAAGAGTGGTCATGTAATTTTAGCAGGTACCAGGGTTTTTATAAAATGCTTTTGAATACTTAAGAAAACAAAGCATTTTATCATCAATAGGTTTGAATAGAGAGCAATGAAATCCTAAAGTCTTATTCATCCTAAAAAATGTCATTGTAAGGTATTGTTCAGGGTAGTTTTAAACATGACAGAAAGGGGAAATTGAAATAGCAGAATTATACTATTGAGATTTTATGTTAAGTCAGCAAGGTACAGATGAGAACCAATGTCTCCAGAACCTAACCCAACTGTCCTGTACTAGGTTATACTAAAAGGCAATTTAAAAACATTCTTTTCCATATCACATGGTTAAAAAAGAATAATACATTTGCTTTCATCCAAGGTTTGCACATATGATAAAAAACAGTCATCTGAAATGTATCTACAGAAGCTTAATTATAATCACAATTATATTCCTTACAGGGAACACCCATTGCTAACATGAGAATTTAAAGTCATTATTAAGAGAACATAGTTGTGTGATATATGCTTTAAGAAATGAACCACTGTGCCTGCTATCTAATAATCAAAGACACTTCAACTTAGAGCATATGTATTACAAAATGTAGAAACAATATTGATGTTACTTGTAAAGGGAAATGAGAGCTAAAATTCACGACACTGTAGTTAAAGGCTCAATGATCAAATCCATTGCAGGTCAACATTAGCGGGAGATGTGTTCGAGAATGAACAAGTGCTCTTGTTTGGATCTGAGAGGCAGAGAAAGTAGCAACAGAGTTAGAAAAAAAAGACAACTTTTCTTATCATGTGAACACAATGAGAAGGATTAATATTTATATGCTCACTTACTATTGGAATTTCTATAGATATTATAGTAGATGTGACAAAAATGAAACAATAGCCGAAACACTTGTGCAAGGGTTTTGCAAAAATTTCTTCATCATTATGTCTCTTCACTATTAAACAAAAATAAAGACTGAGTTACAGAAAGATATCAAATGCAACAAAACAAATATATCAATGAGAAAATATAGAAAAAGACAAATTTGAAAGTAAATGAATTGTGAGGTCAAAGTCATGTCTATCAGATAAAAACAAACCAGTCGCTTAGGTATAAAAAAGCTTTTATGACACACAAACTTCAGTGAAAATTTTCCCATGGGCCCTCATTAATGGAACACTGGATTTGATTTAGTGAACTATATTTTTGTAATAGCATATTTTTTATGAATATTTCTTTTTAAATTCTTCAATGCACACTAATGATATAATGCCAAAGCATTGTCTAATAAAAGCAATTGTATAACGGCCTAAGAATGGAGAATGATGAAGTTCTGTTTCATCCAGGGATGAAATTTAGAAACCTTTAGGTGTGCTTAGACCTGGGGTAATCAGATATGAATGTGTTATTTTGCAATTTAGCTTTTGATAAGAATGGAACAGCTGAGATTTCAGATTTGATACAACTTGCAAGAATATGGAGAGCAGACACTATATATTGCCAATTGATTAAATAAATAATTCCATATTATGAATCAATAATTCAATAAATATTGAGTATATGTACTGTGCTAGGCACCATTGCCTGGAAATGAAGAATAATATTGAAATTAAACAAAAATACAGCTTAAATATCAATAAACTGCAGTGTTTCCATGTTTCTTATGCCCCACAAAATTCCATATAAGATAAAAGTAAGAACAGTAAGAAATGCCGGGCACGGTGGCGCATGCCTGTAATCCCAGCACTTTGGGAGGCTGAGGCAGAAGGATCGCTAGTTCAAAGCCAGCCTCAGCAATGGTGAGGCACTTAGCAACTCAGTGAGACCCTGTCTCTAAGTAAAATACAAAAAAGGACTGGGGATGTGGCCCAGTAGTCGAGTGCTCCTGAGTTCAATCCCCGGTACCACAAAAAAAAAAAAAAAAAAAAAAAAAGAACAGTAAGAGTCACAGAGAATATCTACAACCTATCCATATGATCTGCCAATGAATCTTATCTTCAGATAGCAGAATTGCTGAAGTAAAAATGCCTTCAAAATATTAAACAGAAATAATAAATCTCCTTGAGTGATACAAGAAATTTTTCCAAGATATCTAGTTTTGAGGGGTAGGAAACAGTACATAGAAAAGAGCCAAGCACAGTGGTACACACCTATAGCGTGGCCTGTAATCCCAGCAGGTAGGGAGGCCAAAGCAGGAGGATTGCAAGTGTTAGGCCAACCTCAGCAACTTAGTGGTTAAATCCCCCCTACACCCCGGAAAAAAAAAAAAAAAAAAAAAAAAAAAAGGAAAGTAGGAGAGGAGGGAGGCAGAAAGGAGTTGGAGTTCAATAAATAAATCATAATGCAATAAGAAATTATCCATTTTTCTATAACTGGTCCTTTCTTTGAAACCAAAAAGAAATATTTCATTAACATTTATAAAGGCTATCTTGCTGTGTGCTTAAAATATATTTTAATTCCAACAGTAACGATTTTTATTTCTAACAATATTCAAGGAATATGTGTATATGTTTTCTTATAGTTATTAATTAGCCTTTTAAGTGACAGAATGGAGAACATCTTTCTAGCAAATGTGACATGAAGGACAGGGTAAACCATTACTCATGAGCTTTACTATTTGCCTTTAATGTATCCTTAAAGGAGAATATAGTATTCCTTAAACTAAAGCATCATGTGCATAGAACAGGATCAAAGACTCGGGTTAAATATGGATGCGAGACAGATTTAAACTGTTCCTTGGCCACAGGCTATCGATTACAAGAAGCCCAAGATATGTGAATGAATATATGCATTACAAATATATCACTACTACTGGGAAAGATTTCAAAGCAGGCACATAAGCAATATTCTAGCTTTTGCTATTCTTTAACTAAGGGGGTGAGAGGACTGTCTGTCAATTCAAGCAAACTTCTCAAGCCTACTTCAAAAATAGATTTTGCTAGCTGTTTCTAAATTAAAACTGCTGCAGACAAGTTTTATAGTTGTGGTAATACCGTAAGCACCCAGTAGTCATATAGCTTCACTTTGCAAGGTTTCAGTCACCTATAGTCAAAGGCAGTCCAAAAATATTAACATCTGTGTTGACTTGATAGATCACATTGTCTGAAGCACTAATTTATTAGTGTAATTTCTGTTAATCTCTTACTGTACCTAATTCATAATTTAAACTTTATCATAGGCATACATGTATAGGAAAAAGCATAGGTACATGTGCATGGTTATTTCTCTCTCTCTCTCTCTCTTTTCTCTCTCTCTCTCTCTGTGTGTGTGTGTGTGTGTGTGTGTGTGTGTGTGTGTGTGTGGTTCAGTAATAATGGTTTCAGGAATCCACAGGGGGTCTTAGAATAGATAGGGCAACCACAATAATTTGATTTTTGCCTAACCTGTTTGAAGAATTGAGTTATAAACTAAGAAAGCTTAAATTACCAAATTGTAATATTAGATGATTATCTTCATAAGACACATTATCTTCATAGGACAGATTATCTTCATAGGACACAGAGAATTACACTTTCAAAAGATCTAGAAAAGAAAATCGTATTTACAAATATGCCACTTCCAATTTCAAGGTCTATGAGGAAATCACAGGAAAAGGTATTAGAACAGAAAATCATTATCACTGTTGTTTGAGTGCAACTAACAGAATCAAATCTTGATCTGGATGTTACCAGATATAAGTGAGGAGGAAAATAAGGAAAACAACCATACACAAAGAAATGCTGAACATTTCAAATTTCTGAAGAACAATGAGTCTGTGCCTCAGTACAATATAACACTTCACTTTATCAAGCTCAACCCTCTGGTTCATTCTTTGAATGAACTGTATAGCATCTACCACAGAATGCTTTCTGTAAGTATTCTATGACAATGACCTGAAAAGCAAGCCAATAACAAAAGCCTAAATCTATGCGTAAGAGCATCAAATACATATAGAATGTACCTAAAAATTTGGTATCAGTATGATAATAATCACTGTGATAATTATTAAAAAACTGAAAAACCAATGTACGAAAAAGAACAATATTTGCTTTAATATTCTCAGTTTATGTTTGCCACTTAATTGCCAGAAGTTATTATTTCCCTTCATTTAAATTATTTTCTCTGTGTTTATGTGAATTTTATTGTATCATAATCACATTTTAAGTGTTGTGATTTTGCAAAATATATATTAGTGTGAATTAAACATGGTAAAAGTTTAAGGCGTTACTTTAGGAAAACAGGATATCATCCATGCAATAAAAACATAAAGATATGATATCATCAAGAACTGAATAACATATCCAATAAATAATAGCAATTTTAAATTATACGTTTAGCTCTCATACTTCTCTTACAATAACTTCACTGGCACTCTTTGTAGTGCCTGCCCTACCCTCCCACATACCACTCATACAAATACATGTACACACACACAGATACATAAAGTAAAGTTCTACAAAAAACACTTTTCTCTTTACGCTCCATACATTTTCCACTGGTGACTTCAACAATTCCTGTTTCACTGCCACATAAGTTAATACTAGGGCTTTCTACTTAGGCCATCCAGACACGTATTCTACTGTTTCCTAAGTATCTCTGATTGTCATTTAGTCATAAATCAAATTATCCAAACTTATATTTTTCAACTCATCTGCCAGTAATCAGAACTTGCTAATTATGGAGAGGCAGCTCTTCTAAAGACGAAGCAGCTATTATCATGGGTGTGCAAGGCCAGAGGACTCATGCTGTATAATCAAAGACACTTTTGAAGTCCAACTTATGAATGTGGAATAATAAATTATTTATGTTACCATTCTAATCTCTTAGATATGGTCAGCCTAAATGATGAGAGAGTTTGAGTTACTGAGACTCAGTAACTGACTGCTGAATGGCAGCTGATGCATCTCCTTTTTTTTAAATATTTATTTATTTGCTTTAGTTGTACACAATGAAATGCATTTATGTTTACGTGGTGCTGAGGATTAGAACCCGGGCTGTGCACGTGCTAGGCGAGCACTCTACCTCTGAACCACAACCCCAGCCCTGATGTATCTCTTTGCAGGAGGATATATTCACTGAAATTCTGAAGCTCTCCAAATTTGACAAATAGCCAAATAAAAAGGTTTTACTCATTTCAGATATGCTTCTTCCGTTAAAGAGGAGCATTAGCAGAAATTAGTAAAGAATACAGAGTAAAATAGCCAGACGTGGTGACACGTGCCTGATGCCTGTAATCCCAGCGGCTTGGGAGGCTGAGGCAGGAGAATAGGGAGTTCAAAGCCAGCTTCAGCAAAAATGAGGCACTAGGGCTGGGGTAGTAGCTCAAGAGTGGAGCACTCACCTAGCACGTGTGGGGCGCTGGGTTTGATCCTCAGCACCACATTTTAAAAAAAAAAGAGAGAGAGAGAAAGAAAGAAAAGGTATTGTGGGTATTGTGTTCGTCTACAATTAAAATTTAAAAAGAACGAGACACCAAGCAACTCAGTGAGACCCTGTCTCTAAATAAAACACAAAATAAGGATCGGGATGTGGCTCAGTAGTCAAATGTCCCTGAGTTCAATTCCTGGTACTGCCCCTGCCCCCCAAAAAGAATACACAGTAAAAATAATCTTTTTTCTAAATTTATTCCCTGATCATATAAGATTTTAAAATTTTATTTATGAGTTTGGATTTTAAAATATTATTTTAAAATATTATTTTAAAATTATATTTAGGAGTTAGGTGTAAAAGTTTTAATACAAAGTCATTTTGACTAAGTAAAAATATATATACATATAACTAATTAGAGAAATTCAGTGTGAAAAGGTGATAAAAAATCAGGAGAATTTCAAACGTTAGCTATAAGAAAGAGATTAAGATCATGTCCTAAGAAAAGTAATCTAAAGTACAGAAGTCAGGGGACAAAGCACCCCAACACAGAGCAGTTTCAGAGGCTGCCAAGGGATTCCCAGAGGATACCTGCGTGGTCTATAAATGCCCTGAAGGCTCTCAGCCACCCTCTGTGGTTAATCTCTATCTTTTAAGTTGAGAAATCTTGCTCTTACTTCCCTTCTATTTTTCCAGAATTTTTTTTATTCAAGGTTGTATATATAACAATAGCATTCATTACATTTCATATTACATATATAGAGCAACTTTTAACATAACACTGTTTGAATACAAAGAATATTCATACTATTCATGTCTTCAATCATGCTTTTAAGATACTGATATCCATCTCATTCTACCATCTTCTTTTCCCCCCCTTCATGCCCCCTTATTCCCTCCCTTCCCCTCCCTCCCCATTGACCTTTATAGAGTTCTTCTAATCCTCTTATGTTCCCTAACCCAAACCCACTGTGAATCAGCCTACTTATATCAGAGAAAATATTCGGCATTTGGATTTTTGAGATTGACTAACTTCACTTAGCATTATGTGCTCCAGCTTCATCCATTTACCTGCGAATGCCATGATTTTATTCTCTTTAATTGCTGAGTAATACTCCATTGTGTATATACACCACATTTTCTTTATCCACTCATCTACTGAGGGGCAACTAGGTTGTTTTCCACAAACCCTGCCCTAGATAAAGAGAAGGAAGTCAGTAGCCAACAGAAGACAACTTAATATCTTTTGTTCTCTAGCAGTAAGTAGTCCTAAGGTACAACTAGCTGCTACAAACAAAACCAATGAGACCTTAATTAAGGTTTTTGAAACTCAAATTGGATAATCAAGATAAAAAATTTTAAAGACAAACTAAACAAATATGGGGAAAAAAACCTTGAAACTTCCCTCACATAAGACTTTCACCTAGAGATTTTAGAACTTCTACTAAAATTACAGTAATCTTCTAACTATAAATTCACCTCATGTGAAAATAAGTAGATATATATTTGTATTCTTTTTTCATTGCTACAAGAATTCCTGATAAAATATATGTGAATCAAGAGTGCCTCCAAGTTTTAAAGTAAAAAATTGGTTGTTATGGTGGAATGCATTTATTCAATAAGCATTTATTAAGTACCTATTCTGTGCTCTGTATTCTCCTCTAGGTCCTTGGGGTCAGAGGGCTGATTCTAAAATCAGCATATTAACAAAAAATAGTTTATATAGGAAATAACTATTAAAAATCGCTCCTTATTTACACAGAAGGTCTACAGTATGATACATATTATTGTACCCAATCCTAAACAGTAACTTCTTAGCATTACAAAAGACAACAGAATGACTATATAAACATTGACATCATTCTATGCTCATAAAAGTCATTAAATGTCTAATCTAAAAATTGGGGACAGGTAGGAAGTTCTAAAAGGCTCCTGACTTGCTACAGAGTTTGTTTAATTGATGCATATTGGGTGAGGAGCCAGCAAATTAATGGTGAATCTGTAGAGAATAAGATTCTGAACTTAGCACATAAATTAAATGTGCATATGTTACAACAACATGGTATGGTCAGAAGCAATACAAACCCATCTCTGTCTTCACAGATGGACCTGACCGGGGTGAAGCAAGAGAGGCACCTAGAGGGCAATATTTAAGAGGGCATTCAAATTTTGGGGTCCTGCATTCATCAACTTGACATTTGAAAGATCCTGGTAGTGAGTTCCTTCTGACATGTTATGACCTAGGTACCAAAATTTTATCCCAACTTTCTAGGAAATACAATGTTGCTTTCCATCTCTTCCTTTTACAAGGTAGGGTGACTACACCTTACTAGTTTTATTATAGGTAAACCTACAAAGATGTATGACCTTTCTGTATAATCCTTCATTGAAATATTGAATGCAAAACAAATTAAAAAGCATTTCTTTGAAACAATAAGGGAAAATATTTGAAAAGTTATATTTAGAAAGGAATGCCCCTCTATTTAATAAAGGACAAGAAAGGCATTATTCATTTTCTCTTTAATTGGCATGCTCTTCTTACAAGTTTATTTTAGTAAATATAAAGGTAAGTATTTACATACATTTTCCCTAAATATATATTCATATAGGATCATTTATAAATCTAATCCTTCATAGGTTAACTTACTTGAGCAAGGTCTTTAAACATGAGAGCAATCATACAGTTAATGTCAGAACACTTTTCACATCCTGCTGTTTAGTTACAGATATAGATATTACTGTCTCGCAGTTGGTGTTAACTACTGGGAAAAATGAGATGTCATAAGAAAACTGCCATAAAACACTAGTGCTACTCTTCATGTTCTCCACCTAGGCTTGAAGGTTCAATCTCATTTAGCTTAGCACTCCCTGCAACAAGTAGGAGCATGTCTTTCAGAAAAGTAGTCATTCAACAAATGTAACAAAAACAACAACAAAAACCCCCAATTCTTAGTGAACACAGTTCTGGTTCTTTGTAATAAGAATATTTAAAAACTATTTCTGGGAGAAAAGGGACTCTTAAGAAACCAGGGAGAGGGGGAGGGAAGAGAGGGAGGGTGGACATTATCAATGCCTAATATATGCATGTACAAAAATGTCACACTGAATCCCCTCGATGTGTACAAGTAATATGTGCTAATAACTATAATTAAAAACAATAGAAAAGAATACATAATAATATAGTTACATAGCTTTAACAAAACTATTTCTGCAAAAATACATAAATGCACTCTGCAAGCATGTATAACAAATTAGAATAAATTAAAAAATTAAAAATTAAAATTAAAAAATACATAAATTATTTTGTGTTTATTCTTTTTCATAAATACATGAATGACATTTATATATACATACATATAAATGTTAATATATTTAGGTCATATATATCTGTATGTGTATATATGTATATATATATATATATAAAGTTGATTAATTTAAGACTAATTTACTTAGGTCTAAATAAGAATAGCACATTTTGTAATATAGACGCTCTTCAATTTATGACGGGATCAGGTTTCTATAAATCCATCATAAATTGACAATGTCTTAAGTCAAAAATGCACTTCATACAGCTAACCTACAGAACAATACAGCTTAGCAACACAGTATACCATAAAATATTTGTTGTTTACTTTCATGGTCATGTGGCTTTTTGGGCGCTTCGGGCTTGCTGTCACTGCCCAGCATCTCCAGAGAGTATCACACTGCATATCAAAAGCCCAGGAAAGAACAAAATTAAAAATTTGAAGTATAGCTTCTACTGAATGTGTATCATTTTCACATCATCATAAAGTTGAAAACTTGTAAGTGAAATCATTGCAAATTGGAGATTGTCTGTGGTTGGCATTAAAATAATATCTTCTTAGTCGATTAGTGACATTCAGTCTCTTCTACAAATCCTAATCATCTTCTCATATAGTTTTAAAGGTGCACTACTTGATTTAGATTAGAAAGATGTTTCTAGCAATCTAGTGATATATGGAATAATAAAGAAACAGTTCTAACAAAAATACAGGAAGGGGATCTCAAGGGTAAATTCTAATACCATCCAGTGGCCACTGTACAGGATCTCACCCTGCAGCCTTCTGTTAGAAGTCTCACTGGCACATGTAGCAGTGAATGCTCAAAGTTACAAGCTACATGTTGGACACCTAAAGGACTGTATTTGACTTTTTTGCAGAACAGAGTAGTACTCTGAATTTTCTGGAAAATAGGAGGAATCATTCTACACAGCACATAAAATAACATACATGAAAAAGACGGATTCAAAGAGACATGTCTTACCATTGCCTCCCCGCCCTTTTTTTTTAAATTCTCCTTTAATGAACTGAATTGTGTAAAAATTTCAAAGAACAGAGAGGTCAGGAAAAATTCTGGCAAGAGATGCTCTGGAGATAATCTACTGAGCACAGAAAATCATACTGTGATTTGAAACACAATTTCCCCCTTTCCACACCTCAACTATGTTTCTCAAATTTTACCTTTTTAGACTACCTTTGAATCCCCTTTTAAGAGAGTTGACACAGTCTTGCCTTGTGGCTAAGTTGAGGATCAGGTGGAGCCAAATGGGAGGGTGGTTTTTGTGATGTGGGAGAAGCACATATGTGAGTGGGTGCTCATGTGCGTGTGCCTATTAACTGTTCAAATAATTCAGGAAAACATAAAAATCGCTGAATGGGAGTTTTGTGGGTAGGACAAGCCAGGCAACAGAGCCTTTGCTGTGTATCAGTTAGTGAATTTCCAAAGGTTGCTGCTACACAATGAAGCTACAGTTTCCAGAAAGCCACTCTCAGGAAAATGTGTGTTTTTGTGCATACACATGTGTGTGCATATGAAAATATAAAATTATTTACAGCATCTGTATTGATTACTATTTTCCCTTCCTGGCAAAAAAATCTTCAAAGAATGGAGCTTTCTAGTATTTAAATAGCTGAGTAGTATTTAATAAACTAAAAAATACTCTGGAGTCTGGATGACAAGGTCAAGAAAGGGTGTAATTTAAGAGTCTGAACCTATCTGATGTGTAGCTCCCATTTGGCCACATAAAAGGGCATCTAGAAAACCCCTAACTGTTACCTATCGATAGCCAATCGTCTACCAAATCCTTTTAACTACAATTAAGTTATGATGAATACTTTTAAACTACAGATGAATCAATGGTGTTTACAAGTCAAATTATACACTGCCAATTCATTCAAAGTTCTTTTACCGAAAATCTTGCCTGGCAGCGGAATTCCTTCTTTCTTAGTGGCATGAATTGCAATGCAACATTGAACAAAGTCCTGCAGAATCCAATAAGATGGCAATGGGCAATGAAGAAAAGCAGAGAAAGTAAATGTATCATTATTCTAAAGAGTTCTAAGTATCCCTGGAGGATAAATCTCAGGAAAAGGGTAAAAGGAAAGTATATCTGAATGAGCCGTCTGAATTTTGTAAGTTAGCAACAGTCAAAGGTCACATATGCAAGCCAAGTTGCATAGTTAACACTTTAAAATCATATCAAGGAGTTTAATGACAGGGAAAGTTGTAGAACAGGCAGGCAAAAAACATATCACCAGTGTTGGAATTTTCCTATTCCAACTAGGAACTAGGTAGAAGAGATTAAGTCTGGATCAAATTTTGAAACTGTATTTACCTCCTAAAAACTGTGTCTCCTAAATGAAGACCAATTGTTTCTAACTGCAAAATTATAGGGTTTTACAATTCCAAAGTATGAAAGAACTGAGACCTACCTAAAGATATCAGCAATACAGTAATTGCCATTCTGATTTAGTGCACTTATTCATTTTTATATAGTATTGTATATATGTATGGAAAGTATTTAAGTATTTCCACATTGGAAAGCTTTAAGATAAAACATATTTAAAATATGTGAGAGAAGGTGGAGCCAAGCTTTGACTCTTGGCTATTTCCTATTTCACATTTTTATTTAAAAAATGAAATAGTATTTGTAACTTAATTTATATGTATTAAAAATCAAAATATGAGTTAAACTCAAAGGTAAAACATGAAAAACAATCATCTTTAAAGTGGCATTAATTAATGTTAGATGCTTTATCAGTCCCAATCATCATACTAGAATGGATTCCTGATACCCTCCTGTCCTTTTAGTCCCTTAATTAAATGAACTCTTCAAAATATGAGAGCATCATTCTTTTTCAGACTACGTATTGGCACAATCAGATTGATAGAGATACTTAAGCCTCTAAGTTTTCTCTTTAGTGTCTTTTGAGCAATGGTTCAGGAATCTGCTATAAAGTGTTGAGAATTTAGACAGGTGTAGCCTATTACAAGGCTGTGTGGGTCAGCTGACCAAATTACCAATCACAAGGTAATGATGAGACCACTAAGTCAACCTGCACTTACTGGAAAAGAGTTTCAGAAGTGATAAAAGTTCTGTGCACCTGTTTGAGTTTGGATTAAAAGTTCTTGGTAACTCCCGAAACCTCTAAAACTGTGGGACTATTCTACAGAAATCTCAAGGCACAAGAGATATTTTGTGGTGGGCTGTACAAGCATTTCATGGCACTACTCTGAAGCCATCCAATGGCTCTAACTTCTTTCAGTTACAGTCCAGTGCCTCCTTCCTTTTCTGAATTCACTTCCTCCTAACCTCCCCTTAGCTCATTTCATTCCAGTCACACTGGCTCCTTGCTTCAAACCTGTCAGGTCCTTTGCACTCTTCATTCTGTAGCTGGAATGATCTGCCAAACATCCACACGGCTTACTTGTTCAACTTCATGGCTTTGCTCAAATATTTTCTCAGGAAAGATATAAATTTAGCCATTCCTACTATTTCCAGTCTCTATGTCTTGGTGATTTTTTCCCATATCACTTATTGTCTAGGGCACTATAAAATTAATCTATTCATTATAATTTAATTTCTTTTACCAGAGATCGATAAATACAGTGAGGTCTAGCTTATAATCCTCTATATCTCCATACCTAGAATAGGGTCTTGCCTATAGCAAGCACTGAACACATATTTGATGGATTGAATTATATGTAAGGATCTAATGATTTGCACTGCCTGTGAAATATACAGAATTATTTTCTTCCTCTCTCCCACAGGTACCATTTTGAAAAACTACAAATTAAGAATTCATACTATTCCAATAGTTTTAGAGGCAGAAACTTACCTGGAAGCCTGAATTTTGGGTGTCCTTTATAATATAGTTAGTTAATCCCACACAGGGAATACAAATTGTATATATGTGTATATATGCATTATAGATACATATATATGTATATATATATATATATATATATATATATAGTCATACACACAGAGACTTACATTTTACATACACATATATATCTATATTTCTATCTAACTGTAGATAGATAGATAGAGGCAATATCCCATTTTTATGGTCCTAAGTGGCAAAGAACCAAAAATTAAAAAGAGGAGAATTTTCATTTAAGATTCAATTTAAAGCTTGACCAGTTGTTCTTGCTACCTGATAAACTGGGCAAAATTACAAAGTAATGTAGAACCCATTGTGAAAGCAAATAAATGACTAATTGGTATTTCTTTATTAGGAACATACTAAAAATATTTGTGAAAACAATTTGATCTATAAAAAGCAAATATACAAGTAAGTTTTCATAACAAACCTATTATATAAAATGAGGTCCACCAGTTCTGCTTAGCCAAAGAAGAAACTCCAACATTACTAATTAAAAAACCAAGACTGTGCCAACAAATATGTGAAAAAATGTTCAACATCATTAATCATCAGGAAAATGCAAATCAAAACTACAAGATATCTCATCCCACTTAGGCTGATTTTACTTTTTTATTGTTGATTTTTGTTTGCTTTCTTGTTTGTTTTTGTAGTGCTAGGGGTCAAATTCAGGGTTACATACATATCAGGCAAGTTGTTTACCACTGAGTTACAACTTCTAGCCTCACCCCAGTTAGAATGGCTAATATCAAAAGGATAAAAATTAGGGGCTGGGGTTGTGGCTCAGCGGTAGAGCGCTTGCCTAGCCGTGCACGGCCCAGGTTCGATCCTCAGCACCACATACAAATAAACACATTGTGTACAACTAAAGCAAATAAATAAATATTTTTTTAAAAAAAGGATAAAAATTAAATGGTGACGAGCATGAGGATGGGGAACTCACACACTATGGAGGGGAATGTAAATTAGTGCAGCCACTATGGAAAACAGTAAGGAGGCTCCTGATAAAACTAGAAATGAAACTACTATATAATCCAGTAATCCCAGTACTATATACGTGTATATGAAATCAATCTATTGAAGAGCCATCTGTACTTGCTTTCATTGCAACAGTACTCCTGGTAGCCAAGATATGGGCAAATACCCTGAGCTAGTCACTGTACATTATATACATGTACTGAAATGTCACACTACAGTGGGAAAATATGTAGAATTACTATGCATTAATTAAAAGAAAATATGTTTAAATTGCATAAATGACAAAAGCAAAATAAAACAAAAACCAAAACCGGCTCAAGAAAGTAATCATTATACTACCAATAGAAAACTTCTTTTTGGGTTTGGGATATATCTCAGTGAGTCCTTGCTTAGCATATGCAAGGCTCTGAGTTGAATACCCAGTACTGCATAAAGAAAAAAAAAAAAAAAAAAAAAGGAAACTTCTTTTCTCTTCCTCAACCATAGGAAGTACAGTAAGGTCCCATCTCCTTAGTTTTCTGAAGGTCTCACTGCCCTCTTCCCCCAACACAGGGGAGTGACTTGGTCATATTATCCATTCTGCATTGTTTTCTTTCAGCAATACGGGGTTTTACAAATAAATATTAAGAGTTATCAAGCAAGCTAACTTAGTCTTACTCATCAATTTGCCAGTATTAATGCTAAGGTTCTGTTGTAATAACAATGTTTTTTTTTGTTGTTGTTTTAAAAAACATTTATTTATTTGTTTTAGTTGTACACAATGCCTTTATTTTTACATGGTGCTGAGGATCAAACCTGGGCCATGCACATTTTAGACGAGCGCTCTACCATTAAGCCACAATCCTAGCCCAATAATAGTGTTTAATAATAGAATCTGCCTGAATGTTAAAAGTCAGACCCTTCCTTCTAATGTCTATAAATTAGGAATGAGATATGAGAGACCTAAAAATGATAATGAGCTTACAAAATAACCACTGTCTTTTCTATTCAATAACTTATTCAACTCTTTCCAAGATGTTTAATATATTTCAAACAAAGACACTATAGGTATGCCTTACCTGTACTGGCTAGTAAATGGGTAAATAGCAAAACCCTTGGCAATCTCAGCTAGGGAAAAGTATGATAAAGCAACCAAAGAAATAATATGAAGTAAAAATTTTTACACAGGGAACATTTCTTCAAGAACTTTATCCTGGAAGTATCCCTGTGTGGACATTAACCAGCTACTAAACTGCTTATTCCAGAAGGTAAGTTCAATTTTCTTCAACTAATACTTTTTTTTTTTTTTTGCATTTATAAAGTACACAATAAAGAAAACCATTTCAGCATTATTAAGCTGAACAAAATTTACCCAACAGAAAATTACAGATAGTATTCTTAGGGACAAGATTAAAAAGACCATACACTTCAGAACTATGCTAGTTTCTGCTTGAAACTATGCAGATTTTAACAACTTATTGTATTTATGGGGTCTTAAAAGCTGGATATAATGCATTATGCAATGAATAATAACCTAAACTAATTTTCAATGATATAATTTAATGCCAATATTTGAAAGGTACTGAAATTAAATGTAAAATTTAAAATAAGCTATGGTCTTAAATAACAGTATACTTGAAAAATAGCCAAAATAGTCTTAAGAGTGAGATCAAACACGTCAGAAAAAACAATGGAGGGTGTCATGATACTTTATGACTTCTAATATCAAACACTGGTGTGGCTTTTGTGAAACTGGAGCAACCCAGTGCCCAAACACCCTAAGAATTTCACCAATACTTGCTAATATATGCATGAACCACCATTAGGCAGATGAACCAAAGGAATAAACACAGTGAGGAGAGGGAGCTCAAAACAGGCATGCTGATGATAAGTAGGAGATGGCAGCACTTTAGAATTGGGACATAAATGATATATGGTTTAGCCATCACTTTTCTTGATGAAGCAAAACAAAAACCTCAATACAAAAATATCCAAGGGGTTAAGCAGCTACACCACTAATCCAATAATATAGATGAAGAGCAGAAAATTTTATACTTAATGTTTCCTTTTACACCTGTCATATTAGATGCTCCTCTGAAGCACCACATTTGGGGAAAAAGAGCCCTGCAGCTGTTCACATGACAGCCTATGTTTAAAGCAGTGATAGGCCTAAAGGAGGAAGGCATATCATAAAATAAATATACTCATTCCAAATTTCTTGAACAGTACCATATATAGCCTTTATAACTGCTTCTTATCTGTAAAATTGGGATAATATAGGATTGTAAAATTAAATTAGATGATAATGTAAAGACTTTTACCTGGATAACTGTTAAAATGCAGACCTCTGAGGGCTGGGGTTGTGGCTCAGTGGTAGAGCACTTGCCTACCATGTGTGAGGCACTGTGTTCAATTCTCAGCACCGTATATGTATGAAACAAAGGTCCATCAACAACTAAATAAAATTTTTTAAAAGATTAAAAAAAAATGCACATCTCTGAAAAGCACACCCCAGGCCTTGCTCTGACCAAGTGGCTCATGGAAGCCTAAGATCACACTTTTGAGAACTACTCCTCTAGGAAATTGTTACGTTTGTTGCATAATACCCCTCTTATTTTCCCAAAAAAAGCAGATGATAAGGCTCACAAGAAATAGGAAGACTTGCTATCCATCTGTTCCTTGGCTCCTGGGGCAGTTTTGTAGGAACCAAGTCTAGTGAGTATACATCAACAAAATCCTATGGAAAAAATGTGCTGGCCATGATGGACGAAAGATCTGTTATAACTATGAAACAATGGTCTATAGGAAGAAAGAAGAGGGGAAAAGGGAAAAGAAGAGAAGAAGAGAATATGGAGAAGAAAATAATGTGGCAATTAAAAGGCCTCTCTTCAATCTTTCACTCTTTAAAATGCAAATTTTTAGAAGGTGGTAGTTAACAGACTGTAGGAATTCAACCACAGTAAACCATTGATTACCAGGGGCTTGTCTGTCATGCTACAGACCAAGAGAGAGCCCAGTTTTTCACCTAAAAGATTCCTTGAAAGAAACAAAACTTTTGTTGGTGAAGTTTTGAAAAGTAGCTTGATGTGATTTTCCACATTTTATGTACAAAAATTTACCTTTTTGTAAGGCTCATGCTTACACCTAGGATTTTCTCCACACTTTTGGACACTATTAATTGTACCAAAATTTATTCACACATAATTTTCAGTTACATAATACAACATAAATCAAACTACAATGTTACCTGAATTTCATCTCAATTGCTAAATTCAGATGTAAATGTTGGTCATACTTTTGATTGCACCTGTACCATTAATTTTATAGTTAAGGAAATGAACCAGGTATTTTAGCTTGTTTCACCACATCATTAGGTCCTAGAAATCCTATGGAAGAACAACAGGATGATCTTGGGAATTTACTACTCACTATCCAAAGAAGAAAGCTCTCTACTAGGAAGTACCTGCTACAACCACAGTGTACAATTCAAAATTTTAGACATGAAACACACTTTAGAGCCACTGGTTCTGACCAAGTGGCTTTCTTGTAAGAGAGCTCTTCTTACATTTTTTAACACTTAGAATCAAACTCAGAGTCTTGTGAAGGATTACGTATATGGATAAACACTATGTGAAATCTGTGACTCAGATGACAAATACTAGTTGTCCAATTGCTAATTTTGTGCTTATATCCCCAAATAAAACATGTTTATTGAACACTGCTGGCTCATGGAAATCAATATGGTTTGTCTGTGTGATTATCCTTAATTTGGAATTATAAAATCCTCCCAAAATATCCACCTTAACCTTTATAGTCTATCAGATACACAGGAAGGGAAAGGTCAACTGTAATTGTTTGAAAAAGGTATTTGTTTCTACAATACATTTCAATACAATTCACATAAACATCTTTCATGGGTTTGTGTGCCATTTTAGGTGAAAGTAGAGATGCTGCAAAGTTATTTGAACTTGGCTGCTCATATAATTTACCACCCTACTGCTTTCCTTCCTGCATCCTTTGTCCTCTGCAGTCTGGCTTCTGACCAGGTATGTTACTTATTTCTACACCACACTACGGAATATTGCACTGTTAACCATTTCTACCCTGACCACTCTCCTCCTAGGTTCTTCAAATATATTCAACCTTAACTTTCCTGAAATTGTTCTCTCTCTATATATATTTATTCCCTGGTGCTGTTCCTCTGAATGAGCCATTAGAAGTTGTCCCACAAGATTCCATCTTTCCTATTTCCTCTAACATCCCTATCACAACCTCTATCACTAATGCACATCAATTACCAGTATGATGTGAATGGTTTTGCTAATTTCTGTCTTTTTCTGACCTCTTGAAAGTTCTAACTTCTTATTAGTTACTTTTGAAACATCTCAGTGCAGTCCAATCGTTCCTCCAAATTGTTCTGTCCAGGACTCGTCAACTGTCTCAAAGAAATCAGATCCTCCTCTTTGATCTCCGACATTGTTTAATGGCAGTTTCAAACTGCACATCACTTTGCATATTTAACTTCTCTCTCTAATCTTCACATAGCATCTGTCATCAGGTCCCATTAATTTTTACCTTCAATATTTGGGAAATTCTTACTGTCTTCCCTATTTGTAAAGCTAAAACCTTGTTTAGGTCTTGACTTTCTCTATTACAGAGCACTCTGATAGCCTACTCATGAATCTCTCTCCCTTTAATTCATAATTATTTCATAAAATAGGCAATATGAGTCTGCTATCTAACAAATACTGTATTAGTCCAGGAATACAAGAATGAAATGACATAGTTCTGCCCTCAAGGAATTTATAATCTTGTGGAGGGACAGTGAAATAGATTAAATGCTATGAGGTATAGATAGGGAATCTTACACAAACATAAAAAATGAACACAGAGGTATATTTCTAACGAGCCTGAATAAGAAAATCCTTCTCAGAAGTTATGTATAGCTGATGTGAATGGACATCTGATGATCATCCCAGATAAGGAGGGCTTTCATGAAGATGGTACAGCATGAACAGTAGTGTCTCATCAGTGTGACCAATCATGACACATGCACAGAACCTCAGATCTGGATGTCTGGTCAGGCAGAAGTTCAGGCAGAGGAAGACAAAGAGTCACAGGCTTTAGCTTGTTCAAATTTTACCCATTTAGAAAACATCTAAATATTTCATCTGATATTTCATCATCAATAATTAGGAAACTACTACATTCTGAAGTAATGCTATTTAGTAAACAAATATGACTCCTGGTTCGGATACACTCAAACATTGTAAAGAATATAGTAAAATGCATGTTCTATAAAGAAGTAACATAAAATTCAGAGTGGATGCATCATATCAACATGGGGCTAACTGATCACACTATTTACTGGACCTCCCACTAAAAATCTCATTTAATTAGAAAAAATACAGACATATATGCCTATGCACATATCCAAGGCACAACTGTTTTTTAGTTATTGTTGCTATTAACCAAATGAAGTTCAAGTGTGTGTGGTCAGGAAGAATAGACACTCTGATCAGGTCATCCTCTTGCTGAAAACTATTAGTTACTTTCAGTTCCTAACCCTTATGGGTTTCAGCTCCTCAGCCTGGTTTTCAGGGCTTTTCACACCTGACCCTCCTACATTTGGAACTTAAGATTTTTCCTTTTCTCAATTTGTTCCCTCTTTATTCCCAGCAAATTAAATTACTTAGGATTCCTGATGATACTTGATGTATTTTTACCTCTATGCTCTTAATCAAACTATTAGAATAGTCATCCCAAGTCAATCCCATTGGTCCTACCCTGGAAGTGTTCATTCCCCATATCTGCCTATTAAAATATTGGCCACCTTCAATGACTAGTTGGAATGTCATATCCTTCTTAAACTCTTCTCTCCTTGGTCTTTCTTGAAATAATTCAACTTTGTTCTTGTTCAAGATATTTGTGCCTTTCTTATGGAAATTATTTTCTGATATCTGACTTCTTTCTTATCTACCTATTACTGCACATAGCTATTAGTATACCTGAAAAAAAGTCTCTACCATAAGAATTTAACTCTCTGTGTGACAGGATTGGTGCCTTACTTTGGTGTCTAAGAGGATACTTTGCAAGCCTAAATGATTCATAAATTTATTCATGTTAACTAGCTCATCACATTATTTGAAATTTAGAGAAATGCTATAGTATAATGATTAAATAGCTAGTGCTTTACTCAGAAGCTCTGAGATAAACCCCTGCTTATAATAACTTGTAGGCAATTTATGTAGTCTATCTAGACATCAGGTTTCCCTTTGTTAGTGGCATGTATTAGTATGTGTGTTTCTGTATAAATGCAACTCTAAGATTAGTACAAATTGGTTATGGTCATATTATTCCTAGTTTCTACCATTAAAAGATAGATAAAACCATTACATTTTACTGAATCCAAACACAGGAAGCTGACATATATGGATCCCACTCATCTAAATAAAATCATATAGCCTAACATTATAATTCAGAACAAAGTCAAACTTACAGACTAGGTGAAAGTTTTAGCAGTCTGAATTCTCCTTCCAGTTTTATAACCATCAAATTTAATACTTGAATATTTTATTATATGTGCCATTAAATCTTTGTATTTGCCTGATTAGACAAGGAATGAGGAAAGTTTCTGCTCATCATCTTCCAGGGGTCCTGCAGGCACAGAAAGAGTACACATATATGCTAAAAACCATGGTAATGTATCCTTAAGTTTAGGAAATGGAGAATGTTCTTAGGTTTAGATGATCCGTTTTATGAGTAATTACTTTTCTTTTGACAAAATGAATATGTCAAACATCAAGTGGCAAATCTTGCCACTTCTCTCCTGCCTTGACTGACAACATTAGCC
Organism: Tamias sibiricus; assembly: GCA_025594165.1. NCBI lineage: Eukaryota > Metazoa > Chordata > Mammalia > Rodentia > Sciuridae > Tamias > Tamias sibiricus. The sequence continues at coordinate 87,591,972 of CM046661.1, forward strand.
TTAAAAAGCTAAAGATCTTCCATTTCTTCTCTTTTTTTTCCCATAATCCAATGAAAACTCGGTATTCGACACTTAGATCTAACATTTCACAACACCACTCCTCAAGAATGCCATGAGAAGGCATTAGGCAGAAGGCACCCTGCCTGACAGAGGAGAGTTCAAGCAGTGTACACCACTGCCCTCTCCTCCATGGTCTTGACCTGAAAATGGTTCACTAGCTTTGGCTGCAACACTCTGCTCCTAACAGGTGGAGACATGTTTAACTCCTGCGTAAATACAGAGAGGTTAGCCTTGGTACAATTCTAATTAAACATTTCTTTTGATCTTTGGTTTATAGTATAAGAATCCATTTAAAATGTAAACCAAAAACTAAAGAGCTATTACAAAGTAAAATTTATCTATTTTCCTATAAAAATAAAACCTTTTATTCTATATTAGCAAAGCAGCGTAGAGAAGATGGGATTTTATTTAGCCAATCACAGTAATTTTTGACTTTGTTTCTAAACAATAAAACTGTTGGCAAAACACTCACAATGCCAGTAACAATGGGATAAGAAACAAAGGAACATCTGTAAAACTTCTGTGTAACTTTTCCAATGACATGGCACCAAAATTTTCTTCACAGCCACAACAGGATCAGAATTTTGGCAACAAAATGATTTTTAGGGATGCAAAAGCATTTTCCACTATGGGAAACAAGAGTGTGTCTGTTTTTACTTTGTAATAGTCTCACTCACCTTTTAGAACTATTCCTACCTTTTATCCACTTACAAATATCCATCAAAGGGCCTGCAGTCTAACTTTTGGATGTTCAGACTTTCCGCTGAAATGTCCACTTATGTACTTATGTATAATGCCCTACACCTAAGCTTCAAGTTCAACTCTAAAATTATTTATTTCTCTTTTAATCTTATGTGGTATAAACTTAAACTCATTCTGTAATTAAATGTTTTCATAGCAATCTATGAATAGTCAACTTGCATATGTATCCATTTGTATTTATATTTTTAAGAGTGTAATGAATGGAATTGTTACCCCAAAATGACCCCACAAAAGATATTTGGAAATATTAATATATATCCAACTGTGACTATAATCTTATTTAGGACAACTTCTTAAGATCTTTGCAGATTTAATCAAATTGAAATTTTAAGTCATTAGAGTAGGCTCTAAATTAGTACAATTGGAATCTTTATAAATGGTCATGTGAAGACCCAGATACAAAAATAGAGTATTACATGACAATGGGCAGAAGCTGGAGAGATGCAGTTGCAAGCCAAGCAACACCAAGGTTTGAAGGACATCACCAGAAATGAGGAAGTGGCAAGGAAGAAAGTACCCAGGGTCTCAGAGGGAGCATGGTTCTAACTTCCCCTTGACTTAAGACCTCTACCTTCTAGAATTGGGGAAAAAAAATTCCCATTGTTTTAGGACACCCACTTTTTGTAGCACGTCATTATAGCAATTCTAGGAAACTAATACAGAGAGTATTTTATTAATTAGAGACATTCATCTTTACCAGAATGTGTGCAGAACACATCTTTGAGTAAGGCTTCCTTTTTCGCATTGAGACTCCTGATGAGGACCCATTTGTGTGAACAAGCAAGTTCATGTTCAAGTTGCCTTTCCCACCAATTATTTAAGGAAGGTGATTTATTCAAATATGACTTCAGAAATAAAAGGATCAAAGTTAACCTTATTTTTTATTTATCACTTTATATCATCCTTCTCATGATCCTCTCTAGTGCCCCCTTCCCATTCAATCACCCTTAACTTAGTGAGTGATGGTCACATATAAATATTTTATATTCCATTAGTTTTTCATGACACATTTTTTCCTATGTAAATTGATTTTTTGTGTGTGTGTGTGGTACCGGGGATTGAACTCAGGGGCACTTGACCACTGGGTCACATCCCCAGCCCTTTTTTTGTATTTTACTTAGAGACAGGGTCTCACTAAGTTGCTAAGTGCCTCGCTCTTGGTGAGGATGGTTTTGAACTCATGATCTTCCTGCCTCAGCCTCCCAAGTGCTGGGATTATTACAGGTGTGCGCCACCATGCCTGGCTGTAAATTGATTTTGCAGAAACTATAAGTAAAATCCATAAATAATTCTTTTAGCATCACTATAGATTGTTCATTTTAAGATTAAACTCATAGTAATTAGTTAAATACAGCCAAAGTAAATAGCCAAAATAAAGCACTTATTTTACAGAAGTTACTTATTATATGAAGGAGCCCTACTTTTAGATAAATATCTAATACTATAAAAAGCGGTTTGTACAGAAGTCACTCGGTCGGTCATATCAGAGCGGCCAGAACGTACAGATACAGAAGAGAAACCAGATAGAAGAATAATGACTGGCCAGAGTTAGGCCGAGGCTCCAGAGGACTGGTCAGAGTAAGGCCGAGGCTTCCCCGCCCCCCCTAAGCTAATAGCTCTATCTTTCTTTACTCTAAGCTTTCTTTAAGGGGATTGAACCCTTACACAGGGGTGCTTTTTAACTGAGCCACATCTCCAGCACTTTTTTAATGTTTTTATTTTGAGACAGGTCTTACTAAGTTGTTTAGGGCCTTACTAAGTTGCCCAGAATGGCCTAGAACTTCCCATCTTCCTACCTCTGCCTCCCAAAGTGCTGGGATTACAGGTGTGTGCCCCACTGCACCTGGCTCACAAGGAAAGGTACATACTTTACTTTTTTGTTGTTGTTGGTACTGGGGATTGAATTCAGGGACACTCGACCACTGGGCCACATCCCAAGCCCTTTTTTGTATTTTTATTAGAGACAGGGTCTCATTGAGTTGCTAAGTGCCTTGCCATTGCTGAGACTGGCTTTGAACTCTCAATCCTCCTGCCTCGGCCTCCCAAGTGCTGGGATTACAGATGTGCACCACCGCACCCAGCTCAAAAACACATACTTTTTAAAATGAAATAATCTTCTAACATTATTCAACTTTTTATATTTAGAGTATAAATAATGGACACCTTTACATATTTCTATGAATGAGTATCTGTAGTAGTCAGCTTTCCATCATTATAAAAAATACTTGAGATAATCAACTTATAAAGAGAAAAAGTTTTATTTTGGATCACAGTTTTAGAAGTTTCAGTCTATGATCAGGTATACTCATTGATTTTAGGCTTGACTTGGGGAGGGGCAGCAACAGGAGCTTGAGGCCCAGCAAAACTGTTCACCTCATGGCCAGAAATCAAAAGAGGAGGATTAGGTCCCATGATATCCTTTGAGGATGTGCCCCTAATGACAAGGAGACCTAGGCACCACCTCTTAAAGTTTTCCACAACTTCCCTATAGCACCAAGGTAGGAACTAACCCTTTAACACATAGGCCTTTGGGGAAAAGTTCACATCTAAACTACAGCAGTGCCTACCTAATAATTTCACAATAATCTAACTATGAATGCAGAGTAATATACTTAACCAGTCCCCTACATTTAGAGTGTTTCTAGTTTGTTTATAATAGTGATATTACCTGTTCTCACATATTCTATTTTATATGTGTAAGATTATAGATATCATCAGCTTCTAACAGTGGATTTACTATTTTTTAATCTTGATAAGCATTGATAGACTAAGAGCCCATGTTCTTAAATTATAATCCTCAACTATAATAAATTAATATGTATAAAAACATGTCATATACATTGTAACATGACCCTTCATGCTCATATTTTTTAGAGGAAAAGCATTATTAAATTAATATGTAAATCCAGAGATAATCACATCCAATTTTGGGGTGAGCCTATGCTTATGATGTATATCAGAAACATATGTACACACACATATCTACATGATTATGTTTTTGTATTCGCGCAATATCAGGAGAGACCTGGAAGAATATATGTTACATGAATCCTCCTAGAAGAGAAACTCATTTTATATTGTGGGAAGGGGCACAATGGTAAGGAAGAAAAGCTAAAGAGAGAAACACTTTTCATTATATATCTTTTAATGCAATCTTATTGTTTATCTTGTGCATGCAGTAGCATCCCCAAACAGGTCCATTTTTATAAACAAAATATAGAAACAAAAATTACCTTAGAAATTAAGAAACACAGGGCACAGTTCTAATGTGCAAATTTATTCAGTGCTTGTATTAAGTTAAATGTTTAAAATACTGTATATTAACCTGAAATTCTGTGACCACTACTCTGTACTGAAATTATCTTTATTGTGAGTCTGATTAAATTATTCTTAAACATAGAAATTGCAAATTAAATTAAATCATCTCCTATATTTTTCTTTTGAAACTGTTTTTAATATCAAAAACAAATCCCCAAATTTAGACCTTGTAAAAAACAAACAAACAAACAAAAAAACCTGTATTTCTCATTTTATAATGTGTAAGGTTAGAAGACGAAAACTCATTGGTTTCAGATGTTTACATGTTTAGCAAATGAAAGGTTTTTTTCTCTATTTGCTTTTTTTCTACTAGAGCTCAGATTAGTACACATTTTTGGTAGGTTCCAATTGTTGAGAAAAGACTGGATTTCCTAATAGCCTTTCCTTTCCTAATAGCCTTTCCTTTCCTCCACCATATTAGCTGTGACTATGTGACTATGAATAGGTCCCAAGTATTGAAATCATGCAAGAAATCCTTTTATGACTTAAAATCTTCAACTGGAGGGATCTAGTCAAAAAACAAATTATTTCAAACCAATGACTGGTCTGAAATTTGAGTTATTCAAAATGTTAATAAGCTACTTCAGTGTAAGAGAAAAGTTATAATTCTGGAAATAACTATTGTTTCTAGAAACAAAGAAACTATCATAGGCAGGTATAATATTACCTTCCACTTCCTCACTTCTTTCCATATAATTTCTTACATGATTTCCAAGTTGACTCATTCAATAGATAAATGCACCAAAAAGTTATGTAAGACACCACCAAATATAGACCGAAATGGCATTCAGCACACAGTTTATTTATATATAACAAAACATGGCACCAGACTGTATTTTAAAATTATTATTATTATGATCATTTCATATGCACAGCATCACAATACCAGTCCCCTTTAAAAAACCCACAAATTGTTACTCTAGTGCATTCAGAGAGACACACAATGCAGGCTCAGATCTTGGCAACCTGTGAAAGTGCCCAGTCGAAAATTACTAACAGCTGGAGATGACAGTTGTTTTAACAGCTGAGCTGACAGGATTAATTTAAATGCACTGAAATCAAAAGTAGATAACACCTGTTTAGTCTTCTAGGGCCATTCGACAAGGTAGGCCAAAGGAAAAATGCAGAGCCAGAATTGTCTCTCTCTCTCCTAGAAGGACAGAGGGGCTTCAGAGGAGAATGTCACCTTTCCGATGGAGGTGGGGATAGATTTTAGCAGCAGGGGTCTGGTCAGCCTTTATCAGTTTTTAACATCTGGTTTCTATAATGTACCTCCTTCCCTTTTTTCCTTCCCTGTCCAAGGTCTTTGACCCAAACCCAACAGTGGATAAAGATCACTAGATTTCAAAGCTACAGTTCTCACTACAGCTTCCTAGAAATTCTCTTGGGTTAATTAATGTATTCTCTTTGAGCTTCACAGCCACAGAAGAGCTGATTTTTTTTCTCTCTCTCTTCTTATCTTTGGTTCCAAAATATATCATGTCATAGGAGAGTTTGCATTTCAAGTGGTTGCCAAAAATTTATTCAGAGTTGGTGTGTGTGTAGGATATTGCAAATATTTGATTGTTTTAATCTGAAAAATATTTCTAAAAAAAATTCTGAAATGATTTTTTTTTTAATTTGGCAATACAAAAAATTATTCTAGGTTTGTGTAAGTGAGGGTGATTGGCTATCATGATTTCTTCAGAAGGGCATGCAATCCTTGATTTATATATTCATATGAACATAAGTATAAATGAAGTAAAATCAAACACTCTTGAAGCAGAAGTGTTTATTTTGCTTCATTTCCAAAAATTAAACTCTAAATTAACTTGAGGAACATAAAGATTATTTTCCCTTACACAAAGAAATATTTGGCCTAATATAAAGAATCCTAACATCCATGAATCAAAAACCATCCCATTAAAATGTTCAGAAAATTGTACCCATATTGGTCACAGGTAATAATGTAGAATAGGTTTTTTAGTAACATTAGGTTTATCTTTCAAAATTTTACCCAATTCTGTACTTGCCCCACTTAAAAGAAAATGTATTTCTATTTGTAAAGCAGGGGAAGAAAGTATCTTCAGGCTTAAGGCTGCTTTCTTTTCAGCCCACTCTAGATGTTGAAAAGCACAGAATATAAGTTTTTCATGTTCATTTGATTTAGTCAAAATGAAGATATAAGATAATAATATTATCCTTCTTCCAATTTAGGAGAAAATATGTGTGCATGAGCATTTAGAAAGAGCCAAAATTTTTGAATATTAGAAACTCCGAAGCTTTTAAAAAATGAGATACACTTAAAAGAAAAGCATGATTTAGAAATTTGGGTACTTATGGAAAAAGTAGGATGATGCCCTCAAAGGAGAGTTCAACTTCTAGGCAGATAGTACTTCTAATTTTCCTGTTGCATAAGAATAAATTCTTCATTACAAGGATTTAAAAAATCACATTTGTAATAAATCAGAAATTCTTTTAAAATACTCTCATTAAAGACATCTCTCTTTTGAAAACTTTAGGATAATATAAATATATGAAAGACTGATCCAACAACTCAAAACAAAAATTAGCTTTGAAAGTGTCTTACCTTTGCTCACTCACTAAAGAAGAATGTGTTGGAATATAGTCATTTTAAATAAGAACAAAATGTTCTTATATTTCCAAGAAATTTGCAATAATATTTGAATATTTTTAAATCTTAGAGATGCATTAAATCATTGCATTCCATTTAATGAATTACAACAATACCAGAACAAATGGAGAAATGATTTGCTTCTGGTAGTTACACTGTATAAAACTAAAGTCTGATCCATAACTGAGGTTATGTGATAGAAAATAGCATCTAATGGTGTGTATTTCTATTTTTATTAATCATCTAACAAGTCCACACAAATATTAATACTGGTGACTGAGGTTTTATTACCCAACAAGCTGCAATAAAGAAACTCTTGGTAGAATAATGACCATCATATTTTCTTGCCAACATTAAAGTTATGACTGGGTATGGACAGTAAAAATGCCATGGCACATTTTAAATACATTGGGTCAAAATGTCTAGCAGGAATTTGTTCTTCATGGTAGTTTCTTAGAGCAATTTCTAAAGAAAAAAACACAGATGGGAATTTTTGTTCCCAGAAAGAAACATTTATATTTTAAAGGACAATCTGTTATATGGTATTAGTTATTAGATCTCCTTAGAGAAAGATTCAAGAAGAAAATTTCAAACAGCAATCATATAAGCATGGCCAAAATCAAACCAAAGAGGAATTTTAAGAAGATATTTATTTTGTTTTCTTGATATCCAGTATCTGCATTAATATTAGGGTTGATTAAGGAGAATAGTGATTTAAATACCAGTCAAGAGTTTAAAATCTGAATTATCAAAATCTCACCTACTGACAACTCTGCCTAAAAAATAAATACTGATGTACTATATCTCTGAATAATATGGATTCACATAATTCACACCAAAATATCTGTATTTGAAAGCATCCAAATGAAGTATGCAATATGTAAAAAAGTAAAAAGACCACACAGTGACCTTTAAGTAGCAGTTATTGTGGGAACTAAAAGAAATTAATGCTAAATGACAGGGAGAAAAATTCCTTAAACTGTATTTCATTTTTCTGTTAACATCCAGTTTTGTCTTAACAAACACATACACACATACAAAAAAAAAAAAAAAAATCACAAATTAAAAAAAAAAAAAAAAAAAAAAAAAAACTAACTGTATTTATAAAATCATTTGGTTCCAGAAAAAAAAGATCTTTTGGTTATTCTGTTACATGGTTTTTTCAGTTTTCAGTCTGTTGGGCGCATAACAATAATTTTTATTTATTCTGCCTAATGATAGATTCTTCAACTTTTAGAAAATAAGAAGCAGTTTCTTCTTTGCTTTTATTTCTTTATACGACTCAGAGACTCAAAGAAGATAATTACAAACAATGCCTGAAGAATGGTTCAGTTAATGTTAATTTATACAACAAACTAATTACTACCAAATGGTAAAAATCACATGTGGAAGTCCCTTTCTCCCACGCACACAACTAAACCAGCAGCCATCTGTCTTAGCTTGGGGAGAGCTCAGGGACACCCAGAGACGACAAGGAAAAGGAAGGGTGCAGACGCTTGGGCTCATTCGCCTCCACATACATCACGGGACCTGCTGACCACGTTTTTGAACATTAAATGTTTTCAGGAAAAGAAAAAAGTAAATATAGGTAGAAAGAAGGCATTTCAAAAGTATGTTAGCAAAAGTGATTAACATGGTTTGCTTATAATCACTATCACAGGTAGAAACCTATCTTCAGCAAGTGATTGTTATGTAATTTGTTTTAGACACAATCTACATATTTTTAAGCTATCATTCTTCACCCAGGTATCATTTTGCTACATAAAAAAAAAGGCCCTCTTGAACTTCCTAAAGGAGTTAAATCATTTCTGAGTTCTGAGAAGTGGGTATCTATATTTTGAGCAATTAATAAAATAATCTCCTTGCATGTTATGAATGTCATTTGAGATACTTGCTAAATATTATTATTGAAATATCATGCATTTTTAACAAATAATGCTATCAATACTTTGACATTTAAAAAAGGCTATAATTATATATATGCAGCAAAATAAGGGCAATATTTTTTCTTTAAAATCACAAGGTAAATCTTGACATTTAAGGAATAATGGATTTTCAGATGGAAAAAAGTAAGAATGGAAGAGTATTAAAACGCTTTTTATTTTTATAAAGTAAAAGAGTATTCATTCATAGATGTGTTTTGGTATTCAGAAGAGCATTACTGGTTCTTGGCAAATATTTTTTGAGTAGAAAAACAGAATGAGAAAACTAGAGGCAGTAACAATAATAGTAATTTCCCCTAGGATACCTCCCCTTTGGAATTAAAAATACTTTACATATAACATGTTCTCATCTCTGGTATTGGTTGTTTGACTTGCCCTTTACAAACTTGCTGATACCTAACCTGAATCAATGATAGACCAACCACACACACTAGCCCGAAGTAGTGGATTTTCTGTGGAATTGTCTTGCACAATGAGGTGTGCCGTACCTAAGGGTTCCAGGTCTTCAGTATGAGCAATTCTTTAGAAAGCAGTGGAAAAAATGTTGTAACAAAGTGGTAAGATCTCAATACCTGGAGTGAGGAGACTACAAAGTTACATACTTGTTTCTTGAGGTTATTTCCTGGAAATTGATGCACAGCTTCTAGAAAATATTTTCTGAAGTTTTTCCTGGCTGTGCACAATTTTATTTTTCACTTTCTTTAGTAGTTCTAAATTTCTGGAAACATTTTACTCATTGTTTATCTACTTCTTTAAGAAGTCCTACATTTGGGGAAACTGGGAAGACTGTTATGGAGGACATTCCTGTAAAATGAGCATTTCACAAAGCCTATTAGGGTCTTTAGCAAACACTACAGAACATTCTGCTGTAAATTTTAATGGTATATTTGTGCTTTATATAATAAAAGGTTAAAAAAATTGTAATTATGCATTTTTTAAAAATATTTTTAAAATAATCTTTACACTTTCATTGTTTTACAGGGTTTTGTGATTATCACCTATACTTAGGAATATTCTCTTGGCAATAAGAATATTTTAAAAGAAAAGCCTAACATGTTACATTTTTTGAATGCCTTTTGAAACAGATTATAAACTGCAAGAGTTTCCACCCAAAGAGACTTTAAATTTTATTGTGACATTTTCATTCAAAAAACCTATGGGTGCACAATATTACAATAGGCACCCCTATAAAAATCAAAGGCATCACTTTTTAGATGTAAGGACTATTTAATTTTCTTAATTTATAAAATAAGGCATGCTGGTCAGTTACCAACATTGCCCTGCATCGAGCTTGAAATAGCTCAGTGTGGGGTAGGATCTCATATAAAAGAGGATTAAATGACGAGAGAGAGAGAAAGAGAGAGAAAGAGAAATACACAACAATTTAGGATTCTAGTAAAAACTAAACTAAACATATCTGTCATTGGACAAAATTACCACTTAAAGCAATGTAGATAAATTATAGACCACATAACATATAGGTCTCATAACACAAGATTTTGTCTTTCATTCTAATACATTAATACAGAGATTTATAGTCCAAAAGGAACATACTTTTTAAAAAAGTTTGAATCACTACAGAACACCTAGTCAAAAGCAATAGTAAACCTGGTATGCAATGGATTTGTAAGAGTTCATTATTTGCTTCTTCTTTTTGTCCATATTTCTTAAAGAAATAAGTAAAGAACTTTCCAAGTCTTTCCCCTTGTTTTTCATATTGACTTAATAAAACATGGATATAACATCTCTAGAATTTTATATCTGGAAAGAACTATAAGATCCATTAAATGCAATTATTTGAAAATGAAGACTTGTTCAAGTTAATACAGATAATGAGAAAGCAAATGCTAGCACCTAGGTCTTCATAATTCAGTATTTCCTCTATTAAAGATCTACTATGACCAGAGCCAGGAACCCTTGGGTGGATGGCTTGGATTAGGTCAGCGTTAGCTTAACTCAACCATTTAATTACTTGTTCAATTAGGAGTCACTGTGCTAGGAACTCTGGTTGATGGGGCGACTTTAATGCCATTCCTACTCTTTAGGACAGGGACTAGTAGTCTGTACAGCGCCAGATAGCAAAGATTTTAGGCTTTAGAGTTGATATGACTTAACCTTGCCATTGCGGTATTACATTAGTATACAAATGAACAAGTATGGCTGTGTTCCAATACAACTTCATAGACACAAATTGAACTTCATATAATGTTCATGTGTCACAAAGTATTATTTTGATTTTTCTCAACTATCAAAAATGGTAAAATCTGGGCTGGGGTTGTGGCTCAGTGGTAGAGCGTTCACCTTGCACGTGCAAGGCCCTGGGTTCGATCCTCAGCACCACATAAAAATAAATAAATAAAAAAAGGCATTGTGTCCAACTACAACTAAAAAATAAATATTTAAAAAATGGTAAAAATATGTTCTTAGTTTGTAGGACATATAAAAGCAGGCAGGAGGATCTATATGCTGACCACTGCTCTAGGAGGTCAAAATCTAAAGGAGGAGAGATATAAGACAAGATTTCTTAAGGAAGGATAGAGATTTGGAACTAGCAGAAAATTCCTTGTAGAGATAAAATCTGAATTAACTATTAAGGACACAAGCAGTGTAAGGTAAAGGCATTGCAGCTAGACATCATCACCAAAGAAAGTATGGTGGCTGAGAAAAGCAACAGGCAACCAGGCACAGTTAGAACAAAAGTCATAAAGAATGATGCAAGGAATGGTAGGAAATGAGAAATAAGGCTGGAGAGTTAGACAGGAAGTGAGCTCACTGCAGCTGCAGGCTGGACTACACCCACTTTAATAAAGGTTTCTGGGAGACCCAATAAAATACACAGAATGGCACAAGAACTACATCACATGCCAACTGAGGCTCTCATTCCACTTTTGAGAAAATATGATATAACCCTATTCCCCTATTCCTGAAGCTGCTTTCCATTGTTTTTCTTTCTTTTTCTTTTTTGTGTGCATGTGCTAGTGTGCTCCCCTCCACCCTCCACCCTTGGGTACAAGATTGTTTTAAAAATTGACATTTTACTCACAGCCAGCATGAGCTTGTCAGAATAATTGTATTTATGTGCTGTTTTATTTGTATGTGTTATATACTTGTATGTTTTAGAATTCAAGCAGTTTCGGTTAAAAGTGGAGGCAAAATTATATCACAAACAAACTTTTGACAAATTTTTGCTAAATATTTACATTATTTTTTATTATGGATCAGCACATGAATCAAGAACTGACAAAGCTATGCATATTTTATCTCCCTAAGTTAGATTTAGGTTAAGTTAGGTAACCTTTATTATTATTACCATGATCTTGGTTCAACTTTCCCAGTAGCATTCTGCTGGGCTAAAATAAAAGTTCAAAGATAATATTCTTTAGTTCTCAAGTAAGTGAACAGTAAAGATGGACAAAAGAGAAAGAATACAGTATATATTTAGCCTTATTAGTTGCAGCACCTGAGAGAAAAAATAAATCAGTATATTTTCTTTACAGCTATAAGTTTCCCACAGGAAGTTATGGACAAGCAGAAATCAATACCCTGATAATACCAGGACAAGATGGGATGATGGGTGAAACTACATTTTAAAAAACTGTGTCATGTGGAGATGGTTCCAGTGAGCATCAGAATATGTTTTGCACAAACACCTGAAAACAACTGGCTAAAGCAATCAGAACAGCCACAGAGCCTCTAGCCTCTGTTAGTGAAATAAACAACCACCAAATGCATGCCTATTTGTATGGACATACTAATTCATTTAAAGCATAAGTAATTGAATGCACTGATTACATGTTAACTTTTGGTACATGCCCCTCCACTCTGCTTACAGAGCCTCCTGTGCCTTCTCATTCACACTCCCTCTAACCATGATTTGACATGATTTGGCATCCACAAGAGGTCATAAGCAACTTGAAGACCGAATCCATGTCTGGTTTGTCTTCTCGTCAACCTGTAAAATAACTAGTACATAACAGGACCTCAATAATTGTTTGCTTTCAAAATGAATGAATGGGTGAACAGGTAACTAAACAACAACAACAAAAAAGGTTAAATTTGTAGAGAAAGGAGGTACTGACTATCTTGTGCATTAAAAGACTGTACACAGGAGGTTAATAAAAGGTAATTGAAAGCTGGGCATGGTGGTGCATGGCTAAAATCCCAGTGACTCAGGAGATTGGGGCAGGAGGATTGAAAGTTCAAGACCAGCCTCAGCAATTGAGTGAGGCCCTAAGAAATTTGGTGTTTCAAAATATGAAATAAAAAGATATGGGGATGTAACTCAATGCTTATGTGTCTCTGTATTGAAAAAAAAAATAGAGAACATAAATGGAAGCTCCTATTCTGTACTGAGATCCTGATCTGTGCATTTTATTTTGTCAAGAAATGTTGGCAAAAATTTCACATTGGAGATTGAGTGAGATAAATATTCCAAAAATCAAACTGTACCTTTATTGTTTTTATTTACATATATGCATATTTGTATGTGTATGTGTGTGTGTACAGTCATTCATTTATGGAAATTTTAAGATCTGAATTAGCAAAATTATTTCCTGTGTATGTGAATACAAATACAGATATAAAAACACATGAGGCATAGAGACAGAAACAGACTTAACATTTCTCTAACTGTAATTCTACAAAACAAACAAAATATTTCAGAAGGTTTGTAATTTAGATAGACCACTTCAAAACACATAATGTATAACTTTCTGAATGTGACATTTGAAAAACAAAGAAAAATATCCCAGCAAAAATAAATAAGGATCCAAGACCTACTATTCACTTTTATTTAATTAATACTTTATGAACCCCTTATTATAATTGTTTGAGAGAAAAAGCTATGCTTAAAAGAATACATAATTTCACTTTACCTTCACTTGTGTTTCTTTATTCCTAATGATTCCTATGAGCTGAATGGCAGAAAGACTATGTAAAGTAGTAATGTGGCTGTCCAATCTTCTGTAGAACAACAGAGAGGGTCCTCATTCCCAACTGAACCACTGAGGGGGCAAAAGGCAAGCAAACACAGCTACTTCCTAGCCTACTGACTTTGATATTGGGCATTTTTTTCTTCCTGAAAATTGGATAGGTTCTGCGTTCACTGAGCACTGACCGCTCCTGTTTACACAGTACTGCTCCCAACATGGCAACCTCCATGCATGTGCTCTCCTGCTCTGAGCCAGGAGATCCTGACATTGATGAAAAGTACCACAAAGCTGAAGCGAGCATTGGTGGAGGAAAACTAAGGTTAAAACAAACAAATGAATGAAACAAAAACAAACAAACAAACAAAAAACTTCAGAAAAACAGAGAAAGAAAGAAAAACTCCAAAGGGAGGAGAGTGGGTTTGGTGCATATATATGGGCTTTCTGGTCCCAAGTCTTCCACATGACTGATGTCACACTGTGATGTATAAACTTTTCAGGCAAATTTTTACAAACGAAGTATAACATCTCAGAAAAGAACGGTCTAAGCAACAGAGATCTAATTCATCTGAAACAGTGAATCAATTCTTATCTATTAACACACTAAACACCAGCACGGCAGCACTGTCCTATAATAAACAGACATGCTCAATTATGGTGTGCTTTCCCAGTTACAGATCTCTTCAGTAATTACACCATGCAATGAGCACCACATTGATATTATTTAATGTGTGGGGAGAATTGAACTTAAAATACAAATTATACCAAGGTTCAATATTTTAGTGAACCTTACACAGGCCAGAGAACAAATGGTACTTTTATTAAAAGGAAGAATATAAAAGTTGGTGTATAATATCTCATTTTCTAATTCTAATTAAAATGTTGATATATGAAACTTACATTGGAATTCTGGTGTCTTAACTTTCCATTTCAAGAAAAGTAGGTAAAATCATCTGTCATGCTTCATAATCACCTGCATTTACCATATTTATAGCAATACAATCTTCAAAAAATGTTTTACACAGAGAGGTTGCAATAAAAAAAAAAGGCAAACAGAAACTTTTCTACAAAGACAAAGCAGAAGAATAAAGTTCAAAAAAAGGTTCCTCACCCTCTGCAGAACTGTCAAACAACTTCTATTGACCAAGAATAGCACACAGTAAACATACCAAACAAAAGGAATGATGAAAGATGTATTTACTTGTTCAGGGTCTTTATTTTTCTTTCTATTTCATATACACCCACACTGAACAGTCTGCATTGTGTTAATAAATAACCAGCAGCAACCTAAGTGAACAGAAGGGGGGTTTCCAGGATGCTGTCAGGTACCAGACAGTTGCTTGGCACTGTGGATACAGCTCTCCACATGTGAGTTGCACACCCACACAAAACAGAGAGGATATAGGCTAACGAAAGGATCCTGTAGCATATTACATTCAATAGGAAGAAAGGAATAAAAGTTGGGAAACAGTACTTGGTTTTTGTTTTGTTTTGCTTTTTGAATTTTCCAACCCTTTGAATTTGGAAGGGAACCAACCAATTCTAGGGACTCAGTCCTCCCAGAGTCATCTTTGACCCAATGACCTGCAGTGCTTATCTGGAAATCTGTCACCCCAAACAGCTTAAAATTAAAGATTTTTTTAATTACTTTTACTTTAGCTTCCAAATTGTTTCTAATGGTTTATTTTCATATATACATATATATATATATATACATATATATATGTATATATATACATATATATGCTTTTATATATATGTTTTTATATATTTGTTATATAAATATTATGGATAAATATATAAATATTTATATGTATAAAATTTAAATTGAAATATTGTGAACAACTTTTCAATTTGTTTTCTAAAATACAAAAAGAAAAGTCTACATAATACACAGTAATTGGGACTAAAATGCACAAATTCAGATCAGTATGTTAGTGTTTACCTTATTTTTTACACTAACAAAGAAGAAAACTACTGTGTTTTATCAGTGTGTGACATTTTCAGTGTTTTCAGCTTACACTTCATAAAAGTTTGTTTCCAAATGTCCCATGACAGTCTTCCCTGGAGCTACGGAGAAAGTCTAACATAAATAAAAATAGGCTAGGTCCATAAATGTTCAGAAGTGAGTATACACACACACACATACACATACACACACATACATATATGTATGCACACATACATATGTGTATGTATATATATATATATACATATATATTTATACATATATCTATTGCATTATAAATGGTTTCTATGTTATATGCATATGACCAGGAAACAAGTGTAAGATAGATAAATAAAGTTGCCTTTCAAATTCAAGACACAAAAGAAAGAGCACTCATTCTAAATTCCAAACAAGACCTTCACCTAAAGCTTCCAAAGTTCATCATCCAAAAATAAGAGCACAGAGTACAATCTGGTATCCAAAGTTTTTCAACATGTAAGATGGGCTTTCTTAATCAATCCAAAATGTCAGGTCATATGCTCACTCTGTTCTGCCCTAGCCCCACTGCTCCCTCATGATGGGGGCCATATTTCTCCTCAATGATAAGGGCGGTTTGGACAGGCACACTGGGAGCCCTCGAGGTCTCAGAACTCTGGGAGCAGGTGGCAAAGGCAATTCCGAGTGAGCTCTCCACTGACTCTAGTGCTGTCCGTGCCTTCTCCATAAGTAACTCCTATTAAAAAAAAAAGACCAAGCATCCACTAGAACAAAACCAAGCAGGCCTATTTAATTAGGGCAAATGCTTGATATCCACTTCTCCATGTTAAACACACAGCCACACAGGCCTGGGAGGTCTGATTAATTTTAATATGCACGGTCGTGACAAAGTGCCTCAAGGGTAACGGAGTGAAAAACACACACGGGCGCAAACACAAAATCCTCCAGCTAGTCTGACAAATCAGTTTCAGGAAGATGCGACGTGTGTTGCCCAGATTAGAGTGTTACTATTCAGCAAGGGCCTGGACCTTCACTGTGAGGGAAAAGAGGCCTCAGAAACAGGTGGCTGGCTCTCCACTCTTGAATAAATGATATCCCCAAAAGCTGTGGCACATAAGCAAGAAGACAGGCTGGCACACTCTCCCCATGTTTGTGAATGTACAGCCTGGGTCACTAGGTCTTCCTTTAGGTGACCTGCACATTGAAACTGGAAGTCTGCAACTGACAGACTTAGTTAAGCACAAGGAAAAGAGGCACTCTATTTCTATGAAAGGTTCAGAAAATACTAGAATCATCTGGGTAAAGAAACATTTGGAATGGTTCATACAATCCTCTCAGTAGACAAACTCATGTATGAGCAGGAATGAAACATTTAGGAATCAAATATTTATTGTCTCATGTTAAAATACAAATAGCTAACTAAAAATGATAACTTGATAATTCACAGAACAATTCAGAAGATGAAGGACATAAACTTAAATGTAGTTACATGTTATTAGCAAAAATGCAAGTTACAATTTAAAACAAAAATAGAAACTGTCTTGGCCAAATGGTTTTGTTATTCAGATAAGCCTCGATTACAGCTCAGGGTCCCACTACGTGAAGAAGATTTCCAACAGCAATCACTAAGCCTTTTACAATGCAGCCAGAGGGTATTTCAAGAAAATAAAAATTAATTTTCTCTAACACTTAATGAAATCAACAAGATCAGGATAAACTAAGATAAAAGATAAACGATGATGAATACTACTTGAAAAGGAGATGACAGTGAACAAGTTTCACTCTAGTGTTGAAAAATGACACTTCAAACTCAGCTAACTCAGCTAAAGTTAAAACCCTTATTCCTGAAGAAATAGGCACTACAACATTTGAGGGTGTCTTTTTGTCCTGACCTTTGAAAAAATAAAATCCTTTCTTTATCATCACTTTATGAGTGTCGATTTCCATACAGTGATGCCTTTGAAAGGGTGCTAGAGGTTAGCCTGTAGCTTGCTCAACAAGAAGAGAGACATTTTCCAGTGACAGACTGCACAGATGAACACAGCCACAATACATCAGGAGTAGCCTCTAACAGCAGCGGGAGTGTGAGGAACAAAACTTAAAAGAGCTCAATTGAAAAGTACCCTTGTTTGTCCTTCAGTGGAACAGCACTTACAAAGCCTCTTCAACATGTACTTTGTCAAAAGGACAGTGAGCAACTAAACAAAAGCAACTCAAACCTCTGCCAATTAAAGTATCTTTAGGCTTTTCCCCTGATCTGCTCACTTTTGATTTTTCCCACCTCATCAAATGTGATTTTAAAACAAGACTGAATTTCAAAGTGCCCTCTTCTTTCAATTAATGGAATGCTTTGGGATTTTTGAATTTACAAAAGCCTATCTCTGTAATTTTCCCATTAAAAAAATAGTAATTAGAAACTTGATAAAATTAGGGGTAACTCTGAATTTGTATTTCAACTTGTCTGTTAATGTGATATGGTTCAATTTAATTTCTAAAGGGCTGCTCAACAACAGATATTTAACTTATAAGAACTAACATTGAGATTTATAACATAAATTCAAACATCACACTTGTATAGCCAATATAAATGTTCAGAAGTCCAAATCTCATGCACCAGGGGTCTGTCTTTTCCACAGAATAATTACATACAATGTTGTAGGAAAGTGCAGATGAAAATGCACTGCTTATAAAACCTACTTAAGCACCCTAAAGTAAATCTTAAATCAAAGGGGGCGAGTTTATATCTATCTGGAGGAGCTAAAGTCAATACATTTGCAATAAAAATTAAAATGCACTAACATTATCTTTCTGAAAAAGGGCACAAGTAACATAGAAAGTGCCATTAAGTGAACTACATTTAGGGCATGCAAATATCAAAAAGACACATAATATCCATAAATAGTTTTAAGTTTTAAAAGAGACCAATTTTATGAACAATATATACATTATTTTGGGTTCATAACATTTAGGAATAAACATAAAATGGATCCAATACAATCATACAAGTGGTACAACTGGAGTTAAGTGTTTTTGGCATTTGCCTTTAAGAATCTGTATTACACTGCACAGTATGAGAGAGAGAGAGAGAGAGAGAGAGAGAGAGAGAGAGAGAGAGAGAGAGAGAGAGAGAGAGAGAGAGAATCCTGCCTTTCCTTCACCTAGTGATGGTGTACATACAACTCTATGGTAAAGGCTTGAAGTCTGTCACAAATATACTTTTTCAAGCCCATTCCATTATTTTTATTAGTTCTCACAAGAAAAGAATTCTTTTTGTGAAGTCCATACTAAAAGCAATGAACTGCTTCATGTAAAGTAACACTGGGTGACTTTGGTAATATGTTGTGCCTTTAGGGTCTTGTCACATCAAATGGTGAGCAAAGATCTTGTGAAGTTCAGCAAAAAAAAGTTCCAGTTGTGTAAATAACAAAAAGCCAAGTTCCAGCAGAAACAGAATTTCATATGTGAATGTAGTTTCTCACACACGCATCATGGCAAAACAATCCTGGAGGTGTGGGTCTCACACTCTAAGTAGGAAGAACAAGGGGAAAGAGAGTTGCTATACGAAACCAGGCAATGCGGGATCTGAAAAGGAATCACACACACACACACACACACACACACACACACACATACACAAACATGCACACTTGTGCACACAAAAGAAATAGTAGAAGGAAAACAGAATAAATGAATCACAAAACAGAACAAATGAATCACAAAACAGAAAACTATGAAAATCTAAGAAAACTACGAAACATTGGGCCCAAATAGTATTTGTTTTCACATATATTCACATTTATTGTGGAAAAGCAGCCAATCCACAAATCCAATGTTTAACTGCCCCTCCTAGTTATATGTGTATCACAATCTGTGATTTCATTCATTATCAATTCAGAGAAATTTAAATTACCTTCAAAATACAATTCTTCAGGTAGGAAATTGCTAAAATGTGTACTTATACAGGTAAACATCAAAGCAACTACCTCTCCAGGATTTTTGTGACTTTTGGATTTGCTATTACTTTTTTATTATACTTGTGTTGTTAGCTATGTATCCTAAATTTCAAAGTTATGTAGTTCTGAATCAGAATTTTTAATATATACAGGTATCTTGGGAAAAGAGCACTATAAATGTTGGGTATATCTAAAGTGTAGCCATGTTTCCGATGAACCAAGATGCAATACTGACAACAACTGGTAAGATTCCAAGTTGATTATGATTGGCAGAGTACTGTGATGTGCATTATTACCTCATTTGTTCTATTCAACAACCTTCTGATGAAAGTGGAGCAGTTAGCATTGCCAATGCAGAAAGGACATTCATTATATTAACACAATTATTATAGCAATTACGGCAAGTAAATATAACATTTTAAGTGTAAATTATAAGGTAGATGCTCAATTTTAGGCAAAAAATATTTAAAATTACAACTCGAATTTCTGCAAAATGTTGTAAATTTCAAGAGAAAAAATAGGTAACAGTGTATTCAAAATATTGCTAAATATATGTAAATTATCACCTCAAAATTGACCAGAAACTAAACTATATAGATGTTAAATCATAATCACTTAGTAAAAGAATCATAACTAAAACCCCAACATGAAATTTTGTCCACTTAACTCATTTTTTACATGGGTTTATTTGAAAGCCAAATAAAAGATATGTACTCTGTTTCTCTCTCAAAAAAAAAAAGGAAAACCACACAAATTTTCCATCTTATAAATAATGCCACGATTTATAAAAGCCTCTGCAGCCACTCAGGAATCCTCAGTTTGCTTACCTCTTTGCTCATAAACTTCGCTATACTTGAGGGAACATGTTAGAGTCCTTGGAACACTGGAAGGAGCCAGGCAGGTGTTGAAAGGAGACAGTTACTCTCCTTCTACCATGGCACATAAGGTGACCTGGGCGGGGGGCGGAGATCAACAGTAGGCTGTCCCAGTCCTGAGCCCATCCTGAGAAGTATATGAACTATGATTCTCATGCCATTTCTATTTACCTAGAAAAGAGTACTATCCTCCATTATGCTGAAACACTACTAAAGAACAAGTTACAGTTTTACATTCTGGAAGATTATTCAAAAATCAATCAAATTCACCTTTCTGTTTACTTACAGCAACTGGGTATAATTATTATCTATGGCCAGTAATCCATAGATAATGTCAAAGTATTTCCTTAGTGAAATGTATAATGGTCACTTAAAAGATTAATATAAATAAAATATTTACATTAGTGTAACAAATACATCATGTGTATATTTTAGTGTTATATTCTGGGTTTTCAAATATCCAGCTTGGTTCCAGGATGACATGTTAACCTCTGAGTCACAGAAAGAACTAAAATAAATGGTCTCAAAGATTCAATAAAGACAGGATACACTTATGAGGAAAAGAAGCCCAGAGAAGATAAATGAACTAGAGAAGCAGGTGGTAAAGGGGTAAAGGAAGATTCTGAGTAAGATATGAAGGCAATATTAGACGAAAGACAAGTGAAACCTAATGCATTTGTAGGGGAGTGTTGGCAAAGACTGGAGAATGTCAATTAGTTAAGTAGACTGTCACCTACAGTGAAGACAAACAAACACCTACTAAGCTCATTATCAGAAATCCCAAAGGGACTCTTCCAAGAACCTTGTATTTGGATAACCACAAACTACTGTGGAAGAAGACAGGGGGTAAGGATCCTGCGGGAAGAGCTACAGAAATGAATCAGTGTTACCAGTGCAAGCCAAGCCAGGGTCTGACAAGGGTGTTCGGAGAAAAGTGTTGGGTCTTAAAAGGTGAATAAAAACTCATTAGGTAGATAAGATAAAAATGATGTTTAAGGCAGAGGAACAGCATATGAAAAGGCAAAGTAGTATTAAACATACAGATCATTGAGGGAACTGCATGCATATTGATAAGACAGCAGAAGATGAGAACTTGGAGAGTTGTGGAGCATAGGGCTAAAGGGAAAAAAGAGGGTGGAGTCAGGTCAAATATGGTCTTGTAAATATGGAGTTGCATGGGGAACAGTACTTTTGCTCTAATTCAGGTTCCTCCATACAACAACAGGAGAAAGTTATGAAGCCTTGTTTATTTTTAAATAATAGATAACATGAACTTCAAATGTTAGTTGGGGGGATGGTTGAGTGAAGTAGAGAGGAGAGGCAGATATTTTTGTAGATCTCTCCCTCCTTTATCCATGACAGTGATGGGACAATATTGAAGCAGTTTAAACATTCTTTCAACAAATATTTTGAATACCAATTATGTGGACTTAACTTACCCTTAAAAAGTTTAATGGTAAAAGAGAAACACACAAAATACACACCACGTAATCAGTATTATGTTAGAGTAACAGTAACAATGATGCAAATTCTTGAAGATATGAGAACAATGAATGGAGCACATATACTGCATGGTTCTGTCTACCAATTTAGGCTGGAAGACAAGAGAAATGGAATTATAGATAGAGGACAGAAATAAAGGAAAGTTGAGTTTTGTTTGCTGTGGCTATAGGAGGAAGGAACATATGTGTCAATAGTTTGAAATGTCCATTCCAAAGAAAAGCTGAAGTTATTAGTAATGCAGAAATGTTAAAATAAGAATCCAATTGTGTTCTTTGCATCTAAAGGGATCCTATCTTAAGTGATATTTAAGGCACTCATCAAAATAAAAATTATTTTTACCTTTGCTGTTATTATCCTAAAGTTGCATAAAATCAAACTGAAGTTTGGATTTGATCATAAATTTAACTGTGGACCTGTATTTACAAACCAATCCAGAACACCTGAAACTTGAGGATACAGGGTATTTGTGGAAACTGAGATCTGTCACAGAGTGACATAGTGACATAATTTTAAATCCTCGTTTAAAAAGTGGTAACACTGTTTCCAAAAGATAAAAAGGAATAAAGGATTGAAGGAGCCCTAATTAGGAAGGGCTGTTGTAGCTAGCTGGAAGCCATGGGTTCCACCTGATATGTATGTGACGCACCTGTAGGCACCCGCAAACCTGAAGGTATATAACCGGGTGAAAGCGGTCCGAGTTAGGAGAACGGAGAATTCAGTCAGCCGGGCAGTCACTCAGTCGGTCAGAAGAATCAGAGCGGCCAGAACGTAGGCAGAGCGGTTACAGAAGAGAAACCAGATAGAAGAAGTAATGACTGGCCAGAGTTAGGCCGAGGCTCCAGAGGACTGGTCAGAGTAAGGCCGAGGCTCCCGAGGAAGACAGAAACAGAAGACAGAAGAAGGAAGAAAGAAGAGAGAAGAAAGAAGCTTTAGTCTTTCTCTAAGCTAAGCTCTATCTTTCTAACTCTTACTCTAAGCTAAGAAGACAAGAAGAAAAGCTTGCTTTAATCTTTCTCTCTAAAAATCTTTCTTTCCCTCTCTAAGCTCTAAGAAAGTAGAAGTAAAAGTAGTAAAAGCTTAACTCTGCCTCCGAGAGTTTTTATCCCGGTTCACGGTACCAGGCAGCTTACCAGGCAGCTTACAAAGGATATCTGAATTCATGAGTGGACAAAAAAGAACTCAGACCCATGTGCCGTGGGCTAGACTCTTGATCTGACCTTAATATCAACAGGCTATGTGACATCAGGCACATCTCTGCCTTGGTCTCCCTTTCTCTAAAATGACAGTGGGGGCCTCAAATGTGTCCATATTCCACTCTAGTTCTGAATTTCTCTTAGTCAGCAATTATTTTGCTCTTAGACATTTTTTTTTCCTAGAACAAGTTTTTATTAAGATACACTTTGAGGCTTTTTTTTTGAGCAGTTTAAACTGAAATGATCTTCTATTAAAAACTTTCTGGAAATTTGATCACTGTGGAGGCATAAAGAACTTACTTTAGTAGAAAATTATTAAATACCACTTCAGTATCCAATATTTCAAAGGAATTTAGACACATGCGTGCTAACAGGAAACATTAAACAACTGTGTGACAAAATTCCTAACTGGACGGGCTGGGGTTGTGGCTCAGAGCACTTGCCTCATATGTGTGAGGCACTGGGTTCGATCCTCAGCACCACATTAAAAAAAAAAAAAAAATTAATAAACAAAATAAAGGTATTGTGTTCATCTACAACTAAAAATAAAAAAAATAAAATAAAAATTCCTAACTGGAGGCAACAGTGTGAGTGGTGGTTAAGGCATGGACTCTAAACTAATGGTGACTTCAGTGTAACATATTTAACCATCAGTTTCTCCTCTGAAAATGGAAATAATAGGAATTGGAATATTTAGGTAACATGAATGGTACTTCCAAAGACAGGGATTAGGGCTATACACAGCAGCCCTGGTATTAAGATGTATATACAGATTAAATATTTCACATAAATTGCTTAACACTATAGTTAACACATGATATATACTTAATGTGTGTTAACAGTTTATATATTGTTGCACATATTATATTTTCTATGTTTTATGTATTTTCCCCCAAACACATCACATTCATTCAGTGTCTTGATACAGAAATTATGTGTTACATACTGTGATATTAAACTTCACTGTGACTCTAGAACTGCGAAGTCTAATAATGCTAACTAATAGAGCACAGATATTATCAAATATAATGGAACTACAATACATAGACCAGATATTTAAAACCACAAATTTACTGTGAACTTTAGCATACCATGTCAGTTAAAGTGACACTGAACAATAAGAATCTTTAGCACCAGACCTTTTGGGGCCATGAGAGTCAAAAAAGAATGAAAGAGCAAAAAGTATGATAGAGCAAAAAATACAAACAAAAATATACTATTATGTTTTTCTTCTAATGTAATACTTAAAATATTTAATTAATTTTTTGCTTGAAAAAATAGGCTAGCTAGAATACAGTACAGTCTTTTCATCAACCCATATGCAAATCTAGTTTTCTTTCTAACCATCTCATCTCAGTGGACTCCTTTTGTGTACAACACACTATTCTCTTCTAACTTCTGAATTCCTGTTAGTTTGCTACTGGCAGGGCTAAGTTGGAAACAATGTGGTCTTTCTATTGAAATCTGCTTTCCCCTCAACAAGAGGAAGCAAAGGCAAGAATATGGCACCCTCATAATCATTTAGCTGGTGCTTAATGAAATTTTCATCACAACCTGCTGTTCATTTTAATGGCCTTTGAAAAACAATGGAAAAAATAGCTTGAGGAAAGAAAAGATTTGTCTGTGGCATATATTTGTGAGCTTAACATTTAGTTTCCTTCATTCTATCTCTACTCCCTTCATATCCATATTGCTGTTCTCTTCACAGAGCTGTAACAATGTTTGCTAGTTTTCAGAGTATAAACTTTTCAGTTCTCTTGTTAAATTTATTCCTAAGTGTTTTATTCTTTTTGATGCTATAGATCCCTTTTTTGTGTGTGCTATACATAATGCCACTGTCCTGATGCTTGGATGATGTGAGATCTTAATGACAATTCTCAGGTCCAATCTTCCCCTTTGATTGATGAAGTTTTTAAAGATAATGTATCTTTCCAATTGTTGTGAGACTTTTACATAACTCCAGAATGTAATTCCCTATGTTGTTTTTCTTTCAATTAAAAAAAAAATTTTCTTCAACATTCTATTATTTTGAATTATGCAACTTCCTATATTTTAATTATATATTTTTTTTCTTTATGATCAATATCATCATTGTACTGAAATAACTATCATTACCTGGCATATCTCTAAACTGTTCCAGTAATAAACATTTCTGCCATGGCAAATTATCAATAAGAGCAAGTTCATTTACAGTTCTATATACTCAAAACACATATCTAGGAATCTTGTATATGCAAACATATGAATCTTCATGGTTCTATATTCATACAGAAATTATCTATCTGTAACTCAGACTTTTAGATGTTTGCCTTTTAAAATTTATATCTGTCTTCCATAAATTGTACCTCTGTATTTTTGCTATATCTTTATATTATTTAATAACAAGTCACTACTTAGCCAAGCTTTTAAAATATTTTTAATTATTTAAAATATTTTTAGAGGGGAAAATGCACAAAAACACATACATTTGGGAAATACAAAATAAACATTAGTTCATATGCAATGGTGATGTTTCTTTGTGTCAATCCTTCCTGCTAAAGATGCTCCATCCACTCTTTAGCCTGAGTAACAGTTACTAGATACTATAATTTTGTTCTAATTCTTGATACTTCTTAGTGTCTCCTCCTAAGTAAATCAGGATTGGAGTACTGTCTCCTGCTCTCTTTCTTGTTGGGATATATCTACTGGTTTTAGGCATGTTGTATACTTTCAAATAAAGAGTTTATGCTTTCAATTGTAAGTCAACAAGATATGCTGGGGGGCGGATGCAAAGGTCATCTACCAAATTTCTATAGAGAACATCATCTAACAATAAACTCTCCAAATTTCCTTTGTAATATAATCCACACCACCACAGGTTGGTTCTTATTAACATTTAGCCCTGCATCATGAAGGCATCTGAAATAACAATCAAAAATTTATATATGAGGGAAGCACTTTCTAGCTTATTCTAAGAAACCAGCCTTGTTTCACTTGCCAAAATTAGAAATAACATACATACAAGGAAAACTATAGACAAATATATGTTATGTACATAGGTGCAAACATCCTCAACAAATTGTAAGCATGTCAAATCAAACATAAAATGAACTACAGTGACCCAGTGGGATTTATTCCAAATTTGCAGGCTGGTTCAACATTTGAAAATGACATAGTCTCGATTGTCTAAAGGAGAATAATCCCACATCATATCTACACATACCAAAAAACAAAAAATGATTCTAAAATCATTTATGAAAAAAAACCTCTTAGCAAACTAGGAACAGAAGAAACCTCCTGAACTAGATAATGATCTTCTGCAAGAAACTTGTAGCTAACATATTTCTTAATGGTGAGAACCAGATGTTTTACCTTTATATCAAGAACAAGGCAAGGAAGGCCCCTCTCACCATGCCCAGTCAACCTTGTCCTGGAAGTTTTAGCTTGTATCCAAAGACAAGAAGAGTAAATAAAAGATACATAGCTTGGGAAGAAAGAAATTAAACTTTCTGTTTGCAAATAACATGATGGTCTATGTAGAAAATTGCAAGGAAAATGATAAAAACTTCTAGAGCTAACAGTGAGTAATGAAAGGACACAGAATACCAGTTTATATATGAAAGTCAATTATATCCTATACACCAGTACAAAGTAATTAGAATTCAAAATTAAAAATACAATCTGATTTTTATTTACATCAACATGTTTATACCAAAAAAAAAATACAAGGATATAAATATAAAAAATAGTATAAGACCTATATGCAAACAAATATGACACTCCAAAGAAATTAAAGATCTTAGTAAAAGGGAATACATTTTGTATTCATGGAGATGAAGACTCAGTATTTTCAAGATGCTAATTCTTCCCAATGTGATCTATAGATATAATATATTCTCAAACTAATCCAAGTTATTTGGTGGATATATGAAAACTTATCCTAAAGTTTATATGAAATGCAAAAGACCCAGGATGACCCACACAATACTTAAGAAAGAAAAAAAGAAAGTCAGAGGACTGACACTACCCAACTTCAAGAATTATTATCAACCTACAGTAATAAAGGTAGCATGGTATTGGCCAAAGTACAGGCCAATGAATCAAGAGAAGAGATACGGAGGGCAGAAATAAATATACACAAATGCAGTCAACTATCTTTAACAAGGGAATAAAGGCAATTAAACAGAAATAGGGAGGACTTTTCAACAAATGGTGCTGGAACAGATGGAAATCTATAAACAAAAAATTAATCCAGACACAAACTTTTAACTTTTAAAAAAATTAACAATAATCATAGACCTACATTGTAAAATGCAAAATTATAAAACTCTAGATGTTAACATAGGAGGAAAATCTAAGTGACCTTGGATTAGATAATAATGTATATCTATCAAAGATATTAGCTATGCAAAAAAGTCAATAAATTGGACTTTATTATTAAAATTGAAACTTCCATTCTAAAAAAGAAAACACTAAAAGCATGAACTCACAAGCCACAGACTTGGAGAGAAAAATTTGCAGAATACAGATCTGATAAAAGGCTTATATCCAAAATATATGAAGATCTCTTAAAACTCAATTTTAAGAGAGTGACTCAATTAACAAATGCACAAAAGAGCTAAATAGACACCTCACCAGAGAAAATACACAGATGTCAAACAAGCATATGAAAAGATGTTGAACATTGCTTGTCATTACCGAATTGACAATTAAAACAACAATAAAATACTATTACAAACCTATTTGAATTAATAAAATCCAAAAACTAACAATATCAAATGCTGAAGAAGATGTGGAGCAACAGGAACTTACATTTATTGCAGGAATGTAAAATCATATAGCCACTTTTAAAACAGTTTGGCAGTTTCTTAAAAAGCCAAACATTTGCTCCCATATATTGCAGCAATCATTTTCCCAGGTATTTACTCAATTGAGCTGAAAACTTATGTCCACACAAAAATCTGCACATGAATATTGATAGAAGCTTTATTCTAAATAAGCCAAAACTGGAAGTAACCAAGATGTCCTTTGATATGCAAATGGATAAACAAACTGTGGTACATTCACACAATGACTATTATTCACTGATAAAAAGAGATAAGCTATCAAGCCATGAAAAGACATGGAAGTAATATATATTAATAAGTAAAGAGCTTTTCTGAAAAGGCTACATGCTGTATGCTTCTAATTATAAGATATTCTAGTAAAGTTAAAACTGTAGAGATAGGAAAAGATCACCATTTGTCTGATATTCTGGCAAAGGAGGGAGGGATGATCAGGTGAAGCACAGGGGATACTTTAGGATGATGAAAACTGTCTCCATGGTAGTGTAATGGGGCCTAAGTGATTATATCCATTTATCAAAACACTTAGAAATGTAAAATGCAAAGATAAAACCTTAATATAAACAAATTTAAAAAATCATTTAGAAGTTTTTATCTGGAGAGTGAATATCAAGAAAGAAAACAGAAAGATTTTAATTATATTACAAATGTATGAAATGACCTTACTGAATGGGATGGGGGGAAAGTAAATTACCTAAGTAACTTGGGGAATGAATGGAATCTCTAAGAAAAAAAGCACGAGGAATATAAGAACTATATTCCAGTTGATCAAGATATTTCCTATCATGATACCAGTTAATAATTCTGGTGTTGTTATATATGCATAATGTCATTAAACAAGTAAGTGAGTGGATGGTGGGAGTCAGGTTTCTCAAAGTTGGATGGGAGTGTACAGATCAGCAAGGGATGATGCTAGGATAATCCCTGTGCAAATGGATTAATACTGGAGACATTAGTAAGAATTCATGTTTAGCTTCAGAGAGGTATTGTTAAACACAGTAATACTTACAGATTTGTATATAGATTAATATACACACATAGATTTATTTGTTGTGCCAGCTGAGAGACCCCAAAGAAATTGTTATGGTTTAGATGTGGTGTCCCCCAAAAGCTCACATGTGAGACAATGAAATAAGGTCTGGAGGAGAAATTATTGAGTTATATAGCCCTAACCTAATCTAAATTCCTGATGGGATTAACTGAGTGGTTAGAGGAGGCAGGTGGGGTGTGGCTGCAGAAAGTGGTTCATTGGGGGCATGGCTATCTATCAGGTGTATAGTTTGTATCTGGAGAGTGGAGTCTCTCTGCTTCCTGATCACCATGTGAGCTGCTTCCCTCTCCCATACTCTTCTGCCATTTTGTTCCTGTCTCACCTGGAACCCTGAGGAATTGAGCCGACTGTCTATGGATTAAGACCTCTGAAACTGAGCCCTTAAATAACCATTTCCTCCTCTACAGTTGTTCTGGTCAGGACTTTAGTTACAGTAATGAAAATGCTGACTAAAACGGTACCTCAGAAGCAATGAGCACACTTAGAATCCAGATCTTTTCTCCAATAAAAGGAACCAGAGCTTCTTGTAGAAACATCTGATTGCAGTACAGGAGTATGAAATGTATAAAATGAGCCTTCAGCAGCACAAAATAAGGTAGTGCTAAACTAAAACAAACAAACATAAGCACAATACTAGTGGCATGTCAAAGTGACATACAAAGTATAAAATAAATATCCATGAGTCTACAGTAGTATAAATAAATTACTGAATAAACAAATGAGAGAGAAGAAATAAATCGCCATGAAAAATAATTCCAATTCAATGATGTAGATACACCACCCTAAAAAAGCAGGATACACATAACACACTACTTCTTAATTGTGGACATGCACAGTTCTTTCAAAGAATGTGGTGTAGAAAGAGGGCAGGCCACAACCTTACAGCAGAGAAACCTGACAAACACTGCTTTAGCCAGGTCCTTAAGGCCAACATAGACATTCTTAATTGCATAGAAAGTATATAATTGATATGATGTGACAAAAAATACACTTTATCTCAGTGGTCATCCTCCCCAAACTGCAAACTCCAATCTAATGAAGAGAAAAATATCTGACAAATTCCAATCAATGGACAACCTGCAATATACCTGAATCTGAAAACTTTCAAGGTCATCAAAAACAAGAACAGTGTGAAGATTGCTAGGATTGTTTACTGTTCATCTCAAAATGCTAGAAGAAAAAATTCCGAATATTTTTACCATAAAGAAGTTATAAATGTTTGAGAAGATAGGTATTTTCAACTTGATTACAACAATGCATACATACATTGAAATATTACACCCCATTAATATGTATAATTTTTGTTTTTATGTGTTAAAAAACAAATTCCACATAAAAAAATTAAAATAAAGAAAATAAGAACATTCTGACAGTCACAGTCAAAAAGACCCTAGGAGAAATGATAACTAAATATAATGTGTTTTTTAAACTTTCATTGCATCTCAAAACAAAACAAAAAAAAAAAAAAAAAAACATGATTATTGAAGGCAAAGGAAATCTAAGTAAACTATGAACTTTGGTAAAAAATAATCTAATAATATTGGGTCATTAATTACAACAAATGTAGTTATACTAATGTAAAATATTAATAAGAGGAAATTGTATATGAGGAAACACATGGGGATTCTATACTATCTGCTTAATTTTTCTGTAAATATGAAACTGTTCTATGAAAATAAAGATTTATTAATTTAAAAATACATGAATTATAACAGTGAATACCTTTGAATATTTGGTGGCTATTTTTTTTTTTCCTAATCACATTTAATGATAGGAGAAAACACAGTAAAATGTTAAGTGAAACCAAAGACGCAAAATAATTTGAAAGGAAGAACCTCATCCTGCTTAATGAACAGAATATACAAAAATAAATATAAATGTATCATCGGTTTCATACCAAAAAGCTGCAATTTTAAGTGAATTTCATTTTCTTCATTAAATATATATTTTTTAATATTTACCCATTTACTTTAGTTGTACACAATGCAATGCATTTATGTTTACGTGGTGCTGAGGATTGAACCTGGGCCATGCATGTGCGAGGTGAGCACTCTGCCACTGAGCCACAACCCCAGCCCCATCATTAAATATTTTTGTTTTTAAAATAATTTATATAATAAAATCATGTTATTTTTAATATCAGGAAAACACACAGTGTATTTTTTTAAAAAAAGTTTTCTGGGTCCTCCTTAAACTCCATTTTTATCTCCATGAGAATAGAAGGGGACATAAGACAATAAAATACCAAAAGTTCTTGGATAACCCAATCATTTCTAGAATTTTTTCCAATTCTAAACTCATGAGAACTGCATAGATAAAAACCATAACCCATGTCCCAGCTCTATATCTGATAGGGATCCAGGAATTTATCACGATCCCCAAATGAATTAGTTAACATATATCTTGTGTCAAATAGACTTACTATTTGTCAGTGTCTAACAGACTAGAAATGAGTACAACAACTCAGTATTACATGGTGTACATGCAGTATATTTTTGGTATATAGTATGTCTTTGCATGCCATTACTGATCGGTTTGATTGAAACAGGAGATGTGTTCTTGTGTGTGGTGTGGAATTCATGGTTGAGGCATACACAGGTCTAAGTAGGAGTTCCTAAGCATCATCAACATAAAGCTTATGTCCATTGTGCATGAGCTTGTACTGGTTTATTTACTTTACTTTTAAGTCCATGTGCATATCACTTTCTTTAACTTTTCTTTTACTTTACTTTAAGTCCATGTGCATATCACTTTCAGGCTGCTCTCAAAAACGTTGAAGAGATTTAGAGATGAAATCTTAAAACAAAAATTCCAGAAGCTCAACAAAATGGGGAACACATTTAGGAGAGTAAGGAAATCACTAATTTTTAAATATACGGTAGGCCTAACAATATTAATTTTGGACTATAGAAGAAGTAGACTTAACAATCAAGGTAGGATAAGATATATTAATGTATTAAGTTTTAAAAATGTAATTAAATTCTAAAATGGTTCCTGATGAAAAGAAGTTACAGGACATAAACAAACAAGACTGAGATATTTAATAGGTCCATGACTTTTGTGGGCTCTGCTGTCACATTCCATTCTTGAATCAAAGTTTCACTCAACCACAACTCACTTGTGTAAAAAAATAAGGAAGCTATCAGAACATATATATATGTTTAAAAGTCCAGAGAGGTATATCTAAGTGTTTCTGAGAAAGAATACTGTCATCTTCATTGCATTTGGTTTCTGTTTTGTCCAATTTAACTTTAAGAGCATAAAGGAAAAATAAAACACCTAGGAATTAAAATCAAGATACTGAAACCAGGCAGCAGAAATGACTGGATTTCCTTTTCCAGCCTTTACCTTCTGGCTCGTTTTTGATGAGCTCCTCCATTTTCCTCTGCTTCAAGGTGTCAACAACATCAGCCAAGCTGCCCTTGCGCCGCTCAGGAGTCCCCAGGGCTGCGCCAGACAAGGACTCGCCACTCTGTCGCCCACCTTCTTCTGCCTTCTGAGGTGAGGTAGATGAGTTGTGTGGAGCGAATGAAGACATAACTTTATTGCCATCAACTTCCTGAAAGACAAAGCAAAAGAAAAAAAGACGCTTTTTGTTTGTTTGTTTGTTTAAAGTTCAGTAAATGATTTTTAAATTGGTTGTGTGGCTCACTGAGTTGACACATTAAAAAGTGGCATGTCACTTTTTGCAAGAGCAAAAGAACAAAGAAATTTCAGAAAATTAAGGTAACTTTACCTCACTAGAGTGAGTCAATGATCAACTCTTAGGAAAAATCAAAATATAAGGCTTTTTCTCCCTTGAACTGAAATAATAAAGCCTAAAACTAAATGACAGTATAGTCTTATACAAAGCCTATATTGACAAGATTTTCTTCTTTTGCTTGAGAGTCTTAGATTTTTCCATGAGCATTAAATGTAGTGGTCTTCTCTATTAAGCTTCTTTATGACATTGTTATATTTAAGCAAAAGCAGTATATGTACATTATTATCATTTTAAGTAGCTGCCTCTTCTTGATAGCACTCTTAATTAAAGTGGTCTCCTCCCCTAATTCTCTACCACTCTCTCAGGATTTTAAGAAAAACTATATGTGATTTTGACATCAGACAAGAATATTGCAAGTACATTTTTGCTTATGCTGAGGATCTTTCTGATCTCATTTGTTATCTGAAACACATGTTGACTCCAAATACTCTTTGCAATTTTGTACTTTAAGCCTCATTGGCCCTATACAATAGTTTCCTGCAATTTTTGCTTCTTTATTATTATGTATATTTAATAATTTATGTATATTAAAATAATTTATTCTATAATTCTAAAATTTAAATATTTTTTTGTATTATGCTGTTGTCATCATTTCTCCCCATGATTCGTACCAGAATTTTGCAACATGTATACTATTTAGGGAATGTTTTGTATATAATATACCGAATTGATTTTTTCAGGCACTTTGAGGAGTGAAATTGAAATGATAAAGAACAATTAATTTTTTACTTAAAAAGTTTTCCTAATATGGTCCCTTACTTACAAAATCCTTCAACTTCCTACAAGGCAGAGTTCTTAAAAATAAAACTAAGTCCTAAGAACTTTTAGTGTCACCCAAAGTGTATTTATCATATCTACAGTGTTAAAAGTTTCCATTAAAATATATTTGTGCATGAACATATTTAATATTCAGAATAACAGATCACACCTGTTCACATATTTCTTTTCTACCTATTTAAGACATATTAATAGGATCTGTTGACTCCAGAAAAGTGACAAATCACATTGATTGATATCTAATGTTTTTAAGGTTAATGCTAATATTTTTGACTAGCTTAAAAATACACTATATTAACTAAAAAACCTGTCATGCAAATGTTTTAAAGTAGATTAAAAATAGAGATGTCGATGCAAACAACTTGCTAATATTATTGTGCATTAATGGATATAAGCGAATATAAGGACATAAGCTACGGTACAACATTAGTTTGTTGGATGGGGCTAGGACATGTGGAGAAAGCCAAAGTAAAAAATGTGTGCTTATATAATCTTCCAAATTGTAATTCTAAATCCCAAATGGTTTCCATTTCTTACAAACATTAAGGAAAATGCTCTGATATATTACACCTTGACTGAACTATACACGATTTAGTTTCTAATGTACTTGGGTTTAGAAAACAATATGCATAATGTAATAATTATAATCTCCTGCAGGTGAAGATACACTTTTGGAAGTGTGTATTTAAAACCCACACATAAACATAAGCAAACACATTAAGCACGTGAACACACACACACACACACACACACACACACACACACACACACACACATCTCCAGAAAAGACCAGTCACAAATTCATTAAGTAAACATGTTATGCTTTTATGGATGGTCCATAACACATCAGCGTAGTTTGGTGTACATTACAGAATACAGCAAAACCTCTGTTATTTTTCCATGTAATATTTTTCTTCTCATTTATTTCTGGGGACCAAAGCAGAAACACCCCAATGCTAACTTCATTTTTTTTTTTTTTTTTTTTTATACTGGGGATTGAACTCAGGGGCACTTGACCACTGGGCCACATCCCCAGCCCTTTTTTGTATTTTATTAGAGACAGGGTCTCATTGAGTTGCTAAGTGCCTCGCCATTGCTGAGGCTGGCTTTGAACTCGTGATCCTCCTGCCTCAGTCTCCCAAGTGCTGGATTACAGGTGTGCACCACCGCGCCTGGCACTACATTCATCTGGAACATTTTTTATTTGTACTTTGTTTTCACATTAAATGAAGACAAACTTTAGAAGCAAGAATTGGTAGCTAACCTTCACTTGCCATAACTGAAAATTATATGCATCTCTCTATAGTATATCATCACTAGAGGGAATGGCACTCCTATCTGCATGCAGTCAAATATACAGAGATATAAAAAAAAAAAAAAACTTTCAAATAAAATATCTCATTTTGCAGGTTTCAAAACTTTCAAATAAAATATCTCATTTCATGTCAATTAATTTTCATTTTCCACACTTTGAAAAGTGGAAAGAAATATCTTTAGAGAGTTTACCATATTTTACAAGTATTATAAATTCGGTTGCCCCAGCAGAATTACAATAAATAAATTAATTAAACATCATTGCTATTATATGCAGGAATATTTATTTTATCACTATTTCACCTGTCTGATTAGATTTTAGCCTTTGGCACTGTTGATATTTTTTAACAGTTTGATGTAGCTAACAGCTGCTTCAGTGTGGGACTTCACTGTTCATTTGCATGGTGAATAACTTGGTAAGGAGTGCTGGCACAGTCTCCAGGCAAGGAAGTCCTAGCTTCTTCAGTTTCTTCCCTGGGACTGACTGTGCCATACATAAAGTAGTGACTACATGTTTCTCTGCACTCTGCCAACAAGTGAAATCCAGAGTCAACTAACAAAGGGATATTTCACCCAGCCCCGCCATATGTATTTAGTCGTAAGTATTAGTAAGCTTCAGGGTTTTGCAGATGAACTCACAATGATGTATGCCCTCTAAAGTTCAATGATAAAAAAAAGTTCTAAATTTTCGAATGAAGTTGATAATCTTCCTTTGTTATTCTTCAACAAGCTTTACTTAATTTTGTCACCTTGGTCACCTTTGTGACCAAGAAAAAAAGGGGGGGGGGGGTGCCAAAGACATCTATCCTCATTGAAATACCTTTCTAATTTATATCAAAAATAGCATTTTGCTATGAACATTTGAGAAAAACACTGTGTCATTCTTAATATTTAAATTTTAATTTGGTTAATCAGATGAGATAAAGATATATATGTTTCCTTTATTATTCAAAGGAAATTTCATCCCTTTTGTGGCTTCATTCCACAAGAAACACATTATCGTGCTTACTTCTTTTGTTTTGTTTATTTGTTTGTCAGGCAAAACCTTTATGTCTCATTTTTATTTTTTTATTTGTTCTAATTAGTTATATAACTTTTTGGTCCTATAAACTGAAATCAACTAAAGTGCGCAAAGGGTAGTAAAATCATTACATTTAATAATCTATCAGACTAAAAATGATAAAATAACAGCTAATATTTATTGAATACTTACTTTGTATCAGACATGGTTCAAAGTGCCTTATGTGCATAAATTTAATTAATTTTCATGTCAAGTGTAACTATGATTTCCATTTCATAGCTAGAAACACTGAAATGCACAGATTGAGAAATACCCGAGGTCACATGAATGATGAAACACAAGCTAGAAAATCAAACCCAGTCTACTGGGCTCTGGAGCCCGTTTTAACCTTAGTGCTTGCTATTCTGCCTTTCGTTAAAAACCAAATCCAAACAAAACCAGTCAGGTGAAGAGGTTCAACCATCTAATATCAGCTACTTGGAAGACTGAAGCAGAAGAATCACACGTTTGAGGCCCACAGAGGAAATTTAGTAAAACCCTACCTCTAAAAAAAAAAAAAAAAAAAAAAAAAAAAAAAAAAAAAAAAAAAAAAAATTAAATGGATAGGGAGGTAGCTGAATCATAAAGCACTTGGCTACCATATGAGAGACCCTGGGTTCAATCCCCAGCCCTGCAAAACCACTGTCTATTGACTCTATTTTATTAATATTACAAATGAACAAATATGCTGACTTCTTATTAATAATGAAGTATGAAAATGAGAGTTTTCCATTCCAATATGCCTAAAGAAAAGAAATAGCATAAATGCCTTTAAATTAGTTAAACCAACTATCTTCCAGTTTCCTAAAGCTCTGGCCATTCAAATATCCTCTGGCTTATATCACATTAAAAAATATGAACTTGGACATTTAAATCCAACATAATCTTTTTTCTAACGGGCTGTTCAGAGTAAGAGTAATGTTACTAGATAATTTATGTTTTGTAAACTATTATAACGAAATCTGTGGGTATCTTCTTTTTAAAAAAATATTTTTTTTAGTTGTAGTAGGACACAATACCTTTATCTTACTTTTTTTTTTTTTTTTTTTTTTTTAATGTGGTGCTGAGGATCAAACCCAGCAACTCACACGCAAGCACTCTAACACTGTGCTACAGCCCCAGCCTTGGGTGTCTTCTTTCTAACAAAATAAAGTTTTGAACTTAGAATAATGCTAAGATAGAAGATGTGAACTATCATAATTTGATTCTCATTAATGCAAGTTCATCCATTTTGGTATTATGTAGCATAAAATGAACTACAGATACAGAGAAAATGCTTTGCAATTCAAAAAGTTTTGCCATGGTCATATTCTTCATCTAACCACAGGCTATTCTTGTAAAAATCACCATGGAAAGGATCAATACAATTGAAAAATATCTTAAAAGATACATTGTTTGTTTATTCCTTAACTTCTGCAAAAAATGGATAAAATATATCTTATTACAAATGTTACTCTTGAAACAAAATTTCACTATTTGTAATCTCTTCTGTCAAATTAGAAGATGCCAAATTTAGCATAGTAATAGCAAAATATGTGAATATTTTATATGTATAAGTAGTTCTTTCAAATATTTTTAGTATTTTGCTGAAGATAATTTTTGATAACATTTCTGCATGGAAATCTAAACTATGTTTTACTCCTTTTAGATCACAGATCTCTTGATGATAGCTATAACATTGTCTTAAATACACATGCACATGTGTAAACACAAACATATACTCATGCAATTGCACATACTGTCATGTGGAATTTTAGAGAGTTAATTACTATTCTATTTTCACAATTCCAGCTGTAAATCTACACCATGAAATCTTCTAGGAACTGCTGTTTACCATGGATTCCAGCTTAAGAAACCATGACCTAAATGTACATCTTCCCAGAAAGTACTGTAAACTCATCAATATCTACAATTACATAATTTTAAAAACCCAGTTATTTGCCACCCCCAAATCCCTCAAACAATTGCATCCACTGACATATGGCAATGATAAAGTTAACTAAAGGGATAAAGAGCAGTAACTTAAAATATTACTGCTCCAAAGGTAAGCAATTACAAAGAGATAAATATTTCAGTTGTTCTTTCAAATACTAATCTTCCTGAAACTAGGATGTCAATATAAGAAGGATACACTGAGACAAAACCAACACTTGAAAAAAAAAATTCAGTAGAAAACACTAAAAAGTTTTTCTTTGGTTGACACGATCAAATTTAGTATTCTGGGAACAAGATATGGTCAGTTCTGAATACCTACAAAACAAAAGTTAGCACTTACAGACAGACGTTTGATGGGTGTTGTTATACTTGTGATTATAGCTGATTTGAAAGCCATTCAATTTAAAGTCTTTCCTTAGCTTTGCGCTGAAAAATAGCTGCCTAATGTGTACTTAGGTCTGGTGTTTCGAGAGAAAAAAAAGTAGGAAAATGACAGAAGCAGTTTTGTTTGGGCTATTTCTGTATTTATCTACCCAGAGAGAGCTTATCACAACTGGTAATCCTTCTATACTGAAAAAAGCTAAGAATACCTTTGTAAAACTTAGCAGAGTTTTTATAATGGCAAAAACCCTTAGTGCCTAAGCAACTGCAAGGTTCACTAATAGAGAGTTCAGATTTTAGATGAATTGTTCATAAATTTATCTGGGGAAGAGGCCAAAAAGATATATATATATATATATATAGATTTTTAAAAAAGTTTTTTAGGAGACTGTGGTGGTCAGACAGATGCCAGGATTGGAAGCACTGGACTATTCTATATTTCTTGCAAGCTACAGATTTAAAAGCCCAACAAGAGTTGTTAAGGAATACTCATATACATTTCCAGAATTACAAGATTCTTTGAAAATTAGTACTACTCTGAATCCTTAACATCCAATAATCACAACATGCATAAAATTGGTGGGCATTCTAAAATACTTCAATAGATAGTGTTATCTATTTTTGCTCTTTGATCTACTGAAAGCTCTATATTTCATGTCCTGCATAGCTCTAATTTTAAAGAGTACTAAAGTTATCTTACATGTTTCTTCAATGCACACATAACCTGTTCTTGAGGCAGATCTAATACTCTATAAACAGTGACAGGATTCATCAAGTTTAGTAAAAATTATTGTGGTATAAAAATGGTTCCACTGTATTTCAAATATAGGCTCCTGCTCACACTTCATATATTTCCCTATATTTTGGGCCAGCATAAACAGAAGTGTTTGATATTTTTTCAAAATCCAAAAATATAGATTCTTTTAAAGATTGTTGTTCAATAGGATGGAAGTTCTGCAAAAGTCTAAGTTGGTTTGCATTTCTGTGCCAAGCACTGATATGAAATGTTATGTTAAGCTTACATTTAATTACTAATCAGAAAAATAAAATCAAAAATGCATTCTTTTTTAAGATTCATTCACACGGTTCTAACAACAACAAAGGACAACTTAGCTTAGCTTAGTGACAGATGATTTATACAAATATGATTCTCAAACATGGGTCCTTGAACTAATATCATTGGCATACCTAGTAATATTTTACACATTTTTGTCAGCCCTCTCTCCAGAATTCCTAAATCAGAATCTAAAAGGGTGGAGCCCAAGCATATGTAATTTAACAAGCCTTCTGGGAAAGACTGATGCATACTAAAGTTTGAGAACCACTGTTACAAAATAAGCTGTGAGATTTAATGAGAGAGAGAGAGAGAGAGAAAGAGAGAGAGAAGGGAGATGATTAGCAGCTACAGTGGGAAAAATATATATCATTAGACTGATAGGACTTAAAGGATTTGAGAAGAGAGAAAACAGAAAATATATTCCAGGGAGGAGAACAAATGTGGCTGGTGGAAAGGCAAGAGTAAAAGGGACCAGCCATGCTAGAGGAAAATGATGTTTTTTGTTGTTGTTGTTTTTTAAACAGTTATGTGTCTATTGATTTCTTATTAACTATATAGATCAGAGAATCTGAAATTTTTGGCAAATTGTATAATTGAAATAGATTGTTTTAGAAATGAATCAAAAAGGGCTTGAATTTATTGTTTTATTTCTGTTTTATAATATGAAGGAAAAACAATGTTTCCTTTGTTTTTAAAATTATCACCATATTTGCTACCTAACTTAAATCCAGTAAATGAAACTGAATGTTAAGGGCAAATTTACCAATTATCAATGAGATGCTACAAACAGGAAAGTTTCGAAACTATGTTCAATTTCATGTGCAGGCTACATGAGCAGAAGTCTCTAATTTCTTCTTCTTCTTCTTCTTCTTCTTTTTTTATTCAAATACTCCTTCAGAATCATGTTTGCTAAGAATCTCAGAAATGCTGTATTCAAGAATAAAATGTATGTTTTCATGTGCTCTCAAAACCACTTAATAAGCAAAAGTGGCATTTAGAGAATTGCTAATACATTAACTAATAGAACCTGTAGAAACAAAGAACATTTTGTACTGTGACAACCTCATTATCTTCCAGCCGATGATTTGTGCGCTGTATTACTTATGATTAAACATCTAGCAAATACACTCTAAGACATTTGATGATCTCTTCCCTGAGGGCTCAAAGGTCAACCATAAGATGTTTCTAAACAAAAATTAGACTGCACATCAAAACATTTCCATTTAACACTTATCATTTACAATAAACTTCCCATTTATTGTAACTAGCCACTGATGATATATAATTTGTCTCATTTCTGGGAGAAGTCACCAGAACATTCCTGCTGTAGTTGTTAGCAAATTTGGCTAAATACTATCTCTCCTCTCTCTCTCTCTCTCTCTCTCTCTCTCTCTCTCTCTCTCTCTCAGTATGAAGGAAGGAAGAAATGAGCCTTAAAAGTATTCCTCAATAGGAATTCCTTGCCAAAATTGGTTATGTTAGTTGCTAAGTATAAGGAAATTTATGAAATGACTTTTTTTTTTGGTACCAGGGATTGAACTCAGGGGCACTCTACCACTGAGCCCCATCCCCAGATCTATTTTGTATTTTATTTAGAGACAGGGTCTCATTGAGTTGCTTAGCACCTCGCCATTGCTGAGGCTGGCTTTGAACTCGCAATCCTCCTGCCTTGGCCTCCCAAGCAGCTGGAATTATAGGCATGTGCCACTGTACCCAGCACAAAATGACTTTTTAATTGTGTATACACACACACACACACACACACACACACACACACATATCAAATAATATAGTTGCTTACAAAGAGTTGAGATTTGGTTAACAAGTCCTTTGCTAGCACTGCTTTTAAATGGAAATTAACTATGTTTAATAATAAATAGAATATATTTTAATCCCTTTACCCTATGCAGTGAAATATGCTAGTAGTAAAGCAGAATAAATTAGTGGCTAAGCAAAGTAGAGTTGGGGCTGGTATTGGGTTTAAATCCAGGTGCTATTATCTATTAACTATATAATCTTGGGCATGTTATCTAAACTCTCTAATCCCATTTCCTCATCCAAAACAATGGGCTAATAAGAGATAACTCATTCACAGGTGCTTATATATGTGCATATATACATGTGCACACACATACATACACATTAAATTGATCTCCTGAATTCAACAGTAATGAAAAAAACTTAAACAGTAAAAGATGGAGATATTATTTCATTCATTCCATTTTCCCTTTCATTGATGTAGTAAAAGCCTGGGAATGTAGCTCAGTGGTAGAGCACCTGTCTAGCTTGAGAAATGTCCTATATGTCATTTAGGAAGTGGGGAGAGGGAGTCTGAATACTAACTTAAGAGACAGAATAATGATAAATACAGAGAATCTGAAGACAAATATCTGTGTTTCAAAATCCTGTTTCCACCATTCACTAGTTGTTAAATGTTTTTGAATGTTTTTATGCCTCAGATTCTTATCTGGAAAATGGTGATAATTCCAGCATATGCCTCATTAGGTTCTTAGAGGATTATGGGTTAAGATATAATGAATTATCTGAGTTAGGGGATTACATAAATTGAGATATGTGTTACAAATTACAAAACTCATAAAATGGTAACTTGGACTTGACAAGAGCTATATAAATATTTGTTTGTTCCAAGGATCATATTAGGTTATAAAGATAAATGAAATACATGGTATGCAAAAGCAAAACAACAACAACAAAAAAAGCCAGGCCCTTTGTCAGAAAGGTGAAACAATTATCAACAAGAGAGAAACCTTTTTCTCACCAAAAATAAGAAAACACATATACAAGTAGTTTCATAGTTATTTCGGCTAAAGTCAAACTGCATCCCAGGAAAACAAATTATTTTTTACAGAATTTAAAATATTCTCAATGTGGCTTTTTAAAAATTGATTTTATTTATTATTTTCTTTTTAGATATACATGACAGTAGAGTCTATTTTGACATAGTATACATACATGGATAATATCTTAATCTAATTAGAATCCCATTCTTATGGGTATAGATGATGTAGAGTTTCACTGCTGGATTATTTATATATGAACATAGGAAACTTATGTCTGATTCATTCTACTGTCTTTCTATTCCTACCCTCCCCTGAAGATAACCTAATATAAACTGTGTTTAGGAAGAAAGCAGTCCACCATGTATCACACAGGGTCAGGGAGGGGCTTTTACCTCTGTTCCATATCCAACTTTCAAATTTCACAGCTCCATGGTTCTCTACAAAGTAGTAACTCATGGAAATAATCAAAGAAAAACATTGTTCAATTACAACTTGTTGCCAAATAAAACTTAAAAGGCAAAGGCTAAAGACACTCAAAAGTAATGAATTGTTTCATAAATATACGATACTAATTACTTATATTGCCACATTTCTACATTTCTTTCCCATTTTTCTTTATTCTTGTGCAATACGCACATCAAGAATTTTCTCTCTTCATGAGAATATTAGTAGTGCTAGATTCTCTTGCAAATAAATCCTGAGGTTCCTTTACACTATAAATATAAAGCACCAATAATGGTAACAGGAAGGACAGATAAGCACTAATTCTCCTTTCTGTCTAGCTTCTCTCTTCTATGTTTCAGTGAATAAAATCCCTTATGGGCAACATGTCTTCTCAATGGATCAGGCTAACTTTTCAGGGGAACGTCTGGCCCCTCTATCATGCCATCAGACTAACCCTATATTCCTATTTAAAAAATGCTAAAGGCATTTGTCTATACTAATCGAGACTTTCAGTTACACCTTTATGTTCACAGCAAAAGTAGCACTTTGAAAGGATCCTTTAGCATGAGTTGACATTAAGCAGTGATTTGAGAAATCGGAAGTGAAAGCTTTAGTGCATATTCTAAAAGTAATGATAAAGCAATATGTAGTCCATGCATTTACAAAAATTCCCAACTAAATAAATGACTTAATTGGACTAGAAAGCAGAATTTCCTGAGCCCACTTTAGCAGACATATAAGTTATTCATTATTTGTTTTTCCTGGTATTGGGGATTGAAACTTGCTACATTGCCAGCCCTAGCAGGCATATGAAATTCATCCCATAGCATACACAATCACAGAGACATAGATGTTCTTTATGTAAAACATCTCTGTAAAGATGACCTATAACAGTTTAATGAGAAGTGCTATATACAGATTTTATTTTATCTCTTCGTTTTAAAGGATTTAAAAAAAAAAAAAAAAAAAAAAA
The DNA here is from genome assembly GCA_025594165.1 of Tamias sibiricus. Lineage (NCBI taxonomy): Eukaryota > Metazoa > Chordata > Mammalia > Rodentia > Sciuridae > Tamias > Tamias sibiricus. The sequence continues at coordinate 87,635,445 of CM046661.1, forward strand.
AAAACCTCTAAACTAGACATTTTCCTGACCAAATGCACAAAATCTGTTTAAATTCACTAAAACGTCAGTAAAAATATAGCTACCACTTCTGCAGTTCTTAATGGCACTATTCTAAATGTTTTATGGACTTTATCTTTTATATTCTCAGAGGAATTCCATGAGGACTGTTATCCCTATTTAACATGTGAGGAAATTAAGGTTTATAAGAGTAATTTACCCAAAGTAATCACAGAAAATGTTAAATTGAAGAATTAAACTAAAACTCATGCTGTTCATCATTCAGCTATGCTACTGTCCTCAGTAACATCAGGTACTGCAAGAGATGCCCAAGATGTAAAAAACATAAAACAAGCAAAGCTGGTTCTGTCCTCAAAGAGTTCAAAATTTGAGAGACACTGAAATACACATGAAACAATTAATAATCATAACAACTATAATGAGTACTAATTTTAAGAGTAGCAAATTAGAAGCAAAAAAAATGCAGAAGTTTAGAGGAGAACACTGAAAATCAAAGAAAAATGCAAATCTCCTTTACATAGGACTAAGCACACATTTTAAGATTCCTTACTTTATATTGTTTCTGTACCATTAAAAAAGGAGACATCTCGAAATATGAACCACGTACCCTAGTTTCTGTTATCAGTGTTCAATAAACACAAATTGACTTAGTTATAAAATTATTAAATCTTTATGCATAGTAGTCTTTAGTCTATGCCTAGAAGAAATTATAGAGAAGAAAACATACAAAGCATTCTCAAAGAGGTTACCCAGGAAATTTTGGTGTTTTGTTTTGGTACTGAAGGATTGAATCCAGGGGTGCTTTAGCACCAGCTATATCCTTACTTCTATTTATTTATTTAGGTACCAGGGATTGAACTCAGAGGCACTCGACCACTGAGCCACATCCTCAGCCCTTTTTTGTATTTTATTAGAGACAGGGTCTCACTGAGTTCTGAGGCTAGCTTTGAACTCGTGATTCTCCTACCTCACCTCCCAAGTGCTGGGATTACAGGCGTGTGCCACTGCGCCCGGCTATTTATTTTTGAAGCAGATCTCACTAAATTTCTTAGGCTATCTTCAAACTTGTGATCTTCTTGCCTCAGCCTCCCAAATCACTGGGATTACTGGTATGCACCATGTACCTGGCTCACCCAGAAATATTTGAGTATATAAACACATGTACAAATACACTATAGGAAAATAATAAATTATTTTAAAAGGGGAATAATAAATCAGAAAACTAACAAAATAAAAGGTCATTTCACAAAGGGTCTTGAGTGTCAAGTAGGGAGTTTACATTTGACTGGCAGGCAATGGAAAACTGTTGATTCTGTAGAGAGTTGATTCTATTAAAGTAGCTTATTAGAAAGATTATTTCAGCAGTTATATGTAGAATGAATTGGACAGAGGGGAAAGTAAATCACTGATTATGAAACTCTTACCATGGCACATATGCGACTACACAAAGCATTCCACTAGACTGTAGCAGTGAGAGTTCAAAAGAACTATCATATCTGTCATTTTGATTATTAACTGGGAACAGCTAACAGGTTACACTCACCAATGAACTTTTCCAAACTGTACATATGCAAATTATTTTTGTTTGCATTCTGGAGTGCATCCCCTCCCCTTTCTAATTCATCCCATCCAGAGCCCAGGGACAATTACTTCTGTAGGCACATTGATGGGAATTAATATGCCATATGGAGAAAGGCTAATAGATACCTTAGGTAGCTGAATGTTCTAGATGGGGTCTTTGTAATGTATTAGATGACCGTGTATGGATGGAGATCTTTTTGTTTGTATTTAAATGTGCTTATGTGTCTGAGAAGTATACACACATGAGCTTTGATTTTTTTTAAATTTAATTTATTACTAAAAGATCAAATCCTAAAGACAATTTGAAGGACAAGACGATAGCATTAGATAACTTGAAAATAAAGAGAAAGGAGTGCCGGGCGCGGTGGCGCATGCCTGTAATCCCAGCACTTTGGGAGGCTGAGGCAGGAGGATTGTGAGTTCAAAGCCAGCCTCAGCAATGGTGAGGCACTTAGCAACTCAGTAAGAACCTGTCTCTAAATAAAATACAAAAAAGGGCTGGGGATGTGACCCAGTGGTCAAGTGCCCCGGAGTTCAATCCCCAGTACCACAAAAAAATAAATAAATAAAAATAAAATAAGGAGAAAGGAGTCAAAGATAAATGAGGTTCTTGCTTAGGAGGTAGAAATAGTGATTATGGTGTTGACAAAAAATAATAATTAGCAAAGAGATTTTTAAAATAGAGTTAGCATATCTAAAAATGTTTTAATATATCCATTTAACTAAATTAGTTTATAAGTTGATCATTAGCTCTTATTTCTGACCCCAGTACTATAAATACTAAGCACCATACAATTACACTCAGAAGAGTGAAATTATGGCTTTATATTATCTGATATAATTAAATCTGTATGTAGAAGTATCTGGAAATACAAGATATAGGTGAAGAAATGAAGTTGTAAAATGGTGACTTATGAACCATTTCTTTCCAATGGATTATTAAATCCATTTTAGGTCATCATCCTTCAGAACATGTCTACAGAGAGATCAAATAGGCAAGTCCTCTTCACGTGTCTAAAAATGGCTGTTATAAGTGGATAATACCTTCTCCTTATAAAATACTGGTTTACCATGTAAATTTGTATAAGTTTATCACTATTAATAATTTAGAGTTTGAAAGGTTTTATTAAAAATAATTTTTAGTTGTTGATGGACCTCTATCTTATTTATTTGTATGTGGTGCTGAGAATCGAACCCAGAGCCTCACGCATGCTAGGCAAGCGCTCTACCACTGAGCCACAACCCCAGCTTTGAAAGGTGTTTTATAAAGATAAATGCAATCAGGAAAACAATAATGAGCACCTATAGAATAAGCAAAACCAAAAAAGACATGAGAAGACTCCAGAACAAAAATGTCAGAATAAAAGATTTTAGTTATTCCATGAAGTAAGATTATAGTAAGACAAAAAGATAGCACTGTAAAAATAAGGGGAAAAGAAACAGAACCAATTTTTCTCTTACTTACAATTAATGAATGGGATCTCCACAAGCTGAGTTCCTGGTGCTGTACTTGTCTTGCTTTATAGATGTCAGAATGAAGAGGAAGCAAATGTGATTTATCAACAGCAAAAATGTTTTTGCAGAAACCATTTGTAATAAGTCCTCTGAGTTGTAATCACAGGTGTAAATAGGAAGTAATGGTATTTTCCCCAATGATAAATTGCTTAGGTGGGGATATACATATAAAAATTAAATTGAATTTAAGTTATACTAAACCCTATGGTATACAGAGAGAAAATAAATAATTTTGCATTTTAGACAGATATGTTCCTATGTATTATTATGTATTAATTTCTATCTTTTGAATGTCCCTAGACATTTCTGATATCTCAGAGTGACTCTGGATTGGTACTCAATAACCCACAAAAATGCCAATCCAAAATGAAGGCATGTACTTACTCATTATATTCCCCCAAACCCAAAGAATAAAGAGAATATAGGTTTTGTTTGTGTTATAAAGCCACATTGTTTGACTAATGGAGCTCAATTTAAATAGTCATTTTCTTTAAGCCTAAAATTTATTAAGACTAAGTCTCAGGGTGGGAACCAACCAGGTATCGCTATGCTTAGCAGCTCTGAGATGATTCACACACACGCAGGCTTCTTACAAAAGTCCTTTGCTATCTATTCATTATACTTAGCAACATCAAACAGGGAAAAATAATTAAAAAGCTCCTATTGAGCACCTAGAGACCTTGAACATAGACAGGGGGTGAATACAAAGACAGAATATTTGGTTACAAGAGTCACACTTCATTCCTTTAATTAATTTTTTTCATACAGTACATTTTTGGTTTTTTTCCATTATTTTCCTTCTACTCCCCTGGTTCTAACAGAGGTATACACATACATGTATATATTTCATTAAGGGGAAATAAAAGGGTTGTCTTTAGTTAAGATGTTTCCATTCACAGAGACTACACATTTAAAAAATAAATTGCCTGAATAAATTCAATTATCTAGAGAAGCAAAGGAAATCACATGCAAATGACATTATATGCAGAGGCCATTCCGACAGCTTCATGTTTATTTTTATTGTTTCAGTCAGTGGAAGGGAAAAGCTGTCAAAAATGTAACATCTCTTCCTTTTTAAAGGCCCAATATCCCTGGTACTGAAAATTGCATGAGCAATAAATATTGAGAAAAGAAATTTGTCTATTAGTGGAAATGGAGAAGGTTCAGATTCTCTCCAGCTCAATGCTAGCACAAAAGTGGGCCCCCATATACCTTGCATGTCTTTTCCCTACAAAAAGTAAAGAATACCAAGTAATTTGCTAGTAGTTCAGCATCAATCCAGACAATGAAGACTGGCTTAAAAAATAAGAGTATCTAAAAAATGTAATAAATCCACATAAGTCACATTATCCTGTAACATGACTTAACTTCTGCCTTCTGCCAACAGCACTGTAAATAGTATGTATCACACAGTACTTTATCAGAAGAGACTCTTCAGCCTTGTACATTACTATTCCTGTGTATGTGTGTGTGCGCGCGCGCGCGTGTGCATGTGAAATTATTTATTTATATATCTATAATTTTTGCCCTGTCTTTTGAGATGACAAAAGTAAATGAATAAGATTTAGGCTGACTTTGTGATAGGTTCTTCTGGCTTTTTACACTGAATTTACGTGCTACCTGAGTTCTCTTGAAGCGTGAATATACCAAGTAAATGTGGCATATGTTTGTATTTTCTTGCCAATTCCAAATTCATTCATTCAAATCACTCACTGTAGGCCAAATTCTTATCCAATTCCACAGAGCCACTAATTTTCCTGGAAGTGAATAGCAGCTTTGTGCATGGAAACTGGGAAGTCAATAGCAGGTCTGTACATGGAAGAACCATGTAACTGGTGGAAAGGATAAGAATTTGACCACAGGATTTCTTGAGTGTGGTAGAACCAAGTTGGAAATGACCTAAATGATGAAGTTTTCAACACTTTCACTTGGGTGTCAATTCCAAGCACTGACAATTTGAATAACGGAATTTTTCCTCTCTGTACTCAGTGTGTATCTCTATTTTTCTCTTTCTATGGCCATATTATATATCCACTCTGATTCAATATGGATGAGGTTAACTCTGTAATACGTTTGTATTACAATGTTCTCTGTCATAATTAATCTTAAAATTCATTCAGAACCTAAAAATATATTCTGAGCAAAATAATAAAAGCACCATTTATTAAACTTGATGTGCCAAACACTATATGGGTTTTTAATAAACAATTCCTTTGATCCCTCCTGACAGACCTATGATGTAGGAAATGTCTGCACTACTTTTACACATATTGAAACTGAGTTTAGCAGTGGGCTTAAGTTAAATGACAATAATTTGAATTCACATCTACTAATGTACTTTTAACCACCCTGCCATACAACTTCTCATCAGAATGAAATACCTAATAGTTTTAATTTTACAAACCTTAATCTAATTTTCTAGGCAAAGTCTGTATTGCTCCACATATGTCATCTTTTAATCCCAATACATTATTTCTAATGCTATGATTTGGATTTATAATGTATTTTATTAAAATATGTAATTTTCTATACATATTTTATATATTTATTCATATATATTTCCAATTTACTAAATTTTATATTTCAACTTTCATGGTTTGTATTTCCAAATGGAAATTAGGCAGTTTGGGCATACTCCTAAATAACACCTGTACCAATAAAGCATGCCCACAAAATTTGTTAACCTTTGGCTTACTTTTTGCAAAGTATCCTGGGCCCTGGTAGGAATACAAATTATCTAGAAGTCAAATCCAATGTTTCTCATGACCTCTTCTAAATATGTGAAAATAAGAATACTGTGTTTTCATTTTCTAGCTTCTGATGGCCCATCCTCTGCTCACTGGTCAGTTTTAACTTTCAATGGTCAAAAGCAAATTCTAAGCCATAATGAGTTCTTACTTTGAACCCAGACCCCTTTACTTTCTAAACTCTCTGTCTGAGGGAAATAATCTCGACACCATGTTGTTGAAGTTCTTTTCTGTGGCTTCCCCCTGGCTCTCAAGAAAAATTGAGAACATCTTTGAATGACATACAAACCGGTCTGTTCCCACTCTCCACTCTGCCTATGGATACAAGGGCAGTTTAACTCCTTACTCTCAAAACCATGGGCCCCTATTTCCTCACTTCCTTGTCCCTTCCAAGAATACACCAAGCTTTGAAACTCTCTTTGGGTTTACATCCTTGGGCATTTATAATTTCAATAAATATTTGTTGAATAAAGGACTCTCCTGATACTCACAATTTCAAATCTTGTGTCTAAGCTGGTAATTTTCACATTTCTATCTCCTGCAGGGAGATTTCCACCACATAATTTCAATCTTCTGTCTACCATCTGAGTATCTCAGCACCTCAAGCCTGGCATATATAAATGCAAACTCAGAATACTGTCTCTTAAGCTGGCTGCTGTTTGTGGCTCATTTTAAACTTCTTATAGTGATAAATTTTCCAAGTCACACAGCATCAAAACAGAAATCATTGCTTTTGAATTCAGGCAAGTCTCAGGTTTAACCTGTCTAAACTTTCCTATCTCAAAACAAGAGTTGTTGATCTAATGCCAGGTTTGAAATTCCATAGATCTGTGATTGGTAAATATATGAAAATACAAACAGGTAGCTGCCTTACCTTTGGTCTTTAATCATTCTGAAACTTTTTATCATTACATCATTCTTTAAAAAATCCACTTTTAAAAAAGTCTGGATTTACAGAAAGATAAATTAGGAATTTGTACTATTTTTCACCACTGAAAGGAATTAAGTAGGCTAGATCTGTCTCTATGGAAAGGAATAGGTTTTTCCTAGGCACTATGCCATTTCCTAGGCAAATGGACAGTGATGTCTCTTACTGTGAAGAGCAGATCTGTAAATTAAGCTCCAGCTGTGTATAAATAACAAAGGAGACAGTAAGAAAAATTCTACTTACAAATACAGTTAACATAAAAATTATGACTTCACTATAAATAATATAAGTCTAAATATAGAGGTAACTAAATACAACTTGGGAGTTTTCACCTCAACTGAAAAACAAAGACATGAAGACAATATGAAGGAATGATACAATCAACTTGAATTTCCTTCTTCCCTCACCTTCTTCCCTCCCTCCTCTACTTTTTTCTTGCTTTCTTTCAATGACTCTGAAAAGATCAATGGATTTAAATATTAGCTGTTTGATCAAATTTCCTATTTTGCCTTTTCTGCTTGTTGTGACATGTTCTACTCCATGGCCCTTCTCAGTATTTCTAGGACAAGACAGTCAAGATTTTTCTTTTTGTTGAGTTCTCTAACAAGCTTAATTATTTCTGTGATTTTGCCACATTCTGACTGGCCTAGGCAAAGGAAATAAGTTTAAGCCTGGAAAGAAAATATATTACCAAAATTTTGAAGCAAGCACAAATTATATTTTTCATATTTGAGCATGAAAAGTAAATACAGCTACACCTTGTTATTTCTTGTAATTTCTCATGCTCTTCACAACTTTGCTCGCTCTTTCCACTTTCTTATGCTTGTGGCAATATCTCTACAATCAGACCCTGAGTTATGTGTACAAGTCTTTTTCTGATTCATAACAGACACACAAAAAAATCTGGTGTTTTCACAGAACTTAGTTGACATTTTTATATATGTAAGTCCAAATATTGGAGGAATTTTCATTTTGTTTTTCTTTGATGGTGCTGATATCCCCGTTTACCTTGATGAGTCCTTGCTTCCCCCAATGCTGAAGTGTAACACCAGAGAAGCACACCAGGGCAAGTACAGAGTGGAAAGTAAAAGGCTTTATTAAAGGATAGCAAAAAAGACTTCCCCTTGGAGGAAAGGCAGAATCCGTGGGAAGGGGAGGTCTTCTCCCTTTTATATATAAGGTCTTCTTTTATCTTCCTATATTCCTGTCCTTTATTTTGCTTATCTCCCTATGTCCTGCATGTGGTGGGGGATGCAGGTGGGAAGGCCAAAAGGTGGAAGACAGGTGGGTCCATGGGGAGGGGGGAGTGTTCTGGGCAGGAAAGGCCTAGGGTGATTTGATTAGCTTCTCCCTGTTTTACTGGGAGGTGCTTCATTAACAGTTCTTTGAGATGGCCTGGCCTTGGGAACATTAACCTTTCAATCTCCCAGGTTTTGTTCTGGTTTCCTGGGATCATATCCACTCTATATTCTTTATTAGACCCAATTTACCTAATGACACTATCTATCTTTAAATCTGGCTTCAGTGCAGGGAATGGAACCCATGGCCTGTTGCACACTAGACAAGTGCTCTACCTTTGAACTCTATCCTCAGACAGAGGGTTTTTCCTTATAAGAACACATCTCTCTTCATTCCCATCCTATTAAGAGGTAAATCCTGGTTCAATGTTGTTTTGGTAGATCAGTTGCAAAAAAAAATCTGGTGTTTTCACAGAACTTAGTTGACATTTTATATATGTAAGTCCAAATATTGGAGGAATTTTCATTTTGTTTTTCTTTGATGGTGCTGATATCCCCGTTTACCTTGATGAGTCCTTGCTTCCCCCAATGCTGAAGTGTAACACCAGAGAAGCACACCAGGGCAAGTACAGAGTGGAAAGTAAAAGGCTTTATTAAAGGATAGCAAAAAAGACTTCCCCTTGGAGGAAAGGCAGAATCCGTGGGAAGGGGAGGTCTTCTCCCTTTTATATATAAGGTCTTCTTTTATCTTCCTATATTCCTGTCCTTTATTTTGCTTATCTCCCTATGTCCTGCATGTGGTGGGGGATGCAGGTGGGAAGGCCAAAAGGTGGAAGACAGGTGGGTCCATGGGGAGGGGGGAGTGTTCTGGGCAGGAAAGGCCTAGGGTGATTTGATTAGCTTCTCCCTGTTTTACTGGGAGGTGCTTCATTAACAGTTCTTTGAGATGGCCTGGCCTTGGGAACATTAACCTTTCAATCTCCCAGGTTTTGTTCTGGTTTCCTGGGATCATATCCACTCTATATTCTTTATTAGACCCAATTTACCTAATGACACTATCTATCTTTAAATCTGGCTTCAGTGCAGGGAATGGAACCCATGGCCTGTTGCACACTAGACAAGTGCTCTACCTTTGAACTCTATCCTCAGACAGAGGGTTTTTCCTTATAAGAACACATCTCTCTTCATTCCCATCCTATTAAGAGGTAAATCCTGGTTCAATGTTGTTTTGGTAGATCAGTTGCAAAAAAAAATCTGGATTAAACTTTTTCATTTTTTTCTCCCAGAAGATCCATATTTACAAATCTAAATTAATGACAAATTATAATTTAATTCATGAGACAGGATTTTAATGATGCCATTTGCACATCTGAAACCTTACATGAATCCTCAAAAATCAGAAATTCTAACTTATGACAGTATTTAAGCTCCTCCCTCCCCAATCTGTCCTTAATCTACTTTTAACATTTTCCCATGAAATCATGGTCTTTCAACTCAAGCCCATTCCTCCTGGTTGTGCAACTTTATTCCATTCTCTTCATTTCTACATCCATGTGAATAACATGGGAATGACACATAGCTGCTTTACAGAAGGTTTAAAAGTTTACATGGCATGATCAATACAAATGTAAATGCTTATCATATTCCCCTGACCACATTCCTTTTTTTTTTTTTTTTCCCTTGTAGTACTGAGCTTTGAACCTAGTGGAATTTGACTACTGAGCTATATTCCTAGTCCTTTTTTATTTTATTTTGATATGGGGTCTCCTTAAAATGCCTAGGCTGAGATCAAACTTGCAATCCTCCTGAGTTTCTGGAGGATTTACATTTTGACAAATCTTACTTCCTTTTTACTGGATGCACACTTACCATCAAATAGATTATGTTGGCTAGTGTTCCACAACTACACCTGGATATTTCCTGGAAAGACAAAGCTAGTGTAGGTTATGGGACACAGACTTTCATAACTCCTCAAGAGGATTTGCTCCCAAGTTAAGCTCTTTCTTTTTCTCTCCTCTGAACATCTTCTTCCCTTCCCTTTCTCTCCATCTCATTTTGAAACCATATTTCCCTCAAGACTTAGCATATATAAACTAGTTTGTAGGAAGCCTTTACTCATTCTGACCCTCCCATGAAATGGCTCTAAGAACCACCCTATGTCCCAATTTTGAAATAGATCCCATTTACTTCTGACTGTGATTTCTACAAAAATGCAACATTTGTCCCATGTCTTCTAGATGGATGATCCTTGAGGCACCAGACCACAGAGAGATAAGAGGCTGGACCAGAGTGGAAATCAATACAACCACAAGGCACTCTATTCCTTCAGCTGATGGTCTCTGCATAGTAGACTTTGAAGCAGCATAGGTGACACTTTTGAGTACCACTGCTCTAGAGCCCTAGGTCAGCAATTCCCTTTATTCCATCAATCATAAAATGTCATTCTTCCCTCATAAACTCCCATATCCCTGATATCACATATCCCTGAAATCTCTAGCACTCATCACAATATTATCGCAGGTTAAAATGGAGCTTATGTGTGTATCCATTTTTCACACCACATGGTGAGTTCCCAGAGGATTAAAATGTGCCTTTCTCATGTTGACATGGAACTTATTTTATATAGGAGAAACTCAACAGATGTTAATTGAATTGAAATGACTTCACTGTCATTACTTGAAGGTGGAGGCATTTGTTAGGTAAAACATGACCTCCTCCTCTGCCACAATCTTCTCTATTACACAAGCACTCAGAATGCTGGTGCTCAGGTGTAAACAGCATTAAAAGGAGAATACTAATGACAGAGGTAACTATAGAAGGTATGTGCAGTGAAAGAAAGACTGGGGAAGAGAAATTATTAAAAATAAAATGAAGCTGAGCACGGTGGTGCACGCCTGCAATTCCAGCAGCTCGGGAGGTTGAGACAGAAGGACTGCGAGTTCAAAGTCAGCTTCATCAATTTAGCAAGGCCCTAAGCAACTCAGTGAGACCCTGTCTATCAATAAAATACAAAAAGGGCTGGGGATGTGGCTCAAAGATTAAGTGCCTCTGGGTTAAATCCCTGGTACCAAATAAATAAATAAGTGAAATGAAGAAGAAAAGAGTATATAGAAGTCCGCCATTAGTAAAAGTTTAACTATTGCTCATTGATAAGATATTGAGAAGACATCTTGAAATCAACTAAAATACATTGGAGATGAAGAAATGGGCAAAAACATAAAAATTTAAAAATATGCTTAATTTCTAAACTTTTTCCCTATGCCAAAGAGAAAAAAAAAAATTTGTTGCCTGTGCCTGTTATAAACTAGAGGCCCTTCAAATGCATGACACATTTCCCTAATAAATGAAGCTCTAAGACTGAAAAGAAAGCTTTAAGACTGTTACCAGATAAGAAACCAGGTAACAATGCAAATTGTAAGGAGTAATGAAAATTCAGATAATCCAGAAACATGATCATATATAGAGAAACATTTTTTTTTAAACTTTAAAAAACACTTATTTTAGGGGCTGGGGCTATGGCTCAGTTGGTAGAGTGCTTGCCTTATATGCACAAGGTCCTGGTTTCAATCCCCAGCACCACACAAAAAAAGTATTTTTTAAAAAATATATAATTCTGTGCATATTTATTTAAGTGTACTTGTATATGTCTTTTTTCCATATTTTTATTGGTGCTTTATAGTTGTACATATTGGTAGAATTTATAGATATATATTTGCACATGCACACAATATAACAATATAATTTGGCCAATATTTTAAAAAATAAAAATAAATGCAATATTTCAAACAACTTAGTTTTTACCAGGTAACTGATAAAGATCCACTTGCATGGTCTAACACCACAACTGTGTTTACTGAACTACAAGATCCTAGATTCTCATCACAATCCCACAATAACTATTCAACCTACTTTTTTTCCATTTAACAATGTGGAATATGTGGAACAGGTGTTCAGATAGGAAAACAGGACTTGGTGCTAAATTTTGTTGTAAATTGAATTTGCGCCATTTTGTGTGGTTTTGCAGTGTTCATATTCCTTAGCTATGATTTCTAGATGCACTGATCTTTCATTTTTTCACTATTGCTACTTATGTAAGATTTACTGTGATGTAGGGTTTTTTTTCCTTCAGTTGAGGTGCATAAATGAGGCACTTCACTCACTAAGGAAATCTCTTTATAATTACAGGGATCATATAAAAATCCCCTTATCCACCATGGAAATCTGGTAGCTATTTCAATGTAACAGAAATACTTAACTATTCAAAATTAGATGAAAGAACTACTGTCTTTTAAATAAAGTAAAAATGTGAAGACATATTTTTCTGAAAAAAATAATAAACAATACCTCTGAGAGAAATATTTACAGAAATTAAGTGCGTATGTATAGCTCATTTTTAAATTAAAAGCATCTGAATCACAAATAATCAAGTTTTCATTTTGATGTCAGGTTGTGATTTTTTCATTATATCTGAATGAACTATTTAGCAAATACAGAAGAAGTAAAAGGATATAGAAAGAAAAACAGTATGAAACACCTTTTAGTTTCTCTTTTTAATTTTTTTTTCAATTTATCTTGAATGTATTATGTAGAGATACTGAAAATCTCCACCTAGATGGACAATTTATAGATTTTATGCAATATACAAGTGAATTAACATGGGTCTAAAATAAAAATTAATTTGATCTTTGTTTTGGACTAGGCAATATATGAATGAATATTGAGATCATTTGGTCAATATTATATCATGATTCAATCTAATGAAGGAGTGTGACACAAAATGATTTGTAAATAAGAACCGCAAACCAATTTCAGACCCAGAATGATTAAACATGGAACATCAAAGAGTAAGTAATAGGCCATGGGAGAAGAAAAAAGGGAAGTAGTAGGAGCTGTACATAAAAGGCATCTTCGTAACTTTCTTTTTTTTTTTTTTTTTTTTTCAAAACTGTTTCTGGGGGCTGGGGTTGTGGCTCAGCAGCAGAGCGCTCGCCTCGCACATGTGTGGCCTGGGTTTGATCCTCAGCACCACGTAAACATAAATGCATTGCATTGTGTACAACTAAAGTAAATAAATTTAAAAAAAAAAAAAAAAAAAACTGTTTCTGTGTTTTGCCCTTCTACCAGAGCCATACCATTATTTTCCAGGGACTTAAGAATTTCTGCCTTTGCAAATCTCTTCCTCCATAAAAAATGAATGAATGAATGAATGAATGAAATGGAATGGAATGGAATGGAATATTTTAAACTACATTTTATGATAGTATGAGAACATATATTAGTTATGTATTAAAACAGAATCTTCAACCTAAATGTTCCCCTTTCCTCTGAATTTAAAAGAAATCAAAACATTTCCATGGACTCCTGAATACCCTGTGTGTGGTAGGCACTGTGCCTACAATGCCTAATGGGTAAGTTGGCCCCATCTAGAACAATACGTCTACTCTCCAACTACCTTCTCTTATGGCATTTAGCAGTCTAATCTTTGTAAAGCTTATTTAACAGGGAATTATATTCTCACTGAATCTTTCATACATGTTACATTTACCTACTTTGATACATTCAAATTGCTGACTGATGGTTTTATGAACATTTATCATAAATATTCAAAAGTACAAGACCACATATTACAACATGTAACTTCTAAAAGTTATATCATCTGTCATAAAAGGACCTGAACATATAGTCTGCCTTATGGGACAAAGCATTCAGATTTTTTAAAATTATTTTTTGTTCTGGGTATGGACTGGCAATAGAATTATTTTTTTGAAATTTGGTTAATTTACATATAAAGAAACCCCCCTCCACCCATGATTTTCTTGAACTATGACATCACAGATACATAGTATGTACTTAAGTGATCATATTACTATTTGGCTGGACTACCTGGTAACTGGTTTGCTATAGAGCTTGGGAGTTCTATAGCAAACCAGTTATTCATAAACCCTCAGTTTTTACAGTTAGAGAAATATGTTTGTCTTCACAAGAATTCTGAAGGCTGCATAAGGAACTGTGCAAAAAAGGAGACACCAACCTCAGAAGCCATGTTAGCTAGAGGCACCCTAGAAATGAAAGGGATGATAAACATCCTTGGTAGATCTTCTTCATATTCAGTGACTAACTAAAAGTTAGACTAGTGGAATAAAATGTTTTCACGAATTGGCATAAATAATTAAAATGACTTTTACTCAAACTGTCCAAACCTGTAAAATAGAGCATAGTTTAGTTTAATAGCTCACTTTCCTTCTGAAAGATAGTCTTAGCAAAGAAAAGGAATCATTTTTTTAAATGCTCTTTTCCCCCACTGTAACTCAAGTTTGATATTTAAGTTCTTCATTAAGTCAATATCTGTGAGCATTTGATTCCTGGGCCAAGACAGAAGTATATTGTCATTACTGACACCAAAAATAAACCACTTCTTATATGTTAATGAATCTTCATTATAAGACACCAGTTTGCATGCTTGCAGCCAAGGAAATCATTCTCTCCAACACCTCAATTGTGATTTTTTTTTTTTTGTGCACGTACACTAATTTTTTTCCATACTGTATTCTTCCTTAAACCAAACAGTTTCTATTATTTCTGTTTTAGTTTATATAATTCTCTTTTCTTTGCCACAAAGCATGTATTGGAGCATGCTAGTAAAGAATTGCTACCAGAGTGGGAAGGGCTATATAAAGTACATGCAGATGAATTTTGTGAAAGAGATTCTCAAAGAAGGTTCAAAGGTCACATGCAGTTAACTGGCCATCATGCTTTTGATATTTAACTAGTTATTAAAGAAGATCCTAAAATTTGAATATAGAAGATTTTTACCAAGTGGACTTCACTTCTGAGCTCTAGGTTCTTTGGTAAAAGTATGGTTAACTGTGAAACTCTTTTCAGTGGATTTTCTAAAGTAAAATAAATGTGAACATGGTAATTCACAAAACTACACTCTCCTGTGTAACAAATGAAAGAATCAGAAATAAGCATGTGAAAATGCATAAAGCCAAATCATGTCACAAAGAATAGGAAAAGATGAGAATAATCTTTCTCAGACTAAGAAACATAAAGACAATTAATTTCCAGTAAAATGTAAAGTAATATTTCCTCCTCTAAACTCTTAGGTGAACCTTCTCTCAGAAATTGAATTTTAACATTTGTATATTTATGCTCAATAAATTTACACAATAGCAATTCAAAGGGGAAATCAATCTCAGTGCCACATTTTGTCCCTGGTGGCTACTGCTGATTGTGGACGGGAAACACCAAGTTCAATGAAGCACCATATACACACCATCAGAACCAGGTTGTTGTATGAGGGGGCCCAGTTAAACGGTTCCCTTTTTAAAATTCCCCTAAAATGAAAGAAATTTTTAAAAATAATGAAGTCACCACAGGTTTCGTGTCTTTGTAAATAGTTAATTGAAGGCCTATTACTTGGAAGAGAAATTTGAAATATTACTAATAGCAACATGGAAGGGAATTTAACCAAAAGCTCGAGCTGTAGGAAGGGAGATCAAATGAAAAGATGAACTCAAGATGGTATAAAGCCCAAGACAAAATCAAGGAGGCTGAAGGTGAGTCCTGAATCTGCTGAGTGCACATACACTGTCCAGGAAGAACATATAAACCTGAACTTAGATGGGAGAAGTCATGAGGTAACATATTTGTTTTACAAATGATGAGAAAATATATCTGTAAAGATATTAAAGTAGTGACAGTGAGCAAGTCTGACTTATCCCTGCCTTTAAAGGGAACTAGGCAATTTTAAGGGTAAGGTGGAACCAACTGTCAGCCTAAGCCTGTATCACTACCATTACTTTATTAACTATTTACAAAGTGTATGAACAGTAGATGCTGAATTTCATCAAACACCTTCCTGAGTATTTTCACTCAAGATTTCCCCTTTAGCCCATGAGGATACAGACCAGTGGTAGACAACATTTTTCTACAGAGAACCATATAATAAATACCTTTGGTTTTGTAAGCTTGGGGCCTCTGTTACAACTACACCGCAGCACAGAAGCAGCCATAGTCACCAAACACCCAAATTAACTCTTTTTGACATGGTCTATTGAATGTCTAGTAAAAGAAACTGATAGCTTTCTCTAATTTTATTTGGGATTTTTGCATCTATAGTCAAAGTGTGATATGACTTATTTTCTTTCTGCTTTTTGGAGAGGGAGGAGGTTACATTTATGCTAAGTGTGGAAAAGTTTAAATTTATTTTTTGCTCTGGAAAGAAGTTTTACACAGCATGGGAATTTTCTGTTCCTTAGAAGTTGAAAATATCTCTGTTAAAACTACTGAACTGATTATAGCTACCATTTCTGGAGAATATTCTCTGACTTACTAAGAAAGTCTTTCATAAGTAGAGTCTGTTTAGGTTTCATACTGTCTTTGTAGTTCTATGAAATCATATATTTCAACAGGATTATCAAATTTATTAAGAAATAATTTTACACAGCCATGTTTACAAATGTGTGTTCAATGGGATATTACTCCTTAGTGATTTATTTAATAAGAGTTATACTAAGCAAGAGTTCTATGAATAAATATGAGAAACATCATGCAAGATAAAATTATCTTGCTTTCAGAATAACAGAAGTGACTTCTCAAAATCTTTATTATTCCATGTGGAATGTGAATATAATAAATAGAATATTTTATAGAATGCTTTCTGAATTGATTTGACTTCAACTCTATCTTACACATTGTATGACACATGTGTTCTTTAATATACATTTTGAAAATGCAGAATGTATTATGAGATATATAATATGTAATTTACATTATTTTCATAACTATAATGATATTACCCTTCATCATTTCTAATTTTGCACATGTGTTTTCCTTCACATTTATTAATCTAGGAGAAAATCTGCCCAATTCTCTTCCAGTTTTCAAAATTTATTTTCTTAAATACTTCAAGTTCTATCTCTACATTGGAGTTATTTTAATTGCCCCTACACTCATTTTTTGTTTGTTTGTTTTAAATAATTGAGGCATTTGAAGTTATAGATTTCCCTGATATTAGAACTTTGATCACTTCATACTAGTCTTGGTATTTAATATTCATGCTGCTGTTTTTTAAGCAGCTTGTAATTATTTTTTTCCCTTATTTTAACACAGGAATTATTTAGTAATGCAGGTCCTTAAATATTTCCATGTGCTCCACATCTAGATATTTTAACTTTATTCATTGTATCTCTCAAGGCGCATGTCTTATTTGTGTTCTAACACATCTGTCTAAGAGAAAAGGATACTTCAACATCCTTCAGTATTATTTGGTTTCTATCAACATCTAACAATACTTTTGCTTTCCCTAGTTTATTTAATGTATAAATATTGATGGTATTTTATCTATCACAACATTAAAGGACTCTATTCCAGGTATTTCATTCAACATATGGTAACAATAATACTATCTCAGCTCTCTGTCTGTGGGTACCTACTCTATTTTTATCCTTCCCTCTACTTTTAAACATTTTCATGTTGTTTTAGGTCTGTCTCTTTCATGCAATATGAAACTAGATTTAAACAAATCCAGTGAATATTAATGTTTGAAAAGGAAGTTTATTCTCTTATATTTAGTGTGAAAACTAATGACTGCTTGTTTTATAGGTTTTCTCCGTGTGTGTGTGTATATGTGTGTGTGTATGTGAGATATATATATATTTCTTTTCTCTTTTTCTTAGGGTTTCCATTTTTATGCAATAATATTTCACATCAGGTTTTGGAATATTAAGGATTTCCTCAAAATGAATAGCCAATATTCAAATGTTCTATTTAGACATCCAGCACAGAATAAATCCTCTATCTTTCCACCTTTCAGGTGGTTGTGGCTACCTGAAATTTAGGCTGCTTCTTATAGCTCTGAATTAGGAGGTGAAATCAAGTTTGCCAGGATCTTTTCCCATTACTTTTGATGTTTCCTAAGATAGACAATTGTGTCTGCTCTCCATGGCTTCCTATATCAAATTCAATTTATATAATATAAATCTTTCAAAGTCTTAATATATAAGTGTACCCAGTGCTCATTAAATACATTTATCAAATAAATAGAAATTTCAAGTAAGAATGGAGAAAAGTTGAATGATTCTAACAATACCATATCAATTTAGCTAAGTCCAGAGCTTAACCAAAAGAATTATTTCTCTAAGTTACAAAAAGATAAATGTGGGAGAGAGTGGCTAATAAGTGACTATCTACTTTAACTACAAGAGTTGCTGATGCATTTTATCTGATGGGAAAAATGAGAAGAAATTATCAAGGGGGAGAAGGAGGATGAAGATTGACTTCAACAGTTGCTATTTATTATTAGTTCCCAAATAATATAGCATACAAAAGCAAACTGGGTGGAAATTTTGGTCAGTTTTTTCTTTTCTTTGAAAACATACAATGTTTGTGAAATACTGAATATAAGCATACTATCTTGGTATTAAAAAGCCTGTATTGGTCAGATAACATGAAGCAGGGCACCTTGGGAAGGACTTAACAATTAGGTCACTCCTGAATCAATCTATACCTTTGCACAGTTCTGACAACATGCAGATCAGTGGAAAGGGAAGGCAGGGGCAGAGGGCAGGATGAGGCAACTATAGGAGATATAGAAAATACATTTCCCCCATTCCATACGTACCTCTCTCATAAGTTACATGGTCTTTTTGTGATTCTAAGGTGTGATCCCTGAATATAGGATATGGCAGAACTGAACCTCAACCATACACTGCAAGTATAGTGAGTCTACATCCAAAAACCATAAAAAGGGTGCTAGAGGAACTGTTTCAAGTGGTGAAGAGCAACAGGTGGACCTTTGGAGTAATCCAGCATGGGAGCCCTGTGAGGTCTCCAAGACAGCTGGGTGAATGTACTTCCTGCTACTTCCTATACAGGAACAGAGCAGAGCCTGTATGCTACTATCTCACTTGCAACATATCTAAACCCACTATGAGGATGGACCCCAGTGATACCCTAATCAGAATTAAGCTTGAGAGAAGTAATAATCTATTTTGGTTGCTTAAGACCTTGAGAGACTATAATGAAAGCTGTGGACTTGGTCTCTAGAAAAAGTCTGTGAGGGATGGTGGTGGTGAAGAGAAATAATAGATCACACAGTTTCAGGGGATTTCAAAGATTCCAGAAAGTTTATCTTACAACTCTTAAGAGTGATTTAACACCTAGGTTAAAAAGTACTTGCTCTAGAGGTTAGTGAGGGAGCAGGTCACAGGGCTGTATTTTGGGGATGCCGAGTCTTGAGCTGGGGATATAAGGCAATGAACAGCCACATTATGGTATTTTGAAGCCATGCCTCTTGCTTTGACTCAAATTCCACTAGCCCATACTGAGCTCAGAAAATTACCCCATTGGATTGTCATTGATTTGTCAACATTTTAAGATAGGTGTAAAAAAGTGTTAGCATACTTCCTATGTGTGGATGTTAGAAAATGTGAAGAGAACAGCAGCAGACCAGCAGAGGGGTGAGACAAATTAGACCTATGACCTCATCTCCTTCTTTGTGTATGTCTTTCTCCTTCTAATAAAGAAAAGAATCTGAGGAATGAAATAGGACCTGGCAAATTCTGGAAAGATGGGATCACCTGGTTATCTCTACCTAAGGCATATCACCTTGCTGGTTCTCTTGGGCTCTCTCCACCTAACCAGGGCACAGAACCAATGTCTGAGCCTCACTCCCCCACCTCTTCACCACCAATTAGACCTTATGGAAATTATATAAATGAATTCTCACAAAAATGAACTACTTATAAAACTAAAATGAAATGATAGCAAATACATTCTTAAATCTAATGTAAAAATGATATGCTATTTTTAGAACACTGAATAAATAAAATTTTATTATTCTATGCAAAGTGACTATTTGAGCTAACTGAAACCTACCTATTGTCAGGTTAAAATATTTAAAAATTCTATGATAGTTTAAAAATAGTTACAGTCTAACCCCCAAATGTGTGAAGAGTATAAGGAGGGGGTGAGAGAGAGAAGGGCGGGGGAGAGACTGAGACTTTAAATACCATCTCTCTTCTAGGCAGCAATTTCCCCAGATGAAGAGGTCACCACTGTTTAACAGTGTGCTGCCATGTTAATTTAGTATGACAAGATAAAGCAGTAATCTCAGCTCCTGGAGGCTGTAAACCGCCTGCTATCCAGGGACATGCTCAAGTCGATTTGCACTGTATATCACTTTATACAATTGCCATGACAAAGCCCCCTGAGTTCTCACATGTAAATCTCTCTATCCCTCTCTTCCACCAGCCCCCTCTTTCTCTTTCATTCCTTTGCAATTCCCTTCTCCTTGCTTCATGTCCAGGTAGACCACATCCACTCAGCACTAATCTCTGAAAACTTAATGCTCTGCACATGACAAGGGACACACAACACACACCCCTCTCACAACCACTCTGTCAAGTCCCCCAATTTAAGAGAAGATGTTCAGGGACTTAGATAATCCATTGATCCCACTTGCATTGGCTTTTATATTTCAATCTGTCGTGTTAAGTTGTCAAGAGCAGCGATTAAACTGATGTTTCATGATTCGAGATTTACTTTCTTAGGAATGATAGTTTTCAAAGCTTGTCTTAGTAAGTTCTGCTTAAAGATTATCCCTAAGAAAGCTGGTGTATCTTCACTGGTATAAATCTAGTAATAACACAATAAAGTGTTTTAGGTAAGGACATGTTAGAGATATTCAGGGTTATAAACACAAGACTGTAAAACTGAATAAAATTTGGATTTTTAAAGAATGTCATCTGTGTAGCTCTCTCTGAATGAAGCAAAAACACCATATGTAAAAAAGGAGGAAAAACATGTTTCTATCTATGTAAAACAAAAATAATTATAGAATCACTGAAGAGGACATAAGTGAACAGGGAAGAATTAATATGATAGGAAATAAAAAGATCATATGAAGCACATTAGGAAAGTGACATGTCAACATTTCATCCAATAAAGCAAAGGCAGGATACATGTTTAATCATCAAGAATTAGTAGTTGCAGATATAGATATTTTGGTTGGGTATGTCAGTTTTAGATGCAATATGTCAGATTTCTGACAGGCGAGCTGTTATATTATAAAAATCCACTTGTATTGTGCCTTTTCCTCATATCATATCCTTTTTACATCATCTCAAGCTGTTCTTGTGGGTAAATTAGAAAGAGGAGATCAAAGGACTATAAAGCAATAAACATAATATTAATAAACAAAGGGCTGAACCCCTCACAGAACCTCTAAAATTCCTGAGTGAATATCAGGAACTTAGAAGTAGACTGAAATATTTAAAAAGGAGAGGATATGCTAATTAATAAAACTACAGTAATAAACACAAGTCCCACAGTCATATCCTAAAAGAAAATTGAGTATGTAGCCATTAGGAGGTTCATTCAAGAAAATTAGGTAATCTTAAAATACTGGCCAAATTATATTGTTAGATTGTGTGCATGTATGAATATGTAACCATTTCCAACATTCCAACATTGCAATTGTAATGTGTCAATAAAAATATGAAAAAAGAAAAAATATTCAATTCTACTATTATAGTGTGTTGCTCTGCTGATATTGTTATTTTCTTCTGGTAAACTCTTTGTGGAGAAGTGTGGTATGTGAAGCTACAGATGGATGAACATGATTTTCTGCCAGGGTGATCTGGAGAGCAACTAGGCTGAGAGGAGTCCAGGGGTGATAGAAAGGAGTTCACAGTGACAACATAGTAACTATAGGACAAGCACCTCGGTAGGTCATTATCTCACTCAATGGTTAGATTATCCGCCTAGGATTTAAGTATCATTATTTCAAGGTTTAGAAAACATTATACTCAGAATGTCTTCTGTGAGCACAGACTCTGAAGACATTCACACATTCCTACATTCAACTACGGGCATGTGCCACTTAATGAAGGAGATACAATCTGATGTAAGTATTGAGAGGAGTTTCATCACTGTGCACACATTATACAGTGTGTTTACACAAAACTAGCCGGTGTAGCCTACCGCACACAGCCTGTGTTAGATAGTCTTAAGAGACCATTGTAATACAAGCAGCCCCTCATTGACTGAAATGTTATTACATGGTGCATGGCTATACTTTGAAATATTTGCTGGATGTCAGTCATGGTGCTAGACTCTGGAGAAACAGTGATGAATAAGACAGACGTGTTGCCCCAAAGGGCCACAGAACTTTCTCCTTTAAATGAGTTTGCATCTTTTGTTCAAGGCAAATTACATCAGAAGACATTGAGGGAATTTACCAGTAAGATTAGTGAACTACTCAAAATGAGAGGAACAAGGTTCCTCCAAGTCATTACAAGAAAACAGAAATAACAGGAGCCCCCAGTCTTTAAAAACAAGGTCTTTATTCTGGTCAACAGTAGTAATTAGTCAACAGAGCACTAACTATTCAAGAACTATAGCATCTATTAAGTTCTTGTGAGGTGCCAGGCATGGTTTAAAGCTGTTTATGAGAATTCTATTTTAACACTTTTTAAATGAAGAGGTTCTTTTATGACCTTCATTCTCACAGGAGAAAGCAAAGATACAGGGAAGCCCACAAAACTTAAGACTAGATCACATGCCTCCTATAATCTGGAATTGTGAGTGGAAACCAGGCAAGTTCAGGGAGTGCTCAGACTCTCTACCATGGCATTATAATCTCTTAATTGTATCAAAATTCTATTTGAGTTCGCTTAGGTTATGATGGTGGAGGTGGATGCTTTTTCTTAACAGTCTTAACAATATTAACCAAAAATTTTGCTGTTGATGAACAATATTTATGATAAGTGAATGTTATAAATATTTGACTGATGGTATCTCTGAAAAAATGGCTTCCTTTTTGAATAGTTAAAATATCTTTTAATGACAAGAGTTTTAATATTTCTATTTGATTTCTCATTCCATAAATGTTTTTCTTTAGCTTAAGAATTTCTTGTAGAATACTTAAATTTATGAGAATTGAATACTAACCATTTACCATTTTTCACCTAGATTACAGAATTTAAACATTCTTTAAGCACTTGCTTAATAACTAGCATTTATTAAGTACCTCCTATGTACCAGATACCAGGACACGTTATGTGTGTTGCCTTTTTTAAACATTATGAGCAACCTTCAAGTTAAATGCCATTGTCCCCATTTTCCAGGTGGCAAAAATAAGGTCAAGAAAATTTCCATAATGTGCCAAATGCTATACACAATATCAAATAAAAACTTGCAATTTACCCAGTAACTTTATCACTAGGCTTCAGGTGCTTAGCCACCACACTACACCAGCATTCTTATAGCCTGTCTACAAATTAATATTCACTGTTACAAAAAGGCTTATCAAACAATCCTTTGGAATCACATATATTGCTTAACAACCTATAGAGAACTTTCTGCATACTATACCCATCTCTCATTAAGGCCAGCTCAAAAGAGAAAACATTGCACGATCTTGAGTTGGGACAAAATAATTGAGTAAAGACTATTGTGCCAGGTATAGTATGTGACACATGCCTGTAATTCCAGTAATGTGGGAGACTGAGACAGGAGGATGACAAATTCAAGGCCAGCTTGGGCAACTTAGAGAGACCCTGCCTTAAAAAAAAAAAAAGAAAAGAAAAGAATTTTCTACCTGCCTGCTCCAAAAGTATTTCTAAAGACTTAAAACTTAAAATTGTTTATTCCAATAAAAAGAATTTTAGTGTTCAAAGGAGTGGAGCAGTAATAAGCATAGTTATTAGGTGCTTGGGGGCTTTTAAGGCATGAACCACTTATTTATCAGGCAAGTCACTTTATCCAAAACCGTTTTCCAACTGTGAATTAGGGATAATCACAGTTGCTGAACTCACTGGGTTAATACAGGGTGGGCTGAGATAATAGGTATAGGTAGGGCTAGCAAGCAGAAAACATTGAAAAATCCACATTCCTATTACTGTTAATTACTAAATACCTTATTCTAAAGAACACTGACTCTTCAAAATCTCCTGTATTTGAGTTTCACCGACAGACTATGAGATGTATTCACACGAGATTTTCAGGGCTGCTTCTTATGTTCTACTGATGACCCAGGGGAAATCAGTCTTGGATTCACAAGAAGCATGTTCTCTGGCCCCTGAGTCCCCAGTGGTAGAAAGCACGCCAGCCACTGCCACAAAGCTTGAGGATGGATATTGGTAAGCGACCAGCAATCTCCCCTCCTTCAGGACTGTGTTTATACAGATGGGAGTGTCCAAAGGGGCCCAGAGGTGGTTGCCAGGCTTAGAACACTCTAAGTGTAATGTTGTAATTATTGCAACTTATTTTTACTGTCATTAATAATAGGTTTCAAATTTATACATGGTACATATTTTATATTTCTCTGTAAATATAAAGCTACTTAACAGTACCTTTGGATTTATTTACCCACCTGTCTTTTTCATATATTACCCCCACTTTAAATTTCTTATTAACTTTTAGGATATTATTTTCTAGTTTAGGGATATCGACAAACAAGATTAACTGTTTTATCTTGAGACAGGCTGGATTTTTAAGAGCTAAGAA
Organism: Tamias sibiricus; assembly: GCA_025594165.1. Taxonomy (NCBI): domain Eukaryota; kingdom Metazoa; phylum Chordata; class Mammalia; order Rodentia; family Sciuridae; genus Tamias; species Tamias sibiricus. The sequence goes on from CM046661.1 coordinate 87,659,984, forward strand.
GAGACACTAAAGTAAACACTGCCTCTCCATATAATGATAACATTGTTTGCCCTGCTGCCACAGAAGCAGCCTTGACTAAATAAGACACAAAATCCAGTCACTTGTGTTCATGTACTTTATCATGTGATGTCAGTGTCACAGAGCCGGCCAAGGCTGCTCTCCTTATATTCACACCTCACCTGCTCACAGAGATCCTTCCTAAACATGGTCTATGGGAAAAAATTTGAAAGCATGTTTCCTTTGCACAAAGGAGATATGGGACAAAAAGGAACAACCACAGTGGCTAATTTAAATTAGCTTTACTTTTATTTCCCATTTCCAAAACTAAAAAGCTTTCCCTTTTCCCTAAGAGACTACAGAACAAAATCAGAATTTACGTTTTAAAGCAAAAATAAATAAATAAATAAAGGGACAGGGGGCAAAAATCGCACAAGGTGATCCAAACTGATAGCATGTTGAATACTGTCAGAAATTCCGTTGAAATGCCAGCTTTATGCCTGGACAAACTATATGATCTCAGACCTTGTAGAGAAAGGATTTAAATAACAATTCTTTTAAATTCATCCAATGTGGCGCCAATAATAGCCTTTGAGTTCCCATTATAATTTCTTAAGGAATCATTTTATTAAGAGTACTTCCTTCCCCCAATCTCCCCTTTAAGTTTTATATGCTACAGAAACTTTTTTTAAAATTCTTTTTCAACTTATAGACTCAAAGTCCAATTGTTTTTTAATATACTTTCAAAGCAAAAGCTGTATGTATTTAACTGACAGAATATGTGGAAAAAGAAATTACACTAAAAGTTCATACTTCTTAATTTTCTTTATTTATTTAGGGTACTGGGAATTGAACTCAGGGGCACTTTACCACTGAGGCACAGCCCAGCCCCATTTTGTATTTTATTTAGACAGGGTCTCACTGAGTTGCTTAACACCTTGCTGTTGCTGAGGCTGGCTTTGAACCCACCCAGCCTCCCAGGCCTCTAGGTTCTTAAGAACCTAGACCTTGAGTTCTTAAGATCTAAATGACATGATAATGGTTGTGTTTTCCAAAGATGCTGCTTTACAAACATCACTTTTCCCTTTTTTTGAAGTACAATGGCCACTGTATATAACTGATGTGACCAAGAGGAAATATGGCATAAGCATTATATGAAATATTTTGAGGTCCCATAGATAATTGAGTTCCAAACCTTAAAGATTTCATTCCAATTCCTAGACACCAGGCATCAACCTGCAAGATTTCTATGTCTTTGGAACTCTCTTATTTGAGTGTCCTTTTGATAGTGGGAAATAATGACCTATACATACTGGTATTATAATTAACACTAATACAGTGGTGCTAACATCATAATTACTTTCTTATTATGTTAATGATATCCTTCCCTATTTCTTATATTTTACCTATTTCCTAGGAATTTTACTTATCTTTATAAGTAAACTCTAAGTTTTAAGAAAGAAATTTGAAAACCAAAAAGGCACAATTAATCAAGGTAGAGAACTGATGGAAAATAGTGACGTAAGCTGTCAAATACTTTTAAATGGAAGATAGTAATAGTCACATGAAGAACAAAGTATCCCCTAAACTACTAGTAGTCACATGAAGAACAAAGTATCCCCTAAACTACTAGTTCCCAAACCAATATTTAGGTTCATCTGGAACAAGTGCTCATAGTAATGTGGAACCAACATAGGTTCTGTGTCTTGTTCTGCCAAATTAAGGATATTTTTAAAATTACCATTTATTATCAATATTGGATCATGAAAGAAAAGTAAAATAATACAATCTCAATTGAAAAATGTACTATATACTTTTGTGAAGAACTCACAACACTGTCCCTGTTTTCTAAAAACCAGTGAAAATGTGATCACAAAATGAATTGATCTTTACTAATCATATGCAGTAAGAGAAGCCTAGGCTGAATTCAGGAAGGTCTGGCAAACCCCCAGGGCCAATATATGTAAATAGCAAGGAAGTCCATATCAGAGGACAATGGTGCTGATTCTCCTATGGGGTCTCTCTCTCTGATAATGGCTCTATTGAGATCCCCAAGCACATCTATTAAGAGTGTTTTCTTACAGAGACAACTGAAAGAGAAAGGAAGAAGAGGAGCAAATGAAGAAAAGAATCAAAGGAAGAAATGAGGAAGAACTGAAAACAAAACATCAAAGATACAGAATAAAGTCTGGTTACAAACAGACATTTCATTATTTTTAACTCATAATAGATGAACCTCCCCGCCACCCCCTTTTTAAATTCAGGTCGGAGACTAACAAATGAGATCTAGATGACCGCCTATCCATTCCACAAAATCAGGAGCAGCATTCAAGTAAGTTTCCAGCATTGCTCCTTGGTGTCCTTGCTATTTCCAGATCCCAGCCAAGTATTTCATCATTCTTCCCACTGCATTCAAGGTGGTCACTCAGATAAAGAAAGGAAACATTTAAAACCCCAAAAGCTACAGTAGCTGCTTTTATCCCTATCAATGTCAGGCACATGTTTTACTAACTTCTCTACATTTTATATAAAAGTCTTACAGTATACTTTAACTTTTTTTTCCTCTGTTAGTCTTTCTAAGCTATTTCTACTGGAGAAAATAAGGAAAATACAAAACTATATAAAGAACTTGCGTTAATGGCAATTGACCCAACGTATGTATACATATCTATATTTTTTATATATTTTAAAATAATCTGGTACCTACTAATTGTTTTCTGTAGAAACTATTTCAAATTTATCTATTTTGATCTCCACAAATGAGATGTCTTTCAACTACCAATCTCTCGTATCAGGAATCTAACATGTTATATTATATTATGGTGATTTTGTGCTTATATCCATGCTACACAAAAAGACATATGAGAAAAAGACTAGTTCTTATTAATTTCTTTACTTCTGATGGTAAGTATTCATTGTATATATCTGAGCTGAATCTTTCTGCAATATTCCCTATTAAATGAATGACACGAAATTCCACATAAGGCCAAATCTTTTAACGTAAAGCCCCTTCCCCTGTCTACAGAGCATTATGGGGGGAAGCTAAGAGCAGACCCTTATTAGATATCTTGAACAATCTCACAACCCCACCAAACACTTTCTCCATGAGACGGTAAACTTGGTAATTTCTCTAGGCCCAGCTAACTTTTTACTCATCAGTATTATTTCAACTACTATGGATAGTATATGAATCAAAGTTTCCTTGACTTAACATTAGACATCCCCTCCCACCACTGAGTGGAATGGAATAGTTTGGCAATAGGATAAAAGGATATAGTGAGCAACTTATCCAGTGGCTTTGATGGACCCCAGTAGATTATGTTTCACAAGTCCCTGTTCCTAGTAGCCCTGGGGGTAATTTTCTAAAACAATGCAAGTGTAAAGATTGAACTACTTACATTTAAACACAAGGCTGGGATCATATCTAGATAAACAGCTTCATGTGGTATTTTGTGACAACATGTACAGAATAATGTTTGTAACAATGTAATTTCATTGTATGATAAACATCAATTTACCATAAAAAACAAATAGAAACTTGTCACCATTTTCACCTTGTTTCAATTGAATTGGCCTTGTTCAGATAAGCAAGCCTATCTCTTACAGAAACAACAGTTTATAGATAAACTGTGAAATCGGGTGTGTGTGCGTAGAATTATACTGCCTGCTATCATAATTTTATACTGCCACACTGCACATATGGCTTCCAAGCTTACTTTATCTGAATCTTTCTGAATCTATTCTCCATGCTATTAAACTGAGCACATTCCACATCGTTCAAAAGTAATTACACTTTTGTCTAGAGTATAGGAGATGGCTCTCCCTAAACAATGAAATTCTCATTATTAGAACTGGCACAATAACCAACACTGGCTTAACAATGGTATGCATTATAGCATCACAATAACTTATGCTAAGTTGGATGTACAAAGGTAACCAGAAACTTAAAAGCTTATCAAAAGCACCGCATAAAAATAGGAATCTTTACCATACCATAATTAAGGTCCTATTCTGTGACTAAATTTTAAGTAACTCATGCATTTTTCTCTTTTCCTTCTTGAATTTTCTGGATAATATTTCATACAAAACACTATTCTAAACAAACAGCAAAAATATGCAACTGACTTCTAGATTATAAATTAAATTTACATAATAAATATCTAAAGACAATTATAACATAGTACTTAAAAATATTTGGTTTAAATAAAGAATCCCAGGATCTGCAATGAACCTGAGCAAGTAAAGCTTCTCTCTGCCATGTACACTGAATGATGTTTTCTACTGCTGAAGGCTAGATTTCATTCACTGGAGACTTACAGTACTGTTGTACTTGGGGGTCTCACCTATACATCCAGCCTTTACAAAAGATGTATTTGAAAACAAATCTTTTTCTTCTTTTGATGGATTTAAGGAAGAAACTCACGCTCATTGAAGGTTGCTTTAGCATAATTGAGTTCTTGCAAAGTTTAAGCTCATTAATTTTAATATACTTCATATTATTAAACTAAGATACTACATACCTAGAGTTTTTAACAATTCCAGGGAAATGTCATCAATATGAACAATAAATGAGATACTAATAAGATTATATTCCCAAATTCAATGGATCTTTAAATATATTCTTTAAAACACTCAGTTTGTACAATGACACATGCCTGTAGTCCCAGACACTTAGAAGGCTGAAACAGGAGCATTCTTGAGTCTTAAGAATTTGAGGCCAGCCAGGGCAACACAGAGAGGCTCTGTCTCAAAACAACAACTACAAAAAAAAAAAAAAAAAAAAAAAAACAAGGTGGCTGGTGCAGTTCTGTGATACAGTACTTATCTAGTTAGTACTTATCTAGAATGGGCTAAATCCTAAACACGGCAAAAAATTATTTAAAAATTAAAAATATACACATGTAGTATTTCTTTCACAATAAGATGTAGCTCTCTCTAGAGCACGTTACTTTAAATTATTCTTATAATGAAAATATTATGCTCTTTTTTCAATACAAGTGTGGCTTAAGGAGTCTAAAGGGAATTTGGGTAAGCTAGAATATGCTTTTTAAAAAAGATTACTGATTATTCAGTAATCACAGGTGGTCAACACTTTCATTTCATGTCACATTTGACACTGGAACAACAATCTAACCAACAGAAGTAGCAACAACTAGACAGAAAATTAGCACCCAATGGCTTCCACAGAGCCCTTGACTTGTCTAAATACTGTGACCTCAATTCTTTCCGGACTCATTCTAGATCCTTCTAATGCCCACCCATGCTCACCTTAACTGACATGCAGACATATTCTGGATGTCAGTTTCTCACATCATCCAATAAATCCATCTGCATCAGAACTCTTAGTGAAAATGAGCCAGAAATCATAGTGATTCTTGCTTGCCTCTAAAACTCTGAAGCAACAATCTCCAAATCCACGTTAAATAAACCAACAACAAAAGGGACCAGGAGAAACTGATCAATAGAAATGAAGCTCATAAAACAAGGCTTTCTGCACATTTCAGAATTGGACTTTCACAGATGCTTTTAACTTTTAGAAGAGTGTACATAAATCAAACTTACTATTAATTGCTTGGCAAGATGAACTAACAAAATCATGTTCTTTCATAGACTTACAACAATCTGTGCCCAAATCTCCTATGGACTAGAAATATGAGGGAAGTTGACAAACATATATATGTAGAAGTAGAAACAAATTATATATATAATATGCTTCTAAGACAGTTCACTCATAGTGCTCTCTGAACAGTGAATAAAACATTCCAAGTATGAACGAACTTTTAGTCCTCATAAGGGTTACTACAGCTGTTTGGAAGTTGCTCTTAGTTAGGCATTGAGTTTATTTCTGCAAAATACTAAGGCAATAAACACAATTTCAGAAAGGAGGAATTACATCCTTATCTGGCACAGTTTCAACCTTAACACTTGCATACCCTTGATAGGAATATTTTTAAATGGCTGTAGTCATTAAGTATACAGAACTTTTATCTCAGGAAATGTTTTCTGACTTAAGTTTTATACTGAAAGCATCTCTCTATAACCTCAAGCCAGCATCACAAGACTCACTCAGTGATTTTACTTTGTCTCTAACCTACTCAGGCAAGCAAAATTATACACCTTCTAAAATCCTTTTTCTCTATTTAAGAATGGAGTATGAATGTCACACATAAATAGGCAATGAAATATGCCTCTTTTTCTTGAATTAAACTCTATGATATAAAGACTATGAAACATTCTCTGTTTTCAAAGATATTGAATAGGAAAAAAATAGAGAATGTATTTCCTTACTGAAATAAAAGAATCTATTGTGTAAATAGGACAATGGCCTAGTATCCAGAAAAAGGAAAAAGGATCATGTTGAATAATAATACTATAAATATATTTAATCATTTTGATAAATGAGTAAAAGACATATTAATCTATTTAACAGCTGAATACATCATGACATTCTGCTTTCTGAATGTATCACATCAGCAAATTCTACTTTAGTTCTAAAATTTCTAGAACGATAGTCACCATGAGTTAGTGTCTTTAACAACTTTTCCCAAGACACAGTTACTATTTATTCATCCATATCAATTCAGCCATTTAGTCAATAATCATAAATTTAATATCTATTATATGCTCTATTCCAGATATATATATATATATATATATATATATATATATATATATATATATAAATCAACACAACTGTGCCTCCAAAAATAAATACATTATTTGGAAAGGCAGATATGTGAATGCATAAATTATAATGCAGACCACAAGAAAAGATATAAGAAAATGTCATGGATAAAAGAATAATGCAATAGCCGGTTCCCTTTCTGCCATGGGAAATCAGTGAAGACATCAAAGAAGTGACAATTTTTGAACCCACTCTTGTGGGAGAAACACGATTCACTAAAAAGGTAAAATGTGAGAGATTTTAAAGAATAAAACTGTCATTCAAAGGCCATCTGTTATATTCATGAACATGCTTGGAAAGAGCAGCATGATAAGTCCACCACAAGATATGGTAGCAGGGAAAACAAAAGCCAGAGACTAATGCTTTATAGAGAATGTTGCTAAGATAAAGAGTTTGGGACTAAATCCTGTAAGCAACAGGACATACAGTCTCAAAAGTGAGGTAAACAATTCAAGTCATTCCTCAAGGAATTTGGAAAAAAGAATTGAAAGAAAGGCTGAAATTTTGAGTTCATGTAGATGATGCTTCCAACTGTCTACTCAAGAGATGAAAAGCAGCTCAAATCAATAAACATTTGAAGTAGAAACAAATTCAGACGCCAATCAGACATACAGTAAGAAAGTATAAGTGCTGATATCAATACAGCAACAGTGAATCATGCGTGTGCCCTGCTTTAACACCCAGAATGGTAGAATCCAATCGTCCTGGGTTACAGAGGTACTTGAAAGACTGATGGAAGCCATAACACTACTCAGGTATGCTCATACACACAGAGTCTTCCCTTTGCTTTCAAGAGTCCCACAGATTCCAATTAAGAACGTCACCATTACATGGAGAATGGAGAATGGGTTGTGTTACACTGAGGAAAAACACTATTCCTACAGAGTCCAACATAAAACTTAATACAAATTAGGCAGTTCATAGTTTTTATTTACCTACAAAATTCCCATTAAAAACTGAAGGGTTTTATTTACACTAATCACCTACATCACAGCATCTCCTCAGGCCATAATGCAACTTAATAAACTTTTCTCATATCCATTTGTGAGTGTACTTAAAATCATCTCCTCTTTTCTCTTTTTTGGTATTCTAGCCATAACTATTTATATTAAACCCTGAAATCAATATTATAGGTACAGTACTATCACAGGAAAACCAATCCCAGAGGCATTCTCTGTTGGGCAGGTGATGGTCAAAATGCTAAGGGGGAAAAGGTGGGACAAGTGACATAACATCAAAAGGAAGAGTCTGGCTTCCTGACCCTTTTGACCTGTATACTACCCATTGTCCCTGCTTCTTCTAACTTTCACCTTTTTGAGAGGAGGATACCAAGTTATGCTGTTGCACATAGCTAATAGGAACTCATAATGAAAAGAAGAACAAAGAATTATGACTAGTGTGATTTAATTTGCCAAGTTATAGATAATGAGAATTTCAAACATGTCTGTGCTCTTGTGAAGAAGGAGACGTACATAAGGTTTAGAATCATGTACTCCAAAGCCAGACTGCCTGAGTGAACCCTAGTTCTCCACTTATTATCTGTGATCTGGAGCCAGTTATTTAACCTCTTCATGCCTTTGTTTCTTCATTATTAATCTTGTACTACAAGATTAATTATAACAAGACTAATTAGTAACCTTGTGGAATTATTGTGATGGTTGAGTTATTATATTATTAAGCAGTACTTAAAATATTACTTTTATGTAAGTGCTACATATGTGTTAGCTGAAAAATTCTTGTGTGTGTGTGGGGGGAGAGTCTGGGAACAAAATCAAGTACTCAAAGAAATTTTGAACTATGAGGCATAAAATGTTGAATGAGATTATTTAAATCTAATGCGAAAATCAGAGTATTCTGTTTAGCATACAGCTCTTATAAGACATCTGACTTCCCTTGATTTAATTGTCTATATAGTAATTCTGTAACAAGAACAAATAAATTTATGATATGTAATAATTTTCTGGAAAATAAAAAAGATTTAACAGAATTAGCACTGTCTTTAAAGGTATGAGAATGTATGATAAACATATTTTTGTTGGTGTAATCAGGTTCAAATTAACAGCCCTGGCATCCTTGAAGGGGAAAAGATGAAGGAGAGGAAAGGTCACAAAAATGTGGCATCCATTCAAGCGCCATGTTGACAAGATGAGGGTGGCATTACTGGCAGCCAAGTGTCCTGCTACCTCGCAGGCTAGCATGATGATCTTCAGTATTTAAGTTGGTAAGAAGGATCCAAAACGCTTATTTGTGTTTGTGTGTGCTGTACAGGCTTTCACCAACCATGCTATACTGCCTTCCTTCTTCTTGCATATGAAGCTCCAGTTTCCTGATATCTGGAGACTCAGACCACAGGGTGAAGGCCCAGAGGAATTACCCCGAGGCACATGTTCTAGAATAGGATACAACAGGGAACTGCTGATCTACTGAAACAACAGCATGTATGGGGTTGAGTTAGAAAATACTGTTAGTGTGGTCATATTAGAAAACTGTAGTATCTTTGAAATACATCTTCTACAAAATTCCAAGTTCTGCAAGGAACACTGGAATCAAATCTGGGCAAAACAAAAAATGGAAAAACCTTGATTTCTCATGGTGGAAATGGACAAGCCATGATCACTGCAACTCTATCCAGATAAAACTTGTATTAGAATGAATATGACATCTAACTTTCATGCTAATTTTAAATATGTTACTTTAATATTGTTCTTATGATTTGTGTGGTTTTTACTTTAATTAAACTGTAAATGTCTCAAAAGCAAAATTTTAAAAACAAAAACATAAAAAACAAATGAAATAACATTTCCTACTGGACCCAGTTAACTGCATAGAATTCCATGATGCTAGGAGTGAGTCCTGTGCATGGCTATTAAGTAGGTGATAATTATAAAGCAAAGGACTGAAGCCAAACTATTAGAGAAGACTGGTCACAAAGTGAGTGTAAGCACAACAGATCATGAGAAACCTACCATTGTATTGTGCTGAGAAGTGGGAGTCCTATGGCCACAAGTCTCTTGCGTCAGCAGAGAAACTGGCTGAAATTCCTCAGAGTGAGGCTTGTTGGGAAAACTCACATGCAAGGGAAGGTGAAAGGCTGGGAGCCCGTCACTCTCCTCTTCTTCCACTTTCTGTCTGCTTGTCACCATGGCTACCTCTCCATCTGCTTCCCCATACGGAGAGGCTGGTCGCTTGGAAGACATCCTGGAAGGAACAAAAGAGGAGAAAATAATGAAACCTCCACATAAATCCTTAATGCCGTCATTGTGTGGTTAGGGGCCATTGTAACAGAAATGCCTTTTTGTGCTAGCAGAGAGCAGGAAACCATCCAAATACCACTGCAAAGCACACACAATCAGAAACAATGGCCAAGCAGGTAGCAACAGAACAGTGCTTGTTTGTTGTGAGAATAATACACTAATATAGCACTCTCTTGTATTCTGGCTTCTTAAACAAGAGAATTCACCTAAGAACACTGCATAATGAAAGACCATTTCGTTTTAAAGGAAAGAAAAATACCCATCTAGTTTTACACTTTGATAGACCTTATTGAAGACAGAACATCTATGAATAGCAAATACTGTTGGCAGTTTTAAAAGAAGGAAATAACTAAAATTTCCTTCATCAAAAATAAACCAACTAAATAAATGATTGTCATTAGAAGAAATTTGCATTTTATTAAAAGTAAGATTATTGTGAAATGCAGAAATATTGGTTATAAGAAAACCTCAGAGCAACTGACAAAAAGTTTGGTATTTGTGGAAAGCTTAAGAATTGAATAAATTTTAGAATCATGGTTAATCTTGAAACATTTGAAAATTTTCTTCGCCTTATTTCCCCAATCACCCAATTTTGTCATTTAGTTCTGATATCGAAGTTGCAAGGTAATAAAAAGATCAGACTGGAAAACTATTTCAATTCTACTTTCACAACTCTATGAGTGATTTAGATGTGATTTTGCAAAGTTATTTACCCCTTAGAATTCTTTAAGAAAAAAAAAAAAATCTAAAGAAGGATGTTTTGTTTTGATAAGCTAAGGCCTATATGAAAATGGGCTTAGATAAGTGAGCAAGTTTTAAACATTTTCTTTGTATTGGAGTCTGATTCAGAATATCACCAAATGTTAAAAATACATGGCAAATATTTTTAAACAGAAAGTTCCTTTTCTTTTCATTAAGAAATTTTCATAGAAATGGAATTGAGTTAAAATGTTTGATGAAAAAAAAGAAAAAAACACCCCTACAATATTTACAACTTGATCTGACCTTCAAAATGCTGTATATTTTGTTCAACAAAGAGTGTTTACAGAATCATCCATTCTCATTCTAGACCAGTGGGATGAGCGAGAGGCGGCATTGCCTGACTGCTACACTGCTTCCTTCATAGACAGCACAGATTTTTAAATTTAAAATGTATTTCCAAAAGAAAGGCTCCTAATCATTGTTGAGTAATACTATTATTAGTGTTAGAAGGAAAATGTATTCCAAGACTGTAGGTATCCTATTAAGTAATAAGAGGACAGTAGAAAAACTTAAGGGCTTTAGTATCAGACAAACATGGGTTAAAACACTGATTCTGCCACTTACTAGTTGTGAGATTTAATCTATCTCATTTTACATTTTCAAGGTGAGATACAATATCTACCTCTTCAATCTTTTTGAAAATGAACTATGTACCACATGAAAATAACTAGTATGGTACTTAATGAAGAGTATACTCAAATAAAAGCACTTTCTTATTTTACAAAACTTAAGACTCCAGGGTAACCTACATACTCTCAACACAACAATACACAAAAAACACTAAAACAAGGAAAGTGAATTTCTTTCCAAGAGTTTAAAAGTAAAATCAACATGAATCACAAAATCTCCTATTAGAGAAATGCTCCCTGGCCAGCAATACTTAACTGTAAGTTGATCAAATGTATTAGCGAGTATTAAAAAGAAATGTTAATAGTAAAGGTGATCAGCTAAGACCAGAAAAGGAGGAGGAAATGTTGACAGCTACCATGTAGGTTCTGCCTTAGGGAAAAATAGTTTTGGCCATCATATTTCAAGTATTTTACTCTACCTTTGATTCCATTACAAACATCTATTCCAAGTATATTGTCAATGATGGAGAGAAATATAAAGGGCTAGAATTAAGAGTTAGAATAGTTTTAGTTTCATTGGCAGTGTCATTCCTATCATTTCTATCATCAAACTGATATTTTATTACAAGTAACAACCCCTAAACACTAGAGATATTTAACTCCTGCTGTTCTGGTTACCAGTTCTGCAAGCAAACTTCTGATTCCCATATAAAAAAACAAATAGACAAAACACACTTGAAATATTTCAGGTCTTTGTAAAGAGATTTGTCACAGTAAATTAAAAAAGGGATTTTTAATTATTTGTTGGTTTCACCTGTACTCAAGTATAAGGAGATTATGTCTTTGTTATAACAAACAGCAGTATTTTTAGTTGGTGTAGGCATTATGATTCTTACTGGAATTAATAAATTGGTTTTTTGTGGTCTCTACATCCACCTCATGTGTAGTCTCTCAGTGTCTGAAAACTCTAGGTAATTGACAGCCAATCTCTGGGTCATCGAAGCAGAAAGCTAGATCACCTGGCTTTTCCTAAGTTATTACAATTCTATAACTTTTCAAAAACTATGACTCTTCTGTTGAACTCTATTTCATTAATATCATTATTTATAATGATTATGAAAACTGAAAGTAGACATAAGGTAGATAAGACAAATAGATAAGTTTCGATACTCCTCTCAAAACTTATGACCATTTCAATATCTAAATTAATTTTATAGGCAAATGGGTAAAAATTCTCTGTATATAACATTCTATGGAGCAAAAAGTTTAAAACACTGAACATGAAGGAGTGAGGTGCCAGAAGGGAATGAATTCTAAAAATATCACAGTGTTCATGTCCATTTCAATTTCATTTTCAAAGACTTATAGAATGTATTATCTTAATGTGTTGAACTTGAAAATATTACTAAAGATTTCTGAAAGAAATTAAGTTATTACAACAAAAGCAAACCATGGTTATATTTCAGTAATATGCTTTTAAGTTAGAAAATAGTATCTATCTGACAATGATGGAGAGAGGTATCAAGGTGTTGGTCTCACTACAAGTACTTATGTTTACTATGACTCATAGTACCTCTAAAAACATTGATAACCAAATCGCCAATAACATTCGACCCTTGAAACATTATTAATCTACTAAAGGGCTACATCTAGGACAAAGGGAAGCCTCAATTTCAAATGCAAGAAGAAGTCGCCACAGATAACCATGCAGTGTTCCTATGGGATATGTAGGTTTTAATGCATGCAGCTTATAGTATGAGGTTACCTTGAAACAATTTTAGGATCTAGGCTGGTGTATGCTCAGATGTGCTCATTCAGAGATTTTGTTTTGTTTTGTGATTGTTATTCCTGTGGTAAATGCTGGACTTACCAAGGAACAAAACTCAGATTTCAAAAAACCTGACATGAGACAGACAAATGTAATTTAATGTGACACTGGTGTACGGAGTTGAGTATACAACAGTGGTCTTTAACACAGTTTTATGAGCAGTCAAAAAAACCTTCTTGAAATAATTCATATTTAATGCCAAGGCAAGAGAGATATTTTCAAATCATCAATAACTATTTACTGACCCTCTACTATGTACAAGATACTTACCCAATAAGCATTTAAAAAATCATCTCTGCTTTAAGAAGATTATGTATTAGTTAAGAAGATTTTAAGTAAAGGGGGAAATGTTAATAAAAAGCAGTTCTGAGCAAGGGCCAAATGACATTACAGCCAAATGCCCAAGAGCTTCACGAGACCAGAGCACCCTGAAATACTTCAGAGAATGGTTGACCAGTTGGACCTTTAGGGAAAAGAAGAGCAAAGGAATTTTTTGGACAAATGGAGAGAAATTTCCTGTGGGAAGTCATAACAAAAGAAAAGATGCACATATACTTTTAGAAAGTCAATGTATATTTAGAGGTAAAGCTTACATAGGAAAAGGAGCAGTTTGAGAAGCATGAATTATATCCCACATCTATTCTGAAACACTCTTGGAGTGGCTGAGAGACATGAACAGAAGAGCTAAGCAACATCCTCTCTCGCAAGTAGCAAGGTGCTTGTACAATAAGTTACTTTTCCTTCACGTCTCCCTGTAGCATCCTGTACCATCATACTACTTTGGTCAATGGTTAATAGTAATTAAAAATTAATGGGCTCTTTTGCTATTGTCTGATGGCTCTCCACGTGCATTAGAGTCACTCTACAAGTAGGATATCCCCATTTGTATCTTGCATGCACAGAGGCAAGGGAAAGAGTGTGAGATTACAATAGAAAAGGAAACCAGTGGTTCTTGACATTGGCTGCAGAGTGGAATTATCTAGAGAGGTTTAAAAAAATACAGCTATCTAGGTCCCAGCCCCAGAAATTCTGATGCTATTGGTTCTGGAGTACAGACTGAGAGTCAGAATTGTTTAGAGATCCCAAGCGATGCTAATGTGGAGTCAATGTTGATAACCATTTGTGTTGGTAGAAATAATGCCCACCTACCCAAAATGTTCTGACCTCAATCCAAGGGGGCCTGTGAATCATGTTACCTTGTGTTGATAAAAGGATTCTGCAGGTGTGATTAAGTTAATGTTCTTGAAATGGGGAGGCAATTATGGATACTATTGCTGGGTCAGAAGTAAGTATAAGGATTCTTATAAGAGGAAGAACAGAAAAGTCAGAGGCAGAAGGAGAGACTAGAAGATAATGTGCTACTAGTTTTGAAGACAGAGAATGAGGCTATGGGGAATGTAGATGGCTTCTATTAGCTAGAAAAGGTGATGCTTATTGCCTAAAGGCTCTAGAAGGGACACAGACCTGCCAATATCTTCACTTTAGGACTTCTGACATCCAGAATTAAATAATAGTATGTTTATAATGTTTAAACCAGTAAATTTTGGGTAATTTGTTACAGCAGCATTAGAAACTAATATATCTTTGGTTTAAATATTTCTTTCACAGTTGGTATTTTCTTAGTATGAAATCCTCTTACCCCAAATATGCACTTTGTCACTTCATTTAGATTTCGGCTCAAATAATACATTTCATTAAAAGGCTCCCTTGGTTACTCCTTTGAAACTAGCCCTCCCTCTTTTCCTTACTCTTTGTTTTATTCATGGTCCTTATCATCAAGTGACATATTTTATACTTATCTATTTATTATTGTCTCTTCCATTATAGTGTAAGATTCAAGAAAGTAGTCTTATTTATGTTCATAGACTTGTTCAGTACAAGGTAACTCTCTGAAAACAGTAGTCTTTCAATACATATTGGTTAAATGAACAGATACTAACTAAAACCAGCAATCTTTTCACTATTCCTTAGCTATGGACAGCTGCAATATCTAATCTCATAGGACCAGTATACTTGCAATATGTCTCAATGACAGAGAACATGAAATCCAGCTAAGTGGTAACAATATTCTTATTTTAATAATTTCAATGTAAAGCAATTGGGAAACTTTTTTTAAAAAGTGTTTTAAAAATCTTACATTTCTGTTTAAAGTATGTAAGGAAAACACTACAAGAGTTAAACTACTCTGGGCATGATGGTGCACACTTGTAATCCCAGCAGCTTGGGAAGCTGAGGCAGGAGGATCTCAAGTTCAAAGTCAGCCACAGCAATTTAGTGAGGAGCTAAGCAAAAGGGTGGGGAATGTGGCTCAGTGGTTTAGTGCCCCTGGGTTCAATCCCTGGTACCAAAAAAAATAAATAAATAAATAAATACAATTAAACTACATAAAAACTATACATAGTTAATTATTAATAAACTTATTACTGAGGTATCACCTACTTAATGCTTTAAACTAAAACAAAGCAAAACAAAACAAAAATGTCTGTCTGCCTTAGATATGTTCTTTGTTGTAATTATTCTAGAAAATGACAGCATGACAAAGACAAAGGAATTCTGTATATGGAACAAATATAAAATAGAAGACTTAGGAAAGGAGCTGCTTTCCTTAGAGTTCATCTTACAAGTTTTCATTCTTTAAATATTTTAACCTTTGACTTTTAATCTTATACTTTAAGGATAAATGAATGTCATGGGTAGCAGTGCCTTCTACTGGTTATTCTTTTGGAAGTTAATATTATTTATTTTTATGTTCACGGTATGGATCACAAAAATTGCAAAAAATAAACATCTAGAATGAGAAAACTTCCAGTTTTTCTACAAAGTCTCCCTTCCCTTCTTGCCACCATAGAGGAAGCTCCTGTGCCCATCCCCAAACTACTCCTTCAGCTCTCATGAGTCACCTCTATGCAACAACTAAGCCACATTACAGCTGCAAAGTTTATTCAAATTTCAATTTTTTTTCTTCCTATTATTATAAACAGTATCTAAAACTGTAACACAAACACCTGAAAAACAAAATCCTCACTTTTAATTTCTTCAGTTCTCATGATCTGTAGCATGTCTTATATTTCTTAATATTTTAGTAAGTCTATTTTTGACCACTTCACTTTATATCACTAAGATTAATGCTACAATTATGACTATATGATAAAGGACTTTCCAAAATGCTCTGTATTTCTTTTTCCAAATAACTTCATCCTCTTTGCTGAATCAGATACAATTAATGACATGGCAGCACAATTCCTCACACATAGCTAGCATTCAAAGTATGTTTTCTATGAGTAAATGAAAATGAGTTGAATGGGTCTCTATTTTGTGCTTGACAAACCACCTCTGTGTTATAAAGAAACAAGCAACTTAGATATCATGACCCTTCTAGTTTATCTTTAAGGATGTTAAAGAAGAAATTCACCCTCTTCCATTCGTCTATCTAATTCATTAGTTCATTAGTTGAAAAATGTTTAGTGAAAGATACCATCTATCAGGTAGATAGCAAAATAATTAATAAATCAAGAAAAAATAATGAGTACTACTAGTTATGGCTAATAGACTATGGATGGCTACAATAATCACAGAGAATGCTTCCTGGAAAACATGAAAATTCAATGGGGTGATGAAAGTTGGATCAGAATTTCAACAAAAACAAAGGAGAAAGGCTCGTAATCAGAGGAAATGATATTAACAAATAAATTTAGAGAATAATGCAGGCAGTGGGCACAATGGTTCAGTTAAAGCAGTAGACTTCAGGAGAAGCCACAGCAAGCATAGATGAAAGACGGGGACCAGACTAGGAACCATGATTCTAATCTGTCAAACTTGAATGACTACACCAAAGAGCTGAAATGCACACTGAGGGCAGAAGAAAGTTAGTGAAAGTTTGTGAATCACACAGCAACATAAGCAGAATAGTATCTTTAGAAAGAAAAATAATCAGAAATTAGTAACTGATAGAATGCTGAAGGTAGCAACCAGGGAAGAATAAGTGAATGAGTTCAAAGATCAAGTTACTAGTTTAATGTGTTAGAATGATTGCACTAATAAGAGAAATATATGGATGAGAAAGAAAGGCCAATTTGGGGGTAAAAGGAAGTTTAGTTTTGGAGAGAAGCCTTTGTTGATAGTGAGACTTTAATAAAGAAGGAGCAAGTAATCAGAAAATGCAGAACTTCTGTGGAGGTAACTACTGCAGTCTTTCAATCACAAGCACCAGTTAAATAATCATTATATATATTTTTTTAAATTAATAATTAATTTATTTATCTTGCTTAGGTATATATGACAGTGGAATGCATTTTGATTCATTATAAACAATTGCAACACAACTTTTCATTTCTCTGGTTGTACACAATGTAGTGTCGTACCATAAGTGCAGCTATACATGTACCTAGGGTAATGAAGTCCATCTCATTCCACCATCTTTCTTGCCCCCATGCTTCCTCCCCATCTTTCCCTCCCCTATGCCCCATCAAAGTTCCTCCATTTTCCCCATGCCCCCACTTTCCATTATGGATCAGCATCCACTTATCAGAGAGAACATTTGGCCTTTGGTTTTTTGGGATTGGCTTACTTAATTTAGCATGATATTCTCCAACTCCATCCACTTACCTGCAAATGCCATAATTTTATTCTCTTTTAATGCTGAGTAATATTCCATTATGAATATATGCCACAGTCTCTTTAATCCATTCATCTATTGAAGGGCATCTATCATTATATTTGTTTAATACTTACTCTCTCATGTTAAATCATATGCACAGACAAACATGTTTTAAAAACAAATGAAATTATTTTAAAAGATCAATATTCTTAGGAAGAACTGAAATTGGAATTCCTACAAATCTACTATAATTTTTGGATCCTCAATGTCCCCAAAGGTCCACGTGGTAGAGACTTAGTCCCTGAGAAGGCACTACAGGGATATGGCCAAACCTTTAAGCATGGGGCCTAGTGCGATGTTTTCACATCACTGGAGGCATGCCCTCTAAGGGAATAGTGGAACACCACTCCTTCCTATTCTTTTCTGCCTCCTAACATGAGGTGAGAGGCTGTGCTCTGGCACATACTTCCACAGTTGGGTACTGCCTTTACACAGGCCCAAACCCAATGGAGCCAACCAATCATGGAATGGATCCTCCAAAAGTGTGAGCCAAAAGAGAACTGTTGGGCTTATATGTAGATCATCCCAGGTATTTCGTGCAATGACAAAAAGGTGACTAATACAATATCAAAGGAGATACTATTTTTCTAGAAGTATGTTCTTTAAATTTTTCTAGTAGCAAGGTGATTTGTTCAGGACAAGTGCATTTGTCTTGTTCCCTTCATAATTTAAGATTGTTGTAAAAAGGCTAAGCTATATCAGGAATTGAACTTTACCATGTATTAAGAATCTATTCAAAATATGTCTAATATAAGGAATTAAAAACAGGCATTGAGCTTGAATGGAAATATTTTAATTCAAATGAATGAAACAACCAATACTTCTAATTGATGTATAAACAGAATTATACATAATTAACATATTAATTTATTAAAGAAAAATGTGGATTCCATCACTCTTATCTATGAATTTGAATTATTATAATTCATGTTGTATGGCTCAGACTTTCCTTTTCCCTCTTAACAGGGTTTGAACATAATTTCCACACTGCGAGTTATTTTTGTCTTTACTCTGATAGCATTCCATGTAAATTTGACAACGGAGTCTGTCATATAATATTCAGAAATCTTTTAAATAGAAAATTTATTTGTGGTGAATATGTAATCATTCAAACTTTTACATGTTTCTTCTCTTTCCTCTAAATTCTCTTTGTGATAAGTATCTGATATAGAACATGCCAATCTCTATACTTTTCTACCCTTTGCTTCCTATGTACAAAGACCTCATTCATTATATTGTTATTTAGAAGCATGAACAAGTTCATCAGGTCTTGGCATAAAATGGAAGTAGAAGCACAGAATTCATAGAAATATAAAAACAGACAACACTGAGTAATAAATGAGACTGGACTTCCTTGTAACTTTGTAATCCTTAATATACATTTCACCAGAGTAGAGATCCACAAAACTTACCATAACATGAACACCTAAAAATACAACAAAATAGAAAAACTAATTTTTAAGCTATAGCTACTTATGAATAAATCATTATTCCATTTTAAAATTGAATGAGTATATAAGATATTTTATTACATATTACAAAAGTTTAAACTATATTGAAAACTATGAGGATTAAAATGTTGTAATCACCAACAACTTTTAAAGTAATCTTGACCACAGGTATTTCTTATCTTTACCATGTCCCATGTGTAGTTTCTGATATGTTCTCTGCATTGAGATCAAGTATGTCATTATAGCATTCCTTTGTGATCAGAATAGCCCCATTTTTACTTTTTTTTTTTTTTTTTTTTTTTTTTTTTTACCACTTCTCTGCTCTTCTCTTTGCTGTTCACTGTTCTTATGAGGTAGCTCTATACAGCTTCTTCCACCACACCAAGGTCAGAGACAGATGGGAAGGTAAGAAAAAGGAGGTTCTCATAGGAAACAGTGTAAAATGGGGGAAAAAATCAGAAATTAAAGATAGAAAAATACTCAGAAACAGAATTTAATTCCTCTTGGTGGGCATGGGTTGCTTCAGTAGTACTTGAGTTAATGTGTCTAAGGTATAAAGTAAAATTAACTTTAAACTGTTATTTTTTTTCTTGTTTTGATTTTTTAAGTAAGGCAGACAACCTTTAAAATAATTTACAGCAGCCTAATTCTATTGTACAATGATTCCCAATTCAAATTTAATTCTTTATTTTCTATGTTTTCCTATGTTTTGTTAATAATTGTAAATCACTAGAATTTTATTCCAAAATTAGACTATGTCTTACCAGCTGAAGACCCACAGACATTTTTCTAAATAAGAAAATTGCTTTATTATAGTAACATAATAGCTGGTCTGTGGAGCCAAATTTTATCTAAAGGAGTACATATGGCAGATAAAACTTACTATCTCTAGATTTTATTATATTAGTTTTAAATTAATCCACACTTAGTAAGTGCCTAAAACAATAGTATTCCTGATAAATAAAAAGTAGAAAGAATATTATATTTAGTTAACTTCTACTGTAATCATTCTATAATGTTCTAATGCTCAGAAAAGGTATTAGAGTTCATTATGATAAACCTGACAAGGCAGAAGGAAAATCAGAGGAACTTTTATGACTCCTAAATATAAACTCACTTTCAAGAAGAAAGAGCTTATAAGTGTTTCAACAGAATTGTAGATTGTTTTGGAAAAATATGTCAAAACTTTTCTCATGATTTATAAGAAAGAATCTGGCAATTTCTACCTAAAAGAGAGCTTAAATTTGCCTTTATTTGAATCATTACTAATTATTATAATTTCCTTATCTTAAAAGCAGCAACTATTTGAGTTATTAAATACTTGATTAAAGACTCTCTATAATCATCAAATTATTAAAACTCAATCAAGTCATCTTGAAGAAAAAAATAATAAAAATTATTATGACCTTCAAATGTTGAAGATAAAATTGTCTTAGGTTGTAGGTAAAATGACCCAATGTAGGAGTAATGGAGAAGGCAACACAAGTCCATCAACAGGAATTTGTTGTGAACTACTTGATTTCGTACATTGTCATACATTTGTCATTAATCATAAACAGGAAAAAAAAAAAGTGTAACTTCAGCTACCTATAGGTTGAAAATGTCAAATTCCTTTTGTTCTGATTATTTATAAATTACTTCAAATAATCTAGCATTAGGAACTGTGATCCTAGAACTTGTTATTTATAGTTATAGACGGTATACTTTTAAAGGAAATAAAAAGCTTTTTCCATTTAAGCATGGTTTTGCCTTTCTGACAGCTCTAAATCCACAGGATGTGGAGAGATGATTTAAATTTTACATCAAAATTGTGACTGCACTAGACTTTTTTCTTCCTTCTCAAGGGAGGCATTGTTCTTGCCTCTCCATAACCAGGCGTGACAGCGCCAGACTGGAGTCATACGGCTGGTCTCTGAGTCAGCGTGAAAGTGCTCACCTCCTGAGTTTCCCCAGATGCTCGGCTCCTTGTGTGTCTGAGGGCTAAGGACAGAGTAGCCACATACCCCACACTTGGGACAGATAGAGGATTGGAGGGAAGGATCCAGGGATTAGTAAAAACAGTCTTCCAGTAAATGCTGTATAAGTCTCTTAGTAATAATTTTTTTTAAAAAAGTAGTCAAAACAAAACAAACGAAAACCCCTAATCCAGACATTTAATATACAAACCATTTTCTAACTCCTAAATTCAGAAATTTCATCATTAACTTGATAAACAAGTAATCATGTACTTCTGGACAAAAGAATAAGGCAAATCTTAAAATTTAGAAGCCTTTTGGATTTACTGAAACATATGGTTGCCACATGTATAGATTTCAGGTTATGTACAGTTGGATAGGCACTGAGCGAATAGTGTACGAGATGCTTATCTATTCTCAAGATCTCTACTGAGGTATCTTTTAAAACTGTAGAATCTCAGTGACAGGGACCATCTTTTCTACTGTCTATCAGAACAATTGCTAATACAAAAAGGGTTAATTCAGTTGTTATTGTTCTGTCTTTGAATGAATCTGTCAGGGAAGACTGAGAGGTGTGTGTGTGTGCCCTGTGTGTGCAGGGGGGTGGGGAGGGAGAAAAGAGAAGAAAAAGGAAAAGAGGGAGAGAAGAAGGAATGGGAGGGCTGGGGGGAGGAGGAAGAAGAAGAGGCAGAGAATGAAGACCAATACCTAATGACATGCTAACAGCATTAATATTCTTTCTTCCCTTTTTTATGGAATCTCTCTATTAAGGACTGGACGACACCACATCAATACAATTATAATCAGATGCTAACAACTTTCTTTTACTATGTAATTTTAAACTTTGGTTGAAAGTTTTGTACATTTTAAAGAAAAACTCCTTCCCATTGGTTACTCATGAAAAGGAAAGTCAAAGGATATATAATTCCTAAATGTTATTACCACAGTAAATAGTACTAATCCCTTAATAATGCCATTTTTTTCATGTTATCCTCATGAGGATGTATTAGTACCTACATATGCATGTGTATATGGGCATGTTTAATGACTCATTAAAGCAGTTCACCATATTCAGTTTATTTGTAATGAAAAAAGATGAATTTTCATTCATGAACATCACTGGTAAGGTGAGATGAATATGCAAAATATATTAGTTTTGAGTAGGAAAGAATAGCTACTCAGGTTTAATGATACTGTGTCATTTGTAAATACATCACTTTATTTTTTTTAATCACTTGATCATTTTGACCTTTCCAGGACTTCACAATACTGCAGTCTGAAAACTGATAAAGGAATAAAATTTTTATTTTCCAAAATAATATTCTTAAATATTTAGTTTGAGTCTCCTTCTCTCTCTCCTTATCTGGGCCTCCTCTTAAAGCACCCATTCCCAATTCTACTTTCTCCCTCCCTTCTCACATTACTGGCTAAGTCTTAATAAATAGCAAATTGTTCCATAATCAAAAGTGACTTATTCTTAGCATGGTGTATGCCTTGAAATAAAATCTGTGGCATGTTTAATTTATTTAGGATCTAACAATGATGACAAAAATAATTAAGTAACCAGTCTAGTTTTAATTTCTTTTGTTTTCAAAGGTCATTGTGAAATCAAGCAAGTTAAGCCGTCTAAAGCAACCCTCTAGAGAATGTTTCCCCTGCTAGCAGAAATGAGAAAAGAGAATCACAGCTAAAAGGAATACTGGACATCAGCATCAGATTTGTCAAGAATTCACTGTCTAAGTAGTCCAATGAAGAGAAATATTCTGACCCCCTATCCTCTTTGGAATCCAAATAACCCTGACAAGGAATAGTTCATACATTACTAAATTCTGGGCAATTTAGTAGCTTAAAATGTCTCTCCTCTTACCCCATATTGGTCGCAGCTTGTTTCTATAGCAGCTGTTGAAAAATGTACAAAGTAAAAAAATATTTATGCTATATTTAAAATAGACAGTAAAGAACATACATACGGTGCACAAATCTTTCCTAGAACAACAGCTTCTGATGTGAGAGACGGGCATTTGGGGCAAAGATACATTTTTTGAACTTTTAAGCAAAAATGAAGAATTTGCCATCATAATCATGAAAAGTCCACAAGTGAGGGTACAGTGCCAAAGATGATGAGCATCTATCAACCCAAACTCCAAAACAGCGGGATGCAGCAATGGTTGATGTTACAAGAATGCTGAGCCTCTTCATTGGTGCCTTTCATGCCAAAGCTCCTTTGCTTGGATGAATATGAATTAAATCCATAAGCTTTCCTATTTTTCTAGCTTGACCTCTAAACTCATTTTATGTCTTAACTGTTTATCTTCTTCCCCCATTAATCTTTCTGGTTTTAGCACATTCCCTGTTGTTTTTAGCGGGGGAAAAACTTTAAAAGCATGGTTCATATTGCCACTGTGGACATGTTAAGAATGCTAGCTCTTTTTCTATAAACGGGTAAGAACTGTTGAGTATTAACTGAGGGGCTACCAATTTCTTAGCCCTGAGATAAAAATTCAAAGGGTATGGCATATACCGTAGAGAAGAAGAAAAATCATCAAAGTCACATAATGCTATGACAAATATAAACACACAAAAGATCCCAGTGCAAGGTTTGTACTAGATTTCAAAATAAGCCTAATGGTAAGATCACTATAAAATTTCCATTTGTTTATATTTTACAAGTATGTCATATAGATAAACCTTTTGAATAAATAGCTTTTCCTTAATGCTTTCTCTTTTCAATCAATTCTATGGCTAAGCACATACAGTGTTCATGTTATCTAAAATGTTGTCGCTGTATTAGACATACATAATTCACAATTATAATTTTAGATGTAAATATAACTGAGTTCATTTCTATTGTTTTTTAAAATATAGCTGTAAATATTTTTAATGATCAACATAATTTATTTACCCATAACACCATAAAATCTGTATTTATTTTTTTAATTATTTTTATTTTTTAAAAAAGTTTAAAGGCATTCATTTTACAAATCTGCTTAAAAAAAAGAAAAAAGAAAAAAGAAAAGAATCTAACAAAACCAAAGCCATCAAGCTGGAATCCTGCACTTCAGTGCAGTGTTTACCATGTACCATTTTATAGGTACTCTATCTGCCATCTTTTCTGCTGTTCTCCACTGCTTTCCCCAAAGCTGAACAAAGGCCCAGCTGTATAAACCAGTCCTGTCAAAGAACATAGTGAAGGAATGGATAAAACAGGGAGGGGTGTCTAACATGCTGACCACTGTCTGAGCTTATGAGGATAAAGGAGTCTTGATGGAGAAAAGTAATCATCCATTGCTGTTTTCTTTCTTAAAAAAAAAAAAAAAAAAAAAAAAAAAAACCTCATTACCACATGCTAGAACATTTTTTTTTTTTCCACTACCCAAATACCCCCATTCCAGTTCCCCACAAGTGAAAGACCTTTGTGTTCAGAAAGGGACCAGATCCTCCCCAGCCTCTCCTCCTCCCTTTTTTCCTTCTTTCTTTTCTTTTCTTTCTTTCTTTCTTTCTTTCTTTCTTTCTTTCCTTTCTTTCTTTCTTTCCCTTCCTTCCTTTCTCCCTTCCTTCTTTCCTTCCTTCCTTCTTTCCTTCCTTCCTTCCTTCCTTCCTTTTGTTGTTGTTGTTGTTTGTTTTTGCTGCTGGCAAGTTTATGGAGGAATGATCATTTAAAGTCTTCTTAAATATTGGTTTCCTCCCCATCATACATCACATATGGTTCCCTGAAAATGTTTTAGTGGCTGTATAAATGTACTTGCATTTGATTCCCTTTTTACCAAAAGAGTCTCAACAGCTTTTGATTTCAAGGTAGGTAGTTATGTTAAGGACTCTAGAAAATGATACATTTTTTTAAAGATAATAATAATAAACATGTACAACTGAAGTAAAATGAATGTGGAAATCAAGGGACTGTGTTTTATATTTTCAAGAAGGTATTTCTTGTGGAATATGTATTTCAAGGAGTTGGTTGGCTGTGTGGACACTCAAGAGTGCATAGCAACTATGAGATATGATTCCGAAACTGGAAGGAAAGTTTAGACAGAGTTAATTAATCCTTTCAAAATCCCAACTCTCTTGTGTCCAAGAACATCAAACCAGAGGGAAGATTTTCCAGAGATTTAAATACGCATTTCCTATTTTCAAGTTTGTCATTCTTACATACTATGCTGACATTATTTATAAAGGACTGAAGCCAAATCCCCACACAGATTGCTACTGTAACTGCGCTGGTTGAAGAGTCGGCCAAACACATTAAATACCCAAGGAAATCCCTGGGCAGGAGCCACCAGACCTATATGGAGAGAGCTGTATCATCCACAAAGTTAGTTCTATTTCAGGGTGTCCTTTGAGGTTGGGACAAATATTTGAACATTATTAAATCCTCTATTTATCCTGAGACTGCTGCAGCTGCAGTGCAAGGCTTCTTCATATTGTCCTATCAATGACCTAAAGGGATTATCCTTTTTTAGATGGGATAAAACATGATTCCTTCATCAATCTGTATACTTTTCTATTCAACACAAAATGTATATTATCACAGAACAATTTCCTTAGGGTAAACTATTAGCTACAGATGCTTTCAGAGTACTTCATCACAGCCATGGCTGCTAGGGGTGCAACAGCACAGTCACTCATATTTCAGTTCACTTCAGAAATTCAAATGGAGTAATTACCTTCTCATATTTGGTTCTTATCTTGCAAAGTGTATTAAAAACGATAGTTGCCAATGCCATACTCAAATCACCAGAAGTGGAATACAGAGGAATCAAAAAATGGACATACTCTTTGGAAAAGGTTGCAGCAATGGTTAAAACTCATTTCTTTACCATCATGAACTTATCACCTTTACTTTAAAGTACTTAACTCTCCAGGTGCATTCGTGAATAATCTATCCACTACTTACAAAGCCCTTCAAAATATTAATTTGAAAAAATAAATTAAACCACTCTGTGAAAACTTAAGAAAATATTCATTTAAATGATTATCAAATATCAACAAAATTTCCTTAATTTCAATATATTTCCCAGAGACTATTTTGTTTTATTGCAGCATGCAACAGATTCTTGACTCTGTTCAAATTGTGACTCCCACTAACTGTGTACTGATATGTGCCAGTTACATGCTGGATGGTTTAGATTATTAGTGTTATTAGCCTTATTTCTGGTTATGAAAACAACTTTCTACTGGACCATAGACATAAATGTAAGAGCTAAAACTATAAAGCACTCATAAGGAAAGGCATAAAGGCAACTTCATGTAAGGCCATGGTTTGTTAGATTCAAAACCAAAAGCTCAAGTGACAAGCAAAATAATAAAAATAAGCTGTGCTTTATCATCAAAACTTTAAAAATATAATCTAGAGAATGGGATAAAATACTTTGAAATTACATATCAGATAAAGGACTTGTATCCAGAATATATAAAGAACTTTGACAATTCATGTATGTGTGTGTATATATACATACATATATAAAATGAATTTTAATAGTACAAGACATTCAGTTTAAAATTTTGCAAAAGATCTGAATAGACATTTCTCTAAAGAAGATATACAAATAGTGAATAAGCACACAGAAGATGTTCAACATCCTTAGTCACTAGGGAAATGCAAACCAAAAGCATCATAATATTTCACTTCACATACATTAGGATGGTTAAAGTAAAAAAGACAGATAATAACAAATGCTGGAGAGGATGTGGAGAAAACTGGAAACATCATAAATTACTGGAATGTAAACCACTATAAATCTTTTACAGAAGAACTTCCAGATTCTAAAGAGTTAAACATACAGTTAACATTTGGTCCAGAAATTCTCCTCTGAGGAAAATATACTCAAGAGAAATAAAAACATATGTCCATGCAAAAACTTGGACAAAAAGGTACACAACATTATTTATAATATCCCAGAATAGAAACAACCCAAATATTTATCGAATGATGCATCAAAACACAAAATCCAATGTACATACAATGGAAGGTCATTTGGCAACAAATAGGAATGAGGTACTGATACATGCTACAACATAAATGAAGCTAAAATATTATGCTATATGAAAAAAGTCAGTCACAAAGGACTGCACATTGCTTGATTCCATTTATACAAAATGTCCATAATAGGCAAATGTATATATAGAAAAAGTAAATCAGAGGTTATCTAGGAGGAGAGAGCATGCTGGAAGGAGGAAAATGGGGAATGCCTACTAATGGGTACAAGATGTCTTTAAGAGTGATGAAAATATTCTAAATTTAGATTGTGGGAATGATTACCTCATTCTGGATTTACTAAAAACCATTGAATTGTACAATAAGTGGATAAATTTAAAGGTATGTGAATTACTTTTCAATAAAGCAATATTTTTTTAAACTACAAAATATTTTTTTTAAAGTTGTTTTTATTTTCCCTATAGAAACTGACTCAGAAATGTTACATAGTTTGATAAATGTCTCATGGTTAGAAAGCAGCAGAGCTAGAATCTGGAGCTAGACCTGCTCCAAATACAGTAGTATGCCCTTATCTGCTATTTTGCATTCTGTGGTTACAGTTACCCATAGTCAACCACAGTCTATAAATGCTAAGTGGAAAATTCCAGAAATAAATAATTCACAAGTTTGAAATTGAGTGCCGTTCTGAGTGGCATGATGAAATCTCTCCATCTAGCCTGTATATGAATCACCCCTCTATCCAGCATATCCACACCATATATGCTACCTGCCAGTTAGTCATTTAGTAGCCCTCTGCGTTATGAGATTGACTGTATGGCTTCACAGTATTATTATTATTATTATTATTTTTTTTTTTTTTTTTGCTTTTCAGAATAATCAACATCCTTTATTAAGATTCTTCACAGAAATATTTTTTAAAGAATGACAAAATTAGCTATAAACAAAACTTCAAGGTTAAAATTAATGTTGAAACACCACAAAAGAAAATTTTATCACAAATATTATTGAAAGGATATAACTTTACATAGTAGCCCTAGCCCAAGGATCTGCCACAATGCCTGCATCATTCCCCTCACCTCACTTCTTCACATAGACACTACATCATCTCACATCATCACAAGGATAAGTATAGCACAATATATTTTGAGAAAGAGAAACCATATTTACATAACTTATATTGAGTATAACTGTTCTAGTACTAGTTATTGCAATTAATCTTTTCCTGTGTCAACTATAAGTTAAATTTCGTCACATATAAGTATAGAAAAAATTTTTTCCATTATTAATTACAATAAAAATAAGAACATTTAACAAATGACTTAAACATATACCTTACAACTGATCTTTCCCCAAAGAGTTAGAAATATATTTCTCATTTCTTTTACTTTTACTTGACTGCAAACTTTTATTGAACATTGTAGTTATACCTATACAAGTAAATGTTCCTTGTTTCTTCTTTTTCATTAGATTATCTATAATACACAAATATTTAATGATTGTTCGAAAAGAAAACATTGTATATACTTACAACTCACTCTTAATGGTCATACATTCATGCTCCCAATGGTAGATTGCCAATCTTTAATTTACTCTTAATTTCTTCATGTAATTGCTTGTAAAACATAATATGGGTTATCTTATTGCCAAATAGTTTAGTCTGGAGAAGTCTGATCCAAAATTTCATTCTTGGTATCAGAAATAAAGCTTACGGAAGGTAACTTACATTTAGCTCATCAGAGGAAACTTAAAAGAATCACAAACTTTGTAATTTCTGCAATTATATCCAAACTAATTATTAGCCATTAATCTGTGCATCCTCCATCTCCAGAGTTCAAGATTAATTCATTCTCTATGAAATCAACTATTGTCAGTACCAGCTATATAATCAAGTCTAAAAAAAATTGTTTTTCGAGTTAGAGAGGGGAAACAGAATGGATAAATCAATGGTGCTTAAAAATTGTTTTTCATAGCAGCTTGTTTACAAATACATTTTCAACATTATGAAAGTAGAACACAACTCTCAATTATTAATATTCCATGATATATTCCATGATGTTTTCTACTTAATGATAGTAGTTTGAATTAATTTAGGGCAATTCAACATAGCCTTAATTAAATAGACATTGATTTGCTTGGAAAAGAAACTTTAAACCAATTTAGAACTCAGGATATCCTTGAGGTCTATCTAGAAGCAAATATTTCAATTTTTATTTCTTTAAAAATAATTTAAACTCTATCATAGTGGAGGAGAAAGAAATGAATTAGAAGGAAGAGGCACAGACATTTGGGTAATAACAATAACTTTAAAATATGTAAATGTGAACAGTAAAGAAGAGCTTACTGATTCCCAAGGACCCAGATATTAAAGAAGTCAATTACTATTCTCATTACTAATTAAATGAATTGTTTTTAAAATCTGTGCTAGCTGTTCACCTTTATTTTCTGTCCCCTCAAATTTTGCATAAATTTTGTACTACATGTAATACATGAAGTAATCTACTAAAGTAAAACCTCACATTTTGGATCGGCATTTCCATTACTGAAAACCATCTAATAGTCTTTTAATCCTGAAGACACTTTTTAACCCAAATCACAGTGACTGTGCTACTGGATTGTAAACTCTTAAGCCACAGAGAACATGCCTCATCTTTCAATCTAAAGCTGACTCAAACACAGAGCACAATAAGTCAAAGCAGAGCCACTGGGTAAGAATAAGTTCTTTGACAAGACGAACCTGGGCTGATCCCTAGTTATGTTCTTCCCTGGCTCCATCACCACCATGTTACCTAAATTCTCTAAGTCTCTGCTTTGCCTTTTATAATAAATATAAATAGTACAATATTTATGAGTTTTGAGGGAAGTAAATTAGTACTTCAAAAGCATATAGCACTGTGCCAAACACCATACATACCATATAAATGCTGTCTGTTGTTATTGTTGTTGTTATTTGGAATTGAATTGAATTGAATCTCATTCAAACTACTCAGCTGTAAAGGATAGTTAAAGTTAGGATACCAAACAATCCAATTGTGATTAGTAGAGTTTGACCTTCTAAAAAAGTCCAGTTATTAATATTCCTATACAGCTAACGTTTTTAAATTTTTGAATAAAAACGTAAGACTTAGAACTCATTGTATGAGGCTAAGATTTCTGAATCTTGCTTAAAATGCAAGTAAGTTATATTATGTGGCTCTGCAGCATTTGGAGACTTCAAATAGCATGAGTTTCAAACTAAATTAAAAGAAATCATTCCTGAGGTATGACAGCAGTTGAAATACTTCTACCAAAGTACCAAAACCTCATCCCATTACTAGGAATACAAATATGAGTTTTGCTGCATGATGTTTATTGCCAAACAGCCTATATGAAATAGATTCCCGGGGCTGGGGTTGTGGCTCAGTGGTAGAGCGCTCGTCTAGTACGTGCGCGGCCCGGGTTTGATCCCCAGCACCACATGAAAATAAACACATTGTGTACAACTAAAGCAAATAAATAAATATTTTTTTAAAAAATGTTAAAAAAAAAAAAAAAAAGAAATAGATTCCCACCATCTGATTCTGTAGGAGAACCTGAAACCCCCCAGGATAAAGGAGAGTAGGACATGCTATTATAAGATTCAGCCATTGTAGAAGTTTCATTAGAAACCGCTATTCACATACTCAGTTCCCTCATTCTGTGCATAGGACTTAACATTTCCACACAAAGAAATGGGTTCCTATTGTGACAAATAAATATGGAGCACAGGTGCATTGTATCACTGGATTCGCTGCACTAGCATTTTAAGAAAATCACATACTCTTAAGTTTGGCTTAGACTGATGGTTGGCATTGTGAAAGGCATCTGAGGACCATGAAGCTAAACCCATCAAAAGGATGATTTTTGACCAGGAAAATCTAGCTATCGCAAAATATAAGAATTTTTTTAAATCTAGTAAGAATTTCCTTTTCAGTCCATGTCATTCTTGAGTTGAGGAAACAATTGATTTATATTATTTTACTATATTATATCATTAATAATTTTGGCCAGAGCCATTCCCCAAATGCTCACGTTATTTTATCTTCATTCGATACTTTGAAGAAAATGTTTTTTTTAAACAAAGGAATATAACCAAAAACACTCCAAGAGAAAACAATTGAGCTAGAATGCTCTATCAATCATTTGGCAAAAGAAAATCAATAGATAATGTGCAGTTCCAGGTAGATTTCTGCTGGCTATCACCAAAAAACCCACGAAAATAATAGCTACTTCAAAATGAAGTGATGTCAAGATAGTTTAAACACCACCAATTACTTGCCATATGGACCATATCTCTTCAGCATATGGAGTATTTAGAAACTATTCAGAATTAATAAGCACTGCTATCAATGTACTTTCAAGAAATGCAATCCCTCATTCATATTTTGGAGGTAATGTGGGTAAATATAAGAATGAGTAAATAACCATAATCCAAGGGAAATTAATACTCTGACGTTAAGCAATATTGTTTTAATTGCAAACATTTGGGTAAAATATACTTTATAATAAATAATCAATGTAATCTTTCTTATTCTTGGGAACCTACAGACTATTATCAAGAAATGTATTATTAAAATTCTCAATTCAGTATTAACATGGGCATCAATCCAGAAGCCACTACTAAAATATACATCTTAAACATTTCCACCAACTTATTTCGTGATTTCAGCTTATAGAATTACTATCAGAGATTTTTAAGTATCTAAAAAAAGGATAACCTTTAAAATTTTATACATGCATCTTTTGTGCTATATACAGCACACACAGCTCACTGAAGAGAACAGAAAAAAATGCTGAAAGGTAATCATGCTATGGCAGAATTATTTTTGGATTTATTTTGTTCAGGACAGAACATAAACTATTCATTGAGTGTCTACTATATGCCAGGTGCCCTATTTTGTGAAGGCTAGATATAAATAGATAATTATTATCCTATGTAATATGCAAAAGATTTACAAATAAAGGCAAAAGAAGAAAATAAGTTAGAAGCAGAAGTTCAAGAGAACTTGCTTGCCTCAGAAGATAATTAGCTGCACAATTCTTTAAGTATCCAAATAGAAGACATATCATTAATCAGAAAGGCTATGTAGGGGATTCATATATTCTTACAGAAGTTTGAGTTAGTTAACTTTTATAGTTCCTTTAAGTGTAACTGAAATTTTATGCTTTTTCTAAAAAGGATATGGTTTACTAATACATCTGCTATATTACAATGATCAACAGAATTTTAAGGGTCTAATGGGTTTAATGGTAAAAATACAAAATGTTTGAAAATGGAAATTATAATAGCACAAATAAATTTCATGAGAACAAATCAATTTAATATATGTGTAATTATGGTTAATGCTTCATGATATAGTATCCGATAATATGAAGGTTATACATTGCATATTTGTTCATCTTTAAAGATAAGGCTACAAATATTGGTACTAAGTATATATGCATTACAGTCTGAGACTGGTGATAGATTTCAGATGCTTAATCTTTCCTTATTGTTCCTCCAAGATTTTATATGCATTTATGTTCAATATAGAGATAAATACCTGAGTATATTATATGCATGTTTTATACATACTAATAATATCATTCAAATATTTTCCTTGATACCATTTTTCCATTTTCTAATGATGGTTTAGGGTCTTATATCTGTAATGTTTTCCTTTATGCAAAGTATTTTAAAGGATGATTTCTAATTTGGGGTTAACAAGGGCATTTTAGCAACCTATCTTTTCTCCCACTAAGTGTTATATATTCTTAAACAAAGAAAGAACCAAGTCTTAAACACAAGTTAAAATAGATGAAGCTACTAATCATCAAAATCCTAGACTGACTAAAAAAAAAATGACATTAAATTTTTTTCCCAACAACCCATTTCAGGTAATAAATATGGTTCTTTATTGATGATTATATTTCTAGATGTAAGGGTTTGGTTTATTTAAAGTTCTGCTATATTGGACCATACTTTTCAAATGGTTTCACTGCCAATATTTCGGGGATTTTATACATAAGAAAAATGATCCCCAGTCAATAGCATAAAAATTTTAAGCTGAAAAATCATAATGCCTGGTGGGATGTCATGAAAATTCAGAGATTGAAAGAAACTGGATAGGTAACATCAACAAGGAAAGATGCTGACTGCAAATGCATACACTGTGTGGGGATGTAGGTGACAGGTAGACTATAGAAAACTGAGCGTCTCCCCATGAGAGTGGCTCCTGTGTCTCTCTTGGGCTCTCAGTTTTCAGGTGGGATTACTAATTTGAGGTGGCCAAATCATCCAATTATGAGGAAAAACCAAAAATCTGTTTTTATATGAGAAATTTCCAGATTTTTCATGACAGGATAATCAAAAGAAAAACAGTAAACATTCACAGCTAGTCTATCAGGCTAATGTGACTCTAACAGAAATAGAGCATTTGATGTGAGGGCTACCCCAGAATATCTCAGTATTGTGATCATATTAGCCATAGTTCTCTCACTTGGATGTGGTAATCAGATATAGCTAATACTAACATAGCAACTAAAATAATGCACCCATGGAAATATATCTCTATATTTATATATCTCATCCTTCACTTGCCCACCTAATCTTTACAACACTGCAAAACAGGTGCTATACCTACCTTTATCTATGGCTGGGGGAACCAAGGGATGGTGTGAACAAGGATGTCTCAGATGGAGGTAAAGTGACTTCCCTCAACTCCCACAGCCAGTCAGTAACAGGACAATCCCGAGCCTTTGGCAAGAGTGCATGCTCTTAACCACTACCCTGCTTCTGTTACAGATTGTCTATGCTATGCCTTAAATATAGATACTATCTTTTACCAGAACAAAACAAAACCAACACAAACCTAGCTGGAAAATGGCATATCTTCTGGCAAATATATTTGTACCATTTATGAATGAGTAAGAGAGTCTGGAAAATAACTTAGACTCCAAAGTGGTAAGAACTTTGGATAATTTGGATGGCTTAGTTTAACATTTAGCACTAAAACTATCTCAGAAAATCCTGTACACTCTGTTATATATGTAATATACCTTCTGTAGCCCTGTAGCCAAACATTGGCATTAATTCAATCCATATTTTTGTCTAAAATCTATTAATTTATGGCATGTTTTCTCCTCCAAAATATTTTTTTTTTAATCTTTGCTGAACAACAACTACAAAAGAAGTGTATAGTTACTGGCAGGGCTGGAGATGTAGCTTAGTGTAGAGCACTTGCTTAGCATGTGCAAGATCATGGGTTCAACCCCTGTTGTGGCAGGTGGGGAGGGAAGTATATATATATATATATATATAAAAGCTTCTTGATATTATTTCCATGAGTCTTTTCATGAAGAGCAAAATGAAAACAGCTTACCCACAGAACTATCACATATGAGATATGCCTGCCCCAAACTAAGTGTGGGGAAAAGAAATATGTTGGGGGAAAAATCTAAAAAATCTTACCTACTCCCAAAGTTTCCATAGTAAATTGTTTAAGGGCCTCAAAATAAGAAGTTTATACAATCCACAAATTCATGGTAGCATTAATTCATCCCATTCATTAACAAAAGGTCTATAAACAATGTTGATAAGGCTAATAAAAAGTATTCTGAAAAGGGTATATAAAATTATGTAATGGATAACTAGTTAGAGCTATTATTTAGACTGGCAACTTCCTGAGGTCAGAGGCCATGTGTGTTTTCTTCATTTCTATGTACCTTGGACTGACACAGTGTCTGATACATAAAATACTTGTTCAGTTACTGTCCAAATATCTAAAATGGTTATTTCATTTATGTACTTGAAAATTCTTGGGTACACAGTCCACCTACCTACATTCTTTCAAAAGGAACCTACGTTAAAATAGGCTCTGTGCTGCCAAAGAAGCCTAATAAAAAGTACAAAATAATCAACAGGAGCAGTGCATCAATCAGAGGAGGTCTGATCATGATTAAATAAGAGCATTTTAAAAACCTCACATTTCCGTTCATAAGTAGAATTCAAAGCAGCTGTTCAGTACTAGTGCAATTTCTGCCCTAAGAATTAAAAAAAAAAAAACACAGCAAATTATGACAGCAGAGAAACTATTGCTCTAAGACCTCCAAGTTGATATGACTTAAGAAAAAAAAGAAGAAAGAAAGAAAGAAAGAAAGAGAAAAATCCAAACAAGGCAATTTTACATTTTCACATTGCACTCAAGACAAAAAAAGAAAAAAAAAAAAAAAATTGGTATTCCAATATTGGGGCCTTTGTTTTTAAACAAGATGCCGAGGTGTTTCCCTGAGAAGCAAAGGTCTTAGGGGACATGTCTGTCACAGCAGTTATTTTCTGTTTCACTTGTTGGCAAACTAACATTTCAAAACAACAACAAAAATGAGCCTCCCCAGCTCCCTGTAAACCAAGGAGGTAGAAAGAAAAAATATTTCAAAGCAAGAAAGCAAACAGACTGTGAGGACTGAAACTCAGACCAAAGGCATCTGCTCTCCAACTCACACTCCCCACAACCACCCAGCCTTCTCACAATCTTACAGATTTTCCTAAGAGATGTTGCCATTTTAGCTTTGTTTTTCCCTAAGTTCTGGCAATACCCACCACTGCAGGCAAGGCAGCAAAGCCACTAGCAGAATCCAAACCGGAAAACAGAAAAGCTGTTCTGTCTTTTCTTCCCCGCCACTCCATTACTAATTTATTTTTTCCAAAGTAAAACTCCCTCATTCTATCCAAAACGGCAATCACTAACTTCCAGTATATAACAATTACTTCAAAGAATACAGAAATGATTATAGTCTGCAGGGCTAAAAGATGGGCTCGAAACACTGGACAATTTCCTTCTGGGTTCTCACATTTTTCAGAGAGGAATAATACTATAAACCAGCCAGTGTAATCCTCCTTTCAAAAAAAAAAAAAGACCAAAGCAATCTTTGTTTTCACTTCTTCACTTCTTCTAAAATATCAGATATCTCCTCCTGAATCCCACCCAACATAATAGTTGGCATTGCAGCTTCCAGTCCAGTCTTGATTAAAAAGGAAAAGAAAAGAAATAAGAACAAAATATCTAATGGATGCTACCATTGATTATTGATGTATTATTCAGAATGCAAGAAAATTTCTAAGATTCTCCAAAGAATACCAGTTTTGAAACTTAATCCACAAACAGAGCTTATATTTTCCCCTTTAAATTTAAAATTAACAGCCCACAAAATAAACCCAGGGGTTTGTGTCTAGAAAAATATCTCTATTTGTAAGAATACAAAAGGAAGAACAGGAAATCCGCCTGTGTTCATGGGTCACTTGTGCCTTACAAATATTTCTCTCTATGATTTACTCTATTTTGCTTCACATGCATAGTTGAAGTTGAAACCAGTCTTGAGATGATAATATTACAGAGAAAATTAGATCCAGAGATAAATGGCTTCTATAACATTCATATGTAACATTTGTCACATCTTATGTTGAATGTAAGTTCAAGTGCCATTAAATTTATATTAAGTTTGAAAATTCGACTCAATACAATAAGTATTCCTGTTGTTTTGATGTTGTATTTGGCATTGAGAAACAAAGATTAATGAGTCTTTACTAAGGCACTCACAAATATAGTGACATCACAATCTAGTGAGAAGATAAAACTGTCACATACCCTATTTAAAGGTAGAGAGAAAACCCCATGGAAGTCAGGGAGGAAATACAGATCTTTCCCTCAGTCCAAGGAGGCTTCTTAAAGAATAAGGTTAAATCAAAAATAAATAAATAAGCAAATAAGTACACAGTATTAAAAAAAAGAATCAAAAAGAAATATAGAGTGAGAGTAACTACAGACTAGGGTGCAGAAAGGAACTGGCCAGAAAATAACCAGAAAGGTAAAATACATAGCCAGATGGTGAAATTAAGGTCTATTTAATATACACCAAGAATGTGCCTAGTGCTGGAACCTGAGGATGGTGCAGGTAATTTAGAATTATCCAAGGTTATGAAATTAAGTAGCTCCACACCAAAAGTTATGTTATTACAAAGTTTACAATGTAATTCCTGTCCCAAGCTAAAAGAGCAATACTTTTACAAAGCCTATAGAATTACAGCCAATCCTGGATTGTGGGGTCCTCCAGAGTCTGACCCCAGCCCAACACCTCCTAGTTACATCAGAGGATTTTTACATATCAATAATGACTATGGTATTACTCATGTTGGTGCTTAATCTGTAAGGTCCTTTCAATGCTGTCAGGTGCTCTAAAATCCTACTTAACCTGCAGGTTCCAGCCCCAAACTACCACCTTTATATTACCTACAGTCTTCACAGCTTGAATTTATTTTTCCCATCTTTGGGCTCCATGGGCATTTTGTGGCTATTATATAGGTTATATAATGTAGTCTTGTGGTGTTTACGTAAGTATTTCAACCATTCAATTTAAGGATGTTGAAGGAAGATTTTGGTCATCCCTCTTTCACTTGATTAAAGTGATTTTGCATTTAGTAAACATTTAACAAATATTTACTGAATCGTACTAAGATAAGATATTAAACATGTTTGCATTTTGTTAAAGCAATCTTAAAATGTAGGAAAGTTACACAGTTTTAAAAACTGCATATGAATTTAACATCAGCCATTAAGGGACATGAAGAGCATCACACCATCACTTCTTTCTTATTTGACATACTATAATGTAGTCACTACTTTGTTAATCTGAAGCTACTGTTGTAGTAATTCTTTATGAAAGTTTTTAACAGTCCAAGTGTCAGACTTTAACATCAAAATATTACATAACATGATATGACATAACAAAATATTTGATGCTACATATACAAAAGTCCTTATGTAATTTAACAAATTAAGGTGAAACTTTAGTGAAAACACCAAAAATGTCAAGGTAATGTTTTCTTTTATTTCTACCATTTGTTATAATCCTTAGAAGAAATGAATATTTGTTAAAATGTTAAATATAAAGCGAACAAAATTTGAAAATAAATGGGTTACATATATGTTACTGACTTCACAACATCAAATAATTGATACTTCAATAAGGTCAACATTTTCTACCTAAAAAAAAAAGGTTGGCTGAACTCATGTGTTTAAATTCTTACAGTTTCAATTTTCAACTTCTTTTATTCTTTTTTCATAAGTTAATAAAAAACCCCAAGCCATGGTGTATTTTCTGTGTACCATTCCAATAAATTATCACAAATATATTATCATGGACTTGTTTTTTTTTCTCCAATTATCATGGTAATATGTATTTTTTGAAAATGTAGCCACAAATCACAAATATGACCTTATATATAAATACAGTACTTCAGTTATTATAGTTAGAAGGCAATAGAATTTCTATCAAAATACTCCAAAATGCATATAATGCCTAGATAATTGTGTTATGTTTGAATTAATTTACCAAATAATTAATTTTAATGGAGAGTACATAGTTCATCATTGTGATTTTTAACATCTCCTTAATATTCAATTTATGCTATAGTGGTTCATAGATGGTCCCTGACATCCTGTTCTGCAATGCTCCTCTCTTATATAATAAAAACTTAATATGCAATGTTGAATGTAATTGTTAATTTAGTGATGGGTGCCAGAAAAAGTATTTTCTTTTGAAAATTCCAAGTCACATTAAATATGAAGATGAAAACTAAATGAAATAGAGAGTAGTTGTCTAGGAAGAAAAGTTAATAGTACAGTGCTGTTTTTACATTTTATTTGAGAGGTTAATAACTATGTTATGTTATTTCACAATGAATATTCTATACCACAAATGCTCTTTCCAAAAGAAAGCCATTTAAAATTCAATAACTTTTGGAGGGAAATGATGTAAAACTTAATTGTTAATCCTAATTTTTCTATAACTAAACTTGAAAACAAATTGGTCTAAGTTATACCTGTCTACACTACTCTGAAAATGTCACATGATTTTTTTAAATTTAATCCTCACAACCTGGAGTGCAAATAAAGATAATTCCAATAACTTGTAAATGAGTACAGCAGGGCAATGATCAGAACAGATATTGTCTATCAATAACCAAGAGCCATCCTGTTCAGCAGTAAAGTATCAGCCCCACTGGCTGCTGTGGAGACAGGCTTTTTAAGGAAAATAATATGCTAGAGTTTCCTATATAAATCATCAATTTCCATGACCTAGGATGACTTGATATTATAATTAATAATCAACTCCCATTTATTACCTGTGATATTTTCTATTGAATTTGGTTAAATTCGTAGAGGCATGCCTTATCCTCACATTTATAGAATCTCTTCACACAGGAATTTCAGTTTTGTATTAGTGATATATCTTCCAAAAAGTGAACGGCTGTAGTGAGAACAAAGCTTCACTCATCAAATAAGTTAAGGGAAGCTACATTAAACAGAGTTTATTTCTTTTTCTTTACTTATATAACTTGTAATACTGGAAAGAGAGACAAAGGGCCATCCACACAAGAATAATAAAAATTCAAAAGAAATAACATCTTACCAATTCATAGATTTGTTCAACTTCCAATCGATATTCTAGTGAAGACTACTGAACTTGCTGATTACATATAATTAAAAGATATTAAATATCCTATGCTTTGCACCCCCACACTTTCTTTTCTTAAAGCATGGCAATATACATTTCTGTCCTACTTTTTAAAAAAAAAAGCATCATTTTGATAATAGAGTTGAGAAATGTGTTTTAAACTCATACATCAAATAATGTATGGGTAAAGTGGCTGATGTGTTCTGTTTGTCAGGTGATAACAATCAAGGTGGTAAAAGCCTTTGAGAAGCACAAATCTCAAAAAAATGGATGGGAAGGTACACCAGCTTCAAGAGAGAGAGAAATACCAAGAAGCCTGTTCCCAAGAGGACTTGAAATCAAGATGCATTAACTAATAGATAAAGAACTTTGTGCTGCATGCAGAAAAGATCTTGCAATTTTTACCTATCATCTTTGGTATAAAAACAAACATAAAAAAGAAACAGTCTGTTTTTTGTCTTTTGGTTTTTTTGGTACCAGGGATTGAACTCAGGGGCACTCGACCACTGGGCCACATCCCCAGCCCTTTTTTGTATTTTATTAGAGACAGGGTCTCACTGAGTTGCTAAGTACCTCGCCATTGCTGAAGCTGGCTTTGAACTCGTGATCCTCCTGCCTCAGCCTCCCAAGTGCTGGGATTACAACCGTGCACCAAAAAAATTGGTGGTTGAATGAGATGGATATCATTATCCTAAATGCATGATTGAAGATCTGAATGGTACTTATATACTTTGTATACAAACAGTTGTATGTAAAAAGATGCTATATATGTGCATTATGAATTGTAATACATACTACTATTATAAATAAAGAAAAGAAAAAGAAAAAAAGGAAACAGTCTGTCTAATACAAACAGAAAAAATTAGAACAATTAATTTGAGAACCTTATTTTTTAA
This sequence comes from Tamias sibiricus, assembly GCA_025594165.1. NCBI lineage: Eukaryota > Metazoa > Chordata > Mammalia > Rodentia > Sciuridae > Tamias > Tamias sibiricus. The sequence goes on from CM046661.1 coordinate 87,700,477, forward strand.
AGTGGATGATCCTTGATTTATACTTCCAAAAAGACTGTATTATATGTATCAACTCTTATCAAAAATTCTTATAAATCAGCCAACTCCCTTTTCACTGCCTCTAAAAAGTATAGTAACTACTCAAATAAACTGCATAACTCTTTAGGGGGAGGCTTTTGTTTTTTCTGGCTTATACTTTGGAAAGAAAGAAGCATTATCTCTTCCATTCAAAGTATATCACATTTGTGAAGAATTCATAGTATTTTACAAAAGCCACTCCCTCTCATTTTTTTTCACTTTCTCTATTTGTATCCAAATTGACATTCTTGTTCTTTCTCTCTCTCTTTTCCTCTTTTTCTGTCTTTCCCCCTTCTCCCTTCTCATCCTTCCTTTTTGCACTCTCCCCCGCTGCTGGGAATTAAACCTTACAACCATTGCCATATGCATGCTAGACATGTACTCTACCAGGAGTAACATCCCAGTCCCTCCCTTTTGGATTCTGATTTGTTTTTTGTTTTTTTTGGTTTTTTTTTTTTTTCTTTCTTTTCTCTCTCTCTCTCTTTTTTTTTTTTTTTTTTGATACCCAGAATTGAACCCAGAGTTGCTAAACTGTGGAACCACACACACAGCCTTTTTAAATTTTTTTATTTTGAGATAGGGCCTACTATCTGAGTAGTTGCAGAGTAGTTGCTGAGGCTGGCTTTGAACTTGTGATCCTCCTGCCTCAGCTTCCTGAGCTGCTGGGATTACAGGTGTGTGCCATGGTGCCCAGACAGAGTCTGATTTTATATGCATACATATATACAAGTATTCATACATATGATAAGGCTACAAAAACCAAGATCTAAGACACTATACTTCTTAGTGGAAAATACTTTATTAAAATGATGATCATGGCAAATACTTTAAGTACCCTGTTTACCTCATAGGCATACCCATAAACCACTCTCCATCATAATATAAGGATAAGTAAAAACATCTACATTTTGTTACAAAGGGGGGAAAAACTCTGATGTTAAGTCCATCTTTACAGAATATGAAGAACAGAACTTCTGTTTGATTTCACTTTGTCTCTAAGAACCATTGGTGGTCTGCTCAGAGTTATATTTTAAAAGTCATGAGTCACTCTAGACTCTATTTATATCTTTTAGTATGTTGACATCAGGTGTTCCACAAAATGTACATATCCTTACAAATTCAGAAAGAAGCACATGTGAAATTCATTTGTCTGGGAAGGGGTGTTATATTTTCCAGAACCCTCCAACTCCATTGGAGCCACCAAGAAGGATGAACCCAGGGTACAGAATCTTCAGGGAACTCCCCAGTGAAAATCCATTGAGGATGGACACTGGGTTGTAGAAACAGGGTAACAAAACCTGATAGTAAGCAGATCAGCCCAGAGAAAACAAGAACAGCTAAGATAACCAAGAAGTGCCAGGGACCAGGAACAATATAATAGGACCTTCAGTGAAAGCAACAAACCAGGAAAACAAAGATCTCAGAGAGACTCAATATCTATTAGCAAAACGCCCTTCCGAGACAGAATTGTGGCTTTTCTTGATCTTAATGGAGTTCAGCACTAGTGTGGGAATTTTATGGGAATCCACAAGTCACACTTTAACTAAAATAGAGCTCTTTAATATGAAAGCCTAACAAACTGACACTGGGAAAATGTTATCTAATTTTTTTGTCTTTAATATGTTTTTTAGATATCTGAAGTAATTGTATGCATTTTTATTCATCTCTAAATTGAAATAGGCATAGAAAAGTATATATTTATTATGAAATGATATAAAAAAGTTTCCTTAATTTTCATTATTCATTTATTATACAAAATGGTCATTTACCAATAAGTCAATTAATGTTGGTTATTCTTGAATAGAGTAAGATAGTTATAATTTTCATCCTCCTGGCTTTTAAATAAAAGAAGAAAACTATAATCATAATCCTGAAAATGATATTCAAGTGTCATATATGACTCTTACAGATACCTGTCAAGGTAGCAAGCAATGGCTAATAAGTAAAAATATGGACCCTTAAAAATTATGAACCAATCTTATAGATGTCTCAATTTTTATTACCCACTACTGTCTTAAAACTGTCAATTCATTATCAACTGACTGTTACTTAGTTACAGCAAATAAATCATCATTAAAATAATATAAATAGAAATTATAATAAATGAGCATTTCTGGTAATTTTAATATATGCTTAAAAAATAAAAACAAGAAAAAATTCAACATTAAAAATAAAGTGGCACTCCAAATGCATGTAGGCATTCATAGTGGAGTAACTGGCAGAAAATTTGAATTATTCTGCATAGAGCAACTCCTTAAATAACAATGGCCCATTGCTCTCTCTAATATGGATTATTCCAACACTAAAATTAGTAAAATCAACAAACTATTATAAAAAATCATGTGATATTGTGGAATAAAGTTACATATTGGACATGATATATATGAAAAAACAAACATCAGAATAGGAACTGCTAACAAAAGTAATGTTGTCTCCTTTATCCCTTATTCCTATTTTTTTGATTAATAAAAATTTCTGTACTGTCAGCTCAATAATATGAGGAAGCCAATTAAATTCAGAGTTCTTTAAAGCATAAGTCAAAGTTCACACTTCCTGGGGCTGGCCTTTATCTGTACATTTGTCAGTATCTTATACAGAAAAGAAAATGAACCTTTTACCTATTAAAATTACTTAAACCCATTCTAAAAGGAAATAGAAAACTTTGCCCCCCCCCCCCAAAAAAAATCACAAAATCCAAGTGGTGATGAGTAAGGTCACATGGGAGAATATAATTAAAAAGCAAACATCCAGATGAGTAGAAACTATACTTACAAAACAATTCTTCATTTTTATGAACATACATGTTTTCACCTGAGGATATCTAATATGTTTGAAAACAATCTTAGAACTACTATTTCTGATCCCTAACATAACATGACAGCTTGTATTGAACCAACAAAAATTTTATATTTAGTAATTTTTCAGTAAAAAAAAATTGAAGTTTATTATACTCCATCAATGAGCAGGATCATAACGACTTAACAGTTTACTCAAATGAAATCATTCTTCAGCATTCCCATTTAATCAAAGGGGATAATCAATAGCAACAGACCGTTCAAAACCAAAGCTTCCCTACAATTTCTCCTCTCATCCTCATTCTGACCACACAAGGACTCTTTTCAATTCAAACCATGCATTCTGGAGCTCCTTTCTCACCCCTCACAAACATTAGTGGAATGAAGGGCATTAAAAGTAAGTAAACAACCAATAATGTAACCATGTTACTAAGTCATGTGGGAGGAGGGCAACGTGCAGAGAAAATGGCTAAGTTGTTCACCTTGGTAAAGCAGACTTTGTTCCATAAACTTTCCAAGAACATTGGTAAAATGCTTCATTTTTAATTCATTCAAACACATTTAAAATTTACCCAAATGTAGCAATTTGGTTAGGCTATTTTTTGCTCTCACAAAATGCCATTTTTATTAACACACGAAGGAAAAATATAAATATGCTCAGCTTGATATCCTGACTTTTGAAGATCACACTCATGCAAAACTACAAAAGAAAGCTCTGTGGCTTCCCATTTATAAGGGAAGGAAGATGAAAGCTGAAGAAAATCCGCAGCACAGGATCCCAGCACAGTCATATGTGAGAAATAAATTAAGGAGTTTTAGAGTTCCTCTAGTGTGGTTATGATATTACTGGGATTTAATAGAAGCTGAATCCTCTAACAAGAGTCAATACACACTGGGTACTTAAAATGTCAAAAGAACAACTCTGAGTTGTCAGGGATCAACTCCTGATCTGCAAACCATCCTCTGAAGTAGGTGTTATTGCCAGCATATCATGAATGAGTAAACCGAGGCAGCCACACAGAGCTTAAACAACGTTCTTCAGGGAGCCCATCCTGTGTTTGGTGGGTTCAGGCTTCTGAACTAGACCATCTTACTAAGGCCTTTGCTTCTGATCCATTCAACAGCCCATGTCTGGAAGCTTCAACCAATTTCTTCAATTTGGCTCTCCTTGTGTTCTTTCTGCTTACTTTCTATTTGCAGCATTTGCCCAATGCAATGGCTTATTTAATATATGTCTCCCCTATCAGACTGTAAACTTGGTGAGGACAAATCCCATCTCATGTTTTGTTCACTTTTAAGTCTCTAGAAGCTAGCAGTCTGGTATATACAGAGCATGCAATAAACATTTTTATGAAGGAATATATAAATATTTCACTATGCCTTTGAAACCTCTTCTAAATTCCAAGTGGCATTCAGGAATACCCATTAGTTACTGCAAATATTGACAATTCATCATCAATATTAACAGCTAATATTTAATATTTATTCAGTGCTTACTATACCCTTGGGTCCAATTTTAAGCACTTTACATACATTCAATTATTTAATAGTCATAAAATCATTTTACATAAGAGGAAAATGGAATTCAGAAAGGTTAAGAAAGCAGCCCAATATCACACAGCTAGGGAAATGCACAGCAAGGATCTAAAATAGGCATCTGACTCCAGAGCATATGCTGTATATTATTACCTCTACAGAGACACAATATTCAAACTAATAAATTCTCCGGTTTATTTGAGAAGTATAGTCAAATAAATATAGTCAGAATAAAGAACTGGGCATCTTGGTAACAAAACATCTCTAATCCACAGATCCTGGCCTATACTTTAAGGTGGAATACTTAAGAGCTATACAATAGCTTGTACTTGGCTCCTAAATATTTTTCAAAATTTATTAAATGTTTTAGGAATTTTAAAGAAGAATGATTCTGATTTTCAGTTTGTTAAGGGTGGTGAATGAAGAATGAGGAAAAAAGGTGAATTTGTTTTGACTGATGTGGTTGATCTCCAGCATTTTTTCATGAAAAGTGAGCACTGGAGTTGTAAACATGAACTCCAACAAAATACACTTTACACTGCCCTGCTATTACACAGACTTTATATTCAATAGTTTTTAGATTATTACCTGAAAAAATTACTATTTATGGCATCTGTAGAGTAGACTGTATGGATAAATTCTGATTGTATCTTGGAGTAGAGAAGCCCTGTTTTCTTGATTATTATGAATTAGTACCAAATAGCTCTGTGCAAGACAAATTATCATAGCTCAGACAGCTTTCTGATTACAGATTACTTCTCTGAAAATCTAAGCCAAAAGAGACTCCATGAATCTGGCACATGGGAATCTGAAATTGGTAGATACTTCTGAGAGATATAATTATAATTTTACATGATATAGGAAAGGAAATGGTACCATACTTAAAAGTCTTGTATCTAACCTGAATCTAATCATAAGGACACAATAACACACATCCTAAGTGAGAATAAGTTGTGGCAGAATATGAGACAAGTGGTCAATGCCAATGTTAAAACAGAGATGTCAGGGGACTACTGTTAATTTATGGAGACTTAGACAGCTGTGACCAGTAATGCATACTTGATGCTTGATCTAGTCCTGGATTTAAAAAGAAAACAATTTATTAAAAACATTTCTGGGGGCTGGGGTTGTGGCTCAGCGGCAGAGCGCTTGCCTCGCACGTGCGCGGCCCGGGTTCGATTCTCAGCACCATGTAAACATAAACGCATTGCATTGTCTACAACTAAAGTAAATAAATAAATATTAAAAAAAAAAAAAAAAAAAAAAAAAACATTTCTGGGACAATTGTAAAATAGGATTTGCATGGCATATCACTATTATTGTATAAATATTTTCTTACTTGGGTGTGCCAATGTTATGATGGTTATATAGGAGAAAGTCCTAACTCTTAGGGGTGTTAGCCTGTAACTTGCAAATAACTCAGAAAAAAATAGAAAGCACATGTTACAAAAGTTAATAGTAAAATAGGTACACTCACTATACTACTTTTTGAACTTTCCTGTATTTCTGGAGTGTTTCAAATTTTAAAAAGGAGGGAGAAAAGTAATGAACAGTTCTATATTTGAATAAGTTGTGACCTTTTTTAGTTGACCAAGATATTTTTATTCATAGCAAAGTAAAAGAAAAAATATTCTGGGCCGATGACTTATATTTCCCAACATGATCTGTAAGTGCATAACTGTCATAACTAACTGTTCTAAAATAATTATGCCAAAATCAAAACCATCAGTTTAGAAGATACTCCTTAGCTTGCAAATGGAAAACAGTAGCATTAAAAAATGACATTCTCATAGTGATAAATTGTATGATGTCTTTTTTATTACTCATTCTTTCCTGCATTAATCCCCCACTGCCCCACTCCTGTAATTCGTTTTGATGTGTAATTTGTCCAGTCTGACAAACTATCCACATAATAAGTGTTCACTAAATATTTGTAAATGAATAACTCAAGATGGGGATGAGTCTGTGAGTACATTACTCTAAATGTAGGTGTGCCACTAAATCATATGAAGCATATACAATTACCTTATCTGCTAATTTAATTCACTTAGTTAATCTAGGATGACTTGTAAAGATAAGTCAATATGGAGGGCCCAGTATGGCAAAGTATTGCTCAAAATCTGCAGAGACAACACTTATTATTAGAAGAGGCAGTGGATAGTAGAAAGTCTTAACATGTTTCATGTGAATATAACCGCTGCTACACTGTAACACAGAAATCTAGGGTCCCACTGGGATGCTCTTCAGATACTTTGCTCTATGCACTCCTAAACCTGGAGTCCATTTAAGGACAGAGGTGGGAGGGCCCTCAAATCTAGGCAAGAATACAACTCAGTCAAGAACTGATTGTTCCTCATCTCTTAGCAACAGCCTGGATGCAACAACTGTTATTTAAAGGAGATAGTTTAAAGGACTTGTTAGCCTTTTCTTAGATCTCTGCCTGTATCCTTTCACCAAGAAATCTACATACCTGGCAAACATTAGTTTAGCTACTTATAGAAATGCCTTCTTCTACTAAGTTAGTTATCACTCAGTATTCTTTGTCTTATTTGGTCTCCACTAAAAATGGCAATGTGAAGAATGCTTTTGAATCTTCTGGAATATTTCTATTAAAGACAAATAATGAGTCATAAAATAAATTATCTGTCAGATGTGAGATCCATCCCCAAATTGTGATTCCCGACAAAATCATGAACTTTTCCTTAGAAAATAATAACCATAAACTTCATTATAACCCAAAATTATTCTTAGGCAATGTTTTAGCTTTAGGAATAATTCATTTTATGTTATATATAGCTAGATAGATATACAGAGATAGCTATAAATATCACATCACAGAATCATTTGTATTTCATATATTTTAATATATAATCATCTATAAATAATATGTATATGATGTATATGTGAATATATGTATGTAATACATGCATATATCATATATATATACTATGTACATATGCTATACAAATATATGAGCTATGTGGTATGCATAATATATACACTGTATGTATATAAGCATACACATTATATACATATATAATCATTATATATAAGGAGTTTATAATATATAACATATATATATGTAATATAAATAAATGGTTATATGGCATGAATATTTTATCTTAAAGACTTTTTAGGAAGCAGTTATATTTCTTATAAGTACTGTACAAATGGACAGCTTCAGCAAAATGTACTGAGTATTTTATATTTATATATCAATGTGTAGCCTATTATTACCCGCCATCATATGTAGAATATACTTGCAACTCTAAACTCTTAAAAGTTATTAAAGAAAAATAATTAATGCACATTTTCTCAACATACTAAGTTACATATGATTTCTTATTTAGCAATTAAAATGGCCTAAAATGGGGATTATTATAATCCCGACTTCACAAAGAAATTAAGGCATGGAGGGTTTATATAATCTGCAAAGATCACATAACTGATAAATGGCACACAAATAATTTTAAATATTCTACATCCAAGCTCCATCTAGATGGAGCTAGTTAGATGGCCTCTCCTTAGTAAGGTATCAAAAAATCAAAGTAAAACCTGAGACATAGCTACATTTGAAACAAAACTGAAAGATTAGGATGTAGACCAGATAACTACAAAAATCAAGATGTAAACCAGATAACTTAAAGTTTACACTAATGTATATTATTCTATAGTAAACCTGAAATATTCAATGAACCAAAGCCATAAATTCATCTTCAAATGTTATCTTATTCCCAGGAACCTATAATTATAGCACTAATCATATTATTATTATCACACCTGAGTGAAAATTACCATGTCTCTCCTGCTACCTGGTAAAAAATCAATATATCATGGCTGTAACTCACAGCAAAGGATTAAAATTATACTAATTACACCATTATTTACCAATTTGCTACAAAGTTTTCTATATTCATATCAGTATACAAGATGTAAAAACTAATGTACTTAATAATGGCTATACATTAAAAAACTTTGTCCCTACTAAGCTAGTAAAAACTACTCAGATCAACTTCTGAGCAAAGACAGTAAAGATATTTCAGTAGATGTTTCATTGTAAAGTACCTGAGAGCCAGATACAGGAGAAATTTACATAGTTATACTTCCCCCACAAGAAGCTTCCATGCATGATGTGCATTTGAAGTAAGCATCTCTCAAAAATAGTTCTAGGTAGCTGTTACCAAGAAACTCTTTCCATAAGTACCCACATGTGTGGGTATCCACCAACAAGCATATCACCTGTGCCACATATGAATTGATTCGGAAAAGAGAAATTAGAAATTTATATTACAATCTTGCATGTCATTTATAATGCCTGCATTTCAAATATTTATTCAGCATTTAAAATAATGCCTGGCATAGTAGGCATTTCAAAGATATTTGTTGAAAGAATAAAGAAATTCCTGCCACTAAAAAAAAATAATAGAGTATCAAGTTAGGGAAGCACTTTTTATCTAGATCAATACTATATGGTGATAGTTGAGACCAAGGGCTTTGGGATTGTTGGTGGAGGCCAGTGGTAGAGTACGTGGCCAGCATGCAGGAAGCCCAGGGTTGTATCCCCAGCACTGCAAAAATAAATGAAAGTAAAAAGAGTGAGGGTTTTAGAGGTAGACTGTCTGGTTTGTAATTCCCATTCTTTCACTTATTACATGTGAGAAATTAGACAACTCGCTCTGTTTCGTTTTCTTAAATGTGAAATGGGGATAAAGAGAAGACTGTTGTGAAGCTACAGTGAAATAATGCATGTAAAGGAACTTACAACAGAGTCTGGCACATAATAAGTTAAGTACATGCTGAATGTTAGCTCTATCTTTACATCTATATTTATAAGTGTATCTCCATATGCATAGAGAAAGAGCTTGGATCACAGCTTCTGGGTCAATTTAAGAAATTGTGTGTAGCATCAGCTGGGGTACAAAAGCTGAAGGTATTTCTATCCAGCCACAAACTTCTTTAAACCACAATGGAAAAAGCAAAGATAGTCATGGTGGCAATTCAAAAAATAAATATAATTTCTCCTTTTAAACATATCAAGTCTAAAATAATCAATACAGTCCTTTAGTGAACATCTTCCTTTCCATTGTAACTGCATGGAAATTCTGGAGAAACAGACAATATTTGCTGGATAAACGACAAATAATACAGTGCAAGTCAGTGTTACTACCAGAGCTTTTTAAAAAGTGATAAAATTTCACTTCTTGCAGAAGAAAGCTCAAAAGGAAGACAGTTAATAGAAACCTAAGTCTTTCTGACTCATTGCTACCCTACTGAGCTGTGAACTACTAGAATCCAGATACAGATAGAGATTTTCATCTTCCTCCATCCACAGAAAGGTCTACAGCCGTACTGTACAACAGAAATATAATGTGATCCACAAATGACAGCCACACATGGAATTTTAAATTTTCTAGTAGCTATGCTAAAAGAAGGTAGAAAGTAAAAAGAAAGACATGAAATAACTTTAATATATTTTAAGACAATATATTTAAATATCATTATAATATATAATGATATATATAATATATAAACAATATTTTTTAAAAATAGAATATTTTAATTTTTTTCTTCAACCCAAGACTATGAAATCCAGTGTATATTTTATACTTACAGCTCATCAGACTAGCCACATTTCAGTGCTCAATAGCGATAAGAGGGTGGCAGCTACCATATTGAAAAGGACAGACATAGAGGGACGTGGAGAGCATTTCTTTATACTTTCCTAAATCACTTACTTCTTCTTCAATAGCTATGAAGATAAAAAAGGTTTTTGTTTTGTTGGGATTTTTTTCAATTTATATAACCTTAACAAATCAATAAGCTAGTACATTCAAATAATGAAATCTTCCTAATAGTTAAATATTTTGAAAATACATTTCAGTGAAGGAATATATAATAGGTCAGTGAAGGAATATATAATAGGTCAAATAATTACTTAAATTTTTAAATTTTTTGTCTATGATATACTAAGGAAAAGACTATAATGACTCTTAACCACTAGCCTATAAACTTAAAAATCTTCTATTATATAGTATTGGCTGATATTTTTTTACTGAGCATTTTGGGGATTTCTTTCTCACCTATAGGTAAAGCATAATTAGAGTCTGTCTATAATTTACTATCTATAGTATGATTTTCCTTTACTGTGATGAAGCAGTACGGTTCTGATTTAATACTATAAATTCAGAACAAATGGGAAAACATTAAATTCAGAAGTGCTTCTGGACCATTAACCTCCATGCTGATTTGACATGCAACATAGTATTCGGGAACAGACTCAGGACTATACCCTGTTCCTAAAGCAAACAGTATTTTATCTCATGACCATCTGGGCTCTCATCCTAAGGGCTACTTGTTTAGTGTTGCTGGTATCTCTGAATATCTTGAGATATAGCACGGAGATCTGCTTTATTAGTGAAAGACCCATTTTGCTAGGGTAAGAAGACTGACATAGGAGAGATTATGGAGGGAACAAAATTTTGGCTCAGGTCCTTGTTTTCATTATTTAGCTGAAGAAAATCATTGGTTATACACGCTTTCAAAAAGCCTATGGTTTTTCTAAGGTACCAATAAAAGTGATACCATTCATAACGTGGACAGTGGTCTCTTTCATATATTGCCTATAGTCGCAAACTTAAGTGCCAAGCAGATGGTTGAAATCTGTTTTGTATAAAATGTGGGCTTTTTTTCCCAACTGTGTTCTTTGTATTCATATTCAGCCTAGGTTTTAGCCATCAAAACACTGGCACTATGTCGATCATTAGCAGCATTTTAGACAACTGGCAACTAAGGTATTCACTGTTCTCCACAAAATGTTCAGCTAATATTTCCCAGATGTATAATTAAGGCAAAAGATCATCTTCTTAAATTGGTATCAGCACTTTGGATGGCTTCTGGCTTTCAACAGATTATATCAGTGGAAAACAATTTTACATCAAAAATAAGGGTTCTGTTTCTTGGGTGATTTTCTTGGTTGCTATAATGCTGCCCATAAAAAGAAATCTATATATTTCCCCCAACCGTCACCTACAGTCCAAAGAATATATAGCTAATGCAAAGTCTCTCATGTTGCTTTTAGTATGAAAATCTATTTTGTACTGGATTAACATAGCAAATAGTATAAGTTATGAAATACTTTCTAATTTTCAAACTATTTGTACAAATACTAGTTTAAAAACGTGTGTATGTGTGAATTCTTTACATTAACAGAAAGTTACTGTTCTTTGTTGTTCACTAATCTCTAAAATGTTTCATTCTCATGATTATGCACAAATAAATGAAATTTAATTCACACGGCTTAAGGCACAGGAATATGTCAAATCAGCAAATATACCTGATATATTAATATCTACAAAAACAACTGTTAGTGTATCAGATTTCCCACATACAAAATGACTGAAGACATGGTTTTAGGCTGTATAATTATTAGTGGCCAGCAATCAGAGGAAACTATACGTATATTACTATTATTTAAGTACAATTTACCTGGAGCCAATAATACAAATGCATTTAAAAATTATGTTAATTACAAGTATAAGTCAACCAATCTCTTACAGATATTTTCTATTCTAAAATAATTTTCAGATATCTGACTAGTATGTTATCAAACAAAAATAACTTTTTAAAAATAGTGCTGCATTCAGTGGCTTGCATTCAGAGATACCCAAATACTTTTATAAATTTTCATAATTTTAAACTGGATTAATTAACATTAGGAGTTAAACAATCTTTTACTTATTTTAAGTCCATTTCATAGATGCATGGCTGAAACCCAAAGAATTTAAGTGACTTATGCATCACAAAGTTTTAATTCTTGTTTTAGAAACTGCAGGAACATATGCCAACCTTGTATATAACTAAATTCTAGACTATAAAATATATTAGCAGTAAGTTGCCCAACTGGATGATTTCCAGATTTTCTTTCTGGTTTAACAGTAGGATATTTGCACATTTTTCTTTGGTCCTTAATGTAGTTCTAAATGTAGTTCTGGTTCAACAAGATTCTTTTTCTTCTTCTTCTTCTTTTTAACCTTTGTATCTATCCAAGGAGAATTAGAGAACACACCCATTTTTATTCCCAAATTAAAAGTGGCAAGTACAGTATAAGATTTGTTTATAACTATTAATCAAAGAATTTTAACATAGCCAATTCCTATGTAACCCCAAATACATTAATCTGTTTTTAAAACTTACACTAATTTGCACTAAGATTACATATTTTCAAAGTCAAGATAATATGGAAAGTCCTTAGTATATTTTAAAGATTATGTTGCTGATAGTATAAATACAGTCCACCCCCCCGAATAGTGTTTAAGCATAAAAAAGCATGCAATCTTCCAAACATAAGATATTAACAATATGTGAAGTCCATCCTCTTATATAAAACAATTTTTTCAATCATTGTTTTGTTGGTTGCTGTTCCACTTCTTTGCTTTGGAGGTTTAACTTTTTTTTTTTCCTTAAAATTGCCAACCAGTAACTAATACATATCAAGTTGGCTAGTCCGGTGCTAATGCTAATAATTTTTTAATTCAGTTGGAAAAAAAACTTAAAAATCTATCTTTGGACTACTTGTTTGTAATCTTAGATAATCTTGCTACTTTCTAGTTCAGTGTTTTATTAACTCATATAAGAATGTGAACTGTCCATAGCCCCATGTTTTCCTAATGCTCTACTGTTCCATCTTTCTTCCTTTTTCATTTCTTATAGACTTTCAATCTCTGACCTACCATGCCACTCTTATGCTTTTCCTATCTCCCCACAGTGCCTTGTTCAACCACCCATATATAATTTATCTTTACAATATATGTAATGTTGAGGATGAGCAATCTGATGCACCTGAGAGATTTAGACACATACAATGTGAATCTTATCTTTTGAAACACTTCAAATAGTTAATAGCAAAACTTGCTCACTTAATCCTAAATAAAAATTATACAGAATACTTAGACTGAAAACTCCTAAAACTACATTATAGTTTTTGTTCCTGCACAATGATATCTAATTAACTGGTAGGTTGAAGTGATTCCACATTGTGAAACCTGGTTATATGATGTAACCTGTCTCCAAATCACTGCATAAATGCAAGAATTCTGACCACTTGAGTTAGGAGCCTGGGACCCTTCAAATGTAGTTCAAAGTGATGAAATTTTAAACTTGAGAGATTTTAGAAATCTCAGACTATTTCTCATTTTACGTTTAAGATTCAATGAGGTCTCAGTTTGTAAAGAACCAGAATTTGATATCTTATGTCCAGTTAACAATGCTTTCTACTATGTTGCCCTTCAAAAAAAAGTGCAGATATTACCAAATGTAAACCTTAAGCAAAATAGAAGAAAGCATTTTATTCTTTAGGAGAAATACTCAAAATCTACCAAATAAACAAACAAAAAAAACTGTTCTGCATTAGGCCTCTAACATTATCTCACCTGAAATCTCAAACATCCCCAATTGTTATGCAAGCACACCTTGATTTACCCAACTTTTTCAATACAATTTTCCATTTTATATATATATATATATACATACATACACACACACACACACACACACACACACACACACACACCAAAATACCAACAGAGTATGTCTCTGTTGTACATGCCACAGGATTTTATGTTGTAAAAAAAAAAAAAAATAGAAACGAACTCCATTTATATTTCTATGAAATATTTCATTCTCTCAAGACACTCTCCCCCAAACTGCAGCTTCATCAGGATTTGGTAGGATTTATTCAATTGCCTATAAATAAAAAAGTTTCTCTTGAATTCCAAACTTTTAAAAGTGTGTATGTGCACAATTATTACATCTCCCCAAATCCTTCATATAACTGTTAGTGGCTCCCAATTACCTTTTAATTTACTTGTAAAAAATATATGTGTGTGTGTGTGTGTGTGTATATACATATTGCTCCTTCACTTTGATTCTTTATATTGGTATCAGGATCTTTTGACTATGTTTTAATTTCTCTTGAAGAATGTTTTTACACTGTTAGGTGTTCTTTAACTCTGTATAGTCAAATTAGATCCACTTTATTTTTCCAGTAATGATAAGTGTTTTAGAAACAATTACATTACCAATATTTATATCCCATAGTACTTAGAGCTCTAAAAATAATACCTTTTCCTCTATTTCCTAAATTCTAGTTATATTTAGGACTTCAGGGAAATATAAGTTCCACTCTCAGAAACAGCATTCATCATTATCTTTGTTTTTCCATTCCTAGGTGTTCTGATTATTGGTATGTTGACTGTTACATAAAAGTTTGTTTCACGTTCAGATGATGCTGTGAAGGAGATGACAATCTGGATCTTATATGATTATTATTCATTCACAGTCAAATTTGAATTAGTGAATTAATAAGAAAGGAAATAATTTGACCACCAGTTCATTCCTTTCTCTACTAAAACAAGGCAACACCATGCATTATCCTAATGAATTTTCAATACAATTATCTTACACTAAGGATAAGAAAGAAGAAAGGGAATATTAACCCTAATTTTATGTGACATCTTTTGGCAATTTTTTGGAACATATTATGAAATTCAATAGCAAATACTAAAAAAGGGAAAAAACAAAGGGACATCAGGACAGGAGTAAATAAAAAAGTCTTTGGACTTTGTAAAGTGTTACCCAACAAACTCTGGCCCAGAGTAAATAACCAAAAGGAAGAATTGTAGGCAAACAAATAATAGTTCAACTCTACAATTAGAACAAAAATGTTTTAGAACTTTGTCAAGCAATCTATATTAACTGTGAATGAAAACTTAATAGCATAAAATAGTAGTTTTCCATTCCGCACTCATAAGGAACATGAAGGTCCATTTCTCCTTTACGATATGTCTTTCTGCTTTGTTAGGATGCCCTTCTTATTGAATAAATATAAATTTGTTTAAAATTACATGTCAACAGATTTCATGTAAAAGTTCCAGACCAGTCCTCAGCCTACCACCCCTTTGGCATCTCAAGCCCAGTTAATATAAATACAGAGGGAAAAAAGTCAAAATCAGTACTATTGTAAACCTTGACTACATTTTGCAATAAATTTTGATTAAAAATGTACCAATAAAACATGATGTGAGCATTTGTCTTCTTTTACCACTAGATTAAGAAATTAATGGGTGAAGCAGGTTAACTCTTTCCCTTCTTTTCTCAACAGTCTCCCTAAAGCCCTAAATGACAGGACAAAACCTTTAAGAAATTTTTATTCTGTGTCCCAGTTGATCTTACTAAACTGCCAATATCAAACTCTTATAAGGTTTGGGGCTTTTTAGAGGGTCTCTATGCAGTCATTTTCATTTCACATTTATTCTCGAGGCATTTGATTCTTAGGATTCAATGTGACAAAAATGCCTGGGATGGGCAGGAGAGACAAGTGTGCAGGAGCGTAATGAAACCCTCTGCATCTCTGCAATGAGAAATATCAGAGGGGAGCCACACACCCATTTTTTAAGAAAGATCATATCTTCTGTTTTTTAACATTTTCTTTTCTAAAACACACATTCTTTCAAAGATGTGAAGAGCAGAAATAGAAACGCTGTTACATATGAAAGTTTCAACGGATTTGCTGCCAGCAGCTTTTCTTTATAGTGTTCCTCTTACCTACAGTATGTGTTGGCACTGGCAGGTAGCCCTAATTCGTTAGTAGCCAAATTATTTTTGTCCCTAAAGTACGAGAAATCTCCATAGCACATGAATGAGACATGGTTTACTAGTTTACACACATTTTTATAACTCCAAGAAACCAAAACTCATTCACAAATGCTTTCCTTTCAGCAAAGAGAAGGGCCACAGAACACCAGAGATACCCACATGGAATTCCTGGTCCTCCTTCTCCAGGAGAGAATGAAGAGAAAAAAAAAATCTTTTTAACTCCAATAAAGAGTTTTGATCCTTATTGCAAGAAAAATAAACACCTTTCTGTTCACCACACTCCACATTTCACTTAAGTCAAAACATTTCAGTACAAGGAATTAAGAAAAAAAGTCATTTAGTAATAAACCTGAATGTTTCCAGATAAAAATTCATCACGGCACAGTAGGTTTAGACACTGGTGCTCAATAACTAGCATCTTCATATTACATGATCGCCAGATACAATACACACTGCTGCTCCACCCTCACTAACTTATAGAGAAAAATAGTAAAGAGAAATAAGCAACACTTAGAAATATATAATACCAGTGATGATTCAGCCCCAGCAAAAAGAAAAAAAAATCTCTGAATTTCAAGGCAAGACAAAAGCAAATGTATTAATTCTGAAGAGCCAAGTGACTGAAATGTTAGATGAAAGAGATTTGAAATACAATGAGCCAAGATCGAGTTTGAATTGATTTAAGGTTCGACATTGATTTCAAATGTCTATGAACATCTACAAGCTTTTGTTTTTAATTTTCCTTCTGTCATGTTTTATGAGCAAAATGTCCTTAAACTACCTTGTAATAGATTAATTACTTTCAAGCTGGGTGACAAAAGGGCATAATGACCGGAAAATGATACAAAAGAAACAGAAAACGCATGTTAACAAGTTTATCAACAAACCTGGGTAATTCTCATGAAGTACAGATTAAGGTTCAGTGGTTCCAAACTGGCAGCATTCAAATTGGGTTCATATTTGGGTTTTTTTTGTTTTGTTTGTTTTTTTAAACCACCTGTCCTAAAACGACATTGTTTATGCTAATTATCTTTGTTTATGCCACAATTCTGTTTGTTTACTACATTCTTTTAAAATACCATATCCCTATAAACAGTTCTCACCAGAATTCTTCTAAATCTTGTTTCGGTCTGGTCCTTCTCGGCAGCCCAATGAGCAGAATGCAGCTCTACAATGAAGGCGCAAGAGCTGGGAACAACTTTGTCTCTGACTCCTCAGGCTGGCAAAGGCAGGGAGTACTGCTGAGGTTTTACTCTCAGGCTCCAAGGGAAAAGGATACTGAATGTGGAGAAATGCAACACCCCCCTATTGGACAAGCAGAACCATACGCCACAGTTATCTCCAGAGGAGATGTATGAACTCTCAACTAGTAAGTACAGAGAAGAATAGCTAACACCAAAGGAAAGGGATAGCAACTTCCAAGATGCAAAAGAAGACATAGAAGTCCAAAAGGATAAAAACGTCTTCTCTGGAACCATCATCAATTCCTGATTAACATGAAGAAACATGAAGCATCCTCTGAAAGTATATCCAAATACACGATGTTCACTTGAGCAACACAGGATCTGTCTTTATAGTTTTTGCTACTCTAGCAATATCCCTTGATCATGTTCATCTACACAGCATTTGAATTTTACTTGTCAGAGAAATGATGATGAAAAGGAAGGTAGGACAGAAGGAAGGAAGGAAGAAAAACTTTGCAAGGGTTTAGTCCACTTCTTGTTCAGCATTTTTTTTTTTTTTCCTTCAGGAAGAAGACACTTCATGATTTTGTGAAATCTCTGAACATCTTTTTATCTGATTGCCATCACCTGAATCAGAGACCTGGCATACTGAAACAGTATGTGACTTAGTACAAGAGACAAAACTTAGATTGATTTATTTCCCATGCTATTGGTTAACCTCATTGAAATTACAAATGAGTAACAAATTATGAGAGAAAACAAAACCCATCAGCTATACTTATTTAACTAATCTATAAAAAGGGTGGTATTCAGACTACATAATGCACATCTGCATTATACAATATACTCATTAGGTGGCTGAAGAATTGATAGTGGAAGGAACAGACAATAAAAATCAGACTTCACCCATGAATGTAATTTTGCTTTCTAAATGCACTATGAATGAAATCCATATGAAATAGCTTTCAACTCTGTGAAGGAGTAATGTTCCTAAGAATCAGAACAGGTCTTATTTTCTGACTCTTAATCTATGATGTATATACAGATTTTAGTTAAAAGCTCCTCAAGAACAGGTACACAGTTTAACATATGCTTACTATATTTGAGAAACATCATAATGCACCAAGAGGTAAAATAATCATAATATTCACGCATTTCTTTTTCTATCAAATCTGCCAAACACTGAGCAACACACAATGCAACCTGCCATTTAACCCTTAATTGTTCTTGATAATCAGTCAGGTTTCCTGCCAAGTCTTCAGGACAGTGCTCCAGTGTGTGTGTGACACAAGTGTGGTTTATGAACTATTGCATACAAGCTACATTCCAAACCAAGGTCTTAGCTCAGCTTGCAAATTATTGAGATGGTAATTAAAATCCATAATAAGTTATAGGCACTTTTTCCTCTAAAAGGCAGTAGTAAAATAAGTAAAATGATCAAAGACAAATATCAGGACATCCTCAAAATATATTATCAAACTCTCAGGTTTACAGTTGCCATTAGGTGACAATGTGGACATTTAACTTTCCTTCGATTCACACCTAGAGGTCACCTGCAAAGCTGAATGTACTCATCACTCATGAGCACAATAGTTTAAGAAAATGTTTCTAATTAAGCAGCATAAATGTCTGGGTAATAAGTATTTTATTGGAATGGTCAAACTTTAGGTAATTAAAATACCAATAATGTCAGAGATATCCTTGCAGCCAGTCAGTAGTAGTTTTTAATGCAATTTTGCAAATTAGTTTTTTATAGAACCTAAGGTGCATTTATTTCTTCAGAAAACCACTTAAAAGTTTTCTAATAAGAAAAAAATTACTTTAGTTGGTATGACCACAAATAAATATGATGGTAGTATGAAGTATATAAATTAATTTTTATTGGAAAAGGTTTTACTCTTCAATATCTACAGAATATGTTCTCTATTATCTGTACCCGTTTTGAGAGAAGCAAACAAATAGAAGATACTATAAGGTTAATTTGCTTCAGCCCACTACCTTCAATCCCAACTTTTTTCCCTTTTAGGCATTATCAGACTGTCTTCTCAAGCAATCATTTTACTTGCTTTTTAATTAAGTCTCTAAGATAAAGCAATTAGAAAGTGTAACAAGTAGCTCAGTCAGAAAACTAAAATTATAATCAAAAAGGAAAGCAGACACAATGCTATTGATAAACTACCAAAAATGGCTATTTTTCATCCAATAGTTCAAACTGTTATTGAAATTTAAGGTGAATATTTTAAATATTTTCATTCTGCAAATGCCAAGAAATAGGTGCATTTGCAAAGGAAAAACCTTAAGTCACAATTTTTCATTATTTTCTTTCAGTTAAATGTGTAAACTCATTGAGTGCTTTTGGAGATTTTTAATTCAAATATTCCATGCAATTCCTGCTGTTACTAACATTTAGACCATGCTGCCATTTATTTTTCTCTAAATAACAAGGTGTAAAAGACTTTTTTTTTTGCAAATAATTCTTTAGAACACACTTTGCCTATTCATCTGCCACTTTAGAATTTTGTTTTCATAATCAATTATGACAGGGATGATTGAAAATAAAAATGCAATATTTCAAGTTTTCTACATTATAGAATCTACTGTTACATGGGCTGTACATCCTGAATAGTTTTTAACAGACAATGAAACTGTTACTACTTCTTAACTATTAACAACTGTTTATTAGTGAGAAAATATTGATCATGTTCATTTCTATGGCTAAAATACAGATGTATAGAAATCTAAATCTGATTTTTGATCCTTATAATTAAGTTTTGAATATTTCTTGAAGTTTCAAATAGTCCACAGGTTGGAAAGAATAACAGATGATGGAAAATACCAATGAAATAAGGAATAAAAGATCATGTAAAACTTCTTACTTAAGTCCTCTACACAAGTTCTATTTCAAAAAGAAATTTAGAAGTCTTCTTTTCAGATTCCTAAGTTTGAGTGAAAACTCATCTATGGCAGGTGAGCAAATAGAATAAAAATTAACAGACAGTAGAAATAGCCTACTTATTCAATGAAAGTTGCAAACAGATGAAAAGGCAAATAAACCAATTCTATGTGATAGTGTAATTGCATCATATGAACCTCCTTTGAAAAAATAAATATTCAATATCGTGTCTGCATGATATACTCTATGAGTGACTGTAGATACACTCACCGTACAAATTCAGTGTAAACAAATAGTAATGGTTTGCTGAGATTTTTTGTATGTATTACCATTTACAACCACAGGGGAAATTATTAAGAAATTTTACATCGTATGACATTTTTCAAAATTATTTTAGCTACTAATATTTCCAAATAAGATATTCATACTAATAATCCTATTGATTATCACTTGCTTATTTAATTAGCCAGTTAGAAAAGCATGCCTCTGGGTGACAAAAAAGAGAAAGAGAGAAAGAAAAAAAAGAAATTAATTGTCATCAGGAGGAAAATATTAATAGATATGAACATCAGAATACGAAAGGGAAAAGTTTAGTTTAAAAAGAGATAATTGAAAAAATACAAATAAAGTTCACAGCAGGAAGCTTGCTTATATGGAGAAATAAGCTACAGCCTGTTAATATGTAACTACCTTTTTATAAGAACAATATGTTAACAGGCTTACAAATCAGACTCATACTTTTATTTTCAAAAAGTATAATTAGAATTAAGGAAAATTATCATTTAAGTGCTACTCTGTACATGCTAGAAAACTTACTGTGTTAAATTAATAAATTGCTACATTAGGCAATAGTATGTTCCAATGTGAACAACTTCAATATCTACATAGCAAATAAGGCTATATTTGTAAATAAAGGCTAACTAAAGAGTTAATGTAGAGAACTTTGAAAAAATAATTCTGTTAAGAAAGCTCAATCATTCACTGAACTTATTGAGTAAAGATGCACCTTTTAATTAAAAATAAAGAGGAAATGAAAGAAAGACTGTATTAAAGTATGCATGTTGGCTATTTTACTTTTTTCTCTGATCTGATACTGGCTTCTCGAATATGTGGCCATGTCCAAGGGTTATTTTATTCTGAATACTCTTTTTCCCTTCCACTGCTTCACTTCTAGAATGTTTTAATCTTTGTCCTTTCTTTTTTTCGTCTTTTCATATCAAATTCAGTCGTTTGAGCGATGAACAGCTTGACTTAGCATATTTTTAACCAGCTGGTCTAGCACCTAGCTTGCATTGCATAGTCAGATACAACAAATGTTTATACAGAAGGTAGCTTTCATGAAAATGAAAAAAAGCCTGGGTATCATGCATCCTGGCTTTTTTTAGCTTTTTTTTTTTTTTTTTTTTTAATTCACCATACAGAATACAAAGTTTGAATTCTTTTTAATGGCAAACAAAAATCTATTTATAGTTCAAAAAATGAACTTATGCTGGGATAAGAACTCAAATTTAAAAATTGCAGTGTGTACTTATAGGAACATGAAGAGGACTAAAATTCTTTCAAAGCCCTGCTTCACTTGCAACACCATCAAATGGAAGGATATTGCACATATTTCTCTAAACAGGAACAACTTAATTACAAATATACTGATTATCATCGGAGCCAAAGGAAAAAAATGTAGTAACCAAATTGAGTTAAGACAGCTAGCACAAAAAGTGGCAACTAAAACTTAGAAAGGGAGCAGCCCTAATTCCCCCCTTTTTTACACACCCCCCTTGACACTCAAGTGTAATCTACTAATATATACTGGGATATTAAATTTTCTTTGAAAAAAAAATCTCTGCTCTCTTATATCAACAAAAGGTCATGTGCTCTACTGAGCAGCTTCCAAAGTTTTACGGAAGGATCAAATAGGAACTTATAGTCTCCGTTTTAACCACCACTAAAACCTTCTGTCACCCAGAAATTACAGGAGACAGAGATGCTGGAAAACGGTAACACTCTGCACATTTTTAAAATGTGTAGAAAGGGACAGAAAAATATCAATGAAGGTAAAAAGTAGAGAGTTGAATGAGGAAGAGAGAAGCGTGAGTGGGGGAGAAAGATGCTTAATGTTCATTTAATTTCCTGTTATAGGACGCAACCTAAAAACATTAGCAGAAATCTCTCGGAGACTTTGCAGATCAGTTCAATTTGGTCCCCGAAACCACAACAAAAATCTGCTAACAAGATTTCAGGAGCCCTAGCTAAAGCACATTTTGGGGAGCATCTTCCAATTGATTCAGAGACTACTATAAAATGGGAGAGTTGTACTTCAATATATTAGGGGGGAAAAAAACTGTACTCACCTTTCAAACTCCTGAGGTAAATCAGGGTCAGTAAGCATGCTGGAAAAGCACAATTTCCCTTTGTCACAGCAGCCACCTATGATCGTCTCCAACTGAACCTGTCAAGTGAGTCCAAACCTTCTAAACCAATTGATTCTCTCCCTCTCCCTCCCTCTCTCTCTCTCTCTCTCTCTCTCTCTCTCAATCTCTCTCTCTCTCTCTCTGTAGCTCTATCTCCCCCTTCCCCCCTTCCCCTCCTCTCTCTCTCTCTCTCTCTCTCTCTCTCTCTCTCTCTCTCTCTCTCTCCTAGGACTCCTTGACCAGTCTCTTAAAGGGGTAGCGCACTTCCAGCAGCGGGGTCTGGCTGCTCCCCCCTTAGCTGAGCCGCACGCTCTGGCTGCTAGGCACTAGACAACCTCAGGGTGCCTGTCCTTTCCTTTTAATTCTCTCTTCTAGACATCCCCAATGTGAGAAGTCAACTCATTTAACACGTCTCCCATACTCTCTCTCCTCCAAATAATAAAAGTCTCTCTCTCTCTCCTCTCTCTCTCTCTCTCTCTCTCTCTCATACATACACACATACACACACACAAAGTATGATTTTGTGATTTCGTAAAATGCACTAGCTGATTAAGAAGTCTGTATAATAACGGAACCTGGCTCAAATTGCACTTATTAACTAATTAAGCAAAAGATTAGATATTTAATAATAGCATTTTTACACAAAGAATTGTTATTCCTTCTCACCCCTTTTCTGGGCTCTCTCCGAGCACACACGGAAACAAGCACGCACACACGCGCGCTCACACACACACACACACACACACACACTTACTCACACACAACAATCAGGCATTGTTCTGAGGGAAGAAAAGCAACTTTGACAGATTGAAATATAGCAGAGGCCCCTTCAAGGAAACCTGTAAACAACTTGTCACTCACTCTGTCGGTCTCACTGTTAGCTCGTGCTTTCCACAAAGTGGTGCGAATGTCCTGACAACCCAACCAAAGTTTCTTCAGCTCCAAACTCCATAAAACACGATGTGCGATGTGGAGGGGAATAGGTATCCACATGCCAAAATAATACAAACAGGCGAGCAAAAATCCAAACCAAACCAAAAAATACAAATGGAAAGATAGTACTGACAAACTCTGCTGTGGGGGATGGATGGGGAGGTCAGGGGTAGGAAGTGCTCTCCTCGTTGTGGGTCTCTTTAATTTCCTCTGCCCAGGCAGGCACAGATAACAAGGTGGACAAACTGTGGCTTTACAGATCCTAAGCTGGCTGGCAAGGCACAGCCTCCATAGCAGTTCCAATTATCTAGATAAAAATCTGGCAGGCGAGGAAGGTAATCAGGTAATGTACCTTTGACATGAAATGACAGAGGCACATACACACAGAGAGAGACACTTACACAGACACGCATGCAGAGATGGTGGCTGCCCCGCACCGCAGCATCTGGTCAGGGAGTAAGCACACACTCACCAACATGAGATAGTGTGCATTCTTCACACACACACACACACACACACACACACACACACACACTCAGTCACTCACACACGCTCTCCACTCCTACTGGGAGGGTTCATTCTGCACAAAAGGCTACATTACAGAGCCCGCCCCAATAAGGGAAAGAGAGGAAAAAAAAAGCCTTCCATTGTTGAGAGGGCAGGTCAGTTGATTAGATTTTCTGTGGAGAATTCCACGAGGAAATTCCCTTCAAAGCCGAAGTGATTAACTGGGGGCTATTCTGGAAATGGAGCAGACAATAGCTCAATAGTCTGCACAGCCAATGTCCAGGCTGGCACTGAACTCACTTAAAAAAAAAAAAAAAATAAAAGCCAGACTCCCTGTTCTTTTCCACACATCCCCCCCCACCCCCTCTACTCCTTCCAACTTCCCCTCCCAATTCCTTTTATTTTGCAGCTGGACAACATTAAGGGCCTTTAAAACCACAAGGGTTGACCCCACAGCAGTTTGATTAGGTCCCACTTTTTTTTTTTTTTTTTTTTCCTGGCGACAGGCAGACAGTAAGTTTACTTTTTTAGACATACACAATGACACAACATACACATTCAGAACAGAGAAATCAATTATTAACTTTCTCGTACTAATAAATGCATTCTTCCTTCAAAGCTTATAAATTTTTGGACAAAGTTGATGATAACTTAGTAATGAGGTCCATCATTCACAAGATGATCTAAAATTATATGTATATAACTACAAAATCAATGTGGAGTGAGATTTAAGCATGTCACTATGGAGTTAAGACACTAACAAAACACAGAATTATGACCCACCCTGAAAAAGCTGTTAACAAGGGATGTGGCAAAAATGACTTGATGCTGACATGATTTTCATTTTCAGCAGTTGGGGAAGAAGGGGAGGGATATTACTCACTATTTTTTCTTGTAGTTAGCGTCAATTTTTTTCATTACAGCAACAACTTATTTTTACAAGAAAATGGTTACATTTGTTTTAAATATCTATTTTTTAGCCCTTAAGGGACCTATTATTTAATGCACTCCATTTGATAATATATAGAAAAATAATATTTTTCTTCTATTGTTAATCTTGGTTATGGGAACTGGAGTATAGTAGCTACAGAGCTACATGCAGTTTAAAATTATTTAATTTTTTTTTTTAATTAGGGAATCTTGTTTCATCTTGTATCAATAGAAAAAAATGAAAAAAGAGGAAGGGTAAGTTACAGGGAGCCATAGGGGCTGGAGTCAGGAAGAGGAGGAGGCAGGGAGGAGAGGAGCAGGAAGAGCACAAGGAGGAGACATAGTGGCAGCATAAAGATAGAAACAAAGATAATGACCATAAGGCAGGATGCTGAGATCCGTATGGTCCCAGCTGCTGTCTTGCTACAGCTACTACCTCTGGTTATTTCTCTGAAACTCTCATCCAGAAGGTCACCAGAGCAGGTAAGAAAAGGTATAAGTATTTGAGACCAAAGATAGTATAAAGGAAAGATGCCCATCTCAGAACCTTCCTTCTCTTTGTTTTATATGTATGTGGGTGTATAGGTGTGTGTGTGTGTGTGTATTGTTTTATATATATGTGTCTGTGTATATATACATATACATACATATATGCATATATACTTTCTCATATTAATAAATGTATTCTATGTATATGCATACATATACATATATATACAATCTTTGACATATATATGCTTAATATGTGTATATATAAGTATAAACATATCAAATAAACACAAAGAACATATAGGAAAATGCGAAATTATTTAAAAGTTAGTTTTAGATCTCAGAATTTTCTAGAACATTCCTATAGCTATTCAAAAACACATTATTTCATGAACAATCATCTAGGTAAAGAGTTAAGATAAACTAAGAACTAGATAGAAAATCCATCTAATGTAATATGACGATACTAGTAATGACAATTTGAAATAATGTAACCCAAAACTTATAAGGAACTTTGTGCACATAAATTAGCTCATGGATCTCACACAGTATAGGTTAGGGGTAGGTCCCTGACTTATACTGTGTTCAAACATGGGCAAAAGGAATTTAGAGCCACATGACTGTTTAGTAGCTCATTTGTTGAAGCCATTTCTTCTATCACCTGTTTTACTTGTGATAGTATAATACAGAAGAAACTTATCCTGCAGAATGTAAAGCTGGAAAAGTCCCAAGATAGTGCTCTCTTTTTACATGACCTATAAAGACTTTCAGGTAACTTATTAAAAATTAAATTTCATAAAATCTTGTGGTCACAAAGCTAATAACCACATTTAATAGTTGAATGGGATGAACATTTAAATATATACCTCTCTGGATAGCAAGTTTTGTTTCATTTGAGGAATACAAAGCAAATTAGCATTTCTGTCAGATTAGAATGTCAGTAAAAGGAAAGATAGTTCTAAAATGTTTTGTTTAAAAACTGACCCTGTTTTTTTTTTATGAAATGATCTCATCAATCCAACATTTAATATTATATTACTGTTACTTATAAATCATCTTTTGATTTTATATTAAATATTAAAATGTTTAAATAGTTCATGACTGTCACATAATGTGTGTTAAATAAATCTTTAATTCTTTATCAATTATCTGAAAAGCTTAATATTTTTAACTGTTACATATGTCTTATCCTAGGGTGATGTATGCTATACTATCCTAAGTAGGATTACAGAAAGTTTCATAATATATGTGAATTGAGACATTCTTTAGCATTCAACATGTATTAAATGCTTACCAATTTGTTAAGGGCTATGATCTTAATACCCATTCAAGAAAATTTTGCAATGTGTGTCATTATTATTAACTATTAAAATAAAATTTCAAGTTAATTGTTTAGTATCCAAGACTTCCAATGTAAATATTTTAAGCAAAGTTAAAACCAAAATAAATGTAAAAATGAACAAAAAATGGGATGAAAATTTACCTGAACAACACTTAAGATGGTATGAAATATACGTATGATCTACAAACACAGATATATGAGAACAAGAACATCTTCTGAGGTGACAAAGCATACAGTACAATAGAAACTCCATGACAGAGTTTTATATTTAATGAGTCTTTTTGCCACTGCTGTAGCAATATTATAGAAAATGGAATGAACCTGAAAAAGTGTGCTTTTAGAACTCATGTTGTTTCTATTGCAAATGTAAAACCAAGAGTCACATAGGCAAAGGAAATATTATATATTCTAGAGAAAACTGCTGGGGAATTCTTAGAACACAGGAAATTTTAAGATCATAAACAAGTGATTTCTAAATTTAACCCCTTTTCAAGTATCATTTTAAGCAAGCATTTCTAGTATGTCTTTCCTCATTTTAAAAGGACATATTTTATTCCCTTGGTTTAGGACAGAATTGTTAAATACTTCAATAATTGAAATTAATTGAACTATAGTCATAGATACAGATTACACTTTAATATTTGATGTGTATTCCTACTATCTAGCTAGTTTTCATACTTCATAAAAATTGGAAGGCTATTTTTGAGAAATAGAACTTTTAATACTATAAGCATGATTGAATTAAAGGCATTCTGTGTCAGACAATATGATAATTATATTGATAAGGCAACATAAGAGGCATTAAAAATGTACCTTTTTCCTGGATTGTTTATTTTGGTTTTAAAGTTCACCCAAAATGGTGGGGGAGTGGCGGGGGGGAGAGAGGAAGGGAAAGAAAGAAAAAGAATAAAAGAAAGAAAGAAAGAAGAGAGAGAGAGAGAGAGAGAGAGAGAGAGAGAGAAAGAAAAGAAAGAAAGAAAAAAGAAAGAAAGAAAGAAAGAAAGAAAGAAAGAAAGAAAGAAAGAAAGAAAGAAAGAGAAAAGAAAAAAAGAAACTTCTAGCCCAGGTACATCTGTAATCTGTGAACCATTCACAACATATCCAAGGAGCTCATCATTCACCCCCTAACGTATCATACATAGCTAAAAACTTTAACAAGTCTTGTAATATTGGACTGCTGCAGAAAAACACATAAGAAATTCAATAGTCTATCTTCTTATTTAATGACCTAAAATTCAATCCTCCATAATGCATGCTTGCCACAGAATTGACATAAAATAGCCTACAAATTCAAAGTTTTTCTACTTTCATGCTATTTATGTAGTCAGTTTTTTTTTTTTAATATTTATTTATTTGCTTTAGCTGTACACAATGGGTTTATTTGTATGTGGTGCTGAGGATCGAACCCGGGCCGTGCACGCGCTAGGCGAGCGCTCTACCGCTGAGCCACAACCCCAGCCCTCAGTTTTTTTTTTTTAAACATGAGGCCTTAATATTATATATCTGAGGAAAGTATTCTTCATGAATACTTTTACCTTGGAAACTCCAATCTTATCCTTCTCTTGAAGAGGTGATATTGTTTCCAGCAATCGCTTCCAGTGTTTGATCTTATTAACCTTCTTCTTAAGAATAACTTTAAATAATGTAAAAATGAGAGTCTTTGCTTTGAGGGGACTTTTTTCATCTATAAGAAACACTTAAATTATAGTATTTAATTTGCTACTCAAAATAGCTATTTGAGATTTGTAGCCATATTATCCCAATTACAAATGGGAAGATCCCAAAACCACTAAGTACAGAGATGGAGAATATCAAACTTAGGCCATCTCTCCCCAAAGTTATTAAAAGTAACACATGTTAATGTCTCAGAAATACAACATAACATATGAAAGTGCTAATAAGTATGCTTTAATGCTAACCGAATGTCCAAACTTTAAACAAAGTTCGGTTGAACAATGACATTACCATTCTCATAAATATCTTGATATAAAAGATGGCTATTTACACAAGTTAAAAATAGTATTTTCATATTGTATGGTGATAGTAGATACCAGAATTAGTATTATCCTTCTTGTACTTTGGTCTTCCTATTAAGAATAATTTATAAGGATTATCCTTCCTAATACATTTCTAATTTCTGGAATTCCAGGAAAAATACAAGGGCTGATTTTCTAGTTCCCATGCAACTACTCTGCAGTGGAATTTCTGTCTTACCAAATTACATATTTCAGGTGAAAGCTGTCAATTAGGAAAATAAGAACAATTGAATTTATGCTTGCTTTAGATTTTTTATTCAATATACAATCATTTCTTCTTGTGACAGGGTGATGGGTAACACTGTTAGTTGATGAGGATGAAAAGAATATGAACAAATCAGAAGACTTCTAAGAGTGAAGAATTCATATAAACCATGAGAATAGAAGTCAAATACCAGGAACCTTATTTATTTGTTTGTTTGTTTATTCATATTTTGGTATTAGGGATTGAACCCAGAGGCACTCTAACACTGAACCACACCCCTAGCCCTTTGTTAAGTTTTTTGCTAAGTTGCTAAGGGCCTTGCTGAGTTGCTGATGCTGGCTTTGAACTTGTGACACTAATGCCTTAGCTTCCAGAGCCACTGGGATTACAGGCATACACCACTGGGGATCACACCTTTAAAAAGTGCTGATGTCCACCAAACTTCCTACATAGTAATTTTCAACCTGGAAAGAAACTCAGAGAGCACATTTCACTGACATTTTACCCAGAAGTAGCCACAAAGTGAGCTGTGGTGCTATTTCATTGCTAGAAATTGATGTAGTTCTTACTTACTAGATAATGTCTGTAAAATACCTTCAATAATGTGTATACATTATTCAGAAACATTTTCCCACCATAAATATGCATAATATTTCTTTATTACTAATCTGTACAGAAATGGAAGCTAATACTGATTAAGACAGGAAAGCATTTGAAGAATTACGGTCAATAATTATCTTCAATTTTTAAGTTGACTACAACTTATCTGTTCTCTATATTCTCCTTAGATTGTATACAAAATGAACAACCGATAAAGATTACTTACGGTCATGAGAATGTTACCCATTGACAATGCTGGGTTTACGTAGATCTGGAAGAGTACTGGGGAAACACATGGTTATGCAGTAAGTTCAAAGGCCTCTGTTCAGAGAGAGCCCTGTTCCTGCCTCACTAATGACCTGGTCTTGCCCAGTTCTAACAATTTAGTGATGTGATTTCCAAGGTCTCTCTCAACACTAAACTTATCCTGTAATTTCTTCTTTTGTAAATCAATTTTTTAATTTCCAAAATAAAATTTCTTATCCATCTCAGTTTCATCCAATGTATTCATTTTGTCTTAAAACTTTTAAGACTGTTCAAAGCAGCTGATCATTCATTTTGACCTTCTAGCATATGGCATAACTCTAAAATCACAATACAAATGACCCTTGTATTGACAAGAGTCAGGCAAATAAAATTTTATCTAATTAAAGATAGCTTACTTCAATTCAGCTAAAATGACCAGGAAAATTTAACTGGTCAAAAAAATTGATAGTGTTTTCAAAAGAACTAATTTTATGACTTAACAGTGTATTTGTGATTCTGAAAAATTTTGTGCTTAAATTATCAAGTCACTATTTTCATTTTCTATGATAAGTACAATTATGTTTATTACATTATCTCATTTACTGGGAGAATAATTCAATGCAGTTTCTTACTATTTTGAATACTTTACATGACTGATTGAACAGCTATTGGCATGTGGGGGAAAGTAAATACAAAGAATTCTGCCTTTATCCCAAAATTCAAAATATCAAATGAAAAAATTGACAGGCAAACTAGCAGGTTGTAATGTGAGGAATTCTCAAAGACAAACTGTGTTCAAAAAAACCCTAGTTTTTAAAAGAATTTTGTGGACACTCTGAAAATCTACTACCAAATACACAGCTAACATTTTTTTTTTTTTTATTTTTTCATGTTACTGTTATCAAAAATGAATTACTTTGGAACTTAGAAAATAATTCAGACTATACACAAGAAGAAAAAAAGAAGGAAAAGAGATGTTACAGAATGAATGCATTAATTTAATTACTCAATAGGCATTTACAGAACCATTATAACTGTTTTCAAAACCAACTATACATATATTAAAGTTTTAATTTTTGAACTGCATACTTTCAAAAATAGGAAAAAAAAAAGATAAATTAATATTAGTAAATTGCCCTGAAGTTGAGGAACTATGTAGGTGTCAAATGGCATATTTCTCTTAAAACAACTAAATGCTAATTGATTCTAAAGAAATCATGGATCTGAAATCAGAAATATTTATTTCTAAAGCTTTCATAAAGCCTAGTCAAAGACTAAAAGACTCTAAGCATTTGTAAGGTATGTTGACATTCTAAGTATCTTATGAAAAAAATAATATATTAAATGTCATGAATGTTCTTCCTGAATTGATAAACCAACTTCATATTTATTCAGTTTTAAAAGTTGGGCAATTATTCTTGATGCTAATGAACAATAACTTAATGAACATTGTCCTTATACTGAGTGTATACTCTGAAAAATTTTATGCATACTTTGAGAAACAAAACAAAAAATTGTTGATATACCTAAAGTTTTACTAAGCATCTTTCCTAGGCAGAGCAAAAATAACTTTTAACCTAGACTTATGACCTAGTTTAGGTATAGACATTTTTGCCTATTTCATAAACAACAACAAAGTCATCACTAACTAAATGAACTAAAACTCAACAATTTTCACAGAGATTAATTTTTCTAGTTTTTCTCAACAAATTTAAAGGAAAGTATGGGGGAGGGGGGACTGACTTCTGATTCCATACCTAATATGAGGCAGAATGGCAATTTGAACCCATGTCTTTTGATTACAAACCTAGTGACTATCCCACTATACAAGACAGCTACTTTCAAAACATATCTACAGTACAAGAGAAAATGATAAACTGTTACATTGTGAAACAAAATTCTGTTGGGAGTTAAATTTTTTAAAAAATGATTTCACCCGGGCGCGGTGGCGCACGCCTGTAATCCCAGCACTTTGGGAGGCTGAGGCAGGAGGATCGCGAGTTCAAAGCCAGCCTCAGCAATGGCGAGGCACTTAGTAACTCAGTGAGACCCTGTCTCTAATAAAATACAAAAAAGGGCCGGGGATGTGGCCCAGTGGTCGAGTGCCCCTGAGTTCAATCCCAGGTACCAAAAAAAAAAAAAGAAAAAAGATTTCAAAATGAGATGACCAGTTTCTGAACTTTAAGAATTCAGAATTAGCTTTTATGTACTTAATATATCATGTAGTAGAGAATCAATTGAAAACCCCCAGAAAAACTCTGAAAAAAGAAGAATCATCAGTTTAATAGAAAAGAGGATATAACATAGAGTCTCATTGATTAAAACAATGTAACATCAAATAAATTGAAAAATTAAAACAATGTAGCATCAAATAAATTGAAAAACGAATGGAATAGAAATGGAGGTGGGTGAATGATATAGGTGGCATTCAACTAACACTTTTGGAGTACCTCATGACCAATAGGAATAAGAATATAAATTCCACATGGAACAAATATATAAATGTAGAAAACAAAACCATACATTTTCAGAAAGGAACATGAGCAAACAAATATAATTTTGGAGATAATCTTATTAGCAATGGATCAAAATTCAGAAGCCATAAAACAAAACAAGAAGAACCCCAGAATTATAAGCACAAACTTCTGAGCAAAAACAAAACCACCAAAAAAAATCAAAATAAATGCAACAACTATGATATCCAAGAAAAGAGCTATTTTCCATGATAAGTAAAGAGCTCTTTAAAATCAATGATTAAAAGACCACCAACCCAATAGCAAAACAGGCAAATAATACAAATTGTCCAAAGCAAAGGAAAGGCTTGGTAAACAAAGAACCTTAGCATATTTCATTATAATAAAAATGGAATTTTCTACTACAAGGCGATAATAATATATTAACATATCAGATTGGCAAAAAAAAATCAAACCTTTCATGAACATTGTATGAGACAATGTCATTCATTCGTAAAGTTCTGTCCCTTAAAATGTTTTCCTGCTGATGAAGTTTGCCTCCTACCCTACTGACTTTATCTTAGATGTGTTATTTTCTTTGGTCAATACAATATGGAACTTTCTAAATGCATGTTTGATTTGATTAGTCATTTTGTTTTTGTTGTTGTTTTTGCCTTCCACCATGAAAATGGCATTCCCCAGGTAGAGGCTAGTTCATCAGCCTAGGTCCCAGAATGAGAGAAGACTTGGAGCCAAATGGAACCTAGCCCACTCCAATCAAGCCAACATGCAACTGACCCACAGCCAACCCAGAACCCTTATGTAACATATGCAAGAAAAAAAATTATAATCCACAGAGAGAGCAGGGTTGTTTGTTAACACAGCAAAAGCTTACAAACACGTACAGTCTGTTTGTGACTTATGGAAGAGGCACTCTCATATATTACTAGAAGAAATGTATATTGATACAAGCCTTATGGACAGCAATTTGGAAATAGCCAACAAAATTACAAATGCAATTTCATTTCTGGTAATTTATGTCAGAAATATGCTTTCACATGTGCAGAATTTTATATATTCAAAGTGAATCACTCTACAACAGCCTGTAATATCAAAGGATTGGTAACAACCCAAAGGTCCAATAATCAAAATAAAACAACACCATGGAATACTATACAGCTATACATTTGTAAATTTATTTTTAAAAGTTAAATATAAATCAATCAAATAATTCAACAGACATATAATTATACTAAATAGGCCTGAGTGGTTGTCTATCAACTTTATACAGAATTTCTTAAATTCAGACAGCAAACCTAGACAGATGTACTTTCAGAGGCCTGTGAGTAATTACATATTTTTTATCATTAAAATTAATTTAACTGCTAGAAAGTCCAAAACTTACGTTCATAATGATACACCTCAATTTAAACATATTTGCATAAAATACGTTTCAGAAATAAATGTTTAACTGAAATTTGTAGACCTAGTAAATACATTCTTGGGTATATATAAATTTTAGGATATAATTCAAATTTTAGAGATAATTGGTATTTGTAAACTGAAATTCTTCACCACAGTCTGTATAACTCTATATGTTCTGGCCTGATTTCCTTACACAGTCTTATCTCTCCCTACATATCAAAACTTCACGTATATTGCACTGATAGAGTTATGGCACAAGGCTTGTAGCTGTTTCCATCCATGATTATGTCTGAACTATACATTACTCCTGGGATATCTTCCCCCAACTGATCAGGCCAATTTCTACTCATTCTCAAAGATTTGTAATTATTAGTCCCTACTGGATTCCTGTCATTCTTATTCCATAATACCCACTAGATCATAAAATCACATCATTTGACTCTACGCTCAGTAAAGATGGATGCTTGTCTTTCACCATTGTATTTTAAGACCACTGAAGGCATTGAAATACCATGGCATTCTCTATCTTGAAACATGAATTGTATGAATATACTTTGTATACAAATAGTGATATGCAAAAATGTGCTCCATATGTGTATTATGAATTGTAATGCATTTTACTGTTATATACAACAATTTCGAATAAAAAAAAAATCAGGACATTGGGTGTGTAAGCTCCATTATTATTAGGTAATTTTATAATATCTTCCCATCTTCAACTTTACATCTAAGTTAAATATTACTTCCTCAATGAAGCACACCCTAGATGGGGATTAAAATGTAAGAAATGATGTGAGATGGAGTGCCAAACTGCAGCGACAACAGTGCTATTATTAACAGAAATTTGGAAGTTAGGGCATTTGGATAGGCAAAGTGATGATCTGTTTCGAATCTGACATAATGGTAGAACACCTCTTAGAGGTTTCTAACTTAGTGATTGAAACTGAAATGCTGAAATTTAATTGCAAACTGAAATTGTGTAAATAAAAGGCTATCTGATAAGGTGAATAAAGTTTAAACTTTATTTAAATAAGGTGAAGAAAGTATAAACATCAAGAGTTAAAGAATAAAAAGGCCTATTTAAAAAGCCATTGATTTTGGCAAGTTCTCACTGGTGAGAGATAACTCTTTTTTTTTTTTTAATTTTTTTTATTATTTATTTACTTATAACTCTTAAAAGACCAGGAAAACAGCGTTCATCTCAGGCAAAATGGAGCCCTAAATTCTACAGCCCTCCCTGACCACACTCTGTCAACACACACATATACACTTGCAAATGTTCCATTGCTTTGCATAAGAAAGACTTTAGAAAGGACAGGGGTTTCCATATTAGGAATTACATCAGAAAAAGAAAAGTATCAACAGAAGGCATACTCCAGGAAAATATATATTAGTGAGAGAAAAAAAAAATGCTGAAATTAAAAAAAAAAAAAAAAAAAAAACTAACATTTTTTGAGAAAAAATAATGGACTAGCATTTGCTTTCATAACATAATGGACCTCTTTATTAATTTCATAATGGCAGTAATCCCTGTCAAATACAACTGCCATCCCATTTTTCCATGGGGCCAGATGCTATTTTGGCAATTAGGCAGTCACTGCCATTTTGATTGCATTTAAACTGATCAAGTATGCAATTGCCCATTGTTGTCCTTTTCTTCTACTAGAAATGATTTGAATCTTATTTTTGATCTAAAAATATTCCATTTATATCTCTTTGTTGATAGATTTTCCTGTTGCTTTATTTCAATGTCCTGTAGAAATCATTACTGACATTATGCCAAGGGCTGAACCTCATAAGCAACCTGAGCGTTTTGATTCACTCAAAACGAAACCCACAATTCACTAAAAGAAAATATAATGATTCTGTCCAATTAAACTGTTAAATTAAATGGAGAGAATCTAATGATTTTCCTTTATCATTCTGATATTCTAGAAGCAAGGCAAAGGAACAATAAGTACTAACACATATGTAAAAGATGTCCAATCTTTTATGGTTTAAGGAAAACAAGCACATTCCTTCATAAAAATATAAACTGCACTATTTTATAAAAGGCAGACTAATGGATACATTTATGTTCAAAAAAAAAAAAAAAAACTTCTAAGATATATTTAAATGAACTCTTAACCCAATTAAACAAACAAAAAGCTATTTTACTCAAAGGTTGCCTGAGCGCAAAACTAGTCATGAAAATTTCAAATAAGATAGCAGTCATGTTCCTATCATTTCAAAACAACATGTTTATCTTATTTCTATTTCTTTATAATTCTTATCAAATACATATAATTATGTTTTTCTGTCACATGTATGCTATTCTGGCTGCATAACTATAGTTTAAAAAAATTAACAGTAGATGTGACATATACTCAAAAGAGCAAATTTCAGTATCAGAGAGAACTAGACTGGTTAATTTAATAATCTGAATTTAGAGAACTTTCAGGGATATGTTCAATAGGATCACAACAACTACCTTATCCTAAATTTCTTATTTATGTATGCATGAATGAATGAAGTACACAAAGATGAGAGACTCTAAATTCTTCTCAGTGGATAGCTTTTGCATTTGAGGTGAAAACTATTTTAAATAAGCACTCTGAAAATAAAACAAAGCTGCTCGTAAACTACTTATAACTGGTTAAAATAATAAAAATTTAAGCAGTTGTCTTTGAGCTTTTTAGTCTCAGAATAGTTCCTCAAAAACAACACAAAACATACAAAAATTTTAGAACAGACATATTACAGAGTAGAGGTGATTGTGTGTGTGTGTGTGTGTGTGTGTGTGTGTGTGTGTGTGTGTGTGTAGGGTTTGCAGCAGAGTTGAGATAAATGATTATTCTACCAATCTCTCTCTCCATAGCATACTCTGACAAACATCACACTGAAATAATTCTAAATGGCTGCAGAAATGAATCAACTTATGCTATGAGAGATAAATATTATTTTAAAGAATTTAAAATAGATACTCATAAATATAACACATACCATTAAAATGCCTTAATTATCACAAGTTTGCCTTTTTCCCTGTTATTATTTTTTCACTGTCTCAATACACTAAATGACTATAAATGTCACCATATTTCATATTTCCCATAATTCACATGTATTCCTCAGAAGAGACATTTAATATATATCCTTTATTCACTTTGCATCCATTCCCTGGAACCCCCCCCCCAAAAAAAAAAATTAGATTACTGTTGTATGCTTTCTTGAAAGAAGCATAGTTGTCATCCTGTTAGCATAGGGGTACCAATATATGTCCACATTATACAACATGTTCACATTTCCCTCAAGGCCAACCTTGAAAAGGTGACTAACATAATATACTCCTAGAGAAGACTGTGAATGCTTAGAAGTATAAACTCCAGAACAACAATGCATGCTTCCCTAAGTGTTTGCTATGTGCTTTATTACTGCTATTTGTGAAAGTAATAGACTAGGTAATTCAGTACGATCACTTGCCTATGTGTTTTGCAAGCACTTAAAGTACATCAAATATAGCAAAAATGGCTTTGACTATTTTAAATAAAAATGTATTTGTGTCCAAATTAGTAAACATATACAAGTATCAGTAAATATTTAAATTAGAAACATATTCACATATTTCCACTAACCGTGGCTCACCTTAAGAAAGGAGTCTTGGTAGCAACCCATAACAGAAAGCCAACAGGTTGATTTGGCTTTAGCAAAAATCTAAACCTGAAGGAGCAGTCACCAGGAACACAGACCTCCACCCAGGCCAGGGTGAGAGCCAGAGTGATGCTCCTTGGACTTCCAGCAGCCCCTTGAGCAAGGCAGGAAGGGAATGTGCTGGGTGTGCACTGCTGTGCATGTCAATATTCACAACCATTAATGAGCCCTGTGATCTATGCCAGCTATTTCAGAGCAGATGGATTATCCTGATGGTGGCACTGCCTGTCAACTGGCCTTCTTGTGGAGCCTATGAAACTGTCCACACTCAGTACCCAGAACTAGGGGCTGGGGGTGAGCCATCTTCAGTGACCTGAAACTCCAAGCATGACCTTGAGTCTGAGTGTGTGCAGACCTGCGCTGCCATGTTTAAGGTAAATGCTTACCTGTCAATCAACTAGTCCTTTGGTTTTACTTGATGAGAAAAGAGCATGTTAGGCTACTGTCATATTCTGCCTCCATCACATCAGTCTTTGTGGTTAGATGGTGATGGGGTCATCAGGCACAAAAACCAGAGGTAAAGCACCCAGCACTGGACAACTTTCTTATCTGTAGATGGGATGAGGGTTCACAATCCCCTTGTGGTGCTCTCTTAGCATAACAAAAACAACTACTCTGCAGACATTCAGACTTAGGTGGTAGATCTTTGAATTCCTAGAATTGACTTTGTAGCAACTTGAGTCCAGATTACGGTTCTATTCAGCTGTAGAAATATCTGTGTGGTCTGTCACTTGATGCAGTTAATGTCATTATTTATTCAAGATTTCAAAGAAGCAACATAAATGACCTTCACAAAGAAATATTCAGTTCTTCAAAGTTGAGGGGTACGTGTGTGAGGCAAGATGAGATAGAAGTTCAATACTTAAAAAATAAAATAAAGTTAATCCGCACCACCATCACTACTACATTTCTTGAGGAAAATTCAGTAATGAAAAAAGCAAGAGTGAACTCATCAAGAGGTTTGTTTGCATAAATGGTTAGTATTGTTTTCTTTTGTTTGTTTGTTTTTTCCCCCAGAAAGGGTGAAGAAACAAGTTTGTTTCTGTTTAGGTTGAAATGAAAAGGCAGGAAATTTGGGGCCAGGAGATTGTGATTTTCACCATAAACTCTAATTAATATGTTTTATGTTGGGATGAA
Source organism: Tamias sibiricus (assembly GCA_025594165.1). Lineage (NCBI taxonomy): Eukaryota > Metazoa > Chordata > Mammalia > Rodentia > Sciuridae > Tamias > Tamias sibiricus. The sequence continues at coordinate 87,738,992 of CM046661.1, forward strand.
AATTAATACATAAAAATTAAGTTGATTTAAGTAAAACATTTCATCTGGTCAGAAGTGAGATCAAAGAAACATATTGAAGAAAAATACATTGAACTACCCAGTACAGTTAAAATTTTATTAATTTAATTAGCAAACGGGCCAAATTCTGAGCTTTAACACTTTATATACAATAACAGCCAGGCCCATTTTCATATTATATATTTAAATATTTATAATATGCCTACTGGGTACAGTTGCTCTTCAATATACAATGAGATTATGCCCTGATAAACCCACCTAAAATTGAAAATGTCATAAATCAAAATGCATTTAATACACCTACCTTACTATTCAGCCCCACAGTTCACTGCAGAATATCAATTTTTTTAACCCTGCGATCACATGACTGACAGGGAACTGACTGGGAGATGTTGAGCCTGCTGCTCAACATCCTGCAAGACAGGTATGGCATAGCACTAGCCTGGGAAAAGATCAAAATTCAAAGTACGGTTTCTGTACTTCATATTGCTTTTCACACCATTGTGAATTTGAAAAAATCATAAGTTGAACCATCATAACTTGGAGACCATCTGTACATAGTTACCTACAATAGATATATATCGAGTTATATGCAGAAATCTCAGAAGCAATATAATATAGTGAATAGACACAAACATTTCTTGTGTCAAGTCAGAGAGCCCAAGTTCAAGTTCTAGTTCTGACCTATAATGTCTCCAATCTTCAGTTGCCTTTCTAAATTGAGGGTAATAACAATACCTTATCATAAACCTTCCAAAGATAATACACATATTTAATATTATAACATAAACAAAAAATGCTTTGTGAACTGTAAAATGCAACATAAGTGTTAGGAGTTACTGCACCCAATAAAGTATTGTTTGTAAACTTATAAAAGTAACTTTAGTGTCTAAAACAAGTCACACAACTTCCTTTGTAAAATGACCTCTTTCAGTACTACTACTCTTCATATCAGTGATTACATTTTCCTCTTGAGTGAATCATGCTGAAAAGAGCAATAAGATGCTTTCTAGCAGCTGCATGTTTAACCCATAGTCAATTATTTTCAGATTGTTTGTGCTGCATACAATGCATACCATGAGAAAAGAAACAAAAACATTAAGCATCTGAAATGAGCTTTTAAATGTTAAGATTATTTAAGCATTTCATTTATTATACAATTTGCATGATGTATAGCAGAAGCATACACACACTGTAAGGAAATGAATTTGAAAAGTCGACACTAGGTGGGTCCATAGTGATGAACTGAACATTTAAAATAGTAATGTGAGAAATATATGTGTTTAAAATAGATTCATTTCAGCACAAAAAGCCAATTGTAACTGAGCAAAATGAAAAGCTCAACTGATATTTTTGAAAGGCATATTGAATATACATAAAAAGGAAATATAATCAATAACTATGAAAAATGTTTTAAACTATTTCTTAATCTAGTGACTTAGTATCCTGCAAATAAGTTTCTTTTTGTAAAATCAAATATACAATATGCAACATGTAGTAAAAGTAGGAAGACAGATACAAAGTCCACACATTATCTAGACCCTATTAACATATAACACACTTGCTGTGCAAAGATTAATCATAGTAACATTCTATTTTACACTACTACTTTTGCCAGTATGGTCTATTCTACCAACTAGCAAAGGAATGAAGATGTAATCACTCTCTTCCTCCACATAAAAGAGAAGCTAACAAACTTTCTGTTGATTCTCTTTTCTTTTTTTCTTTTGTTGAAACAACTTTATTGAAGTTTAAATTGCATATGTATAGTTGACCCATTTAAGGTGAAATCATACAGTTCACCTTATAAATAAATAAATCTTCTTTGGTATATGACATGGCTTATTTTCAAAATTTTTCATTATATTATAAGATTTGCTATTTCAAGTGTACAATTCAGTGGCACTAATTATATTCACAATGCTGTGCAACCATTATCACTACATATTTCCAAAACATTTTCATCACCCCAGAGACTTCTGTAACCAGTAAACAACTCCTTATTCCTCTTCCCCCAGCCTATGGTAATTTCTAATCTACCTCTTGTCTCTATAAATCTGTCTGTACACACATTTCACATTAAGTGCAATCATACAGTGTTTGTCCTTTGGTGTCCGGTATATTTCACCTAGCATGAAGTTTTCAAGGTTCATCTGCAATGTAGCATGTATCATTTCTTTTCATGACTGAATAATATTGTGTTGTATGAATATACAGCATAGTGTTTATCCATTCATCTGTTGATGGACATTTGGGTTGTTTCCAGCTTTTGGCTATTGTGAATACTGCTACAATGAACACTGGTGTACAAGCATTTGTTTAGGTCCTTGTTTTCAGTTTTTTTGAGTATATAATTGGGAGTGAAACTGCTGGGTCATATGTCAACTCTACATTTAACTTTTTAAGGAACCACCACAATCTTAGGTAGCATTCTGACCAGCAAGGTATGAGTGCTCTAATTTTTCCATATCCTTTCCAATATTTTATTCCATTATTCCTACTAATATTTTTAAATCCAACATTGTAGGTTTATCAACTGAATCATTTTTGTTCAAGAAACACAGATTTATCCATGGAGATATCAACTGCAATTTCCACTGTCCCTTCCCCTGTAGTGGATTTACTCTTAAAATATATAACTTAAACATGTAAACTAGATCTTTGATTTATAGAAGGCAGTAACTGTGCAGATAATTTTTTACATTTCCCCAAGTATAGAACTTAAATGTAAATATCATAATCTGTTACTTGAAAAAATAATCAAGTGCTTACTGAATAATTCTTGTATTTTATGAATAAAAAACTATAATCTCAATTCATTCCTTTATTCTTCTCAAGTATGTTAATTATTTTGCCAATTAACAGGTTTGGGAAGGGGAAAAACTCAACAGATTGAGAGCTGCTGCATGCTAACCATTGTTCAAACACTTTATGCCACTATACTACATATTTCTCCAATAGATAAAATAAGTATTTATTATCCCCATTTTATCAATGAAAAAATTGAAGCTCTAAAAATTATGAGTAGAATTAAAATAAGTTAATGCTTCTCAAAAATTTAATGCTGTATTTCTTTCTTGCATCGAGTAAACATGTATTAGGCTTTCAAACAAGTCTTATATAGCATCCCAAAATATAAAAGATAAAAATTATACTGCTTTGATCAAAGGATGGGGTAAAGCCAAAATACCCACAAGGAGACCTTAACCTCTAAGGCTAAATGAAGGACTGCAGTTCAAAATAAAAAAGACTAGTGATATCAGTGTTCCCTCAAGCTATAATATCAATTGAGTATTTCTACTTACAAGTCAGAAACTGATTATAAATTTGTTAGGGTAAGTCAGATTACAAAACTAAAAAGCAAAGTCACTAAAAATATCCTGTAGAAATCCTGAAATTTTCTCCTTTTATTTATTTTTATGGATTTTAATTGAGGCCATTATTTAAATTGAAAATAATTATGTAAATATGGGATATAATGTATGTTTTGACCTATGTATACATTGTAGAAAGATTAAATCAAGCTAACTAAGAGATCGATCACCTCACTAAAATTTTTGGCAGTGAGAGTTTTAAAAACTCTATTAGAAATTTTGAAATATATATTATTTTAAAATACAATCACCATAGTACTCATTTATGCAGTCTAACTATAACTTTGGACCCTTTGAGCAACATCTTCCCTCTCTCTCTCTCTCTCCACCCCCACGTCTGGTAATCAACCACCTTTTCACTCTTTGTTTCTATGAGATGAACACTTTTAGACCTCACATACAAATTAGATCATACAGTATTTCTTTCTGTGCTTGGCTTATTTATTTAGCTAATGTGCTTCGGATACACCCACACTGTTACAAATGACCAGAATTTCATTCTTTATTAAGGATGTATACTACTCCATCATGTATGTACACCACTTTTTTTTTTTTCTTTTTGTCCACTCATTTACTAATAGACTCTTGAGTTGTTTCCATATCTTGGCTATTTTGAATAATGCTTAAATCAACGTGGGAATCTGAATATCTCCTTGACTTCATGATTTCAATCCCTTTTTTCTCTTCATATTTTGGGTGTACTTATTGACACCATTATTGTTTACCTTATATGATCCAGACAAATTTTACACTGTCTTTCCAAGTTAAAAGAAAAAATGTGTGTCACACAGAAAAACTAATAGCATTACAAGATGAAGGGATTATAGCAAAAAAACCATTATAGATAGATAAATTCATAATGAATTTATCTTTCTTTATAAAATCTAGATTAAATCTTTATAGAGTTAGATCCATTCTTCAGTTCTCCAAAACCAACCAGGCTTCTGGGCTGCAATAGCAGGAAGATACTATAAGTAAGAGAATGAATCATTTTGGAAGAAAACAAAAGAGAAATGTAATTTGTGGGATCATAATTTTAAAATGAATGGATTGAAGCAGAACAGGGAAAGAAATGGGGGATAAAGTTTCTGTAATGGGAAAATTAAGAAAACTCTAGTAACAAAAATGAAGTTTTAAGGGAAATTTCACAGAGAAGAAAATTTAAAATCTGTTATGAGAAAATAAGTGAAGACAAAATATTAAGGAAAAAATGTTCAGGAAATGTATGGGAAAGGACTTATAAATGCAGGGTGACAAAAAAGAAATTAATATCTCAATTTGAAAGTAAATCACTTCTATTTGATGATAAGGTTAACATATTAACTTGTTTCACTATACAGATGCTCCTCAGCTTACAGTGGGTTTAAATCCCAATAAATTCATAGCAAATTAAAAATATCTTTTAGGTTCAGATGGGCCTATCACACCTCACCTGTTAAACAGCATAGTTTGGTAATACACTATACTGGAGAGTATTGGTTGTTTCCCTTCATGACTATGTGGTAATTGAGAGTCACTAGCCCAGGAAACGATCAAAGCTGAAAGCACCAAGTATAGTTTCTATTGATTGTGTATGGCTTTTGCACAATTATAAAATAAAAGATATTATAAGGCAAATCATCCTAAGTCAAACCATTGTTAAGTTGGAGATTTTTATCAAATTTACTATCGGGTATAATAATAAGTGGAATTAATTTGGATTAGTTTCTAATACCTAAAGTAGGCATATTAGATTCCTAGTCACTAAAAATAGTCAGATAGCCTAATGTCGAAAAATTTCAAGTATTTTATCTTAAATAAAAAGATTTGCAAAAATCTTAAAATGTTGCATAGCAAGCGAAAAAGCACCAGCTAAGTCTTTTATTACTTTCTTACTGACAGCTCAATACAATAACAATAGTCACACAAGACCCAATTCTTAAGATTTCTTTAGATGAATTTGCTGTATAAATAGATATATTTTAAATTCAAAGTAAGATTAAGTGTAAAGCTTGAAAGACCAACGGCCAAATCATTGATCAGAGACATATTGATTCTTCATGTATCCAGACACAACTTTTTTATTTATTTATTTTTAAATCATCTGTATTGGTTGGTTGGGTAGTTGTACTGAATGCACTATGGTTGTTTTGTCTTTATTACAGTTACTATTGCCTACTGTGAACCACATGTATTACAGAAGCCAAACGGTCTGGGTTCACATTCTGTCTCTGCCACTTATGAGCCATACACCATGCCTCAGCTTCCCCATGTTAAAAGTGAGTATGACAGAACAATCCCCACTTGATAAGGTTATTTTAAGAACAAAATCAATGAATATACATAAAATACTTAGAAAAATGCCTGCATAAAATGTCTGTTCTCTACAAGGTTTGCTATTATTAAAGACCAGAAAGGAAATCTATAGTTTTATATTGTGAAACTTGTATTTAGCCCATCTTATTACTTACCCTAACAAAAGATAATCCTTCTTCAAAGACTTATAAGCAAAGTCCTGATGGGTAAATTAGAATTGACATATTGTTTCCACTATCGACATCAGCCTCATAATATAATCAATATAACTCACTGTAGCGATTAAGCACAACAATGAGCAAAAAATAAATATTTACATTTAATGTAAATTTATAAATTTAAACAACAACCTATTTTTTTACCTCTTTAAATAGTTGATTTTAAAATAAAAATAGAGTGGTTTAAATTCTTTCAGAGTGTAGAACTCAATAAAATCCCTGAGTAGTTATAAAATACTATGCTCTAAACTAATCATAGAAGACACTATTCTCTCTGGAATTACATAAACCTAAAACCTATTTGTCAAAATTATTAAGACACTGATACCACACAGTTTGACAAAGCTTGGAAAAATGGTTGTATGGCCTCTCTAGCACTTTTAGTCACTTATAGACTGTCTTTAAACAAAGGTAAAAATTTGACCACTCAAAATTTACATTTTATCACTCTAAATCTACAAAGAAGGAGAACTAATAGGACTAAAGACTGAGAAAGGAGAAAAATGATAAAGGTTATCCAAAAATCCAAAATTTGAAATACTCTAAAATCTGAAATTTCTCAGCACTAAAAGGATACCACATGGAAAATTCCATACCTGATCTCATATGCCAGATCACAGTTGAAACAAAAGCACAGCACGCTAAAAACATTGTATAAAATTACCTTCAGGCTATGTGTGTGTAAAACATAAATGAATTCCATGCTTTGACAAGGGTCCCTCCCCGAGATACCTTGATATGTATATGCAAATAGTTCCCAGTCTAAAAAGATAAAAATTTGAAACAATCCCAAGCATTTTGGATAAGTGATTCTCAACCTGTATATTAAAGAAAGGTGAAGATGCATAAAAGGTAGTTGAAAGTGCTAAAAACAAAATATATGTGATTATTTTATATAGACCACCATGGTGAGAAAGGAAGGAGGAACAGATGCTTTTCTTGTTCTTCTTAAGCCATGGGTTTCCCATGCCTTTTAGTTCTAACCCTATGAGAATTGTAGTCCAGATACTACCTTGTGATTAAATACTTTTTTGTTGGCTGGTCTGGTTATTCAAACACAATTCGTAACTTTATTTCTGTAAGAAAACGTGTTGTGAATTCCAAGTTCCAAACAAACTACTTGAAACAACCTGTTCGCAAGTTTGGGACAGCTTGCATACTGTATGTTTTGAATTTAAGAAGTTAAATGACATATTACTGGATAAAACTTATTAGGACATGTGACTTATATAACTATTATTAATCTTCAGTAAATTCTGCTGAAGAATCCAAAGGTGTGCTGAAATTTAATTTAAACCTCTGCAAAAGTTGCCTGGCAAATTTCCAAGAACAGATTGACTCACGATATTTTCAATGTCCAAAAATTTGTCTTTCAGTCATAAAGTAAAGAAAGCCATGTTGCATATTTCAACACTTATGTCTTCATCTTAAATAAATATGAAGTTTAAATGTAGCCAATATCAAAACCAACTCAATGAAAAATATCAAATTTTAAAACTACTTTTGATTTGTTTTTAATATAGGAAATAAAACTTTGGAGTTAATAATAAAAGGCTTGGCCAACATTAATTGTACACAAAATCTTGAGACTATAGATGTGATATCAAGCTTCACAAAATACCACACCTGTTATTGCTATACATCATTTTTCTGAACTGCTTAATGTCCTTTAGCATCATTACCCAATTATTTTCCACATTAGGAAATATTTGTTGTCAATCTAAATGATAGGAAATTAATTGCCTTTATCATAAGCTCTCTAGCATCAACCAGTGAAAACTGATTTTCTTTCCCTTTCATTGTAGGTTACTCATCTACCTTTTAATTATGTTGCTTATTTGAAATTTAAGACTGGCCAACACTAACAGAAAGTTACTGATTTTTGTATACTTATGAATGAATTAAACATAATTTCCCACATACTCTACTCAATTATTCATCACCTTTAGATACTACCTATAAAAAGTAAAATGTTTAGAAAACTTACACTTCATCTCCATTGTTCTATCCTCCCTATGTTTTTAGGTGTATTTTTCTCCTTAGTTTTATTAGCCATTGCCTTTTTTAATTTAAATATTATACTTAAATGATCTTTACTTATCAATTAGAGAAATACCTATTTACTCCCTCTATGAATAATTAATAAATAAATGTTTTTTCCACTTCTTCTCCTTCCCCTCAATAAAATTTTAGCCATAAGTGTATTTTGTGTTATGAAGGTTATCTATTCATATTCTATTCTGTCACTTCATGTAGTACAAATTAAAAAAATATGAATTTACCTCATGGAAAAAAATGTAATCCTACACCTATATTATTTTTCCTTTCTGAAGGGGAATTTCCCAAACTTTCAAAATCTAAGGAATTCTCTTGCTCGCTTGCTTCCTTCTCTTCTAATGACCATACTTAGCTTCAATATGTACCTGCTTTCAACACATTTCTTTATCTAAGATTCCTTTGTTTTTCTTGAGAGAGTGAAGAGTAAGTAAACTAAGCTATTACATGATTGAAAGTATCTTTTATATAATATAAAATAAGGTTAAATATCTTTTTTCCTTCTAACTTTGAGGACATGGCTTCATTTTCTTTGAGTATTCACTGTCATTAATGAAATTTAATGTTCATAATATTCTCATTCCTTTAAATGCTACATTCTTCCATATTTTTAATTTTTGGAGGAGTATAAGGTATAAAATCTCAATAGCATATGTTAAAATGTAGAAATAATCTTCTGCCCTGTTTATGACTATCATTGATATTGGGAGGTAACATCAATAAGGAATTCTGGGAGATATTTAGGGAAATGTTTTAAAATACATCTAAAAATTTCCATTTTTTGTTATCTTATCCCTAACATGTTAACAAATTTTGTCAAAATGGCAATAGTTCTGGTTTATTCCCATCTAGCATTTTAGACAGAAAGATAAAGGACCACTGCTTTTATCCCCCTCTTTCTCCCTTAACATGTTATGATGTATCTATTCTTTGTCTGTACCTCTCCCCAGAGGAAACCTGTGGCTCCTGTGCTACCCCTTGGCCCAAGTTTTAGTACAAACAGCAACAAGGTCATCCTTTGGGAGGTCAGCCTATGGAAGACCTGGCAAGCCCTGTCAGTGGCTTGGGCTGTTTGGGCAGGAATCCCTGTTTATGTGTTCTGAAGAAAATAGAGGGATAGGGTCTTATGTCGGTGTGGGCATGCTCCCTGGGCCCCTCATATGTCCTCCTTTTGCAGAGTAGCATGGCCATAACAGAGGTAACATGGAACCCTCTAAATATCCCAGTACTGAAGCTGAATCTAGTACAGTCTATTTTAAGGGATTTTTACAACAACTTTAAATTATATCTAGATGACAGGGACCCTCAACCAGTAGCCAGGATCTGGTACTAGGTCTCCAAGTCTTACTTGACTGGCTGCATACTTCCTCTAAAGATCTACCAGAATTCTTTGTGGAGAACATGGAAGATGTTAGCCTCCATTTAGGAATTTTATTAATATGTCTTCCCTCATCATATCCCTAGTTTAAAGAATTGTTGAAAATTTTTCTTCTTGGGAATTCAAAGTTTTAACAAAAATGAAAAACAAGAAAACAAAACTTTTTTTTTTTTTTTTTTTTTTTTTTTTTTTTATCGAAATGAAAGAATACTTTTAAAGTGGTGGTGCTGGTGGTGGCAGTTAATAGAAACGAAAGTATATAACAGCCATGAGACAAATGTTAACATCCAAATTTTGTTAAGATATGGATCATAGACTCCTTAAGATCTGTTAGGAATAATGATCAGTAACTGATTTATGCTTTACTTATTAGAATTTTTTTCCAATAGCATTTCCTGATTTTTTTTTTGGGGGGGGTACTAGGGATTGAACTCAGGGGCACTCGTACCACCGAGCCACATCCCCAGCTCTATTTTGTATTTTATTTAAAGAAAGAGTCTCACTGATTTGCTTAGTGCTTTGCTTTTTTGCTGAGGCTGGCTTTGAACTCCCCATCCTCCTGCCTCAGCCTTATGAGCTGCTGGGATTACAGGCATGTGCCATCATGCCCAGCTGCATTTCCTGATGTTTAATGTCCCACATTCTAGTCAGTGTTAGACCTTGGCACTAAACAAGAGTGATTGTTTACTTGTGATTATGATTGTTTACTGAGAGAGATCAATTACTAATTGGTAACACATGTATAGTATGTATACATACATTACTTGTCAACAACTTGATTCTAGTTTCTGATTCAGTTCAATTTTTGTGGTGCTGGGGATTGAACCCAGGGCCTTGTGCATGCAAGGTAAGCACTCTACCATCTGAGCTATACCCCCAGCCTTCAGTTCACTTTTAATTGAATGAGTTCTTCAAAAATTAATTGTGAGTGAAAATATAGGTTACAATTTGTTTGTTTTTGCTTTATCTTGTTTTTGAAGATTTTATTGTTTATGTCCTCAAGAAGCTAAGAGATATTATCAAAGTAATATGCACTTTCAAAAATTCTCACTTCATATCTAATAGTTACTCTTCCCAATTCATAAATGTAATCCCTTATTGTCTAGTTGACTCAGTAATTGCTAGGAAAAATTAATTTATACAGTGATATATAAAAATATTGTATGTGTCACCATAATATTTATTGCAACAATTTATTATGACATATAATATTGATTTAATAATACTTATCAATAATTGATATACTATAGTTCATTTTATAAAAGTGTTCAGCATACAGAATATTTATTGACGTGTGATCGATGGAGAGATGTACATGAGAATGAGTTCCTTAAGAAGGTAGTGAGTACTTAAGAAAAATTTGAGTTAGAACTCTAATTCTAAGCTTTGGGAAATGCATTTGGAAGAAAGTCTTTTGAAAGAATATAACCATACACTGTCTGCTCTTCCTAAAATCCCATTTTCATGATCTACACAGCATGTTTCTTCCTATCTCAGAATTTTCACCCTAGAGCCAGGAGCCAGGCCAGATCTACCTTGGAGATAGGAAATGATTGGACACTTATAACATTCAAGTGAATATAGCTTTTTCACTTCCCTCGTAGGGTGTATATAGTGTGGAGAACTAAGTAGTAAAAGTGGAGAGTAATCATGGCTCATTTTTTCATAAGTGTATGATTCTCCCAAATCTCCATTCAGAGTTCTGTATGAATGTGTCCAAAAGTGTTCTGCTAGGATACAGTAGTCATTCATTCTCAATAAACCAGATATGTAACACAGTATGTAGTCTGTGGTAATCATGGTTTGGTGACTGAGAGACCTGGTCCCAGGCACTGATAGTAGAGTTTGTGTTACCTACCCTACCTGTTTCTTAAAGAAGTACTATTCAATAGAAATACATCTGGAAATCACATATATAATTTTAAGTTTTCTAAGTAGCTATATTAAAAACATAAAGGAAAAAGGTGAAAATTATTTTAATAATTTGATCTAATGTAGCCATAATGTAATAAATAAAATTGATATTAAAATAATAATTTTTAAATTCATTTTTTACCAATCCTTTGAATCCCATGTAAAGTTAGCATATCTCACTGTGAACTAACCATATTTGGGTGCACAAGAGCTAGTACCCACTGTTTTTGGCAGCAGCCACTGGCTACTTTATGGGAGAGTACAGAAGGTATATCATATTCTCTCTTTGCAAAGACCATTTAAGTTCTTACAAATCACCGGTCCAGTGTAGTCAAGATCCTGGGTTAATTTTGGAGAGCAAAATGCAGAAAATAGTTACATTTGCTAGTCAGTGGAATCTGCATTCCACTTATCTGAAGTGGGCAGACAGCAACATACCCATGGCTATATATCAGTAATGGAGCATTTGAAAAGATGCAGTGGTACTGCAGGGATGTTTAGGCATCCCCTTCTCCCCTGTGAAAGTTGTGCTTCCCTGAGCACAACTTTCACTCTCCAACCTAGGTTGCATAGCTCTGAAGCTCAATTCATGCTTTCAGATTGGAAGTTAAGTTTCACCTAAGCATCACTATGCCATTATGGTATAAGAATAATCATGGGGTCAGAATACTGGTCTTTGGGTCTCATGTCTCTCATCTGAGGTCTCATGAGCAGTTAGCAGCAGAAGAAACAGTTTTTCCTCATCTGTAAAATTAATGGTTGGGCAAGATGAACTGAGAAGATGCTGAAATTGCATGATTATTGACTAAGTAATTAAATACCAGGAACTTATAATTCTAATTCATTGACTAAATGCACTCAAACCTTATTCAGAATTATAGTAAGTGAATTCTAAAACAATAATGAGAAGAATATATGAAATGTTGTTTCAGTAAAGATCTATTTTAAAAATTTTAATACATGGGTGTGTGTGTGTGTGTGTGTGTGTGTGTGTGTGCATGTACATGTGTCCATGGGATGAATGGTGACCAATAAAAATTTACGAAGCAGATTTCTCTTAAATTGTCCTAATTTATGATCAGCCAAATTATTTTATGCAGAACAGGGGAAGTTATTTTTAAGACAAAAGTTCACCAAATATTGCCCTCCAAACATATTTTAAGATAAAGCAAATTGAAACAAAAATTAAACAAAAAGGAAAATTAAAACATGAAAATAAATTTCAATGTGCAGCTTGGGAATTCAGAATTTGCAAGAATGATCTGAGGCAACAGCAGAATTTCTAAACTATTTTTTGGCTCTGAGAGGATTGGTCCAGAGGAAAAACAAAAAAGAACTAACCCGTCCTTTGACTTTTCTCCATAGTTCATTCTTTTTTTAAAATATTTATTTACTTTAGTTGTACACAATGCAATGCATTTATGTTTATGTGGTGCTGAGGATTGAACCCAGGCCACGCACGTGCGAGGCCAGCGCTCTGCCACTGAGGCACAACCCCAGCCCCATAGTTCATTCTTCTATGTGTTTTATAAAAGACACAATACATAAGTATTGAGTAACTTTTTATTGAATACCTCTCATATGCCATTACTGTGCTAAACATTAGAGATATAGTAATGTGTGATGCACCATGATCACCTCAAAGCAGCGTATAGAAATTGAGGGACAAATGAAAGACAGTTTTGACGTGCTATGGTAAGGACTACAAGGAGTAACTTTTAAGTGTACAAGGAGCTTAAGGCACAATAGGAGAAACATTTGGCCCAGTCTTGGATCAGTCAGGATCCCTACTCTTTGCAGGGAAAATTCTTCTAAACTGAGGCTGGGTGACTCCGAAGCCCACCAAGGGATGAAAGCACTGGTTCCCTGAAGCAGGGGGGCACATTCCCTGCACATATACAGTGTTCCCACAATTCTAGAAGAGAGAATGTGGCCCTTCTGGGAACAGTAGGGTGTTGCAAGGCCATAATCCAATATAGAGAAGTGGGGTGAAGTGGTACAAGATAGAGAGGTATATTCTGGTTCTTAATATCAATGTCTGACATTTGAGAAACTCACGAACTAAATGAACAATAGTTGATAAAGGCAAAATAAGACTAATTTCAAATAATAGACTTTTTTTTTCTATAAACCTAATCTTTCATTAACTTGGCACTACATGCTTGAATTAGACTTTGCTATAGTTTGAAAATGTGGTTCGGTAAATATCCAATAGTCATTTGTTGTAATGAACAGCTAAGAATAATTGCAATTAAAACATTAGCTGTTTCTTTGTAAAAATATGTTTTTAAAGATTTTGAAAATTTCTTAAAATAGTTTGTCCTCTTAAGTATCTTAAGCATCCCCTCTGCAAGGTCAAATAAGAACCTCACTTCCATCATTTTTGTTTTGTTAAAGAAAAAAAAAAAAAAAAAAAAAAAAAAAAAAAAACTGCTGTCCAGCATTTTTTTAATGGCTATATATTCTAAATTGTAAAGATCAAGATGATTAGGTTTTTACTATATTCTTTATTTTATACAATTCCTTCTATAAGTAATACAAAGCTGAAATTCATATTAAATGAAGATAACTTAAAGTTTGTAATTAAATTACATTGGCCAAGTTTGTACAGGCTTTTTCACTGTGTATGACTGAAAGGAGCTGAACAATGAACAAAATGAACTTGCAAAAAGTTTTGAAATAACACTGCTAACTGAAAAGCCTCAATAGATATATATGGAAACAGATCGACTACCCTTCCTTGAAATGCTCTGTTTATTTTTGGTTTCTGAGAAGAAAAGCAAAAGGGAAACTGTATTAGGTCCTATTGCTGCTATATCCAATTATCACAAATATATTAGCTTAAAACCACATAAATTATCTTGAAAGTCACAAGTCCAAAATGGGTTTCACAGGGCTAAAATCAAGGTGTTGGATAGCTACATTCCTTTCTGGAAACTCTGGAGCAAATACATATTTTTGCTTTTTCAGCTTCTTGAGGCTACCCAAATTCCTTGGCTCTTGACCATGTTCAAAAGTAGCAATGGTTCAACTCAGTCATTTTTAGGATATCATCTCTCTGCCTTCCTTTTCCCCATTTAAGGAGCCTTGTGATTATATTTGGGCCCATCTGGATAATCCAGGGATAATCTCTTTATTTAAGGTCAACTGATTAGTAGCCTTAATTTAATCTGCAACCTTAATTTCCCTTTGCTCTGTAATGTAACATATAACATATTTACAGGTTACAGGGATTAAGATGTGGGCACTATTATTCTGCCTGCTAACAATATCAGAGTGAGCAGAGAGATCCACTATTAGCTTATGTTACACATTAACTTAATTTTAAAAAAATATTTTAGAATTTAGAAAAAACCCTTTATTTTTAAAATAAATGGATTTAGATTTCTTAAAAAAGATTGTCATTAATATTTATAATGAAAACATTAGGGAGAGGTATTTTATACTTTTAATTGATAACATGCAAAACTGTTAATTACCCTGATTTGTTCATTACAAATCATAGTCGTAACTATATTTTACATAGAAAATTTTGATTAGAGCATGATGATAGCTGTTCATGGAATCTCAAGACTTAAGACATAATTCCTGTTTTCATGAAGTTTGCAGAAAGAAAACAGTAATGTATAAAGTAGGAATCTTTTTGAACAAGGACCTCATGTCTCTTTAGGTATACATTAAGAACAAATCACTGCTATTATCATGATAGATCTAATTAATGTGATAATGGAAAAATAATGAGTAGATTTTATTATGTGTATCATAACACACTGTTAAAAGAAAAATAGAATATGTCTTTCATTAATTGGGTGACTCATTAGTCCAGAAAGAAATTTTAAAATGTGGTCAATCAACTTATAGAGTCACATGGTACTAACTAACTTTGAATGATCTTTTATTCCATGCACATGAATGTGGTTTTTTAAATTTAAATAATAATACTATTATAGTGTCAAGTAGGGGTGGTCTCAGATTTTCAAGGTATACAAGGATGTTTCCTTTCAATGTTCAAGAGAGGAAAAAATGAGTTAAAGGATCATAATCGTCATTTATGATCCTTTGAAAATTTGTGTTACAGACTTTATCAAGTGGTTCAACTTTTTCTTTTACTTTACTCTCCTCCATGGGAAAAAAAATTAACATTCTACATCAAGTTTCTCTGCTTTTTGTTCTAATCAAAGACTCATTTAAAAACATCACTTTTCTCTCTGCTAGAAAAAAGAATTATTTTCTTCTCTCAAGTGCAAACTATAGTAGTGTTCAGTTCATTAATGTATTTTACTTACTATTACAGTTAATAGGGCTAATTGCAAGTATTGATTTAACATGCTTAATTGAATTCCTACTAAGTGTAAGGTACTATCCTGGAAGATGAGGATATAGTAAAAAATAGCAAGAAAAGGACGATAAAAAATACATATATGTGTTTATGTATGTGTGCATATAGAAAGATACATATATAAGAAAAGATCAATGGTGATAACTGTTATACCAAGATTAAAATGACTGAAGTGATCAATAGCAACTGCTTAGATTGCATGGTTGTAGATGGCCCTCTAAAAGGCTGAAATTTAAGCAGAGATTTGAATGACAAGGAGGAACAGTCTTGCGTAAATTGGTAGAGATTTACTATAGGGATCCAATGGGATCACTAATGGAAATAAGCATTAATGCAAGCTTGGTGTGTTTGAGGTATGGAAGATCAATGGAGCTAGAGCATAGTAGACAAGTAGGCTAGTGGTACAAAATGGTCTTAATGAGCAGCCACAAGAACATCATGGAATATTCTGAAAAACATGGTAAAATAAGATGGGAATTCATTGAAAGGTTTAAAACAAGATTAGGATGTTACTTGATGTGCATGATGTAAAGATCATCCTGGCTGCTATTTTGAGACAAAATACATAATGATGATTATAAAATCAGAGTAGAAAAGAAAACTTAAGATTTTATTACAATAATAAAAGTGAGAGATAATAATGGTTTGGTGAAAATATTGTAACTAAAATGAAAAAAAAAAAAATAATTGATGGCTTTGCACTATGTTTTTATTAGTACAAAGAATTAGGTGACTGGATAGAGTCTGGGACACAGGGATAGAAATCCCAAAGTTTTGAGTATGAGCAGAGTAGGAAGAGTGAGCAAAGATTTGATCAATGTGTTAACAATGGTGACAGTTTTGAATATTTAGAGTGGGTTGAGGAAATTAACAGCTAATGTATGCAATATTTTGGACTGGCTTTTTTTGTTCATAGAAGATTAGTATGTCTAGGGTCAAGCAGAATTATTTGAGAGAGATGTGAGACAGAGGAACTGGGAGAGCCCAAAACATGTATAACAAATTGGAATTTAAAAAAATAAATAAGTAAAAAGAAAAAAAAAAAAAGGAAGAAGACCATAAATTAGCAAGTACTAATTAATGTGACAATGTGATTTCCTTCCAAGTATTTATAAGTCAGGCATAAAAACAACAAAAAAAGACAGTTGAAACTGAAGTGGATGTACTAGAAGTCCAAAGTGGAACTTCCAAGGCAATCATAAGAGTAAGAGCAGTGCTACACAAACAAATCCTGATTCAATAGAGAATTAAGTGAGGTGAGAGGGAATAATGTTTGACAGACTAAGTAATACTCAAGGGATTGAAATTTTCTAAAACATTTAAGTACAAGTCTGGTTGGAGCAAAAATGTTAGAGCCTCCTTTGCACTCCTTCAGAGACTCACTTTCATTAAATTCCTAGAATTGCGGTCACATAAAATGCAATATTAATGGTGTTTCCAGGACTCATACTATCTGGCAGCCCTGAAGGAATAGAAGATTGCAGTTAAGAATCTTGAACAGGAATATTTCTGAGTGGTAATAAGGAACAGAGTTTGGTCATGTGAATAAGTGCCTGAAAAGACATGATATTGACTTTAGAATATTAAATGGAGTTAATGAATGCTAAAATCATCCAAGAACAATGCATGGAAATACACAATCAATGACACATTCTATAGAATGAATGCTGAAATGCTACCTCCCAATGTGACGGTATTAGGAAGCAGGATCTTTGGGAGCTATGTTGGGTTAGATGAGGCTATGAGGTTGGAGCTCTTGTGAATAGATTAGTGCCCACGTAACAGTCATTAGAGATCTTGCTGCCTTCCTCCATAAGGGGATTTAATAAACAAAGGATATTTTATAGTATTTAAGCGGTCCCTCACCTGAACCCAACCATGCTGATACCTGATATCAGACTGCCAGCTTCTAAAACTATGAGAAATATTATTTCTGATGTTAATAAGCAAACTTGTCTATAATAGTTATTTGTTATACAGCCCAAAGAGACTAATGATATATATAGATATTGAAATATATCAACTTTAGAAAGAGAAGACACTGAGATAAAAAGGAAAAAAATTGTTTTTTAACTATAAATAATTAGATGTTCAAGTACACAAAGGGATAGAGTACCATTATTAACTATAATATAATTACAGGGATAAAAGAAAAGAAAGAGGGTTAGACAAAGGCAGAGATATAGAGAGAGGGTAGATAAAGGGAACTAGAAGAAAGGAAGGAAGATGGACAGTTTCACAAAAAGTGATTCTATTCTTGTATGGATGGGAAGACATACTTTCTGAGCATTTAATACTTGCAATATGTGATAACCTACACTTTGGTCCACAGGTTAGAGATCTCTACCAATTTGAAAGTAAAATATAATAAGTCATTTCACATTTTTGACACTTTTCAAAGCAATAAGCATATATGATAAATGATCAATGAAACACAGGCTTTCAGTCTTAAGCAGACTTCATGGTGACAAAGGCATATTTTAAATCACTTCCTTTTAAACCTAAAAAATAACTTTATTAAAGCATAAAACTTCAGTAAATTGGAATATTAGTATTAAAACAAAACAAAAAGCCCTCACATGGACTACTATTATTTATCTTTAATTTAGTTTGACAAAAAAAAGTAGATTAAACGCCCATACCCAACATTTATTTTTCCAGTTAGAACAGCAAAGCAAGAAAATGCTGTCAAATCAGAGAAGACTATAAATTGCCATCATTGCAACTTCATCTCAGACTGTCACCATGCTACATATTTCCCCTAGATAACTCTGAGGTCTAGATTTGGTAACCTTTCCCCTTATCTCCCATCCATCCTCTCACTGGTCCAAGTCACATGGGATGCCAAACAAGAAAGACTTTTTCAGGAATCTATTGATTAAAAATATTCTTTTAAGTTAGTATGTGGAGAAAAGATTAGTGACAGAAAATGTTAGACGTAGTAGATATAAAAGAGTGTTTCTACAAAGGTGTAGAATAAGGAGGTGATGCGAAACAAATGAATAAAAACAAATAGGAGTGTGCCTTTTTCCCCACATCCTCTCCAACATTTATTGTTGTTTGTGTTCTTGATAGCTGCCAATCTGACTGGAGTGAAATAAAATCTTAGAGTAGTTTTGATTTGCATTTCTCTAATTGCCAGCGAAGTTGAGCATTTTTTCATGTATTTGTTGATTTTTTTTCCACTTTTTTAAAAAAAAGTATTTATTTTTTATTCTAAGTTGTTAGAAATGACAGCACAATGCATTACATTTTGTATTATATTATATAGCATATTTTTACACAATTGGTTGTATACAAAGTATATTCACATGATTGGTGACTTTATACATGCACTTAGGGTGATGATATCCATCTCATTCTACCATCTTTTTTTTTTCTTCTTCACAAAGGAGATATTATTACATTTTCTAAAGACATTGAAATACAAATAAGGATTTATGAACTATATTCCAATAATTTGAAAACAAGGATACAATGTTAAATTTCTTTCAAAGACTTAAATTACTAAAACATTTTCAGATTCAGTATATAAGTTGAATGTTCATCTATTAGAAAAATGGAATTTGTAGTTTAAAATTTTCCTATAAAGAAAATATTAGGATGCCTTTATTAGTGAATTGTACTAGACATATAAAGAGGAAATAAAACCAATTCAACACAATCTTCCAAAGACAGAAGAGAATTTTTTTCAGCTTCAGCAAATAGACCTATTACAACCTGACACAAAAAAGCAGAAAAAGTAATTACAAGCATGTCACTGTTAATCAATAATTTAGTGGAGAATTTTTTAAATATAAAGTATATTTACAACAATTGTGTCTTCATGCATGAATTTAGGGTAATCATGGATAACTCAGTCTGCCATTATTTTTATCGCCTTGCCCACAGACCTCCCCCCTCTGTTCTATTTAATGTTTTTCGTTTCTCTCATGCCCAGTCCCTTGCCTTTAGAAGTTAGTGTCTTCATATCAAAGAGATCATTGGACCTTTGGTTTTGGGGGATTGGCTAACTTCACTTAGCGTTATTTTCTACAACTCTATCCATTTACCTGCAAATGCCATGATTTTATTCTCTTTTAGTGCTGAGTAGTGTTTCATTGTGTATATATACCAAAGTTTCCCTATCCATTAAGTTCTGAAGAGTCTATACTTAGTTTATGTCTAGATGACCTATCTAATAGTAAGAGAGTTGGGTTGAAATCACCCAATTTAGTCATCTCTTTGATTCTTTATATTCAGAGAGGCTTGTTTTATATGTGTAGTTGCATTGAAGTTTGGCATACAAATATTTACAGTCATTAAATTTTTTGTATGATTCCCTTAACCAGTATAAAATGTTCTTGGCTGTTATTAAAAATGCTACTATAATCAAGGGAGTGCAGTTCTTTGATATAATTTATTTCCTTTGGATATACTCCAATGGTAGTGTTTCTTTTTCCTTTTTTTATTTTTTTAGATTATTTATTTACTTATTCATAATGCACAAGCATATCATCTTTTTACATACAACTGCTTGTATACAAAGTATATAAGTACCATTCAGATCTTTAATCATGCATTTAGGATAGTGATATCCATCTCATTCAACCACCATTTTCCCCCCTTTTCCCCCCCTGCTCCCTCCCTTGCCCTAAAGGGAAGGTATTTGTTGATTAATTGTGTATCTTTTTCTGAGAAGTGTCTTTTCAATTCCTTAGCCCATTTATTGATTGGATTATTTTTTTTTTTTTGTTGTTGTTAAGTTTTTTGAGTTCTTTATATATTCTAGAAATTAGTGCAGTATCTGATGTTCACGTATTAAATATTTGTTCCCAATTAGTTGGCTCTCTATTCACCTCACTGATTGTTTCTTTTGCTGAGAAGAAGCTTTTTAGTTTAAATCTATCCCATTCATTAATTCTTGGTAACTGCAAAATGGTGCAACCGCTATGGAAAGCAGTATGGAGATTTCTTGGAAAACTGGGAATGGAACCACCCTATGACCCAGCTATGCCACTCCTGGGTCTATTTCCAAAGGACTTAAAAATAGCATATTACAGTGACACAGTCACTTCAATGTTTATAGCAGCACAATTCACAATAGGTAGGTTGTGGAACCAACCTAGATGTCCCTCAGTAGATGAATGGATAAAGAAAATGTGGTATATATACAAAATGGAATTTTACTCAGCAATAAAAGAGAATAAAATAATGGCATTTGCAGGTAAATGGATGAAGTTGGAGAATATAATGCTAAGTGAAGATAGCCAATCCCAAAATCCAAATACTGAATGTTTTCTCTGATATAAGGAGGCTAGTTCACAGTGTTGTTGGATGGGAGTACATAGGAGGATTAGAGGAACACTAGAATGGTCAAAGGAAAGGGAGGGTAAGGGAGGAAGAAAGGGGGAGGGAGGGGGTGAAAAAGGAAAAAAAAAATGGTGGTTGAATGAGATTGATATCATTATTCTAAATGCATGATTGAAGATCTGAATGGTACTTATATACTTTGTATACAAACAGTTGTATGTAAAAAGATGCTATATATGTGCATTACGAATTGTAATACATACTACTATTATAAATAAAAAAGAAAGGAAAAAAACAAATAGGAATAATGAAATTAGTGGATATTAAAGGAAAATGCAGCAAAATGAAAGATAAAAATTAATGATGAAATCAATGGAATTATTTGAATTTTCCTGATATAAAAAATTTTCAAGTAACTTTCAAATTTTAGAGCATAGTAATAAATTCATCCTTTTGTTTTTTAAATTTGACTGAAAAATTTGAATTTTCCCCCAATATGTGTATAAACATTTATAATGTAAACATTTATAGTGTTTATACACATATTGGGGGAAAATCTATTTATTTGTTTGTATTTTATCTAAATATATGGATGTTTTTTGCTCTAAGTTACTCCCATATTCAAGGATTATATGGCCAAAACTATTTCCTCTGTAATTTCCCCCTAACTTCTTATTGTCTAAATTCTTCCCCCAGGAGAGAAAACTCACATACAAGCATGGTATGGCAGGTGGATAGGGTGGGTTGGAAGAGAGAGGAAATCTCTGTTAAAGAAATTATGAGACTTTCTTTCCTGAAAGGCTAATACATTCATATTACAGTCACTGATAAGGTTCAGTTGCTAATGTTTCAAACCTTCATAGATAGATATGGAAAATTTGGAATGAGTTTTTTCATGCTGGTGATCTAATAGTGGAAAAAGAAAAAAGAGAAAGAAAGCTGTTATTGTATTCCTCTCCGTAGATGGTCATGATTTGATGGACAAAATGTCTAGAACAATTGGATCACAATGTGACATAAATCCTGGTCCTATAAAACTGTATGTATTAGCCTTCAGCATGTCCAGCATCAATCTTTGTGAGGAATGATTATCGTTTGACCTGAGATCTGCCAAGAATGTTTTCTTCCAAGAAGTCCCTAGAGCTTCCAAGCACAGTCCCTGCTGAGGATCCCGCATAGGCTCCAAAAGGAACAGAATGCTGAAAACTAACAAGATTTGTGAGAGTCTTTTCTTGGCAAATTTGACAACAATTAGTGACTATTAAGTTTTTTATTAGTCATGTAGTAAATGAAACAGAGGATGTGATATTTAAATACATATATTTGGTATTTGGCAGGGAAGATTGTGAATATAAATACAAATAATAAAAGATGCTTGGGGAGAGAGAAGAGAAAGGAAAGAAGAGAAAGGAGGTTGAGGGAAAAGAATGAAATTACGTTGTTGTGACTCTTTATTTGCTTACCTGAAACAACTCAGATAGAGTCTGGGAGATTATATAAGATAAAATAAGTATAAAGATGGAAATTTCACTTTCTAAAAATTTTTCCTAAATTTGTCTCTCCATTATCTCCACCTAGCTTCAGGCACCATGACAACTTGTTTAGAACAGTTTCATAGTCTGTTATTTTGGCCATTCTTATTCACTGATGTTCTACCTCCTTGATTTTCCATGAAGCAACCAGAATGAATTAAAAAAATAAAAACTGACTTTGACTATATCTTTCAGGATCACATATTCCACAATCTTGGATGGGAACCTAAATGAGAAGCACCATCATCCTCTCTACCTCGAGTCTGATCTGATACGAGGCTTAGCCTCCCTCTCTGCTAAAGTCACATGAGTCTTCCATTTGGCTTGTGAATTTGCCTATTCCTCCCATGATGAAATTGTGCCAATGCTGTCTCCTCTATCTGGAGAGTTCTTCCTGCCCTTCCATCACCTACTTAACTCCTAGACACCCTTCAGATCTAAACTCAAATGTCATTCCCCAGAGAAGCTTTCCTTGAAACCAGGTTCAGTCATAACTTTTTATCATAGATAGCTGCAGCTATGCTTCAAGACATTTTCACAGGGGTATTTGTATTAGTTTGTATAAATATTTGATTAATACATTTATATCACCTTGTACACTAAGAAAACTGTGACAAAAAGTAATCCTTCCTCCTTGCAATTGTGTTTCCAGGGAGAGTAGAGCACTTGCCACCTGTTAAGTACTTACGAAATACTACTTGAAAGAACACATGAATGAACAAATGAATGAGATGAATAAGATGCTGCATTCACTATTACCTTCATTTCCACTGATTGATAAGTTCTGTTTTTTCGCATAAATATCTGTAAAATGATTATAACCCTCAGGAAATTATCTTCTCTTGTGGTTTTTAATGAACTGAAAGTATTTGAAATTGAGGATAATCCAAGTCCATGCTCTTTAAACAGACAAACAAACACGACATGCTTTAAAAAGGACATATTCACATTAATAATTCAAAGTTACTAATATCTGTGTGATGTCAAATTACTACAGCTATAAGGGCAGGAACAAAAAAAATATAACTATCTTCAAATAAGAAAGAAAAACAAAATGCTAAACTGAGTTCCAAAAGGGACCAGATATTATTTTAGAATTTCCACTTGAAAGAATAGTGATAACATTAAAAGTTTACACTCTGCTCATAGCAGTTACACATTATTGACTTACAACTGTTGTCCAGGTAGGGATGCCAAAGCAGACACGTTTGGTAGTGTGTTAAAACCTCTATATGGAACAAAATCCAATGTGAACTTTTCAACCATGAAAGTTGTTGAAACAACTTAGCTTTAAATATGTGTTAGTTCACATTATGGAATATAAGCCTACAAACATATA
This sequence comes from Tamias sibiricus, assembly GCA_025594165.1. NCBI lineage: Eukaryota > Metazoa > Chordata > Mammalia > Rodentia > Sciuridae > Tamias > Tamias sibiricus. The sequence continues at coordinate 87,762,746 of CM046661.1, forward strand.
AAGAAATCTATTTATTTAATTCATGTTGGTTATTAGAATAACTCATTTAATTCAATAAGGATAGACTTGAATTATCAACTATTTGAGCATACTGAGTAAAGGCAAAGAAAATTCAGGACTTTGAATGGCATCATGTAAAATGTAATAAAATGTAATACATATGAGAAGTCACTGTTGCATGAGGAAAAACCAACTGAACTTGAATTCCAGAGAATTGACATCTAATCCTCAGATTGGTCTGTGATGTCAGTTTAAGATTAGTAAAAGTAGGAAAATATGCTCAACATTATTAATCATTAGAGAAATGTATATCAAAACCACAATGAGATCCTTCTTTACACCCACTAGGATGACATACATTTTTAAAATATGGAAAATTCATGTTGATGAGGTTGTGGAGAAGTTGAAATGGTTTTACATTGTCATTTGGAATGCAAAATGGTAGTGCTCATGTGGAAAATAGTTTGATGGTTCCTCAGAAATTTAAACATAGAATTACTCAGCCATCTTACTCATGTGTATATAGCCAAAAGAAATGAATATAGGTATTCAAACAAACTCTTATACACTAAATTCACATCAGCACTATTCATAACTGATGGAAACAACCTAAATGTCTACCAACAGATGAGAAGATAGACAAAATATGGTATATCCATAAATGGAATATTACCTAGCTATAAAAAGGAATACATTACTAATATATACTACTATGTGGAGGAGTCTTGAAGACAATATGCTAAGGGGAAGAACCCAGACAAAAAAGGTCACATATTGTATGACTCTATTTATATGAAATATGAAACAAAAGGTAATTCATAGGAAAAAATAATTTGTAGTTGTTGGGGGTTCAGAGGATAGGAAGTAGGTAGAGACCTCTTAATGGGTATAAGATTTTATTTGGGAGTAATAAGACTGTTTTGAAATATATAGAAGTAGTGATTATACAACATTGTAAATGATAATGCCTCTGAATTATAAAACTTTATAATGGCTAATTTTATGTCATGTGACCTAAAAATAAACTGAAGAACCTTCTTGAATGACCACATGAGAAACTCAGCAAATCTCTTCCACACAAAGCTGTAACAAAACTAGATAACAACTAAAATTGGAAAACAAACATTTTAGGATCTAAAAACTGACTAAAGGCATAGAAAAACAGTACAAGATTTATTTTAAAAAATATTAAGCCTTAGTAAACGAGTGGCAGTCTATGACATTATATTCTGAGGTAGTTTCTACTTCTTTACCATCTCCCAGTATTACTAGATTTGTACCAGGGTGTGACACCACAGGGGACATCAGCTTTCTTACAAAACAGAAAAGAAAAGATTTGGAAGAGAATTTGAAGAGGCTCATGTTTTGAGGTGTTTTCAGGAACAATAGCAATCTTGAGTGGCAAAGAATCAGGGAAGGCCAATATCACAGCTAACCTAAAGTTATAAAACTAGAAGGGATAGGCAACAGAAGAGCCTGCTGTTAGAAATTCAAAGGGAGAGCTAGTGAAAGAGACAGCCACAGTGGGCCTTGATAACATCCTATATATCCCTGGGGGTCTGGAAGGCTGTGAATATCAGCACAAAATCATGGAGTGGGCAGTTGCTATCTACTCATGCAAGCCTGACTATGAGGCCTTATACACACAGAAAATAAAATATAGTGCAGGTGCATAAAATACCTGAACTTTAAACGCATTTCTCAATTCATATATAGATCCATGAGCAAAGGATAGAAGCAAAAGTTTTACTCAACATATTTAAGCACAATCTCTGACAATTGTTTTCTGACCACTAAAATGATCTGGAGAAAACTCTAGGAAGCCAAATTTTAAATTAAAAGATTAAATGCATTTTTTAAAAAGAAGAAGTTATGTGCAGAAACATCAGCAAAGTACACTGGGAGTGAAATACAATCCCCCAAATGCCCAAACTAACTCAGGAAAGTCACTAAACAAAAGAAAACAAAGCAAAGCAAAACAAACAAACAAACTAACTAACTAACTAACAACAACAAAAAGCCCAGCAACAACAATAATTCCCAAAATGGAATTAAGGGATGAGGAGGTCAGAACCCACAGTTTCTATAATACTTTACTAAACTTCCTAGAACATGCAAAGAAACAGGAAGCAAGAACAAAAGACAGAACAACAACAACAAAAAAAAACACAAATATAAAAGAAACTATTAAAATCATGTTTAAAATTATTAAAATTTTTAAATTTAAGTTTTAAGAATGAAAAAAAAGCTGGGATGTAATCCCAGCAGCTTGGGAGGCTGAGGCAGGAGGATCACAAATTCAAAGCTAGCCTCAGCAAAAGCAAGATGCTAAGCAACTCAGTGAGACCCTATCTCAAAATAAAATACAAAATAGGGTTGGGGATGTGGCTCAGTGGTTGAGTGCCAACTCAACAATAGTTCACCAAATGCATAACATCAATCAAAAGACAAGTATTACTTACGCAAAATTAAAAATCTAGAATTGGAAAACTAAAATGAAAGTGAAAAGAAGTATCCTGTAGGGGCTCAACAGTAGATTTTAATGGCCTAAAAGAAAAATATGAAGATAGATTAATAGAGATCATCTAATCTTAAGAAGAAAGGAGAGAAAAAAATAAATCAGGAAATATGAACAGAGCCTCAGAAATGTGTGGACGCCCCCCTCCCAGTATACCAACATATGCATAAGGGAAGCTTAAAAGGAGAGAAGAGGAAAAAGGGGGTGAAAACTTGTTTAGTAGCCACAAATATCATAAATCTAATGAAAACAGTAAGTACAAATCCAAGAAGCTCAACAGACCTCAAATATGAAAAATAAAAGACATTTACATCTTAAAGAAAAGTGTAAAGCTATTAAAAGCCAAACACCAAAAGACAATTTTAAAAGTAGTGAGAGAAAAATAACTTATTTTATAGAAGGGAATTATATTAAGTTTAACAGCAAAATACTTATCAAAAACAATAAAGCCTGGAGGTAGTGGGAGTAGGATGTTTATACAGGTAAATATAAACGGCTGTGTGTGCATGTGTGCTTTGGCTTTCCTTAAGTGATTTAAAAGACAACAGCATACTGCACGATCTCACTGCATGATATGTAGGATTTAAAGAATTTAACATGGAACATGGAAGCAGAGAGGAAAAAAATCACGATCTAAAGTTAATTGGGGAATTAAGGAAATGTTGTTCAGAGTATATGTAATTTTGCTATAAGGTGAATAAGTTGTAAAGACCTAGATTACAGTACAGTGACAATAGTTAATAATGTATTATATACTGGTAATTTGCTAAGAGAGTGGATCTTAAGTATACTAACACATACACACACAATAACTATGAGGTGATAGGTGAGTAGTTTCATTGTGGCAATCATTTCATAAAGTATACATATATTTAAACATCACACTGCATACTTGGAATATATACAATTTTTATAAGATACAAAAGCAAAAAAACCTTAGGAAAGAAAGAAGCACAGAAAGAAAGAGCCTTTGAGCCTTAAGGATAAGAAAGAAAGTAGAATGAATCAGACCTAACTTTCTTATGTTGTTATATGAATACATGACCAATGAAACTGCACATTATGTACAAACACAAAAATGGGAAGTTATACTCCATGTATGTGTAATATGTCAAAACACATTCTACTGTCATGCACAACTAAAAAGAACAAATAAAAAACTTTTTTAAAAGGAAGGATAATGCTAGAGTGCTAGCCAAAAACTACAACTGTTAACCAAGAATTGCATAACCAACAAAAGTATCTTTCATAAATGAAAAACAAATAAAGTTATTTCCAGATGAATAAAAAAAATGAGGGAACTGCTATTATATCTTCCTTATAAGAAACATTAAAGGAAATCCATTCAGCTAAAAGCAAAAAAATATTAGATGGTAACTAGATTACACATAAAGAAAGAGCAATGTAAAGAGGATATAAACACATGTATTCATTCATATCACTCCTTTAAAAATTATAAAATATATTTTCATAACAATAATTATAAATTGTATTATATGAGTCTGTTCTTGGACTCATAACATATGAAGACATATGTGTGAGTGTGTATGCCTGTATTATATAATGTAATATATTATATATTAAAATTAATTAGGTATGTGTATTATATATTATATACAATATATACATTGTAATAGATATTACATATGTGTGTGTGTGTGTGTGTGTGCCAAAAATGAGGTAGAGGGAATGGAGTATGATGGAGCAAGAAAATTAAAGCAGATCAACAGACGGTAATTTCAATCCAATTAAATAAAAGGAAAATACATGACTCATATGATAAGGGTTCATATATTCTTTGTCTTTTTCCTCCAAACTTCTTTATTGGCACAAAACTGTATGAATCAACAAATACAACATTATTGAGTATATAAAAATATAGATGTGAAATCTATTGTAATAATAGTATAAAGAGGGGGAAGATTTAGAACTATAATAGATTTTATCAACTTGAACTAGATTGGGGTATTAACAATGCACATTGTATTCCCTATAATACCACCAATAAAAAAAACTACACACACACACACACGTTGTGCATTCAGTGTGGTAATCATTTCATAATATATACATATATTTATACATTTATTTATACATCATAAATATAAATATACATATATTTAAACATCACGCTGCACATGTGGAATATATGCAAATTTCAAAGGTAGAAAAGCCAGAAAATTAAAGAAAAAAAAGAAGCATAGAAAGAAAGAGCCTTTGAGCCTTAAGGCTTGTTTTGTGTGTGTGTGTGTGTGTGTGTGTGTGTGTGTACATGTGTGTAGTGGGAATTAAAAAGGAATTAACACAGAAATATTTATCACAAAGAAGGCAATAAAGGAAGGACAGATGATAAGACATAAGATATGTAGAAAAAAGTGACAAAATTAAAGGTTAAGTTTAATCATATAATAACTATATTAAATATAAATGCATGAAAGAACACAAGCAAAAGGCAGAGATTCTGTAAGGCAAAATTTAAAATATTTAATTATATGCTGTTTACAAGAGACACATTTTAAATTCCAAGACACAAGTAGGTTGAAAGTAGAAGCGATAAAAATATAACAGGCTGCTGTGCAGCAGCTTGGGAGGTTGAAACAGGAAGATTGTGAGTTCAAAGCCAGCCTTAGCAACCTAGCAAGGTACTAAGCAACTCAAGGAGACCCTGTCTCTAAATAAAGCACAAAAACCAAAAAAGGGCTGAGGATGTGGCTCAGTGGTTAAGTGTCCCTGAGTTCAATCGCCAGTACCATTAAAAAAAAAAAAAAAAAAAAAAAAAAAAAAAAAGTGTGTGTGTGTGTGTGTGTGTGTGTGTGTGTGTGTGGTGGGGGATGGGGGGGCTGTATATATGTGTGTAACAGGCAGTAACAAACAAACAGAAATGACAAGGGAGATATATAGAAATTACCAAGGATATAGAAGACTCAAAAATACTATCAAACATTTGATCTAACTGACATCTATAGAACACTTGTCCCAACATAAAACGCATTCTTTTCAAGTATGCATGGAATATTCTATATAATATGATAAGAGATTTTAAAAGAGTTTTATAAATATTAACAATTTGAAATCATACAAAGTATGTGTTCGGACCAAAATGAGTATAGCTCAGAAGTCAACAACAAAAGCAAATGCAGGAAATAAACAAATATTTGGAAATTAAAAACACATTTCTAATTAACCCATATATCAAAGAAAAAAAATCAGAGTGAAAATTAGAAAATTTTCAATGTGAGCTGAAGGAAAACAACAGCCAAAAAAAAAAAAAAAAATAAAAAAATTATGGGAGGCAACTAAAGAAGTGCTTAGGAAAATTTTGTAGCCTTAAATATTTATGGTAGAAAATTATAAGTATATGAAATCAATGACTCCATTTCCCATGTTTGAATGTAGAAAGAGTTACAAACTAACTGGAAGCAAATGTGGCAGAAAAAGTGGAAATCAGTAAAACCAAGAATAAGAAAAAAGTAATGAGATAGCTCAATCTTTCTGTAAAAAGACAAAATTTCAGTTAGACTGATCACTAAAAATAGTGAGAAGACACTATTTTTCAAACATGAAAGCAGAAAAATCAAGCATGAAAGCAGAAAAAATCCCTACAGACTTTACAGAAATGAAAAAAGTTCCAAAAGTATCCAAGGAAAATGTTAAAGGTAACAAATTGACAACAACAACAGTTAAGATGGAAACATTCCTAAAAATATACCACCTATCAAAAAAGGTCTCAATAAGAAATAAAAAATTGGAACTGATCCATAAATGTTTTCAAATTTTCATTCATAATTTAAAATCTTCCCACAAAATAATGCCCAGCTCCAGATGGCTTCACTAGTGGATTGTATCATTTAGAGAGGAAACACAAACTGTTTGAGAAAATAGAGGAGGAGAGAGAATCAATTAACAACTTATTTTATGAAGCCAATGATACCCAGGTACCAAAGTCAGACATAAACATCAGAAGTAAACAAAACTACAAAAAAATTCCTCATATATACAGACATAAAAATGCTCATCAGTATGTTAGCAAACTGACCACAAAGCATATAGTATCCTAAGTAGTACTTATTCCAAGAAGAAGTATTAGGTTAGTATCTGACCATCAGTTATTATAGTACACATTATTAGAACAAACAACAAAAAAGTGACCAGCACAATGGATGAGGAAAAGTATTTGACCAAATTCAACACCTAGTAATGATAAAAATTCTCAATTAACCAGAATAGAAGAAAGCTTTTCTAGCATTACACAGAGAATCTACAAAAACACACAGCAAATTTCACACTTGACAGTGAAAGTCAATTGCTTTCCCCCCTAAGATCAGGAACAAAGAAAGAATATGTGCTGCCCTAATTTTCATTTAATATAACACTGCACATTGTAGAGAGTACAATGCGTTAAGAAAATGAAAGAAGACAGTGTGGAATAAGAAGTAAAACTCTTTTTATTTACAATATTTGGTTCTAAATATTAAAACATCTGTAGAAACCTAGAAAAACTGTAAAACTAAGTTCAACAATATTGTCAAATTCAAGCTCAATACATAAAATTTATCCCATTTCCATGTACTAACAATAACCCAAAAATGAATTTCAGAAAGTAATGTCATTCACAAAAGCATCAAAAATAATAGAATATTAAGAAATAGCTTAACAAAAGTAGTATAAGAATTGTACGCTGAAAACTACCAAATATTACAGAGAGAAAGAAGAACTAAATAATGAAAAGATATCCCATGTTCATAGACTGGAGGACCTAATATATTAAAATGGAAAATTTCCCTAAATGTACCTAAACATGAATCATAAAACTTACATATGCCAAATTTTTAAAAAATATTTATTTATTTGTTTTAGTTGTACACAATGCCTTTATTTTTATGTGGTGCTGAGGATTGAACCTGGGCTGCGCACATGCTAGGTGAGCACTCTACCACTGAGCCACAACCCCAGTCCCTTATGTGCCAACTTTGTGCAGAAATTTACAAGCAAATTTTGCAATTTATAAAGAAATGCAAAGGAGAGAGAGAATAGCAAAAATAATTTTGAAAAAGAACAGAATTGAAGAATATACACATTTTCATTTCAAAGCCCATTACAAAATGACAGTGATTAAGACTGTGGCTAATTGAGAAGACACCTCTCAGAAGAAGATACACGATTAATCAACAAATACATGAAAAAATGTTCAACATCGCTGGCAATTAGAGAAATGCAAATCAAAACTACTCTAAGATTTCACTTCACTCCAGTCAGAATGGCAGCCATCAAGAACACAAGCAACAATAAATGTTGGAGAGGATGTGGAGAAAAAGGCACACTCATACATTGCTGGTGGGACTGCAAAATGGTGCAACCGTTATGGAAAGCAGTATGGAGATTTCTTGGAAAACTGGGAATGGAACCATCCTATGACCCAGCCATCCCACTCTTGGGTCTATTCCCAAAGGACTTAAAAACAGCATATTACAGTGACACAGCTATCTCAATGTTTGTAGCTGCACAATTCACAATAGCTAGGTTGTGGAATCAACCTAGATGTCCCTCAGTAAATGAGTGGATTAAGAAAATGTGGTATATACGCACAATGGAATTTTACTCAGCAATAAAAGAAAATAAATTAATGGCATTTGCAGGTAAATGGATGAAGTTGGAAGACATAATGCTAAGTGAAGTTAGTCAGTCTCAAAAATCCAAGTACCAAATGTTCTCTCTTATATAAGGAGGCTATTTCAAAGTATTGTTGGATGGGGTACATAGGAGGATTAGAGGAACACTAGAATGGTCAAGGGAAGGGAGGGTAAGGGAGGGAGCAAGAGGGGAGGGGGGGGAAAAAAGGTGGTTGAATGAGACGGATATCATTTTCCTTAATGCATGATTGAAGACCTAAATTGTACGAATATACTTTGTATACAAAAAGTTGTATGTAAAAGATACTAAATATATGCACTATGAGTTGTACATATTAAAAATTATAAAAAGAAAAAAAAAAGACTGTGGCTAGACATAGAAATCACTGGAACATAATTGACAATACAGCAATCAACCCTTATATTTACAGACTTTTTTACAAAAGTACCAAGGCAACTTAATGGAGAAGGATAGTCTTTTCAACAAATAGTGCTAGAACAATTAGATATATTTGAGCTAAAAGATAAATTTAGGCCCTAATCTCTCAACATAAACTAAAATACCCAAAACTGATTATAGACCTAAATTTAAAAATGGAATCTGCAAGTGTTCAGAAGAAAATGGAAAAAAATCTTCCTGGGCTTCAAGTATGATAAATAACAAAAATTGATACTCTATCAAAATTAATAAACTTCTTGTCCTCAAAATATACCATTAGGAATATGAAAATATAAGCTGTAGACTTGGAAAAATATTATATTTTAAAGTCATATTTGAGATAAAGGATCTGTATACAGAATATATAAAAAAAGTTAAAATAAAAATTTAAAAAAAACAAATTGCCAAATTAGAAATTCACTAGATATCTAAATAGGCAGTTTATCAAAGATATCATTATATCTTATATGACGAATAGCTTAAAGCATACGAAAAGATATTCAGAAACATTAATTATCAGGGAAATAGAATTGAAAACCACAATGAGATATCACTTCATACAATGGCTGGTATAAAAATTTAAAGAAACTGAAACTTGCATATATTGGTAGGTTTTCAAAACACTGAAGCCACTTTGGAAAACAGTTTGGCAGATTCATAGATTCTCATAAATTTACCACAAAAACCTACCAATTCTATTCCTAGATATCTAGAAAAAGAGATGAAAATATATGTCCACTCAAATATTTGAATGTGAATGTTACCACAACATTTTTCATAACAGATAATTGGTGAAAATCAGATTTTCATCACTGGGTGAAAAGATCAAATATTTGTCCTTATATTGGAATCTTATTCAGCAGTAGAAAGTAACAAATAGCTGGTACATGCTAAAACTTGGAGTAGCCTTGAAAATATTACACCACATGAAAAAAGCCAAATCCAAAAGGTCACATGTTATGTGCTTCCAATTACATGAAATGTTGAAAACACAGATCCATAGAAAAGCAAAGTAGATTACTATTTGCTCTGTCTGGGGATGGGAGTAGAGACTGACTGTAAATGAGCACGAGGGATCTTTTGAAGATGATGAAAATGTTCTAGATTTGAATTGTAATAGTGGTTACACAGTTACAAATTTCCTTTTAAAAAATCAATTATATTTAAAATAGGATTAAAAGTATGTAAAAGCACCACAACGAAGTGGTTGGGAATTATTGAAAAGGAAAAACTTGACCTATCTAACCTAATGATTACTGGAAAGACATATCTGCAATAGAGAACATTGCTTTGGTAAACTTTTTAAAATTTTTTCTCATCAAATATCAAATTCACTTTTAAAAAGTACTTCTTTTGTTACATCTGGCTCCAGATTATGTGTGTCTTAATCATGTTTCTGTCTCTGAGCCTTTGCATCTGCAATTCCATATTTTGTGCATGCAATATCAGAATCAGCATAACATCTACATGATTTGTTTTTTTCATTTTATTAAGTACTCTGATTAACTGTCACCTTGCAGATGAGAGGACTTCTCTATCTAAAATAGACTTTCAATTCTTTCTCATCCTCCTTAGTTTGTTTCTTTCCTCATTAAATTTCATTAAAACCCATTACTAAATAACAAACAAGCACTAGAAGTGTCTGGTCCAAACTAGGAACTCAGGAACTATTTATTGAATGAATGAATCCTGTCATTCATAGCTGTGCCTTAAATGATCAAGAATTGGAACTATTTTTTATATATTTATTTCAAAAAATTTTCCTATGGATCAAATTATAGAGCCAAAAAAGTCCCCAGAAGTGAAGTACTTGAACTGTCCACATCTGGAATTATTTTTGCATTGATCCTCATTCTGAATCCATTCCTTTGGTGAGGTTTATGACTGGCTAACCTAAATGGCCTATTGATGTCAAAGGCTTTTGTAGTAATCATCAGTGGGAAAAAAATTACTATCCTGACCCAGTCAGTGAATAGGAAAGCTTTGTCAGAGCATTCGTGGTCACTCTTAGTCACATAAAGAGAATCCTCGTCTTTTCATCAAGATAACAGAACACAAAGAATATTAAAATAGGAGATTGCCTTGAAAGAAAAGGTGAAAGAATTCTTTTCATATATTACCTCATTAATAACTTAATGATCAAGGCTGGGATGTTGGAGAACAAAGAGTTGGGAAATATTAGTGGCAAAATGTATTTCCTGTTGTCCTTACCTGTGGAGTGAAATCCCATTATCATGCACTATTGGCTTGTCACTGTCCTCTCAATGCTTTCTAAGGGAGATACAGGACTTTTTTTTCTTTTGGTGAATTTGGAAGGAGAAATTAAACATAAGGTGCTCATGATTTCTCTTCTTCCTCTTGTGAACTGGATGCTTTAAAGGAATCACAAATTCTGCTTATGATCTGTCCCTGGGAGAGGAGGCCTACTCCTGACCACTTTTTCCATGACTAGGATAGGCAAAACTGCCTAATCCTCACACCAACAATTAGAAACATTTCCTGCCCATATTCTCTGATGTCACCTTTATCACCTAAAGAGGGAACACTTTATCCCTCATCTGTCTTACTTCTTTGTATCATAGCTGATCTAAAAAAGTAAAAACTAAAAATCAGGCAGAGATCTGTTTATTAATCTTCTTCAATCAACCCTAAATGGGTTTTAACTGATCAGCATTAATATCTTAACTAAAAGGGCAGAGGCAATAAGAATTATGGAGAATTTAAGTCCTTACTGTGCTGTATATCTGAATTACTTTATAAAATGTCAGATTCATTAGTTCCTAAATGATCTTGCAAAGTCTCCCTAATTAAATTGAAGGAATCAGCTGAGAGAGAAACACATCTTCCTAGGTACAAACCCCTTCCATATTTTTAAGTGTAGCTGCCACTCAATAAACGTGAATGATTACAGAGAGAAATGATGATAGAGACCAGAAAAGATATGAAATAAAAGATGAATATTGCTCTTTTTCCAGTCTACTAATTTAGGGACAGTTTGATCCAAACCATTTGAGATGACAAGAGTAAGGAATGGATAAAAAAAGGATAAAGCTACTTTTACCAAAACACTTTAAAGAATTTTCGGTGCACATTTTGTAGAGTATTATGCCAAATAAACAAGTACCCTAATATAAAGGACCCATAGTATCAATTATTATCACTGTCAATCAGAGAATGAAAGCAATCTACAATGGGCCTGACAGAACTGACTATTATGATTGCTTCTGCAATGTTAGAAATATGTAAATGAAGACACTTCAAGAAGATTTTGACACAACAGGTTTAACAGATAGGGCCTAATTATGTCAGTCAGTGGAATTCAATTACCAGGAGGAATGGATGGACATCCTAGATACAGAGCTTGGATTAAATCTGCCCATAAATATTTTAGATCTAGTTCAAAATAGGAAATGAATTCCAAATTATTAATTCTTTGATATTATTTATTATGATGTTTTATTTTAATATTAAGTGGAAAAATAACTAAGAACTCTATTAAAAATACATCATTTTCAAGGGTATAATTTAAATCTTCACATTTTCAATAATTTGCAGGTAAATTCCTATGTTTTTAATGAAATTCTTGCCCCAAATTAAAAGATGATTAACACAGGGTAGCTGGTGACTAGTCTCTAAAAATAGCTCCCCAGAGAATCATGTCTTCCAGTATTGACACCTGTGTACATTCACCTCCTATTAAGGTGGTGGGTTAGACCTGTGGCTTTTGACCAACAGAATGTAGTAAAAATGATGTTGCATAACTTCCAATGGTAGATCATTAAAAAATATATATATTGCAGCTTATACTTGGGTCTCCTGAAATGCTCACTCTGGAGGAAGTCAGTTGCCATGTGAAAAAGAGACCGCCATATTTCCTAACTGAGCCATGTGGAAAGCTGCACTATGAGACAGATTGCAAGCTCCAAGGTGCTCCAGCCATTCCAGCTAAAATGTCTGAGAAGAACCTATTGTGTATATTCTATCCCAGCAAGGCCTTCAGAAAACTCCAGCTCTGCTGTGATCTAACTGCAGCTACATGGGACACCCCAAGTGAGAACCATCAGCTAACCTCAATCAAATCTCAGGAACTGATGAATAATAATAAAATGTTGGTATAAGTTTTGGAGTAGTTTGAAATGCAATGGCAGATATTCAGGATTTGCTATAAATTTGAAAGAGCTTAAGACAAGGTAGGAGTCAGAGATTCCTTATTAGACTGCCATTTGCTACTTGTGTGATCTTAAATAAATTACAACATATCTACATCTCTATTATGTTCTGTAAAATGAACAGGCTAGACTAAATCTAGGTCACATCTGAGGACCAATGAAGGGATTCATGTAATCTACAATTTACCTGGAATTCACAGGAGAATCTTAAATTTGAAGTCAGAATGTATGGTTTTCAGCAGATTTTCAAAGTAAAAGATTTATAAGATCACAGTATTTCTAAAGCTTTCAACTTGGAATTCCCATTATTTTATGAAAACCAATGAGAAAAATCAAAGCTTACTGATGGCATATTGTAATCAATAATTTTTTATGATTAAATGTTATAAAAGTAGAGATAGATATCAGGTCACATTATTTAAGAATGCTTTTAAATCTCTGTTTAGTTAAAATGGTATTTCCCATTCATTCATAATACCCTCCCACAAATATTTTTACCTCAAAGTACCTTCTAAATTATGATATCGGTTGTAAGAAACTCTTAAGGAAGGAATAATGAAAATAGTAGAGATTTCTTTCTGAATTTATTTCATGGATCATGTGATCTTCAAAGACAGTGTCCTCCAATTCTAGCAGACTCCCCATAACCTAGTATTTTCTTATCATCCTTCAATAATCCAAATCTAGTTTAAGTTTTAATTCAGTTCACAATTGCATGAATACAATTATCTTCATGTATTTCTTCATAATGAAACAACTTCTCAATTAAAACAACAAAGTTTATTGAATAACAACTATATGCCAAAAACTATTCTATTTATCATCAAAATTGTCAAAATTTTCAGAGTCAAGATAAGCTTGTTAGTATTTGACATCTGTCTCCACTAGGATGTAAGCCCACAGAGGCAGGGATCTTTTGTCAGTTTTGTTTATTGATTTATCCCAAGATATATCCCTAGAACTATGTGGGCACTCAATAAATATGTGTAAAATGAATGAGTAAATATGCGTTCTTGAGAAGTTTGAAAAAGAAGTTGCTAGCAGTTTTGCAGTGTCCTCCATCCTGAGACATATGATTTCTGTAAGGAATATGTTATATAGATAGGGACAGAACACTCTCTTTGCCGAAATAGGACAGAAGACAGTAAATCAAAGGATCAAAATTGACTTCCAGTGCACAGAAAGGAAAATAACTTGAATTTAATATTTTTTAGAAAATTGCTACTGCTTCCAATTGCTATGTATTGCTTTAAGATTCTTTCTTTAGAAATTAGAATAATATTCTAAAATATTATTAGAGTTAAAATGATATCAGTGAACTAAACTTGAAACGACAACATAATTGCTAACTATTTTTTTCCTTTTTTATGAAGTAAATATAAGAAATATTTACTTTCTCATAAAGAGGAAATTATGAAAATGATATTGCAGTAAACTGAAGTATTATCATTTGAAATTTGCTTATAATATAAGATTACTTATATGCAGGATTGCTTATTTTCAGAATATCTACAGAAATTCATCAAATTTTAAGATCAGAAACCATGCTCTTGGTCTACAAATACTAAAATGGATGTGTGCATGTGGACACACACACTCAGGTTCACCTCACTTAAACACAAATGACGTTCATGGTAATTTCATATGACTGATGTGATAATGGTTTCCTATGTTCTAAAGATTTAAAAATATGCTTTATTTTACCAATATTATAAATGAATCTTTTGTGATTATGTCTTCTAACTACCTTCCTTTCCTTTTCTTCTCCCTTCTTTCCACTTATTCTCTCCTTCTTACTTCTGCAAAAGAAGAGGATTCCACATTCTTTGTTAAAAACTATTTTGTAGTAGGAAACAATATTGATGGCTCTGGCCCATTTCTAGAATTATTCCATGTGGTAACAACTCCTTTGTTGCTCATTCTTCTTGTTGTGCCTACAACCTGATTTGTGCCTGAGTTGACCGAAGGTAACATCACCTCAGCACTGGAGGCACAGGTTAGTGGTGTGTTCCCAAAGTCACAATTGAGGATAAACACACTGCAGTGAGTTTCACTTTGGACAAACATGCATCAGCTCACATGCTATCCTGGTCAACTTTTAAAATCACACTTAAATCACGTTTTAAATGAAAAGGTATTAGCATATTCCATTCCCTCTACTATTTAACTAGAAAAAATAATGTGATTTCTATTAGCTGGTGATAACAATGTGTCAACAAAACAAAACAAAATGTTAATGTGATATCTCTGATGTCATAATTGCAATGAACTGAAAGTTGTTCCTGGGGCTTACTTCAATTTTTACTCAATAGCTAGAGGTTCATGGATTTCTTAGCAACATAATATTTTTCTTACATCCCATACTTTGTGAGCTATTACATACTAATAATTCTTTGAAAACTAACAAGATTTCCTCAAATTTCAAGCTTTAGCAGGAAAAACAGGAATGGTAAATTTCTAGAATCTTAATTTGCAAATGGGTATGTAGGGGACAGGTTGACATGTTGACTTTCTTTCTCCTCCTCCTCCTCCTCCTCCTCCTCCTTCTTCTTTAAGCAATCCTTCCACAGTGACACAGACAATAAGAAAGATGATGTCTCCTTGCAAGACTGAATGAAGAAAAGTCATATTGCCGAGATTGATTTCCAAGTTAACATCATGCATTAGCTTTTTCTGAGCATATTTCTTCTCCACATTGGGAAAAATCATGAAGAGATTCAGGAGGAGAAAATTTCACATGACCAAGAAGTCTCTTTCCTATTGTCCCAAACACCATTTTTTCCATAAAGTTATAAGAAGAAAGATGTGAAAATTTTTATCAAATGATGGATTTGAATTTTTTGAAATTTATAATGCAAAACAGAGTTTTTAAATAAATAAAAACATCATGTAATCACTCCTTGAATCCTGCCAAATCAACTTTATAATGTCAAACTTGAGCTCCCTTCCTAATCTAGGCTTTGTGTTTGTCACTTCTGACTTAATAATACCAGGTATTGCTAGATCTTGTCTGTAAAACCTCCAAGGAAATCAGAATTGCTTTAGGATGAGAAATCAGCAGGTGGCACTCTTTCCTCTACATCTATTTTTAACCACTTTTTCAGGGCAGAATATTAGAAGTTACTTACCACACGGCCAGGGGAAACCAAAGACTTGAGTAAGCAATGATAAGTCAGTGTTGAGAAAAGGGTACCACGTGCACATAAGAAATCTACCAAATCCTTCCTAAATCTGTAAGGTAGGTGCACCTATCTTCATTGTCTACTAATTACACATATTGATAAGTAGCTACTGCCAGCTCCTCTGATGATTACTGCATTCCCATGAGAGATTAAATGGTTCTGTGGTTGAAGAATCCTGTGTTATCCAACGTGAACAAAAATGTTTCTGCACATTCTAAATGGCCTTCACATTTTCATTTCCCTACCATCTTATCACATAATCAATCAAAGCCTTTATAAAGAGATTAGGTCCCATTTGTGACTCTAGTTGAGCTGGGAACAGAAACGAGAGGACTCTGCAGATGGATGAGGAAGGAGACACTGATGTCCTCTGAGTGAATGAGAGGTAGAGCTCCAGCACTTTCTGAAAAGAAAGCTATTCTGAGCTGCTTTGATTTATTTGCTGCAACTCCTTCTTTATGTAGCATAGGGGAGATCTTCATGAAACAATGAAAAGAGGTACTGGGAACCTGTCCCCTTAAAACCTAAAGCGGCTTAATAACTTTAATAAAAAAAAGTCTGTTTTTAGATAAGAAATGACCCTTCCATCAGTCCATTTAAAAGAGATTTCTATAATGCACCTGCATGTTTAGTCCTTGCCGATGGCAAGAGTAACCCTGGTTTTATAAACTTTAGAAAGATACTGTAGCTTTGAATAATAATGTGGTATTTGCCAATTTGTCCTTTATGTAATAAAAGGTTGCTGAGAAAAGAAGCTTGCTGAGGGTCTGCTATAGAAACCAATTTGTGTCTTGCCTCATGTGAGGGACCCATGAGCAGAAGGGAACGCTTACCTGATTTTTTACAAGGACTCAACAAATAGAAGAGCATTTTGAGGGCTTATGTATATGATATGAAGCAAGGTTTTACTGTTGTTTTAATTCATAAAAGATAGTAAATATTAGCATGGATTAGAATTCTATTGTTTTAAGTATTTTTTCATAGGTTTCTAAGACCACTTATCAATCTTATTTTATATGAGATGTCTCATCTGGAGCTGCCCAAAGGGTACAGTGGGAATAAGAAAGAGTACAGATGCTCTAGATGACTGGATAAGTGGTAAGCACAGAACTGATTTGGGTAGGTATATTTTCCATTTCCAAATGAGGTAGGAGAGATGGGTAATATGTTTTGAAAAGAAGCCTCTATTAGTCTGTAAGTGTTAGCATATAGACACCTTTGAACCTTTAGTAACTTGCAGTTTTTATGATGAGACTCATTTTCCTTTTATCAGGAATGTGTTTTGGAAAGGGAACTGATGAGGAGACATTTACAAGTGTGAAGTGTGGATTTTTCAGGGCACTATAAAATAATCTAGTTACTCAGATTTAATCAATGCATTCTGTGACTGCAAAGCTCAGATAAGCCAACATCCCTCTCTTGGAACCTCCTTTAACTGTATGTCATCACACATAACCTTCCCAGATAACTACTCAATATGCACAATGGCATACCAACCAGGGAGAACATGATGCCGAAAGCATTATGCTCATCAGAAGCTGTGGGTTTAGCCAACTCGCTGGAGAAGCCCTGAGATTTCTAAGCCTCTGAGCCTGACTCTTTCTGCTCCTGTGCCATCTATAGCCCTTTCTCTGGTAACTATATAAAAGCAGAAGCCTGGTAGCACCACGAAAGGCCTAAGCAAAGTCAATGGCTATCCTACTTTAAAGACTTCAAAGTTAGATGTACAACAAAAGCAACTGTAACTGAGTAGTTAATAAGCCTCAACTTGAGCAGATCCAACAGGCTGGTTTTGTTTGCTGGAGAGTCAAATCATACTTTAAGCATTACGTGTCACTGCAATAAAATGGTAGGTACAGGGAAAGTTACTTGGGGAAAAAAGTTGGAAATTCTAGGTTAACTTGCCCAGGCAAAAACTGGACCTGTAACTAGTTTCTTAGAGTCACCAGTTATTCAATATGAAAATTAAAGACCCCTTAAATTCACAATCTGAGGGCCTTGTTCCTAATATAGACTACAGGGTGTTGAGAAGCACAGTATATTATTTCATTAAGTGCTTTTTGGGAGAAGGGGATTTAGAGGTAAAACTGCTGGCTTTGTGTGGCAAGGTCATGACCTTTGACAACTTTGGAGCGTCTCTCTTTCATCTTCTCACTCCCCTGAGACCCCTAACTTGCAGAGGAATCAAGCCCCTAAGCCTGGGCCAGACAGAATACAGCATTGTTGTGGAGCTAGGTTCTCTCCCTCTCCCTCTCTTTCTTTCTCTCTCTGTCTCTCTCTTTCTCTCTCTCTCCCTTTTTTCCCCCTCTAAACAAAACAGATCTGAACTGAGCCAAGGAAACAAAAATGTATTGTTCCTCGCAGATGGAAGCGAGTGTCGCCTAGGTAACCAGATTAATCTCCTTTTTCTCTCCCTTCCTCTCTTGTAGTGCGGTAATCGGTGGGCTCTTTTCACAAAAAAGCCAGCCTCAAAGCTGGGGCTCTAACTAGGTTCCTAATTAGCTGCAATTTACAATGAAGACAACATGATGAGATAATAGAAATTTGCAAAATAATGACATACCTCAGCAAAATATTCCTCCTCCTAAGAACCATTTTTATACAAAAACAATAAAGAGGGCCCTTCTAAAGCAAAGCTGGAAAATGGTGGTGTATTATGTGACACAGAACATTATTGTTCGCCTCTTGTTCCCCCAATCAACAGCTTATTGTTTGGCATCTTAAATAAAAATGACTCAAATACAGGCCACATAATGATCTCCATTGCGCTAATACACTGTATATACTGAGTAGTCAAAAATGTGCGGGAGCCAATGCCAGCGGGGCTGATAAAGTAGCAGGGCCCAGGAAGGTAATTTACAATACAATGCAATAAGCATTATTACTGCTCTTAATCACACATATCTTTCTGATTCCTGTCAGGATGCAACTCTGACATCAAAAAAGGGCACCCAAACGGAGGACTGCTAGTTAATGAAATATGATGGATCACATTTGTTTTCATGTGGTGGTTAGCTCAAATGAAGCAGCCTCCAGACTGTTAGCCAACAGTATTCTCTTGTGTGACATCAAAGACTACCATTCAATGGGGGCAGGAAAAAAAAAAAAAATCACAGTAAGACAGCACAGAGGGAGGAGCTCCTAGGAACTGAAAGAACCATTAATAGTAATCTCTACCTTATGTCCAAAAGAACAGAGCATGAGGGAAAAAGGCCAAGGCCAACCAGTCACTGGTTTCACAATGAGGATCAGCAGCACCTATGCTGCTTTAGGGAGAATGGCACAGCTAACATGCAGTGGGCAAGATTTGACATTTTGCTCTACAGGCGTAATTTGTCACCAGTGACAGGAGGAGCGTACCCCATGCCTTGTCTGAATCAAGACTGCAGCATCCTCTGAAACATGGAATCCAAATAAATAATAAAACAGAATCCAATGCCATGTTTTGCATCAACAAGAATCATTCATAAATGGCAACAGATTGTCTAACCAATCAGGGAAAAAAAACAACCGTACACAAAAAGTAAGTCCACATTTGCTTATGGACTAGTAATTGTGAAGAGTACAGCTGCACATACTTGAAAACTAATGGCCCCTGGACTTCCCCATAAATAACTACTGACTAGAAACCAATTGGCCAGGGACAGAAAAGCATTAACCCCTTGGTCATTTGGCCCTCAGCAACAACAAGACGACTAGATCCCCTCACAGAGTAATTAAAAGGTAACAAGTAGGACAGATTAGAGAAGGTGGCCAAATAGGCTCTAATGACTTTGGAGGAAAAATTGTTGTATTTGGTAATAACATTTGCAGAAATGCAAAAAGGAAGACCATCTGGGTATATCACAACCCCAAAGAGTTTGGCATCTGCCTTTTGGAAATGTGGCCATAATATCTCGACTTGCATGGAGCTATCAACCTTTTCCAAAGATTTAAGGGAAAAAAAAAAAAAAAAAAAATGAATCTCAGCCAAGACAGAAAGAGAGCAAAAGGCTGTGATGCAGTGCTGAAAGGTAGTGATTGATGGTCATAAATATCTGGATTTTCCATGGATTTGACATTTACTGTAAAACAGGATCTACTCATCAAACGAGTTTTACTTTTGAGTTTTGTGTAATCCTTACAAAAATGTTCTCATACATATAATTCATTGAATGACTCTATAATAATTCTGATGGAAATAACAAAAAGGAGTGTGTCAAACTATTGAAGGACTGTATACAGTGTTGAAAGAAGAATATTTGAAGTATTATCTAGCCTCTCTTAGCCTCTATTTCCATTTCTTTATACTGTCAGTAACTATGCTTATCTTTTAAGATGATTTAAAGAATAAGAGCACTGCATCAAGACAGATTAACCCCTTTTTCCCTGTGCCCCTCTCACCCAGAAGCCCCACCCTTAATCAGCCCAACAATCTAATTTATCTGCTCACACACTCTGGGGCAGCTGAAAACAGCTGGAGAAAATCATGCAACTGTATGTTGGGGCCAGGATCCCAGCAGCACCTGTGCTATGAACCCTATTCAAGAGTCTTCTTAGCTGTCCTTCCTGACCTCCTCTCTTCATAGCTCTCTTAAATCTTCATTGCTCTCTTAACTTCACCCTTCCTGTAGTTTTCAGATGACCACATTTCCCAGAGAGATGCCCTACCTGCCCCACCCATGCATATCATTTTCTGCAACTCTCCTTACAGCATCTCTGCAGGGTCAACATCTTTGCCTCTGACGCTGACCTCCCACTAACAGCTCAGATCCCCTCTGCTCCTATCCACACAGGCCCTTGCTTCTTATTTTCCTCAATCCTAATGGCATCTTGTGTTCTACCAGGCTGTTCTTCTAAACCTACACACAAGCTCAATCATTCTCATCCTGCTACATCCAATCATCATGCTCCAACTCCTTTTAACTACCTGCCTATCACCTGCGTTTCCAGAGGTTCTTCGTTCCAGTCCATTCTCATTGGTCACGTTCACTTCGCAGAAAGTTGGATTCTGAATTACAGATTCAAATATCTTCTCCTTCACAGTTTTTGCTATTTTGATCATTTCCTTAGAAATTCCTACCTGTATTTTTATGCATCTAAAGAACTTTTCATTTTAAGAATGAAAAACACAAATTTCAACACATCTGATGTGTCAGTCTCAAAGTCCTGATCATGATGAAAGTATGAGAATCATAGAAAGTGAGATAGATGGAACTTTGGGTTTCTTCTTAATTTTCTTAAGTTGGAAATGAGACCTAAATACTGAAGGTTATAAGGTAAGTTAAGAGCAGAGCTGAAACCTAACTAGGTTCCCTGAATGCTAGAAATTGAATTCTATTCTCTAAAATACCCACCTTCACACATAATTTTGGCAAAAATAAACAAACAGCTGGACATTGTGGTGCATGCCTGTAATCCCAGCAGCTCCAGAGATTAAGGCAGGAGTCCTGATCACTAGTTCAAAGCCAGCCTCAGCAATGGCCAGGAACTAAGCAACGAAACAAGACCCTGTCTTCAAATAAAATACAAAATAGGGCTGAGTATGTGGTTCAGTGGTTGAGTGCCCCTGAGCTCAATCCCCAGTACCAAAAAAAAAAAAAAAAAAAAAAAAAAATATATATATATATATATATATATATATATATAAAAACATTGAGCATTGAGCACAATTTTAAAAGGAGACCAATTCGAAGTACAATAATGCATTAAAGTGCTTTCCAGCCTTTAATTCTATGGATAAAATAAAGATATCTCTACCCCAAATAAAGCCCACAGAATTTCATGGAGCCAAAACAGAGATCAGAAAAATAAATGGCCAAATCTGGGATTTGAAATGAAATATATAAAGATTATAAAGATAAAATTATAGAATTTTAAAGATTCGAGGAACCACACAGGTCATCTGACCCAACTTCCTGTTATTTGTTTATTATTTGTTTTAAGACCAGAGTCTCAGAAAAGAAACAACCTCCTAGAAGTGAACAGCTGTGTTTCTTCCATACTCATCTTTGTCTAAGCCCAAACTATATGGTAATGAACATTCACTTTCTCCTAGTATTAGACCCTTGGAGGGAAGAATAAGTTATCTGTGGAGTTGCATAAAGATCCTCACAAGTTCACTGCAATAGTAGTTAATTAAATGTGCCTAGTGTTTCGGGGCTGACTTACTACTATAAGTAGCCATTTTCTTCCAGGGAGAGGCTTAGTAACTTGGAACTCAATTTTACTTAACATCATTTGATAGAAATCTATGCATTATATTTCCTTCTAAAATATAAGAATCAGTTGAAGGGATGGAGGCAATTAAAAGCTGCTACCAAAGGGGAAAATGTTATGACTAAACCTCTACATGGATGCATGCATTCTGGGGTCCACCCTGTGTGCCAAGGCCAGTTTGATGAAGCTGGACTATAATTAGGTCCTTTTAGTAATTAAATCCCTTTGAACAAAGTAGAAGGCAGAATCATGTGATACTGAATCCTGGAACAATAGGTCATATTAGAATAATTTCTCACTTGATTCACTCTTAGAAAATTTTGACTCATCAATGTTGAGAAATCCTTAACTTTTCAAATACACAAACCCTACATAATATATAGGTAAATAAGGGTCAAAATTCTTTGACTTGGGCCCTACCATTAACCAACCTCCTATGCCCCATAAAGATGTGAGGTGTAGTTTAAGTCAATAACTAGAATTGTGACTTGGGTAATCCTGTTAGTCACTACACCTGGGGGGTACTGACACAAACCTATGGGAGTCTCTGCTCCCTACCCCAAAGTCAAAACAAGTAATACACACAAAGGAACTCTTCCAGACCAGCACTAACAATGTTCAGGCAGTGCTCTTTACTTAAAGGAAGAAAACAATTAAGTGAAACCTTGAAGTAATCTCATTCTGCCTGTTTAGCCTCTTCATCCCTCAATGTGTGGTTAGCAAGTGTGGCAATCAGGGCTAAGGCCTGCTATCATTCGGCCTTAATTAAAAAAGACACAAGCAGCAGAGCTGTGAATTAGAAATGTAGCTACGCACTACCCCTGATTAATTTGAGGCTCATGTTGGATTAATAACTCCAAACAAAGAACAAAAGGAAATTGTTATGCGAATTGCAGCCCTCCCAGGCCAGACAAAGGTCAAATCACAGGATTTCAATTTCATCCGGAGTCGCTTAATCAACTCCCTCGGAAGGAAGACCATATGTAGTTCTGAAAGCTACCCATTGTAGTCCTCTTGTCGCTGGACCTGAGAGACGGCACAGTCATCCTCTCAAACTATTCTCAATCGCTTCTCTTCTTTCCCCTTTAATATGACAAAAACTTCATTATTACCAGTGATTAAAGAAGAAGAGATCTGCCCTGAAGAAAACATCTCAACAACTGCTGGTTTATGGAGTAAGCTGGACACTCTTGGCACAGAGCCTACAGAGCTCACTCCCTTTCTTGAGAAAGGTCTTGGCCAGCAGCAACAGTCAGCACCAAGACAAGGGTGATGGTGACGTCATTGGCAGAGCACTGAGAGGGTTATGTGACTCCCAATATGTTTATGGAGAGATGGCAGAAGACAATTCCTATCTATTAAATTAAAGGAAAGTGCCTGAAAGGGGCAGTCCGTGAGGTTTTGGGAGGTATCAGAAGACAAGACTCTCCCCTGTGGCAAGATTAGATGTTCTGCATGAGAAGGGATGGCAGGTGTAAGTGCCTCAGGAGACCTGAGGATTACAGCCTGCCACCCCACCTCTACCCCAGCAGTTCTAGTCTCATCCACATTTGGGGTTTCCTCTAGGAACTGCACTGAGGACTGATGTGGGCTGAGAATGGCAGACTCTCATTAGCAGGAAGGATTTAAGTAATTGGAAGATGTAATGACTTCCACCACAGCCATCACCACTTTTCACCTTGTCAACACAAAGTGCTTCTAATGGTAAATTCTCAGGACCATTACAACACAGTCCTCTGTGGTCAAGACCCAATGCTCCCTAAATGAAATTCCAGAAAATTAGGTAGTTCTTCCAAATGACAAAAAGTATAACCTTTGGAGATTTCAATACAAGGATTCCAAGACAGTCCTTTGGCCTAATGGAACCAGTACTTTAGGACATTCATAGCAAATATAATTCTAATCTGGGATGATTCATTTCATTTACTTAAGGAAGTATTGTACATATGAGAGATGCTCATAATCATGGACTGTCAGGATTTGTAACCTCCAATCTGATATGGCAAGATTTTCAGCCTCTGCCTTCCTCACAGAATGAAATAATCAACATCACCTTCATGTATTCTAGAATTCTGTCATTAGAGGAATTCATTTATTCCTCTGAATCCCATTATGTTTTGTCAGGACTTCTCTCATTGCACATAGCATTTTCTCATGTATGTATGTTATTCATGCATTGTCCTTTTATTCATTAAATAAACATTTACTGAGTGCTTACTATGTGCCAGGCACTGTGCCAGGCACTGGAGATAAAAGGATGACTAAAAACTGATGATGTCTTTGCTCCCATGGTATTTACAGTTCAGTCTTTGAGACAGCTAGCAATCAAACAGAAGCATAAAACTGCAAAATCATAATGTCACGAAAGACAGTGCATGATAACTTGAGGCTTTATCCTATCAAGGGAGGTTGTGGAAGTGAACATTTTTTTCTCAGATATGTAAGAATATAAGCAGAACTTGGTGAAAGAGAATAGGCAAAGTTTCAATTTTCTGAAAGAACATGACAAGTGGATTGATTTGAAAGGCATAGAGTGCCAATTGAGTCTGGAGTAGCAAGAGGACCCCAAAACATAGAAACAACTTTGTTGGCCAAGTTAAGAATTCTGATTCATCCTAAAAAGAGTAGAAACCTCTGGAAGTGGAAGTGGCCAAGGTACCATCAGAATTGTGACGTCATTGTAACTTGCCTACTATTCCACAAGCTCTCCAGTGGCTGAAAGCCATTCACTGTTGTCTCTTCTGATGCCAAGTACAGTGCTTTGCACAATAGAAAGGCATCTCTCTCCCAAGGATTGGCAGGGCTAATTCAGTTGATATCATGCCTCATAGAAACCACCTTGTCTAAGTCATTACTGTGGCTAAAGACGATGATCCTTTTTAAAAAAAGAACTATTCCTTAATGAAAGCTAATTTCAACTCGATTAAATTCAAAAGCATTTTAGTATAATGTTTGTTCAATACCACTGAATGAAAGAATGGCTTTTAACTTAATGCCACATTGGGACTGGCAGTTGCAATCACTGATATCAAGGCCCTCACAAAATCTTCTGACTATGTGTAAAGGACTGGCATGCTGTCCTTAAAATGGCTATTATGGTTATTGTTTGGATTGAGTGACATTTCAAGAGAAAACAATGATTTCTGCCTTCTGAGATATCCAAAGGTGTAATGGCATTGCTTTTTTCCAAATTAGCGGCCATATATGAACATAAACTCTGCCATTTCGATTTAGTTAATAAAAAAAAAAAAGTACAAATATCTGTGAGTCAGAATTTCCAGGGAGCATTCATGCAAGCTATGTTCCCTATGTGACATGCAACTATCAAATGGTGAGCACATTCAGAAAGCATGCTCAGATGTTTGTCACATGTAATTGAACAGCTGCATCAACAGAGCTTTTTGAGGATTATTTGTCAAGTTTCTTCTTAAAGCCATTTCATTTTCTTTCACAAAAGTACTATTACTTGATCTGCACATTTAAAACAAACCTCAGAATATGGAGGAATGTTGGTTTATTTATTTATTTACCTTGGTACCAGGGATTGAACCCTGGTGTGCTTAACATTGAGCTATATCCATAAACCTTTCTATTTGTTCATTTTGAGACAGGGTCTCATTAAGTTGCTTATGGCCTTGATAAGTTGCTGAGACTGGCTTGGAACTTGTAATCCTCCTGCCTCAGCCTCCCAAGCTGCTGGGATTAGAGGCTTTGGCTACCATGCCAGCTGAATTTTTTTTTTTATATTAATCTGAAACTCAGAGAGCACATCAAATCCCAAATGATTATAGACATGTAAAATTTTATGGTATCTGACTGGATACAAAAAAACATTATATCAGTGTAGAACTTCTTGATTCTTTTAGCTGGTAAGAATGTTACAACACATAATATTCAGCAAAAATAAGTGACCAAATTATCACTACATTTCATTGCTCCTTTTATCAAAATTTAACACTGTTACATACAGTGCTAAATTTGGAGTCATTTTAAATTTTATCCTTAAAAAGGACATTGAAAAATCATTGACACCCTTTAGACAAATAATTAAATGTATCATGTACTAGGCTATATGTATATGCAAATATATATAAACATAAAAATATATAGGGCTGGGGATATAGCTCAGTTGGTAGAATGCTTGCCTTACATGCACAAGGCCATGGGTTCAATCCCCAGCACCACAAAAAATAAAAATAGAAAAACATGTCAATGCTGGGTGCGGTGGCGCACGCCTGTAGTCTCAGCACTTGGGAGGCTGAGGCAGGAGGATCACGAGTTCAAAGCCAGCATCAGCAATGCCAAGGCACTTAGCAACTCAGTGAGACCCTGCCTCTAATAAAATACAAAAAAGGGCTGCAGATTGGTCAAGTGCCCCTGAGTTCAATCCCTGGTACCAAAAAAAAAAAAAAAAAAATTATATATATATATATATATATATATATATATATGTATGTATATATATATGTGTGTGTGTGTGTGTGTACATATATATCATATATATATACACACACACATATATATGGAATATATAAGTATATATAAACATATATCAATATATATATATATATAAATATATAGTTATTTTATTTTTTATTCAATTATTTGTTTGGAAAACCAAGTCATAGGCTGGATATAGTGGCATAAGCCTATAATCCCAGTGACTTGGAGGCTGAGACAGGAGGATTGGAAGTTTGAGGGCAGCCTCAGCAATTTAGGCCCTTAACAACTTACTGAGAACCTGTCTCAAAAATTAAAAAAAAAAAAAAAGGATTAGGGATATGACCCAATGGTAAAGCATCTCTGTGTTCAATCCCCAGTACCAATAAATAAATAAACAGGAAAGGAAAAGAGAGAGAGAGAGAGAAAGAAAGGAAGAGAGAAAGAGGGAGGAATGGAGGCAGGGAGGGAAGGAAGTGGGAGGGAGGGATGGAGGGAAGAGAAAGAAAGAGAGAGGAAGGAAGGAAGGGAGGAAGGAGGAAAGGAGGGAAAGAAAGAAAATAAATCTACATCATGAGACGCAGGTGTCCCATTTGCTAATTCATTCAATATTTCTTAAATGCTAGCTATGTGTCAGGCACTGTAAATAAATCCTGCCCTTGAGATGCTTTCATTATCTTTTGACGTTTGAGGAAAATCTGACTAGGACAATAAGTAAGTGAGTCTTTGTGCCCAGTGTCACATATAAAGTAAGCGGTAGATCTAGCTTCTGAATTCCAGAACCTCAGATTTTAACCTTTCTGCTATGCTTCTGTTAAAATACCGTAACCTCAATAAGCACTTAGCTAGATACCCTCTTGTCAGAAGCTAATTTAGACTAAGGTAGTTATTTGGAGAATATTCTTCATAATTAGCAAATTATTAAAATACAAGGAAGTAAGTTATTGCTTCAAACTAAATTTTATAGCAACACCAATCAACCTAGATTTAGCCTTCAAATAGCCATCATATGACAACCATGAAAATTAGTATAACTTAGAAATAACTTCAGAATTCAGAAAGTACAGGAATTCATAGGCATTTGCTCAATCTTAGTATTTTGCTTCAAAACAAGTTGACCAAATTTGACCACATTTCAAGTATTTCTAAATAAGTGTATTAATTTGCAAGCATTAATTCCAAATTATTATACTCACAAATGCTGTCAAGGTAACAAGGAGAAGGGGTTCAATAATAAGTTAGCACCAAGCAGAACACAAAAAAAGACTACAACCCCAAATCTCTATAACATACTCAACCTACAACTCTAAATACTCAAAATTTTACTCCAGAAAATTATGAAAAATTACAAAGCCCAAGTTCAAGCACATAGATAAAGTGGGTAGTAGAGATTGGTAACTCATACCAAATTTCCCCACCTGACAAAAATATACCAGAAGTTGTTTCTCTGAACCACTTGTGGATATATATAAATAAAAGAATATCATTTCTAAAGACATAAGATAATCAATAACCAGAGTTCTATAATTAAACATTTATTAAATACTTCTTTAAACCAGATTTTAAATTTATAGTTACTTTAAACAAGTCTTTAACAATGAGGTTAAAAAAAAAAAAAAAAACCCTGTGGAAAATACTTTAAAGTGCATCCTATGCTATATTTAGTATATAATTATAAAACAAAAGGAAAAATGGAAAAAAAAAACTAACAAGAAGGAGAAAGCTCCCAAAAAGCTGGATCACAGCAAAGCTGGGGAGCATGAGCCTTTGAACTTTAAGGACAACACTAGAGTGAGAAATGGAAAGCTGGGAATATATGGATTACAATCCAAAAAGGTGGCAGCTAGGAATCCCAGACCCTGGTAAACTCAGTGTGTGTCTAAATGGAAAGAAACATAGTTTTCTAAACTCATATAAAAGGTTTGGAAGTTACATAAACAATTTTCAGTCTAGAGAGAGACCTAAAAGTTACTAACTCTAGTTTTCTTTCTTAAACATCTCCTTTTCTAATTTTTAACATAATAAAGTTGCTAGCAGTTTTCCCAAAGAAAATATTATTTTCTCTATAGAGAACAGTGACCCTCTAGCCTTTCAGTATCCACAGAATAGTGTGTTCTTAGCTGGCAAATATTCTCTACCCTAGATATCAAGTGGTATCTAATGTTCATTACATGGAAGAGTGAAATACTTCTCTCCAATCCCCATGTTAACATACTGATAAAACTCTCAGGTATTTCACCAAAAGTACACTTTAAAATACCAATGGTTAAAATTACTGAAAACCCAAATTCCATAGAATAAATAAAAATGGTCATTTGTGACCATCCAATTTTCCTTATCTTAAATGAAAGTGAGCAGATTCTTAACTAAGGTGAATAATTTTAGCAGGAACAGAATAATCAGCACAGGACCCTGTAAACCTAACATTGACCTCCTAAAGCCCAGACCTGCATTCTAATTCACAATGCTAAAATGGATTGGATTACTGGATTTAAATAAAATCGTAGAATCTGAACTACCCAACACAATTTAGCTTCTTTTTGAATGAAAGATTCAATGTAGCTATACTCTGAGAAAAGCCTAAATATCTCATGATATCTAGTACAAACAGTAAAGGAAGAAAGAAAGGAAAATGAGATTTGGCCTCAGCAGCCACATCTTTTGCTTCCTAAAGGAAATGATTTTGACAGAACCCTGTGAGTGATGGTTTCAGTGATCCTTACTTGCTGGGCTACTGAAGATGACAGACTATACATCCAAAGAGTTTCTCCAACTCTGAATTAGACATTCTAAGTATCAAAGATCTCATATCTCAAGAGATAAATCTGAGAAAAACTTTTTTTTTTTTTTTTAAGTCACTGATTGTAATTGAATAGCAACTGGAAAAATCCCACCAGTACTATGGATAGAGCTGGTGAGGCCTTCGCTATGGAGAAGATGTTAACTCAGGCTATGAATGTTAAATTGCATGCACACCATTTTTAAAGTTCTCCATGGCACATATGCAACAGGGTTAATGTAATCTCATCCACTCTGGAGAAGAGGAGGCCACTGGGGGAATAGTGTATTGGCATCAAAGCCTCACACCATGCTCCGAGGACTTTGCAGCAATAGTGAATATAAAACCTAAGGTGACAGCAGCAGTGGAGTCTTTACAAAAAATGTATACATAGATAAACTTATAAAGGTTATTTTAAAAGTTGGGTGGACTTGGAAAATTACCTGTGGTATTTGTATAATTATAATCCCATTGCCTAACATGGATTTTTCATTGAAAAACATCTCAAATTGTCTCTGATTCACCACTCCACTGGTTCCAAGCCACTCAAACTTTTCATACTGAAAACTAATAGACACTAATAGATACTGATTTATGCATCCCTTCTCTTCTTTCCAAGGCACATTTGTCACTGTCAAACATCTCTATTTCTTCAGATCCATTCTCTACTATACATCCACAGTTATCCTTAAAAACGCAAATTCAGTCCCTTCAAACTTTGCCCTCTCACACCACAAATCTAAGGCAACACTTTAAACAAGGCAACAGGTCCTCTTCAATCCAGTTCCTTTCAACTACACTGCCCATGTGCTCTGTGCTATTCCCTATCTCACATCTTGCCGTTTCTTGATTGTGCCATGCACAATCAGACTTCTAAGCTTAGAGCATAACATTCTATGACTCCTGTAGCATTGAGGGTGAAGATACTTTCCTGGTTGTTTGATTGATTGGCACACTTCCCTCCTAGGCCTCTGTGAGTCAAAACTTCTGCTGTATGGACTGCGAAACTTCTATAGCAGTTAACACTTCTGCAATAATTAGAACTTTTTAAATGTCCACATTTTCTTTTCATTTGAAGATCTTGAGGGCAAGAGAGTGTATTTCTCCTATTCAGCGTAAAACTCCAAGCATTAGCATGGTGCTTGCCATACAATGGACACTTCTAAATATCACTAGATGAATGAAATTGGTTGTTTCTTTGTAGGGTAACAAAAGACATAAATCGGAGTTTTAGAGTTGTAATACATCAAAAAGTTGAAAGGAAGTTTCATCTAAACTACACTTTGGAGGATAGGAAAATACATGTTGATGTTCCCTAAGGAGAAAGATGTGGCTTCTTCCTCTAACTGCTTGCATTTACACGCTGCTATGCTGGTATAATAAACAGACTGATTTGAAAATCAAATAGCAGACTCTGAGAAGTGTAACAATCCCTGGATTAGTATAGGATGATAACTAAGAGATCTTCTATATTAAATCATGACAATAAAAGTAAAATCCCTCCATCTTTTCCCGGATTACATTTAGAGCTCAAACAAGAGAGCCTTAAATGAATAATAATGAATGTATGCTTCTGTGAATGACTGAAGCCTGAAGCACATTTTAACTAGACTATATACATCCCTTTGGATGACATAATTATAATTCAAACCATACACTAATTAGCAGCAACATCTATTTAATATTATTAAGTGGGTTTAAAATATGTTTTTATTAGTTTCTGAAAGTAAGAGAAAGGACACTTTACATAGATACAAAAATGCAGAGGATCTAACTTAACAAATAAATCCATTCTATGTAGAAGCAAAAGCAAAACCAATTATCTTTCAAAAACAACCATAATTTTTTTCTGAGTAATAATGACTAACTGTACTCATATGTAGGAGACACAACAAAAAATTTCAAAATACACACTTCTCCACACAATGATGACATTCTTAATACAAAATTTATGTTGTTTCCTATTGACTATATTGCTTAGCAACAGTTCAAGATTCCTTTAAAATTAAGATATTGCCTCATCAGTTTTACATCAGAGTTAAGTGTATGTTAATGGAATATTTACCAATAACCAAAACTTCTCCAACTTTTTAATTTTTAGATCAAACTCCATTTTGCCTCAGCTATGCCATCAGTATTTCTTTAATTGAGTCGCATTCTGAATTACATTTTTATTTTTTAAAATATTGACCATTTTCTTCTTATATTACTTTTGTTTTCATTTTTCTATGCTTAAAGTTCCTCATAAAAAGAAGTTAGAAGAAAAAGTCCTTCAAAATTTGTTTTTAACAAGTTTGAAGATAATTTTTTAAATAGATAATTGATTTGAATCATTTTGTATGAAAAGTTATTTTGGGTTAGTTCTATTTAATTAAAGAATTGAAAAATGTTAATAACTCAGATTTACAGTGTTTATGAAGCACTTTACCTATTCTATGCTCAGTTCTTACTGTGTTATATGGAACAATACATTTCATTCCCATAACCACCCTATGAGGTATGTGCTATTTCCCCCTCAATTTACTGATGAAAATTGAAGTGCTTAAGGGTTAAGTCCCATGCTGTCATGACTTGGGTTTAAACTGAGTTATTCTGACTCTAAAAGCTCTGCCCTATGGGACTATGTTATGCCAACTCTGTAAAAATATAAATGATGGTACTTTTGGATAGTTCACTAATCAAAATATTCTCTCACCCTGAGTAACAAAAGCAGTCTTCAGCAAAAAGAACAAAGTTGGAGGCATCACACTACCTGCCTTCTGAACATATCACAAAGCCACAAAAATCAAAACAGCATGGTACCACCATAAAAACAGACACAGACCAATGAAACAGAATAGGAAGCCCATAGATCAATCCTTGTATTTGCAGAAAACTAATTTTTGACAAAAGTGCCAAGAATACATGATGGGGAAAGGATGGTCTTTTTAATAAATGGCATTGGGAAATTGGCTATTCACAAAGAGAAGAATTAAATTAGACTCTTATCTGACATTGTATACAAAAATCAACTCAAAACAGATTGAAGAATTAAATGGAAGACCTAAGATTGTAAAACATCTATAAAAAACATAGAGGAAAAGCTCCATAACACTGGTCTTGGCAATGATTGTTTGGGTATAGCCCAAAATGTGCAGGCAACAAAAATAAAAATAGACAAATGGGATTACATCAAATGAAAAATCTTCCACACAGCAAAGGAAATAATCAACAGAGTGAAGAGACAACCTACAGAACGGGAGAAAATATTTGCAAATCATACATCTGATAAGGGATATCCAAAACATATGACAAACTCAAATAACTCAAAAACAACAAGAAAACAACGAACCCAATTAAAAAATGGGCAAAGGGCCTGAATAAACTTTTCTCAAAAGAAGACATACAAATGGTCTGATATGAAAAATTCCTCAACATCAAATCATCAAGGAAATGAAAATTAAAACCACAATGGGAGATCACCTCACACCTGTTAGAATGGCTATTATCAAAACCATGAAAGATAAAAGGTGTTGGCAAGGATATAGGGAAAAGAGAATCATTTTACACTGCTGGCGGGAATGTAAATTAATACAGTCATTATGTAAAACAGTTTGGAGGTTCCTCTAAAAATTAAAAATAGAACTCCTATGTGATCCAGCTATCCCACTTCTGGCTATATATACAAGGGGAAGGCAGTCAGTTATGTTGAAGAGACATCTGCACTCCTGTTGCTTATTGCACCATTATTCACAATAGGCAAGATTTAGAAGCAATGTAAGTGTTCATAAACAGATGAGTAAAGAGAATGAGGTATATATACACACTGGAATATTATACAGCCATAAAAGGAAATCCCGTCACTTGCAGCAACATGGATAAACCTGGAAGACATTATGTTACGTGAATTGAACCTGGCACATAAAGACAAATACTGCATGATTTTATTTATGTACGGAATCTAAACACATTATCACATAGAATTGGAAAGTAAATGGTGGTTACTAGGAGATGGCAAGATGGGGGACAGTATTGGGGAGATAGTATACAAAGGATTAAAAAAAAAAAAAAACCCTCTCCTCTTGATTCTAATGCCCTATGTTCACACATGTCAAAGAACAAGAATGACCAGTATAAACATGACTCAGAATAACTCAGTAACTCAGTATGGCTGGAGATTACCATGTAGGGAGAGGGCAAGAGCTGGGGCAGGGGCCACATTGTAAAGAATTACAGTGCCAGTTATAACTTCATGATTTCATTCACAAATTATTTTAAGCATAGGTGTGAGGGAGTCAAATCCATATTTTAGACTGACTACAATAGAGAACATAGTGAATATATACCGGAGACAAGTTATTTAAATGTCACTTTTAGTAAGCAATGATCAGCGCTACATTAGTGCTAACTTTAGAATGAGGAAGAGGAGAAATATAAAAAAAATCAATAGAGAGTTGGTACATTTGATTTCATAATTGATGGCACTGTGGATTTTGGTCAGTAATGAGTTATATGAAATAGTAGTAGCAGTAATTATTACATGAACATTCACGTTCTAACATTGCTTTGATTTTCAAGAAAGGATCATAATCAGTTTAAGAATAATAAATTATAGTAGAAAAATCACTATAAACATTAATTTTGTGATGTAATTCTTACCTTGAAAATCCATTAAATTTTCATTTTAAAATACCATATAAATAAATTTATTTTCCGAAAATACTGTACCTTTTATAATTTTACCGGCAATAAAATCAGTCAGCACTGATAAATCATATCTTGTTATAGTAAGGTTTTGATATATCAAAATATTTTACTGGTCCAATTAATAAAAGTTACCATTAAAGGTAACATTTTCATAGCAAATACTGTATGAAGAAACTAACTTACTAAGCTAGCAATTCCTGATTTTAACTATAGCAGCTACTGATGAATTACATAAAAATTAACTTCATTTTTTTCGTGCATTCATTTATTCCTTCAACCAGACCATGCCAGATCAATACTAGGTAGATAAAACTGTAAAAAAGCTCTTTAGAAAATAGAAGTGACAGAGAAGGTATGGATACTGTCTGAAAGAAACTAGAAACTTAGGAAAACAAACATAGGCACATCTCAACTACATCTATTAAATAACAATCTATCTTTTTTTAAAAAAAATATTTTTAGTTGTAGATGGACACAATATCTTTATTTTATTTATTTATGTTTATGTGGCATTGAGGGTTGAACCCAGTACCTCACAAGTGCTAGGCAAGTGCTCTACCACTGAGCCACAACTGCAGCCCCAGACCATTTTATCTTTAATAAAATTTCATTCAGTGTACTTTCTTCTGTCATTCATTAGGATTAAATATAACAGGTTACATATTTCTCATTTTTCAACACTTGAACTTGTACCACAAGTTTTTCTTCCTGTTGCTCTCTCAATGTCTTTCTCACTTTCAGTATCGGAAGGTTCCAAACTCAAATTGGAAGCTATATTTTAAGAGGTCTTAAATTACAATAAAAATTTTGCATATAAGCAAAAATATTATAATCACAAATTTCATCAAAATTTTAAATGGTTCCATGGCCTACAATAGATTTTTTTATATAAAAACAAACAACACTGAATCTTTTCTGTAAATTGGCAATGAATCTAAAACACTTTTTTCCAAAAGCAACTAAAGTAACTTTTCTAATTTGTATTTTTTTCAAGTGCCTTTATGATTTTATTGCAGGATTAGGAATCAAAGTCCAAAGCATCACCCAAAAAAGGCACTATCTTAAAATTCCAAGTTAAATTTCTCAGTTGGTCTTAGAATGTTCGGTTATAGAATTCAAGGTTGTTGCAAATCATTTATATTAAAATGTTTTCAAAATTTTTCATGTTTAATCTGAAAATGTACTTTGAAATTCACAGGACCATTGCAAGTTGTTTTTGTTTTGTTTCTTTAAAAAAGTGTACCAATCGAGGCACTAAAGAAATAGTTTAAAACCTCTACACTTTTTATGAGAATCCAAGTCATGATATTATTTTCTAATATCAAAATTTTCTGCACCATCACAAATTCCATTTTGAGATCAGAAGTGTCATCCAAACAGATGGTTCTCACAGGCCTTCCAAAATAGTGCAATATAGAGATAAAAGTGTACAGGTTAAGTAAGAAGATGGAAATTCTTGTAATTTCAGTGGAAATTCTTGTAATTTCATTTAATCTCTTACTAAGCATGGGTACTGAGAATGGGAGCAGTAATTTTCAGGGAATATGCTTATAAGCAGAAGAAATGACATATTTAGAACCAGGTGCATGGAATCAGTATTCTTTATTGATAACAGTAGCACAGTTGTGCTAAAGAAGATGCAGAGTCACCCTACATTAGCCTGACTCAGATCAGGAATAGAAAGACAAATACCACAGAGAAGTTCCCTTCTCTTATTTTCAAGGATACTTAATTGGGATTTTTTTTTTTTATCTAAAAACTGTTTTTTAATAGGTTATTTATAGATTCTGTAAGTCTAGTCTATATTCTAAGACCCCAAATTTAGGGAATTTCCAGCTCAGACTATAGGAAACATAGCTGTTTTGATAATCCAGATCATTTCTTTTTACTTTTTTTCAGATGAAGAAAGTGAAACATCTCCAACACATTAATAGTCACTTAAAGTTTTTACTCTGAAGAGGACAAAGAATCCCATTCAGCTTCCAGAGAATGAGTGAATGAGCAGGCATTTCATCTTCCAAAACTCCCTTATCTCTCATTTCTCCAGCACAATACACGTGGAAACAAAAGGCAGATTATTAAGTTTTAAAATGAAGCTACTTGTTTCTCTCCCCTCTGGGTGCCTCGCCCCTCCTCTCTCTCTCCTTGCAGCACATCTGGTAACCATGTGTGGTAGTGCTAATGAAGACTTTCCTGAGTGAGTTACAATTAGTTCCGACTGCCGTGCAGCTTTCCTGGGCTGTACCAAAGTAAAAGATGGGAACAGGGGCGAGGGGGAACCAATAACTCTTCCAGTCCACGAAACGAATTCTCCCCCACCCCTGGGACCCTCATCATCACCACCCAGGAAGAACTTTTTTGTTTGTTTGTTTGTTTTTAAACAAGGTGTAAGCAAATGCTTTCAGTTTCCCCTTCTTCTTCTCCCAATCAGCAGTGTATCCAACTTGATTGAACATAGGAGCGGACACTTCAGCAATGCTTTGAACAATAGAGAATTGTTCAGCAGATGTCAAGTCTCTTTGCTGGCCCATGTATTATACTTACCTAACAATTTTATCTACTTTAATAGAATAAATTTGTATGTTTGTGTGTTTTACTGTTTGATGGATTAGAAGGAACTGCGGAAGCCGACATACTGTATACAATTAGGCTGTCTTGGAAAAGCACATTTTTGTTTACTCTGGGTCTCCTCCCCCCTTCTCAATCAAGCTACTAATAGAACTGTTTTAAGTTTCAACAAGGACCATATTAGCTGCAGATCTCCACATGAAACAGAATGCTAAAGCCCAGCATCTCCTGAAGATGCAGGCTCAGCCTCCCAAATCCTGTTTTACATTTCTGTCTGAAATCACTGTTATTCCAATGACTCTTTCAGTCCATGAAACTGAATTCTCCCCCACCCCTGGGATGCTCCGATGCTTTGATGCTCTGATCCCCCCATGTCTAGTAAATTGTAACTGCTCAAGAAATATTATATGGTGGTAGTAACAGCTTTTGAGAGAAGATTTTCAGTGACTCTGATGGTAGAAAATTAATGTGATTTTTTTTGTCATCTTGTACTTATACCTTATTCTAATGCCATCTACCTTTAATTTCCCCAATTCTGGTCTTAGTATATGCATTGACTGAGTAAAAGTTAATCAATGATAACAGTTTATATTTCATCCTATCATACACTTTTGCATATATGCAATCGTCACATGAACTCCTACAATTATTAACAGGTATAATTAAACATTTACAAATAGGAATTTAAAATCAGAAATAAAAACTGGATTTCCTAATGGATCACTTACAGCTATTACAAGGTATAAATCAAACCAAGGAACATCCTGAACAAGGAAATATAGCAATAAAATACAGCATAGAAGAGAGCTATGAGAATATTTTTCTTTCTTTTAACAGAAACCAAAACTAAATAATATCACATCCAGGAATAGTGATCATAAATAAAAAGCAATAAGCATATTAGGTTATAAAAATAAATCATAGTCCTTCAAGTCATCTGGGCCTGAAATGTAAATAATTTCTTAATAAAAGAAAGAAAAGCATCTCCTTCACTACCTGTAATTGAAAAATCTTTCACCTTACTACTTCTAAAATTTCTGCAAATATTTTCCCTTCTGCCTTCCCCTCCCTCACTACAAATATGAAGAGTTTAACCGTATAGTGCCAAATTCTCAGACTAGAGAAAGTTTTGCTCTGAGCTGGTCAACTGTTTGCTTTTATTCATTGGCTATACTTCCAAATTGATTTCTGTCCTTCTCAGAAATGAACAAATTAAAAAAATAAACACTAAAGACTCTGTAGATCTTCTGTAAGGGTTTTTTGGTTTTGCTTTTTGGATTATACCAGGAGAATCACTAAGAATGGGAAAAATTATACAATATACAAAACTTTTTTTAAATGAAAATACTGAAATTCATCTACATTTCAAAATGTCACTATACTTCTAAAATATAGAATAAGTTACTTGAAATGCAAATACATTAGTATAGAATAGCATGTTCTTCACTGTTAATTTTTCTTTATTTTTTATGAATAGGTAATTAACTGTTTCAGAAATAATGACAGTTAATGACGACCCAGTGAGCCACACTGCCCACTGCCTCTGGGGCCTTAGACAGGAGGTAGTTTTATGTGTAAATGATAATTAATGCTACTAGACAGTCCAACACTACACGTAGTAAACAGCTTTCAGCATTCAAACTCCTTAATGTTTCTACTGTATCTTACAAAATAATTAAGTACTATAAAAAATGCATAAGGCTGATCTTAAAGGTAACTGGCTAAGATTCCTTTGGTACATCTTTTGAGAAAGGAATCGCTCTGTAATTTTGATGTTCACAAATTAGTTTTATATGTGCATTATATTTTTATTGAGCTAAGCAATAGGCTGTCTACAAATTCAATACACAATAAGCCATGCCCCTATCTTAGCTGACATCGATTTTCAGTTCCCGTGTGGCTACCGTTCGCTCTGCAACCTGATGCTGCTGTGAAAAAGCAGACTGCTTCTTGATGTGACTCAAACACATTTTCAAAAACTAGATTAAGTTGATTTATATAAAATGCATAGTGTTACTCTCAATACTTCCAAAAGGCAAAAAAGAAAAAAAAACATATGAAGTAATAAAATATTAAGAATTTGATAACAACTTTGCAAACTATAAAATACCAGTAAATATGTAAGAGGATCTGATTTCCTAATAATAAACAATTATTTTATTGTATGTACATCTGTACATATTCCATTCTTATCTCTCTTAAATTTAGCAGAATAAATGTAAGTCTTCACAAGACATGTTATCAATGTAAAAGCAATAAAAAAGTCACCCTCTTGTGAATTACTATTTACAGTATTTCACAAGAATGGCATTCACACCCTCCAAATGAACAAGGTTGTCTCTTTAAATTGAAGGACACCACTGGCACTCTTCATCAGTTAGCATTAGCAGTAGGGAGGAGGAGAATGAAGAAAATAAACCATTTTTCTATCATTTGAACTCTGTCTGACCCTTGCAAGCTATTCAAGTATGCACTTAAGACAATTCAAATAAATAACTTATACACACATATAGAGAGCAGATACACAGATAGCAAGAATGAATCCTGAAAAGTGATAGGTTGATATGTAGAAATTAACCCATCTTGAAGCTCATTTCTTAGCATTGTCATTGACAGCACAAGAAAAAATTCCCATTAGTAGATAGCAAAAACA
Organism: Tamias sibiricus; assembly: GCA_025594165.1. Classification (NCBI taxonomy): domain Eukaryota; kingdom Metazoa; phylum Chordata; class Mammalia; order Rodentia; family Sciuridae; genus Tamias; species Tamias sibiricus. Next base: position 87,802,008 of record CM046661.1, read on the forward strand.
TTTCATGACTTTAATCAATAATTCTGGGAACCAGCTTATAGACTTGCTATAAACCTTCTCTAGCTAAAAGAGCTAAATGAGTAAAGAAAGAAAGCTACTTTATCTCCATAGTCACTTAAAATTTCTCAACATATGATCATGGTTATACTAGTTGGGGGGATATGGCCAAGGAGGCTGGTAGGTATCAAATTCACTAAGAAGTATACAGTGGAATATATAATTCAAGTGTCATTTAGCTTAAAAATTTCAACATATCTGTTTTAAACTTACCTCTATTGCAAAAGTTAAATACAAAATTTTATGAAACAATGCTATAATATCATAAAGGTACACTTGTACATATCTATAGATGCAAAATTTTTCATTCATTTATACTCGAATATATGACTAATTGATGTCTATCTAGGGATTTCCAACATGACATTTCCATTTAGTAGTGAGACAGCTGTAGTATTGATGGTAGTATATTGTGAATCGTGCATGAAAATATATTTAGATTGCTTTTGTAAGTCATTCATTACCCCTTTCCTAAAAAGAGATACAAAAGGAGGGAGGGGAAAGTAGCGATAAAAATTTTCCATATGACAAAATTATCCTATTTTAATGTTTAGAGAGCTTAAGTCATAGTTTTCAGAAGCAAAAACAAAACCCTCCAAAAATCAACAGAGAAAGATAAAGACAAATGAGTCTCTCAGCCAGAAACCTTGTGGATGGGGAAGTTTCTTCAGAGGAAAACAGTCCCAGGAAGCCCTGTCAGTGGCAGGGCTGTGAAATTCAATGCTCATACTTATTTATCCCACCTCAGCTTTTCTGTACCTTATGGAGTAGAGACAATGCCAATCCCAGAAACCAGGAATGGAGAGAGAAAGGCTATCTTTTGATTCCCTGAGACCTACAGAGCAGGATTTCACCACACCAAGTCATATAACTTGGCTTGGGGTGCTCCAGTTTTAGCTGCAAAAATCCTAAGGAGGGCTCTTCTCTTTGTAAAGCAAACTAATTATGCAATCAAATATTGCCACATCCTTGAGGCCTATTAACACAATGGGAACTTCTCCCAATTTGCTTTGTATTTTTTAAAAGAGAGTAGTAGGAGATTCGGCTAGCACATGATAGAATTTAAGTAAGGGAAGATTAAACAAACAAATAAACAACAACAACAACAACAAAAAAAAAAAAAAAAACAGAAGGTGTTTTTATTCATTAGCCATAACAGGAAGTTAGAGATTTTAGTTTTGAAACCCAGTAGAAAATAACTTACCTCTCCACTGTTTACCCTTGAGTGGTACATGACACAGAATGAGTAGAAATCAGTTTGTACACTTTGTGCACTATTTCTGAGACTTGAAAGCTGTAAAATGGCACTAACAACAATGTTTACAACATTTCAATCCTGCTTAGAGTTGTGAATCACATACTAAGTTGCAGAGTTACCTATGACTTTATCTGGGTAGTCTCACAATTATCACTGCTTTTTAATGCCAATTTATTTGTTATATTTTCTCCTGGTTCTGAGCTTCAAAATGAGAGAGATAACCAGTATTTGTTGCATACACTCTCTAAAAATATTTTTTTAAGAAAAAGACTTAAGTATCACTTCTTCTTTACAATATCCCTGGCAGGATAAAATATCATTTCTAATGGTAAATACTAAAGTCAAGAAATGTGAGCAATCATGGAAACTGTGAGTTTTCCCAACACATATGAGTCACTTAATATCCTCAGAAGTAATGCAGTCTCCCAAAAAAACATAGAGATTCAAAAGGAGATGATGATTTGATGGTTTTTCCTGTGTCTAAGTAAGTTTGGCTATGACTAAATAATTTCTCAATTGCTAGACTAAAACAAGCCAAAACAAACAGCCTTTAAAACTTTAAAGTACATTGTATAGTGGTGACTCTAATGTCAACATTAGATACTAATGTCAACATTAGATAGTAATACAGAGATGAATAAGATGCAAAGAGTTATTCTTCAATTCACTGGTTATAAAAATCACAAACTCTGCAACATGGTTCCAATGAGAAAAAATTGAAAATAAAATATCTTTTCCTGTGTATTAACAAGTCCAATAAGTTTTGTATTTTTTAAAAAATAAGAAAAACATACCTGCTCAAATGGCAGCAAATATGGTAGAATATTTTTCTTTGTATAATAATGTTGCAATCATCTCCTCATGTTCAAATCAATACAAATTTTGTCCCAATACTATAATACATATATTAATTTCCCTTAAACCTTTTGTAATCTTTCCCATCTTTCATAACACCAAAAATACAATGAGGATAATGTATTAAAAACATTAAATTCAAACTCAAAACTTAACCAAGGAAAAGCCATTCATTTAATTAAAAACCTTTTATCAAATGCTATTGTGTATTACCGGAAGTGCTCTGCTTCTGCAGGAAGTTAAACCAAGCAGATACAATGGAAGTGAACACTTGTTTCCTAAACTTACTGATCTTAATCTTATTATGGAAACTAGGTCTGCATATCAATTTTTAAAGAATTACTTAAAATTTAATTCATACCAATATGATCAGACAGGTCTGGTTCGGTTACATTGATATTAACCTCCCAGGAAGGCAGGATGTGTTCTATGTCATGTATTTGAACACTAACACTGTGATATGTGTATGATGGATGTTTAATATGTAATTATGAGTGCACTTTGAAACACATTATAAGGACCAGCAGGTAGAAAAAAAATTGAGGTTTGTAAATCCTTCTACTTATCACTTAGACTTAGAAAACTGAACCAAAATCAGAGCTAAAAACATCCATGGTCCTAACTTTCTCATCAGATTATCTTAGGCAAGTTATTTAACACCACTGAGTCCTCACTTCATAAACTATAAGATAGTTTGTAATGAACCTACATGAAGTCAAAAGATTTCAAGTGTATAACTTATAAGTTCTAGTACCTACTTGGTACATGATAGAAAAAGTAATTATTATAGTATCACGAAAAGTATGTCCTTAATTGCTCATAATCTGTATAAATCTTCTCTGATAATTGAAAAACATAGATTTAAATATTTCACTATAAATATTAACTATTCTCTTGAGAAATATGTCTACAATGCATATTAAACATCCTTTTATATTTTTGGAATACTTTATGACTAAGGGGAGGACTCCCAGCAGCAAATAAACTAAGTGTAACACTAAATTGAAAAACGTTTTTTCTTATCAGTAGTCAAAATACACTGATATTTCTTAAACTACAGAATCTGGAGTTCTAGGAAAACTAATACTGCAACAAAGGGGTAAGTGATAACCAAACTGAAGAATCCAAAAGATCAGTTTTGATGGACCTGGAGGCATAGGCAAGGGAGGCTTCCTCCATCTCCTCAATGCTGTAAGAGTTTTAAACCTCACATGGGATTCACTGACTACTTGTTGCCTGAAGTGACAGCAAACTCAGGTAGGTTGATGCTTTCAGTCTTTCTATCTGTAACTTTAAAAACATTTGTCAAGATGAGAATACTGTAATTACAAGCTCCAAAGAACTGCTTACCAATAATATTGCATGCAAGAAAAAAGACAAATTCTTGTTTCACGAAGCAGAGAGAAGTGTCATATTTAGGTTTAAGAAATACTTTTCAGTAGCTGGGCATGGTGGCACATGACTATAATCTGTTATTCAAAAGGCTAAGGAGAGAGGATACCAATTCGAAAGCAGCCTGGGCAACTTAGTGAGATCATTTCACAAAACAAAGTAAAAAGGGCTGAGAATATAGCTTACAGGAGAGCACTCCTGGGTTCAATACCACATTGGAAAAAAAATAAAAAGAAGAGTAGGAAAAAAAGAGGAAAGAAAAGAAATAAATACTGTCAGTTTCAAGAAGAATTTTAGGAGAATATTAAAGTATTTGGAGTTTCTATGATTAAAGATTGCATATGCATATGTATAATACAATATCGTAAATACATGTTTATTCTCAATTTCATTAATTTCAACTCTGATTTTAATTATTTCCTGTCTCTTACTGCTCTTAGTGTTGATCAGTTCTTCTTTTTCTAGTGCTTTGAGGTGTGATGTTAAGTCATTTTTTTTTTCTTTTAAGGAATGAATTCAGTGCAATGAATTTTCCTCTTACTACTGCCTTCATAGTGTCCCAGAGATTTCTATATGCTCTATCTGTGTTCTCATTTACCTCTAGGAATTTTTTGATCTCCTCCTTGATGTCTTCTTCAACCCCTTGTTCATTCAGTAGCATGTTGTTTAGCTTCCAGTTGTTGGAGTAGTTTTTTTTTTTTTTTTCTTGTTTTATCATTGATTTCCAATTTCATCACATTATAGTCTGATAGAATGCAGGGTAGTATTTCTATTTTTTTATATTTGCTGAGAGTTGCCTTGTGACATAATATATGGTCAATTTTGGAGAAGGAGACATGTGCTGCTGAGAAGAAAGTGTATTCGCTTACTGAGGGATGAAATATTCTATATATGTCTGTTAGGTCTAAGTTATTAATTGTTTTAACGAGGCCTAAAGTTTCTTTATTTAGCTTTTCTTTGGATGATCTATCCATTGGTGAGAGAGGTGTGTTGAAGTCCCCTAGAATAACTGTGTTGTGATCTACTTTACTCTTGAACTTGAGAAGGGTTTGTAAAAAAAAAAAAAAAAAAAAAAAATACAAACAACAGTAAGTGTTGGTGAGGATGTGGGGAGAAAGAACATTCATATATTGCTGGTGGGACTGCAAATTGGTGCAACCAATATGGAAAGCAGGATGGAGATTCCTTGAAAAACTTGGAATTTGACCAAACTATCCCACTCCTTGGTTTATACCCAAAGGACTTAAAAACAGAATGCCTCAGCTTCAAATGTGACACAGCCACATCAATGTTTATAGAAGCACAATTCACAATATCTAAATTGTGGAACAAACTTAGATGCCCTTCAGTAGATGAATGGATAGAGAAATTGTGGTATATATACACACAATGAAATATTACTCAGCATTAAAAGAGAATAAGCCGGGCGCGGTGGCGCACGCCTGTAATCCCAGCACTTTGGGAGGCTGAGGCAGGAGGATCGCGAGTTCAAAGCCAGCCTCAGCAATGGGGAAGCACTTAGCAACTCAGTGAGACCCTGTCTCTAAATAAAATACAAAAAAGGTCTGGGGATGTGACCCAGTGGTCAAGTGCCCCTGAGTTCAATCCCCAGTACCACAAAAAAAAAAAAAAAAAAAGAATAAAATCATGGCATTTGCAGGCAAATGGATGGAGTTGGAGAACATTATGTTAAGTAAAGTAAGCTAATCCCAAAAGCCAAATGCCAAATATTTTCACTAATATGTGGATGCTGATCCATAATGGGGACCGGGGCTGGGGGAGCATGGGAGGAATGGAAGAACTTTGGATAGGGCAAAGGGGAGGGAAGGGAAAGGAGAGGGTATGGGGGTAGGAAAGATGGTGGAATGAGATGGACATCATTACCCTAAATACATGAATGAAGACACGAATGGTGTGACTCTGCTTTGGGAACAACCAGAGACGTGAAAAATTGTGCTTTATATGTGTACTATGAATTGAAATGCATTCTGCTGTCATGTATAACAAATTAGAATAAATAAATAAATTTTTAAAAAAATGAAAAATAAAAACTTAGATAGCACCATTAGATAACAATATTTGTACCTGGCTATAAAGAAATATTGAGTATTCTTAAAAACACCCACCCCTTAATTATAGGATATTCCTGTGATAATTGACAAACTAATAAATTTGGGTAAGACTTGTTTTATTTAACATATTAGTTAATAATAATTTATAAATATTGTTTTAAACTGAATGATTTTAAAAATAAGCATTAACTGCTCATTAACACTAAATCCTCTTATGAAGCCCCAAATCAATCAAGGCTATCTGTTTAACATCTTCTGTGCATGAAACACAGTGCTAAGCACTTTAACTATTTTAAAGTGATTAGTCAATAGTTAATTTAACCTTTTGACTATAAATTTTAAAAATCATGAAAAAATTTAGTACAGAAACTCATAACATTTTTCTTACAAAGATAAAGCACATATAAATAAAAAATACAAGTTTTAGAAAGCCACAGTATTATCGGAGATTTTAATAAATATCCATTAATGTTACAATATATCATTATGTATCTTCATATATCATGTATATAAAGTAGTAACAATGTAGTTCAAATTGATAAAATAAATGGAACAATATTTATTTTAATCTGGAATCTGTCTTGCATAGTGCCTAATATTCATAGTAGAATTTATAGTTCAATAATGTAACAAGTGTGCTATGCTCACAAGATTTGTAAATATTGCAAGCTATTGATCTGAGTAGAGTATCTTAAAATATCTATAGATAACATAATTACACTGTTTTCCATATCCACAAAAATAATTTACCTATTTTCCAATGTGTCATTTGTTTCGATAATAACCAGCAGCAATGGATTCTGCAGTTCAGCTGTTCCATTAAATATCACTTCTTTATAACTGTTTTCATTATATTGGATTTCATTGGGTGTTTCTTCACATTTAAAATATGAAAAATGGTAAATTAATCCACCAACAAGTATGCAGTTTTCATTATTACCTTTGGTCCACAGAATGTTCTTCATTAGAGTCTCATCTTTTACTCAAGGTTACAATATTGTGCCAGTGCTTGTGTTCCCTTACTTCTCAGTGATTTCCTTTTTACATTTATAAAGCACACAAACCTTCAGCAAACATGTTTCATAAAGCATTCTTTATAATAAATTCATTATTTTCTAAAATTTACTGAAGTTTAATTATTATATTCTAAATGTGAATATTAGTGCTAGAGAGATTGGAACAGATAACCCAATGTTGGGGCACAGAAAAGTAACTAATATAGCTCCCTGTCTGAGCCTGATCTTAGGTTTACATTGTATTGCAAACTACCTAAAGAAGAGATTAATTGTCTCTACAGACTTTCTGGTTCATAAATTTCCTGTAGAAAGGAAGTAATTGTTTTTATTTAAAGGAAACATCCTGGGTTAAATTAAGCAAAAGTCCCATTTTCTGTCAACAGAAGACAAAGCATAGAGGTAAAAAGGTCAATAAATATCTGAAAGCAAGAAAATAACCAGTGTGTATTGGGTGCCTTGTATGTGCAAATATTAAGGGTGCCAGGGAAACAAAATACATGAACGTCTCAGTAAATTTTCTTTTTGTTCAAATATTTTGTATTGTGTAGTCAAAATACACAAACACATTGCTAACATATAATAAATATGAATGTCTACCTTTTAAAGTTCAAAATCTATGAAAGGTATTTTTCTAATTCAAATTAAAATTTGAATTAATGGCTGATCTGAAGAATCATCTGTTCTACCATTTAAGTCCAAGTGGTCCAACAGTATTTTCTTACTGAGTTCCTCCAGAGGTAAATGCAAAGGTTTTTAAGTCCATTATGAGGTGGGGCATTACTGTGTCTTTAGTATACTAATCCTATATTTGGATTTTTCATGTTCCCTAAAGGCCCATGTGTTAAAGTCTTCCTCCTCAGCCCAATGTGTTATTGGGAGGTAGTGAAACATTTAAGAGGTGGGGCCCAGTGGGAGGAAGTTAGGTAATTGGGGGCATGCCCACAAAGGGCATATTTAGACTCTAGCCCATCTTCCTCTCTTCTGTCTTTATGTTCCATCTGCCATGAGGTGAGCAGCTTCTTCAACTATGTGATCCTGCCATAAAGAACTTCATTGCCACAGGCCCAAAGCAACAGGACTAATCAACCACATACTGAAACACTGATACCATGAGCCAGATAAACCTTTCCTCTTTTTAAATTGATTACCTCCAATGTTTTTTTTATAGAAACAGAAAGCTGACTAACACATCTAACAATGCACTAATTTCTTTATTTAATCATACATTGTCCAGACAAAATGTTTCATTATCTCTTCTGTGGATTTGGAAAACTTAAAGAATTGTTCATAAAAATATAAATGTGAACTATATTTGCTATTGAGTTGGGAAATTTTATTATTTCTTAGAAGAGGGAAAGATTTTTAATTTTCTTAGTACTTTTCCACTAGTAATAGTAAGAGTATAATTTTCATGATAAAAAAAATCACTTATGATCATTTTCAATTCAACCTGACGACAAAGCACATTCTTACTTCATAGATATGCAGAAAGGATTAAATAATCCATGCCAAATACATAGAAGAAGGCCTAGTATATAATAAACATCCAAATGAGTGGCTTATCAATGTTATTATTATTATTATTATTATATAAAAGGACTCACCATTTATCTTTGACCATCTATAATTTGCATAATATTACATAAAGGCATGTACGCAAAATATATTCACCAATTCATTTAACAATTATATGCTAAGTACCTCCTATGTGCCAGGTACTAAGACAGTAGGGAGGAACACAAAAGTAGCTTAGTTTAGCAGGTAAATAAAATACCGTTGTATCCAAAACATCTGTGTAATATAATATGTTACGTAAAATAATTGAATTATGCAGAGAGACATTGAGTCAAAATACTGTTATTCTTTCCATTCCAGGAGGGGCAAGGAGATTCACAAAAGAGTACAAATTAAGATGATTATGCTTCTTAGAAAAATTATCACCATGAGATACAATCTTCTTCTGAAGTATGTATATCTATTGCCATTATGGCACTAAGTGGGTAGTCTTTGGATGCATAATCTTAAAAAATGTTTGCATCTCCATGAGAAAATTCTAAATGTTTGAATTAAAATGTTACATCTTATTTTATCCTACTGAGCTAAAAATTCCTGGCTATCTTTAATTACAAACTAGTATCAGTCTTTGTAAATGTTGCTATATTTATAAGGATTTCTACAGAGTATATTACACATTAAACTAAATCTAAAATACTCCCTGATTGACTCTGTATCAGCTATGAGACTATTCTATCACTATCAAAGTGCACAGCCTGTAGTGAGCACTCAATAATGAGCATTTGTTGGAGGAACAAATAATGAATGAATGAAGAAATGGATGGATGAATGAATGGGTGAATTCTCATTCTGTTACCATCTTGAAAGAGCTATGAACAAAAGCAAAATACTCACTATTACAATAAATGTAGAATGTTCTCACCATTGTGTGTGTGTGTGTGTGTGTGTGTGTGTGTGTGTGTGTTTTAGATTTTTTTTTTTTCTTCTGGATATGATGTGACTATTCAGAAGTCTCAGCGTGCTTCTGAAACAAATAATAGATTTCAACAAAATCCATTCCGGGCTCACAAATGACTAATATTACTAAAATGCTGTGCTAGTAGCATACGGCCATGTATTCATCAAAACCTAGTAAGTCAGGGAGTGGACCCTGGACCCACACTGCTTGGGTTCTGATCAAGCCTGTAACCTTCGGTAAGTTACCTTACTTTGGAGTGCCTCAGGGTTTTCATTTATGCAGTAAGAATACAATCATGCTTCCCTTAGAGGGCTGTTTCAAGGATTAAAGGGATTAAATATTGAAAGTAACTTTAAATAACACCTGGAGATAGCAGATACTTTATTGGTACCTGTTTAATAAATCAGCAGTCAACTTTCTTAATGCTGGAGACAATGATAACCACTCTGTACTTCCATTGGATTGAATATGGAAGTTCTTTCCTATAGATATTTGCAAACTTTAATGTGCATAAAATCCATCAGGCAGAGATCAGTGTTTATGGTTTTCATTATAAAGACAACTTGGTGAAAGTGGTATGTTTCAAAATTTATGAAATTCTTACTCCATACAGGGGGAATCCCTTGCACGTGGCAGTCCTGTCTTTAGGATTCCCATCTGGAGCAATTCAAACATATCGTGCTCAAGGCCTGGGAGCTGCATGGTTGCCCTCTGTTTCATATGTTTTGGTTTATTCCATAGCTATTATGTGTCTCCTGTCACTGTGCTGTTTTGGGTTTTGTTGTCTGTGTTCGAGGGAGGTTTGCGGTCATATCTATCCCAAGCGTCTGGGTTCGGAGTTGCGCGGTTTGCCCCCTCTGCCTCTCATCATTGCTTTTGGCTCAGTCCCTTGACAGGAAATGAGAGATTTATTTTATCTGGCTTGAACTACATTGTTCCTTCCTGACTACTGGTGTTACTTCACTCTAAATAACATGACTTTGTGCTCACAGTCTGCCCAAGGTTAAAGCCTGAGGGTAATAGACACATTTAAGAAAGGGGAGGAGAATACAACCAGAGAGGGGGAGTGAGCAAGTCAGAAATAGAAAAAAAGTAGTGATGTAAAAGTTAAACTTGCAGCAGGTCTAAATTTTCTGGCGGGCTTGAAATAGAATCTGTTCTCTCTCTCTCTTTTTTTCTCTCGCTTCCAGATGTTATCAATTTAAAATGACAGTGTGAAGTAATCTAGGCTTGAAATTCAAATTTAGTTCTGAAAAGAAAACGAGCGTTATCTGAGAGAAGGGTTTACAAAGCTTATTAATATCTGTGATATTATAATTATAGAATGTTTTTAATAATTTAAATTGAAATAACTTTTAGAATTCAAACATTCCTCTTTGACTTGACATAAAACTATAAAAGAATTATAAGGGCATAAATTAGTAAAGTCAAATCAGTTATAAAAAAGTAAAAATATATACTACCTAATCTTGGAACTTGGCACCATAGAAAGAAGACTAAATTTGTCTGAATTTAAGTCTATATCAGAATATATCTGAGCTGCATCTCCTAATCTATTAACATTTTTTTCTTTTCCTTATTTTCCCTTCTTTAGAAGTATGAATAAAACTTTCTTGGTTCCCTGAAATATCTGTGGAGTTTCAAAGGATCAGCAGGATGACCATTTAAGAATATAGTGAGGGGCTGGGATTGTGGCTCAGCGGTAGGGCGCTCGCCTAGCACGTGGGTCGCCTAGCACATGCGTGGCCCGGGTTCAATCCTTAGCACCACGTAAAAATAAATGCATTGTGTACAACTAAAGCAAATAAATAAATATTTTTTTTAAAAAAAGAATATAGTGAAAGACAATTTCTCAATGGTCACACATTTTGTTCTGGGCTGAATCTCTCTGGGATGGTTTAAAAGACTGGGGAGTAGGGCCAAACTGGCCCATAATCTATCTACCTATCTTTTGTTGTTCTTTGAATAGATAATCAAACTATTTAATAATACTTTGTCTCAGGAAAATTGATTCAATGGAAATAAGAGTTTAAATAAAGTGAATAGGATTTAGGTTAAACATAAGGCTGTATTTTACACAAAGAAAATTATTTTCTATGTATATTCCATTCTCACAGAAGATGATGAATATCACTGTACTCATGACTTTCCAACAATTGTATCATTCTGTGTGCTGTAAGCATAGCTTATGCTGAAGTCAGAGGACGTTCCCAATGAGCTCTTAATCACTTTGTTCATGACTTATAGCACCTTCTTTAGGAAGTCCTATTTATCCCCATGGCTTTAAGTGACATCATCATTTTGGATGGGCAGGGCTCAGTGTCCATGAATCATATATGATTTGTTTCTTTATGCAAATATCTCACCTTGAAATATTCTCTAATTAGAAATTATTCCTCAGAATTTATACTTCCTGCTCAAGTCCATTTCTTTTGAGATCGTCTATGCATGGAATGAGCCCACAAATATTAAAATGTGGTTGACAAAATTGCACAACAATTCCAATGAAGTTTCACATTTAACATTAAGTTACTGAAAGTAATAGCAAACAGCATTTTGTAGCCATTGTCTTGAGTGTTTTGTGGTCATTAGCTTGTAAACACAGTCCTGAAGAGCATACATAATAAAGTGATCCTTTCTCCAAATTCAGGAGCCTAGAAATCAGACAAAATTATTTCATGTGAATACTTAAATTATCCTAAAAGGCTTTTCCTTAAGTTAATCCCTAAACTTCTGATACTCAGGAGAAAAAAAGGAAGAGACAAAAGAAAATAACATTAAACAGAAAACTATGAGCTGATCAGCACCATAGAAGCAGATTTCCCATACATCCTTGTATTCTGTGCACACAAACTCAGGCAAAATCAATTATTACCTTCCTTTCTGCAGATGACAGAAATTCCAGAGATATTAAGTAACATAGCCAAGATAATGGAGTTCATAAGTAGTCAAGTATGTATTCAAATATAGGTGTGCCAAATTTTAAAATCCATGTCCACTTACTCTTCTGTAATAGGAATTAAAAGGGTGTATCACATAAAGTCAGAATGTCTAGAGTCTGTCTGTGCCTCTCATCTCTAAGAAGAATTACTCAGAAAAGCAACTCCTGTGGTCTTCAGAGATTAAAGACAGATATCAAAAGATCCAAAATTCTAATCCTGAGGTACATGCTCAAGAGAAAGGTAAATACATGTCCACACAAAAAATTGTACCTAAATGATCTTAGCCACATTTTTCATTGTAGTCCCAAAGTGGAATCAATTGATAAATGAATAAAATGTGATATATCCTTACATGGAATCTTACTTGGCAATAAAATAGATGACATATTAGCATATACAATAAGAATGAACCTTGAAAATATGCTAAGAGAAAGATGCCAGCAACAAAAAGACCACATATTATGATTTCACTTGTTTGAAATATCTAGAATAAACAAGTCTATAGAGACAGAAAGTAAATTAGTAGTTGCCTATGGCTGTTGGGGTTGGGAGCGAAAGAAGGAGTGAGTGTTAATGAAAATATTTCTTTTTGTGATGATACAAATGGTCTAAAATTGTGATATTTGCACAACAGTGCAATTATCATTGAATTCTATACTTTAATTATATTCTGTACACTTACATCTCAAAGTAAATTATATCTCAGTAAGGTTCTTATCAAAAACAAAGCAAGGGGTTGGGGTTGTGGCTCAGTGGTAGAACACTCGCCTAGCATGGGTGAGGCACTGGATTCAGACTTCAGCACCCCATAAAAATAAACAAGTAAAGGTATTGTGTCTGTCTACAACTAAAAAAAAAATTAAAACAAGTATGTTAAAGTCTTTGCATTCATATCATGAAGAAGAGAAGCAAGATCCCTAAAGAGAGGAGAGATGGCTAAGCAAATCCAACTAATGCAACAGGAAAAAGGAGAGATGGTTTTCTCCTCTCATTTTCCCTTAATATCAGCAAAGCTTCCATGTGCTGGGACCAGGCAGACTTGAGCATCATTGGGAGTGCTAAAAAGATATCCTTCCTTGGACAAGCATGCTTTGAGACCATAACTTGTCGAAAAAGTTAGACCCACCAACTGTCAGTTTATTCACCCAATGCTAAACCACTTGTTTGACATTTTCTATCTAAACTGACCAATGATTGGAGTATTGTGTGGACAACCACAACAAACAACTTAGACAGTGGGAAAGTATTATTTTAAAAGTACTTACTGTTTTATTAACACTTAGAGAGTAGAATTCTCTGCTTCTACCCAAATTTAGTTCTCTCATTCGGATGTGAAAGTTACCCAATTGGAAAATTTGTCAATATAATTTTTAGTCCTACAGCCCATCATTAGATGACAGAAAAACATCATGTTGTGGCAAAGACTCAGTAGGTAGTAATCAGAGGTCCCATGATGTTGACATTTCCCAACCCTCCACAGATTTTTTTTTTTTTTTTTAAGGAGAATCCTAGAAATATCAGAGCAGAGAATAACAGGTTTGTGAAGGACCAACACTCTGGAGATAATGACACATTTTATCCCAATAATCTTTAGAATGTTTGTACCTTAAAAGTTCCTCAGTTGAAGTTGCTTTCAAATTAAACACCATTGCTGCAGTGTTTCTGTTGTGATTTTCGGAGGGAAGTGGAGCCAGTGCAATTTGTCCATGTTTTACAAATCACCATCTGGCAGGGATATGGCAACATGTGAAATCTTCACAGGACTCTTGTTTTTCTACTATCTGCTGGATAACTAAGGAGCTCACCAGACTGCTGGGACGCCTGCCAGATGGTAAGCAGGTATGTTTATGAGTTTAAGATTCTTATTTTCTTTCAATGCTTTCACATGCTGTGGGCGCAAAGGCAGGAAAGTGAAAGGGAAAAGAAAAAGGGAGTGGATAAGTAAGTGACTGGGTACGATCACTACAAATGTCTTTGAAGTTTGTTGGAATGCGCGTTTTCCAAGGTGCATGCTGAATTATTTTCTATTAGGCAGAAACATCACAAGTCATATGGTCACACAATTTTCTGAAATGCTCCACTTTCCATTTTTGTATAAATAAACAGGTTGATAGTTTCTTCTGTCCTGTTGAGTAGATGACATGTGTAACTCAGAGGATCAGAAGCATCATCAACAAATGTCTGGCGAGTGTACATACACCCTGTGCATGGTTAACTGGGCTAGCCATTTCAGTGAAGTAAAAGGGCCTGTTGATGTTTTATTTTGTTTATTCAAATGAACTATGGTATTCTAAGAAAACCTACTGGAGTCACAACAAAACTCTCTAACAATCAAAGATTTACAAGACTGAGTATGAGAAGCGGGCTCATTAAAAGTGGTTTCTACGAAGAGCCAAGGGCATCCTAACCCATGTGGCAGACAAAAGAGATAGTGGGCATGGTGTATAGAAAGGCATATTTCTTTAAAGTTAGGTCTGAATGTCCACTTAGCTACATACCAGCAATGAGATCTGAAACTCTCTGGGTCTCAATAAGCTCACCTATCAAAGGGTTATAACAGTTCTAACTTTTATGATGGTTATGATGCTAGAAATATAAGAAATGTAATTTGTCTAACAAGTACATAGTAGCTCAATAAATGAAGCTATTACCATTATTATTATTGTCAGCTGAAGAGAGGTCCTTCTAGGTTAAACCCCTATGGTAGTATTTGCTTACATGAATGTTTCAATGTCACGTAATCATATGTATTTGTGTATTTAGGCTCACATAAGAATTGTGTGCAGTTACATATTTCTATGCACATATTCACACATATAAGTGTATATGCATAACAGTAGATATATTCTGTATTATCCCAGGAAACAAAAACAAATATTTTGACTTAAGGTTCTGTAGTCATAGTGACTAAATACTAATAAATGTTTCCGTTTCCAGAAGTGACACTCTATACAAATTACTGAACCTATCTGTTCTTATCTATAGAAGACTGAAAACAAAACTGTTCTGTTGTGTTGTTATGAGATTTAAGTGTAGGTACTTCTATGTAACACATTGCAGAGGCCCTGGCAGAGAATGAATGAATAAATATTTGCTTCCTTCCCCTAGCCCTTCCTCTTTAATTGCCAGTTTCACCCACCTTTAAATTTAGTTCTGTTTTTGCCCATCCTTGCTGCATTCTCTCAAGTTGAGGACTAGATGTCTCTGCTTCTTTCTGGCCTTTCCAATTACATTCTTAATTCCATCACTTCTTCCACCAGAATAATTTTTCTCCTTAATTACATGATCCCTCCATTTTCATCACAAATTCCATCTCATCCCACTAGCTCCTTCCACTTAGGCTAAAATATACTCATTTTCCCCATCCTAACTATGATTTTCTTAAAGAAAAGTGACAAAGCAAGACAAAAGAGATAGAAAGCCTGAACAAGCCAATGACCATACAAGATACTGAAAAGGTTGTTAAAGATTCATGCTAAAACATGCCAGACAGGGGTAGTTTTTATTTTTCTGATTCAGATTGTTTTATATTTGGATCTAATAAAACTAACTAGAACAGATTTTTAAAAATGTTTTAACAGTTCTAAAACAAAAGATTCAATTTTTTTTAAAAAAGCTACCCCAACCTCGATACTAAGTCATGACCAAGATAGCATAGTCACACATACGTGCACACATGGAAAACTCCCTTAGAAAGAAACAAACAAGCCAACCATGGTGGCACATGCTTGTAATCCTAGTGGCTCAGGAGGCTGAGGCAAGAGGATGATGAGTTCCAGGCCAGCCTCAGCAACTTAGGGAGACCCTGCTTCAAAATAATAAAAGGGCTGGGGTGTGGCTTAGTGGTTAAGCACCCCTGGGTTCAATCCCTAGTACAATAATAAATAAATAAACAAATAAATAAACCTGTCAAGTAACACTATTAGCAAATAGACCTCAGGAGTAAATTAAAGAATGAAGAGCCATCAGAAAGCTGGTTCAATATCAAGTCATCTATTTAAATACTTTTTTTAGATTTAAGAGAACAGACTAAATGAGAGAATCTATACGCAAATTATAAAGTCTTTTAAAAAAAGTGCCATCTATTCCTGATTTGTTTGGTGTAAGTTAGGAAGAGGAGATAACTGCCTTCTCAGGGAGATTAGTTGTCATAATAATAGCAATTAAACACCTAATTTGTGCTGCAGTAGTCAAATTCCCATTTTTTGACCCAGCTTCTCTTATTTCTAGGTTGGTGCTGCTTTTCAGTGGCCACCACACTGCTTACAAATTAGCTGCGAGGTCTCTTCCTTTTACTTGTCTCCTGCACACTTTTTAACCCATCTCAAATGGCTTCATTCCTGCCTTTTAACAGCAGTTCTTTTCTTAAAGATTTTAAATGTCCACTTAGTTCCCTCTTCCAGTGGCCGATCCTCTGGCCTCATCCTATTTAGCCCCTCCTTCATATTTAAATCTGTCACATATACAAGTTGGCCCTCTTTCCCAAGCTTGGATAGTGCCTCTGGCTTGATGTCCCCCTTGGCATCTTTGCTTGGCCTTTCTCAGCCTGTTTCTTCATTTATCTGCTCCTTAAACATGAGGGATCCTAGAAGTCCACCATTTACCCCTTTTTCTTCCTGCTCAATTCAGATAATATAAACCAAAGTTTAATAAGAATGAGAGAAACTAACTAAGATAAAATTTGGCATGAAACAACAACAAAAATTTCACATGCCTTTCAACTTCTAGGTTATAAGTGAAGAGATTTTTGAAAAAAGAATATTGCAACATGGATGATTTCTGCCTATATTATCAGCAAAATATTTAATACTACCTTACTAATGTTAATTTTAGTTTTGTATATTAATTTGAATATCTTTTATGCTACCACTGTCACTCAGTTGTCTTAAATTTGTTATTGATATAAATAATTAACTTACAGATTTAAACTCAAAACATTAGTTTTCTGGTGTGACTCTACTTTGTGTACAACCAGAGACATCAAAAATTATGCTCTATTTATGTAATATGAATTGAATTGCATTCTGCTGTCATATAAAACAAATCAGAATAAATAAAATAAAAAACATGAATTTTCTAATCTTGTATTACCTCAAATTTTAACCCTTTTACTACCTAATTATTTTGAAGGCAGCTAGTGATGATAGAATTATTAGGATTCATGTGATTATAATTCAATAGACTTTAGCACTGATTTAAGTAAGATGTGGAACATTGTTTTTTATGGTCATCCTTTAAACTTACTAGATGCTACACAAATGAAATTGGTTGACTAACTTCAATATGCATTATAAAAAACCAATTATAAGAAAGTGTTGTTGAAATACCTTTCTTTACCTAATTGGTAACCAATAATAATAAATAATAATAAGCCTAAAATAATACATTGTCTTTCTTTCAGAGAATTACATGGCTGTTTTCAAATTCCCCATTATGCTTCCTACGGTCAGTCTCTCAATAATAAGTGCAGTAAGCTTGGATCATCTTGCTAATTCTCCCAGCATGCCATTATGGATAGAGCATTTTCTGCAATTGTTCTCCCCGTCTGCCTCTATAAACCTGGAGACATTTTCCACATGATTTTCCATCCTTTGCTTCTTCTTCACTCTAGTATTTGTATCGCTTTGTGTCATGCCTTTCAGGTGCTGTGAGAAGCCAGTGACACTGTGCTCTTACCTGTTACATGCACTTCCCTCAAGGAAAACGCAACACTCAAACCCAGATAATAAAATGGGGACTCTTCCCTCTTATAAAGAGATCCTTAGCTTTAAGAAAAAAATAGTTATCTACACAGTCCTTTAAACAGTGATTTTCTCTAGTATATGAAAAACATAAGACAATTAAATAATAAAATTATACTAGACTTTTTCAAAATCGTATTAGTTTTGCAAAGTGAACTGCAACTTCTCATCCAATTGTTGTACCTCATGTTTTTCCCTTTATTTACTTGACATAGCTTTCACTATACCATAAATTCTACATATTCCTTTTTTCTAAAACAGTACTAGGGGTTGAACCCAGGGTTTCACACATTCTAGGCAAGTACTCAACCCCTGAGTTACATCCCAATTCTTTTTTTTTTCAATTTTATCATGCGACAAGTTCTCACTAAACTTCAGATGCTCACCTTGAACTTGGGCTCCTCCTGCATCAGCCTTCTGAGTAGCTGGCAGTAAAAGTACATGCCACCATACCCAGCTAAACTCTATGGTTCATGTTTAACAGCTTTTATTAATTGAGTGTTTTGATGAGGCAAGACAGGTAGTGTAATTGTTTTTGTAAAAATGATGAAACTGATAGGCACATAGGCTAAGTGCTAGCCCAAAGCCTGACAACAAAAAAGTGTGCTACTGAGATCCTAACCAAGTTCTATGTCTTAGAAGTCTGTGTTCTTTCCATGGCACTGCAAAATCACTGTCATTGTTCATTAGGAAAACTGGGAGGAGGCAATTCTTCATTGGAATTGAAAATGGGGCATTAAAATACACAGATTTTTGACTCCAGACAAGACATTTATTCTTCCAGGGCAGTGGGTTTCAAACTTCTTTAAAGCTGTCAAAATATTTTCTCAATAGAAATCTTACAGAGATACAATATATAAGAGATAAAAATGGAAGAGTTAGGTCATTTCTTCTCTTCTTCACCTTCTGGCCATGGGACCAACTCTAAAGAACCCAGTCACCTTCAAAGTACAGAAAACAATGGTGCTATACTATTCTTATTTATCACTAAAGATCTAGCTACCAAAGTCATAATCTTTCCATAGATAGATTCATGACATGCCCAGCTAGAAGTCCCTTGGGCATGACACAGGAACGTGCCTTCTTCCTTCTTTTGAATGGTACCCAGGACATGGGTCACACAGCAAATGGCCAGCGATGGCTACAATAATAATGTTTTAAAATGACGAGTGGATAAATCCTTGACACAGGAATGGCTTCCTTTTCCTGTGCCAGTTGTTCCGTCTGTGCCAACTCTAACACACACCCCTTCCAGGAATGGCACTCAGCCATCCTGGCAACCAGAATTAGAGCAAAGAAAATATGAAATTTCTCTTCAAAACATAAGTGGAAAGATGAATGCAAAGCCAAGCGAAAAGTACCCAGATTCAACATGCACATTGTTAAATGTCACTTCATAGTAAGACACTTCACAAAAGTCAAGGGAACGTGAACACATATGAACCAGGGAAGTGAGAATAGGTGTGACCGTGTTAAGAAGAATCAGTAAACAAGTCTAGAACACACAAGTGACCAGTTACAACCATTATTTGTGGGGAGTGGTAGAACTGGAGCAAATGGAGAATGGAAATGGGTTATTCTTTGGTTATATATTGCTTGAATTGAGAATTGTAACCTGATAAATTGAAATATTTAAAAAGTGAAGATAAAGAGATAGTTCTAATAGACCATTCTGAATATCTTGTTAACATAATAATGTACTATATCTGCTTTAGGGGAAAATCATCAGCAGGAACACATTTTATGTTCAGGATCGAGATTTAGGCCAGGCAAGCCCATTAGTCAGGAATAACGCTTCATGTATTTCAGATAACTCTCTTAAGAAGGAGATACTTATTCACCAAAGCCAAAGACTCATGCCCTGATTATCAAAGAAAGGCATGATGTAGCCAGGGTCCTCAACAGTCCAGGTGACTGGTGGAGGTCTTTGAGTTACTGGACAATAGTTCACAGGATATAGCAAAGAAAAATCGACAAATATTACTTGCCCCAGATTAAAAAGCAGAAAGGGAATCTCACAGCCTTTTTTGTAATGACAAAGATGAAAAGATCAAAGATAAGCCTTTACCACCCTGAATGGTATATCCCCTCTTTTCAGTTCAGGCTTTCCACACTGTGAACCAGGAAGGGGATGTTTACTGACTACCAGGTCTTCTGTGGAGCATTTAATAATCTAAAAGACTGATGATAAATAAAGTGGGGTGCCTTTCAAAATAGATGTTTCAGACAAATATTAACATTCCCCCCATATATGTTGTCCAAAAATTACATGCTAAGAAATTACAAACAATGATAAGGGGACACAACACAGTGACACCTAGAAGATAGCCTGGCTTATCTAAGCAGGATAAAAGGGTCAGTAAAACCTTATTGGTAAATGCCACATTGTGGTGAGCTGTTTGAAGGTGGGTGGCACTCCATGAAGTGTCTGAATTACTTCCATGAAGCCTGAATTAATTCCCAATTAATTAAGAAGGTCAGACTGGTCCCTGGGACTAAGAGCCCACAGCATTATGATTTGGGAGAAGGGATGGCATTGATACTCTCCATCTTTAATCAGGCCGAGGGTCACAAACATTGCATCTTTTCTGAACAATTTTATGCCATGCCCTCCTTTACCTAGGGGAGTTAAACACTGAATTGGAGCATCAGTGTACAAGCTATCACTAAGAACATTAGTCAGTAAAAACAAACAAACAAACAAAAAACCACACACACACATACCAATTATGTGCCTAATTGTGCTTATTGTTGAAGTAAGTGTTTTTAAATGGTCCGTGTGAATAGATCTGTCCCCCTTTGGAAAGCTCACTGTTCAAGAAGGAAAAATTCACTACACAGATCCACACTTACATGACACAGCAGACAATATAGACAAATTGTATTTTAAACGAAAGTGCTAACTTCTTGCTATAAACCCAGCATAAAAAATTCCAAGTCCATTTGTCTGTAGTTTGAACTTGAGGTTAGTTAGATTTTTTTTAAGTCAAATCATTTTCAAACATATTAGTGTTTAAAATTACAAAATGAACATTGTGTTTTTAAAAGACAGATCAATATCCATGGTTGCTCTAATTCTCCTTCATGTCTCATATCCTTAATTTTCCCAAGTAGTATTCATAAAAGTTCAACTCAATTCAGTCCCATGGATCCGGAGGTGAGGGTGCTGGCAAAAGCCTTTGTGGGCCTCAGCTCCTCAAGAGGAGGAGATCAGACACTGTATCAAAAGTCCATAGAAAGAGAAAGCACACAGCCTCTCTGTTTGTTTAACAAGGCTTTGTTAGATAAGCTTAACACCTTCTTTAGAGGGAGCTGCAGCCCAAAAGGAGGTGGATTTTAATCTGTGCATCCTACTTTCAGAAAGATGAAAGGAAAAGCCTGGTTACATTGACATCAGGATAGTGTGAAGACAAAGAAAACTGATAGAAGACACAAAGGTTCACAGCAAAAAAAAAAAAAAAAAAAGGGAGTTAATAAAGTAGTACAGTCAAAGGCAAATACAAGAATATAATTATTAAGGAGGGGCAAAATAATTTCAAAGATGATAATATATGAATTAGTAAAGCTACAGCATGAGAAACACCACTTTGGAATATTTTATTATTATAGAGATAATCAGGGAATTTTATTCTCACTCAAATCTTCTAACAAATTAATATTATCAATACTCATTGACTTACATACATTTTTTAAAATATTTTTAAATGTGGTTTATTGCATGACTTGTAATCTTTTAGTTGTGCTTTCAATTTTATTGTAAATGCAAACTGGCTCATGTTTTCATTAGTAGTAACTGATCATTTAAATTACAAAACTAAATGGCACTCAAATGATTACCAAGCTTTCCTAATTCTCTTCAATAAATGATCTGTTTACAAAATTAGCTATTTTTTTTGGTTATCATTGCACAACACAGGCCATAATGTATCACTATATGCAGCTATAAATGCAACACTTTTTATATTTCTGTGTTTTCTACCTTTTCAGAAAATCGTATGTATAAGGATTCCCTGAGGCAGTTTCTGTAAAAGGGTTAATGACAGGTGTTTCCATTAAATTTGACCTACCTCTTAATTTTGCCATTGCCTGATAATATCCTAGCTTTGTGCTTATTTTACATGGGCAAATGGAGTCACTCCACAACTAGTAACACACAGCCCTCATTGAAACAAAAGGTCAATTCATTTTAAACTGATGCGCACAATATTTTTTGTAGTTGCAGGTCCCCCCCCCCCACAAAATCCCCTTTCATACAATGGTACTGTTTACAAAGAATTAAAAGCTCTGTTTCCTGAACTCCTGGACACAATGTACATCTGTAGGTAGAGACGAGTACTACCAATACAAATCAATACATCTCCTTGTAGGTAACCAACTAGAAAAATCACTTCTGTCTCTCAGATGCTCTACTTTTTAAAATACTAAATACAACCAGGCCACAGTGAATTTTCTTTGCTGTGAAATTAGTTGAGAACTCCAAAATGCTAGCAGCACTTTTTTGTTTATTGAGCATTATTATTTTGCAAAGAAAACTAATCTGTAAATATAGAGGGAACAGTTGTCTTACGTTGGTTAAAAGATACAGAATCTTTAACTTCAAGGATTCCAGTCTAAAAATTATAGTTCAGAAGTGAGAATGCTATGTTTCATCATGTAATAAGAGATCCTGGCCCCTCACCATGTTGCAATAATAAGTCCCTTAAAAAGTATGGAAATAAACAAATCATAACATTTTAGTTTTATGCACAAGGTTCTGTCCTACCACTCCTTCTGGTTAAAGAGTCAAATAAGATGAAAACAAATGATTCCTCTGATACTCCAAAGTTGTGCTTCCTGAAATTTTAAATAGCCTATAGCCCAAACTCAAGAAACATTGCATTAATTTAGTTATGGTGTTTCACTTTATTGTAACATTTAAGGAGCTTAAATTATCACTTGCTAGGGAAGTACTCTCTACATAATTATATACAGTGTTTTATACATATACATACATATACTGTATGCATATTTCATGTTTATCATTAAAGCCTAATCTTGAAGACATTTAAATATTGAAATTTCAGCATTAAATTTCACCATACTCTGAAAATGGCTCTCCTGGTTCTGGTAGTAAATCCATATTCAAAACACTCCCATCATACTAAAGTCTTTGTCTGGATAGGAAATAGGCAAGGTCTGTGCTTGGAAGAGTGGTACTTGCTAAATATCAAACTTCTTCATCTCAGACAAAGCCCACACTTAGCACTTGGGCGTATCAAGCCATGAGAATAATTAAAGAAACCTTACTTGTCTAGTCCAAAGCTCTTTTGTTTTTATTTTTGAATTTTTTGGGGAAAAATAAAGAACATTCTCTTCTCACCACATTGCCTCGACTTTACCGGGACATGAGCGAGATGAAGAAGAAAAAGTGAGAGATTCCCTTTGACAAGCCCCACACAGGCAGATGTGTGTGTATGTGGTGGGGGGCATTCTCCTCTCCCATGGAATGCTCAGATCTGATCCCCCACACCCAAGTTCTGACCTAAGTTCGCTCTAGCTCTCAGTTGGCTTATAAGACTTTGGGGAGGGGAACCACATCTCACCTGTTTCCTATAGTAGTCATGTAAGGCACCGCCCACAATCCAAAAAAATTTTTTTTAAAAAAAGGAATTAAAGAGGCTGGAGTTGTGGCTCAATGGTAGAGCCTTCGCCTAGCACGTATGAGGCCCTGGGTTCAATCCTCAGCACCATGTGAAAATAAATAAATAAAATAAAGGTATTGTGTCCAACTACAACTAAAAACTATTTATTAAAAAAAATTAAATTATATCCCACCTATGTATGATATATCACAGTGCATAAATGCATCCTACTCCCATGTATAACTAATTAAAACAAATAAAAAATTCTAAAAAATAGCTCATTTCAAAATATCACAGAAATGTTTGAAAATGATTATGTTTGAATACTAAATTCAAAATGACAAATTAAAAAAAAAATAAATAAAAATATTTATCACACACAATTTATACAATTGCCTAAGTACTGTGAAGGATATAGTTAGAAAAAAAATGTAGTGTCCCCCCCTTTACTTGTTTTTTACAAATTACAGATCAATTAAGTAATTTAAAATAGTAAAACAATAATGTCAGTGAAAATAATATAAATATGTAACGAATAATAAGTTAGATGAATGGATTTTGCCATGCTGAGCAGTGGAAGAAATTAG
Source organism: Tamias sibiricus (assembly GCA_025594165.1). Taxonomy (NCBI): domain Eukaryota; kingdom Metazoa; phylum Chordata; class Mammalia; order Rodentia; family Sciuridae; genus Tamias; species Tamias sibiricus. Next base: position 87,826,022 of record CM046661.1, read on the forward strand.
GGATTTTGAACAGGTAATGGTTGGCTTTATAAACCCAGATTTGTTTCTGAGGTAAATCAGCAAAATAAAAGCAAAATTAGAACAGTTGGTGATTTGAGTCATAATTTTGTAGTAAGTTTTTTAAAATATCTACAATAAGAGCCAGGATTTATTGAGCACTTACATATGCCAGGAACTACACAAAGCAGTCCATGTATTTATTATATTTAATATTTATAATAACTGTGATATATTAGTCCATTTAATGGATAATGAACTGAAGTTTGAAAAGACTACATACCTCCCCAAGGCCTTGGAGCTAATAAATAATGGAGTCGGGAGTCACAACTTAGATACTTTTATTCTCTCAACCAACACACCTCTATCTTAGGCAATGGTCTATGAAATCTGATGGACTGTGAATGCAGTCCACCTTCTCACTTTGTGATGTCAGCTTGCACAAGCTTCCTACATTTGTCAAACAGAAAAAATACCACAACTCTAATGTATGGAGATCAGTTGTTTTGGCATGTCTGGAGTCTTGTTTTCTGCTAAAAGGCCCTCATTGCACCAGGCACCACTGAGGTTAAGGCAAGAGGATGGCAAGTTCAAGGCCAACCTGGGCAACTTAGCAAGACCATGTTTCAAAATAAAAATTAAAAAGGGATAAAGTTGTAGCTCAGTGATGGAACATCCCCAGGCTCAATTCCCCCATCCTCACTACCAAATAACAGACCTTCTTTTTCTATCAGAGACAACTAGTCCTCTATTCTCAAAAGAGAGATAGGCAAATGAATGTGATCTGCACAAAAGAGCACTTTACCTTTTCAGCCATAAGGATGACTTCAGGTTTGCACCAACACAAGCCAAAGTGAAGTGTGGCCTACATGGGAACTTTGATAGATTTCTGAAGAAAGACACTGAAGTGGGCATGGTGGCATATTCTGTAACCTCAGCTACTTAGGAGGCTGAAGAATGTGGATCATGAGTTGGTCTAGCATGTAAAAGGCTCTGGGTTTATTCTCCAATTATCCCACCACCAATCAATCAATCAACAAATCAATAAATATACAAATTAGTTATTAATAAAACACAAAACCTTTAACTTCTTAATTTTAGCATTAAGGATAGGAGTTGCTTATAGAGACCATACCTAAAGAGTAAGATAAAAATTTAGACAATGCCTAAAGATGAAACTAACACAAGAAAAAGGCAAAGAAATATGAGAGATAAGGAGAGCAAACAGCCCCTGGGATTTGGTCATGCCCGAAGCTAAGCTGCTACTGAAATTGCCATTTATTTGAACCAGCAACACCCCTGCCCTTTTATGATTGAGCATATTTGGACTATCACTTAGGACCCAAGAGTCCTAGCTAAAATAATCACCTCCTACAATGTGTGTGAAGAACTCAACATACTACCTGAATTTAATAAGAACTCAGTAAATATAGGCTACTTTGTCATTCCTGCCATTATTATTATTATTATTACTGCTACTATCATCACTGCCATCAGGTTTCCACACCAGACCTAGGGATCTTGGATAAAAACCAGGGTGAGGAGAAAGAAGAAATTACATGATTCAGTTTCCCTGAACCAGGAATAATTAGAGAACAGAGGCAGAAATGTGTTAAGGAACACCAAAACTGGCTTCTCATTTGTCCTAGCCAATGTTACCATTCCCAAATGGCATTGCTGTGTCTCTAGAGGAATGAAAAGATCAAACCATCAATTATTGCAATGTGTCCATTTTTTAGTCATCATGTTCAGTCATTCATTCAAATGATTACCCAGACAGAAATAATGCCATAAAACCAAGGTCCCATTTTATTTTGCTATTGCTACAATGTCAATGATAACTTCTGTATAAAGCTCTAAACACAGGACATTGCAAAACACAAGCAATCTGGTTTTGAGAATTTTCTTCCATGTCACCCAAAAGTCTAAGGTCAGTCATTAGTTCCCTAGTCAAAACTGAGTCACTTAGGGTTTACATGATTGCCATATACCCATTGCATCAATAAGACAAAAAAGAAACTTTCTTCTGCTCTTTCCTTTGAACAGGCCTTATAATGTGAGAAGCAAAAATGGCTCCAGAGGAAACTGTTGTGAGCCACTGCGTCAATCACATGAACATTAAAACGCTGCTTGCTAGTCATTACTATATAAAGTATTCTCTTGTTCTGTGGAAAATGGTTTCAAATAATCATTGTGTTCGAACGGGAGTTTTGTTCTATTTTAATATAGCCATTTGAGAGAGAGGAAAAAATAGGAAAGAAAATACATTTAAAAAACAAATATTAGTATATAGAGTGAATACGCTTAGTCTATACACTAATTGTCACCAAAAGGCATCATTACATTTGCATAAGAGTCATGTAGGCTCTGAGGCCCAAGAGGACAACTCACAACCTAACAAATATATATATGTTGGCAGATTGATGTACAATAATAAAGAGGCAACAAGAATCTGACCTTTGGCTTTGAAAACCCATTCTTTTTACAAAGACTTTGTACTGCAGAGATATTAAGTGTGACTGGAATCAAGTCTGAAATGATTTTCACCTTTATATCTGAATTTAGCAAAACTGATCTTTAACACTGTGAGTGTGCGGACTGTGTTAGATAATGCTATGTAATGTAAGGACAATGCAGATCTTTGCCAAAAAGAAGTGAACTGGACTACTAGTTAAATATCAGTAGTTCTCAATGTTCTTGTGTGATAGAGACGGATGAAGGCATGTATTACAGTGTCTTCAATTCAAGCCAACAAAGACTCATACCATTATTATAGACCAGAGTTGTCAACTATGCTTCCTCTGTAGGAAAAAAGAGGTAGGCAGTGGAGGGTGGGCCCTCCTGACAGCTTTCTAAAGGCATAGCCCTAAAAGAGTGAGAGCCTGCCAGTGGGCCACCCACGGAAAATTCTACTGCTCATAGGAAGCTTCGCACTAACTTAGAAGAAAACAAGCGAACAAAATATCCAGGATAGCAATTCCTTCAAAGAAGTTTTGAGGCTTAGAAACTGAATGGAGAATGATGAGATGGGATGTTGCCAATCTTTTGTTGGAGTGGCCCAGGGCAAGTTATTTTGTGTCTCACTTTCTTCAACTACAGACTGTGGTTACCACTGCTATTATTGATAATAAAAACATCCTAACAACAACTCCTAGAAACAACACTGTGAGAATTTATGTGTGTACAGTGATTTAAGAATGAGGGAATAAAGGCACTATACTATACTTTATACTATTATAAAGTGCTTTATCAACTAGCCTATTGCATAATGTGTTATAATGTACCATGTGCCCATGGAAACATGAAATCATTCATAATTCTTAAGTACTGCCAGATGCATAGCTGTAACAAATTTCAACCCTTTCTGAAGAATTCACCCACACACTGACTTCCCCAACCAATTTTCCACTGGTAACTGTCAAGAGTTTAGAAATCACAGAATAGACCCTTATTCACAACTCTGTGGTAATTACATATAGTTTGCTTCATATTTGGGCAGAGAACATGTCTTATTCATAGTTTTGTAACTAATGACTTGCCCTGTTCTAGTATATAATGAGTGTCCAATAAATGTTTACTGAGCAAATGAATGAACAAATATAAAGATTGTCAGACATAGTAATCAAAGAATAAACATTAGTAATGGCACTACTTAGAATAAGAAGAGCCTCTAATGCAAAGCAACATTTAGGGTAGAAGTGGTCTAAGACTGGCTTCTTCACAGCAAATCTATACATTTTTCCTAGTATTAATTTGTCATTTTTCATAATTTCTCACAATGTACAAGCAATTCTGTTAAAGAGAACCTTGCTATCTCAATGGAGGGATCTCGGTATATTTAAGGAAGGATGCTGAATGACTTCATACTTTAATGGTTGTAAACATGTTATATAGTATGACCTTTACACAAATTGAGATCTCTCTCCATATTATAATATAACCTATTGTAGATGAAGAAATACTCTAAATTTTCAGCTAATATGCAGAAGGCACAAAAATGTAATGAAGTAGAAAAAACTCAGCATTTTGAACCAGAAGAACTGCCTCTGCCACATACTTGTTTTGTAAGTTTGATCTAGTTTAATCTACTTATCTGTTAATGTTTCTGAGTCTCTGTTTTCATCTGTAAAGATAACTGTGTAATAAGAACCCATACATCCAGGATCAATGAGGTAATTTAATAAATTAAATAACATTCATAAGAGTGATCTGTGAATGGAAAATGCCACACAGAATACCACAATAGCTGGGTATAAAATGGCAAAGAGAGACCCGGGAGTGATGGTGCATGCCTGTAATCCCAGCAGCTTGGGAGGCTGAGACAGGAGGATCACAAATTCAAAGCCAGCCTCAGCAAAAGTGAGGTGCTAAGCAACTTGGTGAGACCCTGTCTCTAAATAAAATACAAAATAATGCTGGGGATGTGGCTCAGTGGTCAAGTGCCCCTGAGTTCAATCTCTGCTTTAAAAAAAAAAAAAAAAAAAAAAAGGCAAAGAGAGGTTTATATTAGAAGTAATATATGAGATCCCTAGGCTCAGAGACCATGGCTTTTTTGTGTCTGAAGTTAGCACAGGGCCTAAATGATGCCAAATAAACCACCAGTATTAGCTGTTGAATTGGAGGCAACAAGAAGATATGTGCATCCAATTCTTAGAATGGCCTTCCAAACTCTCCACCTTTTTGTGGTGCATGAGATGGGACCCAGGGCCTCACACATGCTAGGCAAGCACTCTACCACTGAGCTACATCCCCATCCCAAACTTCTTTGTGAGAAACACTCTGCTGTTGTGCTCTGTAAAGTACAGTCCTTACCCAGCTGGCATTAGATTTAGTAGGGTTGCTTGTGAGAAACACAGACTCCCAAAACTCATCCAAGGACATTACAATGCAATATACCTAGCACTCAAGAAGACTCTTCAGTACACTGATATAGTTCATTCTAAAGGTACTTTTGCACACCTGATAGCTATGGCACAAGATTTGTTCCATCTCAACAGGTATGTGCTATTAACTTACATATATTAAGCTTTTTAGAGTTAACAAATTGTTTTCAAATACATGAAATATAATACTAAAAATAATGAAGAAATGGTTTAACAGTGTTTAAGTAGTAGAGAAATGTAAGACCATTTAATTTTAAAATAAAATCCACAATAAATAAATGTGGTTGTTTTCATTACATTGATTCAGTTATTGTCTATTCCTCCCCAAGAAACAGTGTTCCATGTGGCATTGAAACTTTGCTTTCTTCCTAGATGTATCCTTATCTAGAAAGGGCCTGGCATATAGTAACTGCTCAATGAACCAACATAAGCAAATATACACATCTCAGAAAAGTAGTTGGCTTAAATCTGCCTAATAATACACAACGATGGGTTCATGTTCCAACTTTATAGCCCAGATTATCTTTATCAGAAGCAGAAACACAATACATATGTATTGGCATCAACTATATATGTAGGCTATTTTTTATACACAAACACACATACTACTTTGAGATACTAATTTCTAAACTGAGGTTTAAAATGCAACCTAGAAGATAATGGTTTGCAGTCTCCAGATGCTTTTATTACAAAATCAACCCAGTTGCATAGAAAAGGTCGTCTAGTGGAGAGTGACACTTTGCTCTGTATTGGGAGGGCCAAGAGGACATAGTTATGGAATTTCAGTGTGTATAAGGGTCAAAGTATCTAGTAGCTGTGAGAGGAATGACTGTGGGCTGGCAGAGGTATTCAGTTCAAGAGTATGATCTCCATCTCCAGGCCTTCAGGTCTCTGGGTCTTGCCTGCTCACTCCATTCCCTCCTATTCTTCAAAGATGAGAGAAGGGTGACAAACACAGGCACCAGGAAAACTGTAATAAGAAGGAAGGAGAATCATGCTAATCGAGAGCTGAAGTCCAATATCCTCAGGGATTCCATTTGTCTTTAATCAATCCCAGAGACACATGGAGATGTAATCCAGAATGTATTCACTAATGATGTAAAGATTGGGACTACAGTTGCTTCCAGATGGAATAATCACTACATATATTCAATGGTAAAGCCTAAAACTTTTAATTGCCAATTCCCTACAATGACCATTGTCAGAAGACTTCTTACCTCCTTACCCTGTGCCCAGGCCTTTGATCACCACCATGTGTCATTATCTCCTACTGTTCAAGTGAGAGAAAGGCTCAGTACCCCTAACTACAAATCCACCTGAATCCTGAATTAGTTCTGAGCAAAGTGTAGACCCTGTTAACTTCACTATGAAGGAGTTTGGTTCTTGAGAAGGAACTGTGCTTATCAATCCATGCACTCTTTAATTCTTTGACTCAAAACCATTTTAATGCCTTAAGAAACTTCAGTTCATAAAACACAGATGGCAATAATTGTTTATTAAGTGAATAAACATGGAAGGAACAAATGTATTTGTGATTAAATGGTGAAAATTTTGCAATGAAAAAACTTATAAATTTGATGAAAAGATAAAATCTTTTCTGATTATTAACTGATATAGAAGACTGATAAACACAAAGATCTTAAGGTGGGTATTCTGAACTAGCAAATCCCAACACAAAAATCATAATGTGACCCACTGTAAGCATTAGTAAGTTTGATAAAAGACCTAGATACAATGAAATGGAAATCAGTCAAACATGGAAATGAAATTATTCTAAAATAGCTTCCAATAAAGTCATAGTGAAAGAGATTACATAGCTACACATAACAAGTGCTCAGTATTTATTGAAAGAATGAATCCTTGGAAAAAATTGTTCTAGAAGTCTATAGATAGAAATACCAAAGAAAAGAATGAACAAAAATATAAAAATTAGAATTGACATTGTTTGTATATAAAATGAATAAGCAGCAAATTTCTGAGAATGAATATCTAGAGAGACATCATTCAAAGTTTATCAAAGGGGCAGAGTAGAAACAAAAGTACATTTCTGCAGATATTAGTTAACACCTTGCCCCAATAAAGACACCTCAAGTATAAAATATTCCAGTGGTTAAAAGTTCAAAGTCACTCTTAAAAATTTTTAAGAGACACAAGAAGGAAAATATTACTCCTATTTGCAACTAAGCAATGGGGCGAAAGGTGAAGAGTAATTATCCAAATTGGCACAGAGTTGAACTGACTAGATGAACACAGGTGGTAAGAAATTCCATGTAACCTTTCACCTAAAAGTTGCCATATTATTGAGAGAACTAATTCTACCAGTGGTTCAATTCTGATTCAGAAGGAAAAGAGTCACTTTCTGAGTCATCACATCACCCTAGTTTTCCTTTCAGTCCTCGGTTCCAAGCCCTACCAAATCCCAACCCATTTTAATTTGTCTAAAGGTGGCCTGGCCAGCACCAGAATTTAATGCTTCCATAAATGAACTCTGATTGACATGAAAGATGACTCACTCACAGAAAAACTTGTATTGCTGCCATTTGGTCAGTTTGGACTTGTTTTTAAAATGAATGCCAGTTGAGGCTGAGCAGAAGCCAGGGTGTGTTTTTATTTTATGTCTCAAATAAAAATAAAGAGCTGGGTATGAATAATCAAAGTGGCAGGCGCCTCCCTGGATACTTCTAAACCTTCCAAAAGCAGTCCCAAGGCTCAGCAAAATGTAATATAGTCAAAACAACCATGAAGAGCATTAGTACCAAGGGTTTGCCCCAGAAAAAATAACATAACTGCCAGCGTCCCTTGCATTCCCAAATTCCAGTACCTTTCAACATTATATTAAGTTAAAAATATACTTTTTGAAAGATAATAGTCCTAGAAAGAGTATTCCTAGATGTTATTAGGATATCAGATAAAAGAAAGATAATATCAGTATTTAACAGAACCCTTAAATCAGACAATTTTTTTTTTATTAGACATGTAAAATTTTCCTTCCACGATACACAGTGGGCAATATGTAGTCAACTCATTGTCACTGTGAAATTGATCATTGATTTTACGGATTATGCATACTGTTCACTTTTTTCTCTACAGCTTGCCTTTTCTTTGAATAGTTCACAGTACTTACACAATCAGGAAGGAAAGAGGGTAGAAAGAAAGAGCAAGAAAAACTAACAGAGAGAGAGAGAGAAGAGAGAGATGGGCAGTTGAAAATGAAAGCAAAACTAAGAGTGAAAATAAATAAGCAAATGGATCAATTCTTGAATAAATGTCAAAGGTAATAAATAAAGGCAAATTAGTATTAAATGAGATCTCTTTAAAATTCATGGGTTTTAGTCATGAATGTGTCCTAGAAAAGAATTAGAGATGTGAGGCAAGTATGCACAGGATTGTGGGAAATATGATGACATTGTTCATGAAAATTTGGAACACTGAGTCAAAAGAAATCTGAAACTTTAGGTTCTAATATGGAATAAAAAATCAGGTCAAAGAATCTTAGATAAAAAATCTTTATCTTGATGTAATGGAAAGTAATCAGCCTTAAAGTAGATACTGCGATGATAAATATCTCAAAAAACATGTGATGTTGTCATCCCTCACTTGAATATGGTCTGACTGCGGTTGAAGGTTGAAGGGTATGGCCCAGCTGCAGAATAAAGGCAACCTATTTTAAGATCTACTGTTACCGATTTACTCATCCCCTCAGCAAAACAACTCTTAAGAGTATCATTATTTGGGGGAAGGTCAAAATCCATATATATATATATATATATATATATATATATATAAAATTTAGCATTCAGAATGTATACACACACACACACACACACACATACACACACACACATACATATAGAGAGAATGTATTAGCCTCCTTTTTTTTTTTTTTTTTTTTTTTGAGATAAGTAATTAGTATCACCTCTAAATGCACAGGGAAAAGTGATGCAGAAGGTCCCATCTTTGGGGGACTGTTGAGGACCCTGAACCTGTCTAATGAAGCGCACTTTGTCTTCTCATCCAGAGGTGGGGCTCAAGAACAGGATCCCATTTTAATGCAGTCCAAGTAACCCATATAACCCTAGAAATTTAGTAGGAATTTGAAAAAAAATAAAGTTAGAAATGAAGCTCAACAATACAGAAAGATATCTGGGAGGAGGCTGTTTGCATAATAAGAAAAAAAAATGTTTCATAATAATAAGAAAAAAAATGTTTAGCACTGTCAAACACTACTCTAGACTTAAGAGTCCTAAAAAAATAAAATAAAATAAAAAAGCCAAGCCTTCCTAGAGAAGTCAGCCAACTGCAGAAATTCTGTTAACACCTTAAGTGACAATGATTTGTGAAGTGTCTTTAATGTTATTGTCTTAAACCAACCGGAGCATAGAAACCAAGGTCATGCTTTCTGTTCAGAAACTCTGCCTTAGAAACAGGTAGTCTCATTTCTTCCACAGCTCAAGTTCATGGCCTTGCACACCAAACTGAAGTTTCACCATCTCCCTAGCTCTGCCACGAGAGTAAAAGAAATAACTTTTCTTTATCTAAGTTAAAAGTTTAATAACTACATAACAACTATGTGGTTGTAATAGAATTCCATGTAATTTTAAAGCTGAAGTACTATAAAAATTATTGGGAGCAGAACAAAATTTAGCATTCCAAGCAGAGATCCCATATCAAAAAGAATCTCCTGAATTGAGATAACTGAATACACAGTGACAGATCAGTGTATGTGCACAGGGAAAATCCCCTAGTTAGAGATCACAGCAGGATCCCATCCATCATATTATGTTAGTTCAGAGAACTAAGACTCTTGAAGTATTTCTGGCAGCAGAGAGAACTTTTAGCATCCTAATGCTTTTACAAGGTTGCATTTTTCTTTTCTCCCCAATGTGCTTCAAGATTTCATAACATGAGAAACATAGGAGCAAAAGTTAAAATGCTTTAATGGTCCCCACAGGCTATTTAAATAAACACTGTGATTGCAATTTAGACAATCTGGAGTCCATTCAATATTAAATCCCTACCCCAAGCTATAGCTACTATACAAATAGGGAATTCATGGTATACTCCACATGGCCATTTACTACTCCAACTATCGCCTCCTGACAATCATGGGGAGGAGCTAACTGGGCCTAACATTACACCAGTTAAATCTGTCAACAACTGCAGAGAAAGCTCCACTGAGCAAACATCCTGATCCCTCTCACACAGCCCGGCTTTGTCCAGCCTTGCAGCAACAACACTAATCTTCTCATACTATCTTCAGCAGCACAAGCAGAAACTTCTGCAACCAGCTGTAACAAAAGATGCCTTTCTTATTTTCACACACTGTATGTATATATTTTATGCTGTCCCTTCCGCTCCCTCCCCCGCCACTTCCACCCCTTCCTACAGACCCAATCCTAAATAAAGCTTGATTAGAATAAATCATAAGCTAGTCCTCATCTCGGGGAAATACGTGAAGAAAGAGGCCACAGGACCAATCTGGGTCCCATGTCCAGACCATAGTAAAAATAACACACCATAATGTACAGATTTGTCTGCACCAGGGAAAAGAGTAGGTTCAAGAAATTGGCAGGCAATAAATATCCTAAACTATGATGTGCCAAATTGAAACAATGGGGTGGTGAAATACATAGAGCCACTGAGTAGTCCTCAACTACTTTCAGACATCTCTGGGTTCACGGAGTCAATGTGCCCTATTTCATTTTTATGTACTGTTGATAAGCTATACATTGTATAGGAGTACTATTGTATCCATGACATTAGAAACAGTATTATTGAGACTTTTTTCTAGTTTTCAAAATGTAACATAGTATTTATGTTTACAAAAGAGAACATACATTTTAGACATAATTTATATTTAAGTGAAAAGTCTTGGGTGTTTGGGTGTATAGCTCAAAAGAATTTTTACCTGTATAATCACACTCAAATTAAGATGGGGCATATTTCCATCACCCACATGGTTTATTCATGTGTCTTACAGTCAATTTTTCCATCAGAAGTAACCTCAAGGATTCTTTTGCCTAGAGCAAAACTACACTAGTTTTACCTATTCACCATAGATTGGTTTTGCCTGGAACAAGTATGTTTTGAATCTACTTTGCCAAACATCATGTGGTAAATTTTCTTTACATTATTTTAAAATAATTTAATCCCAAATACAATAGCAGGCTGGTATTTCTGTTGCAAGTCTCCAAGAGAGAGGATATCTGCTCAACATAAAACTGCATGAAAATTTCTGAAACTATTATACTTAAATAGTCAGTTATGCTATATTACTGTATAGACCATTAAATATGATGCAAATGAAAAGTTTAAAAGTTAAACACATCACAAAAAAAGAATGTTAATAGCAATATTAACCCCATTCTACATGGCAGGTACTTGACTCTATTGCCCAATTTAATTCTCAACCATTTAAAACAGCTTTGTTATCTCCCTATGCAAATGCCTCCAGAAGATGAAAGGATCTGTCTAAATTTAATAAGAAGAATCAACCCTTGTACTTTGACTCATAACACTTAGTTCATAATAGGTGCTTGCTACATATGTGTTAAATCTCTGAACTAAAGAATGACTGAACAGCCTTGAGAAAGGCCAGGCTACATTCTGAAAATGCTGAGCAAAATGGTTTATAACTTCCATGGTAGTGTTTACAGGAACAAAATTAGAGAAACTGAAAGTGAGGTGGAATATTAGATGTTACTTAATTCTTCCCTCATATTAGAGGTGAATAAACTGAAGCACCAAGGGACCCATTTAAGGGCACAGCACCAGAGAAAGCTGAAAATGTGAACTGGAATTCAAGTTTCCCAGTCCTCATTCAAGAGTTAACTATGTTCTATTTCTATGGTTCTGCATCAAACATACTGCATGGGTTCTAAATAAGTTTGCAATTGAATTTGATAAGTTTATCAACACTTCAAATAGCTGTGACAACTATTCTGTAATGTGTTAAGAGGAGAAGGGGGAAAAAGAAGAAACACAACAAAGTTTCTTTCCTGGAGATGCTTGAATTTTTTATTAGCAAGAGAGGAATCAACCTACAGAGGCAGTGAATATTATTAAAATGTGTGCCCCTGAAAGAAAAAAAAAGCATATTGCTGTATAAAAATTATATGATAAAATATATCATTAAATATAATCAACTACCACAATTTATGGAACAGATAATATCTACAGTGAAAGTCAGAAAGGGATGAGATCAGTGTTGGCAGGAAATATCAGGGAACTTGAGATCTATTTAGAAGTCATCATAGGCTCCAGATTTGAGAAGAGGGATCACCTAATATAAACCACTCATTTTATACAGAAGTACGCGTGCCCAGGGATATATACACTATAGCAGTCCTACAAATTGATTTCTTAAACTACCTTACATGGAGAACAAGTGGAAAAATTTTAAAGAAATAAAGGAAAGAAAATAATCACAGAGAAATTTGGAATAGAACCCATGTCCTTTCACTCATTCACCATCCTAAAATGTAACTCAAAGCAGGAGAAATTGGAAAATATATTTGCAAAAATACAGGGACTACTTTTCTGACATCTTATGATGGAATACACTTTCCTTCTCCATTTAAAACTGTCAGTGGTGCACAAGTGATTTCATCCTGTGAACCCAAGAGGAATGCAACCACATGCAAGCCTTCCAGCTGTTGTTCATCAAGAATTGTAATATTTATTCTAGAAGAAGCAAACAACAGATGCATTTGGAGAATGTGAGTTCACCTGGTTCCTATAGCAAATGAGCTCAAATTCAATTTACTAGTCAATAAACATCTTGTAAAAGAACAACCACCAAAAAAACAAAAAAACAAAAAACCACACAAGGTTCTGAAAATTAAGTCTTAGACCCCTACACAATCTTGATTTCAATCTTGTCTTCCACTCTGCTCCATCTATATACTGTTATAAATGGTAACTGTTGGGGACATGTCTGGGAACATTTTTTTTTTTTTTTCCATTTCAGCACCTTACCATGCTGTAAAAATGGCCTCTTCACTTATGGGATTGGTAACTTACTGTTGCTCTAAAGATGACAAGAAATATATTTGCAGCTTTCTTTCCTTGATGTACAGCCATTTTCAATAAAACTGCCAAACAGGCATGAGAATCCATGAAAACACTTCAGGGTTCCTGAAGGACCATCTATCATTTCCAAATAAACATCTGTATTAGAAACCAGAACTTTTCAATAGTGATTCATATTTAGACCTTTTACCTAGGACAAGTGCTCCAATTACATACTTCTGATATCCTTTAAAAGGAAATAAAAGGAATAATACATGATGAATTTAAGAACTTATACAAAGCCATGCAGAGAGAATAAATATATTTATTTAGTGCCTCTTTACTATTGCTCCCAGGTATTGGTTATTTCACAATTATTATACAAAAGAATAAGCCTGAGCATAGATAAAAGCTAAAGCATTTATCAGAGGAATGTTTCACAAATTTCATACATAATCTTCATGGCCCAGCAAGTTATCTTTTCTGGTTAACCTATAAATTTCACTGCTTTTTTAAATTTTTTACTTTTAGGGCCCTTTTAGCATGACTTTCACAGAAGAAGCCAATTAAAATGATGTTATAGAAAATTAGACATTATCTTTAAAAGCAACCTCAAGTTTTAAATCTGTGGGATTTAAAATAAAACTGATTCACTAGCGACTAAACACTACTATTTATGACACAGATACTGAATTCCTGCTAACTCATAGTAAAATTATATTTATGCTTATTTCTATGAAATTTCAGTATAGAAAAAGTACGGAATAATTTCAATAGAACCAAAATGCTTTCTTCTTCTTTTTAAAAATCCGCTTTTTACTACAAATTCATGGATTTTTCTAAATGGTAAAAAAGTGGTACCTGAACTTTCATCAGGCAACATACAAGAATCCAACATATTGATTTACTCTTCTCCCACCACTTAAGTAATAGCCAGGATTTCTGAATCCTGCATTAACACCAGAACAGAGATAATACCAAATTCAACAGATCAAAAAACCCATACACTCAGATTCCAATTGTATAGAAAGACAGTGAATGATTTCATAATCTTAAATCAGAGGGAAAAAATAGCTACCACCTGCACCTGGATAGTTAACAGCAATGATTATAAAAACCAACTACATTAAATATAGTTAAACATTGCTGTACATTTTAGTACCTATTTGATTAATGACAAGAGTAGTGACAGACAGTTGCAATATGGAATCTTAGTGTTTATACTCAAACAGCACATCAGTCATTTAGCCCAAATTTACCTTACTCCTACACAAACCTGGTGTCAGGCTCAATGTTTATTTATGTAAATTATGTATTAAAAAAGCTCAATATTCAATTTAGGAAATCTTAGTATTTTTTTGCATGAACACAATAAAACTTGTTCATGTTAGAAATAGTATGGATTTAGTATGTCCCTCAACTAGAAGTTCCCTCAAAGGTCCATGTTAAAGGCTTGGTCCCTAGGGAGGCACTACTGGGAGGTGATAGAATCTTTAAGAGATGTCACTGGGGTTATACCCTCAAAGGAGATTGTGGGACACTGGCCCTGTCCTCTTTTTTTATTTTTTCTATTCTAATTTGTTATACATGTTTGAGGAGTGCAATTCATTTCATATTACATATAAAAAGCACAACTTTTCTTTTGATTCTTGAACATGAGATGAGTGGTTGCACTTTGCCATAAGCTCTTGCCATGATGTGCTGCCTTGCCACAAGCCCAAAAGCAATGGGACAAATGAATCATGGACTGGAGTCTGCAAAACTGTGAGCCAAAGTAAACTTTTTTTCTTTATGAGTTGATTGTCACAGACATTTTGTTATAATGTTTGAAAACTTACTAATATAGTGCTAAAGAAAATTCCAAAGCTTTCCAAATGACTTTTTGAATTGTTTTTAGCATTTACATAAATCACTTATCATCTCTCTCAAAAGTTCTGTGTCCTACTCAGAAATTTTAACTATAGTTCTATTGCTTGATTGAGGAAATTTGGTTTCTATTCCATGGATTGTTCTGCTTTTTTAACTTTCCAAACATAAATTTGCCAGCATTGTGCTGATAGACCTTTTACTTCATTAATAGTCAATGCCAGTTAGTAATGGCCTTCAGATTTTCTTCATTTTCTATCATGTAAGTCCTAAGTGAAAAAAATTGAGAATACATTTGTTAATATTTTCTTTTGAGAAAAGTTGAGTGTTAACTTAATCCTATTTTTTCACATCAGAGGACTATGATCTAAGTTATCTGGACTTTAGGAGAAGGAAATATTTTTTTCATTCTAATAGTGGTCACTCTAAAACTGCATAGATATATAGGGGTGAACTGTTTTAGGTGATGGTCACCATCTGAACTGTTCACCAAAATTAGAAAAACTGTTATTTTAATAAATAAGGTTATACTTTTAAAAGCATGGTTGAATCACATTTTTAAAAGCATACGTTGAAATAAGCAAGTTCAGAGTTCAAATATTCCTCTGCTGGAATCAAACTGAAAGTAATCACTAGATCTCATGACTTGACTTTGGTTTGTTTGGTTTAATTTTGCTAAACTGCTTAACTCTTGACTATTTTTCAAAGAATCGGAGGAGACCAAAGTAAAATGACAATGTGCAATGCAGTGTAATGCACAGTGTAATGCATAGTGAACACAGTCAAGATGCTATTTCCATCCATATCTTCCTTGTTAGCTAATCAAAAGAAACAACAGCACTGGGAGGGGAAGAAATGGAGATAGCTTACAATTGGGTGTAGAGTTAAGACAGCGCAGAGCAAGACTTTTGGAAAGTCTTTTGGAAAGATGTGGAAAATTAAAATGGCCCTAACTTTTCCCTTGCTGGTTTAATTTAAACCCAGCTTGTAAAATAAGGGAAGTTTTTTGTTTGTTTTTGATTTTGTGTTTTTTCTCTTTTATACCCCTAAACCAGCATGTGTGGCAGCTAGCATCTGGGCTGGGCTGGGGTGGCTTATTGTTATCTTTCTAAACATACAGTTTGATATTCCACTAATTAAAATGGTGACCATCACCTAAAAGAAATTTTCTGGAGAAGGACCTTGTAAAGCCACAAAACCCAAGCATGGGTTGGTTGAAGCAGCAGGCAGTTTTGTTTAAGTGAGCATTAAAGACTTGGAAAGGCCTCTCCACTCTCATTTTCTTATTCTCTATTATCTATCCACTTAATAATTTCAGAAACTTCAATCAGACTCGGACCAAAAAAAAAAAAAAAAAAAAAAAATCCACACAGTGCTTGGGATAGAATGATAATACCATCTGTTTTCATTCTTATATGGGCTCTTTCCAACAGCCCAATCCAGCATTCTGGTCGCTTACTTTATAATGATCCTGACATTATAGGTGATTTAAAGTAAACTCTATGTGTCACTTGCCCCTTGCAAACATGCAGAATCATTTCAATTTTTAAAAGTCCAAAGCAGTTTCATATTCAAGTGACTGCATTTGAATTCTCCAGATAAATAAGATCAATCCCAATATTTAAAAAGATCCAAGGTTATGTCCTGCCTTTTATGTAACAGTTGGTAAGTCTGAGAGCCTTCTAAAGGACTGTATTTCGTATGAGACTTATAGTTCTCTTTCTTAAAGTCAAATAACATTATATATACATATGTATAAATGTATATGTGTATATATATAAAATCTCTAAAAATAGAAACAACTGACTTACTGAGAACCTTTTATACAATGACTTTTTAAATGTGAAGCTATCCTTCACTGTATTCCTTAAGAATTAGATTATAATATCATTAGTCAAATATTATGAATAAACTGATATCATTTCCTTCGAGCCATGGTTAAAAAATGAAAATTGAAAATGAAGGTCAAATGTTTTAAAACTCTTTGACATAGGAAAAATTAGTCGATGGTATGGAAAAATACACTCCAAATAATTCATTTCTGCAGATTTTAACAATCAATATGGAGCACCATATGATAGATATGGCTCCAACAATCTGTATCAATCATGAAGATTGGCAGTGGCAAACTACACAGACCAATTTTTGTCATGCTACCACAGTCGACTTTACAGTCTATGTGTAACCAAGACTTACTCTGGTGCTTTCCCGACACACCACACAGCCCCTTCCAAGATCTGCTTCCAACATATTCAAGGGCTTTTCTGAACCAAACCTGACTGAAAACCTTTGGAGACTGGCACACAATTCTTATGATACTCCATGTTTTCCTTCCAAAGGCTGCATCTTTAATACATTATATTGGGTTTTTCCCATCACACATTTAATGTGTGAAATTTCTAAACTCTTCCCCTTCACTTATCTAAATTGAACTTTGGCAGCCAACAGTTAACTGTTGGAGAGTTGCTTAAAAACGATCAAACCCTTTCTAGATCTGATTGCAAGAAGTATCAGTGCCAAGACAGAAATTTCAGTCTTCATGATACACAAAATCAATATGTATGTACGCTCTGGAAAGAAAACCACCTTGAAAATAATTAATAAAACATCAAAGCTGCACACAACTTCAAAACCCCTCATGACACTGAGACATTTGAGGCAATTAAAAGAAATTACTAATTTATATAAGGTGCTACTTCTCTTTGAAAGGTATTTTTCAAATATAAATATATATACACGTATATACACACATACACATACATATATATATGTATATATATATATGTATATATATATGTAGCTAAGACAAGACTGAAGTCTCAGTTATGGCTTCAAAATGGCAATTTAAAAATCTTAACATATCCATAGCCATTCTGAATGTTACATTAAATACATAAGCTTTGAAAAATCTTAAGAATAATTTGGAAATATTTAAATAATATCAAAAACAATAGAGAACTATAATTTATATTTGCAATGAGTCACAATGCATAGACCTTATTAGAATTTAGAAAAAATATTTTTTTGATATTTATTTATAGTATGTACATAGATAAAGTTACTTCCATCAAACATGACAACAAAATAAAACTCATCCCTCAGTTGCTCTTGACTCTTACAAAGTTAACCTTCATTTTGTCATTCATATATGTGTGTGAACATATACATGCATATATGCATATATACATATACATATATTACATAAACATATATGTATGTGTGTATATATATATACACACACATATATACACACACACACACGCACACACACACACACACACACACACACAT
The DNA here is from genome assembly GCA_025594165.1 of Tamias sibiricus. Taxonomy (NCBI): domain Eukaryota; kingdom Metazoa; phylum Chordata; class Mammalia; order Rodentia; family Sciuridae; genus Tamias; species Tamias sibiricus. Next base: position 87,844,069 of record CM046661.1, read on the forward strand.
ATATATATATATATATATATATATATATATATATATATATATATACTGTGCTTGAAGGTAGATATTAAAACAAACAAAAAGATTTTTAAAAGGTGTCTTAGAGACATACCAGCTGTGGAAAGTGGGGAGAGAGTCACAACTCAATGTAGTAGGTTGATAATACAGTTTTACAAAGAAAAGGAAAATGCTTGAAAAGGGAAAGCTCAGTGGAAGAGGTGATGTTTGTTTTGGCTTTGAATCTGAACCACAGTTATCGAGTTTGTGAATGGATGGGTGCACTTCCTGAGTAAGGGTAAGTGACTGCAAGGAGTGGAGGCTAGAAGGCTCTGTGGGGGTAAGAGAGGTAAGTGTCTTGTTTGCTTGGCTCAGGTGTTTAGACTTTATATTGTAGGCATTTGGACATCATTAAAAGCTTTCAATCAGCAGGAGGACATAACAGATGTGAGTTCTTAAAAGATAACTGGCATCATCAATGAAATAAATGGATCTGTAACAAGAGACAGGAGGCAAGGAGTCCACTCAGGAGAATGCTGCTATACACCCTGACAGCTGGAGGGAAGCTCAAGCATGGGGAAGCATAGAGGCTTGAGAGCATCTTTGCCTGTGCTCCCCACAGAATACAAAACTCAAACATTCCATGCACTGATTTTCAAGAACTACAAGACTTTTTTTTACAAAGCTTTACTTAGCCTGTCTAGAATATATACCTTGGCAGTACATACTATATGCACTTTATTCTGTATTTCTTAACTTATCTAGCAATGAGGGGATGACAAATTTTATTCTCAGGATAGAATCTCTTAAATAGAAATATTTTATTATGATCCAGTGCCTCTGTAATAATGTCCTGAGGGCCTCAACTTCCCTATTTCTCTTTTTACCATTGTTTACATCTAATGATAAACAGATCTTTAACTTGCCCAAATGCAAATTGTGTCTCCCTTTCCCATTATTTTGTTCTATTCAATGTCTCCTCATAAAGTCATACAAACCATGAATATAAATGACATTTGTTTTGTGTTTGTTTCCAGGTGTTTTGTTGTACTTGGGATGAAACCCAGGGACACCCTACCACTGAGCTACATCCCCAGGCCTGATTATTTTTTATTTTGAGACAAAATACCACTAAGTTGCCCAAGTTCGGCCTCAAACTTTTGATCCTCTTGCTTCAGCCTCAGGCATGTGCCACAGCACCCTGCAAATGGCATTTGTTTAAAGTAAGAGAACAGGTAGGATGGGCAGAGATGCTCTAATTATGGAATTAATGACCAAGAATCCTCTTTAGAATTTATTTAGTCAATATTTTCATTTTAAATATGAAGTAATCTGATCCAGCCAGATTAAGTGACTTGCAAAGATAAGCTCAACTGCTGAAAGATCTTTTCTGCCAAGACCACAGGGAATCAAGTAATGGTTAACTCATATTTCTGAAGATGTTCATTTAACTCATATTTCTGAAGATGTTCATTTTCTAAGCTATAACAAACTTGTTTAAAAGTTTAAAAAGTTCACTTTCCAAAGGTCTACAAGAGGTATGACATTTTGAATAAGAAATACTATACATATTTCCTAAATTAAGGAGGATTTTTAATTATTTTATTAATTTTTATTAAAATGAGAGATAGTCATTTGTTTATCCAGAAAGTTGCATTAATAATATTCTAAATTTACACAATGGCACTGAAGCACAAATATTCTACTTCTAATTTGAAACCATTTACCAAAATCATTATTTTCTTGGGATGTGTGTGTGTGTGTATTCGTATGTATGTATGTATATATATATATATATATATATATATATATATATACACACACACACACAAAATATATATATCCATATATATGTATACACACACATACTATTTTTAAAGGAGACTGGTCAGTCTACTGGAACATGTTATTGATTATTTATATGTTAGAGAATATTTGAACTGGTCAGTTATTCTTTTTGAGATACCAGAGTTTTAAATAACTTTTTTTTTAGTTATAGCCCATAGTTGATATGTATTTTAATAAATTATTAAACAACTATAACACATTAGTATTTAAGTCCACTTATAAGCTTTAAAACAGCATAATTATTCCATTATAAAATTATCTACTAGTTAGTAGATAAAATTTCTGTGTTGAATTCATTTACTACTGCTTTTTATCTCCAGAGTACAATCCATGTAAGCTCATGGAGCACACTTTGAAATAGTAATATATTGTTTTAACTTCAGGAATTAGTGTGCACTGCTCTTGTTTCCTGTTCTTCTAAAAACTTGTGAAATTTTGATGAAGTTAATGGGAAGGCAAATTATTGTGTGTAAAATAAAAAACACTTTTCTAAAAGAACAAAATATCCAAATGGTACTTGAAGAACTGAAAAAAAAAAGTCTTTGAATATTTTAGTCAGAAGTATTGTCAATAATTACATGATACTACATGATACCAGAACATGTGGATGCTTGGCAAAAATGTTTAGTGTACATTAATTATCTCTTATTGCAATGCTAAGTCTATAGAGGAGATCAATAAATAAATGTCTATTGTTGAATCCAAATTTGATGTTGACTAGGCACAACAATATTAGCTCCCATAATAATATAACACAATATTTCTTCAATTTCCTCACATTTCTAGAAAGTAACATCACACATCTCAAACAGACAAAAATAAAACTTGGCTAATTTGACTTAATTGTTGTATGCATTTGTGTAGGCACATATATTTTTTATCCATAATTAGAACTTTTATTGCTAATGCTAGTTTCTACTGTCTTTACCTAAACTTCACCCAGGACTATGGACTGTGTGTTGAAACCACCAATGTTTGAAGATCTCCTTCTTTGCCCTTTAAACTATAAGTCACTTTTGTTTCAAAATATAGTTTGCTGCATTCTGATTGATCTATGTGTTTTTATTCTTCCCTAGGATTCCTCAGCTATACCACATTGCTTAAACCATGCAGAGTGAACACAGATATTTGAGAAGCAAAGCAGATTTTTAGTCTTTGCAGGGAAAGAAAAGCATTGGGGCTAGTGTAAGACATTGATACTTCTCACTGTAATAGTTTTTTTTTGTTTAATATTTATTTATTTGCTTTAGTTGTACACAACAATGCAATGCATTTATGTTTACATGGTGCTGAGGATCGAACCCGGGCCACACATGTGAGAGGCGAGCGCTCTACTGCTGAGCCACAACTTCAGCCCTTTTTTTTTTTTTTTTAAAGTCAAAGATTTCCAGTGAAGTTTTTAAAAATTTAAGGAAAATTCCACATACTTGCACCATTGTAGGTTAGAATTATCTTAACCCAGACTGTATTATTATTAACAATAATAAACTTGTTACTTGTGAGTTTAATACATATGACATCAAAGTAAAACTCAATGATGAAATCAAGAGAAATCACAAAATGATCGTTTTTAATCTTTACCCCAAGCTGAGCAAGGAACCTTTCCAAACAGTGTGAACTCACTGGCTTCCCCATAACTCTACAGCACTCACACTGCCATATAACTGGGAATCAGAGAGGTGAGGTCATTTCATCACTCCTTGCAAAAAAAAAAAAAAAAAATGCAAAACGTCTGCTAAAATCTGACTTCATTTGATTTACTCTCCAAGACTGTTTTTTATTAAATATGTTTGACTGCTATCTCTAATTAAATGTAGAATTAATTTTGGCAAACTAACCACAGATGCAGTTTATGTTCAATTTTATCAGACAGATTTATTTATAAGCTGTCAACTTCTTGAAAGACTTCATTTTGGAGCAGTTTTAAATTGCTAACAGTAGCTGTAAATGGAGCTACTGTTCTCTGGAACACTAAAGGAAAAGTATGCTATAAATGTCCATTCCATCTGTGAGGAATCATAAAACAATCACATTCCTTTATTTTTTTTCCTCCGTAGGACCTTTATTAAATTAGTTCAACTCAATTAAAAATAACTTCAAAAACATTTCAGAGCCTTTTGTTTCATGGAATACTTGGAACTCTCTGCACGGAACGTCACCCTTTTAACTAATCCCTTTTACTAAATGGAGGAGAATAGTGGTATTGTGACTTCAGACAGTGCTTACAAGGGTCTCTACTGTACCGAATTGAGGTCACCACAAGACAATGCTCAACACCCAATAGCCATTCAAACATTCTTCACAACTCTATCAAACGTGTCTTTCTTTCTCTCACCCGCTTTCTCTCATGGCAAACTCAGAGGACAATGGAAAAAGCCTCCAGCACCATTTATGGTCACCATATTTGCACATGACAAAGTCTATTCTTCCTGGTTTGCCAACTCCCTGTATAAAGAATGAACCCTGGGATAGATTTTTCCCACCATTACTGTTATTCAAACTTATTTTGTATTTAATTTTGTTGTTGTTGTTGTTGTTAGCGGGCTGGTACAGGCATTTGAGAAGCTGATTTGCTATTTTTGTGCTTGTGTAACAAAGCAGAGACTAAATGCAGAATTAAATATGTCACATTATAGCCAGCATATGCATGATGGAGAGTACAATTTAGTACAAAGCAGAGACAAATGATGGAACTGGAACTATTATACCTTGTATTATTATCTAGAATTATCAGTATTATAAAACTTACTGTTTGCCCATGAACCATCATGCCAGTGCCCCACAAGCACTATTTAGTTTTGCTTGGGAGTTTTTATGGCTGTAGCCACAAACAAACAAAAAATTGCTGTAAATTTTTTCTCACCAGGGCTGCTCCTTTCAAAAGAAACAAACAAACAAACAAAAAAAGATGTATCCAGAGCATCGTCCTCCAAACAAACAAGAATGAACACATATTTGCAAGCTATATAGTAAAGTTGTTACGATAAAGATTTTGATTTTAATTAAGAATGGGATTTGTAGGACAATTAGTGAGATGTAATATTCTTTGCAAGAAACAGTGCCCTTATTGGAAATCCCATCTAAAACAGAATGGGGGCATTTGGAGCTGCACAGAGACTTGTTTCTATGGGTTTCTACAGCTAATGAGAAGAAAAATATAAGGAAAATGTAGATATCATACCTGAAATGCAAGAATAGAAATTGTTTGCCTTTTTTTCTTTGGCTTCATTTATTCAGAAATATCTGTGCTATTGATATTTCAAACAGGTAATCCTCTTACTTTTAATACACTTTATAAGGTCTTTTCTCCACTTATTCTAAAATACTGATTATTAGGACTTTATCTCATCTTATTTGATTTCATCAAGACTGAATGATACACTTAATGATAGTGGCAACAAACTTGCCAGTTATTTCAGTTATGCTTAGCTGTCCTAACATTAAAAAGAGGACCCCTCTTTCCATTACTTCATCATATTAAAGAACTGAATTTGTGTAATTGTTTAAATGTTGAAAAGGCCATTTCTTTTATAGTATAAAATTTGCAAATGCTATGAACACTAAAAATTCATTCCCTAATGAAATGGCAAACCACTATTTTTCACCTCCATTCAACTAATTATGTAACAAAATTTCCACTTTCTCCTGTCTTTTCACTATAATATAAAACACTACAAAGAAAGGGGTCCTATAACACACAGAAATAGTGAGTGTTTCATCAGATATTATGCTGTAAATTATAGACCAAAAATACATAATCACTTGTATGTGACTTAAAACAGGTCTGGGTACCCACTTTCTGCAATATTTATTCTACAGTATTTGCTTTGCTAGCTGCTAAGCACTATACCAAGCAATCATACAGCATAGTACACACAGTAGATATCTTAATGCAGCTCTTAGTCTGCTGGAAAAACATAAAGTTAAAGAATTATAATCACTCACACTGTGATAAGGGCAGTAGATAACAAAAATAAGTGTAAATTATTTTTTCATTTTTAATTCAAAAATACAAATACCCCAGAACTATGGAATGCATTCTGAGTGTAACTTCTCCTGGTTATTGACTGAGCCTCTAAAAAGTGTCATGCTAATTGTGTTGGGGGTGAAAGGTGAGAAATGGAGCCTCCCTCTAGCTGAGAATTGAGGAAGGGGTATAGGAGCAGCAAGAAGGAATAAATGTGAAAACATAAATATGCATGGATCAAAACAAGGAATTAGTAGTCCAGTTTGTTTCTAATCAAGTTCTTATGTGGAATAAGGGCAAGGTAGGTCTGGAAACCTAGGCTGGGGTCATGTGTAATTCTGGTGGTCCTTAACTGCTACCCTTACAGACAGCTGATGTAGGAAGCAACAGACAGCCAAAAAACAAACTCTAAGACTACTTCTGAATTCACCTGAGAAGGGATGGGGGTAGTGTTTCTGCAATGCAAAATAAAGGAGGGGAAACATTAAAGAGTAAAAAGATCTATGATTTGGAAACCAAATACAGTGGCTGCAAAGGGAAAGGAGTCTATATGATCCCAATGGCCTCACACCAGCTGGCCATATGTGTAAGATTGAACTTTGTGAAATTGCCAACCTAATACAACCATGTGATATCTGAAATGAGGCAGTGGGAGAGAAAAGTTCAAGGAGAAAACTTTGATATGTGTATAGATTCAGGAGAAGGGTGAACTGAAGTCAGTAAAACGATTAAGTGGAACAATTGCCTGTAGAGACAGGATCCACACTTAATTTTCTTAGTATCATTGTAGGCATAATTATACATTATGAACAGGTCCTCCCCCCCAAAAAAAAATGATGTGGGAATTAATTACTATTGCAATAGTACTAAGAGGTGGGGCCATCAGAAGATGATTAAGTCATGAGGACTGAGCCCTTATGATTGGGATTAGGGCCCTTGTAATAGGAATAAGGGACTGGGTCTGACCTCTTACTTTAAAGAGTTAAAGACATAGCATTAGTCTCCTCTGCAGTATGCAGCAGGCAACAAGGTGCCCTCTGAAAAGCAGAGAACAACCCTCAAATGACATTGAACCTGCCTGCACCTTAATCTTGGACATTCAACCCTCCAGAACAATGAGAAATAAATTTCTATTATTTATAAATTACCCAGTTTGTGACATTATGTTCTAGCAGCAAATGGATTGAGAGCTCCTGGGCTTTTTCCTTGCAGTGTTAGCTAAAACATAAAATATACTTCATAATCTGTATATCTTTTACATACCTAAGACTCCTGATTCCTTATATGGTTCCTTCATTGTTCTTCAATTCAGCCCTTATTCTTTTTTTTTTTTTTTTTTTTTTTTTTAATTTGCTTTAGTTGTACACAACTATGTATGTGGTGCTGAGGATCGAACCCGGGCCGCGCACGTGCTAGGCGAGCACTCTACCGCTGAGCCACAACCCCAACCCAATTCAGCCCTTATTTATGTCATTCATTAAAATAAACTTTAGCTTAATAATATTAATCAATAGACTTAATTTCAGAATCAATTATGTCAGAAAAAATAGAGAAAATATGAATATGGCCCACTTCAACAATTCACGTATCTATGAATCCTACCAGTTACAATTACAATAACATTGTAGTTGTTATCAATTATTGTCTTTAATTTTTAAAAAATGTCCCCCTCTTTCAGTCTCTGTAACTCTGGTGGAAACTCAAAAGGCATAAATTGTCCCTTTACAGTCATCTTGTTATGAACAGCCCTATCACATCACTGTGCATTTTACCTTAATTACTATAAATGTAAATCTTAACTATCGTTATCTTTCTGCTGATTGATAAGCTTTATATAATAACAATGAAGCCAAATGGAGATTTTAAGTAATTGTATAATAACTTGGACTTCTGCTTTATTTATTTCTAACTACCTTGTGAAAGAACTATTAACATCACACTCTCATAATGATTATGTGGAACACACAGTGACTCCAAATCCACAAATCCAAAAAGAGAGGTATGTGTCCTTATTTAGGATCACAGAAACAGCTGACACAGAGCCACAACCATCCTACCTGGCTGCTTTGTTCAAATTAAAAGGACACCTCCCATTCAAAAAGGGATCAAAATTGGAATGGGTTGCACTCCATGTATGTATAATATGCCCTATTGTCACATATATCTAAAAACCAACAAACCAACCCAAAAAAGGATACCTCCATCTGACTGGCAGTGAGAGCCAATGCATGGCCAGAAAATAGGACAGCTTCCTGCCCCCCCCCATCCCCCAGCCCTTCCACTTGACTGGGCACCTCTGGGCCATGTACCAAGCATAAACCAAGTGTGTGGTTCCTCCCACGAATGTTTCTGTGTGTTCCAGATACACTATTTTGATTAATTCCCACAAAACCCCTCAGAGTTCCACACAATTGTCATGCAGGTTGTGTGAGGTTATAGCTAGTGACCTCAGAGCTATTGCAAGTATCATATGTTAAGACAGGATTTTATTTCACACTTTTACATAACTATATTTTGTTAATAATTTGGCTGTAATATACACATGTGTTTATGGTTATGGGCAGAATAAGTCCCACATACATACTTCAACCTACTCTACTCTTAGGCAACTAAATGGGAGGGAGGGGTATCTAGAACGATGTTTTACTAATGACTTCGAATTGTCACGTGGAAAGAAGATTTCTCATTTTGGAAAAACAAAAACTCATCACTGACAAAAAAAAATAAGCCTTCTATTAGCTTTAAAATGGGCAAGAATTAACTCTGGAAATAGTTCTCCCTCTGACACCCTCCTCAAATAAAAGCTTACTCAGCACACTTAAATTACTAAAAAAAATTCCCACAGGTAAGATAAACATTGTAAGTTGTCCACATAGACAAGCAAGTATATGCTATTTAACAAAGTATTTCAACTACACTAAAAATATTTTGCTTGGTAGTAAAATACTTCTTAAAGTATTTCTTAAATCTAACTAGTTTTGCCAAATCAAAAGTTTTCTTTGGAGTGGTTAAGAAAGCCAAGAGTATTCAAAATGCGGCTTTTTAAATCGTTTTACCTATTTCTTTCTATGTTTCCAATGGAAGCATTGACAAACACATTTAGCTGTTAAGGGAGGGAAAGTGATGCACCTTTTTTCTTTCACTGTCTAAATAAACTCTTAGTTAAGAAACTCCTGGTTGGAAATAATTGAAAACCTCTGAAGTGTCGGGCATAATCAGTATATACTGCAGGCTACGTGGACTCTCAGAATTTGTTTCCTCTGAGAAATAATTATAGAAACAACTCAGGGCACAATACTAAATTCCTATAGTGCTTGTAAAAAAAAAACTGCCACAATAATGGAAAAACTATTTACTTTCTTTTAAAGTCATCTTAAATTTATACTCTGGATAATAGAATTGAGAAAGCAAAGAAGAAGGAACTGAAGGAGGAAGAGAGGAAAGGGGAGGAAAAAGAGAAGAAGGGGCCAAAATGTCAGGTTTTAGGAAAAGAACAGTTTTAAAAATTAACAAAGTTAATCAGAAGAAATGTCAAAATGATTTCTCAAATACTAATATTTTACCTATAAAATCAAATGTGTTACATTTATTTCTCGTAACTCTCCTTATGGAGACTGTGGGCCTAAAAGAACCAGGAGAGTCAAAACCTTCAGTAAAAACAGTTATGTACTTTTTCCTCTATAATTAGTCACTATGTACAAATCTACTCAGGTTGAGGAGAATCTCCAAACTCAATGAACACACAACTGCAAGATACAAACACATAGTCAACTATTGGAGGTTCAGAATGTTATATTCATTCATTCACTTAATTTTTGTTTTTGTCACAAGTGGTAGTGCAAGAAAATTTCTGAAAGCAGTGAAGATAGGGTTCCAAGATCATTCAACATAAATATCAAACAATTACATTTTCTCGAAAATCAGAGTGACTTTTTTAATATTTATTTTTTAGTTTTAGGTGGACACACTATGTTCATTTTATTTTTATATGGTGCTCAGGATTGAACCCAGTGCCTCACACATGCTAGGCGAGCACTCTACCACTGAGCCACAACCCCAGTCCAGAGTGACATTTTTTAATTACTTAAATACGCATTTAATTAACCAGTACTAAGAGCTTTTGTGTATGCTTCTACACGTTGGACAATGCCCAGGGAGTTGTACTACAACCACATGTTTAAAGAATATCCAGTGTATATGAGCTTTCTCCCTCCCTCTCTCCATATACTTGTTTAGCATTACTTTTTATCATATAATCAATAGTAATAATTAATTATAATTATCATTTCAGAAATGTCTAAAATGTTAATCATAATTTAAAAGTGAAATGTGTGAGAAGACAAAAAGTCATATTAATAAATTTTCACAGATAGATGATATGCTTTGATTATAAGCCCCCACCCTTCACATATATTCAAAAGATTAATATAAAGCAATAAATGTCACTTACCCTTATCCTTCCTCTTATTCTCCTCTTTACCTTGCATGTATATTCAAAGATACAGGATAAAATCAATAGGATATTCTGTCTACAAGTGCCTGGTAGATTTACTTGGTTACCAAAGTGTAAAGGTCTACATGGATGAGTTTATACATGTTCAATAAAATGGCTTAACTGGCAGATGACATGCTTTTTATTTCAGCTGAGAGCAAACACGTGAAAAGGAATTGCGAATGTCATAGATTAGAAATACAATGAACTTCAAAGGGAAGTATAACCTCAGATTATCCATCCTGAGACCATGCATGTAATTAAATACTATAGATTCATGCCTGGCACAAGTGAGTATCCTCTTTTCTAGAAGCAATTTCCTTATTTTTTTTTTTCCATTGAAAACTTCCTTTTAAAACTTTGAAAGGGATTGGTAATTCAAACAAAGACTGCTCTAAATATTCACACCCTTTGTTTATATCAACAACAGGTAAAAATAAAAGCATTTCTTATTTTCTTCTCCTTCTGATTAAACCAGGGTTTCTAGTGCAATGAAGAAGAAAGGGTTCTATGCTGCTTAATATGCTTTCAATAATGAGTTTCTACTGAGAGCTCAGAGATGGACCAATTGAAGCAGGGGAGGAACTTGCATTCCCGAGAAGCTGCAAATATTAGGTGAGACTTTCTGCCTTTATATCTCAGAAATAGTAAACATATAGATATGCCTTTTCACAAATCTTGCCTTTTTACTTCTTTTTCAATCAAAAATTTATAAACACCAGGCTACTGAGTAAAAAACATATCAATCTTACATATTTTTCAACATCATCCTGAAAGTGAACATAGATTTTAGGGAAAAATGATTCGATTTTGAAGACAGACTTTATCCTACTTCTTGTAAATTAGACTGTGTTAATAATTATCTATCACTGTCATTTATATAGTGTAGTAAAACCCTTTTCATTTATATAAGGGCAATCTACAATCAACAATTTGCCTACTAAGGTGTCCACAAACAGTGACCTACCAAACCTTTCCACACATACCAAGTGAATCAAGAAAAGATAATAAAATGTCAGTTACTAAACAAAAGGGGAAGTTTGAGAACAAAGTTGCAAAAGTATGAATCTGATGACTTCAAATATAAGTAAATAATGCAGAGATGTGACATTAATGAAGATGTGCCTATTACATACTAAAGACTCATTTCCATCTTTTCCCCTGTCAACCCGCCTTTCAATCCTTGCCATTTCATGATTTGGTGTTCCCACTTTAAATGACTGTAGATTCTCACACTAAAAAGATACCATCTTATCATGAAGCCAGTTGTTCTCAAACATTTCTACCTCAACATTCTTGAGGAACATTATACCATCTTCCTGGTAGCAGTGGTTCATTATGGCAACAAGTTTTAATTAGGGACATATTTTTAAAGAGGAAAATTATAATTTCTAGAAATGCCTTCTTCACCAGTCCTCTGACTCACCCCACATAGGACATGTGTATCATGATTGAGAATCATTGCCAATTTATTTTAAAAATGGAACAAGGTTTTAATGCCTGAGATGCCTATAATAAAAGTGCTGAAAACTTGTGAAGGAGTATTTAGATAACACCAATAATATACTCCTGGTTGCAAATGATAAATACTAGTATTCACCCAAAAATCAGCAATATTACTGTGTTAAAAATACCCATACATTTTCAGAGGATAAAAATATTAATAGGAAGATAAAAGAAATATAATTTCTAGCTGATCAGTAACTCCTTATTTTAGCCCTTGCTTCTAACAAATCCCCCATATATGAGAGCAGATTTTTCTGCTTCATCCTAAAACACAAAGAATGATTGCCACTCCCTTCCCCCCGTTTCTATATACAGTCACTAAAATCCATCTGCATTACAGTCATCATTACAAATGATAGCTTTGCCAAATCTAGTCCCACAAATTGATATATTGGAAAACCTGGCATGAATATTTTAATGCCCTGCCATTCTAAAAAATAAGCTTTAGGGTTTATATTTATATATGAATATTAGGAATTTATATATGACTGTACATGGGTACCTTTATATATTCAGCCATCGAAGAAATTTAGCCAAATAGGAAAATTAAATTTTTGTTTAATTACTTTTATAATGAACCACAGAGCTACATTGTCATCTTTGATAAATGTGGGAAATTGAGGCACAGAAGTCCCCTCTAGGTGATAACCAAACAGCAGCTGACAAAGAGCAGAAAGACTGGTGCAACGCCCAGGCCTTATGTGCTTCCCTCTCTGGTCCAAACACCAGATTGCCACAGAGATTCCTATAAGGGACTCTGTAAGATGAGACCTGAATAAAGTAAATGAAAGATGTACTCTGATCATGGGAATTTTTAGCTACTGTATTTCTTTTTTCATTTCTGGAAGGTAAGTTGGCCCCCCACAAGTATTTGGCACACACACAAAAAAAGAGTAATAAGGTGGTCCCGTGGCTTTTTTCAGTCATTGCACTACCTGTGTTATATTGGAAATGGAAACTGGCATATAGGTATTTTTTTCCCTTCAGTGAAAGGAACTGATATATAAGACCAGGTAGAACAACTTAAGAATAATGAACTGGTATTTCCAAAATAGACATTTTAATGCCCAAATGTTTTAGATAATTAATAGAATCATAACATTTAAAGTACCTAGAAATCTCAAGAAAATGGAAATTATCACATATTTAATAAACTATATTTTATTTAAAGTTTTATTAAAGTAGTTCCCACCTCTTTTCATTTACTTTGATTTTTTTTTTTTTTTTTTTTTTTTTTTGTGGTACCAGGGATTGAACTCAGGGGCACTCAACCACTGGGCCACATCCCCAGCCCTTTTTAGTGTTTATTTATTAGAGACAGGGTCTCACTGAGTTGCTCAGTGCCTCACCATTGCTGAGGCTGGCTTTGAACTCACGATTCTCCTGCCTCAGCCTCCCAAAGTGCTGGGATTACAGGCGTGCACCACCGCACCTGGCCATTTACTTTGATATTGATTTAAAAAACAGCATATCTAGAGTTTACAAGTGCCCTTTCCAAATTCTTAACTTCAAAATCAGTGAAAGTAATAATTTGCCTCACTTCAGAAGAGTGGTTGGCTAAGGAAAAATAAGTGTAAATTCATCTGCATTTACATTTCCATGTGCCCAACAAGAACAACTTTGGAATTATAAAGAGCTTTTTTTTTTTTTTTACTATTTGGTCAGAGACCATTGACTTAATCACCCTAAGAGCTCAAAGAGACATACATAATGCTAGCAAGTGAGACAGCAAAATTATACATTGGTACTATTCTCTGTTAAGAAGATTTTAATAACCAGAAAATAACTGCATGGTCAGAGTCCCCTCAATGAAAAAAAAAAATACATCAAAATACTGGACAAATCCAAATATTTAAATTAAAGTATACTCTATTATAATAATAGGTTCAAAATACAGGCATATTTACTATGCTCATGGTTTCATTATTTTTTGCTAACTTTACCAATATTCTGTCAATGTAAGATAGAGCAATATTTGTGCCATAAGCATTTCAGGATAATTGATGATATGCTGTAGGCATCCAATCTGAAAGCAAATCATAAGAGAGTGGGGAAATGACATTTGGAGACAGAATAAATTACATAACACTGAAACATCTGAAGGAGAGCTCTGAACACTTAGGAGGGGTAGAGGAGGGATGCACAGCACACCTCATAACACAAGACTGCTTTCTGTGTCTTAAACTGTTGACACCTTATAGAAACAACTGAAAAACCCTCCAGTGGGCAAGAGTTCTGCTGCTGTGTTTGCTTTACTTCCCTTCTTTTAATTGTTATTCAGAGCAACTTTTGATAAACACAGCTCAAGTGTATTCTTAAGTTTGGTTGTGTGTTCATCACTTCAAAAAATAAACTTGCTTTTTGACGTGGCCTGACAGGAGATCACAATTTCTCAGAGATGTTCCACTTCTCAGAGGAATGCAGTAGGTATCAATGCTTTCAAATATCACAAGTCTTATACTGGGCTGATTGATATACAATAAAAGAGAATGTCGTACAAAGGAAATAAATTAATTCTGTATCATAACAAAATTGTGGTATGTTAGTATACACTATATTCATTGTATTCTTTTGTTTAAGATAATGGCAGGATTTGAGATTTGAAAAGTTTCCAAATGTAGAAAATAAAAATCAGAATTAAAAAGTGGTAAAGAGGGGACAATATTTTACAAGAAATTTTAATAAAACAGCTTCATAATCAGATGAGATAGAGGCAAATGACAGAAATAATTTGAAGATATAAGGAATCCATGCTAAGATTGAAAATATGATCTCCTTTCAAAGAATCTGATCATTCAAACTTTGACATCTGAAAATACTAATTAGGTGGAGGCCTTTGGAGTCTTCTCGTCATTTCTTTTTACTGTTTCCTTCCACTTCCACCTACCTGCCCCTTCTCATCTACAGAAATACTGTTCATTCATTCAATGTGAGCTCCCCCATGATGCCTTTCCTAATCTCTGCAATCAGATTGAACTCCCAAGATACTGTTCTTCATCCAGCCTGGACATTCTCAGGGACAATGTTTATTTCTTGATGAAGCTTTGCATTTATCAACTACTTACATCCTAGAAAATTCTTTCTCACAGTAAGCTGAAAAGAGGTCCCTATAATTATAAAATGTATTCAATAGGCATTTAGGAAGTGACATCTATAAAGGTTTAAAACTTCTGCTATACCACAAAAAAAAAAAAAAAGAAAGAAAGAAAGAAAGAAAGAAAGAAAGAAAGAAAGAAAGAAATTAGAGGAAATCAATCAGAAAAAAAAAAAAAAAAAAAAAACAGGAATGGGTTATACATAGGAATAATGTACAGTCTTTGACCTGGATTTAAATCTGGGCTCTGGGAAAGCTTCTCTTTACCAGACTTCTAACATAATATGCAGTCATTTAACTATTAAAACCACAAGGAAGACAAGATTCAGGACCAATACCTCAGTTACCAATATATGGTAACTATTAAAGTTTTCCAAACTCTTTTTATTGTTCACTCTCTTCCTTGATGCCCCAGTCCCCAATAGCTTTTATTCTAGAAGTTATTCCAGCTGATTACTTCTAACTACTCCTAAATTCTTTCAGCCAAAGTCCATCTCAAATGTTATAGCCAAAGAAGAATGGATGCCCACTTGACCTCAAGAACACGGGCTTTCACCCCGGCCCTACTCCTGAGGAAATACTCCAAATACAGGAAAATGAGTGTGGCTGAACTTCTCTGACAGTATTCTACAAAAAATGTAAATCCCCAAGAAGGATTAACTTCCCAGGCCTAGAACTAATATTGCTGCTTTATTTTCAGTTTTCATTGGATCTAGGGTACAAACCTCACAAATGGGAACTCTCTCCCTACAAACAGGGCCTCTACTTTATTGGGAAGCAGGATATTATTTTTCTTATCTAGTCTTGGGAAGCAATGTCTATTGAGAGGTTGAACCACAGCACAATCCCTGACATGGGCTGCTTCACCAGGAAATCCCACCAGAATACAGAAAACTCCAACTGGGAAGTCTGCCCTCTCTTCTACTTGAAGAAATGGTCAGAACCTAAGTCCTGGATACTAAAATTGAGGTAAAGCCATTCTACCAAAAGTTGTATCTTTAGCTAGGCCTAAAGTAAGGAGCTACATTCAGTAACTGATATAAAAGTTCCATAGACCAAGTACAGATAGCTATGTAAAGACACATGCAGTAGATTATAAAAATGTCCACAAATTTCCCCCCTACCTATTTTAAGTACAGTTTTGCTATATGACTATACAGCTTCATTAAGAGGTGGCACCTGTTTTACATCCCCAAATCTTGTTCTGGACATGTGCCTTGCTTTAAACCAATGAGTATTAACAATGCTCACATAAAGGACTTGTGCTTTGGGATATGTCTTTTCTTTCTTGTCTTGAGAATCCATAGATGATGACATGATGAACCCTACACACATCCACTCAAAGATGTCAGACCCTGTGGTAAGAGCCCCCCACAAGCCACACAGTCTCCCAGTCATCCTGACCAACTCACAAAGTCTTGAAATAAATAAAATGGTGACAATTTTAAGCCACTGAACATTGGGGCAGCATATCAATCATCAAAAATGCTCATTGATATGCTCTACCCAATCCATTAATCAATCATTTTTGTCCAGACTATCCAATCAGTTCTATACTCTATAATCAATACTTTCCATGCAATATTTCCATTCTGCATGAAAAAGATTTATTATATCAAGTCATTATACTATTTTAATATTTATTTATACTGACATGTGTTACTTGTTTTTTTTTTTTTTGTTGTTGTTTGTTGTTTTGTTTTTTTTTTTTTTTCCTTGAACTTGAATACAGTCTGGATTCTTTCTTGGCCCACAGGTGATCTTGATGCTCCTTCTGTTCTGCTTTAGAACTATACTATTGAAAATAGTTTCTTAAAAAAGGAACACATTCCTTAAGAGGGAGAATGAGTCCCTCATCTTAAAGCAGTTATTCATTTTAAGTGCTTTACGAATAAACCCCACAATTTAATATTTTCTGTTGAAACTAATTTGATTGTTCATTTTCTTCCCTCACTGAATAAGACCAGAATAGAAAGTCTTATACCAGTTGTAGCAGTTAAAATACTGGTCCTACATCACATGCATCTTTAACTTCTAGATATTACCAAACTGCTCTTTGAAGTGATTATACAGTTTCAACTGCCACTAAAATTGTCCTCACAAGCATTTGGTATTTTCAGATATTCACTGTTGGCAACCTGATGAAAGTGAAATGACCTATCATTTTAATTCAAGTTTTTGTCATAATGAGAGGAGGTGTGTATCACTGCATTGGACTTCTATGTTTCTTCTGTGAAGTCTGTTTATTCCCTTTGGCCATTTCACTATTGATTTTTCTCTTAACTACTGCAAAATTAAGCTCTAAATGCATATTCTTTGGTGGCTGTTCCAATATCTCCCTTTTCTCAGGGCCTTGTTGTCCTGTTTCTTTAGTGGTACCATTTGATGTATAGAAAATGTAATTTTAATGATGCCAAATTTACTAATCTTTTCCTTTATAAAATCTTTTCTTTAACCTAAGGTCATAAAAATACTTCTATTTTTGACAGTAGGATTTTGAAAGTCTTGCTTTTCACTTTAAGGTTTTTGAGCCACCTGGAATTTATTCTGTCACCAGGATCTAATTTTACTTTTTCCCATATGGATAACACCATGTACTGAAGAGCTCAGACTTTCCCTACTGGCTTTTAATGCCACCACTATCATGTAGCATGCATTCATATATGAATTGAACTGTTTCTGGTGTCCCAGTTGATCCCTAGTATGTAATGGATTTAATGTCAAATTCATAATGTCTAAATTTTTGGTCTTTTAACAAATCATAATATTTTAAAGAAAATCACCCCCAAGAGTATCCTTCTTCTCTTCAAAATGGTGTTGTCTATTTACTATTTTTTTTTCCCTCAAGACGATCCTGGGCAAGCACACCCTGCCTTCTGTGCATGACAGGTGACTGTCTCCAAGGCAGAGCCTGTGTAATCCCAGGCCTCTTTTACTTCCTTAACATCCCAGCATGACAGTGTGTGTGTGTGTGTGTGTGTGTGTGTGTGTGTGTGTGTGTGTGTGTGTGTGTCTGTGTTGAAAGGGGAAGAGATCCTTCATTATTTATCTGAAGAAAAATTGGGTCCCAAAAAGGAGGAGAAAGGGAAAAGAATTATCAATTAATGGGTGTTACAATTGAAAAAAAAAAAAAAAAAACTGAAGTACTTGTCTTTAACTCTGTCTCAGATTATCTTCTACAATAGTTGCTTGATCTCTTCTCTTATCCCATCCAAGTCTGAGGAAGTTTTGTGATCTGTGTGCCCTCTGCCTTTCTGTGGTGATTTTTTTTTTCCTTGAACACAGTCTGGATTCTTTCTTGGCCCACAGGTGATCTTGATGCTCCCTCTGTTCTGCATTAGAACTGTACTATTGAAAAATAGCTTCTTAAAAAGCAACTTATTCCTCAACAGGGAGAATGAGTCCCTCATCTTAGGATCTCACACTGTATTCCAAGATTACTCTTAACCAACCTCATACCCAAACTCCTCAAATTTTGCTCATTATTACTATTATCCTTTTATTTTTATTGTGGTGGAATACCTATAGCAAAATTTTAACATGTACAATTCTGTGGCATTAAGTACACTCACAATGTTCTGAAACCACAAATTCTATCTAGTTCCAAAACAGTTTCATCACCCTAAAAGGAAACCCTGTGACCATGACACAGTCACTCCTTACTCTTCCTTCTCCTCAGCCTCTGGCAACCATTCTATTTTCTGTTTCTATAAATTCAACTATGCTAGGAAACTCACATAAGTAGAATCACAGGATATTTGTCCTTTTAGGACTGGCTTATTTCACTTAGCATACTGTCTTCAAGATTGGGTCATGTTGTGGGATGTATCAACACCCACCTTCCTTTTTATGGCTAAAGTGCATTACTGCTTGCATGTAGCACATTTTATCTGTTCATCCATTGATGGGCAAAGGAATTGTTTCCACCTTTTAGCTATTAGTGAGCTTATAGATACTTGTGGACAACTTTGTTTGATTGCATTCATTTCTCTTTTGGCTATATCTACAGGTAGAATTCTATTCCATATGGTAAATTTTGATTTGGCTTTTTGAGAAATTGCCAAACTGTTTTCCACAGTGGTTATACCATTTTACATTTCAACCAGCCATGGAGGAGGGCTACAATTTCTCCACATTCTTACCAACACTTGTTATTCTTGCTATTTTCTGTTGGGTTTTGTTTTTTGTTGTTCTGCTTTACAAAAAAAGTTTCAGCTGGGGATGGTAGCACACTCCTGTAATCCCAGCAGCTCAGGAGGCTGAGGCAGGAGGATCACAAGTTCAAAGCCAGTCCCAGCAACTTAGTGAAGCACTTAGCAACGCCCCTATCTCTAAACAAAATATAAAAAAGGGTTGGGGATGTGGCTAGTGGTTAATCGCCCCTGGGTTCAATCCCTGGTATAAAAAAAAAAAAAGTTTCACTTTATTTAGTAAAGCAATTCAAATTCAAGCCTTATCTAATCCTTACTGCCCTTCCTTGCAGGTCTAAATTCTAGACCTAGTGACTTTGGCAACATGTTGGTTCTTTTTTATTATAATTACTACAACCATCCTAGTAGTATGGAGGATCTCATTGTGATTATGATTTGTATTTCCCTAATGACTAATGACATTGAACAACTTTTCATTTATTTATCTTCTTTGGAGAAATTTTTATACAAGTCCTTTGTCCATTTTTTTAAAAAATCAGGTTGTCCTTTTGTTAAATTGCAAGAGTTCTTTGTGTATTCTAGACTCTCATCATTATAAGATTTACAGGTATTTTTCTGACTCTATAGATTGTTTTCACTCTCTTGGTAGTGTTCTTTAAGTTTTTATTGTTGAAGAAGTACAATGTATTATTTAGCTGCAGTGCTTTTGTGTTGTATCAGGGAAACCTTTGCCTAATTCAAGGTCATTAGGACTTACTGCTATGTTTTCTTTCAACAGTTTTGGATTTTTAGTTGTTGTATTTGATCCTTTGCTCCATTTGGAGGGAACTTTTATATATAGTGAAAGAGTCAACTTCATTCTTTTTCATGTTAATATCCTGTTATCCCAACACTATTGTTGTCTTTGGGAAAATTAAATTACCAATCAAACAAGTCATGAATTAATGAGCTTCTTTATCATTTATATTATTAGCACACAAATGATTTATTTTGTGACATATATCACTTTCACATTCTCATTTGGTATATATTTTGGAATAAGGTGTCAAGTTCCATTGCTGCAAACTGCTCAGAAGACTCATCCTATGATGTCTCGCCATCCTTATTAAAATCTGAAGCCTTCATACTAACCTATCTCCCATATACTATTCCTTCTTTTTTTTTTTTTTTAAACCAGGGATTGAACTCAGGGCCACTGGACCACTGGGCCACATTCCCAGCCCTTTTTTTGTATTTTATTTAGAGACAGGGTCTCACTGAGTTGCTAAGTGCCTCGCCATTGCTGAGGCTGGCTTTGAACTCATGATCCTCCTGCCTCAACCTCCCAAGTGCTGGGATCACAGGCATGCGCCACTGCACCAGGCCTGTATACTATTCTTTAAGCTTTTGAGTATATGTGCATTTCCCTTAATCATTCTGTCACCTTTCTCTTCATAGAAGCTACAAGAATTTAGAGTTCTGAGAAGTTCTGAGAATCTATAATATTCCATTTCATACCCAGTTCCCTCCATAGTTTCCAGCTCTTGGCAATTTAATTTATTATTTTCTTTTTTTCTCATCAATTTCAGTCACCAGTGTTGTGATCATTAAAGGAAGTATGCAGTGGTCAGTGACTTTTATAAGTCATCATGAGTACTTTATTACTAATAAAATCAGTTATGGGAAGGGCTTAACTAAAACAACGTTAATGCTCACCTCCTTATTAAAGACTTTGGTCTAGAAACAGCTATATTAATGTTTTCAGCATGGATCTTCTATTACAAACCTCCTGCTCATGGAGTTTCAAATGGCATAATTTTGCATAGGCAATAGTGCTTTGGAAATATTTAATTTAGGACACAAGTTAGCAAAATCACACATACACATGTGTGAATTGCTTGGGATACTGGTATCAATTTGACCCTTTAACTGAATTTTCTTCTCATCAGCCTTTCCTATAAATTATATGATTTACTAATAGAGAAGGAATGAGAAATGGTCACAAAATTTATAAAATTGCATTTCAATGCTGCCACTGCCTTGATACACTAAACATTTTTCTTGGATCTCAAACAGATCTAGAATGTGAGAACAAATGCAAAATTTCCTTTAGTTGGGTAACTTTTCTTCCCCAAAACATATTATGATTTGTCTTAAAATCTCAGCTCTTACCTTCTCTAGACTCTGTCACACGCCTCACCTGAAGAAGTGCTCTAGCAGCTCCTGCACTCACACTGACCATGGATACTAACAAATAGGAACTTGGAACTTTATCCCCACCAGATGAGGTCTGCAATTAGCTATGAGTCTGTATGCTCCAACTCACATGAGAGGGCATCTACGTGCCTTCCATGGAAGCACAGCTTTCTTGTCCACTGGGTATGTTTCAACATGGTTTATGATTAGTAGAAAGGTTGGTGTTTAGTCCTGCAATCACTCCTGAGATCACACTTATTAGCTGAGGCTCTGATGACTTCTAAAATTGTTGTCTGCTACTTTTCTATTTGGCCAATTCCTGATAATCATAAACTCCCAATCTTAATCTAGAGTCTGACTCCAATTGAAGTCAATTCTCCACAGTCCTAATCCTGACATGCAGTCTAACCTCAATTGTTTCCTTTGCTTATCATAATGCAACTACCTATTGTGACTTTCTAAAATGTCCAAGCAACCCCAAGAAAGCATGCTGTATAGTAATTTTTGTCCATACCCTTCAAGGGTTTTATAGGTCAAAATCCCTGAAGAAGCAGGTCTGGAGTTAGAGATTTGCATTGCAAGAAGTCTATAATGTGTACCCTTAAGAATCAACAACCTGGAAAGAAATAGGATTGTTCAGAGAGAGGAGTTGAACTTTAAATAAAATCAAATGATCTTCATTTAAGATCTCAGCCAGCTAAAGCCAGTCTTCTCCTTACAGTCCTTCAAAAATATCTGTTCCACTCAGAATGAAAACTAAGCTTCAAACCACTGCCCAAGAAGCCCTCCCTTGATCTGATTCCTGCATCTATCTCCAGTTTTGTCTCCAATTTTTATGTGCCACACAGCACACCAGCCTCCTTCCCATTCCCTGCTCTTGGCAGCACTTCCCTACCTTTACAAGGCCTCACTTACTTTCTCTTACCCAGAAAAATCTTGCTCTGCAATTCCCAACACTTTCTCATCCTTCAGTTCAAAGGAAAGCTTTAGAAGGTCTAAATGATTATATCCTCTTCATTTGCTTCATAACACTCATTTCAATCTATAATTACCTTTTCTAACTTAATGATTGGCTACTCCCCCTGTAGAACAGTTACCAAAGAGCAAAATCTCATTTCACTTATCTTTGCTCTCTCTGCAGTTCCTGGCATCTAGTAGGTGCTCAATTAGTAATTAATGAAAAAACAAAGCAAAAGATTAAAATAGTATACATCAGCAAGCAGTAGCACCAATCTCACTTAAAATCCATGTTGACTATAACCTCTGCGTATTATCAATGGCAAAATGTTATTACCAGCTTTGTTCTTCAATGCTATTATGGGCTTCTCACCTTCCTTTAGAGCAAGTTGTGGGCTTCTCACCTTCCTTTAGAGCAAGTTGGTATGATTTGCTCAGGGAATGCAAGTTACTTTTAATATTAATCTAAAATAAATATGATATGGAAGGTGGATCAACAGCAAATATTTTAAAATATTTTAAATCATCTGCCTATGGTTGTATTCCATTGAATGTGATTCTCATGAGCTAAATATAAATCTCTGCAGCAGAGGATTTCCTCTATCTCTTTGGTTCTATTTTCCAAGTATAACCCTGGCATTACAAAAAACTAGGATCCAAATCTCCATTAAATGATCTGTTCTTTCCTTTACTGAATACAGAATTGTTGTTTTGGCTAGAATTAGTCAGGCACAGTTAGTACAATAACACTCAGTGCCTTCCTGGGTAGCACCTGCTGCATGTTATTTATTTCTTGTTAGCTACATAGTACAACAAATTGTGTCTTTTAACAGCTCATTGAGTAAAGGAGGAGGAAGTGATGGGAGTGGGATTGTTGATAACGTTCAATGGTGTCAATATATTTCTTTTCAAATAATCCAGCTAATAAATTTGCACTAACACCATTTGTTTCTTTGGAAAATTTCTCTGCCACATAATTTCCAGTGACCTTGAGCAGACAGCAGCATGAATAGATAAAATACAGGCAATGACCCATGACATTAACATATTAGCAAAAGTGATTTTAATTGAATAAATGCAATAGATGGAAACCTACCAACAGTTCTTTTCAAAAAGCTAAAAAAATGTTAAGATAGCATTCAGTTGTTAAATTTCCATACACTAAGTTTCTTTGGATTTAACAATAGGTTTAAATAACAGCATCAAGAGAATAAAATCTATCCTAGGAACTTCATGGGTCACCACAATGTCACTGGAACATCTTCTAGAACAACACGGTTGCATTAACATCTCCCAAATCTATGTGGGAACACATTTGACAATTTCCTATCTTATCCACTAATTCAGTTTCACTAATGGGCAAGTTTCAACAAATGGTGCTTAAATAAAGTACAGGGCAGTGGCTACTAATTTTTTTCATCTGTGCGTTTTTGTTTTATTATGTTAGAGACTCTAATTGAACTTTGTTCCAAGCTATTAACCTATGACAGAAGACTGTGGAGATAAGATTTCACTGACATATAGAACAAAGAAAAAGAAAGGGCGTGAAAATTACAATGACAAGGTTGCCTTAGCAGTTTTGAGGTGGTAAAATGAAATCCCTGACTAATAGGCCTCGCTGACACAGGAGGGGTGAGGATGTGAAAGGGGAGGACAATCTCGGGTTGAACCTACTGAGAGGCTCTCTGAGAATCCATAATGGCTACACACTGTTATTGCAAAGTTCAAACTGCAAAGCAAATTAAAGTATGCCTCTAATTGTTAGAAGTTGTACAAGAGGTTCATATACAGGCATAAATTAAGAAGCATTATGAGTAAATTGTTGATGCTATCTGAGCAGCCATTTTTAGTTTGAGAAAGGCTAAAAATCTTTGCTTTATATTTTGTAAATTATTCAGTCTCCTTGGTTTTCAGGAAGTCAAATATCTTTGGTCTTAATTTTTAAATATTATTATCTTAATTTCTCCCTCAAACTGAAAAGAATAAAGTATAAGGAATTGTAAAAGTATCTACCTATGGCAAAAATGCATATGGAACTTGATATAACAACATCAAATGAACAAGCCAACTATATCAAACAATCACTGGCTCTAATGATTTGAGTTGTATTCTCAAATAAAAGGTAAAGAGTACATGAAAAATGTAGTAGAGATATGAGCTGAGTGTGGCTCATTAACACAATCTTCTTCCTCCAAAACAATGCCAATGTTTTCCTTCCTGGCCAGCATATGTGGCTTCTGAAGAGACAAAATCATTAAGGAAAGTCTTGGAGGCTCAAAGCTGGAAGGCATGAAACTGTTCAAGTATTATTTTTCTGCAAAAATCCAGGAGGAAGGTATGAGACGTTTTGAGTCTCTATTTTGGAACCAAGTTTGAATCTTTTTATTTTAAAAATTTAATAAGCTCACATGTATCCTGATACAAAGAGTGTTATTGATTGGCACATTGTGAATTTACATACAGGAAAGTTCATTGAACATATTTAATAATGAATAAAAATTTACATGTTGAGAAACACTGAAATTAAAAAAGAGTGTCACAATAAAATCAGTTCTATATCAAAATGACATGAATTAAATTCTATATTAAAATGACTACTGTAAGGTTCAACTGTTTATTCTAGGTGGTAAGAAACACAATCTACATGCTTTATTTGATCCAAAGGCCAAAAAGGTAATTGCCCATCAAAGACTATATTTTTATAATATAGAGATAATTTCTGGGAAATCAAATGCATATCTATAAACAATAGTTAGTATAAACCTGGTGCTATACAGATTTAATTTAAATCACTTCTGAAGATTTTTCTTTAAAATGGTATTTGAAGAAACATTCGTAAAAGTTATAGTATCTTGGACATATAAAGAGTGCTCAGTGGCATCGTTGTCACTACTTTCAATACAGTTTCACAGGAAACAATCATTAGCTTGCTGTTGACGATGTGTGACATCCACCATTTTGATATGCCATCAACATAAGCCAATGAGGAGCCATGTGGGCCATCTCTGGCACCAGCACCAGGAAAACTTTTTCAGAAATGTCTCCGACATAGGGGTTCTTTGTAGATAAGGTGAGATTTAGTCAGAACACTGGCCTATATGCCAGCCAATAATGTGTCCCAATACAACAGTTGGATTGTGTTCAAATGCTTTATTCCAGGGCAGTCACACAACCAGGCCTTGATCGTCAGTAAATAAAGCCACAGCCTGTTATTGTTTGACTCAAGCAGCATATACTCCTGCCAGGTTTGGAATATAAATTTGAATTATTCAGATCATCACTTTGGAATGGTCTCTAAGTCTCAAGATGGAAATACCTCTACTAAGAAAAAGAGATGGAGTCTGTATTGTTCACTGAAGAATTAAGGCAGTCATGATTTTCATCCTATGATAATGTCAGCTATGTTGCTGGTGGGTGATGAATTCACTTCAATGTTTCTATCTTACCTTAACTGCCGTCAAAAATGAACATACCCCTGAAGCATATTTGTTTAGGAATTATAAGTTTTTCATCAAAGTCTTCTTGATGAATAAAAAATCCTACTTTTTAGAACACTTATGTGGACCTATGCCAAATTTGTAAACCAATAATAATAACTTAACATTTTGTTAAATATACTACAACTGCATAATACGTACATACACAGATACACACATATATACACTCATGGGATATACATGTATGTAGTAAATATAAATTATACTGTTATACTCCAATTTGCACATAAAGAATGTGAAATATCTTCTCAACTCCAAGACAATTAATTCTTCATAATAGCAACCCAGTCATTTAATAATACCATTTTCAGAGTACATGAATTAAAAGGAACTTTCTAATAGAGAAGGCATTCGGATTTCTCAGAAACAAAAAGTATAGCAAGAAATCAGAGTATCATCATAAACAATTTAAGAATCCCCCCATTTTTTTACACATTAGGAAACTGTATTTCATTCTTTTCTGCTAATACTTGAGAATATCTCTCCTTAGTGAGAGATAAGGTCATTGTACTACTGTTTACTTCTTTTTTATTTTTTAAGTCATGTCCCTTTTATTTACATATATCTCCCTTCCAAAATACATGCGAAAGGCTATTGACTAATCTGTTTTAAGCATTCTACTGCCTTAGTACACTGAAATTTCTTTCTTGAATGAGAACAACTCTTCTTTGGTATTATGTCTCTTTTATCTTGCTTACTCTATTTAAGAGCACATACATATATCTTCCTAAGGTCAGGTATGCAAGAAGTAAATGTTTTGAGATTTTTAATTTTGAGTGTATCCTACTCTGTCACTTGATATCACTTAGGTGGGTAAATAATTCTAGATTGAAAGTATTTTTTCTTCTGTTGTTTTGTGGTTATTTTATGTATGTATGTATGGTGTATTTATTTATTTATTTTTGGTACCACAGATTAAACCCAAGGGCACTTAACCACTGAGCCACATCCCCAGCCCTATTTATTTATTTATTTATTTATTTATTTTTTAGAGACAGGATCTCACTAAGTTGCTAAGGGCCTCACTAAATTGCTGAGGTTGGCTTTGAACTTGGGATCCTACTGCCTTAGCCACCCAAGTCACTGGTATTACTGGCAAGCATCAGCTGTGCTTTTATATTTATTCTTTTGGACCTAAGTTATCTGGATATTTTCATGAAAGGCATCGTCCCTTATTTTCTGTTATCTCATATTGCTGGAAAGAATTAGGCAAACAGTACTGTTTACTTCTTAATCTTTAAAAGTGTTACAGAAGTCACAATAGCAAACCTTTGACCTGGGTATAACCAAAGACTTCTCATATGAAATAAGTATCACATACT
This sequence comes from Tamias sibiricus, assembly GCA_025594165.1. Lineage (NCBI taxonomy): Eukaryota > Metazoa > Chordata > Mammalia > Rodentia > Sciuridae > Tamias > Tamias sibiricus. Next base: position 87,871,072 of record CM046661.1, read on the forward strand.
TTCATAAAAGAAAAAAAAATGGTAACTTGAATCTTACAAAAACAATTATTTGCATTTCAAAACATAATGTTAAAGATGAAAAGGTAAGTCAAAGAACGGGAGAATATATTTGCAATTCATGCAGCTGACAAAGAGTTTACATCTAGAAAAACAACCAAACCAATCCCTTATGACTCAATAACTAAGCAATCTAATAAAAATGGACAAATCATTTGAACAGAATTTTCACCAAAAAAGATACATGAATAGCACACAAAAAACAGCCAATATCACTAGTCATTAAAATACAAATTTAAAACAAAATGAGATATTACTATCTACACATTAAAAATGCTAAAAGTTAACCGGGCGCGGTGGCGCACGCCTGTAATCCCAGCACTTTGGGAGGCTGAGGCAGGAGGATCGCGAGTTCAAAGCCAGCCTCAGCAATGGCGAGGCACTTAGCAGCTCAGTGAGACCCTGTCTCTAAATAAAATACAAAAAAGGGCTGGGGATGTGGCCCAGTGGTCGAGTGCCCCTGAGTTCAATCCCTGGTACCACAAAAAAAAAAAAAAAAAAAAAAAAAAAAAAAAAATGCTAAAAGTTAAAAGACCAAAAATGCCAACTGTTGGTGACGATGTGAAGCAACTGAAACTCATATCCTATGGGAAGTGATGCAGAATATCGCCTCTCCTTTGGAACACTATTTGGTAATTCCTTATTAAATTAAACCCACACCAACCATATGAATCAGCATTCTATAATTGTCCAAGAAAAATGAAACATACGTTCAAAGACTTGCATGTGACGATGATAGCAGTTTTCTTCAGAAGAGTCAAAAAATGAAAATAACCCAAATGTTCATCAGAAGGTGAATGAATAAATAAAATGTGACATATTTACTCAGTGAAATCTACCTTACAGCAATGGGGGATTAGCTATTTTTACAAACTAACAGGATGAATCTCAAAGTAATTAGGTAAAAGAAGCCAAACACAAAGTGTACATGCTGCATGAGTTCACTGATAGGAAATTCTAGAAAAGGCAAACTCATCTTGAGAAAATAGATCAGTGGTTACCTGGGGCCAGAGGTGAATGGTAGGACTGATCACAAAGGGGCATGAGCAAATTTGGGGACGATGTAAATGAGATTGGATGGTATGATGGTGTCATGGCTATAGATATGTATCAAAACTTATTGGGTACTTTAAATAGATGAAATTAATTGTAAAGCATACTTCAATGAAGATGATTTAAAAACAAGAGAAGTAATCTCCTCAGGACACTGTTTGAAAACAGTGGGGACTCTAAATAAACAAATGGGATTCTGGATACTTACAGACCATCCATTATTTTATTGGGAAATATTCAGAAGTACACAGAATATCTAGAGGGAAAAGGCTGTATCAAATGTGAAATAATTCGTGCAAAATATATTTGCTAAAGAAAAAAAAGACAAAAAGAAGTATTTAAAGTTATCAATCAATTTAAAAACACAATGGAACCCATGTTATTTAACAAGAATAAAAGAAATTTAAAATATTTTAAAAGACATGATGAATTTTATTAGCTCATCTCCAACATCAGTAAAATCTGATATGGAAATCAAATGAGCCAAAATTGCCACAAAATTAAGAGGAAAGAAAAATACTCAAAGTATTGGGTTAAAATTAACAAGCCTAAGAAGAATGAATAAAAATTAGTTAGGGCAAGCATTTTATCCTGTATGCTATCTTCTGGCACTCTCTTGCATACCTAGTAATCCCTTTCTCCAATTCCTCCAGCCAAATTGTGTTTCTCCAACCCAGACCAAGTTTTGCCTAAGTACAAATACTTACCAAGTTCTGCCTCAAATCCAACCCAAACATGAGCATCTTTGGGGCATCAGCTCCTTTCTTGCTTATGCCATGCATATAGTAGCTCATTAATATTCCTTATGTTATTAGTTCATTTTAGAAAAGTATAGACCAAGGAAGAATGACTGAATTAATAACACTATTTAGACCTTCCAAATATACCTTGTCAATCAATGCACTAAACATGAAAGAGCATTTGTCTTCTTCAAAAGAATGTTAAGTAGAGATATTTATGGTCATTTTAGGCTACACAGAATCCAAACAAACTGCCATTTACACAGAACTGAATTATAATTTTAAGTGAAGGAAGTCTGGGCTTCTTGGTGAAAAAAAATAATGTGTCAGTGTTTTATTGGTATTAAGTTGAAGTGTGTTTTATTCCTTCTAAGATAAAGCTCCCAAAGGAAGGCTTTTAAAGGAGTTTCTGCATCTTTAACCTAAGAGGATGAAGACCTTGATAGGAAGAAAGGACAAAGCTAAGATTGCAGGGGAGAGAAAAGAATTGAAAACAATCAATGTGTTGATGCCAGCTTAAAGAGGGTCACTGAGAGATCAGCGTTACCTGCATCTGTTCCTTAATTAAAAAGGGAAAGATGACAGTGTCCACTACTCATCACTATGGTAACATTTAAATATCAATTTTGACCAGCAGCCCCACTCAAAAGCAAAGCCAAGTGAATATTTCAGTAAATCTACACAGGATGTAGGTTCGTTGAAAATATATACATGGCAGAGCTATACATAAAGTTTTAAAACCAAACACATGTTTATTATCCTCAGGCATATAGCAAATTAGAAATATTCAAGAAAACATGCTAATGAAGGGCAGAATAAAATAGGATATGCATGAGGAAAAGGCCTTTTAAAAGGGCTCTTGAACTATTTTCACTTTCTCTATATAAGTTGTATTATATTATCTTTTGCCTCTTACCATTTCCATGATCCAATTGTATCCAACCTCATTGACTGTCATTGTTCATTGTGTCCTATTTTTATTCTGCAGAAACATATTTCACTTCCACTAATTATTGTTTATCTATTTTTTGTTAATTATAGATTTTCTATCCTTTTTTCTTTTCATTTCCTATCTCCTCATCCAATTCATGCATCATCGTTACTGTCATCAAGGAATGTTAATTGCTGAAAAATGTGTTTTTTCTTTCAATAAATCAAGAAAAACTTACAGAACTTCTCATTACCTGAATTATGTGATATATCATTTATTCTGTCAACAAGTTAGCTCTTTTGTTACATGTTCTGTAGGTATCTTTCCAAAGCAAGCAAAAACAGTAAGTTTAAAATCACAAAATCTTGCCTTTTAGCAAAATTAAGTAATCATATTCTCGCAAATGGAATATATCATTGTCTTATATTTCACCCAGCCTTTTGTCATATCAGAAAATAATTATCAAATATGACTAAGATATGTACAAAATACATCTTCCTTAATAGAGTACTTCCCTCTACCAGTGTGTAAATACTTTATGAAGAAATAGACTACTTTCCTTTTTAAATAATACTTCTGTCAGAGCAGTAGCAGTTCCATGAACCAGAAGGTATTGTACAATGAAGTGAAAGTAATAACACTGTTCATTCAGGCAATATAATGTTCTATTGGTATTGGGCTTATTATATTCTCATTATTAACATGATTATTACTTGAAGATGGTCTCTATTGCTTTGTAACTAGCAATATTTTAAGTTTTCCCCTCCTCACATAGAATTTCTCTCTATTACCCTGATCCCATTTTCAGTGTTCTTAACAGCTGCATATACGGAACCTGCAGACCTAATATTACATAACACTTTATACAACCAAAATCAACCTTTATTTTCAAAGTTGCATTATGCTTGTGTATGTGTGTGTGTGTGTGTGTGTGTATTTAAGGAAAACATCTTATTTTGAGACTATGTCCTTAAACAGCCCTGACATGGTAAGTAATTAATTTTCATATCATAAATTTTCTACACTTATTATTCTTGTTTTAAAAAGTCTTCTAAGTTGAGGTCAGGTAGATAGTAGCATCATGTTAAATTGTGCCTATATTTGAACAGCCAATTTAAATGAAAGAACAAAAAATAATTAGGATCCTTTTCTGTAAATAGTGTTTTGAAGACTATAAAAGCATCACACCAACTTTTATTTAAGATATGAATCTTTTTCTAACTTTAAATATTATGCACTTCTACCACTTTCTACCTCATTAAGACTTTCTAAAAAGGAAATTTAATCACTGGGAGTTCCTTTATTAAAAATAGCAAAGACAGTCTTGATCTTGTAAAACACTTCTTAAAGTGAGAAGCAAGTAGCAAAGTCTCACCCACAATCACCTGCTTCTTTATGCAAATCTCGAAGCCAGCTGCTTCTCATATCCACTAGGGGGATCATTACACAGTAAAAATAGATTGGTCTCTTTACAGGTGTTTTCTTGCTTTCTCACTTAATAGCACAAAGAAGAAAATTAGTTTTAAACAACAAAAATGATTTGAACTGAAATAATGGCAAAATATTTTAAAACATTGAATGTTGAAATTTTTTTCATTATTTTTGAAATCCACATTTGGAAACTAAGCCTAAACTCCACATCCTAATTTCTAAAATATAAAGGGAAAAGAAGAGTCCTTGAAAATATAAACAAAAAATTCAAATATGCTATAGCCATGGACTCACTTTAATGTAAATTCATTAATATTTTTCCTGATAATACATTGTTGGAATAATATTTGTTTCAGCATGTATTTTGTATACACATTCAGAATGTAGCAATGATATTTATATTTTTTAAAGCAACAAAAATTATTTACTACATCCCTTTGTGTATGTTCTCAACAATGGTTTTGGTCTATGGAGTATTTAAGCAAGAAAATAGAAAATTCTCTAAATCAACTGTTTTACCCCCATCATCTTGCCAATGCCATTAAGCTTTTAAAAACTTGTGACAAAGTTTGTCCCTGCTTTTAATGAAGCCAAAAAAGCTGCTGTTGTGAAAACAAAACATTACAAAAGTCGTAGAGGATAACACCTCAATAGCCTAGCAGTGATCTAGATTAAGACCATCTCTTAGTTTTGTATAGTCAAGCTAGGTCTCATATTGAGTGCTCATTAAATGTTTGATGAACAAATGAATGAGATGGGGTCAACCACAGAATTCACTATGATCCAGACACATGGACAAATGATGCATTTTCAAATATCTCCATTAAAATAACATTAGAAAAGGCTTGTTGGTGAGCATGACCTTCTCAATCTATAAGGCATGGATTTAAAGAATCCGGAGGGTCTATTTTTGAAATTTAATACTAAGCCAGGGTTTCTCAACCTTAGCATTAACAGTTTGGGTCAGATAAGTCTTTAATTGTTTGAGACTGTGATGTGCATTGTAAGAAATATAGACACATCCCTGACCTTTGCTAACTAGATGCCAACAGCATCACCCAACTGGTAGAAGCAAAAAAAAAGTCTCCAGACATTGCAAATGTCCCCTGGGGTGAGGGTGAGGATTACCCCCAGTTGAGAACACTGCTCTAAGAAAACCACATTTCTAAACTTGACTCACCCAGGGAGTTCTGGTGGGGGGGACCTTCATGGAATATTTTAAACATTAGATAACATATGTCAAAGGGTAGAGTTTATACTTTTGCTCCAAGGAATAAAGAGGGTACACAATGTGGCCTGTGAAAGATTTATTAAACTACCTGACACTGCCACATCTTGATTTTAACCAGTCTGATTCTAGTCATGCTTTAGTTGCACTAATAACAGCATCGAAAATTATTAATTTGCTATTTCAACACATAACAAATTTGCATTTGTCATTGACAAACCTGTTATCTGTCTAGGTTAGCTCAAAATCAATGCTTATCAAATCCTTATCTTTTAAAGTTGGAAATGGTAATTATTTATATTGTAGGCTTGCTAGTAATATCTACTGATTCTTAAAACTTTCATATTCCTCATGTGCAAGCCACAAAGCTTTTTTTAAAAGCTTTTCCTATTAAATTTTCAAATTCGGGGGGGGGGGGGAATTACAATTAAACCTGGTAATTCTTCAAAATGTGATGACTCTTGTGGCCTGCAAAAACTTTCCCTTCTCTTTATTAATTATAACTTCAAACATTACTCATAAATTATTTTCATTGACTTTTAATTATTTTATGTTAATACACTCTAGGTATCTTCTAGTCTCTGTACATCCTTTCTTAATGGAAGAATCTCTATTTGGTTCAGTTTTGGTGAAGGGTCTTAACATCACTAGCAAGAAATTAACAGTTCTGTTTTTCTTTCCATGCAAAATGCAGCTGAGATTATCAATCATCACAGGGAACAAGGAACCACCATAAAATATTAAAACTATCTTTACCATGGCTTAACAGTCCAATGTGTACAAAAATTCCAAGATGTTTAAGAGGTTTTGATAATGGAATGGATTCACAGATGGCAGACCACTAACATGGGAAGATTTGATAATCTCAAAAATCAGGGTCTGTCAACTACAATCTGCATACCTAATCCAATCTGTCACCTATTTTTGTAAATAAAGTTTTATTAAAACAGAGACATGCTTATTCACTTACTCATTGTCTATGGAAGTTTTTTCATGCTATATGAGCAAGGCTAAACCATCTGCAACAGAGATAGTCTAGCCTTCAAAACCTAAAATATTTCCTCCCTGCCCTTTACAGAAAAGGTTTGCTGACTGCTGTTGGAGAACATCCAAGTATGCATCAACTAGAGAACATGTAGATGGAATGTCATTGATTTATACTCACATGCAGGGATATGGAATACTTCAAGGGACTTATTTCTGAATCACTGCTTTTATTTAGAAAGCATCAGTGGAAAGAACTTTGTTCAGGGTTCTTTTCTCTCCCCTCCTCAATATTTGTAAGTTTGTTTTCAGGTTCCTTATGAAGACTGAAAACATAAAAAAAAAATTAAATCTTATAATTTAGATTACTGATTCCCTACCTTTTCAGACCAAAAGACCCATTTTTAAATAAAGGTTTTTATTATCCCATTACTATTCTGAAATGAAAGTCATAAATAATGTAAATTACTCAGATCCTGATTTCAACAAAATCAATATAATGTCCTAGCTACAATACAAAGGGGAAAATAAAAGGGAGCAATCTATAATGAAATAATATGTATTTGAATATTTAAATGCTCAAGTTGTCTTCACTGGAAGAAAAGTGATCAAGTCCAACACTTGGAAATATTTGTAGAATCACCAAAACTCCAGAGCTCAAAGTGCAGACTGATATAATTGGGTTGTTACTTGGTAACTCAAGAAATAAGTGATATTTTGAAATGGTAAACAACCCTTGGTAAAGTGCAGAACAAAATGAAATACACACTTTATTGTACCATTTTTTTTCTCGCATTTCAGAACAAACTAATGAATATTAAAGTGTATGAAAATACTTTTTTTAATATGTAATACCAAATAAGACCCTTGGTTCAAATAATGAATACTATATACTTTTTATTATTATACGTGAAACCCAGGATTTATGACTTAAAATTGTGTATATTCTTCCACAATGTACCACAGATACCATTATTATAAGAACAAATAAGAGGAGGAGGAGAGAAAAATTCACAACAGTGGTGGTGATGTAATGATCACTCAGTAGGACTTTTTAGCAGATTTTATGGACAAGGAAAAGTTTAGAACAAAGAATCTCTCTCTCTCTCTCTCTCTCTCTCTCTCTCTCTCTCTCTCTCACACACACACACACACACACACACACACAAACTGTAAAACTGTAACCTGGAAGAGCCACATAGGGGATGCAGCTAGAACTTCAAACATCCAGAAGATTCAAGATTTGGAAATGCTAGCTAATTAGGAAAGCAAGAAATACAAGAGAGAAAACTTGACAACCTATGGAATCAAATCCCCACCCATCCAGCCCACCTCACCACTGTATGCATATTGCCTGGAATTCAGCAATCCAGAAAATAGCCACACACAAAACTATGATGGGTTTTGCAAATGATATTGGCAACCCACCCAAAAAAAAAAAAAAAAAAAAAAAAAAAAAGTGACTCTGGTTTCAAGGGATGAGAGACTACAGAATTATGGCCAACCATCCAATTCATCCTTCCCTTGAATGAAGCTTGCCCATGAACAAATTCTGGCCACTCTAGCCAGATGTGTGGAGATCAGTCTTGACAATTTTCTCTAGGCAATCAAGAATCACCAAACGTTGGTGGAAAGTTTGCAGCATGAAAAGGAGACTAAAATTTTTAAAACATCTGAAAGAAACAAATTAATCAGGGAAGATAATTTTTTTTTACAAATTTCAAATAAAAATCTTCAGAGAAACTTGAAAAGATATTGAATTTATAAAATACGAATCTATGAAAAATTAAGTATTGAAGAAGAAAAAGTACTTAAAATTAAAAATGGATGGGATGAAAGCTTTTTTTAACTTCAAAGATAAGCTTGGAAATTGTATTAAAACAACAGATGGAATGTATAAGATAAAAGCTATAAAGGATCCATACAAAAAGTTTAATATCTAAAAAGAGAATTGTATTTACTAGAGTAATTTCTATGCCAAAGAATTTGAAAAAAATTAAAGATACCAAAAGCAAGTATTAAAAAAAGAAGCAAATAAGAAGATAATTATAAATTTCATCATGAAAACCAAAGAGCTACTCATAAAGGACATACAATCATAATTCACTGTTAGATATGTGGTGCAATCTTGCATAGTCAAAGCAATGTAAATACTGTTTACATTTACATTACTTCAATTTTCAGGATCAAGATAAAGATAAATATTTGGTGGTCTAGTTATGTTTTCAGAACACCATTATATTTTTAGAATAAAATTCAAATATTATTATGTTTGACATTGTCAACATAAAAGTATGAACAGCAGAAATTGGCAAGTGAGAGGGTAGACAGCCAAAGAAAAGAATGGGGATATAGTATCTACCCAAAAAATGGAAAATCAGGACAGACCATTCATAGTGCTATAAATTAAAGGAATAAGTAGATCAGTCATTTTAAAGAACCAAGAAAGAAGCCAAGCCAAATAGTATACCAAATAATAGGAGAAATAAGGATGTTAAAGAAAACTTGATCCTCTTCTGTTACAGCAGGGATGCGATAGTGCCTAAATTTGATAAACTGAGTACCTGCGGTATACACATAGGCATTTTCACATATATTTGGCAAAGACTTTTCACATATATTTGGCATGAACCTGATTGGCAATCTGGTGAAGGCTCTGGAAATGTCCTCAAAATAATGTTTTAAATGTATAAAACCTACTGTGATGAATTACAGATGAAATTAACTACATTGAAATATAAAAGTATTAAACAAATGTTTGATATAATATGCAGTTTTTAATGTTTAAAATCCTGTATGTGTATTATGTTAATATTATAAATGCTTTACTCAAAAATTTTTAAAAGTGCCAATTCTATGCAATATATATAGGTGTATATGTCTCTCTCTACATGTAAACATATATATGTATGTGTGTGAATGTATTTTTATGATATAATAATGCGATATAAAACTCCAGACCCTACATTTTCCCAAACATGATTTAATTATCTAAAAGTTAAAAACAAAATTCAGCAAAGCAAAGGCAACAATTAAGTGAAGAGACAACCCACTAATTGGAAGAAAATATTTGCAAACCATCCATCTGATAAGGAGCTAATATACAAAACATTTAAGGACTCGAACAACTCCACCGAATAAAACCAAATTACCCAATTAAAAATAAGCAAAGGATCAGAACTGATTTTAAGAATAAAGAGATGAGTTACTAACAGATACATTTTTTAAATGTTCAAAATGTACATGAGATAGTGTTTATTCTATCAGGTGTAAGGTGCTATCAAAGGGACAAATGACAGGAATTGGACAGGATATGGGAACCCTAGTACACTGTTGTGGGAATATAATTAGTTCAGTTATTTTGGAAAATAGCATGCAGGTTCCTCACAAAACCACCAGGAATCCCGCTTCTGTATCCAAAGTTATTGAAATCACATCTTTGGTTGATTCCCAAGTATTGTTTTTTTTTTTTTTTTTTTTTTTTTTTGTGCTATTGTAAACAGGGTAGTTTTCCTCATTTCCCATTCAGAGGATTTGTCACTGATATATAGAAATGCCTTACATTTATGGGTGTTGATTTTATATCCTGCTACTTTGCTGAATTCATTTATGAGTTCTAGAAGTTTTCTGGTGGAATGTTTTGGGTCTTCTAGATATAAAATCATATCATCAGCAAATAATAATTTGAGTTCTACTTTACCTATCTGGATCCCTTTAATTTCTTTCGTCTGTCTTATTGCTCTGGCCAGCATTCCAATTACTATGTTGAATAGAAGTGGTGAAAGAGGGCATCCCTGTCTTGTTCCAGTTTTTAGAGGGAATGCTGTCAATTTTTCTCCATTTAGAATAATGTTGGCTTGGGGAGTAGCATATATAGCTTTTACGATGTTGAGATATGTTCCTGTTATCCCTAGTTTTTCTAGTGTTTTGAGCATGAAGGGGTGCTGTATTTTGTCAAATGCTTTTTTTCTAGATCTATTGAGATAATCATATGGTTCTTATCTTTGAGTCTATTGACGTGATGAATTACATTTATTGTTTTTCATATGTTGAACCATCCTTGCATCCCTGGAATGAACTCCACTTGACCGTGGTGTATTATATTTTTGATATGTTTTTGTATCCGTTTTGCTAGAATTTTATTGAGAATTTTTGCATCTATGTTCATTAAAGATATGGGTCTGAAGTTTTTTTTTTTTTTTTTTTTTTTGATGTGTCTTTGCCTGGTTTGGGGATTAGGGTGATGTAGGCCTCATAGAATGGGTTTGGAAGTGCTCCCTCTTTTTCTATTTCCTAAAATAAATTGAAGAGTATTGGTATCAGTTCTTCTTTGAAATCAGTTTGGGAAAGGGATCCACATTCCCATGATCATTTCAGTATTATTCAAAATAGCCAGAATATGCAAGTGTCCATTATCTGACAGATGGATAAAGAAAAGGTGGTTTACCAGACAAAGCATTAATGTCCAGGAAATACAGTAGAATTAATCTGACATTACTTTCCTATGTTCATGTATAAAGAACTCAAAAAGTTAGCACCAAAATAATAATAATAATAATAATAATAATAACCCAATCAATAAATGGGCAAAGGAACTGAACAGACACTTCATAGAAGAAGAAATACAATTGTTTAACAAGTATATGGATAAAAAGTTCAACATCTCTAGCAATTAGAGAAAGGCAAGTTAAAATTACACTGACATTTCATCTCATTCCAGTCAGAATGACAATTATCAAGAATACAAGTAACAATAAATGTTGGTGAGGATGTGGGGAAAAGCTACACTCACACACTGCTGGTACAACTACAAATTGCTGCAACTACTCTGGAAAACAGTATTCCTCAGAAAACTTGGAATGGAATCACCATTTGACCCAGTTATTCCACTCTTCAGCATATACCCAAAGGACTTAAAATCAGCATACTGTAATGACATGGCCACATCAATGTTGCCACATCAATGTTCATAGCAGCTTGATTCATAATAGCTTAGCTATGGAATCAACCTACGTGCGCTTCAACAGATGAATGAATAAAGAAAATGTGGTATATATACACAGTGGAATATTAGCCATAAAGAAAAATAAAATCATGGCATTTTCCAGTAAATGGATGGAACTGGAGACTATCATGCTAAGTGAAATAAGGCAATCCTAAAAAACCGAAGGCCAAATGTTCTCTCTGATATGTGGAAGCTAACACACAATAAGGGGGAAGCAAGTAGAGAAGAATAGAAGTACTTTGGATTAGACAAAGGGGAATGAAGGGAAAGGAGGGTGGGAATAGGAAAGACAGTAGAATTAATCTGATATTACTTTCCTATGTTCATGTATAATTATACAACCAGTGTAACTCCACATCACGTACAACCAAAAGAATGGGAAGCAATACTCCATGTATATATAATATGTCAAAATACATTCTACTGTCATGTATAACTAAAAAGAACAAATTAAAAAATTTTTAAATACTGTCCAAAAAAAGAGGAAATTCTGTCATTTGTGACAACATGGATATATCTAAAGAATATTATGCTAAGTGAAATAACCTAAGCATAGAAACAACAAATACTATATGATCTCACCTACATGTGAAATCTAAAATGTTTACCTTATAGAAAGAGAGTAGAAAGAAGGTTACTAAGCTGGGCGCTGTGGTGCACACCTTTAATCCCAGCACTTGGGAGGCTGAGGCAGGAGGATCACGAGTTCAAAGCCAGCCTCAGCAATGGCGAGGCACTTAGCAACTCAGTGAGACCCTGTCTCTAATAAAAATACAAAAAGGGCTGGGGATGTGGCCCAGTGGTTGAGTGCCTCTCAGTTCAATCCCTGGTACAAAAAAAAAAAAAAAAAAAAAAAAAAAAAGAAGGTTACCAGAGACTGGGATTATGGTGAGGAATGGGAAAATGGAAGGTACTAACCAAAGGGTATAAAATTTTATTCAGATGGCAGGAATTAAGTTTTAATGATCTATTGTACTACATGGTTATCATATTTAATAACTGTGTATATTTCAATATTGCTAAATAAAGATGTTTTTAAGATCCTCATCACAAAAAATAAGTTGATACATTAATCAGCTTTATAGAATCTTTGTACAATGATCAAAACATCATATAGTGTTTCATAAACATACACAATTATTATTTGTCATTTAAAACTAATTTTTTAAAAACCAAATGTAGGGGCTTGGGTTGTGGCTCAGTGGTAGAGCGCTTGCCTGGCATGCATGAGGCGCTGGGTTCAATCCTCAGCACCACATATAAATTTAAAAATAATAATAATAAAGCTATTGTGTCCACCTTAAATTAGAGAATACTAAGAACAACAACAACAAAAAAAAAAAATGCAGAATTTCCAGGCCCTTACCTTGAAAGCATTTTTACAGAGAGTTCTCAATGCCTCAGTCATAGACAAGAAAAAATATTAATGGTCATTAAACATCTTAATATCAAAACAATAAGATGAGATTCCTTCACATGATTATAGATCTTGGAAAAAAAACTAGGAAGACTCTATTCACCAGTAATTAAAATTACAAAATATATGGGGCAGGAAAATTCATCTACAGAAGAAAGCAGAAATCATAGTCATGGTCAAACTTGACCTCAAGTAAAACAGAATCTAACTGACCTACCTTGTTCTTTAATCAAAGCATCTACAGTATCAATGAGCAAAACATGACAGGAGAGCATTCTAATACCCACATCCAGTTATTGTAATGGGCATTTGGCAGATTGCACAAGGAGGACTTTAACTCACAAATATGTGTTCCCGTGAAGACTACTAATAGCTGAGAATATGCATGTGAAGGTTCTCTGTAGAGAAAAAACACAATGGGAAATACTGGAGAGTCTGTTCTCACTTATAAGGTGTATTCATGATGTGTCTAATCTGAAACTTTCTGGGCCTGTTTCCTTGTGCCAAAATATTTGGAATAATTCAGTAATATTTAGCCATATTCACTTCTAAAAACTGACTTTTTTCAATGATTCAAGCTTAAATTGGTGTTTTGTTATTAACATTAGACACTAAAAAAATTAGGTTACTAGAAGGAATATTTCTACAGGAATGATGAGGACAGCTGGGACAATTTTGGGAAACTTCCTGTGGGCGATTAATATTCTGTATAACAAAGGACATAAAATTCCTTAATCTTCATGAGTGAATAAAACATTAAATAGAGTTTTCCCATTTCATAAAAACATTTTGCATCATTAGAACTATTTACCATCAAGAATTGTGAGAAATCATCAAAAAATTAAGAGATATTACATTGTGCATAATTACACATGACCAGCTGATTCACACTTTAGGTGATGCTTTACTTTTAAAATTATATAGAATGAATGCAGATATTTAAAAATATCTTTGAACTTGACAGAATCATATCTTAAATGTAATCATGTAAAACCATAATTTAGAGAGTATTTAATAATCTACTCCACTCAATTTATCCTAATTTTCCACTATAATAGGGAATAAGATATTGGAGAATATTGGAAATAAATAAATTTCCTTCAAACTTCACTGAATTTTAAGAAACTGATTTTTATTTTATGTATTATTAAAGAATATAATATAAATAAAAAAGTGTACAGATAATAATGCACAGCTCAATGTCTCTACCAATTAAACATATCTGTAAAATCCTATACACCAATCAAGAAACAAAGCATTACCAGCACCCCAAAAAACCCTTCCCATTTATTCCCTTCCAGGGTAACAACTATCTTTATAAATAGCATAGATCAGCCTTATAGCTAATGTGCTCTCTGTAAGTGAATTCATACAATAAACAGCAGTCCCCCTTATCCACAGGGGAGATGTTCCAAGACCCCCAGTGAATGCCTGAATCCATGGATACTACTGAATCCTACATATAGTATGGTTTTCCTATATATAAATGCCTATGATAAAGCTTAATTTGTAAACCAGGCACAGAAAGGAGATTAATAATAATTCCTAATGAATGGCTGGGGCTATGGCTCAGTGGTAGAACACTCATCCTGCATGTGTGAGGCCTGGGTTCGATCCTCAGCACCACATATAAATTTAAAAAAAAATAATAATAAAGCTATTGTGTCCACCTTAAATTAGAGAATACTAAGAACAACAACAACAAAAAAAAAAAAAATGCAGAATTTCCAGGCCCTTACCTTGAAAGCATTTTTACAGAGAGTTCTCAATGCCTCAGTCATAGACAAGAAAATATTAATGGTCATTAAACATCTTAATATCAAAACAATAAGATGAGATTCCTTCACATGATTATAGATCTTGGAAAAAAAAACTAGGAAGACTCTATTCACCAGTAATTAAAATTACAAAATATATGGGGCAGGAAAATTCATCTACAGAAGAAAGCAGAAATCATAGTCATGGTCAAACTTGACCTCAAGTAAAACAGAATCTAACTGACCTACCTTGTTCTTTAATCAAAGCATCTACAGTATCAATGAGCAAAACATGACAGGAGAGCATTCTAATACCCACATCCAGTTATTGTAATGGGCATTTGGCAGATTGCACAAGGAGGACTTTAACTCACAAATATGTGTTCCCGTGAAGACTACTAATAGCTGAGAATATGCATGTGAAGGTTCTCTGTAGAGAAAAAACACAATGGGAAATACTGGAGAGTCTGTTCTCACTTATAAGGTGTATTCATGATGTGTCTAATCTGAAACTTTCTGGGCCTGTTTCCTTGTGCCAAAATATTTGGAATAATTCAGTAATATTTAGCCATATTCACTTCTAAAAACTGACTTTTTTCAATGATTCAAGCTTAAATTGGTGTTTTGTTATTAACATTAGACACTAAAAAAATTAGGTTACTAGAAGGAATATTTCTACAGGAATGATGAGGACAGCTGGGACAATTTTGGGAAACTTCCTGTGGGCGATTAATATTCTGTATAACAAAGGACATAAAATTCCTTAATCTTCATGAGTGAATAAAACATTAAATAGAGTTTTCCCATTTCATAAAAACATTTTGCATCATTAGAACTATTTACCATCAAGAATTGTGAGAAATCATCAAAAAATTAAGAGATATTACATTGTGCATAATTACACATGACCAGCTGATTCACACTTTAGGTGATGCTTTACTTTTAAAATTATATAGAATGAATGCAGATATTTAAAAATATCTTTGAACTTGACAGAATCATATCTTAAATGTAATCATGTAAAACCATAATTTAGAGAGTATTTAATAATCTACTCCACTCAATTTATCCTAATTTTCCACTATAATAGGGAATAAGATATTGGAGAATATTGGAAATAAATAAATTTCCTTCAAACTTCACTGAATTTTAAGAAACTGATTTTTATTTTATGTATTATTAAAGAATATAATATAAATAAAAAAGTGTACAGATAATAATGCACAGCTCAATGTCTCTACCAATTAAACATATCTGTAAAATCCTATACACCAATCAAGAAACAAAGCATTACCAGCACCCCCCAAAAAAACCCTTCCCATTTATTCCCTTCCAGGGTAACAACTATCTTTATAAATAGCATAGATCAGCCTTATAGCTAATGTGCTCTCTGTAAGTGAATTCATACAATAAACAGCAGTCCCCCTTATCCACAGGGGAGATGTTCCAAGACCCCCAGTGAATGCCTGAATCCATGGATACTACTGAATCCTACATATAGTATGGTTTTCCTATATATAAATGCCTATGATAAAGCTTAATTTGTAAACCAGGCACAGAAAGAGATTAATAATAATTCCTAATGAATGGCTGGGGCTATGGCTCAGTGGTAGAACACTCATCATGCATGTGTGAGGCCCTGGGTTCGATCCTCAGCACCACATAAATAAAACAAAGGTGTTGTATCCACCTATGCCTAATAAAATATTTTTTAAAATAATTCCTAATTAAAGACTAATTATTATAGTAATATGCTACAATAAAAGTTAGGAATGCACTCACTCATGCACTCTCCCAAAATATCTTATCATAATGTAGTTACCCTTCTTTGTTGACCATGGGTGGCCAAAATTACAGAAAGAGAACATGAGGGTAAGGGGGCATACTGTGTATTAGTTTTATGGTGTTTGACTCACAGACTAAGCCCTTTGCTTGTGAAATCCATATATAGTTGTGTGCAGTTGTAGATCACACATTTTTATTGCTGTATAGTTTTCCATTTTAAGAATGAACTACAATTAATTTACGCATTCCATATTTTATGGGCATTTGAGTAGTTTCTCATTTTGGTCTACTATGCACAATGATATTCTGAACATTCTAGTACATATCTTTCAGTGAACATATGTATGTATTTCTGTTGGATACACACTCAGAAGTGGAAATGGAGTTACAGATAGAGATTCATATGTTCAATTTTAGTAGATATTGCTAAACAGTTTTCTAAGTGGATCTGCCAATTTACATTCTCACCAGCTGTGTATTAGAGTTCCAGTTTCTCCATATCCTCACCATACCATATATTTACTGTTTAAAAGTCCTCCCCTTTTAATTCATTAAACATTCACATTAATCACTTTGTATTGATATCTTTTATAAACATAAATGGCAAAGGTCCATAGAACAAAAATGCTTTTGTTATCCAAAATACATTTTCAAATTCTTCTTTCACAACTAGTTAACTTTCCATCACCCAGATGACAAAAGGCAAAATGGTCATATTTAGAAGAAAAAAAAGGATATAATTACAAACTCTGATATGATCTTCAAAAGTAAAGTCTTCAACATTCATTTATTATTCTAGGCAACCAACCTCCCAGACATATTATTATAAAATAAAGAGATAATATAAAGGAGAACAATGAAAATACAACATATCTGTAACTTTTCCTCAAGGCAGATTATTTAAATGGAGGATTCAAAGACCTGATCTGACTTAGAGTTATGTTTTGTATGGTCTCCCCTGGGGTTACATTGTGCTTTTTGAATAAACATTTAAAAATCAGTAAACAGCCTGACTTCTGGCTTTTCTTGAAAAAGTTTAAGGCTGGGTAGTAATGAACCTAACACATGAGAAAAATTAACAGCTATCTCTGGTTGAAAGGGGTACATTCCAGATTCCCATGTTCTGTAGAATACCCCCCTGCCCTGTCCATTGTCCCTAAAGTGAGATCGGGGACCAGAGCTGAAATAAGTACCAACTAGGCAAATCTGGGGATAGATGAATTCTTATACTAAGATCAATTCACTCTTTGCATTACCTTCCTCACTTTGGGGTTTAAATACTTTAAAAGACACTTCATTGTGTGACATCAACATTTTATAATAAGCCACCAAAGAGTTAGGGAATCTCTTGATTAAAGATAGGCTTTTAAAGTAACTACTACAAATCATAACAGATCAATGAGTGTACAGTAACGTGGAGAGGGACTCCCGGGCCAAGCAAGACACAGGAGCTGGGGTTCGGAGGGTCTCCCTTAGATAGAAGTCTCTCCTTCTCTTTTAAGAGTTATAAAACTCTAAATTGCTAAACAGCGCATCAGAAGTGTCTGTAAAGATCAAGGTCTGGCTCATTAAGAAGAGGAAGGTTATGATTCGGGATAGACCGCCATTATAGATTAAAGCATATTGTCACCTCAAGCAGTGTCCCTCAGGGGACATTACAGAAATGATCTACAAGATCAAAACATTAAAGGTAATCTATATCCTATAAATACACCAGAGTACAGCAAATAAGATATTAAGTTATTTAATAAAACAGATGTAGCTCCACTGACTACTTAATTCATAATTTAAGCTACAATATCCTCTGGAATGGGTCAGTGAGGTGAACTATTATTTTTTCTTATTTCAATTTCTTTCTTGAAAAAAGAAATGAAAAAAGAGTTTCCTTAATAGCAATTCCTATAAGTGAATTAGAGGTCAGCAGAACTCAACTGCAGAAAAAGTGTTTGAAGGACACAATGTGATGTTAACTTGAAGTAATGTGATATTTACTTAAGGAGCTGAGAAACTGCTCTTGGACTGTTGTGAAGCCATTAGAGGCAAGTTCAATGTCAGTGAAGGTCAAGGTTAAACATAAAGCTCACCAATAAAAGTTAAAACAGATTTGACCACCAAGTTTGAGTTAAAAATCATTATGAGAGAGACCAGAAAAGCCATGGCCAAGTTCTCCTCTGACTACACCTCAGCTGGCTTCACCCAGGTGGACAGAAAATGACTGTTAAATGCATCACCTTTAGAACAACTTGGATAGAACCCATTTCTTCCTAGGCACTAGCATATGGATGGATGTTTATTTTGTTTCTTTGTTGAAAGAAATACTGGGACAGAAAGGACTCTATCCACAAATGCTAAGTAATCTTTTAAAAAATGGTAACTAACTCAAAATAGCAGACCACACTACAAAACATGTCATTAGAACTAGGAAGTAGTTATAACTAGAAAATCATTATTTTTTCATTTTAAATTCTTTGAATTACACTAAATATGGAGACTAACTAGCAATATTAAAAAGACCTTCTTCTCTAAATTACCTATAGAAAAATTTTTATAGAAAAGTAACTTTCACTTGGATCTTCCTTAAACACTTTGCATTGATTGAAACTTAATTTGGGAGCATCCTTTGTCACTCAACCATCATGTGGTTGAAATTTGAATAATCATATATTTTATCTAAGAGAGTCATGAATGATTATGCTACCATAAGTTGTGGAGTGTATCTCAGTGTATCTCAGAAGAATTATAAATTATCATAAGATAAACATCTTTCTTCGTTTTCTTTGCCTCAACTCTCAGATTCCATCAGGGGTTGACTATAAATCATTTGCCATAAATACTATCAGGCATATTCCAAAACAGAGAAGAAGTTATAATTGTGTGTGCCAAAACAAACTGACCATCAGCATTGACGTAGAGAACATGAAGGTGTTCTCTGGAACACATCCTCCCTGCACCGAGGAGCAGGGTTGAGCAGGGTTGTGCAGGGTGCTCCAGCTGGGTGGTCCCATTTTCTCTCACTCTGTTCTTCCAGCTGTTCCATGCTGAGTTCATGAATCTCACCTTTCCCCAAGAGTATGGTACCATCCTTCTTGTGATAAAAGTTGATAAATGGTTATATTGATTTTTAAAATGCAGTAAAATGGCTGGTAAAGCACTTGAGTAGAAGTTCATTTTGGAAAGAAATCTAGAATAGTAATAGGTTCATGTTAAACACAGTATGCTATTTTTCTTTATTTAATAAAAAAAATAAGTAACGCTACTGTCCACCTGCTGCCGTGATCCACTTTGTGCTTATATTTTTCCTCCTACATAATAGTCTTTCAATTATGTGTTCACTCAGCAGCAATTTGTTCTTATTGGCTAATGCAGATTTTAAAGTGAGATAGAAATCTTTTGCTTTGCACCCCTTGCATATAAGTTATTTGGAAATCAATATCATACAATGCAGACAACAGGTCTCTCCTAACAACAGCCATGGAACACATGAAACATGTTTTCCTGAAAAGCCATTCACTGATCAGCTCACAGAAAAGGTTAAAAAAAAGTCAAACTCCTGGGACAGTTCAGTAATTCTTATAGCAAAACAACGATCTGAAAGTACAGACTTCATTGAAAATAGCATGCATTCAAATTACCTTTCATTACACAAGTGCTTTTCCATTAATCACTTGTGGAACAGGAACAGAAAGAGAAAAGAAAAAAAAAATAGAAAGGAAAAAGGATTTTGGATGGATCCTTAGGACTACAGTATGATACAAATTTGGTCAAGAATCATTAACTTAGAAAAGAAGAATTAGAGTCCAGTTAGCTACATTCACCACTGGTCTCCATTGGAGACTAATGGAATAATTGGAATAAAATATTTCTTAAAGATAGCTACCATCCTTTCTAAATCTAAAAGGGGTTATTCAGCCCTTATTATAATTTAGTCATTCAGCATGTAAGGAATGAAGAATAACCATAAAATACATGATAGTAGTTTTTATGACACATATTCAGACACACTCGTGTAAAATAGGGTTTTGTTTTCCTCCAGATTCCATTTTGAATAATGCAGTGATATCATAGATTTCCCCAAATTCTGAACACAAAGAGAATCTCTGTGAAAGTAAGATGAGAGACATTTTCTGATGATTATAAATATAGTTAATTTTTCTGAAAGAGAATCATGAATTACATTAAATTTAGACTATTAATCCTGGGTCAAAAATACATAAAACCCTTATTTCAATGCAAATACAATTACCCATTGTAAAATTTATTTTTATGGATTTATTACATGACCTAAAGTTTCTCTTAAGGACAAATCTCAGAACAATATCCCAAAGGATATAAAGACCACAAAGACATAAAACACAGACCCTATTGGGAAACTGTAGCTGAGGGCTTGCTCCTCACTTCCTGTCTTCTCATCACCATTTCTCTTTCCCCCAATACAAACCACTCCTACTTATCACTCCCATTTCCTTTCTTTTTTTCTTCTGGAACAGAATGGGGTATAAAGTAGTTATTCAGCAAATAATTACTGAGCAATCAGGACACCCCAATCCTTACATGGTACTACTGCTTTACCCCTTGTGCTTCCCAACACTCTTCCACCATGTTCTCTGAGTAGTAACAAAAAGAAAATTCAAGAAACATATTAACATGGACTGTATGATGGTTAGATGGATATGTTCAGATTAAAATACTATACATTTTCAGTGCATATATTTAAGCTCTCTTATCTTCAGTATTTAAACTAATCGAAGTCTCTTTTATCTTAAAAACATAAAAGAAAAAAAAAATGTTTTGCCTAGCATCATTTTACTGAGAGAGAGAGAGAGAGAGAGAGAGAGAGAGAGAGAGAGAGAGAGGTCTAGAACTTTGTTCTTTTGAAATTTCTTTTCTTTTTTCTTTCTTTCTTTCTTTTTCTTTCTTTCTTTCTTTCTTTCTTTCTTTCTTTCTTTCTTTCTTCTTTTACTCTGTACATAACAGTCTTATTTCTCCACCATCATTCTTCTAAGGAAGCTGATGCTAGGCCTCCAATAATCAACACACCACTGAATTCAAGGGGCACTTTCAGATCCACATTTTCAGTAGTATAGTCACTTCTTTCCTTATGTATAGCTATAGATTGAATGTGTCTCCCAAAGTCTGTGTGTTGGAAACTTAATCCCCAATGCAACAGTGTTGAGAGGTGGGACCCTTGAGAGCTTATGCCATAAGGACACTGCCCTCATGAATGGGTTGGTGCCATTATCATGGGGCAGAATCCTGGAAAAAGGGTGAGTTTGGGACACTTCCCTTCTCTCTGCTGCACTTGCCCTTCCACTTTCCACCATGGGATGAAGCAGTAAGAACTTGCCCTTCCACTTTCCACCATGGGATGAAGCAGTAAGAAGGTCCTTGCCAGATGAGAGCCTCTGACCTTGTGCTTCCCAGCCTCTAGAATATATATATATATACATACATATATATATATATATATAACCTTTATAAATTATATAGCCTCATGTACTTTCATTGTAGCATAAAACAGACTAAGACATACCACACACCGTCTTCTCTGACCTTTCAGGAAACTCCATTATACAGGTTCTCTTCCTACAAGAACCTATTCCAAAGTGCTCTTCTCCAGCCTTCTCTGTAAATCCCTTTTCCTCCTCAGCACATGCCTGAATGTTGATGTCCCTCAGGATTATGTCCCAGGCTCTCTTTTAATTCCCTACATAATCACATTCACTCCCACATTTTAAATTCCCACCTGCATGCCAATCACTTCTAAATCTATATCTCCTTCCTGAACCCTAGGACATGTTCCAAAGCCCACTTAATCCAAATGTCTACTCAACATCTCTATTAGAAGCCTTTTAGGAAATATTGAATTGATGTGCTCAACATTCTCTTTTTCAGTTTGGGTACCAAAAAGCATGCTGCTGGCAAGGCAAAAACCAGGAAATCAACTTTACTTCCCTCCTCACCCTACTCTGTCCTCCACCTGACTATAAATAGCATTGCTCTAGAGTGTCTCCATGATTAACAGGTTTAATATGACATTTAATATGACACCTCTCTGCATCTCCACAACACCATCCTATTCAGCCTATTAACATCTTTTTTTTTTTTTTTTTTTTTTTTTTAATGACAAAAATCTGTTTAAGAAACTGTTTTGGTTTGGGTGTGAGGTATTTCCCAACCACTTCAGTTACCACTCAGTTAATCCCTATCAGGGGATTAAATCACTGATTGGGTTACAACTCTTACAACCCCATCATTTCTCCTCTGAACCTTCTTGCATGTGTGGCTGGAGGAGATGGGAACTGGGGTGTGGCTTTGGTATATATATTTGTATCTGGAGAGTGGAGTCTCCCTCTCTGCTTCTTGGTCACTGTGAAGTGAGCTGCTTCCCTCTACCACACACTTCGGCATGATGTTCAGACTCATCTTGAGCCCCAAGAAATGGAGTCGGCCTTCTATGGACTAAGATCTCTGAAACCGTGAGCCCTCAAATAAACTTTTTCTCTTCTACAATTGTACTGGTTAGGTCCTTTAGTCACAGCAGCAAAAAAGCCGACTAAAACAGAAATATTATTTTGTTAATGCAAATCTATCAGTGTTATTTCCTAGCTAACATACCTTCTTTGGCTTTTTTCTGACAAAACCCTACATCGGTTCTTCCCTAATCTAGCTGTAAGGAACTTCTCACCTTGTCAGTACCATTCTGTCTCTCTTGTTCTGTGAACACCAGAACACTGCTCTCTCTGCAGTCACAGTACAAGATGGGTGACTCTTATCTCACACCCACCAAACCAACTGCTTCCTCCTTGGAATTCTTTCTTTTCCTGGTATTTTTCATTTAACTACATGCTGCTTCAGATCAATCTTAAAAGGCTTCTCAAAATGCCTTCCTTAAAGTGAGCTCAATAACTCAGTTTTATGGTTATAGGTTTAAGTATTGTATGGTTGGTATATGCTACAAATATATTTAACATAAGATTGCAAATTATAAATAAATATAACATTTTCAAATGAAGACTAAATAATAAAAAAAAACAAGTTCGTTGTTTGTGTAGCTCATTATCTTCTTAATGCCAGCAGTTCACTTCTTTGACACTTATTAAATTCATCCCGTTAGTCATTTGATAAATATCTTCTAAGAAAAAATCTGTACCAGTCACTGTGCTAAATACTAACAGGACACTCATTGAAAGAGGAATCGACCTTTGGTCTTCTCTCAGGAAATTTGCAATATGGTGGGGGACATGAACACACGGATGTCAGATGCTACAATATTTGAAAGCATGTAAGGGAAACAAACATGATGACATACTAGAGATAAAGGGTAGGGGTCTATTTAGATAGATTCTGAGGAAAACCTCTCTAATTTGACCTTCTAGCAGAGGTTAAATAAGCCAGGCAAGATGGGTAAGTGTGGAGGAGAGGTAGTTCTATTCACCAGGAATAGTGTGGAGGTCCTGATTGGGGAGCAACTTTTGGCATATTCCCCAAACTAAATCAAAGAATGATTTCACTTCATAAGCAGATAAATAATGGCTCAAGTTGAAGATACAAAGGTCAGAAGCCATATCCTGCAGGACCTTGTTAGTCATGGTAAAGAATTTGGATTTAATTCCAGGTACAACGAGAAACTATGGGGTGGGTATTTGGAACAGGGGAATAGGAGTAATGTGATATGATTATAACATGATCAAATTTACATGTTAATCAGATTACTATATAAGGAACAGATTGGCAGGGTGAGGGCAGAGGGGTTTTAGGCAAAGTGACCAGTTTGGAAACTCACTAGAGTCTGGAAGAATAATGATGGTGGACTAGTAAGGTGGCAATGGAGAAAGCATGTACAGGGAAAGCTTCAAGATATAATATGCAAATGAAAACATTGGGATTTGCTAATAGATTTAAACACAAATTATGCATATTTACAGAACATCTGACTACTATTAATCTATACAAACATTCAGTCATGACTTAACTTCACATTGTGATTATAATGGGTATAATCAGTTGGATGGATGATACTAATTTAAAGCAAAGAATAATTTAGAGAAAATATTAAAAATACATCCATAATGAAGGTTCTTTTGAAGAAATCTTAAAACACCTTTTCAGTTGAATAAACCTTTATAGTCACTAGCAAAATATTTTTAAGAGTTTAGTCTATATCTGTTAAAAACAAGATCAGTACAATGGGGACATTATTTTTGTCATGGCTAATGCAACTTCTACCAATCTGGGAAAGGGATGCTGTGGACTGTGTTAGCAGCATTTTCATCATCCTGTGCCCTCTCTGATAAAATCACCCCTTGTCCTTCAGAGGTGTTCTTCTCTCAAACTTTTGTATAGGCTCATGGCCCATGCCTAGTTCTATCCCCAGTCTCACTGGCCTTCACAAAACTGTGTAGGGATTGATGGGCATGTAACCAAATCAGCCCGTCTCTGAATTTTTTTTTTTTTTAACTGTACATGGCAGGTTGCTATCTACTCCCAATGTAGAATCAAGGCTATCAGCATAGAAAAAGCCTGGGTTCAGCAAGACCCCTAGATAATAAATCAGAGCAGAGAAAACCAGAAGACAATGGAAAAGAAGCAGAGTAAAAAAGACATCCTGAAATCAAACTTGTTTTTTTTTTTTTTTTTTTTCTTGATTGATTGATTGATTGATTGATTGATTTTTTTTTTTTTTTTTTTTGTGCCTGGCACATGCATTTATTTTTTTTCAAATTTATTTTTTATTCTAAGTTGTTAGAAATGACAGCATAATGTATTACATTTCATATTATACTTGTAGAGCACATTTTTACATATCTCTGGTTGTATACAAAGTGTATTCACACCATTTGTGACTTCATACATGCACTTAGGTAATGATATCCATCTCATTCTTCCATTTTTTTTCTTCACCCTTTTGTCCCCTCCCTTCTCCTTCCCTCCCCATTGGCCATTCTAGCGTTCCTCTAATCCTCCTATGCTCCCCAACCCAGCTATCCCACTCTTTGGTCTTTACCCAAAGGACTTAAAAACAGCATACTACAGGGACACAGCCCCATCAATGTTTATAGCAGCACAATTCACAATAGCTAAACTGTGGAACCAACCTAGATGCCCTTCAGTAGATGAATTGATAAAGAAAATGTGGTATATACATACAATGGAGTATTACTCAGCAATAAGACAGAATAAAATCATGGCATTCGCAGGTAAATGGATGGAGTTAGAGAATATAATGCTAAGTGAAGCTAGCTAATCCCAAAAAGCCAAATGCCAAATATTTTCTCTAATATAAGGAGGCTGAAATCAAACTTGTTTAAAGCAATATGGGTTGAATTTATCTTGCTATAACTAAGGGTCTTAACTTACATAAAGTGAGATAAATTTAATAGAATCCAAAAGATATTTTCATAAATATTTTAAGGGTTAAAGTTGACAGATATAAAGGTTGAAAAGACAATATTAGAGTTTTAGATTTTTCTTCATTTGTGTTAGAATATAATTCTATATATTCCATTTGTGAATAGTTCTAACATGGCCATGGTTAAAAATTCAAACTATAAATTAATATGTATGTTTGTGTGTGTGTGTGCATGTTTGTGTTAGCGTATTAAGATCATATGATCTATATATTTAATAAATTTGGAAGGTTACTGAAGAAATTGTTAATGGTGGTTACCTCTGAGAAAGACAAGAAAACAAAGGAATACGAGGGGGCATAAATACGGGATCTGCTAGAAATATAACCAAGAAGCAGAGAAGACAGGTCTGAAATAGCATATTTGGAAGGAATGGTGCAAAAATATATAAATATACATACATATGTGTGTATATGTACACACACACATATAAAATACATGCAAAATTTTCAATAAAATCATTATATTAGGTTCTTCTGAAGAAAGCTAAGCATTCAAGCATGAATAATCTGGGGCCACTATATTTTCTAAATGCCTATTTAGCTCCACTGAGTAAGAAACAGAAATGTTGGGAGGAAATAAGGAAAGTTATGAACAATCTGCTTCTTGAGGTAAGTCAGAGAAAGCAAGCCACATAAAATCATATTTTGTAAGGGTCTCATGTACATCTAGCTCTGATCTAATCTCCAGTAGACTGAAATTTTGAATTTCTAACTTATTCACATATATGAATATTTCATGGCAATTAATAAACCTTAGCCGGGCGCAGTGGCGCACGCCTGTAATCCCAGCACTTTGGGAGGCTGAGGCAGGAGGATCGCGAGTTCAAAGCCAGCCTCAGCAATGGTGAGGCACTTAGCAACTCAGTGAGACCCTGTCTCTAAATAAAATACAAAAAAGGTCTGGGGATGTGACCCAGTGGTCGAGTGCCCCTGAGTTCAATCCCTGGTACCACAAAATAAATAAATAAATAAACCTTAGTTAAGAGTGGACTGCTTGGAAGAGCAGCAAAAGACAGGCATGTTTGGTCTTCCCTAAACTGATAATTATGGAAATCCGGGACAAGGAGCAAAAGAAAAAGGAAGCCAACACCTTAAGTAGAACAGAAAGGAAGCAGGGCTACGACTAGCCCAGGATTCCACAGTGCTGACCAAGGCTGCCTCCTTCTCACCATTTGCTGTTCTTTTTATGTGGACCTTCTCTTCCCAGCATGCTCCATGGGTAAGCTGACCTTGCCTTTCTTCAGCTACCTCCTATACTTCAAAGATAATCAAATGTACATATTCAACTCTCATTTCTACCCCAAATGCCAGCTCCAGGCTTTCATCTAGAAGTGTCTCTCTAGGTGAACTAAGCCACTAACATCTAACTTATCTACAAGTCACTTGTTATTCTCCACTGTCAGACTTGTACTGTCTTCTGATTTCCAGTTAAAGCAACACCATTCATCTAATAATCTAAATTAGAAATCTCTGAATGTCCTTCAAAAACTCATCATACAAGGTTCAACTCCAGTGATAGTTCATTGGAAATATTTATCAACCTCCACAGGTATTAATCTATCAAGTACATCTACAATATAGTACTGTGTAAATGTCTTTATTATAGCATTTATAATACATATTGCAGGGTTTTAGTTTTGTGACATTAATTGACATTAAACTGGAAATTCCTAGAAGGGAAGAGATATCTACTGGATTAAAAAAAAAAAAACCATAAACTAGTACTACATTTATAAATAAAAGCTCAATTATTATTCATTAAATTTATTTATACCACTTGATTGCACTTCACAAAGAATAATCTATTTGGTATTGCGATGCATTACTACACCAACATTTTATATACACAGCATTAACTTTACATTTATTTACAATCTCACTATAGGAATATGCAGAAGATGAAAATGTACTGCAGAAGTGAATATCAGGTGGATGATTTTAGCTCTGCAGCTGCTATTATTTATATTTCAAGAATTTTGAACTATGTGAGTCATGGCACATAGTATAAATTCATGTGATTGCCATGTGCAGGATTTGTGAGAAAAAAAGAAAGTGGTACACATCTGTGTTATTAAAACAGTGTCTAGGTTTAAAATAAGTACTTTCAGACTTCACAGGTTCACTGGGCACAAATCTGCTACTTCCATATTTTGTCTACACTGACTAGATTTTCTGTGCTTTTTCTTTGTTGTTTTGTCCTCTCATGTCAGCTAATTCAGACTTGCTCAAGTCGTTTAGCACCAGGAACATGACCACATTCTTTCACCTCATTGATAACTTAAAAGAGATTGTGTTTGCTCTGTTATCCTATCAATTCTCCTTCAAGGCTCACTTCAACACCCAGGGTAAGTAAAAAGTGAAGAAGAAGGGGGGAAATGTTCAGTTCAGTTACATTCAATAAGCATGCATGTACCAAGTACTCTGCTATGAGACAGGACACAGAATGACAGATTTGAACAGCACCCATCATTACCAAGTAACCTTGAAGATACACAAATTGCAATGCTCTCGGGATTCAATTTGTTAAACTTCTTAAATTCACCACATGTGCCGAGGGTGCAGTAGTCAATCAGTAAGTAAATCCTTCATTCACAGAACCAAGTTTTCTAAGAGGTGTAACTTATTTTTCTTCAAGGGGATTTAATGCTTTTTACAAAAACGAAGGAGTTTAAGAAAATTAACACTTTAGAAAAACAATAATATGAATGACTTTTTCATTTTGACTTCATGTCCTGCTCTATAAGTTAAATAAAAAATAATTATGATAATTTTAATATTTATTTAAGTTTAATAATTTAAATGTCATCAGTGTGCATAGGAAGTGGGAAGACAAGGGACAGACAACTGAGTCTTTTAAAAGTTGAATTACAAGGGGGAGGGAGGAAGTGAGGGAAAGGAGAAATACTGGGGAATGATATTGGCCAAATTATATTGTTATATGGTATGCACGTATGAATACGTAACAACAAATTCCACCATTATGTACAACTATAATACACCAATTAAAAATACGACAAAAAAAAAAAAAAAAGTTGAATTACTCCCAAGAAGGAAATTGCAATAGAAATAGTCAAATACTTGGCCTGGAAAGTTACGTAGTTATAGGAAAACAAATTGATTCAGGAATAATTCTTAAAGACAGTATTTTGAAATGCCTCCAAGATCAAAATTGTTTCTAAATATTCAAATTCTAGTTCTACAATGAAATGAGCAAAACCAACAATGCCAACATAATCATGGCCACATGATGATGGTAAAGGATTCATGAACTACATTTTAGACCCTAACACTCACAAAAATTGGAACAAGACACATTAAAGGGCAGGATAGAGAAAAACAAAAATAATAGGCCCTTAGGAAGGTTTACACAAGCACTGCATGATTGTCTTTTCCTGGACACACCAATGCCTAGAAAGAATTACTCACGCTAATAGAGATCCATGGCATTGGGGGACCAGGATCTTAAGTGAACAGTAACATCAAACTAGCACTTTCTTAAAGACAAAATAATGTACCATCCGATTCCACAAATGTTAATGTTTTAGTATTTCCAATACTGCAATAAAAAGCAAAAATGGAAAACACTCGTCGGTATAGTGGCTTCCTAGTTGGCTTTAATAAGAAGGAAAAAATCAACTGAAGAAATGCAAAAAGTTACTGATGAGCTTCTGAGTCTTGCTACTGTGAGCAAGTAGATCATGTTCAGTCCCTGTCACTCCCTGGAGAAAGTCAGAAGCACAGTTTTAAAAAGTCATACAGGAAAGGCTAGGGTGGCTTCCTCTCATCCAAGGGTAATCACTTTATGAACTGTGCTACTGGCGCTGGCGCCTCACCTAGATGTTAGAATAATCTGGAACAACCTCTACATTTAAGACAGATAAAGACGAGATGACTATGGTGTGAAATCAGAGGGGGCGAGGAACTGCCTTCCCCTTTTAAGAGCAGCATCAATTAAACCCAGGGGAGGCGGGAACAGTTTACTAGTTAATTAGTCCGGGGATGTGGTTCTTTCATGTGTAATTCAGAACAGGAACACCTGGTGTGCGGCTCTTCAAAGCACTAGGGGGGGGCAGGGAAGCCAAACAA
Organism: Tamias sibiricus; assembly: GCA_025594165.1. NCBI lineage: Eukaryota > Metazoa > Chordata > Mammalia > Rodentia > Sciuridae > Tamias > Tamias sibiricus. The sequence goes on from CM046661.1 coordinate 87,900,955, forward strand.
TGCAAGAGAGGTCACAACAGAAAGCAACAGCACAAGAACAAAAACTGTTTCTCTGTGACCTTCACCCTGCTGTAAATAAAACGAGATTCCCGAGGGTCCACTCCCCCACTGGTCCAGGGAGAACAAACAGCTTCTGGCCCTCTTGGAGAGTTCTAAAAAGACATGGTGTTAACTAATTGTTTTATAACCCAATTAAAAAGAAAACAGAGAGCCAGAGAAATGCAAATAGGGATATAATGATTATAATCACATTCTGATATATAGCACACACCAAAAATATTGACATGCTGGTTCTCTGCTGTGTGATCAGAGCTACCCAGGTAACAGGGCACAAAATTAGGAAGAGAGGTGTCTACTTTAGGACAAATTACCTTGTTCTATTGCATCAGAAATTGAGCAGTTTTTAATGGAACACTTCTCCTTGTGAATTCTAAAACAGTGAGGTCACTTTTTTTTTTTTTTTTTTTTAATTGTTGCTTCTAAACATTCTAGTTGTAGACAGGTTGATAAATGCAGGTGAAGAAACATTAATGTTTAAATTGAGCCAAACTATGTATGATTTCAGCTGAGGTATCCACTTAAAGAAAGAATAATAAATTTTTAGGGGTTTTATTAGTGGGTTCATTCAAAAGGAATGAGGGAAAGTATCTGCTGGAAAGGGTGGAGTCTGGTACCTTTTAAAAACCATTTCGGGGAGAAACTGCAATACCAAACACCATTTCTGAAGACATCATGAGAAAGCCTGCCATAAAGAGTTTTAATTTAATTTTAAAGATTGCAAGTTCAGAAGAAAATGGCTTGAAATTTCAAGGATTGATTATATTTGTCTCTGGTCTAGGGAAACCTTGAATAAAAACAGATATATGCCTGTGTGTGTGTGTGTTTGCGTGTGTGTTCTGTGGGTTTATTTGTGCAGTGTGTGTGTGCGCACACAAAGAGAAAAAAAAATAAACAGGCTTCTGATTCGTTAAGCCAAAAGCATTGAAAGAGATAGGGAGGTGGACAAGAAAGTGAAGGAATTGTGAAAATGTTCTTAGCACATCTCTACAGCTCTCTATCTATATTAAGAAGGAACAATGAGCCAGAGATGGGAAGTTGAATAAAACCATAAAATTATCTGGTGGTACAAGGGGGAAAAAAGCTACCCAAAGGAAAAGTAAAAATAAGTGAAGATTATTTACACAGGACTTACAGGTTTATGAAGATTCACTTTTAAACACTGAGCATAAGAATAGTATTCTTCCAGCCACTCAAAATTATTAGTTTCACCATTGAGCTATGTATGTAAGTAACAATTTAAAAAGTATCTTTTCTCTGTGTTTCTTTTCAATCTTTTTTTTTTAAAATTTATTATGCTATTTCACTTTATTGCTGAGGCTGGCACTGAACTCCTGGGCTCAAGCAATCCTCCAAGTAGCCTACCAAGTATCTGGGACTACAGTCATGTGCCACCATGCCTGACTCTGTATGTTTCAGAACGTAGTCATTTATTGGTAGAAGTTAAAATCTGTCCTAGACAGAAAGAAGGAAAATAAATTCAGACCAAAAAAGAAGAAACAGAAGCCTTGCCATGATCAGGCTGTGAGGTCAGACACAGAAAGAGCCAAATTCAAAAATTCAGAAAATACTGTTCTCCAAGGCCATGTAGCAGTTGCAGAAAGCCATAGGACTCCCTCGTTTTTACCAATGTCACTCCAGACCTGCTTTGCTATTTTCATTTCTAAGTGGGTATATTCACTTGCTGTTAACTGCCTGCATTAGCTTTCTGTTGCTATAATGAAATACCTGAGAAAAATCAACTTATAAAGAGAAAAGGTTTATCTTGGCTTACAATTTTGAATGTTTCTTTCAGTCCATAATAGGTTAGCCCCATGCTTTGGGCCTTTGACAAGGCAATGTATCAGGGTAGGAGGACATGGTAGAATAAAACCACTTCCATCAGAAGCCAGGAAGCAAAGAGAGAAAAAAAGGAAGGAACAATTGTTCTACAGTCTCCTTCAAGGGCATGCCCACAGTAACTTAGGACCTCCCACCAGGCCCAACCTCCTAAAGATTCCAGTACCTCTCAACAGTGCCCCACTGAAGACAAAGCCTTTAACACACTGGCCTTTGCGGGACATTCAACTTCAAAAAAGTTATTCTCTCCTAAGTCTTGTCATGAGAATTCCATGGTTCCTTGGAAGCCCCTCCCTTACTCCATGTCATTAAACTGGATTTTGTCAGATGACAGCCTTGTTGCCGGCAGTCTGTGCCTGAGGAGGCTTTTACACATTCAGTAAATAATCATTGAGCATCCACCATGTGTAATACACTGGTGTTCTGTGAAAATAAGTTGTATTCTTTGCATTCCTAAGATCCTACTATCTTAGAGAAATGGATGGATATATAAATGATGTAAATAAATGAATATAATAATTGCAATAGTAGAGGTATAAACAAAGTACTCTGGTGGTCCAGAGGACAGAGATGTTGCTAGCAAGATGGGACCTGGAATGCTTAGAAGAAAGTAATGTGTGAATTAGGCCCTAAAAGAGAGATCCTAAGCCTGAAAGCAGGCTGTCAAGTGGAGAGGTGCCTAGGAACCAAGATGTAGATGGTGGGAAGAAGAGCAAGCATTCAGGGAACTGTGTCACCAAGTGCACACCTGAAATTACCAGGAAGCCAGCCTGAACTCAGAGACCTCATGGATGTGCCTCACCTGGTGGATGATGCAGTATCACTAAATGTTTAGAACAAGGAAATAGCTCCATCAGACCTATCCTGTAGGACAATTTCTCCCATAATGATATGGAGACTGGCAAGAGAGAGGGTGTTTTAAATACCTCTGATGGGAGTTTACCAGAGTTTGAAAAAGGGTGGTGAAAACAACAATGAAAAAGACCTAAGAGACCCTAAAGGCAAAACAGCAGGAAATGATGTTGAAGAGGACATATGGAGCAAGAGACAGGAGCCAGAGGCAAGAGGTACACAGTCCAGCAGCCAGGAGGCCTCAAGACAGGTGGGGGTTGGGAGGGGAGACTTGGATTGATATTCTATGGCAATCCAATCCACAGCAATCCAAATTCCTGCTCTGTCTCTGTTCAACTTTTAACAGCTCTCCTGGCGTTAGAATTATGTTTCCAACTAAAGGAAGCAAATATTCCATGGTGAAAGCTGGATTTAGGGAATACTTTCTGTAACTATGCAAAGTTGGCAATTGTTTAACCTTTCTAACCTTGAAAGTCCTCCTTTGTGCAAAGGGCATTATAACAGCACCTGCCTCATAAAGGTGATCTGATGACAAGATTAAATACCTGAGCACGTTCAGCACTTGGTGAAGTGCTATTGTTCAGGTGGAATTCAGACCTTGTGGCTGTGTGGGTTGGGCAGGGAGGGCTGTCTTAACTGACCAGGGATCTTTCTGGCCCTCTCCTAACTATACCTAAGAGAGAGAACACTTTTCCACACTTTTAATAAAAAATAATTTTTAAAAAATGGGTTGCTTTAACATCATATTCCCCATTTGGAAAGGGGGAAAGGGCCCTTGCTTGTACTTCAAAAGTTGGTGTTTGTTTGGGATTTGCTTTTGCTTTTGTTTTTAAATGTATATGCTCTCTGATACATTTGGACTGAATTGAGGGTCTTTGTTAGTCTAGCCCAAATAAATTAGAGTTTTAATATGTTTGCTATAGGATAAAAATCCATTTAGAGATTACTCAAAATTTTACACTTTACTCCAAAAATAGCATTCACTGTTGAACAGCGCTAATAAAGGTCTGGAACTTAAAAGTATCTCAGTCTTAAAAGAACAGATCTCAAAAATGAAATGCACTATTTATATTTCAAAGTGATTTTCTACTTTTCAAAACCCAACTTCTCTTTAGAGGTTTGTAGTACATAGAAAAACAGACAATTTATTAAATAAGCTCCAATATAAATTCAGTCATTATTGACAATCATAGGTGGCATATGTAGTCTAATAAAGTAAAATAATAGACCTATGCTGGACACATTCTCTCCTTAGACTCTGTGGTACTTGGTACTGAGGAGGTATGATGAGAGTGGAGGGGCTCCGGGGGTGGGAATCGACCTCCTTGCATTGAATTGTGAACTCTGTTCACAGATTTCTAACTTCATCTGGGCATTTATAACATTGTTCTCAACAAACTATCATAGTTAGGTTTCTAATTCACAAATACAGTTTTCTTGATCTTACTTCACAATGAGTAAGACTTCCTAAGACCTTCAACATAAGAATCAGCAAAAGATGTATATAGTTTAAAGTGGTTGGCCTTAGCCAGGATCACCATGCTGTTTGTGCCTCTCAGATAGGGTCAGATCTACTACCAATCACTGAGATGCAACACCTCCTGTAATCAAATTGGGGGGCCCCCTGTTTGGCAGTTTGTGATGAAAGGTAAAGGAACTGGCAGCCAACCAAACCAGCAAGGAATGTGTGTATAGTGGAATGCAGTCACCCAGTTAGAGGTGTGGCAGCACCTTACCCTTAACAAGGGAAAGGTAATGTCCTACTTTGGAGGTCACTAACAGGTAGAACTTTATTTTTCATTTCATTCTCCAATATAGCCCTTTAGCCAAACCTTGCTGCTTAAAATAGTATCGGCCTAAGTTTTAGTGCACCAACTCAGAAACAGAGACCTACCCACTTGATCATCAGCTGTTTATCCTTGCATACTATTGCAAAAGGAGCGGAGCAAAAAAGAAAGTGTGCTTGCTTTTGACAATTGAGTTTTTCTCATGTTCATCTGCTAACACTTTCTTATATAATAGTTTTGCACTTATTTTGCAAGAACTTATATTGATCCTATACACAGAGATGACACCACTCCCCTCCAGGCTGGCCTGTCAATCACTATACCATCTCTTCACATACAACATGTTCCATATTTTCTTTGCTAACATAGCCAGTGGTGTTTTGGTTTAGTTGTGCATGAAGTTAATGCTGCTTTTTAATGAACACTTAAACACCAAATCTAAAGAACAGGACAGTGAGCTTTTAGTACAGAAGCATTTGTGTGTGGTAGCAGGGTGGGGGCTGGAGGTAGAGAAACATGTTTTCAGGGCAGGTAAGAAAACACACATTTTCATTTTAACATATTTAGTCTTAGAAACAGAGATCTAAAATTCTACTCTTCCAAAATGACCTTCTGTTCTGACTATACACAGGTGAAAGAGCAGATAATAATAGGTACACTTAAGGGACATAAAAATTTGTCACATCAATTTCAACTACTATGTACATCTATCTACAGGATGATCCTGGAGCTATTCCCCCCATTTTAAAAATTGCTGTAGGATGTTCCAGCCATTGCCAACTGTGTGTGTCCCAGGCAACATAATAGATTATACCTCGACTCCTTAAAGAGCACCCTGATAATATGCAAGGCTAAAATGTCAGAAGCTATTAGAAACTCTCAGATGCACAATATATCTCCATCCCTGAGTTTTCCCCTTACACTGCGAAACACCAGACAACAGGCATGCAAACTGCTCAGCTGCAACTGTTCCAAGTCGAATAATTACAACTTGTCAGAAAGAATTAATTTTCCCATTTCTCATAAAGATGTGTAAAAATTACCATGTTATTATACACTGACACTCTCTGGAGGCAGACACAAAATTTAATTTTGAATTCTTTCCGCATATTAAATTAAATCCATAAATAAGAGTTTAGGCATTCACTCGGAAGCATATGTTCATTGGGAGCGAAAGCCAACACGAGCCCGGCTGTAATGGCTGTTGTAATGTTTTAATAGCTCGCTTCTTCTAAGCACCAATAAATTTACATGATCATAACAGTCGTGGGCATACAAGAAGCCCATTACTGTCTGGGCACAGGCAGCAGCGTTAACAGGATGGAAAAATGGAAAAAGGAAAAAAACTCTTAAATAAAATTAGGCAACTGCACTTGTCAGCTGCTCCATGATTGAATTTTTAATATTGTGGTCAATTGGTCAAAACAAATAATGGGATAAAATATTTTAATGTATTTAGAACCTGTTTCTGTGGTTAGCCCACAAAATAGTTTTTGTTTGTTGGTTTTTCGGAAAGCAGACCATTTCAATCTTGCTGTTTTGAACTATTTTATTTTTAAAGATACACTTTGCTATTTTTAATCGCTAATAGGACATTTGCTTTCTGTGTGCCATATCCTTTATTGGAGCATGGCAGAGTCGGCTCAATAGGTGATTCGTGTTAGCCAATGGTGTCTGGCCTTAGCGAAAGGCTGGAGGTGATAAGAAGTGACCTCCAAGTCTAAGGTCCTGTACAGCCTCTAGGGCACAATAGCACCTTGCCTGTCTGGATGACAGAACCCTGTTCTTTCAAGACATAAATGAATGCACATACCATAATTAAATCCACACTGAAAACACTGCAGCCTTCAGACCAGTATGGAAGTGGTATACATTCTGATTCTTAGTGTTTGTTTTCTGAACACAGAGCTTACTTCTTAACTTCTATTAATATATTCACCCTGGTTGTAGAAACTAAGTACTGTATGGCAAAAGCTGTACACATTATTTGTTTTCCAAAGACAGAGTCCAAAACAATGGTTGGTCTTATAGTGTAGGCCACTGTTGGCTAGGTGGTATTTCTAATCTAGTCACTGATCCAAAGCTAAGGGCTGGGGTAAGTACATGAGGGGAGAATCAGAGAGGGAATGATGTTCAAGGAAAAAAAAAAAAACATTATGAAGGATATGAGAATGGGCCAAATATTGTTTCATAAAGGCATGAAAAGTTATGTATTATTAGAGAGATTATATGATAAAGGCATAAATTTCAAAAATTTACTTCTTATAAAACTGGCACATGTGTTTGAGCATATACTCCCCAACCATCCCATAGATGCAACCAAAAACTCTTAAATAAATCGCAGTTACTTAACATCAGGAAAGTCAGCTTCAGATTTTCTATTAAGTTTGCAAAAAAACTGAACTAAGTAAATGTCTCAATATTCCAAGTAGCACATATTTCTATCAGGTCCCACATATTAAAAAAGACAGTTTTTTAAAAAATCACTCATCCTCAAAAGCTTCAGAGAAAAGGACAAAGCATATGCATTAGGTATTTCTGGGTATTTCAGAAATAGAAGAACACATATAAAACCATTAGAACATTCTGGGAAAAAAGACACGCCTTCCCGCAACCTCATTAAATGACTCTGAAACTTTGCTTCAAACCTCTCCCTTTACTGCTAAAAAACAAGGAATATATGGAGTGCATTTTAAACCTCCTTTTAAATCTCTCTTCTCCTATATGATTTAATCCAGGTTGCTATTAAAATAGCTTACCAGGTGAAACATATTTATATCCAAAGTGTTGCAAAATTTTATTAAATGAAGAAAAAATCTGTCAGCAAGGAGTTTTAAGGAGGAAAGGGCTATGGCTATACTTAGGTAATGGAAGATGGTGGATATTTTGAAAGACGGAAGGTTTTCTCAGTTTAACATGCATATAGGTTGATGAAAAGAACATTAGTCTACTAATAATATTACCCATGGTATAAAAGATTCTGACTACAGGAGAATACTAGATTAAATAACTCCTTTTGTCAAGTAGGGTTTCTTGTTATTGTAAATACTGGAAGAATCCTTGAGGAGCCAAGCAGCCCTCTGGCCAATCACAAAAGGACACTATTTGTTCCAGAGGACAAGTGCCTTCCTTTGACACTAGTGAATCCTAATGTGCACAAATGAAAAGATTTTATAAAACTCATTTGAATAACAGAGGATTTCTCTCTCAAATACTGTAAACTAGTCTGTTTGATTATTTATTATTTATGTGACTACATCAATGTACCATATGCCCAAAATTCGAGTAACAATGTAAACAGGTGGTAATAAAAATTTGGGTTATTAGGGTCTAAAATATGATAAAAGGCAATTTGGCATAGTTTTTTTGGGGGGTGTGGGTGGGGAGTGTAATTACTCCAACTGTTGAATTAATCGCTGGTTGAATCATGTTTATATTTAAGTGTGAAGGACTTTGTGAATGGAAAGGAATCATTAGTTAGGAAATAAGGTAGGCATAATAAAGTCTGCTTAAGGTTTCTCTGTCATAAAATATCTGGGATCAAATTATTCAGCCTTTACTTTCATATTTTATCTTTTAGGTTTAATTTGAAAAGAAATTTGAAAAACAGAAAATGCCTCTTTTCCTACATTCTTTCCACTCTAGAAAAGGAACTACTACCATCAAAAGTGGTAGGTTCTTCCTCAAGAACAGAAAAACATCAAGTCTACATGGTACTCACTAGCATAGGGTAGGAGAGATGAAACCAGGAAAGGAGTGTACGGCACTGTCTGTCTTCTCTCCCACCTCTTCCATTCCACCTCTTGAATATGAATATAAATTGGAGATGATGGTAACACAGAACCTCAAGGTATGGAAAGAGGTGTTTTCAGTATCATGGAACTCAGTGTCATGCTTCACTTGATGTTTAATATTTGGTTTGTGATAGATGTGTTTTATGCTATGTCCAAAGGTTTATGGCCAGGAGTGTAACAAAGGTATATGAAAATACTAACTTTTATGTTTCCCTTTCCCCCTCTTTAATGGGCAATTGAGGGGTGGATATCCCATAAAGATGCCCACTCAATTTTGATAAATCTCATTACCTGTTGATGCTCATCTTCGTGAATTTTTTCTACCTACTTCTCTATTTTACTTTTTCTTTAAAATGTGTTAGTGGGACAAGATAGAGTAACAGGGACTGGATTTATTTTTACCGCCTGAAACAAACTAAAAATGAAAGGATCAAGTGTGTGGAAAAAATGCTTTTAGAAATATTGAACATGGGAAAACACAGAACACTGATCCCTGAAAACCAAGAAACAAATGAGAGCACCCTATGGCCTAGGAGAGCTGCAGCTCACCATCTTGATTTTTGACGCTGTGGCTCAGGCAAGGGAGATCTCCATAGTAATGTAGTCTCCCTGAGTTGAGAAGACAGAGCTGAATTCAGGAAGACAAGGCAGCTTGAGTTCACTGGACCAGCTATAAGGAGAGAACGCCACAGAGAAATTGGGAGATGTGTAGAGGGTCCCACTCAAGTATTCAGCAGAATTCTGATCAGCACATGTAAAAGCAAACTGCCCAAGGCTGAGAAAAGAACCCCCAATAGAACTAGAAGAATTAGTAACTAGGGGTTATACTGGTTGTGAACGGAAAAAACAAACAACGAGCAGAGCTACATTAGAGAAAGGTGTCTTGGTTTAGTAGTAAGGAATAATTAGATCTAGAAAAATGCTGCTTTGGTCATACCTAATAAATAATAAAAGAGAGCCAAAGTGATTAATCTGTTTCCAAGTAACTTCATTGGGGCCCAGAAAAAAAAGCACAAGAATATATAAAGGAATACATAAATATCTAGTGTCCAATAAAGTGAACTTCTGGAAGTCTGGTATCCAATAAAAAATTTGCCAGCTTTGTAATTAGCAGGAAAATATGATTTATACTTGGAAGAAAAATCTGTCACTAAAAACTAATGCAGGACTGACAAAGATGTTAGAATTAGTAGAAATGGACAATGTAACAGCTTTAACAATTATTTAATTATAATCTACATGTTCAAAAACTTAGGGGAAATATGGGAGATCCAAGACACAGCATTTTTTTTTAAGTTATGAAAAGTACAGTGTTCCCAAGGATGAGCATTGCAATGCTTCTAAGCTAAAAATACGCTGGATGGGATTAATGACAGATAATAAACAGTGAAAGAAAAAATAAAGATAAAAAATATAAGTGAGTTTGAAAACAGGAATAAACAGTATGTTAAATGAAATACATGGAAAAAAATCTTTTAAAGGGTAAAAAAATTTAAAAAGAACCAAGAATTATAAAGTTGAAAAACAGCCAATGCCAGGAACTGCATATTCTTATGCATGTAAACATGAATTTCAGAAGCTGAATAGAGAGAGGATAAACCAAAACCAAAACCAAAGCCAAAAAAACCCAGAAACAAAGAAACCAAAACCAACCAAACAAAAAAACTTGAGGAAATAATGACTAAAAAAAAAGTTTAAATTTCATAAAAAAATACATGCTTACAGATTAAAGCAGCTAATTAAAACATCACAATCACAAAAAGAAAATTACAACAACTCATATCAAATTGAACAGCACAAACTTGTGATAAATAATAAAAATGACATAACAGCAGATATCTCATCAGAAACAATAAATGCATGAAGTGAAAGCAAAATCATTGATATGCTAAAGGAAAACAAATGAAAATCTTGAATTCTCTAACTAGAAAAAAATATTTCTAAATAAAGGTGATATATAATGTACAAAATAAAAATAAAAAAACATTGAAAGAATTCAAACCAGATATACCACATAAGAAATTTCAAAGTCCTTCAAGTATAAGATAATGAATTATACCAGATGAAAATACATATCTAAAAAATGGAATGAAGAGCTGGGCATAGCGGTGTACCCCTATAATGCCAGGAAGTTGAGAGGCTAAGGCAGGAGAATTGTAAGATTGAGGTCAGCCTGGGCAATTTAGCAAAAACTTGTCTCAAAATGAAAAATAAAAGGCGGTGGCAATATATCCCAGTGGTAGAGCATCCTTGGGTTGAATCTCCAGTACCACATGTGGGTGTGCGCGTGCGCGCACACACACACAAAAGGAATGAAGAACACCAGATATGGTTAAGTACGGGAATAAACCTAAGTTTTTCTCTAACTTAAATAAACATATGTAAAAGACATGTGGCTGTTTAAACAAAAATAACAGCTATGTAGTACTGAGTTTGCAACATATTAGAAGTAAATTATATGATTAAAAATAGCAAAAATCCTAAAAGGAACAAAAATGGAAATAAACTACTTTATATTCTCTTAACATAGAAGAAAAGGTATAATATTCCTAAAAGGTAGACAAATCCTAAAACAATACTATAACAATAATTTGAATAGTTGTAGCTTATATATTTAAGAATAAATAAAATGGAATTATACAGCATATTAATTTTTAAGAGTCAAAGAGGAAAGTCTCAAAGAAGAAATGGTACAAAAAGAAAATAAGTTGCACGATGGTATATTTAAACCTAAATATATTAATAACAAAATTAACCATTAATGGTCTAAATTTTCCAATTAAAACATAATGATTGACATTGTGAATTTAAAAACAAGACCTTTCTAGAGATTTCCAGAAATAACTCCACTTTAAATATACATAGGAGGCTAACAGATTTTTAAAAAAGGTTTGCCATGCTAACTTTACTTTTTAAAAGCTGGAATGGCTATATCAATATACATATATTGATATATACAGGCAAGGTTGCTTTCAAAACAAAGAATATAACCAGGCATAAAGAAAGTTGTTTTTTATAATAATAATAAAGCCATTAATTTATCAAGAGGACATAGTAATCCCAAATATTTGTGATATATATGTGAAGCAAAACCTAACAAATCCATAATTATATAAGATTTCAATATCCTCTCTCAATAATTGATGAAATAGACAGAAAATCACTAAGGACATAAAAATTTGAAGAATATTATTGACAATTTGACTTGGTATTTGTAGAATATTCTACCCACCAATAATAGAGTATACATTCTTGCCAATTTCACACAGAACACTTGCAAAGACAGGCTATGTTCAGTCCATAAAATATGTTTCAATAAATTTAAAATGATACAATTCCTATAAATAATGTTACCTGACCACCATGGAATTAAACTGGAAATCAATAACTGCATAACAACTGAAATATCCCCAAATATCTGGAAACCAATATGAGACTTCTAAATAACCCAAGGTTAAAAACAAACTCATAAGACAAATTATGAAGCATTTTAAATCAAATGAAAATTAAAACATCAAAACATGTGAGAACCTACTAAAACAATCCTTAGAGTAAATGTATAGCACAAAGTGCCTGTATCAGAAAAAAGAAAAAGTCACAAACCTGAGACCTCAGTTTCCACTTTAGGAACCTAGACAAAAGGGCAAACAAAACCAAATGTAAGCAGAAGATGGGAAATAACAAAGTTCAGAGTGACTTCAAAGAAATAGGAAATTAAAAAATCAATATAGAAAATTAATGAAACTAAAACCTAGTTAAGTTATTGAGAAGATCAATAAAATTAGAAAATCTCTAGCAAAAATACTCAGGAAAAGAGAAAGAAACAGAGAAAATTATACAAATTATCAATAAGAAAAAATGTAAGAAATACTACTGCTAAAAATTCTACAGATGTAGAAAGTGATAATAATTTGGTTAACCTATGCCAAAAAAAATTAACAACCTAGATAAAATGGACATGTTCATTAACAGATACAAATTATTAATGCTCACTCAAGAATAGATAACATAAATAGCTCTATTTCTATTTTTAAAATGAGAATGTAGTTGGAAAAAAAAACAAAAACAAAAACTTCCCACAGACTGCAAATTGGTGCAGCCAATATGGAAAGCAGTATGGAAATTCCTTGGAAAACTTGGAATGGAACCACCTTATGACCCAGCTATCCCACTCCTTGGTCTATACGCAAAGAACTTAAAAACAGCATACTACAGGGACACAGCCACATCATTGTTTACAGCAGCACAATTCACAATAACTAAACTGTGGAAGCAACCTCAATGCCCTTCAGTAAATGAACAGATAAAGAAAATGTGGTATATACACACAATGGAATATTATTCAGCATCAAATGAGAATAAAACCATGGCATTTGCAGGTAAATGGATGGAGTTGTAGAATATAATGCTAAGTGAAGCTAGCCAATCCTAAAATACCAAATGCTGAATGTTTTCTCCAATATAAGGATATTGATTCATGATGGACTTGAAGGGTGGGGAGCATTGGAGGATTAGACTAACACTAGATAGGGCGAAGGGGTGGGAGGGGAAGGGAGGGCGCATAAGGGTGGGCAAGACAGTGCAATGAGATGGATATCATTACCCTAAGTACATGTATGAAGACACAAATGGTGTGACTCTACTTTGTGTACAGCCAGAGATGTGAAGTGTCAAAGTATATATGCATAATATAAATTTGTAATGCATTCTACTGTCATATCTAACAGATTAGAATAAATAAAAAAAATTTTTTAAACTTCCCACAAAGAAAAATTTAAGTCCAAATTGCTTCACTGGTAAATTCTGATGATAATTCAAGAAAAAAATAATAAAAATTTCTATACACATTCTTCAATAAAGTAAAAATGAAAGGATTATTTCTCAAGTCATTTTATGAAGCCAATATATTCTGATATCCAAACTTACAAAGATATTATAAGAAAAATACAGTCCTGATCAGCCATGAATATAGATGCAATTTTTTTTTTTTTCTTTTGTACCAGGGATTGAACCCTGGTGTGCTTAACTACTGAGCTACTTTCCAGCCTTTTTATTTTGAGACAGGATCTTCCTAAGTTGATTAGAGCCTCACTATGTTTCTAAGGATGGCCTTGAACTTGCAATCCTCCTGCCTCAGCCTCTTGAGTCACTGGGATTATAGGCATGTGTCAACACACCCGGCTAGATACAAATGTTTTTAATAAAATGTGAACAAACTGGCTCCAATTCAGTTCATCCCAACAATGCAAGTGTATTTTAAAATTTGAAAACTGGTAAATGTCATTTACTATATCATCAGATTGAAATGAAAGACTATTTAATCATATCAATACATACATAAAAAGCATTTGTAAATTCCAATATCTGTTCTTCATATAATTTCTCAGTGTACATATATAGGAGGCAATGTTCCCAATCTGATAAAGAGCATCTACAAAAAACTTACAGGAATATCTTACTTAAACAAGAAAGGATGATTACAACCTCATAACTAAGAGATTAATCTGACAAAAATATACAAGACCTATAGATTGAATATTACAAACTACTGCTGAGAGAAAAAAAATGATTTATGTAAATATAGAGATGTACTTTGTTAACTAGTTAGAAGACTAAATCTTATCACAATGTCATTTCTATCCAAATCATTTATATATTAAAAATGATTCCTACATGGTCTCAACAAAAACCCCAGAAAGCATTTTTGCAGAAAAAGACAAATACATTCTAGAAGTCATACAAAATGCAAAAATGCTTGAACAGCCATACAACCTTGAGGAAAAAATTCAAAATTTGTTGTACTGACCTGTTTAGATTTCAAGTCTTATTAAGCTACAGTAAATAGAATAGAGTTTAGAAACCAACCCACAGATATGCAGAATATAGTTTTTACACAGAACTGCAGAAAGGATATTTAGTTAAGAAACTGTCATGTTTTCAAAATGGCAAAAGAATAAATGGACACTGGTACGAAAAAAATTAAATTCTGATTCAAACCTGGTGCCATATGTTAATATTAACTCAAAATTGATCATAAATCTAAATATGAATCCTGAAAGTATAAAAATTCTAGAGAACATAGAAAAAAATCTTTGTGACCTGGGTTAAGCAAATATTTTATAAAAATCAAAAGAATAGGGGCTGGGGTTGTGGCTCAGTGGCAGAGCGCTCGCCTCGCACGTGCGCGGCCCGGGTTTGATCCTCAGCACCACGTAAACATAAAATGCATTGCACTGTGTACAACTAAAATAAATAAATAAATATTTTTAAAAAAATCAAAAGAATAATATGTAGAAAAAAATCTGACTTTATCAAAAATAAAAATTTCTATTTGTGAAAGGACAATTGTTAAAAATGGTCAAATACAAGCTGGGCGCGGTGGCGCACACCTGTAATCCCAGCACTTTGGGAGGCTGAGGCAGGAGGATCACAAGTTCAAAGCCAGCCTCAGCAATGGTGAGGCACTTAGTAACTCAGTGAGACCCTGTCTCTAATAAAATACAAAAAAGGGCTGGGGATGTGGCCCAGTGGTCAAGTGCCCCTGAGTTCAAACCCCAGTACCAAAAAAAAAAAAAAAAGGTCAAATACAAAATAAGGGAAATATCTGAAAATCATATATTAATTAAGGACTTATATCTAAAACATATAAAAGACTATAAATACTAAGAAGAATACAAATAACCCCATTTAAAAATAGACCGGAAATTCATATAGATACTTCCTAAAGAAGATAGAGATGGCAAATAAGCACATGAAAATATTATCAACATTGTAAATCATTAGATAAGTGTAAATTAAAACCATAGTGGTATTATATATTAAAATGACTAAAAAAAAGATCAATCGTACCAAATTCTGGCTGGGATGTGAAGAAACTGGACTACCATATGTTGCTGGTGGAAAAACAGGAAGAGTTTCTTAAAAATTCATGGATTTGGTTACCCAATGACTAGTCATTCTACATCTTGGTATTTATGCAACAGATAATAGAGAATATATAAATTGCTATATAAATGTGCCAACAAATATTCATAGCTGCCTTTTTTTGTAATAGCCAAACTGGAAACAATTCAGATTCCATCAACAAATGAATGCACACACATACACACACACACACGTATACATACACACATATACAGATACACACACATATATGGATATATATAATATATAATGTATATATGTGAATATATATGTATCTATACACATAGTGGAATATTGCTCAACAATAATTAGGAAATGTATTGTTGATATACACAAAGGACATGGATAAATCTAAATAATAATGAGTAACACTAGAACTTACCCCTCAAAAAAATTTTTTTTAAAGAAATGTAAATAAGGGCTGGGGCTGTAGTTCAGTGGCAGGGCACTTGCCTAGCACGTGTGAGGCACTGGGTTCTATCCTCAGCAGCACATAAAAATAAATAAAAAAAAATAAAGTAAAGGCATGATGTCCATTTACAACTATATTAAAAATTTTTTAAAAAGAAATAAAATAATCATTTTTGTATACAATTCTAGACAATGCACAAATCTCTAGTCACAGAAAACAGAAAGAGGAAGCAACTATTAAAGGTGATTGGTATGTTCACTATTTTGATTGCAGCGACTGTTTTTTGGATCCATACATACTTCAATAATTGTCAAATTGTACACTTCAAACATGTACAGTTATTATGTGTATGTGTGTGTGTGTGTGTGTGTATCTGCCTCAATACAGTTGTGAACTTATTATGCAATATGTGTATTATTTGGTAATTTTCCTTTACTAAAATGAATACTTCTTTAAAGCATGGCTTTGTTTACTATATTGCTGTATTCCCAAGGCCTACGAAAATACCTGACTCATAGTAGATACCAAATAAGTATTTGTATAATGAGGATTCTACAGAGATTCTTAGGCTCTGACTCATCTAATTGCAGAAGTAGTGCGTTCATTTACAAAAATGTAGAAGGAAGAATAGACTTTTGTGGGATTGGGAAAAATAAGATTTGTTTGGAGATGTGAAGTTAAGCAGTTTGTGGTATCTTCAAGATAGAATGTTGAGTAAGCAGTTAGTTATCATAGATGAGTTGATGGGTTGAAGATAAAAATTTGATGAACATGAGTTTTTAGGTGCAATTGATTTGAATAAAATTACTCAAAGAAAACTAGTAAAGTGAGAGGGAAAAATATCAAACACAGCCTACAAGA
This sequence comes from Tamias sibiricus, assembly GCA_025594165.1. Lineage (NCBI taxonomy): Eukaryota > Metazoa > Chordata > Mammalia > Rodentia > Sciuridae > Tamias > Tamias sibiricus. The sequence goes on from CM046661.1 coordinate 87,917,481, forward strand.
TGATAATCATTTAAAGGAGACACAGAGGAAGAAATTGTTATAAGGAGCTTAAAATCAGGTGGCTAGAAAGATGGAGGAAAATCTGGTCTCATTGTTGTCTCATAAGTAAACAGAGGTGAAAATTTTGAAAAGAAGGAATAATGAAGAACTCACATGAGGCATAGACATTAAGCAACATGGGGCTGAATCTTAGTTCCTGGGCATGGAAAATTAGAATGTCCCAGATCCTTGTTAGATCAGGGTCTTCATTCACATGGATGGGAGCAAAGGCAAGATCTCAATGGAAAGGAAGTATATATTTAGCAAAGAATAACTAAGGGTTTTATTCGTGGAAAAATACCATGGTGATTGCATAGGACATGAATTTAAAGACAGAATTAGCCAGGATGATCACTTAAAAAGCAATGAATTCAGGTGAAGAGGGTATGTATGAAAAATGACATCCATGGAATAGCATGGAAAACCACTGAGCAATAACACAGAGTAAAGTTGTAGAACTTATTACATATGAGGTGTAAAACGTCAAAGGAAATTGAAGACAATGAGGTGATTGCATGTTTAACATCATGGAGGACTGGGAAAACAGAGATATTAAATAGCAGAAAACTGGGAATGAGAACTGATTGGAGGAGAAGAGAAGATTTTAATTTACCATTTTTTTAATCCTCCTTTAGTTTCCTCTTTCAAAGTTTTAAAAATGCCTGAAAAGAATATACATAAGGAATGGAAATCTCATGAAAAGGGAATCCTACACTGTGATTGGAATTTTTGTAAACATTGGCTATGTCATCTTAATGAGATAATATATCACCTATCATTTCATTTGGGTGTTATAGGTAACATCATAGTCATGATTTGAATTAAATGAGGAAAAGTTTTCCATAATGTATTTGTTGAAACTTTTAACTGTTTGGCAGTGGTGGTGGTAGTGATGGTTGTGGTGGTGGTAGGATGTGAGAGTGTTATGTTTTTTAAAAAAGAAACCTTGATGTGACAGCATTGTCCTGAGGGCGTCATATTACTTGCTTGGTATTTGAAAGGCAACTCCTTCCTGAATGACTCAAACAACAAAATGAACACAATATCTCTCTAGCTACCGCTGTGCCCTCGAGCTTAGGATGGAAGTCAAAAACAGAACTTCTCATTGAAGTTCTTTTTAATTAGGACTGCAGAGAACTGGTGTACAGATTCATTCTTCTTGAAATTTGAGACAAGAGGTTAAAAAACGAAAAGCTGCTCCTCAAGATCATATATAATAAAATATATTCATCCTATCATAATATTGTTTATACATATTCTTCTGTACCTTGTTTTGAAATCATAAACAACTTTAAAGAAGCTATAAAACATGTCTCATTGTTCACTAAGGGATATTCAAACCTTTAGCAGCCCTAGTGTCCTTCTACCAATCAAAGGCTTTCATCTGACTTGTTTTCCAAATGCAAGTACTTTCTATTCTGTAGAAACCTTACCTGAAATCTTTGTGTATTTCACAGGGCTTTCATTAATATGCTATATATAAATAAAAATATAAGTCAACACATGTCTTGTTAGAAGTAGTTTTAAGAGTTCAAAGATTTTTTATGCATTAATTAGTTAAAAGTGTATTATAAGAGCCCGGCACGTTGGTGGTGCATGCCTGTAATCCCATCGGCTCAGGAGGCTAAGGCAAGAGGATCGTGAGTTCAAAGCCAGTCTCAGCAAAAGCGAGGTGCTAAGCAACTCAGTGAGAACCTGTCTCTTAATAAAATGCAAAATAGGACGAAGATGTGGCTCAGTAGTGGAGTGCCCCTGAGTTCAATCCACAGTACACCCCCCCCAAAGTATATTATAGCCATTTCTTATGTCATTGATTAAAGAAGACTTTTGTCTATTACCAATCTGACATCACTTCATGTGCATAGTATGAGTTTTTCTCTGGCGTCTTTTATCTGCCTTGAGCAAAAGTGCTTCCATAGCGCTCCTGGAGGGGTGTCCCCAGAAGGCAATCTCTGAGCAAGCTGCATCTTGGCCAGTCTTGTTTGCTACTGACCTGCTTATCTGACATGTGCCCTGGACTCCCCACCTGTGAAATGGAGATACTTTTTGCTGGTACAGACTTGACATGTTTGAAATTTAAAACATAAAATAAATAACAGACTATTACTGAACGCATTCAATTTATGGTTGTAGTGTTTTTGTTCTTTTACTTAACTCACTTCAAATTTGGAAAAAGTTTTTGAGCATGTCAACATAGTGCAATAAATACCATATAAGATGGGATAGCACTGTACTATTTGATAAGACTTTGTTTTTAAAAAAATTTTAAAAACTTGAGCAAAGAAAGCAGAATAAGGGTGTTTTAGTGAGTTCAGCACTGGCATAGGAAAAAAAGAACTGTAATCATATCTAATTAGTGTTAAAATAATGTTTCCCTTTGAAATGGTTAATTAGCTCTATTTTATTACATAAACATTCCTGATGTGGAGCACACTGCAGAGCTGGAAGACTCCAGTGAGTTAAATGGTGCAGTGTCCTTGCACCCCCTGTGGGGCAGAACCTGACAAGGAGTGGCTGCTCTTAGCAGAGGTCTGGACCACTGGTGGAACCATGATGCTTGCTCCAAACAGCAGGCCCTCATTTCAACCTTTGTTGCGTCTACCAAACCTCCCATTGTGCTTTCAATTTAACAGCATCACAAGCAAAGAAATTCCTTACAATTTGCCCTTCAGTTCAGAGACGAATCCTTTTTAAACCTGTCTAACCTCTCATAACATATTAGTTATTGTTGCCAGCCTGCGTGTGTCCTCTGGCAATGAGCTACTCATTCGGGGAGAAGAAGGGGGTGCCCTTCAGTTTGATAAAGCAACACTGGATTTACTGGCACACTTAGAGGATGCTTGTCTCAGGACTGCAGCAAATTTAATTAACCTTATTACAAATATGGTTTTCTTGATGATTACATCATAATTTAGTATTACTGTGCTTACTACTGTTTCAAAGTAATATGTGCTTTCTAAAAGAGTTTTCCAGAAAAGCCCAGGATGTTGGAACAAGTAAATGAATCCTGGCTGAAACTTATTCTAACTATACTCCTAAGTTACCAACATCATCTTCCATGGATCCTTGTGATCTTACCTCTGTTCTTACACTTCTCACTGGAACAATGGCAGAAGGGAACTTTATATTAATTTAAAGTGATTCTAAGCCATTAGACAAACATAATAAAAGTTCTAGTATAGTATTTGAGGCCAGACTAATTGCTGCCTGAAATTCTTATAAAGAGATGATCCTAGTTTCCTTGTTGGTGAAAAGTACAAGGGCTTTATTATTTTCAAAGCACTGGTTGAGACTTCAACAAATAAAATGTTGTCTTTTCTCATTTAATTCCACTACCTCCACCATTCTCTTTCTCTCTTTCCCTCCCACACACCTGGATGGACACAGGTTTATTTCCAAAGTACCTTTGTGTCTCTGGTCCCTGAGAACCTCAGTCATTTTCCAGAAGTAAATTAGGAGGGAGGAAGGAGCATTGCATCCTTCAGCCTAACAGACTAACTTGCAGCACATGCTCAGAATGCACCACTAGCAACTTCAGGCACACTCCTGAATGCAGGTAGCTCACAAGAGTCTTCTTCCTCCAGGAAGTTTCCCTGAAATCTAGAAAGGATCAATAACCTCTGCTCCACTGAAGGGCATCTCCAAAGGTACCATCTGATCTCAAAATACACAGGTGTCCTTTTGCTCAAATATGCTATCAGTCCAATCAATCCAGGGACACGTCTATTGAGCTACTTGTCAACCCTTTAGGGCTGCATGACATTGGATGGTGCTGAGAGGTATATGGTGTAATCAAGCCTGTCTAGAGTCTATTAGGCAGTTTTATTCCAAACAAATGGCTTTGGTTTGCAGGAAGAAGATAATATATGAGTACCACAAAAACTCACAAAACAAAAAAGCATGGTAAAGTGCTAATGTACCAGCCTTACTGCTACATGAAGGTTCAACCTCAGAAAGTTAGGCTCATCCCCTTTAAAAGGGTAAACACATTAGGTGTCCAACAATCAGGAAATTATTAACCTAGTAACTCATCCCAAGGAATGTTTGGGAGGCATTAAAAACTTATGAAGAGTTTCTAATATGAGAAAAATGCTTAAGATTTCACTTTGAATGAAAAGGGTAGGATACAAAAGTGTACATATTAACATATAAAGAATAAAATATCTGGACACACAAAAAAACCCACATCTAGTGTGATAAAGATATATTTCTGTTTCACTTTGTTCTCCTGCCCTGACATTTCATAGTATAGTATTTTACATTTTGATAACTAATTAAAATAATATGCATTGTTTTCTGTTAAGCTTCATTGAAAATTTAAAAAAATAAAAAAAATAATTGGAATGGTTGTGAGAGTTAATCATATGTTACCATTAGGAAGAGTCATAATAAACATTAGATAAACCCTGAGAATATTTCCTGCATTATTTTCACTTGACCATCTAGTCTTGGCTGAAAACTTAAAATTGAGTACAAAAATACGTATCCCCAAGAACAGGTGTTACTGTGCTCTCAGAATGGCTCAGAAGGGTCTTCTTACAGTGATATAACAATAACTCCTAATACCTATTACTTTCAGAAGTTTCATACAAATAAATTACATGTATGCCAACCTAGGTAAGAGGTGAGAATTTAGTCAGCCACACCCCACTGCTAGTTGAGGAAATAGAAATATGTTCATGATTTCTAAGACTTGTGAAAAATATTTTTTCATTCATCTCTTTCTTCACTTTCACTCATTTGTTTAAGTATTTTGAATATTCTGAAAGAGTTCCAAATGTGTTCATCATCAAACTCCCTGTTTTATTTTTTAACATTGCTTCCCTGATATTGCTATCATGACATGAGTTATTTGGCAAAACAAACACCTCCCTCCAAAAATGGTTGCAACTATGAAAAAGTTTGGGGTTTAAAAGTACAGAAAGCAAAACTGGCAATCAAAAATCAATTTCTGCCCAGGCAGTGGCGCACGTGCGCGCCCACACATACAACATACACACACATACACACACACACACACACACACACACACACACACACACAGAAATTCCTTTTAGGTCCTCTAGGTTCGTGTCATGTGAACACAACCTAAAAATAAAATATCTAAAAATTTAAAAAAACAGTAATATGGATGAATTCAAACCTCTCTTTTTCTTTATACTTCACTGAGCTGTGCTAACAAAACAAGACTTTTCTTGGATGTAGAGAGAAAACAGGTGGCTAAACATGGAGCAGTTAGACAGCAGGCCTGGATATGGGCATCTAGATCACAGCTCTAGGACATCAGGTACTTAAAAGTTTGTAAAGTGTAGCAATAGGTTGGCAAGAGCAGGTATACAAAAATTAACAATGCAACAAAGACAGATGCTTCTGTGAAATTGTATTTATGAACACAGTTGGTGCTCAGACCAAATACCCTCTTCAGTGGTTCTGAGCACCTAACTCCCAGTTTCTGTGGGTCTTATTTCTCCTGATTAGCACAAAAATTTTCTTCTGGGTACTCCTCAGACTATTGGGTTTCTTCCAATTGAGGAGGAAGGAGCTGGAAAGGCCTAGGGATATGTTTCTCATCCCCTCACCCTCAGCCCCTGTAGGCTGATAGCCATGACTGCCTGGTTGCACAGTGTGAAAGCCAACTCTGTTGCCTTGAAATTGTTAAAACTCTGAGATGTCCCTTATATTCCACAGCTCCCACTGAGTAGAGGCCAAGGCTTCTCTTGAAATCACCCCCTGCTGGTTTTTGGCCTTCCCTGACCTATTTCCTCCAGTCTCTTACTGCTTTCTCCTAGAAGCAAATAGTATGCACATGAGCCCATATCTCAAGGCCTACTTCTGGGGAACTGAAATACTACACACTTTAAAAAGAGGACCTACCACCATGTACTTTCCTCTTCCTCTTCAGTGTTTGTCTCTTCCACCCTCCTGGATTTATCGCTTCCTGACATGAGTTCTCACTCGTTAAACCTGATCATTATTCCTAATGCTTATTTGCTGCATGTATTAAGCAAGTATGATTCTAGCAGAACCTAACCCTTAATAAAATATTATGCAATTAATTTACATATTCATACATTTAATTGCAAGAACAATTATAAATCACATTTTTCTCAGCTACAACATTAATGAGTTCAATGACTGACCTCTGAAAAAAAATAGCATAATGTGACCTTAATAAAATAAATATAAGATTCTGAAAGTATTCCTGTATTCTTCCTGAAACACTGAAAATCTATCCTTGGGATAGTTAATTGAGAAGCTGAATTTTATGAGAAATTGCCCTTTTGTAAATAAAATTGTTTTATCACACAGCATGAGAGGAGTACACAGTAGGAAAAGAATGCACAACTTCAGTGTTCCAAGTTGTATGAGACTTATCTAATTTGTGCTTGCCCATGATGATGATAACTTATTTCTGTTGAACATTCAGAACTCCTTATTGATTACTATGACGTCTGACTTTCCTTCTCATTTCCAACTTTTCATCTTCAGTGTCCTCTTTCCATTTTCATCACAGTCAAGTTTGATTTTAGCATCATGATCTATTTAATCCCCTATTTTTGTTTCATGAGCATTTGTGTGGTACCTTCATATTTTCATATGTAGTTAAGCATTTTTAAACTTTTTAAAAATGTATAAATATTTGATTAAGTAAATATAAATCCAAAATATTAAAATTCTTCTTGGAACTAAATTAGTACTTGGAATTGCATACAATTATTATAACACATTTAAAAACAGCACTAAGTTCAAAATGGGTGAAATATATTTGACATTACACTCTGTGGAAATTATAGGCTTAATTAAAACAATAATTAAACAAGTGCACAGAAACAAATCCAAATCTTAAGAGTCACAACTTGCTTCTCACCTTTCTATGTCAACAGGTATAACTTACTAGGCACATTTTTTTTTTTTTTTCGTTTCAATACTTACTTGTTCACTGGGGCAATATTTAAATGCACACAGATGGGATTTGGTGGGGAGATCACAGATCCAGTTCAAAACAGTTATCCTATGGGCAAATGTACTTTGTGTTTCAACAACTGATTTGCAAATGTATTCTAATAAAAAGCTCTACTAGGCACTGACTTCACATTTTGTAGATGAACAGATTAGTCAGCTAAGTCACTTCCCTTAAGCCCATCTGTCATAATAAATGAAGCACCAATATTTATTGGATTAAAATACATATGCAACCCAAGAGCAATAAAATAGACAGGGCAATAATACTGCAATATACAAGGGCTGCTAATCCATCAAGCAGTTTGACTCTTATTTTTCTTTTATGCATCACTTGTTAATGTTCTATGCAATAATTCTAAATGTTTCAAAATAAAATAGTATATACATGTTTTAATGTTTACTAATCCAGAATACATTATTTTACTTATGTTCCTTTAAAAGGAAAGTTTTTGAGACTCAGGTTAGAGGTGAACTAGTTATTAAAGTAAAGACAGTTTCTACCAAGGTCAGTTTTTTCTAGAGAAAAAGCCAACATATTTTGAAAACCAAAATGTTTCAAATGATTTTACTAAATTAATTACCACATAGGTCATGCTAATGCACCCATAAAAGGGGGTGAGGTGGTAGAAAATCCAACATATCATTTCATTGCTTTACACAACAATAGCTAATGCAATAAAATATTTAATAAAACAAATATCCTTGATCTTCCTGGCACTGACAAACCATTAGTACATTTTTTAAAATGTCAGAATTTCATTCTTTCCAGGGAAATACTTTAAAGAATAAATCAGATGGAATTATTGTTGCACAAGAGGTCATAGGAGTAGCATACTTACCCAGAATAAATATATATTTAGAAAAACTACTGATTTTATAGAAATTTATTAATATCCATGTGTAATTTCTTGGTGGATCAAATAACATTACTCTTTATGTCATCAAATGCAGCTTTGTGATGTGGATGATAACTTAATGAGACTGTTCTAAGCATATTCTAAATGGGTTTCATCCCTTCAAAGTAGTCTCCTTAGAAACAACCACAAACTAATTCCAGTAAATTCATTGTTCAAACTAGTTCTGAAAGTGTCATTCAGAAACTGTGACATATTCTTTGAGATATATCTCAATTAAAAAAAATTCCTCTGAAGGTATGTGTGCTTTTGAAGTCATTTGGAACCCATTCTGTGTCTACTGAATTGGGTGAGAACATTTCACAATACATTTGGATAAGGTTTTGAGATGTTCTTATCAAATAATGATGCACTAAGGCTATTTTCTCACACGGCTTTAAAAGTGTTATGGAATTAAATACAAACCAAGGTTTTCAAAATTTCTTAGAACAGTAGACTTTAAGGACCAACATAATAACTTTGAAAAATGACAGTTATACTAAAATGGAATGTTTGGGCATGAAATCTTCTCACAGGTATATCATATGCATAGGGATTTGGTAAACCATTTACATTCATTATATATGATTCCCTGACTTCCCAATAAATTTTTATTTCATTCACTCATTCATCCACCCTTTCATCCATAAATACAAACATTTAACCATTTATGCATCTTTTTCATCAAACATTTAGTGAACTATTACAATGTGCCAAACTAAATGCAAGGACACAAGATAAGACAGACATGGTCCCTGCTTCTCTTCTGTGTTCTTCATTTTTTCACATAAATGTAAGTTCAATTCTCTGTTCCTAAATAAAAAATTAATTAAAATAATTTCAATATTAAGGAACATGTTTACTTTATAGCAAACTCTTTTCTAAGAGAAAAATATTTAATGAATTTACTACTTTGAATTTGCTGCCTTTGTTCTTCCTCTTATTGCCAACAACTAGAGTAACCTATCACTTGGTTGAAAATTCAATGCCCCACCCCTATTCCCAATGAGCTCAGTATCCATTAGTTAGGCATAGAAATGGCTTAATCAGCATCTCATTAACTGAATTCCTAACCATATATTATTCTTCAAATATTGGAATATAGCATATAAAAATATATTCATGTCATTGGCTTATTTTAAGAAACCAGTTCCAGAGAATATTATAGGATCAGTATTATTCTACTCAACCTAGCACTCTACTAATTCAAAAGTTATATCCAAGTAATTGACAAGGTGAATAATTATGCAGAAACATGATGCTCACAGACTTCAAATAGCTGCAGTCATCAATATATGAAATACTGTACTTGGGCAAAAAAATATATTTTCCCGATGTTTAAAATAACAGATGATGGTGAAATATTTTTAACAAAGATATGCCTTTAGGCAAAGCTTCCTATCTCTGAGTGTTCAATAATCAAAATTTATATAAAAATAAGCATTATATCTGGGAAAGCATTATAAAAATCTACTAATTACTGTTATACATGTCACTCGCCCACTAAGGAGATAAATGTCTCTACTTTTTCTAACATAAAGATTATGGGACAATAAAAATGTTAAAGATAAATTTGTGTAGAAAGTGGTTGATGATTCTATACATCAGTGATGAATCTGTTGAAAGAGAAATTAGGAAAGCTACCCCATTCACAATAGCCTCAAAATAAATAAAATACTTGGGAATCATTTAACAAAATAGGTGAAAGACCTCTACAATGAAAACTACAGAACACTAAAGAAAGAAATTAAAGAAGACCTTAGAAGATGGAAAGATCTCCCATGCTCTTGGATAGGCAAAATTAATATTGTCAAAATGACCATACTATCCAAAGTTCTATACAGATTCAATGTGATTCCAATTAAAATCCCAACATCAATTCTTATAGAAATAGAAAAAAGCAATCATGAAATCCATTTGGAAAAAAAAAAAAAAAAAAAGACCCAGAATAGCCAAAGCAATCTTTAGGAAGAAGAGTGAAGCAGGTCGAATCACAATACTAGACCTTAAGCTATACTACAAAGCTATAGTAACAATAATGGCATGGTATTGGCACCAAAATAGGCATGTAGACCAATGGTACAGAATAGAAGACACAGAGACAAACCCACATAAATGCAGTTATCCCATACTAGACAAAGGCACCAAAAACATACATTGAAGAAAAGCTAGTCTCTTCAACAAATGGTGCTGGGAAAACTGGAAATTCATATGCAGCAAAATAAAACTAAACCCCTACCTCTCACCATGCACAAAACTCAAAGTGGATCAAGGACCTGGGAATTAGACCAGAGACCCCGTGCCTAATAGAGGAAAAATTAGGCCCAAATCTTCATCATGTCAGAATAGGCCTCAACTTCCTTAACAAGACTCCTAAAGTGCAAGAGATAAAATCAAGGATCAATAAATGAGATGGATTCAAACTAAAAAGCTTCTTCTCAGCAAAAGAAACAATCAATGAGGTGAAGAGAGAGCCTACATTTTGGGAGCAAATTTTAGCTAGAAGCACGTCAGATAGAGCACTAATCTCCAGGATATATAAAGAACTCAAAAAACTTAAAACCAAAAAATCAAACAACCCAATCAATAAATGGGCTAAGGAGCTGAAAATATACTTCTCAGAAGAAGATATACAATCGATCAACAAATATATGAAAAAAATGTTCAACATCTCTAGTAATTAGAGAAATGCAAATCAAAACTACTCTAAGATTTCATCTTATACCAGTCAGAACGACAGTTATTAAGAATGCAAACAACAATAAGTATGGGCAAGGATGTGGGAAGAAAGGCACACTCATACATTGCTGTTAGGACTGCAAATTAGTGCAACCAATCTGAAAAGCAATATGGAGATTCCTTAGAAAACTTGGAATGGAACCACCATTTGACCCAGCTATCCCACTCCTCAATCTATACCCAAGGGACTTAAAATCAGCATACTATGGTAATGCAGTCACATCAATGTTTATAGCAGCTCATTCACAGTAGCTAAACTGTGGAACCAACCTAGATGCCCTTCAATAGATGAATGGATAAGAAACTGTGGTAGGGGCTGGGATTGTGGCTCAGCGGTAGCGCGCTCGCCTGGCACGTGCGCGGCCCGGGTTCGATCCTCAGCACCACGTACAAATAAACCCATTGTGTACAGCTAAAGCAAATAAATAAATAAATATTTAAAAAAAAAAAAAGAAACTGTGGTATATATTCACAATGGAATATTACTAAACATTTAAAGAGAATAAAATTATGGCATTTGCATGTAAAAAGATGAGCTGGAGAATATCATACTAAGTGAAGAAAGCCAATCCCCCAAAACCAAAGACTAAATGTTCTCTCTTATAATTGTATGCTGATCTGTAATGGTGGGGGCCATGGGAAAAATGGCATTGGGCAAAGAGGAGGGAGTAGCAGGGAGGGGGTGTGGGGGCAGGAAAGATGGTGGAATGAGATGGACATCATTACCCTAGGAACATGTATGACTGCACATATGGTGTGATGCTACATTATGTAAAATCAGAGAAATGAAAAGTTGTGCTGCAATTGTGTACAATGAACCAAAATGCATTCTCCTGTCATATATACCTAATTAGAATAAGTAAATTTAAATTTTTTAAAAGGAGAAAGAAAGAAAGTGGCTGATAAGTTTTAGTGATGGAAAATTAATATACAAAAGTTATTTGAATATAGTTAGACAAATTACAATTTATATTCCTGAACTTTTAGTGATTATAACATCTATAGTAGGGAAAATCTTAAAAAGAAAAAGAACTATCACCATTTATCATGTTTCTTGATCTGATGCATGTGGTTGAAGGAGAAGAGCAGAAAGTGCCCTGAATGAGAGGGAAGAGGAGGGGAGTCCATGAGCTATGTTCTGGCATCTGCAATGCAGCCTATAAATAATGGTGGGTCACTAATTGTATACAATCAACCAAGTAATGAGATCAACTTTCTGTTGGTAGAAAGATCACTGCACAGGCAGTGTGGAAGATTACTGCAAGAGAGGAAACTGAATGAAGTGAGACTGGCTAAAAGACTACAAGATGAAAAAATGGAAACATCCTGAATTAAAAGTCATAGTTACACAGAGAAAGGGAAGACAGGATGGACATAAGGGACACTTGTGAGTAATATGGTTAGATTTTACCCCTAAAAGTGAAGTGTATTCTTCTGATATGTCCTCTTCTGTGTATTTTTATGACCAAACTGAACTGACCAAATGTCAAAATCAGCAAACAGAGTACCTTCACACAACAAATTTAATACAATGATATGTGATGTGTTTAAAGGGAAGTTGTAAAAATTATCTTTCAGGGGATGACCTCATATGCACACACACACACACACACACACACACACACACACAAACAAAAGATAGTGACATACACACACCCCTTCCTCACCTAAAGAACTTTAAAATTTATAAAATTTTATCATATGTATTACTCAATGATGGCATCAACGTTTTTGAAATAGGAATCATTATACCCATGTCACACTAAGTAAACCGAACATGGAGATGTTCTCTGTGTTGGGGGCCAGGACACTGAAGTGGTGGGCTTAACTACAGATGCTTCTACTAAGAGGTGTTGTTACCCATGCACCAAATTGTACTCCTGCCCGAGAGTGGTGAACTTCTTAGACAACTCCAAAGGGCCTTTTCTAGAGTCTTGAATCTTAGTGCTTACTTACCATGAATCTTAGCCAAACAATTTGCATTTTTCTGAGCCTCAGCTATTGTAACAGTAAAATAGAATGGTTGGTATGAAGTGCCTTCTTCATTGTGCAGCACTCTTAGAAACACCGCTGTCTACTAAATATGTGACAACAGCTACTCTACCAAGAAGAAATATCCATGGATCATGTTTCACAGGTCAGGTTTGAAGCTTACAAAGGAAAACCTTGAATACACCCACAGGGTGTCTACTGGAGCAGAGTGCAAATACCAAGAAGGTCAGAGCCATGACCATTATGTTTGCTATTAATGAACACAGGCTAGTAAGACTAAATAACAGTAGGGTAAAAATCAATTAAGCCAATGTAATAAAAAGTCAGGAGTTGAGAATTTCAAATGGTTGGATATACTCAGTAGAATCACCTGTCACAAAGACAGAAAGAGCAATTACTCATGGCAATTCATAGCATTTGACAATTTAAACAGCCATTGCTTGTGATCATTTAAATGGTCATACATAAAAGTGGCAAGAGTTTAGAAATTTAACAACGTTGTTAGAGTCCAAGGGAAAGAAAAGTTCATACTTTGTTTTTAGAGTCCAAGGGAAAGAAAAGTTCATACTTTGTTTTTCAGAATATCAGTCAAAGCCATGTAGTGTTAGACAAGAGCCTCACATATGTATACACACTTTCCCAACAATTCCAAATCTAAGAAGTTTTCTCATATGAGGAAACAAAAATCAGAACTCCACAAACAAAAAATACAAAAATACAGTTTTGAAGAAAAAAATTAACGGTTTACTTAAAAAATCTAATAGCAATCCCTGGTGAGGAAACTGCTGGACAAGAATAAAGATGCTTGCTTCCTTTAGGAATATTGGCAAATCAGAGAAAGAAAAAGAAAAGCATAGAAGACATTATAAAAATTTGGAAGCTGGGCTTAGTTACCATGATGTTGGGCAGAAATTCATAAAAATCTTACTGGGATTAAAGAGCTTTTGACGTGTTTTCTCCAGTGTGCTCTTATAAACGAAAAAAGAGGTACAACAGACCAGAACCATTTAGCAAAGAGATCAGGTACTACCCAAATCTCTATAGTCAACCAAATGTTATACAACAGCAAAGGATGCTTCTATATTAACAAGCTAGTGCACAGGATTTAGACACATTTTAGCTAAAAATCATCATAATTGAACAAACATAATGGTTCTTACATAAGTTCAATAAAATGATTGATAGAGAAGACAGTGTTCAATGGTTGAGGACTTGATTATTTGCACCAGATTTCCACCATATGGATACAATAATCTAAATGCCTATATCCAACAATACCACAAAATAGCCAAGGAGTTTTAAAATACTACAGAGTAATGGTAATGAATAAAACGTCATCCAGTTTTCTCAAATTGAAAATCACAGGGCTGGGGTTGTGGCTCAGTGGTAGAGCGCTCACCTAGCACGTGCGTGGCCCTGGGTTTAATCCTCAGCACCAGGCAAAAATAAATAAATAAAATAAAGGTATTAATTTTTTTTAAAAGAGAAAAGGGAAAGAAAACCACCATAATCTGCATTTCTGAATAGGATAAAACCATATCTCAGAATCCCATCAGGGCAGCACCCAGCAATGTGAATAACATCTTCTATCCTCATGGAAAAGAAACTCTGCTCTGTACTCACTAAATTTATATAAAGGACATCTCTAGTTTTGGAAAGAAATCCTTTCCTTCCTCCCCCTTTCTCTCAAGGTTATGGGTTACCTATTTTGTCCTGTGGAATCTTTAACTGTAAAACTACTTGAAGACCCATTTTCAACAGGTCTCTTTCAGCTTCACAAAGATAAGAAGTCACTGCCTGGTGGGTCATTCACTTCCGACAGAGAAGGTGACCCAGATGATGGGCACTGGTGCCCTCAGCCATCTTCACTTCAGTGGGATTTGTCTGGCCTTTTTTTGGTTTGTTTCCAATGTAGGTAAATGAGCTCTGCAAATATTAACTGGTGTCAGGCATGCTGTGAGCCTCTTTCTAATGAGGCCCCGAGGATGTAAGCTGGAGGAGCTATTTCAGCTGGTCTAAAGGCAATACCTAACAGTCAGACTTTTAATTTCACTTAAGTGCAAACCAGAGTCAGATAGCTCTGGAAAGCTTTTTAAATATGAAGAAATAAACTCAAATCATAGAATAATCAAGTTAATGATACAATAGGGCTTTCAGAAATGACCTGAGGCAAATGATAAAAAAGAAAGAAAGAAAGAAAGAAAGAAATCCCACACTAGTCACAGGACATTAGGAAGGTCTGCTATTTGGAAGAGCTCCTTTGCAGACACTTTTGCATTTATCTTAATAAATGGTAGCCCTTCTGATCGAGGTTCTGGGAGGTGGCCACATCACAGTGATCTTGGTGCCAGACCTATTTGTAGCTACTGAATTAAAGAACAGAAAATTAAACTTCAGCAATGTTCTTTATGTCACTCATCACAACTCCTGCTTCTAGGCCTGCTCCTTCTAAATTTTAATTCCATCTTTTTGATATTTTTTTCTGAGCTTTATTCTACAGTCTCTGCCTTGTTTATTTGTGCCAACATTATCTAGTTTGGGTTATAAACACCTAGAATTCAAGGTTTCAGTCTGTCTAAATAGCCCCAAAAAGTGTGGCCATATAGGCTGGAAACAGGAGGTGGGGGATGGTTGGTCAACTGGTATGAAATTCCCAGTAGACAGGAGGAATGAGCACTGGTATTCTACTGCATGATAGACAGACTGTGGTTAACAGTAACATACTGCATAGTTCAGAATAGTTAGGAGGAGGATGTTCAGTGTTCTTACAACAAAGAAATGATAAATGTTGAGGTGAAGAATATATTATTTACCCATTATAATGATTTGATCATTACACAATGTATATGTGTATGGAAACATCTTATAAATATTTATAATTACTATGTGTAATCAAAAGTAAAATTTGAAACAAATGTAAAAAGGTGAAAGCAGTATAAGTCCCTCAAATGTTCCTTCTGATAATGATGCTGAATCTATTCACAAATGTTAGTGACAGCCAATGAAAAGATGGAAATAATTATTGTTGATTTAATTTCTTGTTCAATAGCATGCACCCTTCTGTGGTGTCTCTTGTTAAAACTAACTTTCTCTGTCTTAGGGAACAGCAGCAGAATACAATTAGTACAATTTGTGAAATGACAAAAATGGCAAACATAATTCAAACCATTTGTTGAAATAAATTCTTTCAATAGAAGAGAAATACTATAATAGAAATTAAATTATAAAGTTTATTTTAAAGTTTATTTGAATAGTTCTTTACAGAAATAAGTATACATGTTTGCACATGGGGCAACTAATCCTTCTCTACTTACGGGCTCAGATCTCTAAAAAGGAAATATTCCATAAGTTTGCACCTTTCATTCCGTTTTCTTCAATGAATCCCCTGACACACAATAATGCTGTATTCTATGACACAACACACTAACTGTTATGAGATAGGGGGAATACCCATTGGTAGCAATTGTCATTGATGTTTTATTGTTCAAACATTCATACTTTAGCGTATATAAACTTAAAGCTTTCTTCCTTAAATTACTGTCAAGTTGAGACATTACAATAATATATGCTTTACTTTTTAATTAAAAAAGCTCCAATATACATATACATTGTTATCTAATTTCTCATTCCTAGGCATATAATATTCACTTTTGAAACCAAAACAATCATTTAACTTATTTGCCAAGGAGAAAAATAATAATGTTGTCTGTTTAACTGTATGCCCTGTGAAGTTCTGTTAAAAGGTAAAATTGTAAATTACAATCACCTTTCCCAATTGCTAATTATCCTGGGTGTCCCTGAATGGCAACAGGTGCTTAATTTATACCAAATCACTATCAATGTGCTAATTAGTAGGCCACTACTTTTTCTGAGTCTATAAATACTTAGGATTAGAAAGTGAACACTAGGGAATTAGATGGGTGAATATGTAAAGTAACTATTTTTCATTGTATGTATTTATGTTTTTAAAATTTTTTTAAATTTGGTTTAATTAGTTATACATAACAGTACAATGCATTTATGCACTTTGATATATCATACATAGATGGGCTATAATTTCTCGTTTTTCTAAGTGAATATGTTGTAGAATCACATTGGTCATGCAGTCATACATATATATATGTGTGTGTGTGTATATATATATATATATATATATATATATATATATAGTAATAATGTCTTTTTCATTCTACTGTCCTTCCTATCCCCCACATCCCCTCCCCTCCCCTTCCTTCACTTTCCTCTACCTAATCTAAGGTAACACTATTCTTTTCTAGTGCCCCCTGTTTTATTGTGAATTAGCATCCACATATTAAGAGAAAACAGTCAGCTTTAAAGTTACCTTTTACATATACTGCCTGAATGCTCTGGACCTCAGATATTTCTGCTTCATCCACCTACCTTTTGGTTTTAAATTAATAGGAATTGTTCATAAAAGATAGTTAATGTATCATCATGTTCAAAAGCCTTAAAAAACAATTTCTTTCTATGACATTGTCATTTTAGTGTTAATATTGAAAGACACTGATGGAAATTTGCTTTAATTATTTCATAAGAAAATATCTTTGGGCTGGAGCTCAGTGGTAGAGCACTTGCCTCACATATGTGAGGCACTACATTCAATCCTCAGCACCACATAAAAATAAATAAATGAATAAAGATATTGTGTCCATCTACAACTAAAAACATATTTTAAAAAAGATATCTTTGATAGTTACATTTAAAAATCTAGAATGAAACCCAACAGTATAAAAGTTTTTGGTTGCATTGTTTTAAACAGACTATCTTTCAGTATAGAGGAAGCTAAATATATTTCTAGATATCTGGCAAATGCCCTTTCTTTTGCCATTTATTTGCAATAAGTATATAAGCAAAGGAACATTCTAACATTCAAATGGTTATTTCAAAGACCTTCTGAGTATATACATGGTTTACAGTTGCATTATTTCTGAGGTAAAATAATATCTATTATTAAATGTTATGATATCACATATTCCCATGACTTCATCTTCTTTTTAAACACAGCAAACAATATGTGTAAAACATGGCATTACAGGCTACAAAGCTCATAAATGAAGACAGAGTTCTTGCCCTCAAGAAGCTTAAAAGAGAAAAATGATTTACTTGCATTTATAAAGCCCACAAATATTAACCATAAAATTCTTTTTCTGAAATTACTTTCCATATCATAGACTATTCTAGATTAGATTTATCAGCCCAATGGATTTCAATTTTGCTTTTAGAGATTCATTGTTCTTATTTTCACCATTTTGATTCTAATGGATTAAAAGAGCTATAAGTAAAAAGTTACAGGACATTTCTACTGCATAGCTTTTGATTTATGAAGAAATAAAAGTGATTGTATGTCTTGAAAGTCTTAAAATGTAGAGGCATACCAAGGAATCAGGTTCGTGAGGAGTGTCCCAGGCAGAAAGAAGCACCTAGGGAAAGATGTGCAGGTTGTGTGGCTGGAGGCCCAGAGAACCAAGGGCAGAGAAGCAAGGAAGTGGTAAAAGCAGAGGAAGGTGGCTGGAGACAGTGACTAAAGGAGGTGAGCAGCACCCCACCAATGAAGACTTTTGAAGCCAGGTCAAGGAGTTTAGGTTTAATGTAAAATGAAGGGAAGCCACCAAAGGAGTTTATGGAAAGCAGTGATCATATTGGGGTTCAGTAAGATTTGACAACCATGTGGATGATGTTTTGGAGAACAAGATATATTAGGGTGGACTGCAGTAATAAGAGGAGAGATGTAGAAGGAGAGGCTGGGCTGTAAAGAAATTCAGGAGGAAGAACAGACAAGATTTGATGACACTGGATCTGAGGAATGGTGGTGAGTTGGGAATAAACAACCAGGTTTTGGCTTACACATTATTTGTAAGATATGGGAAAGACAAGGGGGTGGGGCAACATCATTCTCTGTTTCTTTCTGGAAGAGGGAGAGCTGTGTGTGGAATAGTGAATTGTTTGGGACATGTCATGTTTGAGATACCACTTGGAGATGTCCAGCCAGCCAATGGATAGACAGGCCTGCTGTTCAAGAGAACATTATAAAGAAGAAAAATAACTATGTGTGTCATTAAGATTTAAGTTGTAGATAAATGAAATATTGAATATGAATGAGATTCTCCAGAGTTACAGAACAACCCAAATAACATTAAGACAAAGAGCATTAAAGTACTGTGGTTTTCCTAATCTTTCAAACCTTAAACTAATATTATCAGAATTTTAATGACCAATCAACTCACTTTACTCCTATCGCCATCACCTATAGTAACTCTTTTTTAAAAAATATTTTAAAAGTTTGTTTTAGTTATTGATAGACTTCTTATTTACTTATTATTATGTAGTGCTGAGAATTGAACCCAGTGCTTCACACATGCTAGGCAAGTACTCTACCACTGAGCTACAACCCTAGTTCACTGATAGTAACTCTTATTTTTCATTACTATTAGCCAGTAATTTGAAAAACTCAATCATATTTTTGGTTTTTTTTTTTTAATTTTGTTCCATTTGTTTCACTCCAAACTTTATTTATGTGTGCTATTACACATAGAGCAGTATTTTAAAGCTAACATGTACTCTGTTCAAACTTTGTTTACTCATTCTCCTGTCAGTAAAGACTCCATAATTTTTGCTAATTTTTGCTACTAAAAATAGTGTTGTGATGAGTATGTTTCAACTTGCCTTTCTGAGAAGTGTTTCATGAAGAGTTATCTACTTAGAACTGAGCTATGCCCATCCTTATGATTTCAAGAAATGAAGTGGAGGGTTAGTAAGTGGGTCCCAGAAAGGAAACTGTGCTTCTAAAGAAAATTATATTTATGAAAACATGTTTAAGCAGTAAAGTGTTATTCAGCTGATGTAATAATAATATTATTATTTTTTCTTCTTTCTTTTAAAGCCACCTTTGTTTTGTTCAGGTCTTCTTTGTTTAAAATGAAAAGGACGAAAAATATTTGTTACCTCCTGAATGATATTCTATCTTTAGGAAGATAACCAGAATTGCATGATTGGGTGTGTGTTACTTGGGACTTAACTGAGGGAATTGTGCATGCCAGGCAAGCACTCTGAGCTATATCCCTAGAGATGCATGATTTTTAAAAAGGAAATCATGGCAAAATAAATTTGGGAATATAATGCATAATGTGTGCTTTTCTTACATAATTGAAATACATATTAAGTTTACTAAAAGCAGTAAGGATTGTTATTTAACTTTGTTTAACCCAGAATCTGAGTAAAATATTTTACTCAGAAATCTCTTCCAAACATACTCATTAACAATTTACAGAACTGGTGGCCTGTGGAGCAGGTTGGAAGAGAAGCTTAACCCAGGACTCAAGGTTGAGATGACACGAACTCCAGCAGCAGCTCTGTGAGTTCGGTGGACCCTTCTGGATTTGAACTCAGTGATGTAATGTGATGTAGTGGTTCTCCTACCACTATTTCCAGGACCCTCGAGGTGCTACACTCTGAGACTTCCAGTTGAAAATATATTGCAAGGGAAGACAATTTCTGCCTCTCAATGCTAAATCTTACGTGGATCAACAGAAGATACCTATTTTCTGTTTTAATACAAACAGCAACATATTTCCTAAATAATATTTGTTTCTGATTGACTTCAGCTATAGAGATCTTTATTTTATTTAGCCAACATGATATAGTGCTTCTTATAGGTTAGGGACTATTTTTAAGTGATTTACAAATGTGCATTCTGTTGATCCACTTAAGAGACTATCCCCATTTTGCAGAAGGGCAAGCTGAGAGTAAGAGAGAGAAAAGGAAGCAGCAGAGACAGAGTTCAAATCCAGACAGCTTCTGGTGACTCTGTGTTGTCAACTACTGCATTTGCCTCCCACAGCCAAAGTGCATAAGTGTCATCTCTCAGAAGAAAAGGATGTTACTTTTTTTAAATGCAATTTTTAAAAAATACAGTACAGTACATATACACATATATACATATATATAGCTACATATATAGCTGTATTTATATTTATGTTTTTTTTTTTAAATAATGACATCAGAAAACAGAAATTCAGTGATGCCACTAGATGAAACATCTAGTTCTTTAAAGGGATAGAAGTCGGGTGATTTTATATTATGTACTACATGTGTTTATACATACATATGTGTGTATATATATACCTATGTAAGTATGTGCAAGCTTACCTGTGTGTGAGCGTACCTGTGTGTCTGTGTATTATTATTTTTTTTTTTGAAAAGTAGTTGAACTGAAAGGAATTAATGAGTCTAAACTTGTAGAATAAGCTGTCCCTCCTTGGTGATATTTTAGATTGATTCAGAATTGTGTTAACGTAATCACTGGTACACTTTATTGTCTACTGTAGTAAATAACAACAGAGCTAGGTTTTATTATGCTTTTCTCCCACTAAATGTGTGCTACAGCCATTTACAAACCCATTTGGTACTATTCTTATCCTTGAGTTTTGTTTATTTGCTTTTTAAAATACATTGCATTGTCTTATGTTGAGAAAAAAAATCTTCAATAAAAATAATTGCAAGGAAGTGGGGAAAAGATCGATGACCTGTAATTTATATTTCAATAGAGACACTAAAATAAGCTGCTTTTATTTCTGATTTATTTTAGAGGATGATTTTAAAGTCTTTTTTGACAGCTACTACAACCCTATACTAAAGCAGGAGCTGCTTAGGAAAAAAAATCTCACTCTCCCAAAATATCAATAAAATGAGCAAGAAAAATTAGCTTCACAGCAGGCCACTTTAATGAGACACAGAAGCAAATTGAACAAGGCAGATAATATGATGCTTTTTGGAATATAATAGAGAATAGAATTAGTAAGTATAAAAGAGTTCCCATCATTGTATAAGTCAAACTCCCAGGGTGGGAGGAAAATCTTATTTATCTATATAAAGATGGGCAGGCGGACATGTACCTATGGGTTCTGAGGATCCCTTCTTGTGTATATATTTATGTAGATGGATGCAAATGTGTCCATATAGATTATTCTATGTACAGCCTAGTATGCTATCACTAGTATAAGTAACAGCAAATACACATCAATACAGCAACCTGAATTTCTATGAAGAAAAAAATAGGGTGTGCACAGTTCTTGAATGTAATGTAACATTTTCCAAGTATACAAATAAACTCCTTTCAAAAACTAAAACTACATTTTGGAGGCCTTGAAGAGATTCTTGGAGTAAATAGTAACACCCACATAAAAATTAAGGATTCCTTAGGGCTAAAAGGTCCTCCTTCTCAAGTAAATAAGTTATTTTTAAATCAACAGATATAAAGATCATCAAATTTTTGTGACATTCTTACATGAGAACAATAAAATACTGACTTAAA
Source organism: Tamias sibiricus (assembly GCA_025594165.1). Classification (NCBI taxonomy): domain Eukaryota; kingdom Metazoa; phylum Chordata; class Mammalia; order Rodentia; family Sciuridae; genus Tamias; species Tamias sibiricus. The sequence goes on from CM046661.1 coordinate 87,939,438, forward strand.
AAATGTATTATTTAAAATTTTATACACCTAAGAGAGACATCATTTCAAAAACTTCCTGAGACATTTTTTAGCTCTCTAGGAAAAAACAATACACTTTCAATAGCTATCGTCAGAATTCATCATCAATTCTAAGGCAGGATGTAAAGAGTCTGGGTTATGTCCTTACGAATTCAAGCAGTTGTAGTAAATTCTCACTCCAAATCAGTTCCTCACAGATAATTTTTAAGAGGTGACAGTTCAAAGGTTTTGCTTGTGAATTGTCCTTATAGTATTTATACAGCATGACCATTTGCCACACTGTAGTGTATTTGGTGTGGAAAGGCACGTAGTTCTGGTTCCTATCCTCATTTGTCCATTCGACATGTATTTATTTTATACCTACTGTATGTCTGGCACTAGGCTGAAAATGGAAAGTTAGACAAGAAATGAGAAGTATTAAGAGTGCAGTGCCTCTGGAGTTAGAATGAACTAGATTAGAATTCCAAATGTGATGCTGCATAACTACAGCCATGGGCAAAATTATTACCTGCAAGGACACTGGAGGTCCTCCAGCCATTTGCTTATATAATAAAGCTCACTATAGATGTGTAGCAAGCTACAGGTTTGATTGGTCTAAGCTAGGTTATGCCATTCTCACCTCACAGTCCCAAAGCTGTGTAGACTTACACAAATCCAGCTGTTAGGAGGGTTGGTAGAATGAGCTGATTAGGCAGATACTTACCTGAGCCACAGAGGGTATCTGGGACAAAATAATAACAGAGTCTCAAACTAAATCTAAGGACAACGAATTTTTCAGGAGAGTGGCATTTTTAATTACTGCACAATATATGGCTTCAGATTGTTTCCTGACCCCACATTTTCTCTTAGGGGTTTGTGTCAGATTCCTGGGGAAAGAGAAAGACAAAAATGAAATAGAAGGGCTGTTTCACAAATTCCTAAGACACTAAATGCCTATGGCAGGTCTCCTTTACAGTTCACAAAACAATAAGCAGCCCTAGCACAAGGATAGGGAACTTGTGCTACATGTACAAGAAGATTGCAGAAAGGAAGGAGAAATTCCTGCATTAGTTAGAGCGAGGGAGGTGCCATGTTTGTGAGCATGCCTGATGCTCACTCTCAAGTGGGTAGAAGCCAAGAAATGGGGTAGGAGTTACTGCTTTTCCAGATAGGAAAATCTCCTTTTACCTTCAGACATGCACAGAAACAGAACTGAAAATAGTTCTGCTTGGTTCAAGGGGTTCCAGAATACAGTGGTCCTAGGTTAAGTTTTGTTGTTAAATTAAAGTGCCTTAGAAACAGGACATAATTGAAACTTGATAGCTTATGCTCCACATATTTTACACTAAGGCTTTCCCTCTACCCTCAAAAAATATTTTGGACAAACCCATAGTACTGATTTTGGTTTGTTGTTGTTTTCCTTTTATTGGCCAATAGACAGTTCTTAAAGCTTTGATTATGATTTTTTCGCAATTTGTGAGACAATGGAAGAAAAATAAGACACAGAAACTGTTTTCAAATGCTATATCTCGGGGAGACAATGTGTCATACAATTGTAACACTATCTGTTAAGCAGTAGAGTCTGTAGTACAAGGTGCTACAGAAGCACATAAAGAAGGTGCCTCTGACAACTCTATGCAAGAAGGGCGGTTTCCATTTTTATGGAGAAAGCTGTATTTAAGTTGAGTTTTGAAGTTAGGGTTAAAGCTCATGAGGTCTTCTAAGAAAGAAAAAGAAATCCAAACAAAGGGAAGAGTATGTTAATCGATGTGAGAGAATTAGAGAACATGGCATTCCCTAGAAAGATAGATAGTGCCGTGTGGCTGGAGGAGTGTGTGTGTGTGTGTGTGTGTGTACGCGCACACGTGCACGCACATGCACGTGCACCTGTGAACATGTGTGTGGCATAAGTGTGCTTGGCAGTGGAAAGTAGGAACAAATTCCCAGCCCCAAATGTGCTTTGCAACTGTACTAAATTTTTTAAAAGCCCTGGAGAACCCCAGAAGCATGTTCAAGGGAGTAACATGGAAACATTCACTTTCAGAAAGTTTCAGTTCGGATGGGAAGAACTGAAGGAGGGAAACCAGCAAGGAACACAGTTCACAAAAACAGACAAGGGGTTCCCTCCTGGCAGGAGAGGGGAAAATATCTGAGGGAAAAGCAGAAAGACGCTATCCCTATAGTAGAGATAATATAAGATTTTAAATATCAGAAAATTCAAGTAAGCTAGAAAGATGCAAATAGGTCCAATAAAATATAGTTAATTATGCTATGAAAGTATAGTTTTCTCAAGAGAATGAGAAATATCATCAATTCGTGGAAAACAAGGATTCTAAAATTTTATCATATCCTCCATAGGACTTTATTAAAAGCACCCTAGGAATCTTTTAATAAAAATTAGGTGCTTCCACTTGAAGTCTCATTTTCTATTTTAATTTCCTATAGCAGAAATTCCAGAAGCTAAAAATAAAGTTTACTGGGATGAAAAGGGGAATGAAATGAGAAAGAGAGATTGTGACACTGAATCCCCAAAGCTTAGTTCAAGGTATTCAGAGTAACACCCAAATGCTTTCTTTGCACTCATCTCATCCAGTCAGTTGCACCATACCACCCTCTCACACATGTGTACACTTGAGTTTTGAGCCATAAATCTTACAAAGTCTGTCAACTGACAGCCTAATAACATGAAAGGAGTATCTGCAAACAAGATGGTCTCGAGCCATTGCTCATGACCCTGAACGAATCAGGGCCGGGTTCCCTTTGCAGTTTAGAGTCTCTCCTTTAATCACTTAACTGGGTAGATTGATGTGACACGTAAGAAATAAACTAAGAGGTCTCTATTTTCCAGCTATCTACTGGTCTTATTTACACTTTCCTAAACAATTAAGTTGAGCTTGTCATATTTTGAGAGCTAATCAATGTATAAATGAGAGGCAGCTGATAATCTGGCCTTTTGTGCCTAAATTAGTTATTCACAAGGAATGCAACCTTTTCCAGCTTTCTACCTGGTAATCATTGAGGAGTATTCAAATAACAACATGGTGAGGTTAAGGGCTAAGGCAGTGGTTATCAATCTTAGCTGCACAGAAAGAAAAAAAAATCACCTTTGGAAAGGTTCTGCTGCAAGAGAGAGGCATTTTAATATTTTAATACAGATGCTTTGGCCCTAAACCAAACCCAACAAATCAGAATTTCTGTGTGTTTGGCCCAGGCATTTTTACAAACGTCCACCATAAATCCTGCTGTTTAGTCACCATAAAGACAAAGAAGGTATCTCCCACATTCACCCAGTTTCTACCAGCTGTGGAAACCAGTGATCCACAAAGCAATAATGTTTCACAAGGAAGCTGGCAAGAAAGTTGATTCTCAGAAGACACAAAGGCCTACTGAATCAGAATCTGGAACTGGGACCCAGAAATCTAAATCTTGACAAGTTTTAGATGAAGTTTAGATTCACCACCTTTTGAGAAGCACTCTATATGGGTTATAGACAGCTGCTTTGTGTTATTGCTATGTCAACTCTGGGTGATATTATCACTACTTGGGGATTGTAAGGAGTCTAGGGGCTTCTGAGACTATGTCAATTACTATTTCAGATATTCAGGAAGAAAGAGAATGGGGGAAAAAAAAAAGCCACATACAAAACAAAAATGAAGAGGAAGTACATTTCCTGTCTTAAGAAAACAGACATTACCCTGTGGAGAAAATAATCATTAAGCACTTGTGTTGCCCAACTTTCATTTCTGTAAAAAAATACCTGAGACAATCAACTTATGAGGAGGAGAGGTTGATTTTTGGCTCACAATTTTGGAAGTTTCAGCCTGTAACTGACTGTTTTTATTGCTTTGGGCCTGTAGTGGCAGACCCAAACAAATTATGGCAGGAGCACTTGGTTGAGGAAGCTCATTTTGCACCTAATGGCTAGGCGCAAAAGAAAGGAAAAAGAAGGGGCTGATGCCCCAATATCCCCTCAAGGACAATCTCAAGTGCCCTGAAGACCTCATACTAGACCCTACCTTTTAAAGGTTTCTCTACCTCCCAAGAGCACTCTAGGCTGGGGTCCAAGCCTTTATCACATGGACCTTGGCGGGGACACTTATCCACATGGTAGTAGCACCTTATAGATGATTACAGAGTAACATAAGGAAAAGTTTAAAAATGCTAAGAGGATGCACTGAAGCCAGTCTCTCTTGATAAATCATACTTCTGGAAGCCTATGCAGAGACTCAGAGCTACATCTGGATTATGAAGCTATCCATAGACTCTATCTAAAAGTCCAAAGGTATATTCAACAGTTGTCCAAAAACCAAATGAAGGGTACAAATATCTTCAATATTTTAAAATTATATTTAGAATGATAATTTAAATGCTTTACATGGCATTTAAATAAAGTTAAGTCTTCCCCCCTTCAACATTTTGTCTTATTGGTGTCACTTCTGCTCAGTTCCTGAACATCTTTCTTGGAACATTCCCAGCAGCTTCTGCATGTAGTATTTCCAGTTAAACCAGAACACTTGTGTAGTATCCAAAAGGGGAGCTCCTCAAAAGGAAGAAACAACCCACATCCAAAAATAAAACTAGGACATGCCAAAAGAGTCCAGTAGAGATTTGGGATGGTATTGTTTTGCTGAAGTGGCACTTTGCTCTGTGAAGCTCTGTTTTCATGAGGGTAGAGAAATTGTTATTTTCTTGCACCTCAGGCAGAGTGCATTCACACCAGAGGCAAAGGCACAGTCTTTTACACACACACACACACACACACACACACACACACACACACACAATGACTACGTACCTACAGAATATAAAATGACTATCCATCATACATGTCACATGTATTTAAATGTGTGTATGAGTGTACAACTGTGTGTATATTTCTTACATATACTCCCTTTTCATCATCACTAGCGGGCATTACGTGATGGCATAAGGTTTGTGGAGACAACATGAGAAATCCCAACTCCTTCGGTCCATAATATGGAGTGTGGGATAATCAGGAAAACAAAAAACAGGGTGAGCATTCCTATCATCTGCTCACTACATGATTATGTAGTGAAAAATCGTTTTCACTAGTAAGGGCTTCCCTGATGTCATATACTAAGACTCCTCAGATGAGCAAAACGTGACATTAAAAAAAAGTGCTGAAAAAGTAAATTAACTGTGGTAGCTTACATGATTAATCTTTAAAGATGAGTGGAGAGAATTCACTAACAGTATGTGTTACATATCATTTAAACATATGCTTTGTCTGAAGCTACATCCTCAGGCAGGCAACAATGCCATGCACGGTCTGCTGTGGCTTACAGGCTCAATAAAATGAGCATGTTTCCTGCTAGTGATTACATGAGCACACACAGACCAAAGAGAGTTTGAGTTTGAATCAAGAAGGTTCACTGCTACATCCAAGATCATCACTGCAGTCTGAGAGCTGTTCCCTGATGTGACATAGTCTGTATTAGGGGTGGAGATGGCAGAGAGAAGTGGAAGGCCAAGGTCATCTGAACACAGATGTCCTAGATCTTCCATGTTTTCCACTCCCCATCCCACCCAACACTCTGAAAGGTACCTTTTCCCTGCTTCAAGCTACAGAAAAACAGCAAATTTTTGGTAGTCATTTGTCAACTAACACACCAAAACAGTTGTCCTTGGAGGTGATAATTAATGTTACTTAACACACAGTTCAGAGTGGCCATGCTATTTTCCCCACCAATTTGGTTTAGATTTGGTGACTGAAAGGAATAATCACAGAACACTTCTTTATCCACAACTGGGTTGTTTTAGTGAGCATTACAGAGCAGGGGAAGCAGCAGTAACAGCCAGCATTCACTGAACCTCTTTGTGGCCCAAGCACTTACTATCATTGCCTCATTTCATCCTCTCAGGAACATGATTTGGAAGGTGCTCGTTACCCCCCATTTTTCAGCTGAGGAAAGTGAGGTAAGCTGGATGTTAAGTAACTTGCCTAAGATGCCATAGCTAACTAATAAATGTTACAGCTTAACTTCAGATACAGGCAATTTAATTCCAAAGACCCTTTTTAACCCAGCAGCAGTGCTATTTCTCATCTAGAGAGGATGCTCAGAAAAACCATAAGTAAAATCCTAGAAAAAGAAAATGTGATATTTTATAAAATATCACTTTATGGTGACTGCTTAAACAGATCAGAAGGCCATGAGTGTGGGAATAATCTAGAAATAGACCCTAAAGCTTCTGTTTCCACAATTTTCTCTCTCATATATCCTACAGTTTGGACTTAAAGCTATGCTTCTTTTTTTGTATTTGAGGGATGTTTTGATATTAAGGGATGATTGTACCCAACTCTCTCCCCCTTAAGTACATTCTGTGAGGGGCTCTTCAGATATTGTTCATCTAGATAATAGTGTACAATTTTAGCCTGAAAGCTAAACAATAGGTCCTATTTTCATTATTCTCTTGGGACAATAAAATTAATAACACTCAGCAGGGTCACTAAGCTCTTGTCAAACCAGTCACTGAGTCTTTCCCATTCAAAAGATACACTGCTATAATTGACCCAGGACTATGTTTTAATTTGTGTGTCCCAATGGGATCCTTGCCAGAACATCAGATTAAAACCAATCCTAAATAGCTTTGCCATTTGTTTCAAGGATGAACGTAGCACTTTAATTTTACAAATGGTGTATGGTTGCCACCACACTCCAGGGAAGTCCAAGACAAGGGCAATAAAACTGAAAACACCACCTTGAAAATTCACAGTAATCAGTCAACAGCATTAATTAAATGTCCATGTGGTTCAGAGTCACAGTACCGGTTTCTCCATGGAAGACTCAGTTTCAAATATTCAGAGTCATCTTCATATCACAGGTGAAGCTAATATTCAGTTTGGAAAGTATCACCTGGGAATACCCACCCAAGAGTTTGGTTATGTATTATTTTAAACAGAAATAAGTGTTACAAATATTTATTTCTACACAAAGGCATTTGTCCATTTTTTTGGTCAAAATGTCAAGAAGCAAAGAGTTATTGAGAAAAGGATGCTACAGTGAAGGAATCCAGATGCAAAGGCCCAGGGAGATCAGTTGAATGACTCCAGTCAGCAGCTTAGCAAGTGATCTGTCTAAAGGGGCAGCCCATATCCAAATTTCCCCTACTATTAGTACAGAAATGGGGGTGCTATGTGCCAGAAGTATACTTTTTCAAAAAAAAAGTGAGAAAACCAGATCTTTATGTGACAGTTACTGATGTTTAAAGTTGGCAATCATTTAAAAAATAATCTACAAAACATTGTGTAGGCCAGATCTGCCCTTTGGTAAAAATCGCTAAAAATAATATTTAAAAATATTGTTTTCCTCATAATAACCTTGTATGAAAAAGAAAGCTAAGTTATTCTGCACCAACTACATGCCAGTCATATACACTATCCTATAAAACAGGTTTTATTATTCCTGTTATATAGATGGGAAAACTAAGAGAGAGAAAGTGATGTTCCTAAGATCACTCAGCTGGTCAGCTGGTGCAATCATCTAAGTGCTTCTATACTCAAAGTTCATGTTTTCCCTGTGAAATTCATCTTTGACAGGCTCCAGATAGAAACAGAATTTGAGGACAACCTCAAAACATATAACCATCTGAAACACAATTAAATAAAAGTCAATGTAAAATAGGACTTGCCATCTGCATAAAAAAAAAAAAAAAAAAAAAAAAAAAAATGACTTGGAGAAAAGGTTTGTCAAGATATAAATGATACCAGGGTGCTTCTAAATCTAATTAAATGTCTCAAATGTTATCAAAGAATATAAAATATAACTAACAAAAGTTGTTTAAACTGTGAGCTAAATAAATATTTAACAATTTACAACTCTTTACATAACTGAACAGTATCTAGAAAACCAAAAAGCAAAGGAGCCAAAGAATCCTGCTTTTGTTAACGCTTTTCGTGGAAAAGGATTCCTGATAAGTATCCTTGACAGTCAGCGGAGTATTCTGTTCTATTTAGTAAGTTAATGAGTTAACTCATCAAGGTAGTGGAGGAAGCATATTAGGCCTCCTAGTCCTGTGACATTAGTTAAAAGCAAACTTCCTACTTCTTCTCTTTCTCCATGTTCATGAAACAATCTTTAAAAACATTAATAAATGTTTCAAGGAAACCTTTTTATGGAGAAGCAATATTTAAAGAGATTTCTAGTTACTTGGTAATTCAATCAATTATTCAAACTCTCTACCCCACCCCCATTCTTCCTTCCCTCCCTTGCTAAAGTTTAGATCTTGAGTATTCCCTCAAAGACCACATGTTAAAAGCTTGGTCCCCAGGATGGCATTACTGGGAGACGGTAGAAGCTTTAAGAGGCGGAGCCTAGTGGGAGGTCTTTAGGTCACTGGTGGGTGTGTCCTTGAAGAGGATGGTAGAACTCCAGGCCCTTCCTTTTTCCTATTTTGTGTTGTGTCCTGCCATGAGGAAAGAAATTCTGCTCTACTATTTCTTTTCATAATAATGGAATGGAACCTCTAAAACCATGAGACAAAATAAACCTTTTCTTTTCATGTGCAGATTATGTCAGGTATTTGTTATAGTAATTGAAAAGTGAATAACACTGACACAAACATACACAATTTACTTGGAATTTTATAAATATATAAGTATAGATACATAATATGTGTATGTAGGGGGGTAAATTTAGTTAACATGAATTCATCCCCAATATCCAATCATGACTAGAAGAGCTACTACAAATTAGTTTCTGAATTATAAATCTAGGAACCTACTGAGACTATACATACCTTTTCCAGCACCCTATTTAGCTTAGTCTAGAAGTTTATAATCCCTTAACAATAACAAGATGTGCACTGAGACCATGTGAAAACTTCCTTTGGGTTTCTTCATCACCTTTTTGTTCCATCCAAAATATTAGGGAGTATTAATTAAGCAACTGTTTTCATACAGCAAAAATGAGGAAAAGTTTAAGCAGTTAATATAGTTAATATAATCTTCCCATCATTCTATTGAGCTCACTGATGGCTCAGAGTGAACACGGCATAGGAGATTTGTATCTGAGGTTTTCTTAGTCTTAGATCTCCTGTGTCTCTCATGGTATGAGTATCTCATCATTAGGATGATTCTAGCATTTGAAGAGAAGTATTTCTCATATTGAGTGGCTCTCAGCACAAGCTGTCCATATAATTCCCTGCTTCTCAATGGAAGAGAAAGTGGAATAGTCAGATGCTTGAGGAAAATCTAGCTGCGCTTCTTCTCACTGAGGAATGAAATGTTGGTTTCAATTAAAAAAACTAACTGGGAATTTTCAAAAAGAATTCATCATTTCTGATATATACCTTAAATAATGACTTTATGACCTGATTCCTCATTTGGTTTTAATTCCTCTCAAATGCAAATAAGATAAAGCCTACTTAATTATGGTTCCACTTTCTTCTCCACTCTTCCTTTTACCTATAAATATTGTTTTAATGTTTCTATCTTTCCTTAGTGTGTTAACATGAGCAACTTACTGAAACTCCCTATGTCTCATTTTCCTCCAATGCATATGAAGATCATAACATGACCTGTGTCATAGAATTATTTTCACAACCAAATGATACCATATATGGGGAGAATCAAGCAGGGTACCTAGTATGTGACAAGCACTTAAGATACATAGTCTATACTGTTGTTATTTTATATTTTTAAAAATTTGCTTAGTGCTATGCTAAGTTCTAAGAGGCAAAGATGAAAAAAAATAAGATTCTTTGAAGAGCTAAAAATGAAATAAGTGACCATAATACAAAAAGTCCCACCTGTATATACCTTCTTAGAATGTGGTCTACATTTTCCATTCTTAGCTTTTGGCTTCACATACATACATTGTAAAACAAATTCCAATTTTCTGTCTTTTCTGTGGTATCAGATGTGTTATCCTTGAAGTACCTTCTATTTAGAATTAAGTTAGAAATCAGCCCATAGGTTGTACAGTCAGATAAGCTTCTCTGAACATTGTCCCCCAAATTATTTTTAGAGATAATAGTTATTAAATTATGGTAAAGATATTAGAAGATGATAAGTTAAGTTGATTCTTTTTTAAAAGACAAAAAGGCATGAAAATACTATAGTAAACATCACTAACAGGATAGGGTATATAGTCTTTTGCAAAAGCCCCAAGTCAAAGAGGTCCATTTTCAGCTTTGGGCTTATTTAATAACATTAAGCAAGAACACTTAACTATCCACAAGAAAGACCAACAGCATAAATCAGACATCAGTCCACATATTTCAAAATCAAAACTGTAAAGCAAAATGATTTGTGGGAGCAAGCCAACAGCTCTAATATATTATAGCTCTTTTCTGAGAATACTTAAGCATATTAGTTATCCAAATTAGGATTTTGTTGTTGTTGATGGCGCCAAAAAAAAAAATATATGCCATTGAGACTTTTTTCTCTTCACCTACAGGATACTTTCAGTGAATGCAAGGCTTTCTCAAGCACACCTTAATGACAGATGAATCATATAAATCTAATTCATTGGAAAGGTCTTAAAGATATGGATTATTAGGGGAAAAAAATCCAAACTTCTAAGTAGTTAATTCTTACTGACACAGTGCCACATTTAAAGGATTATAATTTAATGCAAATTATGAGATTTCCCCCATAAAGAAGCTAAGAACCGGGGCTGGGGTTGTGGCTCAGCGGCAGAGCGCTCGCCTCGCACGTGTGCGGCCCGGGTTCGATCCTCAGCACCACATAAACATAAATGCATTGCATTGTGTACAACTGAAGTAAATAAATAAATATTAAAAAAAGAAGCTAAGAACCACATTGTAGCACCAAAGTATAAGAAAACTACAAAAGTATTTGGTTTAATATGTATAATCTTGGAGATTGTATGTTCTTTTGGGTCATATTTAAGCTCATTTTTTGAAAGTTTCAATAAAACTATGTACTACTCCACTATTGGAAATATCTTTTGAAATCTCATTTTCTTTCCATTTCACAAACATCTGATGTTGCCACAATTTTTAAAAACATATTGAAAACAGTACGCATGCATGGAGACACCATAATCAGTATGCATGTGTTTCTTGCATTTCATGAATGCCTGTGAAGATTTCCCTATCTTTCCCCACAGCTAAGTTTATTGTTCATTTGCTATTGTGTTGTCACAATAAGGAATAGAAATTAAGCTGTCTGGGTATCTGATTTGTCTGAAGCAGAGTTTCCTCAATGTTGATAATATTCTCAATAATATCACAGTGGATCCCCAGTAAGCCATTTTAAATATATGGTGTACTAATTATTTTACATTTGAAACACCATGTTGGAAAATCTTAAATATATGGAATATCAGGAAAAAATCCAAGTTTTCCACATAATTCTTACTGAAAATACCATATTGTTTCACTGTTTTGATCTTATCTATAGCAAAAAGGAAGTTAGAATTCCTGAGGGTACATGGTTTAAGGACAGAATCTGAAGCCACACTACAGGGTTTGGATCTAACTGCACCACCACTATAGTCTAGGTCTTAAAAATCTCTCAAAGGCCCATGTGTTAAAACCTTCTTCTGAATGGCACTATTTGGAGATGGTAGAACATTTATAATGTGGGGCCTAGTGGGAGGTCTTTGCAGCTTTTGGGTGTGCCATTAAAGGATATAGTGAGACCACAGCCCTTTTCTCTTCCTCTCTTACACATTTCCTGGCCACAAAGTGGGCAACTTTGTTCTACCATACATGTCCCACCATAATGTGCTGCCCTGTTACAGGTCTAAAAGCCATGGGCCCAACTGACTACAAGCTGGAACCTCTAAAACTGTGAAACAAAATGAACCTCTTCCCTTTATAAAATGGTTTATCTTAGGTATTTGTTACAGTGAAAGAAAGATGGCTATCAACAGATTTTTAACTATGTGAACACTGCAGGTGATTTAACTTCTGTGCCTCAGATTTTTCATCTGTAAAATGTGGATACTGGTAACAACTTTCTTATTGTTTTTCTTTTCTGATAATTGTTTTAAATGATATATGTACACACTCAGAAAAGTTCCTGGCAAAGAGTAATCATTTTTAAGGTATTGCTGTTGTTCTTATTTACTTTACTAACAATATACAATTCTATACTATCTCTATAGTCTTTGTTCAAAAGGTTTACTTAAACCAGTGAATCAGTAAATACCATAGATTTTAGTCTGACATTCAGAAGGACCTTTAAAATAGATGAAAAATTATAGGACAAACATTAAGTGGACTTATGTAGCTAATCAAATGACATCTGGCAAAATCAGGATCTGTCAGAAAGAAATCTTGAGCAAAAGTAACAGCACTAACTTCAAGTCTATCTCATTTGATAGTATCATCAACAATAAAACTAAAATTGTAAAATAATAAGTTTGGGTGAATACACACAAAACAGAAATCATGAAGAAATAATTATTACACTAAATGATAGAATCACTATTTAAAAATAGTCAACCAAAATTATTAGATTTAAATAATATTGATCAATGTAAAGCTGCTAAGAAAGTTCAAATTACATATGGCATAAACATGAGATAAAAGTGAAATTGTTTTAAGCCATTCATATGAGTTTTTTTTTTTTTTTTTTTTTTTTTAATCCAGGGGCACTTAACAACTGAGCCACATCCCTGGTATTTTCAAAATATATATATTTAATTACAGTGAAAGAAAGATGATTATCAACAAATATATATATAATTTTAATTTAGAGACAGGACCTTGCCAAATGGGGCTGGCTTTGAACTCCCAATCCTCCTGCCTTAGTCTTCTGAATCACTGAAATTACAGGCATGTGCTACCATACTCAGCTTCAGATATGAATTTGAAAGACAATGAATTCAGCACAAGTAAACTAACTTTCAAAACAGTCAATGTGATTTGAGGAGTGTTAGCTAGAAAAGTTATCCTAAAAAAAGACACTAAGTGAGACTCCCATTTGTGCACTGGGTGAAACACAAGTGATGTTTGGATTCTGGGTGCTAGAGCTAAAGAAAGAACAGGTCCTCAGTATGGCAACCCAGAAATACGTAGACTGTGGATGATATACTGCATGGCTGAAGGACCCAGACAGAAATATTTCAATTAACTGTCTTTAGTTATTTGAAGGATTATCACAGAAGAGGATTTATACTTATTCTCTACAGGTCCGGAAGGCAAAATTAAATAGAATTATAGGAAGTTGGATTTTTGGCTCAAAATGAGAAAATATATTCTCTCACATAAAGCTGTTTAATGGACTGCTTTGTGAAGCATGGAGTTCCTACTTTCTGAACATCTTATAAAAATAATGATTTCGTAATCCATTCAATAAGCAAGCATTTATAGTGTTTTGCTACTTTTTGTAGTGCAGTATCTTAGATATGGTGAATAAAATAATGAATGAAGAAGGACAGAAGTATTTATTAAGTGTTCACAGCAAGCCCAACCCTGTGCTAGATCCTTTCAAACACAGAACCTCATCTCAGTTCTCCCATATGAGTATCATATTACCACCTTTACTGCAAACTCTTATGTTGTAGCCAGAGCAATCTATAAAAAATATATATATATATATATATATATATATATATATATATATATACTGAAATATCCTTCTTAAAGACATGTAACCACTTCCCATTACCCCTAGTTGAACAGATAATACTTAACATGGCCCACAGGGATCTGGTCCCACCTCGATAGCTAAGTAGAGACTTAAATCCCAATGGTTTGCTGTCTACTAACTGTGTGACCTTCACAAGTGCCTAATTTTGGATGCAATAACTTCCTTAGCCATAAAAGACAGTAACCAGTAACGTAACCTATTGTGAAGATTAAATGAGGTCATGCATCATAGAACACTCCCTGGCACATAGGCATTCCATATTAAATACTGTCCATTATTAATCTTATTTGTTAGCCATCATATCCCAGAGCACCACACAGAGTGGCATATAGAAGATACTTATAATATATGATGAATGAATGAATGAGAAACTGAGATAGAGAAATTGACATAAATGGATTTTGGCTTCACACCCAGGTCTGTCAGAGCCAATAGACTATGTGCTTCTTCTTATACCCTGCTCTTAACTGAGAAAGGCAATAGCAAAACATATGGGGGTGCAGAAGAGAGGGCAATTAATTTGACTATGAGAATCAGTTAATCAGGGAGGTAATCTTGACAATTAGTGGGACATTACCAGACAGAAACAAAGTAATGGTGTTACTGAAAAACTTGCAAAGATATTAAGGTAGGAAAGTATTTGGGAAATCACAAATATTATTAGGCAAGTGGATCTAGGTTAAATGATTAAATAATAAAAGTCAATCATGGCTAAAATAGAGAAGAATCCACAGGCATAATAACACATGTGAATTCAATTCTGAAGAAAACTGAAAGTCATCAAAGGCACCATTCTAGCTGTCATGAGGGTTGTGTGTGTGTGTGTGTGTGTGTGTGTGTGTGTGTGTGTGTAACATTCTGGAAGAATTACATGGTTCACTAGACGCAAGCAATCATTTGAACTAACATTGAATTAAGTAGTCTGAGCAAGTTGTGATAAAGACTTCAACTCCAGGAAATGCACTGGGACCAAAAAACAGAAAAGAGAAGGCAAAACCAATTGTACCCCCCAAAAAATGATTGGATGAATTAACTCTAGTTCACGTAGAACATAGAATACTAGAGAGACATTAAAACAAGATGTAAAGACTATATAACTATGGAAAAGATATTCTTGTACTTAAACAAAAAGTATGCTTTGAAACTTTCATGCTATGAATTTTTTTTTAAATAAAAATTACATTTTGGAGGGAGTACTGGGGATTGAACCCAGGAGTGCCCTACCACCGAGATACACTCCAAATTCTTTTTATTTTTTACTGTGAGACAGGGTCTCACTAAGTTGCTGAGGCTAGTCTTGAATTTGCAATCCTCCTGCCTCAGTTTCTGAACTGCTGGGATTAGAGGCATGCCTAACTGTGCCTGGCAAAAATACATTTGTTGTTAATAAGTATTATATTTTGACCACCATACGAATTTATTTTTTAATGGAAGTATATGTCAAAATCTTGTTAGTCATCTCCTTTGGTTGGCAGAATTAGAATTGTATTTTAAATGCTATTTTCTACCTTTTGCTCTTTTCCCCCTAGCATTTCTCCAGTGAATATAAGATTCCATTGAAGAAAAGGTAAAACATGTTGAACAAAATAAATAAATAAGTAAAAGTAGGCACAAAATGTCAAAAGAATTTATGGGAAGTAGAGCCATTAAAC
This sequence comes from Tamias sibiricus, assembly GCA_025594165.1. NCBI lineage: Eukaryota > Metazoa > Chordata > Mammalia > Rodentia > Sciuridae > Tamias > Tamias sibiricus. Next base: position 87,954,672 of record CM046661.1, read on the forward strand.
TTGAAAACAGCAATGACCATCAGGAGGAAGAGGAAAGGGAAGACGCCACAGGGATTTCAGCAGGAACAGGAGGATATCACCCCATTGAGGAGGAGAGACAGAAGACCACAGTCAATCCCATCTCAAGGGGATGGCCGCAAGGGCTTTTATTTTGGTTAGCTCAGAAGAATGTGAATATCAGATCAGGTAGAAAGATAACTCCTGAGGAAATATTTAATAGTACCATATTTTATTAATGTAATGGACTGATTTAAGATTTAGTGAAGGCCCATCACTGGGAAAATAGCAGGAAAAGCTGCATTCTAATCCACTGATGTCCTTACTGCCTTCTGAGCTAGAAATACATCTTCTTTTGCTCTTAACTTTAATTCTTAACTATCCACAAAAATAGTAAGATGCCAAGGGCAAGTTAATTTATTGCAAAGAGTATAAAGTGTTACATCAAAGAAAAGTATCGATTTGAAAAGACACAGACAGAAATACATTTTCTTCATATCTACACTCACTTGAGTGTTGTTACAAAATTGGGCATTGTGATTTTTTGTTACCATTTATCTATATGTTAGTTTAAATTTACATCTCTATCCCTGACCTCTTACCCTATCACCAGTTTCATTTCTCTCACTATCTTCAGGACAATTACTTGGGCACTCTTTCTCTGAATCTATTATCGCCCCTTCCTAGCATGTTCTTCACCAACTATTCTCCTCATTACCACTTATCCTTGAGGTTGTCTGCTGTTTGTTAATATAGTCTAGCATTGTCTTCCTGATATGAGAAAAAAATCAACTATGTCTCAGTCATTTGTCCAAAATTTAATCTCATAGAATATGGGAAGCTGCTCCTTGTACAGTCTTCCATAGCTTAAGGACAAGCCAAGTATGACTTTAAAATGGTCTATTAATATCACTACTTAGTCACAGAGTTTTAATGCAAAATCTTTTAGAAAAATCTTTACTGCAGCTGATAGGAATATGTAACTTTTGCTGTTCTTAAAGATTTTAATGGATTTTTAATCTACTGATGGTAGGCTGTAAATTCAAGCTCAAAGGAAACACAAGTGCAACTCAATGGGAAGTTTTATTGGATTGCTTACAGAGAATTATAGTTATGATCAAAAGCTGAGAGTGAACAAAGGCTGAATGCCTCTCTACTCTTTTCAAGTGATTTGAATGCTTCATTTCTTCCTGTGCACCTCCTAAGTTAGAATTTAAACAAATAAGGCAAAAAGGCAGAGTTAGGTAGCACAGGAAGGAAGAAGGAAAAGCCAACTTTTAGAAACTCCAAAAGTGAAAAAGTGCTCCTTGAATAATCAATACTTTTAGAAATTTATACCTTGGCATTAGCAGCTTATCTGATGCATTTTCATTCTTTATAATTACAAATGATAAATCTATTATTATGCATAGACTGTATGGAGAAACAAAATTATCAAACAGTGAGTATCTATTCAATACTTAAAAGTGAAAAAAAGAAGATATTATTTCCAAAACTATGGTGATTAACATTTAGCACATAGAAATATGAAAAATGGAGTATAAATGGGAAAATCATCAGGAAATCAAGGTTGATGAAAAAAAAAAAAAAAAACAGAAGAAAGATGTGAACATAGGTAATGGACAACAATCAACGATAACATAGTTGACCAGCATCAAAGCCAAGGCCAAAGTTCCCAGGTCCTAAGTTTGAATGTCAATCAGCAGGCCATTCAGGGAGCTACTACCATTGCTGAGCAAGGAAGTAACAGAACCAAAACTGTGACTTAGTAACACTGATGCACTTGTACTGTATACAATGGCTTAGAGAAAGGAGAGCCTGGAGGTAGGGAGGTAGGGAAACAAAGTGCTGCCCATGAGAGGTAGCAATGACCCACATATTATCTTCTAATGACACAGATATGTAGTTATGGAAAGCTATTTCCAAAAATGTTTTGTTGCAAAATGAAATCCCATTAGCTTCAGTGATCATATTTGGCATGCATTCCACAAGAAACATTATCTATAAGGATAGAAATCCTAAATTGAATGTCTACTCTAAATCAACCACCATATCCCATCTCATTTTTGCTATAATAACTTCTTCCCACATGTGTATCAAAGCTTCCTCTCATTCAGAAGCAATTATTGGGAGCTATCTAAATAGTCTAGGCTTTGGAATGGCTGATAGGACCTGAACTCCTATGCTAGCATAGATATCTATTATAGCATAGATACTTGGCATCCAAAGTCTCTCACTATCTTCCCTCTGCTGAAATATGTGGGGGGGGGGGGGGGAAAGAGTATAACAAAGAGATATCTTCCTGTTCTCCAATATTTTGAAGGCCTAAAAGCCATGGACTCATCCATGAACCTTATTTGTCTTTAAATTCATTTACTTGAAATTCTGTGGAATTCTCCCCAAACGCCATGAGTGAGCTCTTTCTAACATTCAAGTAACATTATTCAGGATATGCAATCTTCAGTTGTGTTGTTAATTGGTAATTTCAAGTACCATCCCTAACAATGGCCCCGACAGGGGTGAATACTAATAGTGGATAGTCTCCAGAGAATCACTGCAATAGCAGTTCTCAAGTTTTAGCCAGGATGTCTCCTTTGAACATATAATTTCTCCTGAATAGAAGTCTAACTCTACCTTCAAAATGAGATCTTTGTAATCTAGAGAATGCAGCACTTCAAAATGTATTATTCCACAAATAGCTGTTTTTTTTAAGTCTACAGATTCTAATTCTCATCCTTAGTCTCCTCATTTCATTTTTCAAGTAAAGTAATATTGAACTTTCTTTCCTATTCACACATATATTATTTTTCATATAAAATTTTCATGAAGACTCTTATGTATATATGCTGTATAAAATCATGAAATCAAGTCACTGCTCAAATACTAAGACATACTGATGCAAATTCCAATACTGAAACACATTCCAATACTACACTAACCAATAGTACATACCCAACAGCTCTTCCAATAGGGCTAGAAGGGTTTCTACCAAAGAGAACCAAATGTGTGTTAATTCAAAAGAGGAAATTAAGCAATGATATATTATCTTGCAAGCCTTTGTTTCCTTTCAAGTAGGCAATGAAAAAATTTTTAAGCTAATAACTGTTCTAGTCATAATTTTTTTCATCAAAAGATGAAAACTTTTGCAGCATATCATGACCAAAACAGTCAACATTGAAAATGCAAAGTTGTACCTCAGTTTCAGGAAACCAGACAGCATTGTGAAAATGCAAAATTACCCAAGCTGAACTAGGAGAATTTACCAAAGAAAGAAGAGCCTTTGCTTTCATTTCCAAAGTCCAGGATGCCATTTGTAGATACATAAATACATGCAATTATATGGAGAAGACAGGGATTTTCTAGACTCTTACTCATAAAGTCTTATTAGGAAAAAGACACCAAAGAACTCATATGAAATTTCCCTCTGGGAAAATACTCTCTGTTGCCCTTTTACTATATAATTGAGAATGTGCCAAGATGGGAAAAAGGTGGCTTAGACACTCAAGTCCCAGTGACATTGTCAGTAACATCATGTGACACTCTAGACACTATCTGGTCTTTATGGTTCAGATTGTTTGGGGCCATTGCTGATAGCAATAGATTCTTAGATAGATAAGCTTTTTCTTTAATTGATTTGAGGACAATATTTTATACATCACCAAGAAAACTGCTCTGGCAATTAAGTTTTGACAAACTATGGACTTAAGATGCATCCTAATTTTATGTATTAAAATACGCTAAAATAGGGCTGGGGATATAGCTCAATTGGTAGAGTGCTTGTCTCACATGCACAAGGACCTGGGTTCAATCCCCAGCATCAAACGCACACATACAAAAAAAAATGTGAAAAAAAAATATGCTAAAATATATCACAAATCAAAGAGTTACAGTGTCACTTTCTTTACACAGATTATAGAAACTCCAAGTGAAAAAAACTGATGACCAGATGAAAACAGAAACAAGTGAGGTAGGAAAAACCCTTCCTTTGATTGAGATAAAAATGAAGAGAGAAGAGAATAAGGATCATGTTCTCAAGAACTTGTATAAATTCTCTTACTCTGCCTGCCTGAGTGAGATAGGCGGTAGCCATGAGAACAACTTAGAGCAAGAATGTCAAAGAAGCTGAAATTCATCTGAGTTGTTTCTTTGTCTGCCCCAAATCCTAGGCAGTCAGAATCTTGATTTTTAACACATTTTCGGCAACATAACATTCATGTTTTGCTCCCTTATTGAGTTGCGCTTAGTTTCCAGGACTTTTACTTCAGTTCCTCTGTCATCAGATTTTTAATCTTGGTTAAGAATTTAGTCTCCTGGGACAGTCTGCTGCTTCTACCAAGTCTCCCTAATCATGATCAAGGCCAGTTTATCAGTTTGATTGGTGCTGATTCCCTGATGAAGTTTCCAGTAACAATGCTCCACCCTGTTCCCTGGAACACCCCCCTACTGCCAACAGCAAGATAATCAGTGCCTCTCTGACATTTTCCTGCTGTGAGATGATCTGATGGCTTTGTTTATGAGTTTCCTTGTATGGCTAGGATCTACTCCCATGTCCTTGTGTGTGATTTTCTCCAATACTCAATTGTCAACCAAATGTAGTCCCAGTTACAATGAGCCCTCATTCTGTCAGGCAGAATTATTTTTAGCTGCCAAGAGATTACAGGGAAGGACTAAAGTCTTTCATTTATTTATCTGATATGCCATATATTTGGTAAAAAGATGGGTTGGAGGAAAGTAGAAGTATCCAGCATCAGGAGAACATTTCAGAGGTTGTGACACTGGGGAGATGGAAGCTCACTCATCCAGAACCCAGAACAGTTTTTGTCTGAAGCCAAGATTCCTGGAAAGCTGGAAGGAGTCATTTATAATTAAGGATTATATCTAAAACCAATCTGATGAAAGATATTGTTAGTGAGAAGGTACTATATTATGGCGAAATTTAGAATTTAGTTTACAAGGTAAAGTTTTTTTCCACCAGTTAGTTAAAAATGTTTACATGCATAGGTTTAATATATTAAGATCATCAATGAAAAGACTGAGACAGGGAAACTAAGCAACTCAGCCACTTGGAAAGGGTAGAGTTTGTAAGAGCCAGAATTAAACAACAGCTCCTGTGATTCATGGGCTTATGCTTTTCTTACATATACTACTGTTGCCAGGATTGCTTTTAAGATTAACAGATAAAATTTATGCTTGGGTTAGGACTAAATACTTTGAATTTTGTTTAACCTTTTTTTTTTTTTTGGTTGAACAAATAACAAAAATACTAAAAAAAAAAAAAAAAAATCGCCTTTAACCCAATATGAATATAATAGGATAAATATGTGGTACAATTTTTTTTGGACCATATGAAGTATCTTCTATAGCAATACATCCAATATAGTTCTTTTAATATGGTTGGCATCGAATAAATGTTGATTCAATAACATTTTATCTTTCTGTAGATTACAAAAAATGATCCTTAGTGAAATATGTAACTCAAAACATGGCCATCAAAATTATGACTTATCAAAATATTGCTCTTAAAATCAGAGATATATCCTTCTGCCTTATAAATCCAAATTTAAAGTGTTTATCAATGGGAAGAAAAGATTGACATTTAACATGGAAATGAACCATGTCATTCTTGGGTTCAAATGGAACTTTACCAGTTTTTAATTGTAAATGAACTCACACTCTGCTAGACTTCTGTGATCCCTCCTCATACCTAGCAACTGTCTTTCATTCATCTTCTCTACCCTCCAGAGTCTTCCTTCAAGGCAAAGTAACACAGGTGCTCCTGAACCCTATACCATAGATGAGATCATGTCTATGCCATTATCTGGCGTCCCTCCTGCCATTGTTTCATTTCACTTATTTCTTTATGTATGTCTCTGAAAGAAAAAAAAATTAAAGGAATACAGAGTAAAAGTATGAAACACATTATGAACATACACTAAAAGAATGTGCATTTAACAAAATTCAGTTCTGGTTTTAAAAAAGATTGAAAGCACACCACAGCTTAAAACCAAAGAAAGGTGCACACACAAAAATCTACAGCTCCATATAGCCAAGCAACGAAAACACTAAAAAATCCTCAAACAAACAAACAAACAAAAACAGAACCTGCAGGAAGACATTAGGAAGCAGAATGTAATTACCCGATTTGGAAACTGACCAGGACACTGTGGTTAAAATCCGTCTTGCTACAAAGGTTCTGAGGAATCTTTAATGACTACAAATAGTCAGGAACTCATGTCCACACCTCATCTGAAAGACGATGACAACCAGCAGTAAGTCCTCTGTGCCACTAACCCAGGAACTGGGGCCGATTCTGACCAAGAGAATAAAGGGCCACCTACAGAAATTGCAGCAACATTTGCTACCCTTGGCTGCTTTTGCAAAATAGTCTGCATGAAGCAACTTTCTTAAATATCTCAAGTATCACTGCCACATCTTAATGTAAATATGTAGTGATATCATTCCTCATTTCTAAAAAGAATTATAACCAATGTTTCTGCACTCTCCTTGAGTGGAAATTATTAAATGCCAGTCTTTGGCTAATTTTGAGTAATGAATATGCTGGTATCAGTGAGGCATGAGATGGCCATTGTTTAATCTATGTATGCTTACTATCAGGCTAACTTATTTTTGCCTTTTATATTTTTTAAGAAACTGACTCCAGTGCAGTAATTAAAATACATTATAGTCGTGCAAGTGAAATTTGGAAAACTGCCAACGTTTTCAAGAACTTATAATTTTCTTTTTCAGAGGAAAAAGTAGTTTTGACATCTTTGTGCAAAACAATCACTAACAGTTACTTACAATTTCAGGAAAATCACTGTTTTAATCATGACCTTTCAGCTGTCCTTGATTGAAAAAAAATTGGCCACCTACAGAAATAATTCTGTTGGGCCCTCATCTCTCTACTGATTGATGGCCTCATGTGGCTCTACATGTTCACAATTATAAATAAAACTATATAAATGTGGCAGAGCTTAGCTTCCCTCTAACTGGATAATAATAAAACAGTTCTAATTGACAATAAAAGGGATTTTCTTTAAGTGACATCTTTGCCATGTACCTGTATCAAAATCAAATGGTATATTTTTCTCTGATTAAATGTGTATTCTTTTGGTCACCATTCACTCCAACCATTAATTTAGCATCCATTGTGTAAAGGGCACAGTATTACACTCTGTTGGGGGTGATGAGATGTGGATAAAACAGCTTCTGAATTTAGAGAACCTATTATCTGATGCAGTATTCAACCAGCTAACATATAATAAAATATGGAACCCATATAGTCAATGTGGCTACGTCTGCATGTGTATGCATATGAATAAAAATTCGGTTTGGTTAAATATATTGCTATAAGAATATATACTTAGGAACAACATATCAACATATATTTGGATTTGTGTAAATACATGTATGTCACACCAGAAGTATTTTTATGAAAATATTTGAAGTCCTAACATGTTAGTACATGAGTTTTTCAATGGAAATGAAACAAAGCCTCATTCTACTTGTTAAAGATTTCCCACCTACTGTACAAGCAACAAAAATAGAACTGGCATTCAGGACTCCATTAGAAGTTTATTGAAGCTCTGTGAGATTTGAAAGCTTTTAGGAGTTCAGCATAAATCATTCAATACACCAAAAAAAAAAAAAAAAAAAAAAAGACTTAAAAAGATTTCCCCTTTGTATTCAATTTCTATGAGTGATCTCCAATTTACAGCCTTATGCTCGACCCAGAAATTGAATTAATCAATACAATTATCTTTTAGAAATCCCTTTTGTCAACTGCAGTAGTTTGTGGACAAGAAAGGAAGATTGAGAATTCTTGAATTGTAAGCTGGGTGGTAAGATTCAGCAATACTGAAGGACTGACATTAGAAATGGGTACAGTACAGGCTCTGATGCTGTTTTGAAGGATTACAAAAATTAAGTAATCCTTTTCCCAAAACCAAAAATCAATTATCCACTAATTGTAGCTTAAAATAAACTATTTCGCAGAAAACAATACTGGAAAAATATTTATAGGATCAATTTTTGATCCAAATAATATATAGAAATCACATTTACAATGACATTATAAAATAACTTTGTTCAAAAGGAGAGTAACATTGAGTTAATACTTCTGTTCATTATCATACTGTAAAGTACCTTATTGAAATAACCTTATTGAAATATTTATAGATCATGGATACTATTGAAAAACATTATATGGAAATCTATACCAAGTCATTTATTTTGAATAAATTAACTTGCACTTTTAGAAATCATCAAATTATTCATAATAACCAATTTTTAAAATTTCAACTCACTCTGTTTCTGAAAAATTTTAATAATGTTCCAAGGTAATGACTTTACCATACAAAGCAGAGGGAGGTGATACAATTCCTCAGCTACTTTAGGCCCCAAGAATACTTTCACATGAAATGGTCAAGTAATTAGAACAAAAATTTTTTTTTAAATATTAATTAGTCTTGTAATGCATATTTCCTTTGTTCATGTAACAATCTTTTATAAATTTAAAATTAAAAATAGAGAAGATCCCAATATACCTACCTACCTACCTCATTAAAAAACAGTTATTCAATTAAAGAAGGAAGTTTGGGACCTAAGTGACTCAAAGAGCATGTCTATCTAGTCTATACCCACTGATTGCCCAAATCTCCTCTTATGGAACTAAGTCAAATTTGACAAGAATACATAGAATTAATGCACTTAACAAGTCTAAAAATTCATGCTAAGAAAGAATTAAACTAACCAACAACCTCAATCAACTAGAAAAGGCACTGATGTTAAGGATTTATAACCTAATACTCCTAAGAAATATCCTCGAACACATATGGTTTTTCTACTTGCTTATATATTCTGCATACATAAAGCTATTAATAAGTATTTATTTGGTTTGTGCCCAGATTTGTGCTACCTGCTGTGAAGCACATGGTCCTTATACACAAAGCATTTGAAAATTAATTTTTGATCCAAATAATATATAGAAATCACATTTACAATGGCATGATAAAATAACTTTGTAGAAAAGGAGAGTAACATTGAGTTAATATTCCTATTTATCATACTGTAAAGTACCTTTTTGAAATAACAATCCATGGAAAGTGTTATTTAACAACATTTTCTAAATGGAGAAACAGGTTGTAGAGAAGATAAAGGTACGTTTTTATTTAAAAAGGGTTCTATAATGTAAAGAACCCACACACTTTATATTTTACTACAGTATTCAACCAATCCTTTCCCTCTCTCATGGCTTAAATGCTGCCCTCTGCTTTATATGCAAACATTAGGATACAAAGAAATAAATAACTTATTGGAATTTTAGTCTGTTGAAGTTGAAAACACACTGCTTCTTACAAAAAATATTCTGATTAGCAATTGTGGTTTAAGTGTAAGGACTTTTCCACTTGGATAATGATTATTTTATTGTCAAGAATGTGGAATGTGATTTTGGAATGTGATTGCTATTGGAATGTGATTGCTACAGTTTGAATCTTTTTTAAAAATTAATTTGGTTTTTATTTGTTCTTTTTAGTTATACATGACAGTAGAATATATTTTGACATATCCTATATACATGGAGTATAACTTCCATTCATGTGGTTGTGCATGATGTGGAGTTACACTGGTGTGTATTCCTATATGAACACAGGAAAGTTATGTCCAATTCATTCTACTGCCTTTCCTGTTTTCACCCCCCACACGTCCATCCCCTCCCTTCCCTTCATAGCCCTTTGTCTCATCCAATGAACTTCTATTCTTCTCTCTTCCCCTCATTATTGGGTGTTAGCATCCGCACATCAGAGAGAACATTCAACCTTTGGTTTGGGGGGATTGGTTTATTTCTACAGTTTGAATCTTAAACATCACCAGAAGGTCCATGTATTAAATGCTTGGTCCCCAGATTGGTGCCAATGGGAACTGGTGGAACCTTAAAGAGGTGCAGCCAAGGTACTAGGGTTGTGGCTCAGTGGTAGAGTGCTTGCCTAACAAATATGAGGCCCTGGGTTCAATCCTCAGCACCACATATAAGTAAACAAATAAAATAAAGGCATTGTGTCCATATACAACTAAAAATTATATTAAAAAAAAAAAAAAAAGAGATGGAGCCTAGTGGAAGATCTCCAGTTCACTGGATGTTGAAGTGGATAGTGAGATCCTAAGCTCCTCCCCCTTTTTCTCTTGGTTTGTTGGCCATGTGCTGAGGGGTTTTTCTCCTCTGTGCACTCTCCTACAGCTCACAGCTGTCTGGCACCCCTACCAGAGAACTAAAAGCAATAGGTCTTCCTGAGGATGGAATGGAACCTCCAAAACTATGAGACAAAACAAACCTCTTCATCAGTTTATTACCTTGGGTATCTTACAATAGCAGAAGATGACTGGCACAGTGGTACACACACTACAACCCCATTTTCACAAAATACAGACACAATCTGTAGTTGTTTATCTAGCTCGCTCTACTTGTCAGTTTTTTGGGGGGTTTCTTCAAGCCCTTATTTTGGACATTAACAAAAACTCCTAAATCCATGTGAACTCATCTTTTCTACTCACCATTGGGACCTCAGCATAAGGATGTATGAAATAATACCACAATATGTTCATGTCCTCATTCCAGGTATAGCCTTTAGCATTTGGGTCCCAAGGAACCAGGGGGAATAATCCTGTGCTTTGACATATGGAAAATCACTGTTGTCACGAAAAATTTTGCATGTTTTTGGCACTTCTGATTTAAAGAGAAGGAAGGTTCCTAGGAGGAAGAGACCTTAAATGCTCATTCAGTCACCCTGAACTCTGACTCTCACAGGGCAAATCCATAGTGGAGAAGCTGGGGTGAGATGGGAATAAGAGAAAGCCTATTATATTAAGGCTTGAAGTTAAAAGAGGTCTTTTGGCCTGCTGCCTTCATGGCATTCAGTGAAACAGCAGCCTGATGACATCCAAGGCAAACTGAAATAGGGAGAGAAGAATGCAGCCATGCCTGCACAGAGGGTCAAGGTCAGAGAAGCAGTGCTGTCCCCTCTTCACTCCAATGCTATGAGTTAGTGGTGGGACAGTGCTGATGGTCTGATGAACTCCCACTGAGGACTGTGGTGAGGGGATTCGGACCTGAGCCCCAGCATGGCTGCTATGACTGAGGTCATGCAAGATTCCAGCAGGGACAAATGCTCATGACCGGAGACTTTGCCAGGATTATGTTACAACTCGTCTGCCCCAGTGCAAGATAGGTGAGGGCTGAAAAGTAGACAGCACTTCTCACCTTCCCTCTCATCCTTGAGCAGTTAAGCATATCAATATCGACGTTCCAACACCAAAATGTCGGAGTAATTACTTCCTGACCCACAATTAAAGCATGCTGCAATTTTCAGTCATAACAGCCAATTCTCTCTGAGTCATACATTGAACCAATTAAACTCAGAATCTCTATGTCTGAACGGATGACTTCTAATGAAAAGGGTGAAAGCTCCTGCCCTGCACATCCAATCATATCTCTGTTTGGTAAATCAGGGGGAGAAGTTCAACTGAATGGCTTGGAAAAGAGCCCATCCCAGCAGATTGTGCTGGGTAGAAAAATAACACTAGTCTGTCTAGGTAAGATCAGTGCCAATGGTTCCAACTAAAATTAGAAAAAAGGAGACAGTACCTTGGCTCATGCTTATGTTGGAGACAAGACTCTAACTCCTGCTAAAGCCAAATGATGGCAATTCAATTCCTGCCTGCCAGTTGCAAATCCCTACACTACCACTGCTGCACTATTGAAAGACACTTGCAATCCAGTGCATCTAACAAGAGAGGTGATTCCTTAGATTAGTCACTTTGTGGGTTTACAGCTCAAGTGCTAGTAATTCAAAGGTCATGCATTTTTTTTTCCCTAAGAGGTCATTTCTAAACTATAAGCAGATAGCTGAGAAAAAAAATCAATAGAACATTTTTAATTTAAGATTGAGAAAGGATATTATGCATTTATTAATTTTAGAATGTAAAACCCAAAACACCAACAAAACCCAAGGAATAAATGACCCCACTCCTTTCACAAAACATCATCCAAAGACCCACAACACTTCTCCTGCATTTCAACAAATACAGTTTTGCTCTAATCTCATATGTGTCTTGAGGCACCATGCCACAGTGGAAAGAAAACTGGGCCAGGAATCAGGAAATCTGGGTACTTTTTCTGGCTCTGTCACTTATTAACTATATAAAATGACATAAAATTTAACCTCTCTAGGCTTTGGTTTCTTGTCTACGAAATCAGTGACTTAGATAAGCATTATCCCAGGTTTTAGATTCTGCATTGCTCCATCATTAGTGATTTAACTTTAAATTGGGTATGATGTTTTGCACACATATTGAGTGCAAGCCTTTCATAAATTCTGGGTATGGAAGTCAAATATACATACATATATTAAGGACAAGGGACTCTGACTCTCTGATTCTAATAATCAAGAATTAATTTTTTGAAATATTTGATCCACTCAGTCATAGCATTGCAAATGCTCCCAGATATGAGCAATATTCAGATGTCTTTGCAAATCCTAAAACCTTTTGGGCAAAACCATATAAAAGCTCTGGCATCATTCAAATTATTCTTCGGAGGAAAGCGTGCACTGTTTCTTCACAGAAGGAATGCTTCACCAATGTCCCTGAGTAATCCAGGTGCTGGATGAGACAATACACTCAGAAGGTTCACCCCAAGTTCTCTGCCATATTTAAAAAATATCTTCATTCTACCTAGGTAAGGTAATTTTACTATTGCCCCTATCTCAACCCCTGAGGTTCTCAAACAATCCACAGAATTTTATTCAAATCACCCTTATGCTCAAATTGCCAGTTGGTGTTTCAGTGGAATGACAAAACTGGTTGCTACTCAATCCTTTGGATTCAATCTTCTCCACTGGTACCCTACCGGAGAACTGGACCTCCAGGCTACCTGGTTAGCACTGTACTATCAGAGAACCATCTGCATGAAAGATAATTCAGAACCCCATCAATGAGATAACCTCTCCCCTGTCTGCTGGCTGCTGGAGTTATGGTTTTATTTCTGGTGCTAACTCTGTGATTCTGGGCAAGTCCCACAATTTCTCTGTTAAATGCTATTGATACTGACACTTCTTGAGTACGTGCACTGTAAAAATTATATATTACCACGTCTGGCGAAATGTTTCCACTCCATATTGTGCACTAGTATGGAAAGAAAAATTTATATTTTATCCAATTTTAAGTCTCAGACCCCTTGAAAAACTGATGAATTCAGTTAATTTGTGTCCTTCCCTTTGGGGGGGGAAGTACAACTGAATAATCTTATACACAGAAATTTCATGTAATTTTAGGGTGTTCCCTGACACTGGAAGGAGGTTCATGAACTAAACTCAAGTGAACATCATGGTCTACAATACAAATCCTTTGTCTATAACTTACTAGTGTATGAATTTGTATTCTGAATATGAGTTTCCTCATCTATAAAAAGACATGTAAAATACAGGTAATCTGAGTTTCCTTATCTATAAAATATAGGTGAATCTCTGTGCCTACATCTGATAACTACTCTGAACGTGAAAGTTTTTGCCATTAATTGATTTGAAACAGGTTTGTGGTACAAAGAACCCTGTGCAACTCAAAATTGCTATTGATCCTTTACCCTCGTCCTTTAATGTTGTCAGAAAGTACTAATGAATGCTATCCCCACATCACTGGTTCCATCAAGCTTTGGGAGGTGTGAATCCTGACCTTGCTTCTAACTTCATCTGGTTCTAAGACTGACTGTGCCCCTTACTTCCTAGAAAGCTTCTGTTTGATTACTAATCTCGTTACACATGGCCATGAAGTCAACACTTTAGCTCTGCTTTCCCTCTATGGAAATATATATATTTTTTAACTTGGGGTTTTACATTAACTAGGATACACTTGGTCCTTCGTTGGCACTAAATCTTGATTTTCCCATGAGTGACTCTTAAAGCTATTGTTTTTGGACTCCATACACCACATCCCTGCTCTCCTCCATTGGTGTGAATAATTAGAAACCATCTTGCTATGATACTGATTCCTATTTTATTGGAAAATAGACTAGGAAAATGTAAAAGTATAGTAAGTACCCTCAAGGCTTACACAGTGTGTGACAGAGTCAGTTAACAGAATAAGACCCAGTTCACAATGGTATGTATCTGCCACTCTATTACAATATTTTCTTTCTTCCTAAAGTCTAGAGATGGCATCTTCATGTATATAAGAAACTATCTCCTTTATGATAATATGGATAATACATGCATATATCTTACTTAAGGCATACATTTTAATTTTTACTTTTCAATTTAACATTGCATTTTGCAATAATTTCAGACTTAACAAAAATTTTCAAAAATAGTATAAAGAGCTCCCACATATCCTTCGCCCAGCTTCCCCTCACATTAACATCTTACAGATCAAAGCCAAGGAATCCATGTTGGTACCATACTATTAGCTGATCTAAAACTCTTGCTGAATTTTTGGCAATTGTCCTACTGATGTCCTTTTCCTGGATCATATTTCATTGTCATCTTAGTCTCTTTCCATCTGGGACAATTGTTTAGTCTTTCTTTGTTTCTTATGACCTTTACAATTTTTAAGAGTACTATCCAGTTATTTGTAGTATGTCCTTCAATTTAGGTTGTCTGCTAGTTCTCATGCAAATTTATGTTATGAATTTTTAATAAAAACATGACAGATATTACTTTTTATTCCTTTCTCGTGGATTATCTGAGAGACACATGATGCTGATATATCTTATTACTGGTAATGTTAACTTTGATCATGTTTTAGCTTGTGTCTGCTAGGTTCTCTTATGAAGTTACTACTTTTCCTTTTGTAACTAGTAATTATTTTCAGAGGAGATATTTTGACATTATGTAAATATATTTATCATATTTTATCTACTAATTTAGCATTCATTTGATGATTCTTACCTGAAACAATTATTACTGTAGTAGTAAATCAAATGGTAATTTTGTATTTCCATCTTTTCTTCTATATTTATAAAGTGGTATTTTACTATTTAAAAATAGCTTTCCTTTATCCCTCATTTGTTCATTTTTTATAATACTATAGACTGTATTGAATATAATCCATTACTAGCATTATTTTCTTGCTCAAATGTCCCAGATTTGGCAATTGGGAACCACTTCAAGTTGGCTCCTGTGTTCCTTCAACATGTTTCTATCAGTTTTTATGTCCTTCCTTTCTTTTTGGCACCACAAGATGTTCCAGCTTCTGAGCACGTACTCTTCTGGCTCAAGCCTTGGAATCATCCATTTCTACAAGGATTCTCATTTTTTTTTTTTTTATTGGTGAATGGTATTTAGAAACCAAGATCTAGGTACCAGGTATGCTCATCATATTGGGGTATAATTGCTTCTAAGCCCTCTCAAAAGATAAAATTAGAAATATATAAATGCGTACACAAGTAGCCCTATTTCTTTATTGGTGAATCGGTATGTGTGTGATATATACATTTTTTTCTTATTAGATATCTCAGATTCCAATCCAATATTGTAGGATTCACTCTACTCATTTTCCCTCCTTGAACAGTTAGAAACATGACTCTCATTTTCTTCAACCCCAGGATACACTGGAAGCACTTTGAGAAATACTATATCTCACCCCTGTATAAAACAGAATTGTTAACTCATATTTTATGAGAAACAAATATTCTAATTACAGCGAAACAGTCCTTTTTGTTTGTTTGTTTTTCTTTAATCTAGAATCAAAAGTCCAAACACTGGTAAAGTTACTTGGGTTGCTTCTTGTTTTCCTCACTTCTTTCCTTTGTAGTTTCTATGAATACAGTGAAGTTTGTGTATATGTGTATGCATGAGTGTGTAACTCACACGGGGCTCTCTAAACACTCCAGTTCATTTTATCTATTTTTTGATTATGAAAAACATTTACACAGTTTTAAAAATCAGAACTAAGCAAAAAACAAGCCACACATACAGTTAATTGTGACTCTCCATCATCTTTCCTACCTTATTCTCATTCTCTCCATTCCCATTTACTAGACCCAACCCTTGCCATCATCAGCTTCATGAAATAGTTTATTCTTTTTTGACTCTGTAAACAGATACATGTGTGTATTTATCATATGTATGTGTATATATATGTATGCATATATGTGTATATATTTTTCACTTTTTTTTCACTTAGCCATATAGCCCTAAAATCATTAAATCTGTTCTGTTTTTTTTTTTTTTTTTTCTCACTGCTTGCAAAAATGCCATAATGTATTCAGCTACTCTTCTCAACAAGAAGATTGAGGTAGTTCTTAATATTTTACAATTATAAATAATGCCAAAAACAAATAACCTAGGGCATATAATTTTCATCTTGTTGAATATGTGTCTTCAGGATAAGTTCCAAGCAGTAGGATTATTGGCAAAGGGTTAAGTGTACATGCAGATTGTTAGATATCACCAATTCTTCTCCAAAAACTTATACCAGTTTATATTCCAATAGCAATGTATGAAAAAAAAGTCTATGTTTTTAACTCTCCCCCAAATTATTTTAGCAGAGATTCCAAGCACCCATTGAGTGGTTAATTAATATTTACCTCCTCTCATGGCCTATAGATGTTGTCTAACCATATACACTAACAATATAGGGAAAACTTACATAAATGTGAAGGGAAAAGAAATAACAAGGATCTGAGAAAAACACTCTTAGAAGAAAATTAGTTGGCTTCTGTTACAGCAGCTCAGAATGAAAATATATAGCTTAGTGTCTTTTACAGTTTAACAAGAAGATTCTATAGTAATTTTTCCCATGGCCAAGATTAAGCTGTACTTTCTTTCTGTCCCCAAGATCCTCACCTATTTTACAGCAAGTGGCATGAAGGAACTTCAATCATCTACTTACATATCTGTCTTACATTAGACTTTTTAATTTTGAAGTGTCAGTCATATATTAATCAACAAATTTATCTCAACTCCCAGCACAATGCCCAACACATAGCTTTCTCTGATAGAATTTCCTTAATGACTTAAGATGAAAATGAACATTTTCTGAGTACCAGACACCATCCCAAAAGTTTTCCATGTATCATTTCTTTTCACCTTCATAACAATCACATGAGGTTGGTTGTTTTATTATCTCTATTTTGCAGCCAAGGAAACAAAAGGTTAGAGAAGGCAAACTTCTTGCCTAAGCTAATAGACTACTAAAAAAAAAAAAAAAAAAAAAAAAAAAAAAAAAGAATTGGGATAAGAGTGTAATTTGAACTGAAGACCACCTCATCCCAAAGTGCATGCCACCACTTTGTTCCCCACCTAATGGTAGTGGGAAATAGGAACCTTCCTGACAGAACTTGCATCATCCTGGTGTATGTAGGCAAGTTCTCTCAGTGCCTAAGGTAAGGCCAGAGTGAATTCTATATTTAGGATTTCATGCTAATGTGTCACTTTTAAGAAAGAAAGAAAAGGTAGTGTTTTAATGGTTTCCAAATAAAAGCTTTCTGAGTTTTTTTTTTTTTTTTTTTTTTTTTTTTTTTACCATTTGGCAAACCAAACCTTGGCTCTTCTGATACACGCACACATTTATTATACCCTAGTGACTGTGGTTTACGTACAAGCATCCTATTAAAAGAGTTTCTAAAAGACCAAAATGTGATTTCCTTTCTGACAGCAAAAGAAAAATAAAAAGATGTTCTTTGCCCTCCTGTTCTAATCTGTGTTTGGAAGTCAAGTCTGCAGTTCCCAGAACTCTACCACCAGCTTGTTACATTTCTATAAGTCTGTCCAAAAATACAACACTATTCACCCAAAAATGTAATATTAGCTGTATAACACATGCACACGATACCTGGATCCATTTTGCCCTCATTTTGTATATAAGTGAAAATAAATCACTGCTTTAACTCTTAGAAATGACAATATCACATTATTTAGATAAGTGCCACCAAATCATTATTGAAATTCTGATAGCATTTGCCTTACTGGTAAAAGAAAATTACCTGTAATGCATAGTTTAAAATAATTACTTTTAAACAAAAGCTTCTTTTCTACATTGCTTATTTATCTTTTGAGACCAACTCAGCAGTGCTATGTATTTTATTAAAATTGCCTTCAGACTGCTAATGGCAGGGCGTCTGTTAGCATAGGAAAAGTGATGGCAGTTTGACTCCTATTCCTAATATTGGGAGTTAGTCCAGACACTTAAGAGCCAGAACTCTGCTGTGCATTTGACTATGTTATCAACACTTTACTTGCTAATGATACTAGTGACAGCATTTCAATATGATGGGTCAGACTTAAATAGGAAAGCTTATAATTGTGCTTACAGAACCAAAGAAATCCCTCCTTTCAACCCCCACCCCCCAAATCCCTTTTATCAACATATCAGTTGGTGTTAAGCTTCATGACTGGGAATTATTTGGTAAGCTTCTGCTCAATATTTTTTTCCTTCTCCACCTTCCACCTTGAATGGGGAGTCTCCATGAGCACCTGATATCTACCCGTTCAGAAAATGACAACTGAAAGGTTTCCTGTGGAGCAACCGTGTGCCAACTACCCAGCAGAAGGTCATGCTGATGACTTCCCTGTGGCTTTTATTTTCCCCATGGAAATCCACAGCCAGGGCTGACTGCTTGCCAAATATGCTGAGTGCCACAAACCAGCAGCGCTAAGAACCCCCCATCCTTCTTGATGGGAAGCAGTAAGCAACTGTGCTGAACACCTGTGTCAGCTCCTGTTCCTGGGCACACCTCAGGCAAGCTCTCATGAAGCATTCAGGGATGGGGCTCCCCTCTTCTAACTTGCACTTCTGTCCAAAAACTTCTCAGTAGTCATATGACAGTAGTTATGTCTGGCAGATCTTTGTAACATCACTGTGTTTAACTACTGTTAAAGAGGATGATTCAAATGATGCATGAGTTAGATATTTTACTACAAGCATCTAAAGGAAACCACAATAGTGAGTCTTTGCTATTATTGTATGAGTAAAGGCAGTACTTTCTACCACTTCCTTTTTAGACCCATTCCAAACAACTTGAGGAAGAGGAGGCTTAGTCTGATTTGTGGATGGCAGGATTCCATAGACAAGATCAAAGTCAGTCTTTTTCCAGTAACAAACAGAATAATATGCCAAGTTGAACCCATGCAAATGTTATTCAAAAATGAGATGGAGGAACTGTTAGGCAATATAATAGAGTTCTTTCAATTAACAATAAGAATATATTTATGGATGAATGAATACAAAAATGATTTTCAATATGAAGTCATTTTATTGAAAAAAATAATTTCAAAAAAGTTCCATAATCTAGGAATGATTACATTTTAGTGAGCCAATAAAGCCTGTGTGTTTAGTGCTTACTGTTCACAGGCCACTCTGGAAGCCCTGTGCAGAAATTAGAAATAAATAAATCAATGAATAAACCAGAGCCTACTATAGGACCAGATGGTTTGTAAAGCAGCAGAACCACAATCCAAACTTCAGTTTCTTTTCTTTTCACTATTCCACATAATCTTCTTCCAAAGTCCACATGACATTCAGACCCCTGGTCTTTCAGAGCACTCCCTCAGCATGGATTACCCTTTTTTCACTATGGAGGAAACGTTCACCAGCAAGTTTAAATTCATATAGCTCTATCCTCAGTTCCATGCCAGGTTCCAGCAACAAAGACCTGGAGTATTTCCTTAATATGTTAACACTGGTACCTCAAATGTAAAGACTCTCAAAACAATTCATTCCTGTGTCCAAAACTGAATAAATAAATGCTACTTTTTTGATTTATTTACCTGTGAATGGCATGGCCTTTAATTCAATTACTTGGGATTGAAAATCATCCCTTATCACTCTTCAAAATCATCAACCCTATTGAGTCCATCTTCAAATTTTGCTCATATCTATCCCACATGTTAACACCTTAGCCCTGACATTTTTGCCAATTTGCTTATGATTGGTCTCCCATCTTCCTTTTTTATAGTCTCTCTCCTTTCATCAACCTCATGTTAACATCACATTAAGTAATTAATTTCATGCATAGCCCTAATCACCACTTCATTTTTCCAAAACAAATATTTTAAGCGGCTTCCCAAGTTTTGTTGAATTAAGGCAAACATTTAACATAGAGATTCAAAATCCTCTCTGTGCTTTGCCCAGTTTACAGTCGCTATGCTCCTTTTGTATTCCTTCAACAGAATCCAAACTTATTCAAACCCGATGAGGCTCTCAAGAAACTAGAACCTTAAATTCATACTTGACAATCTTCCCAGTGTCCACATCTCTGATGAGCAAAATCACATTCTGAAAGGCTCAACTCAAACACTAGCTCATTTATGAAACTTTCTCTTTTCTATAAACCCTGAGTTCAACACCTTTTACCTGTGTAGTCCTTTTGTACCCTTTATGAGAATGTATGTCACATTATGATCATTTGGTTACAGCTCTTTAAACCAAATTTATTTGGTACATCCTATGAGCAAAAACAGTTTGAAAAGTATATTAGGAAGACACACTCATCTTCACTGAAGAGAAAAAGGAACTGAGTCTTTCAAAACAAAGTGGGTTTGGTGGGGAATCATTCATACAGTTGAAGGACACTGAGAACCCCCCAAAAAAATAATGACTAAAAAGTACCATTACATTTAGGGAGATGGAGGTGACTGATGACCCGAGCAATATTTGGTCTGATATAAGCTGAGGAAGAGTATAAAGGAGAATAAGATGAAAAGAGCCATTACTGAATAAAGAAGTAAGATTAGAAAAAAGGTTTTCAGTTATTCAAAATGGAGAAATTGAATATATTTAAATATTGAAGTTCCCAGACAAGAAGGAGAAGTTGAAAAAGGTAGAAAGGAGAATGAGTTTCCTGAATGGCCTGAAGAAGTAGGATTAAGCGTGGGTGGAAGGACTGGTGCTCGTGAGACATGGAGAATCTTCATAGAGATCTGAGGCAGATTGGTCTAGAATCACTCCAGACTCAGGGCAATTTTCAGTGTGTGTGAAGTAGAAGTTAGCATAACCTCTCCAAAAGATAATGTCATAAAACACTTTATTTATTTTTTACATTCTTAGTCTAACATTAAAAGTATTTTTCATCCATTCATCTATTGAGGGACACCTAGGTTGGTTCCATAGTCTAGCTATTGTGAATTGAGCTCCTATAAACATTGATGTGACTGTGTCACTATAATATGCTGATTTTAAGCCCTTTGGGTATAAACCAAGGAGTGGGATAGCTGGGTCAAAAGGTGGTTCCATTCCCAGTTTTCTGAGGAATCTTCATAACGGCTTTCTATAGTGGTTACACTAATTTGCAGTGCCACCAGCAATGTATGAGTGTACCTTTTACCCCACATCCTCACCAACATTTATTGTTGCCTGTATTCTTGATGATTGCCATTCTGACAAGAGTGAGATGAAATCTTAGAGTAGTTTTGGATTTGTATTTCTCTAATTCCTAGAGATGTTGAACACTTTTTCATATATTTGTTGATCAATCGTATTTCTTCTTCTGTGAAATGTCTGTTCAACTTGTACACTTTGAAAAATGAGAAATTATATCCCATCTATGTATGATATATCATAGTGCATAAATGCATTCTACTTTCATGTATAACTAATTAAAACAAATAAAAAATTAATAAAAAGAGTATTTTTTATTCCTATGACCAATAAGGGAAGAATTTAGAATAGACAAGAATTTTCTGGAAAATGATACTAAATATTCATAAAAAGAGAAGTGCATGTGTATATGTGTGTACATGTGTGTGTATATATCTATATGAAATATATAATTTTCCATAGAAATCTATAGAAATAGAAATGCATAATAATTTCCAATAATAGAAACTGAGACTCATACAATCTAGCTAAAACTTTAATAATAAGTTTCTAACATACAGATTTAAATTTTTTGAAAACAATTTTAATAAAGTTCTCTGGTAGTTTAAAACTGCTGAGACAAGACTGCTTAAAGAAGCAACTTTCACATTCCAAATTCCAGTTTTACTACTTTGATTCATCACACAATAGGAATGATAATGGTGCAAATGAGAACTCTTCTTCCTAAGTATCAGTAATATCTTCTCTAAGCTCATGACTTTTTCTGAAAATAAAGATGGACATTGTCCTCTGTGACTATGAAACAGTGCCCTTATTTTATCATTTGTATTATAAACAGTCACCCCTAATATATACAATTCCTTATTCAACCAATTTCTATTCCTTACCTGTGGAAATAATGGCTTAACAAATGTTAAGGAAATGCAGAGATGAGAATAACACTGCTCATTTGGTATATTCAGTCATTTGGTAACAAACACAGGGCCCAAGTCACCCAGCTGGAAAGTTTCAGAGCTGCTTCCAGAATATATGCTCTCTAATTCCTACTAAATTATTTGTTGTTGTTGTTTTTAAACTACTCGATGTTTCCTCCTAACAAATAATCTATGGATTATGTGATAATTATAATAAAAACATAATTTTAAAGTCTTTCTTTGCAAATAAAAGATAAGTTTCCAAACCAGTTTGTGGATTTAGCACAAAGCTATATAGTTTTGGTTGACATTATAAATGGCAAACAAATGAGAAATTCAGCTGAGCAAAGCAATTCATCAGATGCACACAATTTTTAAATATATATAATTACCATTAATACCCCTATTATGAAACAAGTTATTATTAAAAGCTAAATAATTTTAAAAATTTAAAACTGCTGTATACAACCTGTAGGTCAGAAAAATGCTTAAAACACGTGAGTTAGCATGCCTCTCATCTGCTAATATCCCTTTAATTCTAAGCAAGAGTCCATCTTAGGTAGAATAATATTCAAGTCCCCACCATGGTCTACCAGCCTCTTCGTGGAGGCACATCACTGTTCCCAGGTTCATCTCCCACCTGTCTGTTCCTCACTCTCTTCCAGCCTCTACTGTCCTTGTCATTTCTTCAACACTGCAATCTCACACCTCACACTTGCTCTTCTCATTAAATGAGCCTCTTTTCCCCCCTTTATCTAAAAGGGTCCCTCTCTCACTCCATTCATCAGAGATGCCTTCCTTCAATAGTGTATCTGAAATAGTCTCCCTGTATTCTTTATTTACCATGCTTTCTTTTCTTCTTTTTTTATTGTATTTATCCACAGTGACATTTATATCAAAATCTTCACTTTATTCTTTCTTTCACTGGAATTAAATCCCTACAAGAGTAGAACTTTCCTCATGTGAATAAATGAATTAATGAATAATCATCATTTTGTCTAGGAAACTTATTCAAGAAATGACATTAGAAAAAAATTTAAAACTCTTAATTTCCTTCAAATATCAGTACAATCCAAAGCAAAACATTAGAATCAATTATATTCTTTATGCAATTATAAATTGATGAAGGTGGCAAATAAGAAGGTGCTTGTGTATGCATGCAAAATGTGGTGTACAGAACAGTTTGCATTCCATGATCATAAGAATAATATAGTTGGCCTGCATCACATCAAGAACCAATTTAGCAGTTACTAGAGTTTCCTGTGACACTGGATGGCAATTTAGGTGTGTAGAATAAGTGGACTGGACTGAGGCTCTTTCTACCTCTTCAGACTATAGTGATCCATGAGATGTTTTTCTCCTCCTTGATTTTGTTTCCACACATGAAAATCTCAAACAACAACTATACTTAAGGGCAATATTTACATATCAGCTGAATGCCAAGCACCCTTACCACTTTTGGCTTCAGTTATTTGGTTTTAATGTTTTGTTCAGTGGTATTTGTAAACTGAAAAATTTGGGATGCTTATTATCAGAAAACTCTTTATGAAAGTATCACTCAGAAGTGGTTCTCAACTCTGCAAGAATCAGCGCAGACCTACTTAAAAACCTAGTTGCATGGGAAAATCATTTTGAACAGTTCTTTTTTTTCCAAATTTCTTACCTATTTGAAGAGTAGACTTGAGCACACGTACTGCATCAAGCTATACTTGAAGTTATATTTCCTTTAGTTAAAGGGTAATATTCTGTCAAGGTACATGCCAACAAAATGTGTCTCATCCCTGATGCTAATGCTTAAAAGCAACAAAAACTGGGGAGCATCCATGGAGAAGAGTTTTAAAACCACTTTCCATTTAAGTGAGTCATTTTACATGAAGTCCAGTCAGACTGAAGGACAAAGGCACTGATCTCTCTGTGAGGAAAGCTGTAAAACCCACAGGTAGTTTCTCAATAGGATACCTGGATGTGGAGGAGCTGAGACAAACTTTGGGGAGTTACCAAAGTGGTAATGCTGGAGAATAGCAGAGAGGAAGAGATCCCCGAGTCTTCTGTAAGTAGCCAGGCAACAGTATTGAGAGTTGTAATCATTGTTTAAGACAACAGAGAGAACCAGGAGATAAATGAAAAGTCATCATCCACACTCCAGGCATTACCCAGGGCAAAGGGCAACATGGCATCCACTCGCTGAGGAGAGCTGCCATCTTCCCCCAATAACTTGCTCCTGGGAGACCCTTCGACTACCAGGTCTGTGTATACAGAAACTGTCTCTTTTAAATAAGCCTTATTTTATACATGATGGTTAACATTCAACAGCTAAAATTGTTGTTCACAAACAGATGGACTTCAAAGAGTGTCAAGAGCTTTTAGAGGCGAACCTGAATGCAAAGAATACAGCAGAAGAAAAAAAAAAAAAAAAAAAGGAAACTTCGTTTTAACCCCAAGTGCCCTCCCACTGCAATCACATCATTATGGACAGTTGATATATTTTAAGAATTTGATTGTGGGAAATTCATCAAACAGTCTTCAATTTAAAGCAGCTTATATAAGAATTAACAGAAATCAAGATATCTATATGTATATTATTAGGTTAGAATTTTTCTTCTATTTTCAAAGTTTATTTAAATAATTTTACATATTTAAATCCTAAAAAGAGGATACCAAAGGCTGGACTTATAAGAGTGTGAGCTACATTTTGTAAAACTCCGGGCATCCCAAGTAAACACATATAAGAAACACAACTTGTAAGAGATTTAAGAACTGTAGAATTTATGCCAAAATAAAGTTCAACTAATAAAATGCCAATGTTCTGACCTGTTGGGTCTTCCAGTCCAATCTCTCCCACTCCTGGTGTCCTTGGTATTATCTATTTCTTGCAATGCTAAAAAAAAAAAAAAAAAAGAAGTGAGGAATACTAAAATCAATCCAAAATTTTCCAGTGAAAAAATTAAACATCACAAAGTGAACTGAAGATTTTTACTACAAAAATGAGAAGAAATATTAATTTCACCACAAAATGGTTTGTTTAGTAGACTAGATTCATTGCCATACAGCGTCACTCATAGACTGTGCCAGTTAGTGGTTGATGAATGAATAACCAAATAACAACAAAAAGCAAACATTCATTTACTTATTTTCTTGAATATTTTTATTTGTTCTTCCTACATATACATGACAGTACAGTGTATTTTGACATATTATACATACATGGAGTATATAACTTATTCTAATTAGAATCCCATTCTTATGGTTGTAAAACCAAACATTTATTAATGACATTTCAAACTATAGTGAGAGTTGAAATATAAAAATATGAGCTAGATAATCTGAATTCATAGCAACTAAATCATTTTAATTTTTTTATATTATTGAGTCATGTGCATGTCTCTGTATATACATGTATGCACTCACACATGTATGTTGATCCTGTGCTTAATTTTATCGAGTTAGTCAATTATAACCATTGTTATAGTCCATGATAGTCAACTTGAAATTATTCTTAAAATACAGAATTATTATAGCTACAATAGGGAACACATTCTAATGAGCACTAAAATTTATTAAATGCATATCTACTTGCATTTAGCAAAGCACAATGTTAAGTTGTACTAGGATGCTAGGCATAAGAACAAACAGTTCAAACTCCTTGGATAATTTTAGGTTGAAAACAACACTAGCCAAAAAGCAAAATAAAAACAGAAACACCATATTTATGTTCAGTAATTTTTCATCAGATGTAGATTTCATCGTCATGAAAATAGAATTTAGTCATTGGTCCCATAAAGAAAAGCTAAGTGTCTTTGAAATTTTAGCTAACTTCTTGAAGGTATATTATTTCCAATAGGAATGATAGTTGTCTAAGTTTATTGTGATTCCAAAAAATCCAAAATATTTTCAACATATATAATTTTTTATTATTTTATTATTTATTTGTGAATGTACAATAATTATTGTCAGGCCAAGTTCATCTGTTAGTCTTCACTTTTTAAGCTTTTCCCCTAAGACTAGATCCCATGATTTCAAGAGTTTAAGCATTTATTAATGGTATTTGGAATCAAATAGGCTTATCAAATTTGAGCAAATAATAATAAACATAGTTTTTTGGCCCAAAGATGGTCCTATATTATCAACCAGATTACATGTTCAGTATTTTTAAAAATACTTAAAAATGATACTTTTAAGTGATAGAATGCCACTTCTTAGATACTTGTGTAGCACACTAAACTGCACATGGTTTTATAGGAATCTAGGACCAGGCAACTAGTATGACTTCTGATCATTAACTCTTATAAGACTTTTCATTTCAAAAAGCCTCAATAATTTGGTGATTTCTTGAGTGCCTAAGTTGTTTTAAGGTACATAAAAGGGTACAAAGAATTACATACCATAACCAAGTAGTATTATCCCAGGGATGCAATGTTGGTTTAATATCTAAATATCAAATAATATAATACCCAATAAAGGATACATTCATACAATCATCTTAATTAATTCTGACAAACATTTGATCAAATCCAACATCCTCGCTTCATAAAAATGATTGACACAAGCAGCCAGAGAAAGAAAATTCCTCAACCTATTAAAAAGCCTTATGAAAAACCCAATGATATTATTTAATAGTAAAAGGCTGACTGCTTTCCCCCAGACCAGGAACAAGACAAGGATGCCTGATGGAACCACTTCTAGTCAACACTGTGCTAGAGGTCTCAGTCAGGTTCACTTGAAACGAAAGAAAGTAAAAGTCATTAAGATTCTTGAAGGAAGAAGTAAAACCACCTCTATTTGTAGACAACATATTTTTATACAGAAATCCTTATACTCACCAAAACACTGTAATAACTAATGACCAAGTTCAGTATGGTTGAGAGTACTTGATCAATATGCAAACAATATCTGTATTTCTATATGCCAGCAATGAACATTCTGAAAATGAAGTCAAGAAAACAATTCCATCTATAATAACACAGAAAAGAATATAATACTTAGATATAAATTTAATAACAGGAATAAAATACTTATAAATTATAAACTAAAAGCAGTACTGAAAAATGTTTAAAAAATACCTTAATAATGAAAAGAAATTCCATATTCAAGGATCAGAAAACTTAATAATGCTAAAATGAAAATTCCCCCCAATTTATCTACAGACTTAACACAATCCCTTATCAAAATCCCAGCTGTGGTGTGTGTGTGTGTGTGTGTGTGTGTGTGTGTGTGTGTGTATTTGTTTTGCAGAAACTGAAAAGTTTATCCTAAAATTTTTAAGAAAATTCAAGGGATTCAAAATTGCAAAAACAATCCTGAAACAGAAGAAAAAAATAGAGGATGCATCATTTTCAACTTTGAAATTTACAGCAAAGCTACAGAAATCAAAACAGTGTGGTACTAGTATAAGTATACACATATACACAGAATTAAGAGAACAGAAAGTGACTACATATTTATGGTCAATTAACTTCTGATAAGGTTGCCAAGACAAATGCAAGGAAAAAAGAATAGTTGTAGTATGATGGTAAAAAAAAAAAAACAAAAATTCATGTTTGTCCTTGGTTTCTAGAAGAAAGCTTCCAAAATCCTTATAATTCCCTGATAGGTTAGTCTTTGTTATGCTAATTTGGCAACTCCAGGTAGGGCCCCTGGATAGCTTCAGCACCTTGGATATTAACAGACAAACAAAGAAAAAAACAAAACAAAACATGGGATTAGAGGGCTGGGACCAGGCTCTGTTGTGTACACCTATAATCCCAGGGACTCTGGGTGGGGTTGGGGGGCAACTGGGAGGTTGAGGCAGGAGGATTGCAAGTTCAAAACCAGCCTCAGCAATTTAGGAAGGCTCTAAACACTTTATTGCAACTCTGTCTCAAAACAAAAAATAAAAGGGCTGGAGATATGTTTCAGTGGTTAAGCACCCCTGGGTTCAATCTCCAGTACAAAAAAAAAAAAAAAAAAAAAGAGGGCTGGAATGTTCAGTCCCTCCCATCTCAAATCTTTGTAATTTATAAAATAATTATCAAGCAAACAGTCAAAGCCCAATAATGCTAGTCTGTTTCAAAGAAATTCTAAGTAGTACAAGTAAAAAGATTTTTAAGTGTGGTCTTGTTCCTTCAGATAATGAATAAAATGCCATATTTTCTCTATAAAGAATTTGTAATTCTGGCTATCCCAGGATCCCTGCTGCAGTGTTTATGTGTGACTATTGGAAAGTTACTTAATGTCCATTTCCTTGTCTCTTAAATGGAGGACAGAATAACAAACAGAATACTTACTAAAATTAAATTTCTTATTGCATGTCATGTCCAAGACTGCCCATCATAAATGTGAGATCATTCTATTATTCTTATAATTTTTCATGCTAAAGAAAGAACATATACAGGTATTCTAATTAAATTTTAGAAGGTACACACATAAGGGAAGATAGTTTTGTACATATGTGGGCAAATCCAGGGCTTTTCCTTTTGTATCTCATAGAAGCCAGCATAATTCTGGTGCCTTTGGGGTAGGTGAGAATGAAGCAGCAGCTCTTCCAAAGGAAAAGTGGTATGGTAGAGGTGTGGGGTTCCCTTTCAAGAAGAGTGGTAAGAAATGCTGAGAGACAGAACTATTCTCTCCCTATATGAACTATGTAAACAGGGATAGTCTTTGCTATAATTGAGATATTATAATTTAACTAAACTCAAATATGTTAAACAACAGAGTGATTTATGTAAATTTATAACTCTTTAATAAAATAAAAAGTATTTAAGTTCAGCTTGTAGCCTTCCTTACCTTTCATATCTGACTGACCATTAAATCATGCCTGCCTGATGGCTTAATTACTTATAAACTGTGGCCCCTCCTACTCTCCACTTCCACAGCTCTGGCCCTGCCCAAGGCTCTTGTTCTTCTCTTACCTTGACTATCATGACTATTATAGGCATGCCCTTTCTCCTTACCCAGTCTCCTTGCTCCAGGCTTGAACCCAATATGATAAGCCACATGAGCACATTGACATTCTTCTCTGTTTCCTCTTCCTCAAGACTCAACAAAATTCTACTTTCTCAGTAAAGCCTCCTCTCTCCAAGGCATACAGAGGAACTTCCCACATCAATGTAGATTAGCAAATGGATGGAAACGTTCAATTATGAATTATGTTAAATTAACACACATTTTTATTATAATATCAGATGCTGGAAAGGTATATTGAAAAGGGACCTCTCACATATGGCTGGAGGAAGATCCAAAGAGTTTAAATTTTAAAAATATATATGTTGGTCATATATACAAGCAAATGTACGTGTTCATATGTAATTTCATTTTTGAGATACATACAGGTAAAGGAAAGCAGTATGGAGATTCCTAGGAAAACTTGGAATGGAACTACCATTTGACCCAGCTATCCCACTCCTTGGTCTATACCCAAAGGACTTAAAAACAGCTTACTGTAGGGACACAGCCACATCAATGTTTATAGCCACACAATTCACAATAGCTAGATTGTGGAAACAACCCAATGCCCATCAATAGATAAATGGATAGGGAAACTTTGGTATATATATATATATATATATATATATATATATATATATATACACAATGGAACACTACTCAGCACTAAAAGAGAATAAAATTATGGCATTTGCAGGTAAATAGATGGAGTTGAAGAAAATAATACTAAGTGAAGTCAGCCAATCCCAGAAAACCAAAGGTCGATTGATTCCTTTGCTATGATGATACTGAATTATAGTGGCAAGGGAGGGAGAAATGAGAGGAATGAAGGAATATTAAATAAAACAAAGGGGAGGGAGGGGAGAGGGAAAGGGGACAGAAATAATGGCAGAAGGAGTTGGACATCAATATACTAAGTGCATGTATAAAAGCTCAAATGGTATGAAAATACTTTGTGTAAAACCAATGACTTGGAAAACTGTGTTCTTTATATGTATTATGAAAGGAATTGCACTCTGCAAGCATGTATAACAAATTAAATTTAAAAAATAAGAATAACTTAGGTACAACCATATTCATCTCAAAATTATTAATAATATATAAAAGGAATAGGTTGAAAATGGCTAACAACAGGGCATTAGAGAAATAAATAATAATTTTTCTACTAATGTGCCAAGAAAAATGAGGCTTAGTAATAAGCAGAGCACAAATTAGAACAGAGAGTCCTGTGAATCCCTTGTCCAAAAGTTCCTAAATGCTAATTTTGCTCTAAAACATCAATGTTCCAAAATATTACTTTTGGTTAATAGGCAGAGAATCTGTAATTTATATAATCAACAAATATATATAATATAGAAATGATTCAAAGGATGAATACCCAAGTGTTACAATGTTAATTTTAGAACTATAGGAATTTCCTACTTTCTTCTTTTGCTAATCTCCATTTTCTAAATATTTTTCCAATAAATTATATCTTTTATTATAATAAAAGGTTACAAGATATATGCACAAATTATATGCTATTACTGAAGTGCTGCAAAAACTAAATTAAGTTTTGTAAAGGATTTGAGTGGATACCTGGTACCCTAATCAGAACCTCGACTCCCCCTACACTCTCCCCTACTGGAGCACCCTGTCTAGACCTATTTCCTATGTGTTGTCAAAAGTCTTTTTAAAATCCTATGTACTGGACATTTTATCTGTACTGGCTTTTTATTTCACAATCATCCTATAAAGTGAATGTTATTAATGCAACTTAACAAATTGTCCATGTAGTGAGCAGGTGGCTGAGCTAGGATTTTTGTGTGTGTGTATGCTAGGGATAGAACCAAGGGGCACTTAACCACTGAGCTACATCCCTACCCCTTCTTTTATTTTTTATTTTGAGACAGAGTCTCACCAAGTTGTTAAGGGTAGCTTTAAACTCTCGATCCTCCTGCCTTAGCCTCCCTAGCAGCTGGGATTACAGGTATGTGCCACTGCACCTGGCCAGAGCTGGGATTTTTACCCAGAACTGCTTAACTTCAAAATCAATTTTCCTTCCAATATATCCCATAGAACTCTTCAACATATGCCTATGTATCATTTCCACATTTTGCTTTCTAGTGTAATATAATAAAGTTAATTGTTACTACTATGAAAATGAGCTGCTCAGGGCACAGTAAAGAAACAATGAGAAATGAAGTCCTCTCTTACCCCATCTGTCACTACTCCTCCTCCATTTTCTTTTATCTTACATATAGCACTTAACATTTTGAAAACTAGTTTGTTTTATGTCTTTGCCTATTTTGTCCATTGCTTTACCTCTAGCACCTAAAACATAGCCTGAATTAAAAAAGAAGTTGAATACTTAAAATAAAAATGTATTTGTGAAAAAAAAAGTGCAAATCCTTCTCTTTACTACTAAATCTACTAGATCCTCAGCTTAAAAATATGTACTTAAGACAGGAGGATTGTGAGTTCAAAGCCAGCCTCCGCAAAAGCGAGGTGCTAAGCAACTAGGTGAGACTCTGTCTCTAAATAAAATACAAAATAGGGCTAGGGAAGTGGCTCAGTGATTGAGTGCCCCTGAGTTCAATCCCTGGTACCTCTCAAAAAAAATAAAATAAATAAAATAAAATAAAATCTGTACTTCTTCCTTAGAAGTAGTTACTTCAGATGCTTACTGAGAATCTAGCATATCCCAGATACTGTTCTAAGCAATGTGATCACAGCAAGGAAGAAAACAGACAAAAATCTCTCATGATGGTGAGTAAAGAAAGGCAAGAATATAATACAAAGTGTTAGATAGCAATAACTACTTTGAAAACAAACAAAACGACTTTTGGTTAGATCCCTGAAAGAAGAATCTGCAATTTTAAGTAGGGTAAAAGGGAAAGAAGACACCTGGGTGAGAAGGTGAGTGAGTAAGATGTATAAACTGAGAGACAAAATTTTCAGGCAAGGGAATAGCATGATGGCATGATTACCTTTTCAGAGTTGCTGCAGTATAATGAGTAATGGGAGAATAACAAGAAGTGAGTCTGGAAAGTTGGGGACACAGACTGTAAGAACTCGTGGGTCATTGTAAGGATGCAGGCTTTTGTACATAGGAAAATTAGAGGCCATTGTAAAGTCCTGAACAGAACTAGGAAACCACATGACCAGTTTTAATAGGTTCAGTATTTCTCAATGAGTTTGCTATTGGCATTTCAGGTGGGCCAACTCCTTTTGTTCCAACCATTCCAGGCAATCAGTTAGATTATCTGGAACTACAATAGCAGTGATGAATTCAGAATATATATATTTTTGGAGGAAATTTACCAATGGATTAGAGAGAGTTATGAGAAAGACACCTAGGGTGCCTCCTGGGTGTTTGGAGTGAACAGAGGATGGAGTTTCTATTCACTAAAATTGTGAAGGTCAAATATGAGTGGACTAGATTTGATGGGGGAAAGCAAGTATTCAGGTAAAGCTTATTAAGAACTGCTATGCAGGATCTGGGGGTTAAGTTCAGTGGGAAAATGTGTGTTTAGGATGCATGAGGCCACCAAACCAACAAACAAGCAAGCAAACAATACATCCTACTATGTGAAAGCAGATTTATCTATATTTTATTTCAGAATGTTGCAAATTGAGGTCATGGGCACGAGTTCTGAACTGAAGGATTTTTTAACATTGAACACTTTTAGGAGGGACTGTATTACAGAAATAAACATCAGATAAATAAGTGCACAGATATTACTGATAACTAATGGTAATCTATTGGCCCTTTTAAGCAACAGATTAAGAGAAATTATGCAATTAATTAGAAAAGTTTTTTTTTAAAAAAACATATGTAATCTAAAGGGAATATTCTAATCAAGAAGTTTCAAACAATAAATGGTATGTGGAAAGGCAGGCTTTTAGTTAAAATCACACCATGCTCATACTGCTTGGATAGACATCCCACCGTGAGAGCAGATGCAGTGTTGGGAAAACAGTGGGTGATACGACCGTCCTACAGCTCATACCAACTAAGCATCCCCA
The DNA here is from genome assembly GCA_025594165.1 of Tamias sibiricus. Taxonomy (NCBI): domain Eukaryota; kingdom Metazoa; phylum Chordata; class Mammalia; order Rodentia; family Sciuridae; genus Tamias; species Tamias sibiricus. The sequence goes on from CM046661.1 coordinate 87,987,818, forward strand.
CTTTCGACCGTGCAAAGTCAATTGGTCAATAGATGCAACCTTTTCTACATCCACGAGTAATTTAAGATTGGAGGAAAAGCCCTCTCCACATATTACTTAGACATACTCCCATGGGTAGAGCTGAGTCATTCTTCCATGGACAGAAGAAAATATTTGAATCATCAAAATAAACTAACTGATGTAAACATACAGTTTACAGTTGCTAGGAGGATGTGTCCATTTGCACTGCTGCTAGAAATTTTCTCCTAGTGGCAATGTTCTGCCTGCTCTTGTGAATACAGAGCAGCATTTTGAACAGTGACACTCATCCCCTAAACATGAGGCTTCCTCAAAAATGTGTTGAATAAACAAACTCAAAAAGTCAGAAGATCCTTATTATCTTTGAACCTGGATCACACTGGTGACCATTCTATCTCAATCTTTCCTATGAATATTCCCCTATTAGTAGGTACAGGTGAGATGTTTACATTGCAAAGAAGCCCCTGCACACAAACACTCATCACTTTGCTTCCTTTGGAAAATGGCCTCATTTTCCAGACAGACTTGGCCTATTGTCAGAGACCCTCTTTCTGTAGCATTAGTGGAGGAGACCTGGATATAATTCTTCAGTCAGGTTGCATCTCCAATCACCAGTTATCTAAAGGACTTAGGAGGTCTTTGCAAAGGTGGTCGCCTGCCCTACAGTGGGGAGGAATGAGATAAAGATGAAACCAGGATAGACAGATGCCCCACTGGCTTCCATTGTTGTTGCGCTGGAAGGACAGAGTGTGTCATAATGAATTACCATTAATTTGAGCCAGCAGTACTGTTAGATTGAGCCCAGCAACCCAGGATGACAAACAGCGCCTGCAAGATCATCTAATGAGGGGACAAGGCTGCTTCAGTCCTGCCGCTTCACTCAATTAGTGGACAAGGCTTTTAATGCCGCTCTGCGCAAGTAAAGCAATTTTGATTACTTAGAGCTAAGTCTCCATTTAGAATGTTTCAGAAGCTGAAACAGTTTTTTTTTTCTTTTAAAATATAATTTATCTAGAGAGTATTTGAATGGTAATAAGCTATTTTAAAGCCAATCACATTATTCCTTATTTTTGCTTAAGTAATACTGAAATATATTTTTTTAAAAGTTCAAATGATAAAATTTACTCTAGCAAATGAAATGTAAATAAGGTAGCAAATGATTAAGGATATTCTGAGGGTCTGTGTGTGTGTGCGTGCGTGTGTGCTCATGAGTGTATGCAGGCACTGTGTGTCTCTGTGCCAGAATTGCAGTTGGTGAATTTCACTTCATCAGCCAACATTATCAGGAGGGTTGCATATTTATTCTATAGATCCATATTTTTAAAAAATTCCAAATCTTGCCTACTTTGGCTGGGAGTACTTATATTTCAGAGTTTTGGATATAGGGAACTTATGTTTCTACTTCATCTTTTTCTTTACTATGTCACTGCATGAAGAAAAGTACAGATAAGTGCAGTAGTACAATTTTAATATCATGATCATTGACATATAACTAAAACATGACATGAACAGAGGCTATTCAGCCTCACATATTCCTTTTCTTGCCATTAGGAACACATAGGGTGCTCACTCTATACACAGCATTCTCCTAGTCCATCATCTAACTTTCTATCTATTCCGTGTGTTTAATTCACAGGCTGCTTGCCCTGTGTGAAATTCTTTGAAATTTTGCCTATTTAATTAGAAGGTCATAGATAAAAGGAAATATTCAAGTGTTAAACACACAGTAGGTGCCAATAAATTTTGGCTAAATCAAACATAAATTCTACACAGATAAGGAAGATCTACTTTACTATTACACACTCCTACCTCCTTCCCCTTTCCTTCCCTCAGGTGAAGGGGACTGTCAGAATCAAAAATTGAGAACATGAATCTACACCTGTATCTTTCCCATCACAAAAAATCAGCTTTCCTCCTAGTAATTTTTGAAGCCTGTTGTTCAGAGGTGGCCCAACACAATCCAATTTTTAAATGACACACACCATCATTTTATTTTTGACAAGTGCTTTAAGAATATGACCAGAGTTGTCCAAGGCAGAAGATAGGAGAAAGCTTTCAAACTTTGGGGACGCTGGAAAATCCATTCATTGAATAAAATTAACAATTTCCATCCAGAAGAATTTTCCCCCTTTTTCTGTAGTCATGTTCATTTTTTTAAAACAATTTAATAACTACTACCTTCTTGCTCCCAAAAAGGGTTAACTCCAAAAGCATGTTTTCCTCAGACAGCTAGTTGTATTAGTAAAAAAAAAAAAAAAAAAAAAAAAAAAAAAAAAAAAAAGGAACATTATTGACAGAGTTGGTGTAGTAAATAAAAATTAAAGGGAAAAAACAATATGGTTCATTAGGAAGCAAGTAATATTTCCTATAATGTGTTATGTTTTTAATAAATATAATGACTTAGAAATAGGCAACTAATTTGAACAGATTCTGTATTCCCTTCTCCCAAGATTATATGATAAGAAATCACATCACTGACTTAAATTATGATTGTAAAAATAGAGAAAACAATTAATAGTTCCATTTTATTCTTCTTTCTTGCCATAAGTAATCGTAAGAAAGAAGGAGATGAAATTCTTGTTAGTTACAGGAACAGAAGAAATATAAAATTTAAGGATTAAATTTGGCAGGTTATTACCAGTAATATATACAAATCAGTAGGAATCAATCTCTTAAATGCTTCTCTTACTTTACTTGTTTTGGTCCTTTAGTAGACTACTGGCCTGAAGTACCATCAATGATTACCATTTGGCTTTTTATCCATGATAATATTTAACATCAAATATACTGCCCCATTTTTGTTGGTAAAATTTAATTTTTTGTAGGTGTGTGTGTATGTGTATACATATGTATATATATATATATATATGTATATATACACACACATGCATATGTATATTATTTGCATGGTTCAAAAATAAAACTATATGTAAAGATAACAACTGTGGATTTAATTCCATTGTATTTCTTCTATTTATTCCCACCCACACATTAGACATAATCATTTTAATTAATTCTGGCCTATCCTTCCTGTATTTCTTTTTGTAAATATAACCAAATATACATATTTATTCTTATTTTCCCTTCTTTCTTATGCAAAAGATAGTACTATGTATGTATTCGTTGAAGTTTTCTTTCTTTCTTTCTTTCTTTTTTTTTCCATTTCCACCTAGCAATGTATCCTGGAAATATCTCCATGAAAAAAATTAGAGATATTTCTCACTACTTTTTATAACTCCATGATACTTCAATTTAGGGATACACTTTAATTTATTCAACAGGCTTTTATGCAAATGGGTATTTAGGTTATTTCCACTATTTTGCAATTGCAAATAATGTTACAATTAATAATCTGCATGAATATACCTTTTCTTTGTTGTTTTTGTTTTGTTTGCTTGTTTGTGGTGTTGGGGATGAACCTCGTGCCTAAAGAATCAAGACAAGCACTCAACCACTATGTTACATCCTCCGTCTTCCATGAGTATCTCTAAAGCTCATCATATAATCATCAGTAAACCACTAGTGGGTAAGAGGTTGCGTTCATCTGTAATATCAGCTGCCTCACATCTCTGATATAGGCAAAAAGCAGGATTGGGAAACCTGAATTACTACTTCTGCTTTCACTAGAGTTCACATTTATTCCTAGTTTTGAATATAGATCCATGTGTGCAGAGTATTTATACTCTTGATTGATAGCAATGGAGAGAATACATATTTTAAGAGTTTTCTAAACTTTTCTTCATTTCATAAGACATTTTTCAAACCCTCAATCTCAACCTACTGGAAGATCTGAAACCCTGAGAGAAATAAAAATATTCTCCTGGGCTGGGGTTGTGGCTCAGCAGTAGGGGCTCGCCTGGCACATGCGTGGCCCAGGTTTGATCCTCAGCACCATGTAAAAAATAAGTAAAGGCATTGTGTACAACTAACTAAATAAATAAATTTTTTTTTTTAAATATTCTCCTATCTAGAAATGTCTTGGTAGCTAGGAATAACTTTCAACATTCATCAAGTTTAGAGCTCATATTAGGGACTTTAAAACAGTAAATGAATGAATCTACGGAATCCAACAGAAGTCTGACCTAAAAGCTTAGGAAGAGCTTCCAGCAAATATAAACCTGAGTAGACCTTGGAAGTAGCCAGGTATGTTTAGCAATGAGTTTATTTCTACTCTTTTGAACATGCAACAGCCTATAGATAAGCCAAGGCCATTTTTCCTGCACTTGTTAAGCAACGGACAGGCAGGAAGCCTGGTTTGTGTCCCTTCCATGTCTCTTCTTCCTGGTTTCTTCCCTTCTATGGTTGTAACCCCTTTGTCAGCTTTCCTTTGCTGCAACAAATACCTGAGGTAATCAGTTTATAAAGAGAAAATGTCTGACTCACAGTTTTTAAAGTTTCAGCCGATGGTCAGTTGGCCCCACCACTTCAGGGTCTTTGGAGAGGCAGCACATAATGGTAGATACAAATGGCAACACTGTTCATCTCATGACCAGGAAGCAAAGAATAAGAGCAAGAGACCAGGCTCCCATAATCCCCTTTGAGGGCACAACCTCAATATCATAAAACCTGCCATTAGGCCCCAGGTCTTAAAATTTCCACTGCTTCCCATAGTGCTACCCTGGGACCAACCCTTTAACACATGGGTCTTTGCAGGACAGTGGACATCCAAATTGTAGCATAATCCTTGCAGGAATGATGACTAAGGCCTCTGAGCAAAGAGTAGAGGTAAACAGCAAACCCGGAGGAGTCTGTCAGCACCAAGAGGGTCCCTAGACAAGGCTAACTTGCTAATGGAAGGGATAAGAGGCTACTGGAGGAAGAAGGGAAGAGGAGAGAAAAAAGAGTAGGTTTTGTTAGGGTTTGCCAGAAATAAGTCTGAGAAATCTCTTTGGGACACAAGGAGGGAGGTAAAATTTACCTTTCCTTAGACTATTGTTGATTTTTCCCCTTAGTCTTGGAGTAGACTGAAAAAGATTTAATACTCAGAGGAAAGCTCTGAAAGTCTAATAAAGAGTATGAAATTGGTGAATGCTTTTGCACCAAGATTTGAATGATATTTAATACCTGGCTTCAAAAAATTCATTTGTATCATTTATAATACAAATATCTGATTCACCTGCGTTTATTTGGTAGAGGAAGAAACCCAGGGTGTGGATGGCCTCCTAAGCAGAACATCACTACTAATATGAGCATTTTGTTGTATTACCATCTGATTATCACATGCAGGGGATTAATCAAAGCACCTCACTGAAGATGGGAAAGATCTTGGCAAAGGGCAGATGATTCAGCACAGAATCTTCTGATGAGTACTGTCATTTCCAATTCTTTTTAAAAGTAGGTAGAGCATAACTGATAAATAAAATGCAAGTGTGTATTACATTTATTGATTAATAATCCACACGCTTCATTTTAAAGTTTCTATAGTCATAATCATCCATTTTCCCCAAAAATTGCCCTGTCACATAATAATATGTACATATACCAAGCACAAGCACATTTCATAGTGAAAAGGCATCCCAGAGAGATGAGGTGTGGATGGTGGTGAAGGGTGAATGTGGGGAGCCGAATGGGTACAGATGCCTCCCTGACAAAGAGAAGGGCATATGGCTTCCTTCCTCCCTGGCGAGCCTGGGTCTCAGAGAGAGCTCTAGATTTCCCTGTGATAAGCTCCTGCTTGTGAGCTCCACTGGGAAGATATTTTTGTATGCCACAGAAAACCAAGATGTTTGCATTCCCACCAATCCAGGGATAAGGCATTTTCCTCATGCAGACACAAAACATACAGTATATGAATGTTTAATGGAGGCTAAAACTGGGAGAGGAACAGAAAACAAGAACAGAGCAGGTTAAAAAAATATCTGGTTTCTCTCTATCAAAATACTAATTAAAATTCATGTTCATGGGGATGATTATACATATGTTTTTGAACTAAAAGTCTAACCTGGCACTATTTTTTGGCCTTATTTTTGTGACAACATTTTTGTCCATATGGCATGAACTGAATCATTTTACATCTTTTTTTAAGCTCTATGTGTTTTTCTTGTTGTCTATTCCCTCTTCTCCCACCACACACACACTGGCAGCCGCTACCAAGTTACCAAATGCCAACTCAACCCTGCAAGCTGGCTGCATGGAGCTATATAGTACTGGCATTTTCTTTTCTTTGCAGAAATATTCTCTCTGTATGTGTATGTCTGTCTCTGTCTGTCTGTATGCCTCTCTCTCTCTCTCTCTCTCTCTCTCTCTCTCTCTCACACACACACACACACACACACACACACACACACACACACACCACATACAGACCACTGAAGCACTCTGAATATTTCTCCTTCATTGTCCTAGTAATCTGTCCACTTCTCTGCCCGGTTCTGGTGTTTATAGCATGGCTACTGGCCTTCTGTGGAGGACCTCACCAGCCTTTCTGGTGCCTCACCCCAGCTTTCCTTCTCTATAGCACTCTGAGAATTAGTGGTTTGCTTAAGAACTGCTATAAATTAATGGCTAATTGAGTCCATGTAATTAGTTTAGTTACAGCAAAGTGCAAAAACCATGATTGAACAGTGTCTGTCCCCACCCCCAGCCCTTTGTAAGATCATAATAATCCATGTTCCTGCTCTTGCAGACAGGATAGTTCCTTATCTGCAGTGCAGCCACATGTCCTGACTGCTTGGGTCTTGGCTGGCACACATTTTGTACACGTGCTGCCTCCACCAGCATCAGGCACTGCTGAGTTTGTGTGGAAGGGCAGCAACTCCACCTAACAAATGTAACTTTAACAACAGTAAAACAACCTAATAGCTTAGCATGCCAGGGGGCTAATGTGGCGGGCCATTTACTGCTGCACTAAATAGCCCCGGTTTGATTCTCATTGCCAAGTGTCGAACTGAGAATTGCAAGGCAGGAGTAGCTCCTAATTCATTAGATAAAGGGGGGGTCATTGCTCATAGGGCTTGGGAGATGTGGAAAGATAAGAAATTGAACAAGCTATTCCCTTTTCAAATGCCATCAAAACCTGGGCTACCTGCAGTCAGAGAAAGCAGTCACTGAAACACAAGGGCTCTAGGTTCTTGGCACTCAGGTGCCAACTTCTAACTCATCATAAGTGTGCTTTATTCCACAATGTTCAGCTGGAAATAAGCTAGAGGAGGAAGGGATCCTCACACTGAGACCCGTTATTTATTATTTGTAAATCATATTGACACCTTTGGAACAAAAGCAACATCACAAGAAAAAAGTATGATTTAGCCCATGCTGTAAAATGAGCCACTACCGAGATGTCCCTGCCAGCTATGCTGCCTCATGAGCCCTGAAAAAGTTGCTATGGATAGTTGTGACCTGGCTAATAGGCTGGGCAGGAGAGAAACCACTAGCAATAAAAGGAGAACAAAATTCTTGTTAACATGGCTACATCTCATAATGTTGTCTGTCTTTCTTTTGCTTTTTTATTTCCACTGCTGGCAGTTATAAACTGTCCTGAATGGTCATTATAAGGTTATGTGGACAAAACAGTTCACCTATGTGTTTAATAGAAGAGAGAAATAATCAAAATGTCAAATGAGATCTCTAAAATGGGACATCTTTATTTCCTGAACATTAGCCCTAAAACAACTGATTTCTCTAATTCCTGCCATCACTCAGATTGGCCTTGAATTACCTCCCAATAGGCCTCCCATGTGCTTCTAGATGAGAGTGTGTAATGGGGGATCTGTTAATTAACTAGAAGCAAAGTTGCGCGGTGGGGATCAAACACTGGATACGTCCTAAAACTCCCACAGAGAAGATGAAATGCAGCGCAAACTTTAAAGACTTCCCGTCATTAGCTGAGACCTTGCTGCTCCTGGCCCAGACCCCTCCTGTTTCAGAGAACAATGAGGACAATGATGGCAGAAATGAAATAGTGCAGCCAGGAACAAAGGGACTGGCTATTTATCGGTAGAAAAAGAAAGAAAGGGGGAGGGGGAGAGAAAGGGAGAACTTTCTTTCTCTGTGCGTCCTATCTACTTTTAATTAATTTATGACTGCCAGGGAATTACACAGAGAACACACCCAGGCACAACTGTACCCTAAGCACAGGGTTAATACATGGAACATCTACTGTTTACTCCCAGGAAAAGTGTAACCCTCTGGAGTGAAAGGGTGACTGAGGAAGGAGAGAGGACAGGATGGAAGGAGTAACAAAGAACCAACCATGGGACTGAACTTTCACTCTGAGCATCAGGGTTCACACTGGAGGATGATCAAAACAAAAGAAAACAAAGCAACTCTGTCCCAAGAGGAACACAGCCTCTCAGATCAGTCCTCCATCACCAACAGGCAGGTACTGTGCCCCAAAACAAAGCTCAAATCTTGCAATTTTTCAGAGGTCTCCAGTTTATATTAGGTATAAATATACCTTAACAGTGAACCAAATAGTGAAAGTACATAGTTATGATAGTGACATTGTTCTTTCCTGTTTCTTGACAAATTAGAATAATTATTCTGAAAATACAACAAGCCAAGGAATAACAAATCCAAACTACTGAAGGACCTAGTCCTCATTGTGCATTCTCATTTTGTAGAATTTAAATCAGCAGCTTTTCTATATATCTAAAGTGCAAGGCTTCAAAAGGATTAGGAGAACACATTATTGAACCAAAGAGGTGGACAGAGAGAAGTTGTGTCCTTCCTGGCTGCATGTTGAATATCTTGCTTTGAGATGGACCAGCAGGATAAGGGGAGCCATTATTTAGAGGGGCCAATGGCTCTGCTCTTGTTCTCCAAGTGCTAGTTGAAAATGGCCACACTAGAGTTATTTTATTTTTATGGGCACATAGTAATTGTATATATTTATGGGTACAATCTGATGTTTCAATACATGCACACATTGAACAATGATCAATCCATCACCTTAAACATTTGTTATTTCTTTGTCATGAGAACATTAAAAATCTTCTCTGCTGCTATTTTGGAATATAAAATACATTACTCTGAAACACAGAGCAACACTGTGCTATGGAACACCAGAAATTACTCCTTCCATCCAACTATGACATTGAACCTGTTGACCCACCTCTCTGTATCCCAGCCTCTCTGTTACCTATCCCAGTTTCTAGAAATACTAAATTATTTTATTTTTAAAAGCTCAGGCACAAGACTCACTTTTCTGTTTTCAAATCATATGTTTAGAACCATCAGTGGAAATTCTGCAAATGGATAAAACAAGAAAATCTCTCAGGATTATGTTTTGTGACTGATTTACTTACTTCTCACCTATCAAATATGAAAGGTTTAGATTTTAATAAGCTCAACCACAAATTCAATTCTAGGGAAAAGAAAATCTTAAGCACATAGTTCAACCAACTAAAAATACTATATAATCAAAAGGGAGTTAGAGGTCAGAGGTTTGCCATTAGCCAGTTGTACAGTCTAACCATATTAAAAATAAACTCCACAATGAACTGAAAGGCACACTGCCAATTATTGAGAATCTTATCTAGTGTCTCTACACATAAACTCACAAAGAGTAAGGGAGTCTCCATACATTTTATGATTGATATGACTATGCCATCTACCAATGATAATATGGCAGAACAGCAGAGTGGCATGATAGGTTATGATTGAAAGCTTATAAAGTTACATTTCTGACATCTAAAAACCAAGTGTGTGTCTTAGAAAACATTATTTATTCTCCTTGGTCTAGTTTCCATGGGGATAATCCTTCTGATTACACCACAGAGCTGTTTTAGAGTGTCGAAATGATATAACATATGTCCAAGTATTAAAAAAAAACACCAATTTACTTTTAATTTGACTGTCCTATGCTGTTCCTAGAACAGTTCTAGATCCAAAATGAAAGGTATTTAGGACCCAAGAATCTACAACAGGGTTACCAACAACTTCTTTGGGATTTCATAATTCTCTTCAAACTTTCTGAACAAGTTTGTAAATCAATCTAGGAAAAATTACATTTTATCATCCATTCCAGATTGCTGCATTCTGCTTTTCATACATATTGTGTTTCTATTTGTTTCTAAGTACAACAATAGCTTATAAGCAAGATTACATCATCTTTTTCTAATGTAGTAATGGCTTACCTATTTTCTACTTCATTCAACAATTTTTATCTGTCTAGTTATGCAACATTTTAATTATGCAATATTCCCCAAATACTTAATCTTGTTTGCTAATTTTTCAATTTTTATGATAATTTGAAGATAACTCCAGAAATTTCCTTTGCAGTAAACAAGTTATATAGGTAGCAGCAAAGTCAAAATTACAAAGAAGAGTAAGTCAGTGCCACATTTATGGCAAAAAAAAAATTAAAGGGAAAATTCTTGATACAAAGAGAAAAATCTACTAGTACTTAATATTAATCCCTTCAGGATTTAGGTAACCAGAAATTTATAAAACAAATCTGTTCCTAAAAGAATAAAGAATCCCTGAAGGAAGAATCACTATCATTTAGAATATGACTGATAGAGACGTGTCCTAGGACAGAAAGGCAGGCCAAATATCACTAATTCTTGACTCTTAAGAATGACTAGATAAGAGTAAAACCTCCTGATTTAATTAATAATTCTCCTGGTGAAATATACTTTTACTAGGCAAAAACAGAACACTTGTCTTTGATGGCTCCTGTAATACCCTTGAGAAGTAGCAATATACCAGTTCTGGTATTCTATACAGCCTATGTAGTATTAAACATTTTTTAAAAGTATTCTCAAGTATTTATAAATCCATATAACATTCCTGCTTCTGACACAATTTTTGAATTTCAAAATCTCTGTCAATGCTGTGCCCACCCTCCCACTGGTGGCAAGCAGTGACAGAGATTCATACTCTTGGGCTCACCCTAGTCCTCACCAGTTCTGCTTGGCTCCTACATTCGGCTAAGTTTTTGACACCTGAAATTTCAGAGTAGGCTTCAGGGGAATGTAGTAGTAAAATATTCAGAATTTTTTTCTCAGAACACAGATTTCACAGCTGTTCCTCTTATGCCTAGCCTCATTACGAAAGACAAAGATGTGAAAACCAATAGAAAAATACAGGATAACCGTCACATGACAGAAATGAGTAAATGAATGATGTTTAAAATCAATGCAAAGAGAATGGGATAAGGATAAAAAATTCCTAACCAATATAATATAAGTAACAATGACAATAAATATAGTAAGAAAATTTAATCAACAGTAAAAATGATACGTTGTATACAATTAGGAAGACAAAACCAAAATGAAGAAAGCATACCACAAAAAAATCAGATTAATATGGTAAACAAACATTACATTAAAGAAATGGAGGTAAAATTTAAAGAACCGAGGAAGCCAAAGAATAATTGTGAAATGTGGTAAATGGAAAAAAGCTAAACTTAACTTGGTAATTTGGAGTCCAAAGTTTAACATTCCCTTGCATAAGCAAACTTTAATCTTTAAACTGAGTTAGCTTCTGAGAAGCAGCCCATCTCCCACAAGGTTGTCCTTCCAAACCTGGGTTTTCTTGAAGGGATCACCTAGTTGGTAAGGTTTGAAAGTTATCTAAATTTGGGACATTCAAAATAAGAGTGCAATAGATAGAACTGTCATCTTTGCTATTTGTTCCCATTTGGATATGGTGCAGCCAGCACAAGGAGGGCCTATATGCATATTTGGCATTAAATAACCAGATAGGTTTTTAAATAGATCCCTGGAAAGAACAAGCTGGAGAATATAAACATTCTTTTCCAATATGCTCAAGTACGAACAGATCAAAGATTGGAATTTATGTTAGGACTTTTATTTAGGAAAACGCACTCCAAAGAATAAAAGAAAGGCACATCTTGCTTTCCAAAGTATCCAGAACAATCTTCAGGGAAATTTTTCTTTGTTTCATGTGCTCTTGACTCATATCTAATTTTGGCTGTCCAAATCTAAGCATGGAAGCTGAGGCCAACTTCCTCATACTTCCTATTGTGCAGGGGCCGTTTCTGCCTACTGTTCTATAGTGTGTGCTCAGGAAACTGAAGATAATTTTAGTATTGATTCAAGGGGCCATGCCAAAGGACCTGTAATATTTGACCACATGATAAGGCAAATCTTTCACAAAATAACACTTGAGAATTTTTACAGTGTCCCAGGAATATGAAGAATTCCACACATCTGAGTTTCTGAAGTTACTGATACTCACCACAGAGGCAACATTAACACACACATACACACAAAATTCCAGTCAACAGAATACAGAGTTCTCTACAATATATCACATATTTACCTGCTGTTTTAGAGGAAAAGGGCTGAAGATAATAATCTATTTGATAACTTACAGTTATGATAAGGAATATTACAGTGATACTTGGAAAGATTAAGAAGATTTATACAGTTGCCAAATTCTCTATCAATGGTTCTAAACAGGGGTGGGAAAGGGTGGGTGGGCTGCCTCCAGGAGTCAAAGAAAATGTTGTCACTCCTGTAGTGGGGGGGTGAGAGGACAGTGCCACCACCCTCTAGTGGATACAAGTCAGGATGGCCTTTGACCACCTAAAAGTGCACAGGTCAACTCCTCCCCTGACTCACAACTGTTCCGCCCCTACCTCCCAAAAATTATCCAACCCAAAAGGTCAACAGTGCTGAGTATCAACCCCACAGTAGACCACACTATGTGGAATTTATCTGTTGTGCCGGCAGTACTTGCATGTGTTTTTTATGATCTGTTTTATGCTTTTTTTTGTTCTTTTTAACCTCCTCCTTCTGCAATGTCTCCCTCTAGATTCACATGGCCCCTCATCTTTCCAACTTGCTCCAGTATTCTGCTGTGGGCTTGGAAAACATTATTTTCAAGCTTCATACAACCATATAGCCTATGAAAGCTATCTGAGTAAAGCTTGGCAGTTCAGAGGCATAGATTAAATAATTTTATATTTTCTAAGCTTACTTTTGGTTCATATTTATTCCAGTTACTTAAGTATGCCAGACTTAAGTATCGGCAGAAGAATTTCTGGTTTATTCAAAACTAAAGAACCAACAAACAAATGTGAAACACATAAAACAAAACAATGGTAAACTACATTAATCTCTATTAATATAAGATTAATAATATCTTGAAAAGGCTGAACTCATATGTGTCTTCTACACCAAGTGATCAAATTACTATACCCAGATGAATCTCATAAACAAGACCTGGAAAAAGAAGGGCAGAATGTTTATCTTTTTACAGGAGTACCCTTAATTATGTGTGTTTAATTTTTTATGTATTTCATTATAACTTGAGATTCACACGGGTGTTTTCATATATTAATGATATGTAATTTTCATCTATAAGTTTGCATAGTCAAATTTGGCATTTTATGTATTCAAGATAAGATACAATTGAATTTTTTAAAAATAAGGCTACTTATATACATGACTTTAATTTAACCTAACATTAAGTAATTTAATCTAAGAATAGTTAAGTAACAGTGATTGTTCAGATGATGAAATTGGTGCTTGCTGTTCTTCTCATAGCTGTAGTCTGTGTCCCTAGCATTAAGAGGCACTGCTAGGAGATCCAATCCAATCAATTAATCAACCAAACCAACTACCCACTAATTTCATTAACTTTATGGCTAAAAGAGCTAGCACCTATAAGGTTAGAAAAAATTTAGAATTTTGACAGGAAAATTTTTGAATTCCAGATTGCTGCAGGCTAGCAGGGAAGACATTGGGCCAGGAGACACAAAGAACTCAATTCTGATTTTGATTGAATTCTGCCATCTTGATACTGAGTCTTTGATGGACTTGACATTCACAGGACTATTTGGTTATAGTTTCTTCATCTTCTAACTGCTTGAAAGGCAGTAGTAAAACCAGGAGAGGAATAAGCAAGAAGCAGAACTGAATAGGTTTCCAAAGCAGTTAACTGGCAACAGGACATTTATCAGGAAGTTTGACAGCCCTTCACCAGAGAGACTCTAGTCTGTGTTATGTAACTTACTCAGGTAAAATGTCCTGAGGGCACTGAAGCTGGTGAAAGTCATAAACAATGGGGAGTTTAATGAAAATTCAACCCCAGTCCCCCCCACCATAGGTCAGTATCTACAAATAATAATAATAATAATAATAATAATAAATAATGCAGATCCAGAATGATCAGCAATTCCTCTAGAAGCCTAAAACAGGGCATCGGTTGGGAAAGAAACTTCGTCAAAGTCTTGTGATCATCAATAGTACAAACATCTGTCAACTACAGTAGTATAAACAGCTGTCAAGGAACTGTTTATTTTCTTCAGAAATTGATGTAACAACTTCAGTATAGAACTCCTGGTTGCTTGTATGTTCTGATTTTATCAGAAGTTATTGAGTATGAGCAAATGTTTTAATTCCAGGTTTCCACTGAACATCTGAATAGTAGCTGCCCAGGGAAAAGATCTGTTAACCCTTTCTGAGACAGAATTCCCACAGCTGCCCTGGGTCCTGTTCATCCAAAGTTTGGGGCATTATTATACCAGGATGGCGTGAAAGTTGGTGTTTTTGTTTTGGGTTACTGGGGACTGAATGAGGCCATTGAGCTACATTCACAGCTCCTTACAATTTTTCTTTTAAAAAGCTGGCTAGTATACTGTGACGTGGAACAAAATAAACCTTAATTATCTGACTAACTTTAACTGGTCAATATCAAAGTGTCAATAAAGCCAATATAATATGTGTATATAAATTATGGGATGCTAATAATAAACATTCTAAAAGTCAGAAGTTAAAGTTTTGCAATTTCCTTCAAACCAACTTAGAATCTGAATAATGTAAAATCCAAGTCTAGAACTCTTTCTTAAATTTTTTTCATAAGTAAGCTGACAAGAAAAAAAAAATGTAAAAATTATTAAACATTTGAAATAGTCAAGTTTTATTCTTCAAAACATGAATAATGTACTTATATTCATTTTGACACTGAGTTCATACCACCCAATGACACTGAAGAGATACTGTATTATTTAATAATCTATTTCATATGTAAATTTTTGTTTAGATGGTTATCCAAAAAAGTCATTCTGAGTTAACTTTGCCTGTTATTTCCCAATAGCAAATTAAGCACAGGGGATGATCTAACAACTTACACATAATAATTAAAGTCAAATGATTTGAGAAAAGTTAGAAGTGTTTGTATTTCATTAAAAGAATCACTTTAGATTAAAATGATAATCAGAATGTATCAAAAAATAAGTTTATCTTAAATCTCATGTAGGATAACAAAGACAATGTAGGTATATATATTTAAATGAAAACAAAACATCTGTACATGTTTAAAATGAAGGAATGCTATTTGCCTCTTTTTTCAGACTTCCTTGTTTCTCACTTCTCTTCCATTCTTACTCGACATCTGCTGGGTTAGTGTTGTCACATATACACATTGTACTACTGAGGACTGTGGCAGTTTCTGAGAATGCAAAACAAAGTACCCAGGACTGGAAAATAATAGGATGACAAGCACTTCCTCATGGCCCTGGGGGACCCACTAAGTGACAGTAACTGAAATGCAATGTAGAGGTCCTCCTATAAGCAACCTCAGCTGGAAAGGAGCACAACCCCTGTGATCCTGAGTACCAAAAAGGGGGGGGGGGCAGGAAGTGGAAACTATTAACTTTTTTTTTTAGACCCTTTCTAGGACAAGAAAGAAAAAAATTAAGTGTACTTAATAGCCATGATACCAATACATAAATCTCTGGGAAAATGTAAAGTTCCTGGAAGAAGAAATTACAGATGAAGACACTTTCAGAGTAAAATAGTACACCTTTCCCAGGGTGGATAGTCAGGATGCAGGGGGAGGCCATGAAAAAGAGAGGGAAAGAAGCTAAGCTGTGTGTTAGGCCCTTGACAGAACAGTCCTGCTTGATATGTTATGTTACATGAACCCCCTTCTGAGCTCTCAATTTCTACATTCTTTTCAGTCCTCTTAGAGCCTATGTATTTTACATCATTCAAATCCCAAACTTAGCTTTATTCACAATAGGATTCTTATTCCCACTTTGCACATGGTATATGAAAACATACTCTGAAGTGGGACTTCTGCCCACACCTCACCTTTCAGGTCACAGTGGAAAGGCTTAATCACATGCCTGCTGCCTGTCCCCAATGTTGTTTCATTTCCCAATTGTTCACTGGCACATAGGCCACAAGAGCAAACAAAGCTTTGACAAATGAACAATTTGCTTTTTTATTTACAAGCATCTGTTGGTACATTAACTGTAACAGAAATAACCAAATTTCGGTCAGGGATGAAAGAAAAAGGTAAAAACCTTCAGAATCCCAACATGATCATTATTCAATATTGCACTTCAGTTATTGTTCAGAAGAGGTTCTGAGTGGAATAAAAATGGCAAGTGAATGACTCCACTCTACAGAAAGGGAGACTCCTACCACATAATCACTGCCATAATTGATAAAACTATTTATAAACGTTTAGAGTACAGATGCTGCAATGATAACTGACTGAAACAAAAAAGAAGACAGTTATCAAAGACAGTTCCAAATTTTCTCAGTGATGACAATAAAGTAAAACATAATGCCACAAAAATATCAAATGTGATCATTGGCAAAAGATCTAAGGTTTTATATTGTTGCCCCAACTGCATATTCTGATATTTTTTTCCCCCAGACTTAATCTCGGCCTGGTAAGCCTCATTTTTATAGGACTTCTGAAACTAGAAATCACTAGCATGGGGAGAGACTATTAAAGGCAGAGGTGTCTCCTATAAGCACAACATGTGAGCGGGTAATATTGTCTGGATTAGCAGCTTTACAGCCTAACTAAGCCCTGGAGCTACAATTATCTGGTTGCATTAAACTGAAATCACCTGAAAAACTTCACACTGAACAAGCCCTTGGAAATGTCTAATCTGCCAGTTTACACTCAGAAGAGAAAATAAGTTTTCCACTAAGAAAAGTCTCAAAACCAGTATAGGGTCTGAAGACATTTCTGCAATTTATTTTCATGCCATTTCTTCACTTGCATTTAAAAAGGAGATTTAACCTCACCATTCCCTTCCAAACCAATGTCCCAAGTATATATGTTTGATTAGGGTACAAGAGACATAAGGAATAAAACTTCATTGCCACAGAGGGAATACATAGCTCCAGATATGAAGCCTTATGCTAATTTTAGAAAAATGTATGTATCTTTTTATACACATAAAGTTATGGCACTATATAAAGAGATCCTTAAAAGTGACATGAACTGAAGTCCTATTTACTGCCTGGCTATTTCTTTTTTAAAAATAAAAACTACAAGTAGTGGTTTATTAATATTAAACTGTCTCCAAAATTCATTTTACTTCCATGTGGGTTTTGTTTTCTTTCCTTTAATTTGCAAGACATAGTGAAATCATGTACCCAAAATTAAAATTTTGACTTTAGAAAGAGATTATGTTACTTAATAGCAGAACAAAGAAACTAATTGTAGGCCCCAAATTGGAAAACTATTATGTCTTCCTTAATACCTCACTTGTCAGTGTTTGTTTCCTGTTCTTCATTCGTCAATATGGTTGCTGAAAATTCATAATGTTAAGGTTGCAACATATTCTGTAAAGCCATGTTTCCCAGAAGAACTACTTTTCTGCACAAAAATGCAATGTATAGAGATTCTGCTTTGCTGAATCTTGGAAGTCAAATATCCAGATTTTCAGATAAGAAAATGAAATCCTTAAACAAGTAAAGGTATTCATTTTTAAAATTTTACATTTAATTTTACATTTCTGTAATTAGCCAAATTCCCATTGGGATAAGATGTTAGCTACCCAGTTCCTTCCTCAACAAAATCAGTAATTATATATATATATATATTATATATATATATATATTATATATATATATATATATATATATATATATATATATATATTTCACTTTTAAACTAATGTGTAACTTGCATATCCAAGACTGGTAAGATTAGCAGGTGAATTTCACTCCAGAACACTTACTCTCAGTGGCAAGTAGAAGAAATTCACTGCAAAATGATGCAATTCCACCAAGTGCCTCTTACTATTGAATAGTATCTATGGGGAATATATTGCTTTTCATACAATCATTCTATTTTTCCATTAAATTAATATGCAATGTAAATTTTCAACTTGAGATATGTATTGTACAGATTTTTACTTAATGATAGGATTTTAAAACAATGTATATCTCAAGTATTCATTGATAATAGGTTACTAAATCTCTTTTCTATGACTATAGTTTCACTTAAGTATAATGGTTTATGCATGGTGTCTTGAAATAAATAGAAAGATTGATTAGATATACTTTAAATTCCCTCTCTTATTTTTTACAAATCTATAAAAAGTAGAGAATGCCTAAGCATGCCCGGACATTACTGGAAAGAACTTAAGGTTCATAGTGAAGATTTCCATTATTTATAACTAAGTCACTTTTTGTTATGATTAAAAATAAAGTGTGACGCTAGGATATAGCAATACATTAAAAAATCACAAGGTATTCTACTAGTTAAAATGAATCTAGATTTGGCACAAAACAATTTTGACATTTACAATTGTTTTGTAAATATATAAGGCTTTGCCTGATTTGATTACAAAAGCCTCTTTGTTCTTATTTTATGATTCAAAATTTCAGTGAAAATTTAAATCAGAGTACTTTGTCAAAATTAGAACAAAATTTGGGATAACTAAAAAGAATCTCTCATTCTACCTGGCCAGGACTATGGCAGGAGGGTCCCTGAAATAAGAACTAATGTTTGTATTCAGTGAATAGCCAAAATGAACCTCGGTGAAAAACAAAAACCATCCCCTGTTTTTGCTACTGCAGTACAAGGTGTTCACTGTACATCAAAGCTTCGTTTCTAGTCTGCAGTATTTGGGTGACCAAAGGTATCCCTAGAGAAGACATGGGAAATTTTACTTCACTTTGAGTCCCAAAGGAATCCTCAAGCTAATTAGGCTGCCATTCAAAAACTGTACAGTTAAAATACACAGCATGTAGCTCTGGCAGAGAAGTTGCCATTTGTAGGATATCGATATTCTGGATTTCCCTTCAATTTATGTTTCTAAAATACAGTAAGTATTGGATGATTCATGAAAATTAACCAACCACTAAAATTTGTGACTGTAATTAAAGCCTTTAAGAATGAATTATATTTTCTTAGTGTATATACTTTTGATTTTTTTAATGAATTTAGGCACTTTGAAATAGAAAAGTTAAAATTAAGACAAACAGAAGGGTTTTTTAATAACCACGTATCACTATCTGGCTCTAGAACTCAAAAATAATTCATTATTGTTAAGATAGCAACTTATTCTTTTGGTCAGTCAGCTAACCATCAAAAGGTATTTTGCCTCTTTTGTAAAGTTATGTGAAGAAATTCAAGTATTTGCACAGAAAAATAAATGTCATAAAGATGGGAGGAGTGTTAATAAAATTTGAAAACCTTAAACTGAACTAATCGATTTGGAGCTATATACTGGTTAGAAGCTATTTTCTGATATAGGAGTGGAGAAAAAGGTTTAACCTGGTTATGGCTATAAATATTGCATCTCTTCTAAATTAAATCAATTTTCTTGATGAAACTAATTTCTTGCCTGAAAGGTATTAAAATAATTTCATTATAAAGAAGGTTTTGCTACAGTTCTGCTCATTCCTACTGAAGCAATCCTCTCTATGTATGTGTCATGACATGCAAACCACGTGTACAAAAGAGGAGAACATTTTGAAAACACTGAAAGAAGTAGAATAATATGGATGACCCAGTTTCAACTTTCTACAACAATCTGATCATTATTTCTACTATTTGCTCCTCTTCTTAAGCCATCTTATCCTATTCTACACATGTATATATACTAAGAATGACAGTAAGGCAAATTAAAACTGCAACGAGATACCACTTTTCAATTACCCAAATATATAATTTTAAAGGAAGATCATTGTCAGTGCTAATAACTGGGGAAAAACAGACCTTCAAATTAGTTAGTGAAAGCATGAGCTTGACACTTTCTAAGGGCAATTTGTCAATATGTGTAAAAATTTTAAATTTGCATGAGTTTTAATCCATAGATTCCACTTGTAGTAATTTATCCTATTAGTGTGCATGCATTCAAATATTCATTCAAAGCATTATTTTCCAAAGCAAATAATGGGACATAAATCTAATGTATATCAACAGAATATTAAGAGAATAACATTTTAAGGAGGATAGTAGGGTCTTTCTTTATAACAAAAGGATACAAAGTAAGAGGTTATCTCTGGGAAAATGGAATTATGAAAGTTTTTTGCTTTTTTCTTTATAATTGCAATAGTTCAAATATTTTTTATAACATTTTACAATAAAAAAGCAAGCAACCAAAATTTAAAACTAGGTATTAAATACGTAAAAATAGATAGTCTTGTGAGAATGGAACTTTAACTTGAATATATTTTATCATAAAACACATTATTCAGATTTACCAAAGACATATTATAAAGGTATATTTCTGTACTCTCAGTTAAAAAATACCTCTAAAATTTTCTTTATTTCATAGTTTATAATATTTTCTATGTAAAAATCACTTTTGTGAACATTATGTACATGTAAATAATATTCCAATTTAGAGTACTATTTTTCTATTTTATTTGTTTTAACTAGCAAAGTCATTAAAAGTAGGAAATGCTCTATTACAAGCTTTTCAGTAATTCAAAGAAAATTATTAAGTCTGAAGCTGTTATTACACATATGAAAGGTATTTTCAACATATTTCTTAAGTTTAATTTTCATTTTTCTATGAATGGTCCATCTTTTTACACAACCAATCCATGTATCACTTTTTATGTACGGTTTTCATGTAAAGTCATTCTAAAAATCCTAAATTGCCTCATGGAATAGGAATACCACAAAATGATTTAACCAACCTGTTGCTCTTATCAAAAGAGCAACAGGATTTTTCATTCATACTATACATATGGTTTTTATGTACTTTTAAATTATGTTTCTATTTATTATTACAACAAATATGATGAAAGTCCCTTAACATAATCCCCTAAAATAAGGTTCTAATACTAATTTAATAAGTTTCCCATCTAACTGAATTTGTAGCTTATGACTAGCATTATGTTTTATGACTTTATTTTTGTTTATTTATTTTTTATACGGTGCTGAGGATCGAACCCAGGGCCTCACATGTGCGAGGCAAGTACTCTATTCCTGAGCCACAACCCCAGTCCTAGAAATATTCTTAATTTTGAAATTGCCAAAATAACAATGCTGATTCTCCCCAAACATGATCTATGTATCTTATATAATGGCACTGCAGTTAATTTGAGCTAAATTATTTTCAATTCAAAGCTAACTTAGGTAATCACCTGTTATACTAGGAATATTTAGATCCTGAATGTAGGCAAATTGGTATAAGGGTGGTGGTCTTTTTTTTTTTTTTTTTTAACCAAATCATGAGTTTCTATTTTGGGGCGTCAAAGGGTAGAATGTTTACCACTTTGTTGGCTGTACCTCTCTAACCTTGATCCTACATGGTTTTGCGTGTAATTTAGAATGGAATTGGTTGGAAGACCTTAAACCAAGCACAGGAGGGATCTACTACACTTGAATAAAGATGGCCTTCCAGGGGTGGAACAAAGACATCTGGGGAGTAATGGAGATTGGAGAAGCATGTAAAGCAAATGGAGGTAGCTATGCACTCTATCTTTTGTGTACTTCTAATAGCCTTCCTTTAGACTCCTAAACAGTATCTCCTTCTTGTTGCCCAGGGTGTATATACTAGCTACAGGGCCTGAGCATTCCGCTACTCTTCAGGTAGGCAGGGTTGAAGAGAATGGTTAAATATTTGGTGCTGGAGCTGTAGGAATCTTCTCAGTGCTTAGTTTCTCTCTGCAAACTATTGTGCCGTCCTCCTAGGATACTGGGAAGGGTGAGACAAGTTGACGCAGGTAAAAAACACCCATCACAGTATCTGGGGCACAGTAAGTGACCAATAAAGGTGAGCTGTTTTCATGAGTATTATCATCCACATAATTCATCAAGTTACATCTGATTCCCGGCTCAGATAAGCCTTGGCTAAATGTCTGGATTAAGCCAAACCCTCCTACAAGAGGGCTCAACAGTGTTTACTCTTCCTTTGCAGCATTCATCACAGTCACAGTTTAACATTGCTTTGTGTGACTGTTTCATTAACGCTAATTTTCCTTATCACTAGACTCAGTTCTAAAATGTATGTTTAAGAACGTGATTTGTGGTTGAGGAGACATAGCCCTAGCACCTAGGATGGTGCTTACAAAATAATAGAACTTTTAACAATTTTTATGAATGAGTTATTGAGTTAAGAATAAATACAAAAAGTAGGAAATATGAAATGATTTTTAAAAAGAAAAAGAATCCAAGGCAATACACTTAAGGAACTTACAAACTAGTCAAACCCACTTGCTTGAGATTGAGGGGGACAAACCAATCTGATGAACTCATACCTTGACCTTAAATTTGCTCTGCAGCATAGCCAGCTAAATACAATAGGCAGATGGGGTAACACACTTGTCCAACTAAAATCTGAATCAGTGTTTTTACCAGCATGGAGGTATACAACAAGAACTATGAATATGTATGTGTCCTATATGTCCCATGTCTAGAATTTATATAAAAATAAGCTAATTTTTATCAAGATTAAAAACCCACCACAACTAGCAGCACATTTTAGCTAATAAAATAAATGGCAGAGCTATAACACATGTAGAAGACTGAGCCCCTAATGAAAAAAATCTATGTGAATATGGAACTCAAATTTAATAAATAAAGAGGTAAGGAGTAAGGGAAAAATTCTTTAGTACATAAATAGGAAAACATACATTTTAGACATTTACGCCTTAAATGTCAAAAATTCTACTTATTCAAAACAGTAAGTGGCTTCAATGTAGAATTATTTGTCAGATATTTCTGTTTACTAACTCCTCTGCTTAAAAACTACACCATTGGCTGGCATAAAGTATTCATTTCATATTTGGACAAAGTTCACTCTGCCCATAAAATCTATGGCCTTTGATATTATTCTATTGGTATTTAAATATATTTAAAATGTTTGCTTTAGCCTTATTGAACCTTATATATTTTAATAATGTTTTCTTATATCTTTGTAGTTGTCACATCATATTGACTATTAACAAATGTTAATTTTTGCTTATTAATTTTACTCTTGATATTCTCAAATTATTTATAGATGCTGATTTTTAAAAAAGAGTGTTTGAAGTAAAATATTTTATGGTGGCCATATCAGTCATTGTCATTCACATCAAACTTAATGTTTCAAACTAATAAAAAAGCTCAAGGAAATTAAAACAATAATTCCACCCCAATGATTATCAATCTAGCATTATACCACCTGAAGTGAAACTGTAAGAGACTAAGAGCCAGGAATACATTCTCATGTTATCAACTTGTGTTTTTTTTTTTTTAATTCTGAAATTTTGGCTCTTTTTGCCTCAGTTCCTCCATATTATAAACACTGGCACGTTGGCAGCTAATCAAGTAATGATTGGAAGTGCTTAAAGCTTAAATATTCTTGGAAGAGAAGTAGTGTACAGGTGCAAAGTAAAAGAAATTTTTTAAAAGGTTTCCCACAAATTGAGGGGAAAAAAACTCATCAAATTCTTGTTGGGCCATATATTTACCAAGGATAAAGTAGTTCAGTACCACTGTCATTGTAGGGAAATGGACTTGCCTGAAGTAGATTCACTTGACTTATTATTATATTCTCCAAATACTTCCAAAAGCTTTGAGACAGCTTATAATGAAATACAAACATAAAAAGGACCAAAGTAAATAATAAAGAGAGATATCTGTGAAACAGTAATCACAATAACAAGAAAACCCTAAGAACAAAAATACAAGGTTTCTACTGATCACTTTCAAAAGAGAAATATGATGGTGGATAAAGGTCATATTTTCAAGAAAACAAATGAAAGTCTGTTTGTTAGCCAACAGAAGCAAAATGTACCAGCACTCTTGCTGTGGAGAGTTGTCATATTTGAAGATATCACAGAAGGGTCATTCATTCATAAAAAAACATCTTTACAGAGTGACCCCTGTGCCTAGCACTGCGCTGGGGGTTAGGGACACAGGAAAGGAGAGAAACAGGCCTTCTGGGCACTACAGTTTAGCCAGAGATACGTAAAAGTGTGCTCTATAAGTATAATATGAAATGTAATACATTCTGCTGTCATTTCTAACAACTTAGAATAAAAAATGAATAAATTAAAAAAAAGAGAGACTACAGTTTAGTAAAGGAGATTAATCATTCACTCACAAAAAAGTCTATGTAGCCCAGACTGAGCTACTTCTGGTAGAAAAGAACATGGTAGGAGGGTGGATAATGGTTAGACTCCCTCCCTGCAGAAGATAGGCTCTGAGTGAAATCTGTCCAGTGACTAAGAGATCACTCAGCAGAGGTGGGACTGGTTAGGGAGAGAAGAGCTACTTGGGAAGGACAGGAGGGAACTTAGGTTTTGTGACTCAAAGGAAGGGAAGAGGGGCTAAAGCCCAGAGACTTCTAAGGTATGCGAGGGCAAGTTCTACATAGGCCACAGAAGCCTGCTGGCACAGTAACCCTGCAGCCACAAGGAGCTCTTGATGGCTGTGCTCTACAAAGCTAGTGACATTTTCTATAAAACCATTTCTCCCACTGTCTTTGAAGTTTAGGGTCTCGGAGAATTCTTTCTGGGGCTTATATTTCAAGGTCAAGTTTTTACTGAGCTTGTCAGCAAATAAATGGTTTAGAAGGAATTGTGTTAAGCCTCCTTCTTCAGGGGAAGAGAAACAATGAGACTAGAACTGTCTGGAAGCACACTGTCTGGAAGTTGAACAGGACACTTTGTAGAGAAGACCCTAATTTTGGCATGTGGTGATTTTTGACTTTTGAAAGAAATCTTTGCCTAGCTCCCCAGACCACTGGACTCTGAGAGTCAGGATTTCCAAAATAAACAGATTCTAACCCTTAGGTGGCTGAAAACAAAAAACTAAAACTCACAATTTAGTTATATTTGAAAGAAGAAACAGGAAGTTCCCTTTTTTCTTTTTCCCATTGTCACTCTCCTTCATGGTCATGTTTTGACTATAGTTTCTTTGTTGTTTTTCTGTCTGTATAGGGACTGTACTTCTAGTTTTGCTCACATTACTTGTTTATTATGCTTTTAAGACTATTTTATCTTAGGTGAAAGTTATGGTGAATGGGATGGGATCTTTTCCTTATAAGACTGAAGGAAAGTGGAACCCAGATAAAGAATTTCCAAAAAAAATCATACAATGGTGACAATTAGTGGAGTTAATGGTTGAAAATGTGTCTTTTTGTTAAAAAAAAAATATCTCAAAAAATGGCTTGCACAGTGTGTGTCAGTCCATGGTGCCCATGTGAGTCCATCGTGCCCGTGTCATTGGCCAGCTCCCTGGACTGCCAGTCACATTTATCTTGAGCCGTCCTCTTATACATGCCCATCACATTACCTGGTACAGTAAGTGCTTTATAAATGCTTAGTCTTGAGTGAAATGTTTAACCTGTACCAAAGAGAGGAGGGTGAATGCAAAGACATCTTTCATAGGGTGGTTACTGCCTTTCCAACCAAATTCCTTCAGGTTCAACATTTCCTATGCAATTACTAGTATTTGCCTTTGTTTTGTAAGTTTGATAAGACATCTCCCATTGAACAGAGAGAAGCCAGATTTATTAGTCTAGACAGGAAGGGTGTCAAAGCAGAAATGTGGGTACATAAGCTATGCATAACACAAGCCCCTGTGCAAAAAACTCATACCTGTTTCAGACTTTTCCAGGGCAGGTTTTGGTGTTGTTTCTTTTTTCTAATCTTCCATCTAATCAGACAGCAGCCTGCAACTTTCCTCATCATTACATATGGCCTATTGACAGTTGACAACAACTTTACTCATCATTACATATGGCCATTTACAGTTGACAGCTGTCATGCAGGCAAATTCACATACGTTACTTCACAATCACATGGCATCGCAAAGAGTAGGGTGAGATCCCAGGCCAACGCACCATTGATCAGCCAGTAATGAACCACTGCAGCTGGAAACCACCTCATGGGAACAGGATGGCTCTCAGACACAGTGTGGTGGACCTAGGCACAGTGCTGTTTTAAAAACTGCAAACATGTAAAATTAAATGGTCTTTTATTTCACTCGAGATTTTTAGAGCACCTTTGTTCTAGTACTAACTTCTGATGCAAATGCTTTTTTCTCTGTATACTCAAGTTTATTTTCCATAAAAGGAAAGGAAATGATATCAAGAAATTTAGAACAGAACTCCTGCTTCATACGATAGTGAAGCAAGCATATCTCTATTTTGAACTCAACCAAGCAAGGCCTTCAAGTTCAGTGAATGAGAGCTCCTAACAGTTAGGAAACTGGTTAAATCACAAAGATAGAAGACTCCAGAAATGTATCTAGCTGCCTACTCTCCAAGTCACCTGTGGTTCCAACTATGGTAGAAGACAGTTGCTATGACTGCAATGAATTGAAAGTTTGTGATGATAGAGTTTTGTTCTGTTTCAATTTTTTAAATGGAGGGGATATAAATCATGAAGTTTAAATGTGCCTCTACATGACCTATTCACCTACCACATTTTCTATGTATATTATTCACCTATCACATAAATATACTACAGTATTTATGCCTACCAATTCCAAGAAATCTTATAGAAGAGATTTTAGCTTGGACACAAATCACTTGCAGCTAGTGAATTCTAACCTTTATTACCCCAGCAAGAGACAGACTTTTGAGACACAGCCTAAACATGTCAAAAGGTTGGTTTTCCATTAATACCAGCAGGAGTAGAAAATGACACTGCAGTTGTCCTTGGAACAGAGAAGCTGACAGGTTTGCTGAAAGGTTCAGCCATTGTAGGATTTTGTTAAAAATCTAAAGGCAGCAACATTTCTCTTTGAAGTTCTAAAACATCTTGAAAATCAAAAAGCTCAACAAAGAATAACATGGACAATGGATATTTCAAAACTCGGTTTTTATTTCACTTTCAAAACATTATGACTACTAATTTGGAGTGTCAACTCATTTGAAGGTACAAAGTAAGTTCATTAAGAATTATCACTGAAGATACCCAAATAGATTTCCAATTCACAGGATTTATGCCAACATCTAATAAGTCTAATTTAAATGCCCCATTTTCCCCTTGGGCATTCCCAACAACTCTAATTGAAAGGCACTTAACAGAGGCAGGCCCACAATTCTGAGTATTGTATACTGGCTCTCAAACTGAAGGTCCTTTCCATACAAAATGTGAAAAATCAGATTGCAGGTCACTTGAGCTTTAATTCCTGTCGTCTTTTCTAGTTAACCTTAACATCTTAATATCACAACAAAATCCAAAATCTAGGACTAAGCTTCCTAAAATTGACAACCTTATTATTCTGTATTAGAATACTCAAGAGAGAACTGTATAGTGTTGGATAGT
Source organism: Tamias sibiricus (assembly GCA_025594165.1). Lineage (NCBI taxonomy): Eukaryota > Metazoa > Chordata > Mammalia > Rodentia > Sciuridae > Tamias > Tamias sibiricus. Next base: position 88,015,225 of record CM046661.1, read on the forward strand.
AGCAACAGGCTGAGTGAGAGAGCTGAGACCACCAAAGACACTTTCTCCTATCAAGATTATATAATTAAATAAGCTGTCCTTGTAGAAGAGTAACAGGGCTTCGTTATTATTCTTATAAATCTAAGGTTTAGGAATTTAACTTGATTCTTTCTCCTCCAGTGTGTACTAAGACTGAACAAGTGATAACACAGGCCAGAGATAAGACTTGCAGTGGCAGGAAGTTGCTCCATTCTGTTGGGGGGCTCAGGAAACAAGCTTTAGCACATTGAGAGTTTTACACTAAGGGAGACAGGAAGGTCTCAAAAGCAAGGTCTCTCTTACCTTCTCCTGTCCTCTTATCTCTCGCCTCTCTTTGTGTCCCAAAGTGAGTCACAGAAATCAGAATTCTTTATCCCAGGATGGAAACTAGAACTCTTTCCTCCAAAACAAGCCATTAAACCTAGAGAGGCCACTCATCTCTCTTTTCTTCCTTGTCCCTTGAAGACCCTCATTCCAGAAGGTTCTGTCCCATGCCCAGGGGCAAAGGAATATCATACAATGAGGCCAAGAAGAATCTTAACAGACTGGCCTTTCACAGTTCCCCCACCACCACCCCACCAGCCGGTTACTATTTGAACATACCATTTAGTTCAATTATATTTTTTGACCAAACCTAAGCATAAAACACAGTTTTCATTGGCTCATTTGGTCTTCACTCTGAACGCTCCTGTGTCATATAAAACTCGTATTAAATAAAGTGGTATGCTTTTCACTTGCTAACTTTTCATTCTGGAGTACCAGCCATGATTCCTGTGACAGTGTTTTAGTCAGCTTTTTCACAGCTGTTACTAAAAGATCTGACCAGAACAATTTTAGGGAAGAGAAGTTTATTTGAGGGCTTATGTTCTCAGAGGTCTCAGTCCATAGAAGGCCAGATCCATTGCTTGGGGCTTAAGATGAAGCTGAGTATCAGTGGAGAACAGTGTGGTGAAGGGAAGCAGCTCACATAGTGATCAGGAACCAGAGAGAGAGAGCCCACACTCCAAATACAAAATATATACCTCATTGCCATGCCCCCAATGAACTACTTCCTCCAGCCACACCTTACTTGCCTCTAGTTACCACTCAGTTAATCACATCAGGGATTAATTCACTGATTAGGTTAAGGCTATAACCCAATCATTTATCCTCCAAACCTTCTTGCATTGTCTCACACATGAGCTTTTGGGAACACCTCACATCCAAACCATAACAGATGGGTAAGGGAAGGTGTTACACCTTGCTAAACCTAAAACACCTCAACCTTTAGATGACTCCCTTGATCCTCAGAAATTAAATATTTCCACTTATTGCTTCTTATGGTCTGATAATCTATGTCCTACTTTAAAAAAGGAGAAACATTCCAGCTCACTTTAAGAAGTCATCCCTATTCTTATTTACTAAAAAGTGATGATCATCTATTCAAAAATAGAAATAACAGTACATCACATTATATCACCACCCCATACACTTCAGCATCCCAATCCCAGTTTTTAAAATAATTACTGCTTTAAAAAGAGAAAAAGAAAGAAAGAAAAAAAAGGAAAAAAAAAAAAAAAGCATGGGGCTGGGTTATAGAAGAGCACTTACCTAACATGTACAAGGCTCAGGATTCAATCCCCAGTAACACACACACACACAGCACAGATATTTGTAAATTTGTCTACTTAACTATAGTATTTATTTTTAATTCTACAAATCATAATCATTTTGGCCTTTGCCAACATTACCAAATGAATGATGAAGACAGGGAAAAGAAAAGACAGACATTCTCTATATGTTCTCATAAAAAGTGAACACAGTCCCTAAAAAACAGGCTCATTTCTCAAAATCTACTGATGAAAAAATGGCTTTCACAAACATTCCAATTGTCTCAGCCCTATGGAAAATTAGGATGATAATGAAACAAGTTAATTTCCTAAATGTCAGGTTTATAGGAATAATAGCAAATACCTATGAAATTTTACCCCTAGTATCTAAGGCAGATCCAGCTGCTGTTACAATTTGCCACATTTGCCTTCTTTTTACATAGAGAATGTGTTTGGTTTCACAGGTAATTGATAGCCTTGAGCACATGTAACTTACAATCACTGAATGAAAAGATTCGCTTTGGTGAATTAAAATGGAACAATTTCTCCAAAATAAAGGGAAAAGCCAAAAAAAAAAAAAAATTAAGGGGATTAATAGGCAAATGTTTCACCTAGTTTTGCATTTAACTTGATGTCATAAAAGCTTTAGGCACATAAAAGCATACCTTTTTTATTCTTTAGGTCTGCAAGATTTTGGCTTTTGGAACATAAACAGTTAGGTGGGGAGGGAATTGTTAGATTTTGTATCTATGCCTTAAAAGAAAACAAAAAACAAAAAACAAAAACCCGAAGGGTTGACCATAACCTGAGGCCCTAGCTCCTGCAGAGAGCCTGTTGTTATGAAAGCAAGGTGCTCCACACGATCTAATCATAGCACTAAACCTTGTTACAAGCCCTTTTACAGCTCCAATATCTGGGTTACATGGAAACACGCTGGAGAGCCTCCTTGTACTATGAAATAAATGTCATTCTGACTGGCATCCTCTCTTCCAGCAAGTAATTTCCCTCTGCTGATAAATCGATACAGCAAAAACAAATGAGAGCACACAATGGGCACAGTGAGGATTACATTTTTATTCATTTCAGAGCCCCTGCAGCCAAGTTTTTTAAGCACAATAGCAGAAAATGATGCACTTGAGCTAGGAAACAAGAGAGATACATAGAGACATTGAGATAAGAAAAGAAAGACAAAAAAGAAAAAGGGAAAGAAGTGGGAACAAAGAGAAAGCCAAGAGAAAGGAGGCAAGTGCATCCCTCCTAAGCAGGGCAGACACCAACTTCTGTTTCAGATTCGCAGTTTAATTCTTGATCCGCTCCTCATCAAAATGGTCCAAGAAAAACATGTGCTTCTTTTCTTACTTCTTTATTCTTCAATGGTGCAAATCATTTGAAAAGGCTATAAAGTCTTAACTTTTCTTTGATTGATTATTGATATCAACCTAGGATCCATACATGAAATTTTTCTAGAAAAATCCGGGACTAGAAATGGTAGAAAAGACAAAGGGATCCTTATTCATCTATGGAAGTCCCCTGAAGTCATGTTGACTTTCATTGTCTTTAAAGCAAAGATAGAAGGGGGGAGGGGAGAGTAAAGGCACAGTTACTATTGATAAGATATTTATATGGGCATTGCCTACTCCTCTGAAGATTTTATAAGTCCCAAAATAATTGAAGGGGATTATCAGGCAAAAGAGATGTGGCTCACATTTTACACTGAAAATTTTATTACATTTTGTTTTTTGAAGGCAAAACAGAAAAGACTAGTTCATAAAACCAGGAAAACCCCAAACTGTCTGTGAGATGGTGGTAGCATGTTTTCTATTACTTGCTATGGCATTTAATTCTTCTTCAGCTAATGGAAGTAAAAATGAGAGAATTCTAAAGTCTTAATAAGGTTATATAGATTATGTGCTATGGTAAGCCTTAAGGATCCAAATTAATTCTGGGCAAATGACTTAAATATCTGGCTTAATTTTCTCATCTATAAAACTGGAGGTGAAGGTAATAGTAACTAATTTCCTGTTTTTGAAAGATGCATGTTAGTATAAAGAAAGTGCTCAGAACGGTTGCTGACTGAATAAGGGCCACATAAAGTAATGTCTGTCATCATAACCATCACCTTCTGTTTCCCAAACTCCAGATGTTTGAAAGTTTTCAACATTTTTTGTTTGGCCTGCAGGGTAACAATGCACTCACAGAATATATTTTGGTGCCACTCCCTAATACTGAACTACATGAACTGTGGGTCTCTTCTGGACAGAACTTTAAATGTCCTTAACTGTTTTGTGATATCCCAGAGACATCACATTTTCATGACAGGGAGAACATGGAAATTTAGAAAAGTTATTACTTTATCCAATACGTAGATTTTGCATTTTTTCTTCAACTACCAAAATGTAGAAGACAGTTTGTAGCTAAATACATAACTAATATTTCCTATCATCTTTTCAATGTTAATTCTAAGTCAATGTTGAATATATAGACTTAATTTAACAATGGTTCAACTTAGCAGTATTTTGACTTTACCATACTGCAAAAGTGATAAGTGTTCAGTAGAAACCATACTGCAATAGTTTGAGGTTTTCTTGGGCTAAAAATAAGCAGTACTAGACTTTCTTGTGATGCTGTGCAGTGGCAGGAACCCTAAGTTCCTAGTTAGCCACACAATTACAAAGGGAACAATGGATACTATACACTATAGAGTACTGTGTTGCTAAGCTATGACATTCAGCAAGTTAGGTGTACTAAATGCCATTTTGACTGATGATCACATTTTCAATTTATGATGGGTTTGTTAGAATGTAATCCCACCTTAAGTTGAGGAATATCTGGATTGTATTCTTAACAATGCTTATGATCTTTCTCATTTGGGCATTTTTGTCTTTGTTTGGAGTCATGTCTGCTTATAACTCACCAGTCATTGCTGATTGTCCACCCATTTTATTCTATAAGTAATAGAAGATAAAATTATACTGGTTTTCCTCTGTACCACACACTTCAATAATAAAAGAAGAAACAAAAAAAAAAAAAAAAAAAAAAAGAAAGAAAGCAAAGCAAAAGGAACAGTGGTAAGTGCTAACCTCTGCTCACTTTCTCTTGGACCTTCAACAAACCAAAAGTGGGTATAAGCCAAAGTCAGTTCTTCATACTATTTTTCACTATCATCTTCCCCAATGAGCCTTTTCATATATCCTCCCCTAATTGCCTCCATGAAATTTTATAACACCAGATATATTGTATCTATATGTGCATTTCTGTTGTCTGTACAGAAAGAATAAGCTTTCTTGGCCTACCAGGAACAAAGTTATGCCCCTTAAGAGGCAGTATTACCTTGAAGAATGCATGGAATAACTCTTCTTTTTTGTCTTTTTTTATTCAAAGTTGTTGTATTTATAATAGTAGTATGCATTATAATTCATAATAAACATATAGAACATCTTTTAACAAAACATTGTTTGTATACAATGTATATTCATACCATTCAAATCTTCAATCATGCATTTAGGATAATGACACCATCTTATTCAACCACTGTTTCATTTTTCCCCTCCATCCCCCCTTGCTCCCTTCCTTCCCCTCCCTCCCCTTTGACCTTTCTACTGTTCCTCTAATCATCCTATGTACCCGGACCCAACACCACTTCAGCCTCCTTATATCAGAGAAAACATTCAGTATTTGGATTTTTGAGATTGACTAACTTCACTTAGTATTATATTCTCCAACTTCATCCATTTACCTGCGAATGCCATTCTTTTCTTTTATTGTTGAGTAAAATTCCATTGTGTATATATACCACATTTTCTTTATCCATTCATCTACTGAGGGACATCTAGGTTGGTTCCACGATCTAGCTATTGTGAATTGTGCTGCTATAAACATTGAAGTGGCTGTGTCACTGTAATATGCTGTTTTTAACTCCTTTGGGAATAGACCCTGGAGTGGGATGTCTGGGTCATAGGGTGGTTCCATTCCCAGTTTTGCAAGAAATCTCCATACTGCCTTCCATAATGGTTGCACCATTTTGCAGTCCCACCAACAATGTATGAATGTGCCTTTTTCCCCACATCCTCTGTTGTTTGTGTTCTTAATAGCTGCCATTCTGACTGGAGTAAAATGAAATCTTAGAGCAGTTTTGATTTGCATTTCTCTAATTGCCAGCGATGTTGAGCATGTTTTCATGTATTTGTGTTTTCATGTATTTGTGATTAATCTTCTTCTTCTGAGAAGTGTCTTTTCAATTCCTTAGCCCATTTATTGATTGGGTTATTTGTTTTTTTGGAGTTAAGTTTTTTGAGTTCTTTATATATTCTAGAAAGTAGTGCTCTATCTGATGTGCATATATTAAATATTTGTTCCCAAATAGTTGACTCTCTATTCACCTCACTGATTGTTTTTCTTTTGCTGAGAAGAAGCTTTTTAGTTTGAATCTATCCCGTTCATTGATTCTTGATATTAATACTTGAAACTCTAGCTAAAGCAATTCAACAGACGAAAGAAATTAAAGGGATCCAGATAGGAAAAGAAGAGCTCAAATTAGCACTATTTGTTGATGACATGATAATATACAAGACCCAAAAAACTCTACCAGAAAACTTTTACAACTAGTAAATGAATTCGGCAAAGTAGCAGGATACAAAATCAATACCCATAAGTCAAAGGCATTTTTGTACATCAGTGACAAATCCTCTGAAAGGGAAATGATGAGAACTACCCCGTTTACAATAGCATCAAAAAAAAAAAAAAAAAGTACCTGGAAATCAACTTAACGAAAGAGGTGAAGGACCTCTATAACAAAAACTATAGAACACTAAAAAAAGAAATTATAGAAGACCTCAGAAAATGGAAAGACCTACCTTGTTCTTGGATAGGTAGAACTAATATTGTCAAAATGTCCATACTACCAAAAGCATTATACAGATTTAATGCAATTCCAATCAAAATCCCAATAATATTCCTCAAAGAAATAGAAAAAGCAGTCATGAAATTCACTTGGAAAAATAAGAGACCCAGAATAGCCAAAGCAATCCTTAGCAAGAAAAGTGAAGCAGGTGGCATCACCATACCAGACTTTAAATTATACTATAGAGCAATAGTAACAAAAAAAGCATGGTATTGGCACCAAAACAGACTGGTAGACCAATGGTACAGAATTGAGGACACAGAGACTAATACATATAATTTCAGCTATCTTATATTAGACAAAGGCACCAAAAATGTACAGTGGAGAAAGGATAGCCTCTTTAACAAATGGTGCTGTGAAAACTGGAAATCCATATGCAATAAAATGAAATTAAACCTTTATCTCTCACCATGCACAAAATTCAATGCAAAGTGGATCAAGGACCTACCTAGGAATTAGACCAGAGACAATACGCCTAATAGAAGAAAAAGTAAGCTCCAATTTCCAACATGTTGTATTAGACCCCAAGTTCCTTAATAAGAATCCTGGAATAACTCTTATTAGGAAAACATATAACTTTCCACATATAGGTAATATCGGGCCCAACATAACTTGAGAAATTGAGGTTAAATGCAGTGGTAAGTTGTGTGGATTTGTTGTTTTCAGCAAAATCTTAAGTATTAATCTACGGCTTGATCATTCATCTTATTCTAAATCAAAACAGTACATTAAGGTTGTAAAAGATATGGTAGTTTATAAAAGAGGCCCAAGAAACTACAAGGCAGTTTAAGGACAAGAAATAAGGGACAGTCAAGTGGAATTGTTTCCAATTAAAGCAGCTAGAGAATTAGGTAGGTGGAATGTAATTATCTGCATTGGAGTTTGGCCAGGCTTCTCCACACTTGTGGAAAAAAAACTCTGTGATCCTTAATGAATAGATAGGTAGGTCCAAACTTAACATCTCATCCAAAAAATGGAATAAGATTTCTAAGTCCTTCTTTCCCGGAACATAAGTGGCATTCTTATTTAACGAATTTGAAACTGCTTATAAGTCCCATACTTTGACTTAAAATAATTATTTCATAAAGCAATGACTTGGGAAATGGGAGTGTTGGAGAAGACACAGTGAAACAGCTCCAGCAATCAATGAAGAGGCACCACTCACAGAAGAGAAAAAAGGCAAATGTGAAGCATTTTAAAATACAAGTCTTTGTTAAGTCAAAGCAACATATATCTAAAATCGAAGGAGTCAGTTTATGTTTTCTCGGTTGCCTGAAGAAGTAAGTCTTAAAGCAAGTTACTTTTGCTCAACCTGTACAAACTCTTCCCCAATGACTGTGTTACCAAGACAGTGTAATGAAAACTGATATCCTCTGCGAGCTCCGGAAGGCAGAGATGTGTGCCCAGTGAAATGTAAGCAGACATTATATCCTTCATCATCAGGACAGAATGAAGATGTGAACTGAATACATGCTTGAGAAATATCATAGATTCTATTAGATGCAAAGATTGAGGTGTGAGACACCTTTTAGTTCAACTTTCATTTAAATTACAGCTTTCCTTTCTGTAGTCTGAAGGGACTGAAAAATTCTTGTCTCTAATTTTTTTCCCCTTTCATGACTTGACCATGAAGATGAAATCGGGGTACTTTAATTACCATTCAGAGCCAAAGGCTTGCCCTTTGATATGGAAATCCCACTTGTGCACCGCCTTTTCCTGGCCCCTTCTCCTTCCAGTTGCCCAACAGGAATTTTAAGTAGCTTTGTCACCAGCTGATAGTGAAAGCTAACTGTAGCTCTTTCCTGTTAAGTTTTGCTTTAAGTTACACTAGGTTTCTTTCACCAAATTGGCAGAGCTGAGAGCAAGGAGAAGGGGGAGAGAGGGGGAGGAAAGGAAGAAAGAGATGAGATGTAAAATGGGAGGGAGGGGAAAGAGAGAGAGAGAGAGAGAGAGAGAGAGAGAGAGAGAGAGAGAGGAGAGGTGTATGGGTAGGGGTGAGGGACTCTGACTATCCACTAGAGTTGCTGAATTATAGTTTCTACCCTGGCAGCCTGAAGTGTGGCCCATCTTGCACAAAGCCTCTCACTTTAAACACACACTCACAGCACAACCTATGAAAGCTGCCATGTACAGTTACCCCATTATTGTCATCTGCCTGCTGCATGACTCCCGGCTTTGCTATAATTATTAATTGCACTTGTCAACTGTCATTAATTCCTCTTTAGCATCCCTGTCTTTGAGTAATTAGACAGAACAGCCTCACTGAGCTCATTGTTTAGCGTCCCTTGAAAGAGCCCACTGGGCTTTCTGCAGAGAAAACCATCAGGAATACAATGGAGCACTCAGGAGTTAACCCTTTGGAAGTGTGAATAGAAGGGAAAGGGCTTTCAGGGGTTTGGGTGGCCTGCTTTCGTTTGTGAGGACATAAAGTCATGGCCAGAAACCTTCTAAATGGAACCATATTTTCAATGTTTCTTTCCTGCAGACAAGGGGTATTTAAGTTGATTGAAAAGTCATAGAGTCGGAGAAAGGCCTTAGGAAAAACAAAATTTCCTAATTAGTATCACTGAATTTTTAATTGATTTTTTTTTTTTTTCATTTGATCTTGTGCTTTGCATTTTGGAGAAGCCGAATTTTTCAAAAATATTTTCCTGTGTTAATTATATACATTTACCAATAATATACATATGTATGTATATGTACATTATGCACAAAGTTTTTTTCAGATGACTTTTGATTTCTTTGAAGTATAAAATCTCTAAAACAGAGCTGGGGTTGTGGCTCAGTGGTAGAATGCTCACCTAGTACAGTATGTGAAAAGCCCTGGGTTCAATCCTCAGCATCACATAAAAATAAATGAAAGTACTGTGTCAAACTACAACTTAAAAAAAATTAATAAAATAAGAAAATAAAATCTTTAAAACAATGGGAAGCTCCAGTTTTTACTTGAAATCTTCTTTTCAGCCTTCCACAGAAGAAGCCAGCCAATAGTGCTTTTAATTATACAACTGGTGGCTCAGACTACATTATTTTACTTTATTTTAAAAGCCCTATATTCTGAGAACTAAGTCATGTTTGGCATATTCCCATAGCTTCTAAATGTTCCCTGAATGTAGCTAGTCTCACCTGATAAAAATGGACTCTATGATTTATTTCAAGTAGTAACTCTAAATGAGAAGTACTGTGTTACAATCTAAAATGGCATAATGTATAAGAAAACCATGAGATGTCATATTATTTTATCACTATTGGCTTATGAGACTAAATTCCCTTGATGGTGTTAAATTTATTTGTAACTTTACACTCCTTAGCAATTAGAGGTAGGTCAAGGCCATGTTAATAAGAACCACTTACCCATTTTTAATAATAACAATGTTAGTAATAATAATATAAAATGATCTCTTATTTGTTAAACAACTCAAATAGTAAAGCTTCTTGGATCAGGATATTCAACCAAAAAGAAAAATCATTTAAAAAAATTCTCTTAAAGAAAATTAAGGTGTGTAGAGATGTGGAAAATAAACTCAAGTAAATCTGTTCACCGGGAATTATTAGAGCTATTTCCTATACTATCTTAGCTACAAGATATTTTCAGATACTAAGTGAGTGCTTTTTCGTAATAACAACATTTACTGAAGCCTAGATATGTGTTCTATGTACTTTTATATACATTAATTCATTTAATGCTCAAATCGCTATGAAATAGGTACTATTACCTCAATTTCAGAAATGGGAAAACTGAGCAAAAAGTTGTTACAGAAGTTGTCCAAGATTGCACAGCTAGAGAATGGAAGTCAAGGACCACTGAGCCCAAAGGTCTCACTCTTAACTACTCTTCTAGAACATCTCTCCAGGAGCCAAGCTACCTTGCTATGGAGGCTTCCATTCAATAGGTCACAGAACTAGATTTCTATTGGCATTTCTTGCAGAAAATAGGTAAATGTTTCTGAAGTACTTGCCATAAAAGTATGATATAAAAAAAGTGCTGGACATCTTAGGAACTTGGCATTTGATATATTCAATGTGAAAACATGGATGTGAGAAAGGGTAGGGGAGAGAACAGGTGTTTTGCCAATGTGGTAGATTATTTAAGCTCTCCTTTGGTACTGTTATTCCAGCATGTAAATAGTTGGTTAAGATGAAACACACACACACACACACACACACACACACACACACACACACACACACTGAGCTGTTAACATAACTAGTTTATTGAGAAATTACTTCATACCCAGTCTGTTCTGAATATGTAAAGCACTGAGGAAAACATAAAAGTATAAATTATGACTCTTAAATAAAAGTCATTTTTAGATGTACTGAGGACAGAATTTAAGAAACCAGACAATTATTAACATACTACAAAGTGCTAAATGGAACACAATCAATGAAATGGATTAAATGAAACAGCTAAGATCAATGACAAGCAGTTACAAGGAGGAAAATTTTGACTTGTTGAAAGGACACATTTTTCAGTATTCAAGGTGCCCAACAATGAATCAGGTTGGCTCGTTAAATAATAAATATCCACCACTGAAAACACTGAAGTTTGGTGATGATCTTTAAAGAATTGTGTGAGAGAATTTTTTCTGCAGGAGGTAAAAGTTGAACCAGCCTAAATCATATCTAGTGTCATCTTGCACAACTTCGATTCCATATGTCCATAAAATAAAATAAAATCTTAGCAATGAAATATCGTGTTTGTTCTTCTTCTTTTTTAAAAAAATATTTTAGTTGTGGATGGGCATAAGACATTTATTTTATGTATTTATTTCTATGTGGTGCTGAGGATCTAATCCACTGCCTCACACATGCTAGGCAAGTGCTCTACCGCTGAGTTACAACCCAGCCCTTGTGTTTGTTCTTTAGAGAGAAATTTTCTTAAAGAAATTAGGCATTTTAGTTTGCACTAAGGAATAGAAAACACTGAATTTTAACAAAAAATATCTGCTGTAAATCTAAAGCTAGAGAATATATTAAAACCCTCTTCATATCTTCACTGTTCACCTTTGTAGTGTTTCAATTGATGGGATTGAAATTTTCAACAGAAAAGTCAGCTGATGAACTCAGCCTGAACAATTTTCAAGTACATTAAAAAATTTGGAGGATGAATTTAAGATTAAAAGTTTTGATGAGAGGAGAAAATAATAAGTTTATACAGAATTATAGGCCCAAAGACAGATATGTAGAAATATCACACACTTGCAGGAAAGACAAGTTAAAAAGGCTTGCCTGGTTGACATAGGGATAACTTGGGTGACCAGGAGTGGGTACAGATGGTGTGAGGGGAAGGGGAAGAAAGGAATAGATATGACCTGGATTAGACGGGAAAAAAAGAGCCTACTCCAAAAGGGCATGATGAAGAACTTTTTTCATTGATTTGAAGTGAGAGATGGGGTTGACTGAGGAAGAACCTGATGGATGAATGATGAATCAGGAGACAGAGTGTGGTACTAAGTTACATAGAAACTGGAACCTCATTTTTAGTACTGTGTGACCTTGGGTAAATTATATGATCTTGCCCTAATTCAGCATCCATGTCATAGGATTATTATGATGGTTAACAGAGTTAATCATGCAAAGCATTTACAGAAGTGTTCAGGACATAATGAGTGCTCAATAAATGTTAGCTATGGTTATAATTACAATGTAACTATTGCTAACCAATACATTTTAATAGATGTTTAGTTGTTATAAAACTTATGGTTAGAGGGGAAGAGAGATTACTTAGAATGGTAAACTTGTATGATGGAGCTGCTCCAAAATAGAACAGACTTCTTTAGGTAGTGAATTATTTTTGTCATTATTTAAAATGTTTATAACAAGGAGTGGAAATCTATCACATTATGACCAAGCTTTGTGCAAGGAATGAGAAGTTGGATCATGTGCCTCATAGTGTTCTTCTTATTCTAAAGTGCTAGACTTCTAATTGATTAAGAGTAAATCTTGCTGGGCTCAGTGGCACACACTTGTAATCCCAGCAACATGGGAAGCTGAGGCAGGAGGATTGTGAGTTCAAAGCCAGCCTCAGTAAAAGTGAGGCATGAAGCAACTCAGTATAACCCTGTCTGTAAATAAAAAAACAAAATAGGGTTGGGGATGAAGCCCAGTGGTGGAGTGCCCCTGAGTTCAATCCCAGGTACCTTTAAAAAAAAAAAAAAAGAGTAAACCTAGCAAGTTAGTAAGAAATTGATATTTTCAGTCTCTGGAGACAAATAATTATAATAGATAATAATTTCCCTCAAACTTGGATTGATAAAGCAGTATATTATTAAGACAGTAAACTCTAGAAAAACGTGGTCTAGATTCAAATCCTCGCTGTGTCATTTCAGTCCACTTGATTAAGCATGGACAATTGTCATATGACTCAATTTGCCCAACTGCAAAATGAAGACAACAATAATGACAACTTACGCCATAGATTTGAGGGCTGAATGAATTGATATGTATAAATTGCTTATGCAATGCTTAGAAGTGTTCAATATCATGTTAGTTATACCCTTGTCATTGAGATTTAAAATGTAGAATGTGAAAGAATAGAAAACACTGAATTTTAACAAAAAATATCTGCTGTATATCTAAAGCTAGAGAACATTTTAAAACCCTCTTCATACTTTCACTGTTCACCTTTGTAGTGTTTCAATCGATGGGATAGAAATTTTCAACAGAAAAGTTAGCTGATGGACTCAGCCTGAACAATTTTTAAGTACATGAGCCATTAAGGACTCTGTAGTGAAGAATCATTCAACTGAATTTGTATGACTTGGATTTACCATTGCTTACAAATACTCACTCTCATTTAAAGCATTTACAATTTCTATTGGGAAGCTTACATTACATTTTATTTTTGTTTCTTGAATACCAATACCCACTCCCAACTCTCCCCCACCTCCAAAACCACACCACACCACACATCAGAGAAATCATTGTGGCTGTAGACATAGCATATGCTCAATATTGACACTTCCCCTATGGGAAAAAAGAAAATCAATGACATCTTAGTATTTACCAAATTAGACAAGATTATGCATAAACTCCTCAGGTTTAATTTGATGACCTGAAATTTGCAGACTTATGGGTCACTACTGCACTATCATTTCTGAGTCAAATTGAATACACAATTTCTTCAGTTTTCACCTTCGTTCCTGCTGTCTCAGTTTTCTTGTTTCCGACATTCAAAGCCCGATTCAAATACCATTCTCAAAGTTTTTTGGATTCCCCTTCTCCACAGCCTTTGTCTCCTCCATCTCTATTCTGATACATGAAAAATCTTCCCTTCTGGTACAAGCAATATTGTAGAAATCATCAATTGAAAATAAAAACAAGGGGATTGGTGGTATTATAGCAATAGATTCCATAAATATTTTAGCTTCAATTATAGAGATTTTCAGTTTGTCACTAAGAATTTTAATAATGAATAGCCGAAGGGATAGTGATTAGTTACATAATTTACAAGCACGCTTAGGTAAAAATAGAGCAACTTCCCAGGGATAACATAACTAGTAAGAGGAGTCAGGAATTTCTTCCAAGTAGTCCTCTAGGCTGCGTACTATAGGTCGCAGTGAAACGTTTCTGCCACACAAATCATAGCAGGCATACTGAGTTTTATGAGACTCTTCTTACAACAGCCCTCAATTAAGGGAAAAATTATACCACACTAAAGCAGAGGTCTTCAAAACCCCATATTTGGGGTCATGAGAAGACATGTGGGGACATACCTCTTTGCATCTCTGCTTAAGTTCAGTAATAGATCTCAGAACACCTCAAAGGAACTACATATCCCTCTGAACCTCGTTCCTAAATATTGTCTGTCACTACTAAGGTTCTCCTACATGTTGTGGGGTAATAAATTTGAGATTATTGTTTCTGAAAGAGTGGAGTTCAGGCACCCAGCAAGACCAAACACTAAACCAAATTCCTGAGATTAAGCTGGTGGCAAGTGGACTCCATGTTGAGACAACTGGGATGGCTAACAAGGAGGGTCTCCACAGTCCGGGTATCACAGGTGAGCTGTGGACCTTTGCTTTCTGCCTTTAACTGGGGGGACTTATCAATTTTTACCACCCCACCTCCACCTATACCTCAGGACTTTCTAACATTTTTTAGACCAAGGATCCCATTTTACATACTGTTGTGACCACTAGCATCATGCCTGGCACACTAATGGCATGCCTCTGCTGCACAGGAATGTCCCTGACTCTTTCTTTTCTATCCAACTCTTAAGACAACTTCTGATAAAACACTGGAGTGGATGGGAGATGGTTGTGTCCAAAATGGGATGCCATCAATAGACCAGAGTGCTTCATGCACTGTCTCCAAAACATCTCATAAAGAGATCACCAAAAAGAAGATGTTCAATACAGAATGTGTTAAACTTTGCTTTTGTATAGTTCAGGTATTCCATTCAAGGAGAATCATAGCACATAGTTAAAACCAAGAAAGCAGAGTAAGGACTGAGTTAATGGGCACCTAGAGGTTGCTGTGCCTTCAGCATCCATATTTTTTGTGTGTGTGTGGAGGTGGGTGTTACTGGGGATAGAACTCAGGGGCACTCCACCACTGAGCCACATCCCCAGCCCTATTTTGTATTTTATTTAGAGACAGGGTCTCACTGAGTTGCTTAGCGCCTCACAGTTGCTGAGACTGGCATTGAACTAGCCATCCTCTTGCCTCAGCCTCCTGGGCCACTGGGATTACAGGTGAGTGCTACTACACTGGGTCAATATCCATATTTAACAAGACAAACCTGCACAACAATATTTGTGCAGCATCTCTATTTTCACAGAACTCCCTTTTCAAACTATAACTTCCCCAAAGAAGGCTTAAGTCAGATTTCAGCTCTGGTCACTTTCCTGTGCAGTACTACTTTCTACTAGTTTTGTTTCCCTAACCCTCTTGAAGTTGCAGGTCCTAATTCCAAGAGTTACTGGGTTGGAAAAGAGCTTCTGGGCAAATGATGTCATTCCAAAAACTTTTTACACCAGAAATAGTAGTTGGATTATTTCTGCCTCACAAATACTCTTGAGGCCTTATTTTAAATGTAATATAAGTATTCTCACATGAGAGTTTTTTTTATTTTTAAGTAACAGTACTCTTAAAACAAAAGGTAGCCCCAAAGGGATAAATAAAGATAATAAAATAGTTTATAAAGGGTTGAATTTGTATTCATCCAACTCAAAAGACTAGTTTACCTTACTATTCTTGGCCATAGCATTAGCCATCTTCATATTTGTTTCTTAAAAGCCAATCAACATATTGTGTTCCTTTGAGTTTCTAAGTGCTACCTATTCCTTTCTAAAATCACTAAACATGATTTTTTAAAAACATTTTTTGCTATTGAAAATTTTTTCTTATTCCTGTGATATAAATATTTGCCTATAAGTTTTAATATCAGTACAGATAAGGTTTAAAAGTAAAAAAGAAGTTTATGCACAAAAATTCAGTTATTTAAAGTATTCTTTGAAGTATGTTTCACAAAGGAAGAACACAGAATTCATTTTGGAAATGAGTTTCCTTTAGACAAAAATAGGTGAGTTCATTTGAAAAATCTATTAAATATACTTTATTTTAATAAATTGCTTCATCTTCTGGGTCATTTCATTGAAATAACCACTTTCTTTTTCTTATTGAGGTGTTTTGTTGTAAAAGTGAGAAAACAGGGAGGAAATGCAGAACTTTAAGAAAGTAAGCTGAGATGCATCTGTAAATTCACAGATATGCTCAGGACAATGAGTAAATGCTTCATTAGAAAGAGAAAGGTAGCCAGGTGCAGTGGTACACACTTGTAATCCCCAGTGGCTCTGGAGGATCATGAGTTCAAAGCCAGCCTAAACAACTCAGTGAGAACCTGTCTCTAATATACAAAATAGGGCTGGGGATGAGGCTTAGTGGTGGAATGCCCCTGAGTTCAATCCCTGGTAGCCAAAAAAAAAAGAGAGAGAGAGAGAGAGAGAGAGAGAGAGAGAGAGGAACATCGTAAGGCAGAATGACATCTATTGTATATTAAACCACGTCCATAATTTATTTTTAAAGCAGTGTACAAATTTAAATCTGAATTACTATTCACAGTGATGCTGGGACAAAGGGGAATTTAAATGAAAGAAAAGTTGGCATAACACAAAGAACTACTCAACTGCCAGACACAAGGCGAGTGAAAAGCACACTGCAAGTAGTAAGCCCCCCAGTTTACCATGGGATTTCATGAGCAAATGCTGGATACACCTTGGTGGAAGTGTTATAGCACCTCATAATGCCATGCTGACTTCATTTTGAATGTGTTGAAAATTTCAAGAAACATTTTGTTTCTTTAGATTTTTTTCCTAATTAAAAAATTAGAAGAATTTAGATATCTTTATATCATAATTATTTGTACAGAAAATTCTCTTGTCAGAATAACTATGTAAGGATGACTACCTTTATGTTTAAGATATAAAATTAATGTGCATTTTCTAAAATGAAAGTCATATATGCTATATTCATATATGAATATATCAACCAGTGAAACTCCACATCATGTACAACCACAAGAATGGGATCCTAAAACAGGTTATACTCCATGTATGTATAATACGTCAAAATACACTCTAATGTCTTGTATATCTAAAATCAACAAAGTAAAAAATAGAAAGTCATAAATGTTCCTTAAAGAAGTTAACCACAACACTCAACATTAAATAAGAAACATTTGGGAATGTAGCTCATTAGTAGCTTGCTTGCCTGGGATGCATAAGGCCCTTCCTTTAATTGCCAGCAAGGCAAAAAAAAAAAAAAAAAAAAAAAAAAAAAGAAAGAAAGAAAGAAAAGAAAAAAGAAAAAGAAGAGGGATTTAAAATGCAGTCATATTCCCAATTAGATTTTAATTAGATTTTTTTAATTAGATTTTTTTGTTCTATGTGTGATATACATCCATAGGTGTGTATGTATGTGTATGTATGTGTAGATGCACACTCATGCAATAAATACTTCTTGATTTTTACTATAATCCAGGTACTGATTTCCTATTCCATTATAAAATTATTTTAAATGAACCTTTTAAACACTACTTCCTTATAGCTGCATGAATATAGTATAAGCATATATTAATATCTAGTAATAATTATTCAATATTTAATTTAACATTTGTTTAATATTGGACTTAAACTAAATAGTTTTAAAAGTTAAATATTGGAATTTGATATATGTTTTTAAAATATTTGTTAAATGTTAATGAAGATTTATATGCTATATAAATATACATACACATACATTTCTTTCACACATATTATGCAGATTTCTAAAAGCACAAGCATCAACACTAACAGACTCTGTGTACTATGTAAACTGAGTACTTTGTAAAATGACCCTGGCACAGTAAAACGATTGACCCTCCTAGCGGCAGGGAGAGGCCTCATCTCACTGCAATCGTTTCAGCATCATTTATTGTAGCATTTTCAATCTTTGCCAATTTGCTAAATGAACTATGATCTCATGCTTGATCTGCATTACTTGATAACTTATAAAAATCAAACATTTTATATGTTTATTCCCCATTTGATTTCCTCCTCTATTAACTAAATATTTATATTTTTCTCTGCTTTTCTATTACTTTATACACCATTTAATTGCCTATGTTGAACATATAAAATTGACAATAGTTTAGCAGTTTAAAAAAAATTGGTGATTTATAGACTTCAATCTCATATCCTGTAAATATATTTCTCAGTTGCTCATTTATCTGTTAGTCTTTTCATTTAAGATGCAAAGAAGTACTGGACGAGGTATCCATACCTGGATTCCCAGCTATTTGGGAGGCTGAGAAAGGAGGATTGCAAGATAGAGGCCAGTCTCTACAAATTGTCAACTTCATTCTCAAAAAAAAAAAAAAAAAAAAAAAAGAATAAAGGACTAGGGATGTAGCTCAGCTGTAGAGTAGCCATGGGTTCAATCTCCAGTACTGGGGAGCAGGGGAGGAAGAAAGAAACTAAGAAGATTTTTTAATTTTATGTCATCAAATGTATCAAAAATTTTATTTTGTGAATAGTGCCTTTGGTACAGTGCTTTAAAAGAACATGTAATCTACACCTCTACTTGTGTTTACAGACACTATCTTTTAGTACTTTATGGGTGTTGTTGTTGTTAAGAATTTAAATATTTAATCCAACTAAAATTTGTATCAACAATTTTTTAAATACTTAGAAAATTATCTTTAAACCATTCTTTTTATAGATTGAAATGCCTGAAAAGATACTTGTATCATATAAACTACCATGTTATAAGAAGGGAATTAAATTTCCTAAGTAGAGATCAAGCATCACATTTATACTATGTTATGGATTATCACGTTGTTATAAAATATTAATGGCTTACAAAATACAACTCTTTTTATAAATTAAAAGATGCATAGATAAGGGCATTATTTAAGATAAAAACTACTGTGGTTCATAGTTGCTCAAAAATTAGGAAATATTTATTACATTTCATAATGAATCCCAGCAGTTCAACATCACTTACTTATGAGAAATGCAATTTTTAATAGAACATGACTATGCACAAAACTTCTTCCACTGAAGCTGGGCGTGGTGGCGCATGCCTGTAATCCCAGCACTTGGGAGGCTGAAGCAGGAGGATCGTGAGTTCAAAGCCTCAGCAATAGTGAGGCACTTAGAAACTCAGTGAGACCCTGTCTCTAATAAAATACAAAAAAGGGCTGGGGATGTGGCCCAGTGGTCGAGTGCCCGAGTTCAATCCCCAGTACAAAAAAAAAAAAAAAAAAAAACCTTCTTCCACTGAAATGTGTGATCTAGATATCTGCATTCCAACTTTGCAAAAATAACTATGGAGACAGGTTGGGTTGGAGGTTTTTTTCCTTAAATTATTATTGTTAGAATTGCTTCCTTATTGCTTTCTATTCTAAAGAAAGACACCAAAATAAGCAATTGTTTGCTCACATACATTGTATGAAAGAATTCTAGTCAATACTTCATGCATTGCTGGACACCATGGTACACGGCTGTAATCCCAGCAACTCAGGAGTCTGAGGCAGGAGGATCTCAAGCTTGAGGCTTGCCTCAGCAACTTATTGAGACTGTGCCTCAAAACCAAAGAAGAACAGGGCTGGGGGTGTGTATTAGTAGTAGAGGGCCTCAGTTCAGTTCCCAGTAGAGGAGGGGGGCGGAAATCCATGTGTTATTTTATTTGAAGGAAAAATCTTCTTATATTGCTCAACAAGGAAATAATTGCTCAACAAGGAAAACAATGCCTAACCAGTGGTTATTAGATTACTAAGACTCATTTTGTCATCTGACTTTTAAAAAGCATTAAGACAATTTTTCTACAACTTTTTCCCCACCCTACTGCATATTGAACCCAGAGCCTCACACATGCTAGGCAAGTACATACTCTACCACTGAGTTGCCTCTCCATCCCATTTTATTTTGAGAAAGAGACTGACTGAATTGCCCACATTGGCCTCAAACTTGTGATCCTCCTGCCTTGGCCTCCTGAGTAGCTGGAATTACAGGCCTGTGTCACTGCATCCAGTTTATCAGTACTGTTTATCAATGAAGAAATTGGAAGCCATATCCAAAGAATTTTACATAAATCATTATTTTCTGCCAGGCAACATAGTGTCTTTGGGTTGCTTAAAGTGAATTAGTGTTGGCTCCTCAAGTAACAATAGCTGTTTCAAGATCAGTACAGTGAGCATCTCTGCCATGACTGCATTACATTATTTAAGCTGATGTACATTTTGAAATGAACTCTGTGATTCAAATTGTGCTAATAAGATTCTCCCAATGAATTATGTGTGCATACACAAAAACACCCAGAAAATAAGGCTAATAATTTTATGCTAACTCATTCAAATGGATATTAAATATTTTTATGTAAAGCATGAAGACAATCAGGTATAATCAGGCATTTAAATAAATAATTTTTGTTGAGAAAAAATTGTAAGGGTAGAGTGCCATTAGATTTAAATTCTTTTAGAATGCTTTTAATGGTGTTTTTACAGATGATATTTCATTAACTTGAGAAAACTAAGCTGAGTATATGTCAAAAAGGAGTCTGCTTCAAGAGAAGTATACAAGGAATGATCTGCAATAATTTTAAAAGGTTCTGAAAGAGAATGAGCAATAGAAACAGAACAGAAATTTTATTCCATTCAGAAAATATATGATTACATAATGAGTTATTACTTAAGAAATGAAGGCTTCAAATGCAAAGACTATACTTTTGGTATCAATTCTATCATGTTACCAAAGAAATGTGGATGAAGAGCATAGGTATTATTTGCATAGGTATATGGCATTCGAATCCTGTATCTATAAAACTGAAATTTGGTCTTTTATTTATTTATTTATTTATTTTTGGTCCAAAATAACCAAGGTTTTGATTTCAGAGGGTCATTGGATTTGGCCATGGTCTTTCAATCTCATTAATTATTATGTGTTCATAGTAATGCACATTTTTATCTACAGGTGGCAGACCTTTTAAAAATCATCTTCAATCATATTCAGTATTTTGTTTTGGTGTTTTTATTTTTTTTAACTGCCACCCACATTAAAATGTAAGAGTGTGCTGTTCAGAGTTCTCATTAATGTTGCACAATTTAGATGATAGATTTGTCAACAAAGTGGCTCATTCTCAAAGGCCATTGAACCCTGTCGGGATAAATGCCTTAAAAATTGTATATTGCAGGATAATCTTTAATTATACAGAACTCACTTGACAATTTACAGTATATTGGGATTATTTTCCTTTTTCAGGCAATAAAGCATTTTACTTTCTAGATTAGGGTGACTGAGGGAAAAAAAAGTGATTAGATTTGATAAATAGTTAAAGCAAAAAGCTCGCTTATTTGCAAGTAAAAGAGAAAGGTGACCAAAAGCCATGTACAAATAACAGCCACTTAGGATCACAAATTATTAACTGGATAAATGGTTAAAGCAAATAACTATAAATGCAGTGACATTTTGAAAGAATGTTAGCTCAGAAAGTGATAAGCAAAACAAAAATAGCTGCAACCAGTAGTATAACTAACCACTCTTCTCAATTTACCTCCCCAAAATCTTGGATTTATAATAACTTGTGTGACGTTTCTTATTTTTATTGTATTGTTTTGATTAATGCAGTACCTAAGCTGTGTTTGTTTCTCTGTTTGGTTTGGGGTTTTTGTGTGTGTATGTGTATATATGTCTGTGTGGTACCAGGGACTGAACCCAGGGGCACTTTGCCATTGAGCCACATCCCAGCCCTTTCTTTGTATTTTATTTAGAGACAGGGTCTCACAGAGTTGTTTAGGGCCTTACCAAATTGCTGAGGCTGGCAATGAACTTATGATCCTCCTGCCTCAGCCTCCTGAACTGCTGGGATTGCAGGTGTACACCACTGTGCCTGGCCATAAACTGGTTTTCTACAAAGACTTTTTGTGAATATAATTGATTTAACATGGAGAACTATTTCAAAATACATATAAATAAAATATTCATAACTTTATACTCTCAAATTATTTTACTTGTGCTCAGTGTAATGGCATTCTATAGTATCATTTATCATGTTTCATTGAAAAAGAACATTGGAAAATATTAATACTTATTTTACTACTTAATTATCCTTCATTTTCAATGTGGAAAATTCTTTATGAGTATCTTATTTTTATCTAATTTTGAAAGCGACGTCAGTTAAATATACAAGATTTGCAACATATTTCTCCCACCTGAAAATATGGCATGCCACTAAAGAAAAAAATATAAAACTTATCATAATGATTTCCTATATTATTTTAATATTCATTAAGAAATATATACAGAATAGATGCAGTTTAACAAAAAGTAATAAAGCCGACACCCACGTAACCATCCCACAGGATACTGCTGGCATTCTCCCTGGGGTCAGAAATGGCCCCTGACCCAAATTCTCCTTTGGGAACCTGCCTCCATTCAACTTCTGTCCTCATTCCTAGAGATCAGCACTGCCCAGTTTTTATAGTAGCAGTTCCTTAGTTTTCTTTATAATTTTACTATCTACAATGATCTTTGAATAATATAATTTAGTTTACCTGGAATCATCCTGTATATATTCTGAATGTCCTGATTTTTCCAGCAAATATGAATTAGAGCACTAAGATTCCTCCATTTTCGTCACATTAAATTTCATTGTTTGGCTGTTCTATAATTTTCCATCTTGTTGACAGCAAATGTTTCTAGCTTCTTGGCAAACACAAATTGTTTCTCTAGTGTACATTCTTGTACATGTATTCTGATCCATATATGCACTTATTTCTCTAAGAAATTTACCAGAATTGCTATTACATGAGCAGGGACTATGAATTTCAACTTTACTAGACACTACATCCAAAAGTGGCTGCTAAAAGTCACATTGCAACAAGCACTGCTGAATGCTCCTGTGGTATGTGCCCTGGCCAGTGCTTGGCACTGCAAGACATTTCAGGTATCTCCACTCTGAAGCACATGTAGTACCAACTCATTAAGTGTTTTATTTGTATTTTCCTGACCACTGCTGAAATTAAGCACTTTTTCATATGTTGGACATTTATATTTACAGGCTATTTGGATTTCTTTTTTTGCCAATTTTTCTACTGAATAATGTAAATGTTTATGTTGGTATAGTGTTATTTTATTTATGTATTTATTTATTTTGGTACCTGGGATTGAACCCAGGGGCACTTAACCACTGAACCACATCCCCAGCCCTTTTTATTTTTTATTTTAAGGCAGATTCTGGCTAACTTGCCTAGGGCCTCACTAAATTGCTGAGGCCAGCTTTGAACTTGTGCACCTCCTGCCTCAGCTTCCTGAGCCACTGAAATTACAGGCATGTGCCACCATGCCCAGCTCTGATTTGTAGTTTTAAAATATGTATTCTGGGTACCACCTTTGTGGATAACATTTTACAAATTACAAATTAAGCCCACCACTCTATGTCCTGTTTTTTCAATCTTTTTATGATGCTTTCTGAAAAACATAACAAATGTAGGATGTATGATTTTATGGCCTAAAGGATCCTTCCCTACTCCTGGTTCCTACTCCCTAGTTACTCTTTTGGAGTCTATTATGAAAGATATATTGTTTTGCCTCTTACTCTTAGGTTTTTGAACAACTAAAATTGTTCATTTTTTAAGAGATGGGGGTCTCACTATGTTGCCCAGGGTGGCTCTGAATTCCTGTGCTTGAGCCATCCTCTTGCCTTGGTCTCCCGAGCAGCTGGACTACAGGATGTGCCATCACAGCTAGTGGGGGGTGGGGTGGGACATAAAAGTGACTCCTTTAATGTGAGAGGTAGAAATACAATTTCATGTTTTAAAAACACAGAAAATCAATTTTCACAATACCCATGTATTTAAAAGTTTGATATTTCTCTACTACTTTAAAGTATCTCTATTATTGTACGTCTCCATATTGGCAAGATCCAGTTGGTGAGATTTCTTTTTTTTTTTCCTTTTTATTTTTATTTATTTATTTATTTATTTATTTGTGTGTGTGTGTGTGTGTGTGTGTGTGTGTGTGTGTGTGTCTATCCTTCCAGTGAAACCATACTTTCTGAATTAATAAAGTTGCATAATATCTGTAGGGGAAAAAAATCCTCTTACTTATTCCCATTTCTATTTTTTTCTTAATTTTTTTAGTACTAAGGATTCAACCTAGGGCCTTATACATGCTAGCAAGTACTCTACCACTGAACTACCCTCAGCCCTCATTCCTACTTTTTAAAGAATATATTGACTATTTAGGGTCTTTGCATTTTGGAATCATCTTGTCACATTATACACATAAGCTCAAATACACATAATAATTCAAACAACAAGAAAGATGAAACAGTTTATTGACATTATGATTGTGTCAGCATTATATGTAAAAGTCAATTTGAAAGTAAGGAATATCTTTATAAGATTGGCTCTCTTAGTCTATGAACATGGTACATCACATAATATATTTTGGCCTTTGAAAATATTGCTTAATAAAGTTTCACCATATTCCCCATAGAGATCCTACATATCTCTTATTATTGGAAACTAGGTAAAAGTTGGCACTGATATATAGAAATACAGTTGATTTCTGTATATTGCCAGATATATAAATATACAAAAAATTAATATTGTTTGTCAATAATAATAGCTAATGGTTTCTTTTTTAATCCTAATAACTTTCTTTATTTTGCTTTACTTCACTGGCTACAATTTGCAGGAAAATAAAAAGTAAATAACAAGAGTGCTAGCAAACAGTCTTGTTTTTGATCACGGAATGCTTTCAACATCTGCTTCTTAGAACTTTTTTGTGCTAGAGGTATTTTATATCACAATAAGTAAGTTCCTCCTTGTTTTCAGTTTTCTAAGGATCTTTAAGTACTAGAAATATATGTATTCAATTTTATCAGTGCTTTTTCTTTATTTATCAAAATTATCATATATTTTCCTTTAGTCTGTATTACACCATTTGGTTATGATAAAGGATTCTTTTTATATATGACTGAAGTGGGCTTGTCAATACTTTGTTGAGGATTTTCCATTTATAATCTTGAGAGGAACTGGCCTGTAAATTACCTTTTCATACTGTTCTTATCAGGTTAGATATCAAGATTACATGATCTTTATAAAATGAGTGGGAATTGTTACCTCTTCTGTTTCATGAAATAACATACAAAATTAGACTTATTTTTTCCTTGAACACGCCTGTGAAGTTATCTGGATCTGAAATTTGTTCCATAGGGCAATTTTTTATTAATAAATAAAATTTTATCTGTTGTTATAAAATTATTCAGTTTCCCTATTCATTTTCATTAAATCTTGCCAAGTCATATTTTTCTAGGAATTTTTTCATTCATTCAAATCTTCATGTTATAAAGTTATTAATAATATTCCTTATTGACCGTTTAATATCTACACATCTGACATGATGCTCACATTTTCAATCTTAATACTGATAATTTGCCCTTTGTCATTTGCTTTCTTGTACATTCTAGTCAGAGGTTTGGTAACTTTATCTTTTCCACCAATTTTGGTTTTCTTAGTTTTCTCTGTTCCACGCTTGCTTCCCACTTTGATAATTTTGTTCTTAATTTCTTCTTTCTAGTACTATGACTTTTTTGTTCCTTTTTATAACTTTTTAAAAATTGATGTAATATTTGTACATATTTATGACTTATAGCCCAGTAATCCATTACATGCATATATGTGTGATATATGTATAATGATTAAAGAAGGGTGATTAGCGTTTCTTTCTCCTCTAACATCATTTCTATGAGGTGGGATATAACTTCTTAGATAAATTCTTGGCCTATAAATTTTTGTTCTTTATTTTTCTAATAATTATAAATATCCTAGTAGAAATTTCTTATGGGCATTCTACAATTTATCTACATATAGGATGTTCATTATTGTTTTATCTAAAATATTTTTAATTTACATTTTGATTTTTTCAAATTGTGAAATGCTATTTCTAGCTCTATTTTGTTATTCATTTATACCTCAATTTTATTGTGGCAGTATTTCAAAACCTTGAAAACTACTGAGACTTATTTTATTAAAATATGCATTGATTTAGAATATGGTCAATTTTTGTTATTGTTCTATGTGTGCTTATAAAAAATATCAGCTTTATAGTTTTATGCAAAGTTCCACATATGTCCATGAGGTCAAGTTTCTTAACTTTCCCTTTCAACTCAAAATCTCCTGATCTTTCTGTTCATGTTATCATCTTAGCTACTAAGAGAAGTGAGTTAATATCACTACAAATGTTGACTTTTTAATTTCTCTTTGTTGTTCTGTCATTTTTTTTCTCAATATATTTTGAGTTTATGCTACTATAGGCATTAAGATTTTAAATTATTCTATCATCCTACTGAATTGAAACTTCAGTCATTTATAAAGTGACTATCTCCAGTAATGGTTTGGGTTTTAAAGTCAATTTTGCTTAGTGGACTTCAAGTCACACCAGTATCTACATAGTTTTTCAAGGTCTGTTGTTTTCTGTTATTATCTACCTTTTATATATGAGGGATCTGAGGTATAGTGGTTAAGAAATGAACCTAAGGGTGCAAGTGGTAGAGCCAGAAGAACTCAAATAGCCTGTCTCCAAAGTCTATGTTCCTATATATCATGCATCTCCTTTATATTCTTAAATGCTGCTTAGGCTCCATAGTGGGAGAAAATGCTCTCAGTCTAAGTTCTACAAAGAATTTCTCACAGAGTATTATCTAATTGTTATTTTTTTCCTCACATAGGAATATTACAAGAGTGAAAATTAAAGCTAAGTATAATACAAAAAAAATTTGAAAGAGAACATTCTTAATCTATAACCGCAGTACTCGACCTCTTTCACTAAACACAAGAAAAAGGTGTCTGTAAAGTTTTGCTTTTTGCCTTTGAAATAAATATATGCACCAGAAATCTTTATGTACTTGTACCAACACAGCCTGAAAAAGCCTGCCAGTCTGCAATGTCTTGGAGAGTTCTAAATGATTGTATAGTTCTGCTAAGGAAAGTTCATTCCAACTAGACATCAAGAGAAGGATGTGAACTGGACTGCTTCATCTCTCCTTCAATAAACACAAATAAAGTATTTTAACAAAAAGAGGCAGTAAGCAACTATGTAACCATTCTGGGATCCAATATTTGCATATTTCCTAAGTATTAATATTTTAGTCAATGACATTTATAATAAAAATTTTAACCCATGAGAAAAAAATTAAAATTTTTCAGGATTTCATGATCTTGAGCTAATTATAATTGATGTACTTACTTTCAACTCTTATGTTAATTTTGACATGCTCAGATATGTTTATATGAATGTATATATGTGTGTACATGTGTGTGTATGTATGTATTCACAAACCTAGAAATGCACTATAACCTTACAGTAGACTCTAACTTGTTTCATTTAATGTAGCATCACATATAAGCTCATGTGTTTTTAAAAATTCTTTTAAAGTATTTTATTTGCTGCATAATATTCTATGTGTATACCCAGATTTATCTAACAACTGATCTCTTGCTAAATGGTTTGATTAATCTCAAATTCTTTCCCCTATAAATACATAAAAATAAACATTTATATTAATTTTGTCTTCTTTTTAAATTATTTCATTAACTTAGATTCTTCAAAGTGAAATTGTAAGACACTGCTAGTTAGGCCCTAGTGTCCATTCTCTTATTCTTTACTATATTAACAGTGGTATCTGCAGGCTGGTAGGGTGTGGCTGGAGGAGGTGGGTCTCTGGGGACATGCCTTTGGGATATATATTTGGTGAGCAGAGCTCTCTCTCTGCTTCCAGATCATCATGCGAGCAGCTTTCCTCCACCACACTTTTCCACCGTGACATTATGCCTTGCCTTGAGCCCCAAGGAATGAAGCTGGTTGTCTATGGACTGAGAACTCTGAAACTGTGAGCCCCCAAATAAACTTTCCTCCTCTAAAATTGTTCTTGTCAGGTCTTTTAGTCACAGCACCAAAAAAGCTGAAGGAAACATGGAAGTGAAGAAAGGGGTGTGGCACCTTTCAAATAATGTCCTTAATAGGAGGGGACATGCTCTTTTTTTTTTTTTTTTAATATTTTCTTCCTGTTCCTGGAATAGGGGCATGATTGCTGGAATATTAATCTGGATATTCCAAAACGCACTAGGCAAAACTAACATGATCAAAGTAGCAGTAAGAGATGAAGGTCGAGCTGGGGTTGTGGCTCAGAGGTAGAGCGCTCACCTAGCACGTTTGTGGCGCGGGTTCAATCCTCAGCACCACGTAAAAATAAAAGGCATTGTGTACAACTAAAGCAAATAAATAAATATTAAAAAAAAAAGAGAGAGAGAGAGAGAGGGAGAGAGATGAAGGTCCCAGGTCCCAGAAGACTGCAAACACTTGCTCAGCTGTGAGAAAGCTTTTTAGACTTTACTTAAGAAAAATCCAAGTCTCTCATTTTCACAAGGTTATTTTGGATTCCTTGTACCCAAATATTTTCAAAAGTAAGAGTAGAAATGTTGCATAGGATGCTATGGAAATATTTCAAGTTCTTAATAGCGATGGCCAAATCACTTCTGGGAAATATTAATAATGAGTCCCCAGCATTATTGAAAGTACCCATTGCTCCATGTTCTTATTATTATATTATAATTCCAAACTACTTTTTACCAGTAAGATAGTAATTGGGGTATAACTTTGTATTTCTTTTATTTGCTTTTGCACTGAATAATTAATTTCTCATAAATTATTTGCTCTTATTTTTTGTTGTTGTTTATTTGTTTGTTGGAACCAGGGATTTAACCCAGGGTCACTGTACCACTGAGCCACATTCCTAGCTCTTTTTTTTTTTTTTTTTTTTTTTTTTTTTCAAGACAGGGTCACAACAAATTGCTTAGAGCCTCACTAAGTTGCTGAGGCTGGCCTTGAACTTGTAATCTTTCTATCTCAGCCTCCAGAGCCACTGGGATTACAAGCATGTGCCATTACATCTGGTTATTATGTCATTTTTTTAAATTAAGATATTAGTATCTTTCTTATGTAACAACTTTTACATTTGATATTTGCCATATTTGTCAGAAGTATTAGTACCAATTTGTCATTTGTCTTTTAACTGTATTTATCCTGGTGTTTTTACTTGAGGAACTATGGAAGTTTTACATGGCAATTATTCTTTGTGATTTATTCCATTTTTGCTAGCATAAAAACCCATTATTAACATATTATTATGCTTTCTTATATATTATTTCACTTTCTATACATATATAAAAACTGATTTCCACTTTAATTATTATTTAAAAATTTAACCATTTATGTCACAAATATACTTGTATCTTGAAGTACTAGAAACATAAATTATAAGACTTGAAGTGTAAACTATTGGATAAATAAGTTCTAGGTCCCTATACAAGAATATCACTTTTTCATGATTTGTTTTAGTTGTGAACAAAAGGAGATTTCCTTTTCAATCTTACTAGAGACAATCCTCTTCTGAACAGCAGGACTGCTTACCTCCAACTTTTCCTGCTGTTACCCACATGACTGCTAGTCAACCAAAGGATTTTAAAAGGATTTTCAACTCTAGGTCTGTGGTCAAACTTTCAGTTCCTGCTTCCAAGAGGATAAAGTTTTTGAAAAGACAAACAAGCATTTCATAAATGCACACACACATAGATGCCCATGAAACTTTTCTGCCAGCATATTGGGAAATATTTGTTTGGTCTCAGCAAAATTTCACTTTTGTATGTGTTTATAGAAACATACCCTGGAATACTTAATAGTCTATGGAAATTTTTCTAAAATGTGTGACTGACCCACTGTGACCCAAAATATTTCTTTTGCAGCAACAAAGAAAAAGGAGCAACAAATGTCTTATAAAACATTTTTCAGTGGAAAAAAGAAACTTTGGCAACTTCAAGAAAAGTATGTGTCATTAAGAAAATGAAAAGAAAAGAAATGTTGCTATCATTTGCCAGTGTAGAGACATTACCTACATAATGAGTCTCAAAATTATAATTATAAAGCAAGTTGACAACTGAATATAAAAGACTGTGTAGTATATTTTTATATGTATAAGTTTCGTATGTTTTTACTTATAAAGTAAAAATAAGACAAGGCATATAAACTTCCATATTTGTGAAATAGCAAATGCAGCACTTTTTAAAGGTACTTATTACATATTTTATGAGCATACCTTTTTCTTTGCCAGTGTAGTACAACAAATCCCTGTTCAGCTTTCAGAATCTTGTAAACTGATTCAAACAGGAATCGTGTCATCAGCAAGAGGAATGCTGAAAAAATAAAAGTAGACCATTAACATTGTTTCATTTATTAAATACATATTCATATATGCAAATTTATACTTATATAAACTATAAATATAGATTTATAGATATCAGTATAATGATTATGGTTTATGAAAGAAGAAGCCTTTCTTGCTATTTAAAGTTGACAGAATTAATCGAAAAATGCTTATGTACATGTTATATCATATACAGATTTGCTAATCTCCTCAGAACTTGTTCATCTGGTGTAATTTTAATGAACATATCCTACAGATACTTCATGTAGAGTCTTATTTCTTGGAAGAATTTATGAGCAGTCTTCAGGTGTCTTCTGAGGTCCCTTCCTTGACAACAGGAACATTCAACACAGTCCTTGTTCAGCGGTCTCTCCATGTGTCCCCAGCTGCTGGTCACTATGATGCCATTGCCCAGCTCATCTTCAGAAATACTGCTCTTACACTGTCTCTAAGAAATACAATTCTGACTTTGTTACCAATTTACCCATGCAGGACAAAAATGGCCCCTGTCAATCAGTTGAAATTCCCAAGAATCACACCCATGAAAACAGGGAACATATATGTGGTGGGTTCTGAATTGGTCACTCCAGTGTCAATTCAATTCAAGGAGAATTGAGTAATATTACAATGTTCATTTTTAAAACTTCACTGATTATTACATTTTAATCACAAGGTTTATAGTATTTGAGCAGTTTTATTATCACAATATATGTTCCTGGAACATGATTGGTATAAGGGGATTTTATTCATTCCAGGATCAGAACTTTAGTTATAAGCACAGAATTCCAAAAGTCAGCATGATGACAAGAAGAATTCACATTACTTCATTAGTTTACTAACTACTTCATTGGAAAGTATTCCAAAATGAGAAAATTTATCATTAAAAACACCAAACATCAATAATTATGCATTTAAAGTAAAATAGAGGTTGTCTATACAGTCAGCCAATTCCAATAAACCACAATTTTTAATTAAAATTTTTTTACTAAAAAAAAAACTCAAACTCCACTTTTTTTTTATTTCAATGAAATGTCATATCCAACCAAATGTATAGACTATCATAATTGATTTGACGGAAATTTTGTCACATTATGTACTTAGGTAATAGAAATTCACAGGTGGTGATTTTTACCCACAAGAGGGAGCCTGTATTTTTATATTTTTGTCACAGAACTTTAAAAACAACTTAAAATATGAAATTCTAAAAATGTTTATTGATACCAGCATCATTATGTCAGGTTACGTTTTGAGAAAATCAGATCACATATGGCATATTTTTCTAAGTCAGAGATAACAGTATGTCAGAAGATTAGAAAGATAATTGGAAATTCAAAAAATTTCCTACCTACATTGTTATTTATTTTATTCACAGAAATGAAGATGTATTTGCCAAAGCAAGTCTAAGAGAAAACTCCTTTTAGGTGTTAGTAATATTTGTTTTGTAAAATTGACTAGAATTATTATGAGCGCTCTGCACCCAAATTTAATTACATAGTAAGGAAATGACATTTCAGTTATTCTCTTATTAGAAAAGGTTTATATAAACCACTAATTTTCTATGCTTTTATGGAATAGAAAACACCTACTTTAAAATTTTTTAAGATCACCATTCTCACTAATATCACTTAAAACTTGCCTAGAAAAATGTTATAATGAGCATTACACCATAATGAACTTTCCTTTCTTACATGTGAAAAGTATCTTTTTTTTTCTTAAAAACAAACAATGAAACCTAAGGTCAATTCCCTTTTATCCTATAGTCTCCTAAGAAATGTCTTTTTTTTAATTATTTTATTCAAAGTTGTTGTATTTATAATAGTAGTATGCATTATAATTCATAATAAACATATAGAGCATCTTTTTACATAACATTGTTTGTATACAATGTATATTTATACCATTCAAATCTTCAATCATGCATTTAGGATAATGATATCCATCTTATTCAACCACCTTTTCTTTTTTTCCCCTCCATCCCCCCTTGCTCCCTTCCTTCCCCTCCCTCCCCTTTGACCTTTCTAGTGTTCCTCCAATCATCCTATGTACCCCGACCCAACACCACTGTGTATCAGCCTCCTTATATCAGATAAAACATTCTGTATTTGGATTTTTGAGATTGACTAACTTCACTTAGCATTATATTTTCCAACTCACCCATTTATCTGTGAATGCATTATTTTATTTTCTTTTATTTCTGAGTAAAATTCCATTGTGTATATGAGGTGCTAAGACTCTATGCATAAATAAATGTACTATGAGTTTTGGGGGGAAAAATCAAATGAACTCATCCTTAAAAACTAT
The DNA here is from genome assembly GCA_025594165.1 of Tamias sibiricus. NCBI lineage: Eukaryota > Metazoa > Chordata > Mammalia > Rodentia > Sciuridae > Tamias > Tamias sibiricus. The sequence goes on from CM046661.1 coordinate 88,047,781, forward strand.
CTCCTTTAAAAAAAATACCATCTATAAAATAATTTTGGCAACTCATAACAACCTAGAGTGATCTGTTCTATCACACTCAGAGACACGGTAATAATCAAGCTGAAAGGGGTCTTGTGACCCTTTGAAACTGTAGGGAAGATGGATGGCAAGAATTCTGTCCCTTCCCAGGGTCCTCCGCTCAGTTCTTAGAAGGTATCAAATAACATGGCAGGGAGCTGACAAAGAAGGGGTTAATCACTGCTGATCTTCCTTCTGGAATTCCAAGCTACCCATTAAATCATTGTTTTTTTCTCCCACTAGGGACAGTGAATCTAATGGACCCAAAATCAATACCTTATAAATGACATAAAAAATATATTCATTTTATGGACTAATGTACCCTGGTGTCTGAATCCTATTTACACCCTGTGCTTTAAAAAGGAACAACAGACCCATTTCTGCCAGTAAAAGGTTACTCAGTCACGCTAGTGACATGTTGCAGAATGCACTGTCATACTAAAGTGCAGCACGAGGGGAAGATTGGTGGCTGCAAAACCACTATTGTGGAAACTTTAAACATGGTGTGGTGAACTTGTGTTAGGAAACACCACTGGAGAGAAGCATGCAAGTAGCTCCCAAGACTTGAACCATGTTCTGTGGTGACTTCACAGGTCTCTGACTCATCCTTCTGTTTCATAACCTATGTATATTACATGGAGATTTTAGTTTATCAAGTATGACATGATAAAACTAAAAAACAAATACAACCTCCATTTAATAGTAAATTCTACAATGATTTTCAAAACTGGATTAAAAATACTAAATGGCAGAAAAGCTCACTAAAGTACCAAAGAGACCTTAGCCAAATAGACATAGTATGAGATCTAGTCACATGAAACCACAGGCAGAGGCGAGCTCTGCCAGAGGGTACTTCATTTATCAGATACCTCAAGGGAGTCACTAAAACAGGTGACTGTTTGTTGGTGTTTATAGATTGAGAAACTGTTGATGAGAAAGTTTTATATTTACACAATATTTCCAAACCAAAGGACCACAGCCTCACCTTAAAAGCTAATTTTATCACTCAGAAAGTATTACACTTAGTTTTTAAAAATCAATTCTAACTTGTACTAAATTTATTTTGAAAATACCTTATTCTGCCTTCAATATTTTTAAGAGGGCTGGGGATATATAGCTCAGTTGGTAGAGTGCTTGCCTTGCATGCACAAGGCCCTGAGTTCAATACCCAGCACCACCAAAAAAAAAAAAAAAAAAATATAAAATATATATATATATATATATATATATATATATATATATCAGATGAAAAACAACCCTATAAAGAGCAAGGATGCCTTCAATGCAAAGATAAAAGTAAGAAAGAGAAGGGCCTAAAGAGGTAGAAAGGGGAGAAAAGGAAAGAAAACTAAAAGCTAAAGGAAGATCTTCTGGAAAAATACCACTTGACTTAATTTTTTGTTATAGTAGATACAAATCTAAGTAGAGAATAATGAATAACAAAAGCAACTTTAAAACAGAGACTTCTTGAGAAAATTCTAGCAACAGGTCGGCATGAGATTTTCTGTTCAGTTTTACTGGCTTGACATCCATATAGTTATAAAATTACAAAAAAAAAAAAAAAAATACTGTTGTTCTTTATTCCATTTGCCAACCAGAGTCATTTATCCCCTATTAGATAAAGTATAATAGACTGTACCGAAAGGGTCATTGGCCTTCCATTTAATGATATTGCCAGCCCCAATCTGCATTTTCCCGGCAATGTCCCTCAACACAGAATAAATGGCTGATCTCTTCACAATAACAGCTGATTTCTATTTATTAAGCTAAAAAGGTCACCATTTTCTACGGCTGGGCCGCCCTGCACTATTGATAATTTTATGCATAAACAAATGGCAAATTTGTGCCACATAAATATGCATTAGCAATTACTTTTTCCTCGGGCAACGCTCACCGAATGCAAATGTGTACCTCGCAGGGCCTGGTAGCTTTTGTTTTAGCTCTTGAACAGTGAAACAAAAGAGCACAATAAACAATTTTTAAATTGCCAATCAATAAGCAATGCAAATGCAAAGGTAAATGGCAAGAAACTTGCTCAGAAACAACAAAAGTGAGGGAAGCGGGGGATGGTGAAAGGATTTTCTTTCTCATATTATTTCATTTCTTTCTCATTTATAATGAAAAGGCTAAAGTACTCTTGACACAGAACAGCTAGCTAGGCTGGTACCAAAGCAGATGCCAGATGGGGAAAGTAGAAAATATACACATGTTGAGTAAACACACACACACACACTAAAAAGAGGGTAAAGGAAAAACTGTGTTCTTATGTGTGATTTCAGAGATATCACCTCCTCAAATTTCTGATTTCCAATTTCAGAGATTCAGAAAAGTTTCAATTTCAGAGATTCAGAAGAATTTTAAAACTAAGAGGAGCTACAGAGATATATAACCACTGCACTTTGCTATGCTGCTTTTCAATAATGTCTGCTAAAGGGAATATATATTGCTAATAACTAGGATACTTTTAAGAACACAAGAATTCGGGGTAAATGAGAACTGAGCACGGTGGCACATGCTTGTAATCCCAGCGGCTCCAGAGGCTGAAGCAGGAAGATCCCGAGTTCAAAGCCAGCCTCAGCAAAAGTGAGGCACTAAGCAACTCAGTGAGACCCGGTCTCTAAATAAAATACAAAGTACAAAATGGGGCTGGGGATGTGGCTCAGTGGTCAAGTGCCCCAGAGTTCAATCCCCAGTATCAAAAAAAAAAAAAGAAAGAAAGAAAGAGGGGTAAATGAGGAATAATTAAGTAGGAAACAAAAAGCACCTGCAAGCATCGCCACTTTCTCATACTACAAAATGTTCAGGATCAAATACTTGATCTCAGGAGAATTCAAGAATGATGTCCAGGCACCAGATAAAAAGATAAAGAGACGACAGGTATAAGGAATACAGGAAACAACGTCTTACATAATTTGAACATGGGAACAAATGATAGCTCAAGAAAAAGAAACATTAAGAAATTTTTTTTTTTTGTAATGCCTATGTGCCATGCACTATTATAAGTGCTTTGCACTTACATCTATCACATTTCATCTTCACAAATCTCCACAGGTTGGTACTATTACTGCTTTGCCCATTCAACAGCACAGGACTTATGAGGACTCTGAGAAACTTGACAGTTAATGAAAAACAAGGCCAGATCTGGGCTTTGACCCCGGTCAGATGCCTGCACCTGCGAGCATCACCACTTGAAATACTGCCATCCACTCCTAAAAGCCACCCATGTTGACCCTATTGAGAAATTTCTCCCTACATGTGCTCATGGATTTGCCTTTGCATAAATAAGTCAAACTATATTTGAAAAATTTAAATTCAGGGTTTATGCAAGTTCCAAGTTATTAAAATACTTTAGCCTTTGTAAGATAGACAAATGGTAATTTGCACGTTAGTATGGATGTATCTTAATACATTGGTGCGTGTACATGGAGAACATGCCATGTTCTCAATAATCATTTGAGAACAGAAAAAAACATTTTGGAATCCCCATCTTGATCTTAATATGATTATAGGTTTTACTGTTACACAAATGATTAATTTAATGAGTTTTAACCACAAGCTAGTTAAATTAAATACATAAATTATTTGGAGACTAAATGCAAATGGGCAGATCTGGAAATCTAAAACCTGTATGCAGCTCTGTCATGCTCAGAAGGACTTTACAGATGGACACTAGAAGTCAAGCTTCTTCAGAGAAGATTGTAAAACTTCTCTCAGCAATAGTTCCACCTGATAATATCAGACTTGGAAGGCTAGGATTATGGATAAACAGGTACCTTTACAAGAATAAGATCAAGATGGTCCCTTGGAGTGCCATTCAGATGTGTGTCACTTGCATACCATACATGAAGGTCCTCAAAAAGACTACAGTTTTCTTAGTTAGAAGAGCATTATATCTAATACTAAACCCCATATTCTTCAGAGTTAAAGAGTTTTAAGAATCAAGTTAAAATTACTAGAGATGGATTCCAGTATAATAAACATTATCTTATATATTAATTCAAACAATTACATAGTGTCCTTTTTTTAAAATTTTCAGTCTGCATGGCTGAACATACAAGAGATTTAAGTATAGCTTACTATCACCCAATATGTGCCTAAAGCCATTACTTTTTAAGAGGCCAAGCTTTAATTATCATTCCTTGTCCAACTTCTCACACTCTACATAAGGTAAGGACTTCAAACTAAAACCATACATATTCTAACTAAGTGGGGTTTACCCAAAACTTTAAGTACTTGTATTCTCCACTACATAGAAATCATGTAAGTAGAAATGCACAGGAAATATGTAAAAACCAAGATGTGTTATACAGACAATGCAGTAACAGAAGGCTCCATGTAGGATTCCCAGAGGCTGAGTCAAATAATTACATTATATGTCCCCAGTCACCCCTCCTTTTTTGGTGCAGGGGATTGAACCCAGAGATTTGTATGTGCTATGCATGTGCTCTAACATTGAGATACACTCCCAGCAACCCCCATCCCAGTCTTTATAGCAATAAAATTTGAAGTATCCAGAAAGTTACAGGAAATTCCAGCAAGAACTTGGTATAAATGGCAGGAAGAGAGCCAATGCCTCATTTGCCCTGGATGAGGGGCTGACAGCCTCTCTGTCTTCACTCCTGTCTCTCCCCATCCCCTGCTCCACTGATCCTGATTCAGATCCACTTCTGTGGTCCAAGTTTCCAAGCTCCCTTGCAATCATCTTCCAAGTACATTCAGCCACTGGCAGGCAATGGATCAAGGTATAAAGGTAGCTGGGAAGGGTACAGATAGAGAAGGCTGTATGGATATGTAGGTATGTCTCAGTCCTCTTTCCACTTACTTAAATCTGTTCTATACAATTAGAAACATGTTAAAAAATAGAGATACTACTAAAGAAAATCCCCATTAGCCATCTCCAAGGTTCAACATCTGTCAATCTTCTGCTCTTTTGAATTTCTCCCCTCTCTTTCCTGGCAGTGCCAGTATGTCAGAGGAGAAGCCAAGTAGCAGCTCCATTTCTTACTGGTTCTACCTCCTGCCAGACAGCCCCCCATGGTTCCAATTTCTGCCCAGGGACATTGGTAACTCTGGCTGCTACCAGTGGTAAGAACTTCCTGCTGTTCCCAACTCCTAGCTTACTCTTTTTCACATTTTTTTTTTTTATTGTCAATGCATCACAATTTTCCAATAGTATATGCTCCCTTTTAAAAAAATAGAGTGGTTTGTTTCTGCCTTCCTTCTTGGACCCAGACCATAGAGTGCTTATTTCAGTTTACTAATGGCAAACTTTATTTATCCCTTATCCACAGCTCCCACAAAGTAGCTCAAGGCTTCATAAAGTGGAGATCCTTTCACCAGCATGGACTCCAGCGTGCAGGTCCAGTATTTTCCATGCCGTAAGTGTGGTGCCCCATATAGAACATCCACAAAGTTTTCACATATGACCTATTATATACAACTACAATCTATTTCTATTCTATATCTTTTGTCAATTGCTTATTGACATACTTTTTAAAAAATTGATCTGTCTTAATATATGGGCCAGTGAAAGAGCAACAGAGACCTTCTGCTCCTGGAAATTCTACCTCAGTGCCTAACATCAGGGAAGTATGCCCAGGCTATTTTAAGGAGGTAGCTCAATCTGGCATGAAAATACATTTTTCCAATGGTAAATGGCAGAGACTAGTTAACAAAGTTTATGTCTTAGACAAGACATGTTTAACATGTAGGCATTTGTTTATTCATAACAAAACATGACCTTCTGATGTTAGGAATAAACACACACACATCATAAAAATGACGGATGTTCAATGGCTCTCACAAAATTACATTTTGAAAAATTATGGGATGATGAATCAAACATATAGATTAAATTTCCCTGAAACAGACATGTGCTTAATAATTAATGGGAGAGGATAAAAATAGTATTTATGATTTTATCTTATCCAAAACACTTGAATAATTATATAGTAATAATATTGCTAGATGAAGACATACTTATCACATCTGAACTATAATCTGAGAAAATTGTAAAATAAAAAAAGGCCTTAAAATGAAAATGATACACTTAAATTCACAAGCTGAAACTTCATCCCGCCTTAGTATGAAGTCTTATTATAACAATATCAAATGCACAATAAAAGATTTGCATTAAGGACAGTTTAGAAGACTAATTTTTCACAGCAATCACAACACAGCAAAGAATGAGATGTGCAGATGGGGGAAAACAAGAAGAAAAAGGAGAATACAGTCAGTAATAGTAGAGTGTCTAATAAAAGTTAGGTAGAACCAGGACCCAACAGCAAGAGAATACCTCAAATACTGGTTCCAGAACTGGTTTTCCTCCTTATGGAATTGGACAGGTACTCAACAGCCAGCAAAGGTCACCCAGGAACTCAGTGGATACAACAACTGTGCTAAATGAGGTACCACCAAAAGAAGAGCTACATTCAGTCTGGGGATAAAAAAAAAAAACTTGACCATGGAGGGGCTACCATTGAACACAAGCAGGTATTCAAAGGATTGTTATCTGGAAAGAAAGACCAGATATATTGTCTATTGCTCCAGATAAAAGAACAAGGTTTGTCTTTTCTGTTTTGTTTTGAGGGCGGGATTATGAAAATGTAAATTTCAGTGCATTAAAAAAAATAACTTTTTTGTTACTGAGTTGTATAGCAAGCAATAGGATTGGCTGAATGCAGTCTAATACTTTAGGGTTTAAGCAAGGGATGTTTATTTCCTTTCTGCTTTGCTACTTACTATCTATCTGAGTGATCTCTGACACAGTCACTTCACCTATTCATGCCTCAGTTTTCTCAACTCAAAATCATCCAAATTTATACCCTACCAGGAAAGTAAGAAGATCAGAGACTGCAGGATCATCTGTCAGAGGCCTACCAACTGGATTTCTGAACTGAATGGGCTATTAAATCATCTAGCTTTTAGACTCATTCTAATCTGAGGCTAAATTTTTCTATTCCTCAAAATTCAGATATATATATATATTCATACCATTTCAGGCAAGGAAAGCTACCACTAAATATTTAAAGTGTGTGTGGCAGGGTGGAGTTTCCTGCAATTTTGCATTATTAAAAAGGTTATAACATTAGATAGAGAAAGGATATTCATTTTTGACCCAAGGCAAAGCCAAATAAAACTTACAAAGTATTTTCAGTCAATAAAAGATATATAGCACCATAAAACAAGTCAGATGTGATTATTTAAAGCAGCAATATCCATTTTTAATAAATTTGCTTCATTAACTTTTCCTCCTTTTTAAAGTTACTAGTTATTCAACGTACAGATAATGCCTGGATCCCAAGGAAACATGAACAAAGTACTTGTGCTTTTTGAACATGAGGGCCGCCTCCTCGCAGCTGTCAGCTGAGCCTTTCCACTACTCCTTCAACTGTGCCTCTGTCATGGCCACTCAGCACAAGGCAACCAAGAAGAACACAGAAAAGTGAGCTACACGGGGCTAGAGGGCATCTTCAAAAAGAGTGATTCTCAAATCCTTTTATGCAATGCCCCGGGGTTCCTCTAGTTATTTCTAGGAATGCTCTCAAATTTTCAAGAAATTCTTAAAACAAAAATCACTTTTTCTCTTCCTAACAATTATGGAGGTCTTTAGGCTTTTTAAGGTATTTCCTCTTCTGATTTGGTTCTCAGCAATTCTCTAAGGTGGGTCTAAGAGGTTGATCCCTTTCTCTCAAAATAAAAACCCCAAAGAATTATGACTTGACTGCAAATCACAAAACTACAAGACAGCAGAAAATAAAAAAGGTAAGAACCACATCCTGTCCTCTTTCTGGCCCACTTTTCTGGATAATAGAATCCATGCAGAACTTTAAGAATCCAAAAAGAGGTAAATTTGAAATCCTTCAAACTATGAAAGCATTATTTCTTTCTAGAACTGTGTGCATTTATTGGGATTATGTAACACTCTTTGCTTGCCTTCTCATTCATTGAGAGAATATTGTTTCCACTTTTAAAATGACATTAACACAGTTCTTTTCAACTGAAGGTGATTTTGTCTCCTGGAGGGCATTGGGCAACTTCCATCAACATTTTTTATTATGAGTCTAAAAGCATTGGTACTAATGCAGGTGTCGGGATGCTACTGTCATGAAGTAGGTAGAGGCCAGGGACGCTTCTAAACATCCTGTAGTGCACAGGACAGCTCTCTATAACAAGGAATTATCTAATCCAAAATGTAAAAAGTGCTGAGGTTGACAAATCCTGGATTAACAGTATTTTTATTTGAGCCAGTTCCTTCTGTCCCTGACTTTTGTTACATAAATATAATAATGCTTTCAGAGTGTAACATTTCCTGGGTGTTAATGACTGGTTTGGCATAAGGTGATCAGCTTGTGTCTACTCACTAATTCCATAAAATGCCCTATGCCTTCATCTTTGCTGTTTGACGATACACTGAATAGTGGTTCAAGTGACAGAGGTCACCATTACGGAGATAAATGCATTATAAAATCATTTGTCATGGTATTTATAATACTTCTAAGAATGTTAAAAATAAAGCAATGCAAATGGGAGAAATTGGAAACACACATTTTAATAATATGAAATGGAAATGGAAATTTATTTGTGAGTAAATGAGTCACCTTTGACTTCTCTGTTATGTAGCGCACACATCAAAATCTTCACAATGTACATCCTATCTTTAAAAGTGAATTTGGTTATCTTCTCATGTGTTGTTATTCTATAAGCATTATAGTAATTAATAATATCCTCTTCCAGAGAAAGCTTTTACTGTTCAGCCTTGCCCTGTTCATATTCTTAAGTCAAGGCTCTTGACTAGTTTCTATGGGCTGGGCCCAGTCCACCATCTCTTGACGAAGTGCTAGTTTTAATATGAATCCAAGAAAAGCTCTGGTTCTAGGGCAGCTTAGTCTTACATATGCAAACACCTGAATAATGACTTAGGGATTTAAAGACGATCTTTTTAATTCACATATCCCTTTAAGAATCTGATGAAAGCTACAAACTCACTGTATATAAACATAAATTTCCACGCTAATAGACTGTTCTTTACAGGTCTCTTACATTTCTATACCTCTTCAGAGGAAAGGTACCAAACTGACTTTCTTCGGGACTATCTTTTTAAAGAGTATTTTATAGTCAAAGTCTTAGAATACTGAGACAGCATCTTCCTCCAATGCAAAGGACATGTCACTCAGAGCAAAGATTAGGCATGCTTACTGACAATTATTAAACATAAAGATTCCCTAAGTTTTCACTCCCTGAAGTATAAGTATCACCAGGCTATCTTTGAATCACCATGTGGAAATTAGGGTTCAAGACATTGGTACTAATGCTAACACTGACTACTACTTTGCTGTGTATAATGAACTATCCTCTATCACTGATCAAGGATTTTACTGTCTTCTCCAACCATCCATGAAACTGTGGCAGGCAAATAGGGCTTCAGATTTTGAACTTTTTTAAAATTTTGGAATATTTGCATATACAACAGGACCCAAGTCTAAACATGAAATTCATTTATGTTTCATGAACATACATATAGCCTGGAGGTCATTTTATACAATATTTTCAGTACATTTGCATTTAGACTGTGACTCATCACTGAGGCCAACTGTGGAATTTTCCACCTGCGCTGTCATGTCAGCACTCACAAAGTATTGGATTTTGGAGCACTTCGGATCTCAGATTTTCATATTAGGGATGCTCAACCTCTAGTAGTCTTAATTGGGTGCTTTCTATATTCCAGTCACTTGTTAGGAACTTCACAAATATTACTGACATTCATTCTGCTGATAACACAGATGAAGGATCCATTATTTTCCTCATTTGACAGAAGGAAACAAAGATCTAGATCAAGTAACTTGGCATAGGCTACACAACAAGCCAATGTCAGAGCCAGGAAGGAGGCTGAGAGATAGGATGTGAGCTTGGCTTATATCCTTAATCTTTTTTCCTTTCCTGTCTTCTCCTCTGAGCCACTCACTGGTGACACAAAGGCACAGTCCCTACCCCTGAAAGGATAATGCTGTAAGGAGCGAGTGAAAGAGTCAGAACAGTATCATAAGAGCTTGGATGGAGTATTCACAGAAAGAGAAAGAGAAGGCCTCTAGCTTCCCCCAAAAGTCTAGGATAGCTTCCCAGACAAAAGGATTACTAAGGGAGATCTTGAAGAGTGATTAAGAGTAGATCAGGTAAAGAAGTAGCCGTCATATATTTCCTGATTTTTACACATGAAGAAATGGAAACTCAGACAATTGGTCAACATCACCTAGCTCCTTTTAAAAACAGGTTTTTAGTTTGATGGCTGATGAGCTTTTACTATTCCTTGCTGCCCTCGAAGATAATTCCCTACTTTGCATCCAGCAATAGGCAGTGCTCAATAATATCTATCGTGTATACTGTTATTATTCTCCTTTATGATTTTTTAAAAACCATGACATCATTAGGCATTATGCATTTGAGAAAATAATATATGAGTATAGTCCCATAAGACTCTCTTTGCTAGGATGGGCACAGCACATCACAAGGTATTTAAAGTGTTAATAAATCAGTTGGACATTTAAATGTTATTTTCTGTTAGATTTTATTGAAGGACTTATCATGATTATAGACAAAGTTCCAACAAGGTCAACATCAATGTTCCAAAGGCATGAGCAGGTAAGCTAAAGAGAGATCAAATAAATTGTGTTAAATGTTACAGCATAGGTAGTTCTCACGAATGTCTCTGCAACCAGTCTAACTTCCATTAACATAGTTAGAAACTCTCTGATATGAAGAAAATTACTATAACTTCAGATATTACTCTAAGGAGCTATTGCTGTAGAATAGAAATGAAGAGATGTAGATAAATCTGCTAATGTTCATCTTATTCACATAAAGTGTGCAAATAGGAACAGAAAACAGAAGCACAAAAAGTTTCAGGGAAATCATGTCCAATAAAGTGATTTTAAACCAGTTACAGCACTTTTCTAAGTTCCTGATATAGTACATTCATATAGGTTCTAATAAACCTTCAATATGTTTTGATAGATAATACTCAGAATTGGGAGGAGGGGAAACAAAGAGTAAATTCACTAAAAGAGCAAGAATTTATTGCAACAGTCCTGCATGACCATTCTATGGTTTCTTAGGACAGTAAAGCCATCACCAGAAACAATGGCATGTAGAATGTGACCTGGATGAAAAGGGACCACACTAGTAGCTGGGAAAAACATGTGTGAACCTGCTGTAGCCCCTGCATCATGATTGTTCATGGTCTGGTGGATATGAAGGTAGCAATAACACAGCTATATAAAATAACTACTATAATTTATCCCAAAACACTCACAGAGGACCTGCTCTGAAGGAGGCACTGTGATAAAATGACAGAGATTCAAGTGAGAGATGGAAATGAAGACCCTGACTAAGGAGAAGAAAAAGCTGCTAACAGGTATTTGCTTTCAACAGTTATTTCTTGAGTGAGCAGGAGTTGGGCAGACTACCAAGATCAACGACAGACCAAATCAAAATCACTGACATCAGGGCTATTGATATTAGTCAATACCATCAAACTGAGGTATTATTTTAAGGTGAAAAAAAAACCTGAACATTGCTTAACTGAATTTCACTGAAAAGGAAACTCACAATTGAGGATTAATTACTTGAAAACCCATCTAAAGCAGGGCGTAGTGGTGCATGCCTGTAATCCCAGTGGCTCAGGAGGCTGAGGCAGAAGGATTACAAATTCAAGGTCAGCCTCAGCAGTTTAGCAAGGCTCTAAGCAACTTAACAAGATCCTGTCTCAGAATAAAAAAAAAAAAAAATTAAAAGAGTTGGGGATGTGGCTCAGTGGTAAACCATCCCTGGGTTCAATCTTCAGTACCAAAACAAAAAAAACAAACAAAAAAAAAAAAAAAAAAAAAAAGAAAAAGAAAACATCTAAAGTTGCATAAGCAAAATTTTGATTGGGATTTTTAAAAATGCTCAGAATCAACTTTTGGATACTCTACTGATTCAAACAAATTTCTAATCCTGTGGCAAATGTTTCTCAATATTGCAGAAGTACCTAAGGACATGGTTTATTCATCACTGTATCAAACCAACGTAGATGTCAGGGTTTTTTTGTTTGTTTGTTTGGTTTGGTTTTTGATATTGGGGATCTCTCTACCACAAATCTACATTCCTAGTTCCTTTAATCTCACCAATTTGGATCTCAACAATTTGCTGAGGCTGGCCTCGAACTTGACATCCTCTTGCCTCTACCTCCTGAATTGCCAGGATTACAGGCATGCATTTATGCACTTTGGGATAGTCTCTTTAAAGAGATACAAAATTATAACCACTTCATATGGACCACAATTTCACAGACAGAGAGACCAGAGAAGATAATCTATCTTCTGGAGTGGTTAAGATAATTTTCTTACTATTGATAGTTTTTATGGCTTAGATATACAGTGTTCCCTAAAACTCCTGTGTTAATGCAGGATATTCAGAAGTGAATATCTAGATATGAGGGGTATAACCTAATCAGTTCATCCTGATTTGAATGAACTAACTGGGTGGTAATTTGTAGGTAGATGGGGCATGGCAGAGGTGGGTCATGTGGGGCATTTTCCATGTGGCTCCTCCCCCTCTCTCTTTCTACTTCCTGACCACCAGGAACTGAGTAGTTTCCCTTTACCCTGCCTTCTCCAATTAATGTTTTCTTTACTTTGGGCCCAGAGCAATGGAGACAATCAACCATGAACTAAATCTCTGAAACCAGGAGCTCGAATAATCTTTCCCTCCTCTAAGTTGTTCTTGTCCATTATTTTGTCCCAACAACAAAAACAAAACTAATACATTAGTTTAGAAAAGTTTCTTTAATTTTTACAACTTGTTTTAGGTGAGGTCATGTATAATTTTCAAACTGTATCAAACTGAAGAAAGCCTGTATCAAGTCTCTTATGAGCTATAAGATTGGAGGAAATCTCCATGGACTAGCTTCTAGCTACACATTTTTAATCCAGTTACTCTAACACCCCCTGCAAACTTCTAACATCCCATGACAAGGGGAAGGTTCACACATGGCATAACCTCTGGCCCTGAAACTTGATGTTCAGGTGAAACTCATAGTCAGATGAGTCAGCAGTAGGCTTATTCCTAGGAGCCACTCTCATCCTGAGAACATAACTATAGATGAAAGTGACCGAGGGGTGATGTAAATGTCCAAACTAATGAGATTGATTTTCCTTTACATGGAAAGGAAATCAATTCAACACTATAGGTACAAGTTGAAAAGCAATGGTGGGAAAGTTATGATACAAATAGTGTTTATAATCAACTTGTAAATTTAAGAAAAACGTATCCCTTGTGATCACATTGCTAATTCTCAACCAGGGCCAGGAAATGGGTTATATAGCTCTACACCCTTCAAGGAAAACCTACCTCTACCCTTTCATCATAGCTTTTTATTTTTTATGACCTTAAAGTTTAGATGGTTGCGCTGGTCACAAATTAAATCCTTTAAATAAACTATTATGTTTTCTAAATCTATTATTCTAACAGTTAAAAAAAAAAAAAACCCTTACATTGATACAGCTGTGTCTATAAAACGAATCTTCAGCATAAAGTACAAATACTGCTAGACACACAATGAGATGGGAGGATCAACACACCAAAGACTCAGACTGCTAGATTGCAAAACCAAAACAAAACCAAAGCAATGATAAATGAAAACAAAAGGAGAAAATAAACTTTTAGATTATGTAACTTAAAGACATGAATATTCCAGAAGGTAGGCATTTGTATACCAATAGCATTGTTGAAAGGAGCCTTACTGGCATCCCATTTTTTTTTTTTTTAAGTCAAGGGGAATGACCCCAAGGCAAGTGATCCTATGACCATGCTGACAAGGCCCACTGATACCAATTTCTGAAAACTGAATTATACTTTTCTACCTTATAATCAGAATTGTGTTATTCTTTAATTTTCTCCTCTTCAAATGGCATAAAGTATCAAATTTAATTGATCTCTTCTGAATGTCCTATAGTTGATGTCCTATATATCAACACATTACAACAACAAATAGTAAGAGAATAGAAATAGAAATAAATTCAGTGGAACATGTTGTGTGGTGCGTGACATTCTGACCAACTTAAGTATCTCCAAGAAATAAGATCTGGAGGTTGCTCTGCTACAACAGCAACAGAAATACATGTGTTACTGCAGATTCAAAATGCTAAACAGTATTCTGATGTAGGGACCCCACAGAATTTGATCAAATGTATCCATCTGTTCACCTTCATGTAAATAATGCTCACACAGCCAGTGCTGGGACCTCTCCTTGGACAGGTCTTGAGACTTTCATTACATCTGTCACTTGCCCTGTTTAGAGCAGCCTCATCAGTAACTCATGGGCTTTTGTCTTAAATCCTCAAAACAGCATCCTGAGGACACAGTGCCAGGAAAAGGCTGTTTCTGTATTTCTCTTCTCTTTTCTTGATTTCTGCCTCAGTAACCAATACTCATATCAAATATAATTCTTTTTTTCTTTTCTTTTTCCAGCAGTAAGAATTGAATCCAGGGCCTTATACATGCTCAAAAAGTGCTCTATCACTGAGTTACATCTCCAGATGTTTTTAAAATTTCAAAATCTTGCTAAACTTCCCATGCTGCCCTCAAACTTGCAATTCCCCTGCCTCAGCCTACCAAGTACCTGGGATTACAGGCATGTGCCATCATGCCTGGTTTGTAATTAACTCTTCATGGAAGCATGGAAACCCTTCAAGAAAGCCTTTCAGATTATCATTTCCACTTCCAGAACTCAGAAGGGACTGTTTCATAAGCAAATGTGAACACCACTGAGCAAGCTAGTGCTCCTACTCTGGGAAGCAGGCCCTCTACTCCTCACATGTGGCTCATGAAAGGGAATCACCCAAATGCATACTAACAGCACCCAACAGTTTTAAACAGCCTACACTGTTGACACTAACAAAATACCTCAATGGGAAACAACAGTACACTCTGGCCCTTATCTTTGGATGGACTAGATTGTTTGGGTGGCTACATCTTGCTGATGGAAAACATTTTTCCTAAAAAGGCAATGACCCCTCCTCTGCACAAAATAGTTCTGACCTAACAGGGATGAAGTAGGCAGAAGGGGAGTGAGGTAAATCTCATCTATAAAAAACTGAAGGATGCCTTTTCTGTGATCTTTTCTCCTGGAGAAAACACAGTAGGTCTTAACCTCCTCAGAGGGCAAAATAAACTATTATGTTTTCTAAATCTATTATAATAGTTTTTAAAAACTTACATGGATATGGCTATATCTTAAAAAATGAATCTTCAGCATAAATGTATAAACACTGTTGTGCAGTATGGGAAACAGCCATACTTCCTGGCGTTTGTAGGATTTTACATTAGTAATGATAAACCTCCTCCAAAGAGTTCTCTCTCTCTCTCTCAATCTCTCTCTCTCTCTCTCTCTCTCTCTCTCTCTCTCTCTCTCTCTCTCTCTCTCTCTCTCTGGAGAGCCCTAAGACCTAATCTGGAAATCCAAACTTTTTTGAGTGGCATCATGATACCAGTAAAAAAGTCCACACTTAACCTCATGTGACAGATCATAGTCAAAATGTAGGTGCACTAATAATATATAACATTGCATTCAAGCTATATGTATACAGTGCATATGAAACAAAGTAATTTCATATTTGGACTTTGGGTTCCATCTCCAAGATTCTTCATTATGTATATGCAAATATTCCAAAAAACAAAACAAAACAACACTAAAATCTGAAATGCTTTTAGTCCTAACCATTTTGAATAAAGAATTCTCAACCCATAATACATTTACTATATATAAGATTCTTGTGTCTGCATATATACTTCTTTATAAGTTCATATATATTTATAAACCTATTTATAAGTTCACATACATATGAGCACAACACACACATAAATTGCCATTTAGTTTCTTTTACCAGCAGCCTTTTTTTCCTTACTAATTACATTCCTTTTATTGTGTTCACCTCTATGACAAACTAATACCCCCCATCACTTGTGTACATATGCTCATCTGTATATCATCTTTGCTACAACATAAGAAATTAAACAGAGGAATGATGAATGTACTGGGTATTTTAGGTACCCCGAAACACTTTAATCCTGAAATTTAAAATCGCTTGCATTGTATATACAGCATGAAGCAATCTGAAGGGCAAATGTGTAAACACTAAACTTCTTGCTCTCATCATTTCTGCTCACTAAAGAATACTTTGCTCAGCAAACCACTGTTTTGTACATGACATTTTTAACTAGGAGGATTCACTATGCTACCTTTAGACTACATGAACTAGGACCTATGTACAATATCAAGCAAACTGATTTTTGTTAACAACAATTCAATAAAACTCCTTTTACAACACTGTTATTATTATAGAATATGTCTCATCCTTGAAATTTGGGCCAATAATAAAGAAAATGAAGAAAAATTAAATCTGAGAGTGACATATTCTAAAATGATGCTGAATAACTTTATAATATCTTTCACTGAAATACCAAACAAAAGTTTTTCTGAGACTCCATCAGAGGGCATTTAGCTTCTGAATTAGCAGAAATGTATCTTTATAAGCTGCTTTTATTTCTTTAAGATATGATCGTCAAAATTCTCCTGCCTTCATCTTTTCTCATGAATATTTCAGTGGGAACACTGCAAAAAACTTAATAAGAAAAGTTAGCTCTGCTTCCACATTATTGTGAGATTTCCTCACTGATTTAGAGAAGTTACAAGCATCCTCACGTTACAACAAAGCCACCATACCCCTTCTGCAGGGCCTTCTCTACAACTCCCTAACCCTGGCCAAGACATCAGACTCTGACTAGTCCTGGCCCTGCTCCCTACACATGTCTTGACACCTGGAAACAGGTGCTCCTGTGCTTATTTCCCTCTCCTTTGACATAGTCGTCAGTTGTGGATATGACCTAAATATTTAAATATAATGTCAAACTCAGGAATGAGTAGGGAAGATACCTTTGGTAAAATTTGAGAAGCAACAGTTTTGACTTTGTCATGGTGATTTTAGACAATTTGACTTTCTGTGTAATGTAAAATGTGATCATTCTCCTGTGCAACCAACATGTTCTCTACATTTCTTTTCCTAACTAGACATGATCACTTCACAATTTATCTAGAAGGCAAATATCTAATTACCAGATATTTTGTTCTTATAAAAGAGTTGTTTGAAAAAGGCTAAACCTTTTTATATTCTTAGATGGTATAATTTCAGCCACCTGGAGAAACATAAACCCCATGTAGCTCAACATAGACACCCCCCTCCCCAACATGGTCTTGCTTTAATTCCTTATCTATTCATCATTCCAACTGCCAGACAGTTACTTGAACTAATGATTTTTTATATTTAACAATCACAGACATAAAGGTAGTTAGGCAAAGTGGTTTATGGTTTTAACTATGAAGAGACTAAAATATAGTGTAGTTTCTTTCTTATTCATCTGTTTCAGTTTCTTCCTTGTAATTAAAACTGTGGCTCCAACCTATAATTTGGTTAAAATTTTGAAAGTGACTGATACTCATTACCAAGAAGGCTTATCTAACATGATGTATATTACAGAGGACAGCACTTATGGTTTTTAAATCACTGGCTCTTTCTGTTCAAAATAATCAGTGCTGAGCTTCATCTTCTACAGCTTTTCCATTCTCAGAAGGCTTTTTCCTTTCCAATAAAACAAATTGTTCTCTTCTTTCTCCATGTATTATGAGCTGAAAAGCAGTCCCATACTGCATGCAGCATGGGTATCTGGAAATGGACTTTCATTAACTACTACAAGTGACCTGCTCTAAGTCAATTGACCAAAATAAGCAAAATCCCTACACTACTCCTTTAAATATTGCTAAAGCTACAATATTGCTTCAAATAATGAACAGATTTTCTGCAGCAGGCAAATGACTCAAGAAGCCAAGAAGGTCTGATGCCTTTTAAGACTGTCTTTTGTATTCTTACTGCATTCCTGGTGCTGTGGGTCAGGTCAAGAACGTAGGAAACTACTGCACTGTGGAAACACAGCGTCTGTGGGTCTGGAACTGTGAGTTACTGCTCAGAACATTCTCCTAAGAAAAAGAATTGTGCAAGGCCATATTGTACCAGCTGCTAGATTATAACTGGCACTGTCTGCTCAGACAGGGTAGCATTGTTTGTTCTGAGGGTAGCACAGAGACAGTCTTGGGCCAGCATTCACATCACAGGTCTGTCCTTACCCCTCTTCCTATCTCCTTCCTATTGTCACTTCCATATGAATGCTGGATGACAGATATTGAACATATGTGCATGTAAATGATCTTTAAAAAGACATTAATCATCCCAATAAACATTAATCCTTTCTTGAAAATGACAACTACTCCTTCAAGTACTATATTCTCATGTCCAAATAATGATAAAATTAAAGTAACTGAGCTTAAAAGGCCTTACAAAACATTATCAAACTTTTTCAATTCCAAGTCCATTAAGAAAAAAAAGTTTCAAAATATTTTAGTACTTGGAAGTGAGTAACAAGAGTCAGATATTAACTATGAAGACATGTTCTGTGAATTAGTCTGTAGTAGCAAGTGTTAACAGTACTAACAGGACAGCTGCTATGTGTTATAGGTCATTTCTAACATTTATATGTACGTTTTTTTCATTTAAATCTCAGAAAAATACTATGAGGAAGGTAGATGGATTCATCCACTTGCTGAAGATCACACGGTTAGAAAGGTACAAAATCATAATTCTAATTCTGACTCCAGGTGTTTAGTCTTCAAAATAAGAACCATAAAGGAAAGAGAAAAAGAACTAACTAGAAGAAAAGGAAGTTAGATTTTTACCTGACTCTGAATGCATTTTTTAAAGTTTAATGTTATTAAGTACTTGAATGTCTAGAGGTCAGTAAGTTCACTATATAAATCCCTACTTTCAACATGTAGGATATCATGAGAAAGTTTAATATTATTAGGAAAAAAACAAGGAAAGGGCATTGAGCTATTATCTTACAATTAAATTTCTTGTGTACTGAGTCTGTGTGAGAACACAGAGCAGCTCTCAAAACTCAAGGATAGCTCATAGCCACAGATACTTGAGTTGTCTTTTCTTTATTTTTCAGGGTAAAAGAATAGAATTCAGAGGTTTTATCATCCTACATAAAGAACTACAATGTTAACTTTCTGGGTTTCTGGACAAGCCTCTCTAATACTCACCACTGGGAGTCTCTCTCCAATACTCACTCACCACTGGTTTTGGAGTAAATTCATTTCAATGACTGTCCTGAGTAGCTTTGACTCTCAATTTCCCTACAACATCACAGAGTATTTGGTAATCTATAGCACGCTTTTTGATGTTAAAGCCCTAACTTAAAATATAAGAATAAGGGGCTGGGGTTGTGGCTCAGTGGTATCGCGCTCGCCTAGAACGTGTGCGGCCCGGGTTCGATCCTCAGCGCCACGTACGAACAAACGAATTGTGTACAACTAAAGCAAATAAATAAATATTTAAAAATATATATATATATAAGAATAAGTTGGGGAAAAATAGACATAAGTCTGAGAGAATGAAGGTGTTTACAAAGTACCTAGCATTCTTGGTATTTAGCCAGGTGAGAATCTCATGTTTAAGATTGTATTTTTTTCCTTTTGAAATAGCAAGTGTTTATATTTGGGTACATTTAAAAGTGTTAGAGAGTATTTCCTACTCAGCCAGGGGTTCACATTTTACAACTTATTGTCTATTGTTTAAAAGATTTAAAATTTTCTGCACAGTGTCTTCAATTCTCCAGAGAAAAGAGGCTTTACAAATTCAACACACACACACACACACTGGAGTTTATGTGGTAGCACTTTTGATTTCCTCATATGCCTTCCCAACTGGCTCAGGGATATGAATCATTTAATAAATTAATTTCATTAAAAAAAAGAAAACTAATTTATCCATTGTGAATGACATTATTTCCTACTATGGCAAGTAAGAGCTTCCAAAGTTCTGCTCAAACACAAGCTGATTTTTAGTGGCAAAAAATGTATCTCCTTGGTCTTGATGCTTCTTCTCCTCTTTGCTAGTCTTGATTTTATGATCCCTTTTCCTGCTTCCTACTGGGTACTTAATTTTCTAAGAGTAAAGAGCACAGAACAACCCTTCATTTTCCCAAGGCAATCTCAAAGCTAAATAAAACTCTTAGAGGCATTTTCTGAAAGGAACAAACAGAAGTACAAACTTTTCCTTGTGAAATTCAGCAAGAATGAAGCAAGGCTGGAATTTAGGGAATATCTGAGAACAAAGTGAAATTTAAACTTATTTTTAAATAGCTTTTCCAAAGCCACAACGCTGTATCTTTAAAGGTTGACAGAATTCTGTGAACGAAATTCTGTCAGTGGCAACTTTCTGTATTCAGAAAGAGAGAAAAACATGCCAGAAAGGGAAAAACCTGAGGAAAGATGGAGGGATCACCCTCCACGTAAGAACTGAGTACACTGGAATTCGCATCTATCTGCATTGACTCTATGCCTTAGCTAGTTACAGGAAGCCTTAAAAATGGTGTTAAATGTACCATCTGGAATCTCGTAGAATGAACTTTTACCTGATGGTTAGTGGCAATTTATTACTAAACACAGAGAGATGTGTGAGCTATTTTGGACTCAAATAGGACATTATCTTTACAACAAGACCAATATTCATGAAGTGTCATAGCCACTGAGCAGCAAAACAGACCACTGAGATTCTAAAGCTCCTACAGCATTATGGATTTCAGTCTGTGAACTGAGAGACTTTTTATTTCTTCTGTTCGTCTCTCCCCACAACTCCTTTCTTTCAGGAAGCCATCCAGGAATAGTTTCTACAAAACTACAATCCTTCAGCTTCCATACTTCATGTTTTAAAAACACTATGTGGCCTATTCACATAGCCCCAAATCCTGAGAGTAACTGATAGCCTATACACCACCAAGAGTTGAGAGAATCCAGTGTTGGGATTTTACTGCAGCAGGCATCAAACACTCACTGGAAAATTTCTTTCCACTCTATCATTTTTGTCTCTGAGTACATTCTGTATGTGTATGCCTTAACTGAAATTTAGTCCGCAGCTATCAAAAGTGGTGACCTATGTTTTTCAAATGATCCTGGCATCGTTTTATGTAGAAAATGTTCCTCCTCTAATGAAAGCCACTCACAGCCCAGCAGTAACAAGAATTCCAGGTCTCTGGACTCTCTGCTCCACCCTGAGGTTATCTGTGTGCTGCCTGCCATGAGCCAGCAGATGCCATCAACTTCTGCCATGTGGAAGACCCAGGGACAAGACGCCTATAAGCCTCCTCGTTTCCCTCCAACTGCATACATAAAGTCACTGTTGATCCTGACACTCTAATGCCAATATTAGTTACTGAAAGAAGTATGCCACTTCAAGAGGCAATTTAATTCTCTCAGATCTATTCCACTTTGTACCAAAATACCATGACAGCTGTCTTAAAAAAGTTGCCCAAAAAGCCTTAAGTGTCTGGCTTATTCATGGAAAGCATCAATCTCAGTGGATATATCTAATGATAACCATGAATATATTTGTTACGATGATGAATATACCTTATGATATACATAACCACAAACATATCTCCTGATAAAATATAGTACGATAACCACAAATTATGAACGTTTCACATCTCCATGTTCAAGTAAAAGAGAGGGGATAAAATGTAACTTTGCAGAAAGTTTCCAGCAAAGCTAGAACAATTAGTTAGTTAACAAAAACATTGTTAAAAAGCAATATGAGATATTCCAAATTCTTCAGTCTTTATTACAGTTTCTAACAATTCAGAACTCTGATCAGAACACATTTATTTCTGAAGTTATTCTTTCTCTATTATTTTGTTAAACCAGGATGAGTGAGCACATAGAAACTCGTGTAGTTATGGATGGAAAATCTGCATTTTCTCATCTTTGGCTGTAGCAAGTTGATAAGCCATGTAGATATCAGGGATAAAATGAAAGTTATCTAAGCTGATTTTAATGCAGTGAAAATGTTTCCCCCAGATGCTTTTCTTTGGGTAAAATACATCAATTGCATCAGTTATGGTAAAACAAGAAGCAAAATTAACTTTCACTACACACAAAATGCACACAGGCCATGTGTGCTGGTACATACCTAAAATTCCAGCTATCTAGGAGGCTGAGGCAGGAGGATCCCAAATTTGAAACCATCTTGGCAACTTAGCAAGATCCCGTCTCACAATAAAATAAAATGGGGCTAGAGATGTAGTTCAGTGGTAGGGTACTTGCCTAGCATGTGCAAGGCTCAGGGATTGATGCCTAGTACCAAGCACACATACACATTCCCATATACACACACTTACACATGTACGCACACACAATTATTCATATTCATGTAAACATACACTCATAACGTCTTTAGAAAATCTTAATATCTTTAGCATAATAAATATTTTCTCTAAGTTTTTCTTTGTCATTTCAGCCAAAACCTATAAAAATTAAATACAACTGGGTAGAAAGGGCCTATCTTTTTGTAATGGTTCCATCCAGACGCAAAAAGATTCAAATCAAATTTATGACATTAGAAAGAGGTTATTAAATATCTTCTAAAGGTATTTCTACATCCCACATGTGCGTTTTCCTCTTCTGTCTTATCTGTCTCTTCCTCTTACACACACACACCTGTCAGCACATATGTATATTTATACAGTATTGTTGAATTAAAGAAGATATGAGAAAATAATTATATTCAGCATCATTAGGTTTATTCATGAATATCATGATTTCTTGGACTGCTGAATCTACCCAGAAAGCCCCATGGGGAATAATTTTATACAAGTACTTTTCACTATAATTTGTACTAGAAACACTTTTAGGTAAGAACTTAGAAATGTTTTCACAGAGCTTTAAGAAGTTGCCTCTTGTCACACAAAAATGGAAAAGCAGGATCTGGAACAATATAAAGAGTCAGGTCATATAAGGGTTTATTTTTTTTCCCCCTAAGCATTACTAGTTCCCAGGCCATTGGTATAGTTAAGAGAATTTTTTCAGGGTGATCTGAAAAGAGGCATTGCTAACCCTGCTGTAAGTTTTAATGTGGCTGGGATGTTGAAAACCACACACACACACACACACACACAAAAGATAGTAGAGAAAGTATGAACTGCCAAGGATTTTAACACTGAAAATGAAGAGAGAATATAATCATTGTTGCTGAGAATGGGTCTCCTAACATGAATGATTAACTAGGGATAGGGTCCAATGCATCACAATGGGACATATCAAAAGCCATTATACAGGGACAGCTGATGACTACAGTGCTCAGAGTGGGAAAAATAAAATTGCTGACTTTACAACAGTTATAGAAGGAAAAACAACAACAATAAAAAAAACTAATTTTCTAAAAACAACACACATTCAAAAATTGCACCAAATCAAAAAAAAAAAAAAAAAAAAAAAAAAACTACCAGGATTCATTATGAACCAGAAGGGCCAAAGGAAAGAGAAAATACAAGAGTTCATTTTCACATCTAGTGGAAGGCCATCAAAAACCACTGGTCACAAAAGAAGTATATACTAAAGAGAAGGAAGGTATAAAAATATCTATTTCCAGATGAATTCTGTAGCCCCATACCACTTTTATTTTTAATATCACAAAACTAAGTGAAAACTATATGTGTTGGTAATGGTTTGGATACAATTTGAGTGTTTTCTGAGGATTCAGGCACTGGAAATATGGTCTGTTATGTGCTGGTATTGAGGTGGAACCTTTAAGAAGTGAGGCTAATGGAAGGTGATTGAGAGCACTACCCTCAGAGGTATTAATGGAGTTCTCAAGGGACTCCATCAGTTCCTATGAGTGCTAGTTGTTACAAAAAGAGCAAGCCTGGCCCTTGAATCTCTTCAGCTTACTGTCTTGCCACGTCATCCTTTCTGTATATGTTCCTGTGATTGTGATGCCATTGGTCATGAGACAAAAGGCCATATTGATGGGCAGCCAGATTTTGAACTTTTCACCTTTAAAATTGTGAGCTAAATGACATATTTTCTTTCTTTTCTTTTTTTTTTTTTTTTTTAACAAAGTACTAGCTTCAGCATTTTGTTATACCAACAGAAATCAGACTAAAACAACATCCATTATAATTCAGGTATTGCTTAAGATGGCTGATATGTCCTACCCAAGAGATAATAATAATATAGTGTACTATAATAATACTACAAAGTATGGGGGAAGAACAAATAAGAAAGTTTATTGAAAGTTAAAAAGCACACATATATTTGCCCACTAAAGACTGTCAAATAAGACACATTCTGTCCCCAATATTAGCAAGAGGCTTCTTATCTATTGGAGATAGGAACTCCATTTACTTAGTACAGTATCCTGTACAAACACACACACACACACACACACACACACACACACACACACACACGGTCATATTAAGGCTGACTCTTTTTAAAATACAGTGTTTTATATGAAGAAGCTTTGAGTTACAAGTAGTATAATATAGGTATTTCAGAAGTAATTTCTATAGTCTAAGAAACTTTGAAATATATCTCATAATATTTGTATTAAATGATTATGTTGGGGCTGGGGTTGTAGCCCAGTGGTAGAGTGCTTGCCTAGCACATGTGAGGCACTGGGTTCAATTCTGAGCACCACATATAAATAAATAAAGGTCTACACCGACAACTTAAAAAAAATGACTGTGTTTAACACACTATTCACTAACACCCCATGGAAACTAATAAAGGACAGCTCATTCTTTCTGCTGTATTCTATTTGTTATAAACAAGTCAATAAATCCAGGCCACACTCAAGGGGCAGGGGACATACAAAGGTATGCAAATGCCAGGAGGCAGGGTTCTTGAGAGGAGTCAACTTAAACTAAAAACTTAGAACATTCTATTTTCCATTACTTTTTTTTTTTTAATTGGGGAACAAAACAACTGTTCAATTTTTTTTTAAAATATTTATTTATTTACTTTAGTTGTACACAATGCAATGCATTTATGTTTACGTGGTGCTGAGGATCGAACCCGGGCCGCACACGTGCGAGGCGAGCGCTCTGCCGCTGAGCCACAATCCCAGCCCCAACTGTTCAATTTTATCTTCCACTGAAATATAAGTTTTGGACTACTACAATAATGACGTTCATTCTGATCTTAATATACTGACTATCTACGAGTCTCTGGCATATACCAAATAAAAATAAGTCAGAATTTAATATGTTTTAAGATAGTCATTAGTTAAGTACAGGAGTTCTCTTAGAATGTGAAAAGGCAGATCCTAAATTGTGAAGAGGAGGAGAAAGGTTTGGACAGGTAGATTTTGGAATAGAGGAAATTTTAAGTTGGAGAGATGGCATGAATGAAGATATGTACATGGGTAGGAAGAGATCCTATTCAACTGAAAAGGGTCTTTCTGTTAAAAGGGTCTGGATGTGTCTGGTACAGGGAGCCTGGAAAATGAAGCAGAATGGAAGAGATAAGGTTAGATTGGAGAGGACCATGAAGACTACATAAAGAGGCTGAACTAAGTCAAGCAAAGAAGAACTACAGAAGTTTTCTAAGTAAAGGAGGACTCTGTTCAGAGCTATAATTCATACATAAAAGTCTGGCAGCCAGAAGATGAACTCCACAGCAGACTACTAGAGAAAGGGTGAGCAGTTTGGCAATGACACAGTCTAAAAGAGGGTTGCAATATTAGGATACAAAGGAGGGAACTTTCCATGGCACTATTTTTTTTTTTTTTAGATTTTTTAAAATATTTATTTATTTACTTTAGTTGTACACAATGCAATGCATTTATGTTTACTTTGTGCTGAGGATTGAACCCCGGCCGCACACGTGCAAGGTGAGTGCTCTGCCACTGAGCCACAACCCCAGCCCCATGGCACTATTTTTTATAGATTCCCCTCTTTAGCCATATTCTCTACATGCTCTAAACTTTAAGCTTACCCACTTCCAATATCTATTCAAAGCATTAACAGGCACAGAAAACTTAGCTTATCCCCTAATTTCCTCATCATCAAACCTGCCCTGCTCTAATATCCTTCTCTTTGTTATCAGCATCATTGATGATTTAGTACCCTAGACGGAGGGGTCTATACCCCTGGACAGTCTATACCCACCCTCACCCTCAACTCATATTTCAATTAGCCCTGCCCCAATCTTTGTTCTGCCTAGCTCCTAACCTTCCATTCCCAGCATTCCCAGCTTGCTTCAGTTCCTCTTGCAATCACAATATAAAAGATAACCAAATACCCTGGGGGCATTCCACAGCCTCCTCAACACACACAATGAATACCCTGGTCCTGAAGAATATTTGGAAAGAATGTTTTCCTGATTGAAAACAAAAGAATGAGTTTAGGAGACCCAAGAATGACTGGTGTTGGATTTTCCACCAGTCTTGTAGAATTGTGGCCTGAGAATAAATAATTACATTGTTAGCACTAATTATGTTATTATAAGATAATTACGCCAATAATTATGTTAAGTAGTAGAAAATAAAGAAAGTGATGTTTCCGAAACATATCAGATCATGCTATGATGTTGATCCACAGTATGCATGGGGACCTCTTCAGAGGTTGCTAAAATCCTTGAACATGCACAAGGGGAACAGAGATGTCAATCCTCAGAACTAAACCCAATATGTTTTGTGACAGTGATGGTCATTCTGTTGGACATTTAGTATACCCAGATGGGGGTTTGTGGATCATTGCTGAAACATCAGCTGCTCATGATGAAAATTAGTCCTGTTTTAAATTCCATAAGCAAATAAAGGGTGACTGGTAAAAGCAGGGGAGGGCGAGGCAGCCTTGTAAATTAAGCTAATGAGATGATGATTTCTGTGCTTCCCAGGAGAATACATAGAAGAGGGAGACAATAAAATATTTTTAAGATCTCTCCTTCAGACCCCAAATTTCTTAAAAAACCAAAAAACAAAAAAATAAAAACCCAAAGCCAATCCAAATCAAAAACCACACGGAACTCTTCCTGGAAAGGAATGGGTTCCACCCAAAGAACTTTTGAATCAGAAAGTGTGGATCTGACCTATTTAGAACAGGTTTTGGCAGGTGTAAACTGAATACCGTGTTCCAGTTTGGGCACCATGAAACTGAATGCCACACCCATCCAGAATCCACAGAAAGCTGGAGCTCAGGGCTGGCACAAGGTGGTATGGGCAGGGAAAGCTGGTATGTGCCATTTACCTCTGAGGAACCAGGAGAGCCAGGTGGTATCACCAGCTCTGATCCTAGAGATAAGGAAGATGGGACTTGGCACAGCAGTTTAAAGCTTGTTGTAGTGTTTTTTAGGACATTAGAACCAAAATAACTCCAAAAGGACAAATGTGCAATGACTCTTCATCTATGATTCTGCCATGGAAGCCATGGCCTAGAATCATGCAAAAACTGTCATTTGGGGAATGAGGTCATTACCTGTAAGGACAGTAGAGAACCCAACCAAGGAAAATTTCTTAGACTTCCCCCTTCCATCTTTAGGCTTTGCTGTGGAGAAGACAATTGATGGCCCCCGTGAAGAGAACCTTCAACTAGTAAGGAGAAAACCAAAGAATGCCAGGAGGGGCAACACTCGGAAACTTCTGGGGGCTCAGACAGTAAAGCATTTTCCACTCACATTCAGGACACCAAAAACACAGGGAGGGGAGAGAAAGGGACAAAGGCAACCTCTTGGAGAAACCCCATGAGGAAGGTAGGTGGGGATAATAGCGATCTTTCTACTCCTACACTTAAATGTGAACAAATGTCAGAAAGGCCACTGGTTCTCAGACCGTTGGGCCCAGACTCAGGGAAAGACAGAGCAGCCTGTCACCTCCACAAATTATATGTTCTTCATTTTATGCTAAAAACCAATGCATATGTACCAAAGATTTCAGACTCATTAAAGATGACAGCAGTGAACAAAATTGTGTTTAAGCCACTACTGGGGGACTGTCATGCTCAGAAGCTCTAGATCAACAAGAACAATTATTATAGGAGGAATTCACATCTGCCACTTAAGAAGCAACCTGCAGAGTTGCATGTAAAAAAAGTGGATATCAATTGACCCTTATTCAAACTTATGCTCCCCATTCACCAAGTCACTGTTATGTATATTTACAAAGGAAACAAAGACTTGTTATATTTGTCCTCAAAGGTAAACATAGTCATATATTTGTTCGTGAGAAGATAATCAAAATAATTTATCTGAAGTGATTTAGAGTATGATGGTATATTTACACATTCCTATGAGCATGTGTGATGTCCTGGTAATCCACATTAATGAAAAGCAATGGATGAATAACAAAAAGCTAAGCAGCATCTTTCTTCCTAACCCCTACTCACATCATCCCCATTCCTCAACTACCAATCTGAATTTCATTTCTTTGCTCTCAGCTTCATTTTGCAAAAGTACAGTAAAATATTTGATAAACGTGTAGGATGGCATTCTGAGTTGTAGAATCCCCAAATGTGCAAATATAGACATATTTATATAAGAGCTTGATCATGAATCATAATTCTATCAAGCATCTGGGATTACTTGAGTCTTACTCCACACCACAAGTTAACAAACTTACCAGTTATCACTAAAATTTGATTTCTTACTTTATTGCCATACTTTGTAAAAAAAAAAAAAAAAAAAGGAGGGCAGAATAACAAAGTCTTGCTTGTAGAATTCAAATGCTGGATAATCAACTATGAATTCTTTCTAGTTGCTAATTAATCTGATAATAATAATGGTAGGTTCCATTTACTGAGGGCTGATGGTGTACCAGACACTAAACAGAGACTTTATAAATTATTTTTGTATCATCTCAATTTATGTTACAACAATGCTTATGACCAATTCTTCAAGTAAGGTTTCATCATCCCCCTTTCAGATGATGAAGCTATAGTTTAAAGAGACTCTCCAAGTATATGGTAAGAATTCACTGAAAGTCTTTATAATGTTGGGGATTAGAAATTATATCCCAAACTATGATGTTTCAGCATCCTGAGTACTTTTAACTAAAGGAAACTAAAAGGCAAAGAAGTTGCATCAGGCTCAAGACCCCCTGGTCTTCCTTGGTCTTTCTCCTCAACTCCAGGTAGAGAACTTCCCCTTATCTGCCTAAAAGCAGGCTCCACCAAAAGGGAACACAATTGCTCTCAATCCTATCACTGAAATGTCATTAACTGAGGAAGATGGAACTCATTACAAAGGAAGAGGCTGAAGACCAAATTTCTTATCCATAGCCCAGAGAGCTTTCTCCCAGCCATGGCATGTCCTTCAGGACCACTCAGCTCCCGTAACAATCACTGACTACTCTCTAAAATGCCAGCATCCCAGGCTTCTGTCTCTCCAATGAAAAAGGATGAATAAGTTTCTAAATTCTGGGGTATTGGGGTCTCACCTTCCTCTGATGCTCCCATGCATGTAAATAGCTTTGTATTTTCTTCCTGTTATCTGTCTATTGCCCTTTTATTTTATTAAACAAGAACCTCTGGAGGAAAGAGGAAGAAATTCCCTTCTCCCCTGTAGTGTTATAGATAGTGCCATGACAGAAACTTACCAACATACACATAGCATCACAGGGCCCTACAGAACACCAGTAAGTATTATTAAATGTTTCAGGTATCCAGGTCTCGTGCTATTTAATACCCTGAAAGTATTAAATTCAGACAGTGAATTGAATCAGCAATAAATGTGAAAAGCAATGCTGTTAAATATAGAGAGAATCCAAATTTACACATTTCTCCCTCTCTTCTGACTGTGATTTTTCAAACGTAAACTGCAGAGAGCAGTAGAATGATGATATCAGTGTAGACCGGATGTTCTATTTAACAAAAATGGTCACATTCTTATTTTCTTCTTCCTTGGGGAGCCTTCATCTCAAGATAACTTTTAAATAGAAACAACCAGCTTTTCAGCAGGGCCTGATTATCAATTTACACCTCTGGCAAAGGAAGGCCTAGAATTCTAT
Source organism: Tamias sibiricus (assembly GCA_025594165.1). NCBI lineage: Eukaryota > Metazoa > Chordata > Mammalia > Rodentia > Sciuridae > Tamias > Tamias sibiricus. Next base: position 88,077,765 of record CM046661.1, read on the forward strand.
TGTTTTGTTAATTGTCAATTTGCATCTTTGAAAGGTGTTGCATTTTCTCTTCCTTCTAGCAGGTTAAGACTAATTCTCTATGTTAATAAATATTATAAACACTTTTCACTGAAATGCAGTTTGGTAAAAAGTATGCTATTATTGTTACTCCATTTTCCTCTACTTAATTACACATTAAATTGGACTTTATCAAAACTAGTTAAATTCTTATTTAAAATGTGCTTTCTTTTGTAAAAGAATTTTTTTTCTTTACAAATAAACATTTAGACAAAATGCTTTTTAAAGTATCTGTTATTGATAGCAATGAAGATGTTAGAAATTAAGGCAAAATTTCTCAAGGACACAAAATATTTTTAACCTCCATAGCTTATTTAAAAATATTCCTGCCCTCCTTCAAGTAAATAAACTGCCTAAAATACTAAAAGTAAAATGAAAATTCATTCCACAAACTACCAAAGGCAAAATCAAAATGGAAATACAAACTATAAAAATATTAAAGTTTACAAATAGTAACTTGGAGAACTGAAAGTCCTTAACATGCCCTATCGATACCAGTTCCAGTGCTTGGTTCAGAATGATAGGATCTGTTGATGCACTTGTCAAAGCAAGTATTTTTAATCCACTGCAACATTTTCCCTATCTGACTGTGAGATATGAAATACTAAGTCAAATACTACATGGTAACTCAGGTGTGTAGAAAGATCAAGGGATCAGTTCCCATCATATCCAGTTTGGTTGTTTAAAAGCTATTTATATTGCTTTAAAAAAAAATGACTTCACATGTATAGTTTTAATTTGCTACATTTATTTGTATCCTACCATTTTTCTAAAAGGATCTGAGAGAGGTAATCTCTAGCTGTGTCACTTTGGTTTCTCAAGTGCAAAATCACAGGGCAACAATATCTACTCCTAACAAAAATCATACGTTTAAAACGTCTGCAAAGTGCTTTGTAAAATACGTACGTTACATGTGTTATTTATTACTGTTCCTGGGCTTACTCCTAAACCATGTCATCCTTCCAAGAAGCAGCATCCACTTAATGACATACCCTCACATTATAAATATTTAAGAGCTTTCTTGAAAGTGTTAACACTTTGAGAACATTTTTTTAAACATTTAAATCAACTTCCTCAATTCAGCCTCTCTCTCTCTCACCAGGATATCTGTGTCCTACATGTACATATACTTTGCACATGAATCCACTGTATAATGTCTCTTAATAAAACTACTGCACATCCCTTCTGATCAAATTGAAGACTGATCAAACTAAGATGGGCATAGTGGTAAAGGCCTGTAATCCCAGTGACTCTGGAGGCTGAGGCAGGAGGATCTCAAGTTCAAGGCCAGCCTCAGCAACAGGAAGGCTCTCAGCAACTAACAAGACCCTGTCTCAAAAATTTTTAAAAAGGAGGTAGAGGGTGCTAGGGATGTGGCTCAGTGGCTAAGTGCCCCTGGGTTTAATCCCCAGTACCAAAAAAAGAAAAAAAAGAAAAAAAAAAGATTGATTAAACTAAATGTATTATGAGAGGCAGGGGAAAGCCAAGAAAAATGACAAGATAAATAATGGGGAGAGAAGTCATTGAGGGCAGAGAATTGGTTAAGTGATAGAGAGTGGAGTTTCAACAATGGAAGGAGTTGATTCAATGTGCAAATGACTAAATACTCAGGACTATCAGATTATACACCAGGAAACAGACAACACTCATTAGTAGCATAAGTGGTTTAAATATCTGAACTACAAAGAACTTTCAGTGTTTGGGTTGTTTTCCTTCCCTTTTTTCTTTTTTACTCTGAAAAGCATACTTTCATATTTTAAAATGGTTCTGACAGTCGGATGTAGTGCTGCACACCTGTAATCCCAGTGACTCAGGAGGCTTTGGCAGTAGGATTGCAAGTTTGAGGCCAGCCTCAGCAACTCAGCCAGATTCTGTCTCAAAATAAAAGCCTGTGCAAGGCCCTGGGATGGATCCTTAGCACCTGGGGTGGGGGGCTTCTGACACTGCAGAAGCCATTATTGTTTTTCGTGAACTATTTATTGAATGTATTGAGGCTCAGAATACAATAACCCAAAATATGGCACCTTAGCAATTGAGAAAGCCATAGGGCAAGGTCCTTCTCTTGTTCTCCTTTCTCCTCTAGAGCATACTCATAAATAAATTATCTGACCTATCTCCCTTAAAAATAGGTCAAAAGGTCCTCCTTTCAGAGGGGTCCTGCCCCAGACCTGGCAGGAGGAAATGTCACAGAAGGAACAACAGATCTGAAGGAACAGTTCCTGCTGCTATCAGCATTGGGTCATATGTCCCTTTTTGTTCAATTATGCTTCTCCATAACAATCCACTTCTTTCATAAAACTTAGTATAAAAATACATGGTTTTCACTGGCTTTGCATCTTTACCTCAGAAGAATCTTGTGTTACGTGCTTCATTAAAATAAATTTGTTAAGTTTTTCTCTAGTTAACCTACCTTTTGTTACAGGGTATCACTTAAGACTCTTATGATGGGTGAGGAAAATGTTATTTTTGTCCCTTAAAAACTCTTTATTATGGGCCAAGTATGTGGAGCTAGTTCTAGAAAAAAATAATCAGTTTGCATGTGGCAAGAGTAGGATTAAGAGTAGGATTGGACATAATATCACACAAATGTATTTCTGTTTCAGCTAAAACCTGATATTCCTGGACAAAATAAATATAATTTATCAGAGAGAACAACTTTAATCATTTTATGTATATTGATTGGAATTACTTTGGGATCAGGCTGTTATAGAAATGTTGGAGACAGAGGTCCATATTTCTTTAATTCTTGACATATTTAGTTCTGTTTAAAGCCTGTAGAGTTCCCATCAAACAACTAGCCTCTCCCAGAATCCGTGCCTTCCTCTGCCATGAAGTGATGTTTGCTCCTTTTAAAAATAATGATTCAGACTGTGACTACAGGTACAGCATCAGGGAGGTCATACAAAGAAATAGGTATCTTTGTCCTAGGCAAATATTTAGCAGGCTATAAAGATCATAAGCCACACAAAAAATGACATTAGACTTAAAAGGAGATTTATCAAATTCCTTTTAAAACAAATAATTTTAAAACTATATATAAATTAAACACAAAGACAACAGTAATTAAGAACTTTGGTGTATTTAGTGAAGAATATGAAAAATAACTTCTTTTCAACTACATTGATACCATAACTAATTTTCTTCCACATCCATTGATGGCAGATGTATGGGAAGTAAATATAAGTCACAAGAATGTAATAAACATGTGCAGAAATTTTTGGAGGTTTCTACAAAGTTGTTAATCTAATTTTCCCATCTACAGGCCTATGATCATGTAACTTCTCTCTCAAAGCATTAAAAAGAAATTCCTATTATATTAGCAGCAAAGTCCACAACCCTTCCTTTGGCCTGGCAGGTGGCAGGTGGTCTGGCCCTCTACCCACTGGTCTCCCTGCTTCCCCACAACATGCCCAGTGAGGTCTTCTGCACTCACCTGAGTCCCATGTGACTGTAGTACCCACAAAGTTTACCTAATCAGAAGACCTCTCAAAACTCAAAACACAAAAGCTGTACTTTCATGGTCACATCTATTTCCTCAATTTCTAGCATAATACTTAGCACACAGTAGTTGCTTAGCAAGTATCTTGAATGAATGGATATTCATTATTTATAATTAGCAGGTCATAAACACACACACACTTGTTGGAATTTAGAAAATATATTTGTGACTATTTTTTTCAAGGAAAGTATTTTTAAAATGTTATCAAATAAGTTATGAACATTATTATCAAATTTAGCATCTCTCATAAAACATAGTCATTTGAATGACTTCTGCAACCTTCTGAAAGGTCTTGCAAGCTTATTGTATTCTACTACTCTGCTGCACCAATTCTCCCTCCAACACTTCCAGGGGTTATGCTTGGCATATCACTTCAACTCTTCTAAAATTGACTTTGGCATTTTCTTCTATTTCTGCCAGTCCCAGTTGCATGCTTTTTCTTTTCAATAACCTTCTGCTTCATACTTACAATATGGTGCAGACCCTATCCAAAGTTCTGGAGGCAAAGGGTGTGAACACAAGAAGTCATGTGCTCACTGGGATTCTCCCCACTTCTGTGTGTCTGATGCTCCTTCTGCCTTGAAGGGTCCCAAATTCTCTGACCAATGCCTACTCATCTCATCTAGCTCAAACATCACCTCTTCCAAATTTCCCCGATTTCACCAGTGTGAAAGTTGCATATTCTCACTCAGTACTCTCACAGGACTCTGTTCAAGTCCTCAGTTCTTGGCAATGAACCGATCACTCATGCTCTTTGCTCCCCAGCATCCTACTCTGTGGATAGCCCCATAGTACAACTGTATTGCACTTATCTGCATTTCAGGGTTTTGTCCTCATATCTATGCCCATATCCATTCTCACTCCATGTTTGTTTACAATCCCATCCTTACTGATGACTCTCACATTTGTATTCCCAGCCCACTCTTCCATTCAATACTTCTACGTGGATGTTTAACAGAAAACACTTAAAAACTTATTTTGTTCAATACTACTGTGTCCATGTTCCTCTCCTCTCTATACTGCAGTAAGTGAAAATGCCCACCTCTCTGTTAGTCAGGCCCAAATCCCCAAGTTATCTGTGACTCCATCTCCTCCTCTCACTCCATATTCATATGGGTCAGCAAATCTTGTTTGACACAATCTTTCAAGTTTTGACCATTTCTAACTTCCACCGTTCCAATCCACCATGATCTCGTCTGGATTACTGCAGAGCCCACCAACTGGCCCCCTTCTTTCCTCTCCTTGACCAACACCAACATCTTTTTCACAATGCCACCATTCTGATCCTTTTAGAACATGTCAGTTCTTTCTGCTCAAAAGCCTATCCAAGCTTCCCATTTCATTCAGACTCAAAGCCAAATTGTTTCCATGTTCCATTTAGCAGGGCCTAAATGATCTGATCCTCCACTGACCTCTGACCTCATGTCCAAATAGTCACTCCTTCGTCTCCACCAGCCACGTGGGCCTCCTCACTCTTCCCTGTGCTTTGATTTGCTATTCCTTACTTCATTATGTCCTTCATCTGTCATCCAACATGAAGGCAGTGTTTTTATTGTTTCGTTCATGATTATCTCCCTGGGACCTAGAACTATGTACAGAACATAGTCATACATACTTGTTTTGGATGCTACATAGCTGCCTCCTCTCCTAGCTCTAAACTCCTGTCTTAATCATTAATGCACAGTTAAACATGGTTCCTGGTCCACAATAAATATTCAACAAACATTCATTAATTAGACAGCTAATTAATGATTAATGGATTAATTAATAAGCTAATGAAACACTTTAACAAGGAACAAAGCTTCAACATAAAGGAACTTCTCTAATATCAGTTAGTGTGAATTGCCTCTCTACCCCACATTTCTCCTCCCTTTTCAGCTCCATAAGGCCTTCTTCAATCTTCTTCTTATTTTAAACTAATCTTCTGTGCTTTAATATATTAGATCTAGACATGTGATGTTGTGCTTGAAGCTGCCTATTGAAAAACAAAATAGCTGAATTGGGGTAAGAAATTTTTTTGAATATTTTGTTCTTATGAACATTTTTGAATTTTCAAAGTTCTACAAGAACATATCTTTCTTGTTTAGTAAAAAGAAAAATGCTAAGTTAAAAAGATGAAGAAAGTAGAAAGCAAAAAAAGGAGAAAAACAAAAAACCGCAGAAACTTCATTCAATTCTTTAAACATTAGTATTTTAAGAAAACATGAGTTCACTATATTTAGAAGGTTGTTAGCTCATCATAATAGTTTACATTATTATGTAAAAATATGCATAAAGACACCTCCTCTTCAAAGGTTTGCATTAATACATATATAATTATGACCAGCTTAATTTCTCCCCTTCCTTTACCAGCTTTTCTATGACTCTCATTACCAGAATCAAGAGTAAAAATCAAAATATGAAAAGTTTCTTTTTTATAATAATTGCCATCCAGCAAATCATTTAAAAAGCCTTACTAATTTCCTCTAGTTTCAGATATAAAGTGGAAAGTAGTTCAGATAAAACCCACCCTTGCTATACCTTTCCAGCATGTGGTCGTCTTTATTCTAAAGGTCTTGGGCTCAAATGAAAGATACAACTTTAAGTCCCACACAGAAATCTTAAAAGTGCCAAATATCTGTTCAACTAACTCAGCCCTCTGAAAAGGGAGGCGGTTCTGTGACTCCTTTTTGAACCTGCCTTCAAAGCTAAGGCCTCTGGCCATACATTTCTCTTTCACATCGCTTGAGGCCTACTGGTGATCACACAACTATGGAGCTACCCCAACAGCTCTGCAGCCTCTGCAGGCACAGCCACATTGAGGACAGTCACCTGTGTCACTTGGAGTATTCTCTTGGTTGGCAGTTACAGAATAAAACTCACTGGAGTATTAAAGTACGAAGAATATGCCAGAAAACAAAATTCTTTCAAGATAGATTTGAAATCATTAATCTTTTGCTTTGGTGGATGCAGGAGTGCAAGGTAGGAAGAAAGGCACAAGTGGAGGGTCCCTCTTAGAACCTAGTCAATCTTCCAACCAAAGGTCCACAGGGTGGGTCAACCTGCCACCCATCTGAAACCTCACCTGTGAAATGTGCACATACCATTCCCTCTTTCTGACATTTAACAGATTTGCCAGCGGCACATTTGAATTATCTGCCATGAGAACATTTTTTCCAAGATTGCCAACTTCCCATACATTAGGCAAAATATTCAGCACTCTTTGAACTCTCTCACCAGAAATGACTGGAATTCTCTATTCTGGCCCTTTAACTTTTGGGAGTAGAAGGAAGAGAGAAGCAGAAAATGTATAGAACTACAAATTAGTGTGTAGAAATTCACAAACTTCACTATCTCTCAGCATGAACAGTATATGGGAATAATGAAATAGGAACATGCCAACTATATTTAAATTCCACATGTCGTTTCAAAATGTATTTAGGGAAAAAAAATAAATTTTTAAGTTAAAAATAGAGGTTTGCTTTAAAAAGCATTCCTTATTAGGTAGGATAGTCTTTATTTTTTTTTTTTTCTGAAGGCAAAATAAGGTTTCCATTTGTATAAATCCCTTCTAGTCTGTAGGCAAGAAGCTCACATCCTAAGGCTGAATGAAAATAAAATGTGAAGCTTTTTATAGGCTTTATTTTTGAAATGATAACCTTTTACCCAGGGGTCAGAATCTCACAGTCTCTAATGCTGGAGAAACAGGGAGCAAGTAAACTGTTAAAATGCCCAAGAGGAAGCCAAATCTCAATGTGTCACAAAAGAACACTGATAATGGAAGAGGTGGAAAAAGAGCTGAGATCTTTTATTTCAGTGTAGGACAACAATCCACAGTTGTATTTAACAATGAATGTCAATCATAAAATATGGGTGTTATTTTAAGAAAGCAATTTTAACACATTTTAGAAACCATTCCCTTGAAATGGTTTGCACTGAATAAAGAGATTCAGTTATCTGAAACATTATTTGGAAGACATGCAACTTTGAACAAAATGTCATCTGAGTATAGCAAACAGAAACTTTGACAAATTTGTTTGTCCAGAATGCAACAGTATATTATCATTATCCCAGTAATAAAAAGCAGTTTTCTAAATTTTTGTTAATACTACCATTTTATACACACTTAATGATCATTAAGGCATTTTTGGTCTAGTCATTTGAAATGTTAACAACCTGACCCCTAAGTATCTTTATCTAACTAACATCTGCAAAATATTGGAGGTATTCTTTCCACCATTGCTGGGACTTCTCCCCCTCCTAAATCTTCAACTCCTGTATTTCCTTTTCACACAGTCCCCATATCGAGGAGCTGTCTATCTTCTTCCTTCATGCTGCTGATACCTCCTCTTCCACTTCTCCAAGTCATTATATTTCAATCCTCCTTTTCCTTCCTTTCTTGGCTTCACTTCTTTTCCCTGTCATAGTTTATAACTTAACTACCCTCTGTTGATATCCTCATTCTTTACTTTTCATCCAACATAGTCTGAAAAATAAAACAACGTAAAAGATTTCCTTAATATTTGATTTTCCCATATTCTAAATTTTATAAATATAAATGTTTCAGAGCCTTCTTTGGACCTAGACATAGCCAAGCAAATAAGTTCTAAGGAAATATGCCAAAGTGCTCTGTGTAATTTCTGGTCCTGAGACATTAACTTAAAGAAAAGGGTCATACCTTTCTTGTCCTCTTAATCTTTCTTGATGTTGTAGATGTTGAAAAATGGCTATAACACCAGCAGCCACCTTGGTTAATGAGTTAGGCTCATAAATGATATAGAAAAAACAAAGAAGGGCCTATGTCTCTGACTTCATGTAGGGCCAGTTTAGTTTTAGACTGACTGCCTCAAGATCTTTTAAACAGATAACTTTTATCATATTTAAGTCTCAGTTATTTGGGCTTATCTTGTTACTGGAAGTTGAATCTAAGCCTAACTACTGATGCTGACCATCTGCCTTACCCACTTTCAATATTTCAATGCCTAAATTTTCCCTTGTGTAAAATAAGAATAAAGGTATTTAAGGCATGAAGTTGTTTTGAAGATTGAAGATTTGGTAGTACCTAGAATATAAAAGATTTCCCAATTATTATTAGTATTGCCTATATGTAACTCAACATTGCTGGAGAAAACTGCAAAATCATAGAATTGGTACTATGACTCAGCCTTTGGTAACAGCAGTATCCTTTCATTTGCTTTTAGTAATCTCCTACTCCATCCCCCCTCTGCAGATTTGCTGTCCCCTCTATCATTAATCTCCCCCACACATTCAGGATCCACCTCACCAGATGACACCTCACAGGAAACAGCAGAGGTGACCAGGCAGGTGCTTCCACACAGAGGAGTCCACCTCCACATGCCTCCATCTTCTACCCTTCCTAAGGAGGTGTTCTTCTTGATTCCAGGTCATCCTTCTGCCTGGATCTCTATGCTATGCTCTCCCTTTCCTTTGGCCTCACCCTTGTAAATTCAACATTTGCTCTCTTGTGGATCCACTGCATCCTTGTTAATCAACACACTCCAGTTCCTACCAACATGAAGCTTGGTCACTCAGGCCTCCCCCTCATGATGGCACACTTTCTCCTTTCCGACACTCCACCACATCACTCCAAATGCACAGCAATAAGGTCATGAATTATTTCTTTGTTTTGGAATCCAGTCTTCACATTAATCATCATCAGTCACCTACTCTCCCAAGCCAAAAAGCTGTGAATCATCTTGGAATTCCATTTATCCCTTATGCCCATAACTAATTTACCAATAAGATTGATTTTATACCCTGTCTTCAAAATGCACCCTCTTTCTCTGTTCTATTTTCCTTGTTCCAGTCTTCTTCATATCCTATCTGAATCATGAATTAACTCCTTAAGTAATTTTCCAGACTAATTTTTCCCTTGAAATCAATTCCACACTTGGAGACACTGACATTTTAAAACTGTAACTCAGATTACATTTTCCCAAAGAACAGAATACAAGCCCTATGGCATGGTGTACAGGCCCTTTGTGGAGAATCTATGGAGTTCTCTACTTTGTCTCCTCAGGCCACCATTGTGCATTATCAAATTAATGTCATGACATGTAGTTTCATCCTTCTTTGAACAAAAGTTCATTCTTCAGATTCCACTCAAATGTCATCCCTTCTCTGATGGGCTTCCATGGTCAGCCTCATTGCTAACAAAATTAATAATTTCTTCCTCCCTGCAATAATTCATTCAGATGTATGTGCTTATGTCATGGCTCGTGGCATGTGGCCATGTTTTACATTTCTCTTGGATTGCTACCTTCTGGGCAGGTCTGGGATTCCCTTCCCTTCACTGTAGTGTCTACTGCATTGATGAAACTCCAGATGAGCACACAAATATGAAGAAAATATTTGGGGGAAAATTCAAAAGTTTCAGAAAACTATTAAAGGGGGGGGAAAATCATTTCCTTAACAGGCAAGAGATTTTTCTTCCTTACTTGGCTCTTTTGGTTTTCAAACAATCAAATTAGAAATTGTTTTAGAAAATGTTTCCTAATTGTCCTAAACAACTAGCTTTCATGAGTTTTCTTTCTTACTACTTTTTTCCACACAGGTCTTATTTTCAGATCCTTAATCTTGAATCTTTGCAAGCTGTATTTGTGCTTTCAATGACTTCACATGAAATCGATAATTCTCCTTCATCAAATTTCTTAAATATACATTCCTCTTTTTAAGAGCAGAGTTTTATCAAGTGTTTTTGCTACTAGATTTTTAACTTTTTATTTTCCTGGACAGCATCAGCAAATTTAATATGGGTGTGTTCTGGGATCCAACTCATGCAACAATCCTCAGATTCCACATTTTCTACTTTGAGAATCATCTGCAAGGTGTGAACCTGGCCTTTTTCCTGTCATGTTGTACTAAGTCATCCATATGCCCTTTCCCTACCCTCTTGTTAGAAGATCTTTCTGTGTGAGAAAGTTAGACAGAGTTAAGGATAGAGTCAAGACTGTCAGACACCTACCAAGCTCTGGTTCACCTGGTGATCAGAAATGACTAAAATCAGTTCTAATATTCACACATGAGAGGTCAGTAGCTAATGTCTATGAATTAATGATTTTCTTCATTAATTCACATAATTCCATGTACTTAAGATAGTATCACTCTGATACATATTTGAGCAGAAAAAAATCTCAATAGGATAATCATACTGACAGAGCTCTTACAAATAATACTTGCATGAAATTTGAAGATTAAATATTAATCACAATTAAAGAAACACATACAATATAAAATCCAAGTCTCCTCAAACTTTGAATATTACAATTTTTTTCACATGTTAAGTGTTTAAAGGGTTATCACATAAAAGTCAAAGTACATGAGGAGCAAATTTGGAAAAAAAATTTCTGATTTTTTTAATACTTCCAAGTCTATGACCATAACATATTTATTTCATATTTGTGTAGTTCTACAGACTTTCTCAATTTTCTGGTGTGGACTCAAAGTATTTGAATAAACAATTATCTAGGACATGTATCTAGAATATAAGAAGAATCAGAATACATACTTACATAGAAATTTTTAACATTTCAATGTAGCATTTTTAGGATTACTGTAAGTAGAATATTCATTGAGCACCTGCAGTATATTGCACAAAGCATCTTTCACTTAATTCAACCCTGCATTAAGACAAATTAGTGGGGAGAAGTTGTACTACATGAACAAATATCAAAAGATTCGGAAGTCAGCCTGATAAACTCACATTATCATCCAAACTGGAAGTGTGAAATATTATGTTGAAAATGGTTTAAAACTGTCTTTTTTGAAAGACTACAGGACTTGTATTTTCTCCTTCCCATCAGACTATAAATGCTGGAAGAACAACCTGTCTTATGGCATTTTGGGCACACAATTTCCCTTCCCAGCAATAAATTGGAAGTACAGAGTTTATGTCTGTTTGATTCCCATCTGTCAACTAAACAGCAGTGAGATCAAATCCATCATTCAATTTCTAAGGCTGTTTATTAGTTAGAAACTTGGATAGGGCTTATTTAGGAATCCCATTCCTATGATGAAAAAAATCAAGGTAGACACCTAGGCATACTGACAACATAGGTTAGGTTAGACATGCAAGCTTTTGCCTCCATTTGTATTCATTAACATTAGTAGCAAAGTATACTTAAGTACTAGCTTAGCATGCTATCTTTGATGTTAGATAGGACAAGTTAAAAAGATTACCTCCCCTCCAGATGGGGACAGTAACTAGAAAGCACAGGAACTAAGAATATAATGAAGTCTATGCTAACTATTACTGCTGATGAACAACATATAATGTAACAAAAGGAATAATGATAGGAGATGGTGGAAATAAAAGCATCTTTGAAAAAAATTGTGTGTGTATTTGTGCATGTGTGTGCTCAACCTTAAGTGTGTCCTCTTATCTAATATAGATTCCTCTTTAAGAATGACCTAAATTTTCCTTCTTGTAAAATATCTGAAACCATCATGCTGTTTGTCTCAGTGAGATGTTTCTCACGTAGATTATACAGAAATGTCTCACATTTTCTCTGTTATACCTTTGATAAGTTACAAGTAGTGAGGGGAAAACTACCTGCAAACAAGAAATCCCTGTTAATGAAATTCTGTATTGCAGAGTCAACTTTTTGCTTGGGGAAGAAACCAAACACATACTCACAGAAGGATTGGGTGGGAGTGTGGTTTTGAAGGCAGCTTCAAACAATGGTTTATGTCATAATCATTATGATCTCTAAATGTTCTTTCTGCCACAGTTTCTTGTCATTACCCCCAGAGAGTCAAACAAATTGCAGATCAAGCCCTTTTCCCAAACATAAACCAAGTGTTACTACTGTATTACTAACTAATTTTGGTTTTGTTGTGTTGTGTTAACCTTATTCAATTTTATAAGGCAGTACTTCTCAAAGTGTGGTCCCTGGCCCAATACCATCAGTACCATCTGTGAATTTGTTAAAAATGCAAATCCACAGACACACACGCCCCCATACATACACCTAAACCTACAGATTTAGAAACTATGAGGGTTTGCCCTTATATCTGTGTAAAGCTACCCAGCAACTGATTCTGATGTACCACTGCAGAAGGGCAATGTATTACTTAATAATATAAATATATTTGTCTAAATAAAGCATTTTATTTTTCAAAATATGATCAAATAAACTATATCATTTATTCTCAAAGCAGTTTAGAGAAGTAGGTAGAGTAAAATGATCAGAAAAGGATACAATTATAAGATGGGTATATACACATATATATATAATACACATACACATATATATAAATTATACATACACTTCAAAATTCCAGATACATATTATATTAATTTTCTGGCACATATATTCTAAAGGCATTTTGTAACTTTGAGTGCCTTTTCTTTTAAAACCAAAAAAATAAAATAATGCAGTAACTTTTTCATAATATATTTACATTAATTTGTTATAACATATTTTAAATATTAAGATAATTAAGAGAATGTTCCCAACAATTTTTAAAAAATCAATGCTATGTTTTTAACATTAATAAAGAAAAGAAAAACGTTCCTTATAATTATAGTCAAGCACTTTATTACAGTTTTAAAAACTGGAGAAATGCACAACTTCCTTGAAATACTAAACAATGGGTTGGCAGTCATGTGCCCAGGTAGAGTTTTCAGTACTTGGAAGTAGTAATACAGGAATACAGGAAATATACCCACCTAGCTTTTTTTTTTTTTTCCTTTTTTTATTTTTTCAGTGGGACAGGGAGACAAGGTTAGTTAGGTTTATCTTTATTTTTCTTTATTTTATATGAGAGAAAAGATCAAAAAATTACAAAGGGGAGTTATTGTCAGTCCCTATGATAAGTTCCTGGAGAATAATTTAATATAATCTTTATAAAAATTACAAAATAACTCTGGGGACATGTTCAACTAACAAAAAGGAATATCTAAATTATTAAATGTAAAAATCATTATGAGACAACAATGGCTACCATGAATGAAGCACACTAAGATTTTAACTTTATAGATAATGGCCACTGTTAATTACATTAATTTTATCAACAGTAAGAATAAAAAGTAAGCTTTCAGTTGAACTGATACCATGAAAACTTTAAAAGAAATATATCTATTCTTAGATAACAACTATGAATGCAGGGGCTGGGGGTGCAGCTCAGTGGTAAAGCATGCGTGAAGTCCTAGGTTTAATCCTCAGTAAGAAGAAGAAGAAAGAGGAGGAGGAGGAGGAGGAGGAGAAAGAAGAGGAGGAGAAAGATTTTTTTATAATTGTTTTAGGGCATACTCAGTGCCTACCACATTTTAAACATATCAATGCTTTCATATCTCATTTATATTTCAGAGACATCTCAGTTACATAAGAAAAATAAGGAGGGAAGAAAATTTGAAAGAAGTAACAGGAAGGCCAAGATAGAAGGATATGCAATAAGCTTTGATTAAGAAAAAAAGTTACAACTTCTAATACAATCTCAATGCTTCCCCTCAATGAATAATCTAGCTATTCACAAGCACATTCTAATACATAAAAAACATTAATACTTATTCTGGGTCTACAGAGGAACAAGGAGAACATGCACTCACATGAGAATGGAAAAGGTATGTTTGAAACATGATATAAGAAAGAACATTACCAACAGGCTAGGTGTTTGAAATGAAATTACTTCTGTAAATAGTAGAAATGAGAGTTCCAGGATATGATGGATAAACCATCCCTAAATGGGGCAATAAAATCTTTTTCATGATCTTGTTTTATGGATTAGATAAAAGAGCCCTTTACATAAGGACAATAATGCTATCCACCCAGAGGTAGGCATGTGTGTGCGTGTGCATACATGCCCAGTAGATAAGGGGTGCAGTACTTAGTATGTGTTATTTGTTATTATTAAGACTGGTCAGAAAATTTTAAAGTCAAGACTCTCAAATTTAGGCTGAAATATTATTCTGGGCCATCCCAGTCTCAAGAGTCTACAATCCTATATGTCACCACTTCTTCACCTTTATCTCATAATATTTCAATGTCTCCACCACCACATGATATAAACACTGAAGAAGGAGGAGGACAGGGATGTACACGCTGAGATTTGGGAGGAAGACCTTATTTAAATCCTGATTCAGCCATTCACTCACTCTGTAACAGAGGATAGCCTCTTTCCCTCTCAGAGACCAAGTTTGATTATTTCTAAAACCAGGTCAATAGAATTAAAGTCATCATACTATAATGATACATGCATACCGATGTTTACAGCAGCACAATTCACAAGAGCGAAACTATGGAACCTGCTTAGGTGTCCTTAAATGGATGAAATGGTAAAGAAAATGTGGTGTATATACACAAAGGAGTTTTATTCAGTCATAAAGAAAAATGAAATTATATCATTTGCAGGAAAATAGATGGAACTTCAGACCATGATGTTAAGTGCAATAAGTGAAACTCAGAAAGTCATGTATGTTTTCCCTCATGTGTGGAAGTGAGAGACAAGAAAGGAAAATAAAGATAGGGAAATGGGGATCTCATAAAAATCAAGGGAGATCAGTAGAGGAAAGCGACCAGGGGGTGGGTGGACAGGAGGGAAGGCAAAGTGGGGCATGATACTGGCCAGATGATATTGTTTATATAGCATGCACAAATATATAATGACAAACCCCATCATTGTATGCAACTATAATGTACTGCTAAAAGCTGTGAAAATAGAATTTCAAAAATCCTATGGACATTTTTGTGAGAACAAAATAAGAGCACATGTGTGCAGGGCTTTGTATAGCATCCAGATTCCCTTTGCTTACTTTCTCCCATAAAAAATAAAGAAAAAACTCCCATTCATGTCATTCCTTGTATATGTAAAGCCACAGGACAGTTCTGCTTAGCCTGAGCATTTGTGGGATGGGAGGCATTACAAGAAACGGCCTGTGGTGCTGTTTGCAGCAGAAACAGACCTCTAGGAACCCTTTTCTGGCTTCCCATACAAACTGGCTGCACTCTGAGGTTCACTGTGTCCTTTGCCAACTCCCACCACTCTCATGCATTATTATTTTATTCCATATATTCTTCTGCTTGTCTATCCCTACTAGACTGGAAGCTCCTTGTGAAAAGAACAGCATCTGGCATATAGTTGGTGAATAGTAGATATTCATGTAGAGTATGAAGCAATGCTGTGTATTCACTGCAATACCTATCTACCTTGCATCCTCCTCTCTCAGATACTGGTAGGACTCCCTTTCTAATCTTTTTCAGAGGTTATCTCAATTTTTATTTTCTCAGAGAAGGCATTTTGTGTATGCACAGGTATGCATATGTGTGCGCGCGCGCGCACACACACACACACACACACACACACACACGATGCACAGCCTACTTTCCCTGATATAAATGATTTGTATTGGTTTTGTCATCACCTATATTTCCCCATTTCAGTGTAAACTTCACAGAGGCAGGGGTCTTTGAGGGCAATTCCTTTTGTTTTTGCCTTTTATTTTTTTTTCACGACCTAGCATTAGCAGAGTGTCTGAGACACAGTAGACACTCAATAAATATGTGTTGAATGAATACATTTCACAATGGCACTTGGAAGAGGAGAGATAAGTAATTCTGATAAATGATAATAGAAGCATTTGCAGAATTTTAAAAATTATGTGATGACTAAGATAACCCTTTCATATCACTTCACTGCTCAGAACTCATTTTCTGTTACTCTACTGTAGTTTTAATTTCTGCCTTAAGCAATGGAGCTTTCTTTCCTCTCCTGGGGTAACTAGATGGATCTAATACTGTATTGAGTTGCCACATTTTTTATCCTCATTAACACAGACGGAGGCATGCTGAAGTATCCATAAAGATGATGCAGATTTACTATAAAGGAAGAAAGTGCAAGAATGATACAGACTTTTGTAAGTCAGGGGCAAAACTAAAACTCTGATTTTCTAACCAAACCTCAGCATACTTTTTGACTAATCTTTTTACAAATGATTTATAATTAATAAAAACTAAGCTTCACTGCCTATGTGTCATCTTGGTTTACTACAAGTATTGTGGTATTTGTGCCATTTAGACCAAACTAAACTATTGAAGCAAAAGGCAAAAACCTACGGGTGACAGCAAATCCTATTTCCTAAAGAAACCCTCAACTTCTATATTTGAAGCATTAACAATGTGTCCACCTGGACTTTTTGGAGGGCTCTGGTGTGCATGGACAATAAATGCTTTGGTTCATCTATGAACAATCAGCTTAAGGAGTTGTACTCAGATATTATTAATGTTTTCAAACCCATTTCCTATTTTCCTACTGAAATCCCTGCCAAGCGCACACTTCAGCAGACACTAAAATAATTTGGGTAGTTGACATTCAATCCAAATTTTCTATGGAAATCTGCCAGATTTGACATCTGTGAGAAAGTGGGTAATTTTTATTATCCACAGAGAGCAAAAGCATAGTTTGATATTTCTCTACCTCCGCACATCTCCCCATAGTGAAGCTGCTACTGGGATATACACAAAAGTGGGTAGCAAGGAAATTATTTAAACCCTTTCACCCTTGTCAGTACATGGCCAAAGCTCAGTTCAAATGAATTTTAAAGTAACAGTATAAATGAATAAAACACATTTCAGAGGTGTAAATATAACAATGTAAAAATTGTCTATGTTTTATCTGTGGCTTTATACAACTATCTGTCTTTAAAGCTCCCTTCCCTTGATCCACAAATTAAATCAGAATTTCAAGTTGATTTTAGGATTTTTTTACCATCCCTAATAACATTTTATACCATTGCACTACAAAAACGTGCTTAAAAATCATCCAAAAATATTCCTACTAATATTAGGCTTATTTTCAAAGAGTAAGAATTAATATGTGTAATTAATACTTAAGGCTTACCTTATTCTTTAAGAAATAAACCTAGATATTGCCATTTCCTTATATGTTATGTTCTCAAATACCACCAAGGTTTACAGTGCCAAAACAGTTATCTTGGTTTACTACAATAAAGCAGAGATTTTCAAACTTACTCCTAATCAAGTAGTTTATCATGTCTCATAATAAGGAATTAAAAATGATTCATGGCTTCTGGTCTATACTGACACAAGTTTAGAAGTAGGTCAGAGGAATACAAAACCATGGTCTAGTTCACATTTTACAAAACTAAAATGGTTGATGATGGCTTCTTATTTTTTGGTATAAGAGAAAATAGATTTCAAATATATATTTTAAAAACCTAAAAGTAACAGCTAATAAAATTACAAATGGAATACAAAACTCCTAAATCACAGAAGAAAGCACACCATGGACCAAAAAATAAAAAATAAAAGAAAAAAAAAAAGGGTATAAAAGAGTAGAAAATGTACATATAAAAGTTGTGCCAAGGAACATTAATACATCACTTACAACAAAAAATGTATGAAGTTAAGTTCACTGTTGGTGGAGAAAATTGTTCGTGTTGGCTTAAAAAACAAATTTAAAAGATGTATTAAAAAAATGTTCAAGACAGAAGGAAGAAGGGGAAGCCACAAGCCTGCACAGGGGGTTGATCTGAGCCGTTGGGCAGGAGGAAAGCTGTTCTCAAAGTTGCTGATGGAGAGCCAGAGGTTCACGCTGCAGCCATATTTGGAAGACCAGTCAAGACATCTCTCTGAGGATTAATTTGAGTCTTCTTTGCAACCCTCACTGATAACGTGTCCATGACATCTTGCCTTGGCTTCACTAGAGAGCAAACTTACTAATTCTCTATCTATAAAGCCCTGCTCAAATCAAAGCTTCATGAGAGCAGGCATTATTGAAGCTTGTTCACAGTTCAAGGATCTATCTTTAGAAACGACTCGGTACATGGTAGACATGACAAGCATATGTTTTGAGTGAACAAATGAGGAAGTAAATGAATACAGTTGTCCCTCAATATCCATGGGATATTGGTTCCAAGATTCCTCCTCCCTCCCAGGGATAACAAAATCTGTGGATGCTCAAGTCCCTTATACAAAATGGGATACTATTTGCATAAAACCACACACATCCTCTCATATACTATGAATCATTTCTAAATGATTTATAATACCTCATCCAATGTATATGATATGCAAATAGTTGTTGTACTGCATTATTTAGGGAATACTGACAAGAAACTCTGCACAATTATTTTCCCTGAATATTTTCAATTCCCCATTGAATTCATGGACGTAGAAACCCACACTGGATGTCTGTATAGCAGGCCATAGACTTAAAAGCAATTATTTGATTGGATTCATCTCTCTCCCAAACTCTTCCTGAAATGAGCAAAAGCATTTTTTATAAAGTTACAAACCCAGACACTGAAAAATAAGAAAGGGAGACAATCAGTGGACAAGAGATGTCACCAAGTTTCCAAAAGATGGAAGGCAGATGGAGGAGCAGCAACTGATGAAGCAGACATAAGCTAGAATATAAATATACAAGGCTGCAGCTGAGGAGGGAGCCAATTTCACTCTCAGAGCTCCAGCGTAGGAGATGCTGGGGACCATTCAGGGTGACAGTAAGAAGTCACACAGAACACAGGGATATGCACAGAAGTGCTGGGTAGAGAACAGTAGAATCCCCCAAGTCCCATATTTATCCCCATGGAAAAAAATAAAGTTCTTTACTAAAGAAATTTTTAAAACTGTCAAAAAAGAAGTAGGCTAGCTGTTGGTATAAAAATTATCATCCCACAGTGAAGTCTTCCCCATTTGACTTTAGCTATCTTCCAAGGTATGGCAGCCAACCCACATGCTATTTTTATTTTTCAATTTAAATTTTTTTTATATTTCAGAATTTATTTTATTTTTGAATGACAAAATTGTGTATATTATGAGGTACATTGTGGTGTTTCAATACATGTATACATTGTATAATGATCGAATCAGACTAATTAACATCCATCACCTAAACATTTATTATTGGTAAAAAATAATAAAATCCTCTCTTTTAGCTCTTTTGAAATTACATTATTATTAACAGTAGTCATCACACTGTGCTATAGAACACTAGAAATTATTCTTTCTGACTGAAACGCTGTGCCCTTTGACCAATGTCTCCCATATCCCCACCCCCACCTCCATTCCCCAATCTCTGATAACCACCTATTTTATTCTCTCCTTCTATGAGATGAAATCTTTTTTTAGATTCTACAAATAAGTGAGTTCATGTGGCATTTGCCTCTCGGGGCTTGGCTTATTTCACTTAACATAACGTCCTCTAGGTTCGTCACATGCTATTTTTAGAATAAGTCAAGCCACACATTTATAACTACCCTCTGAGATGGCTTTTCTATTGCCTCAGTCTTAATTACGATGGGCAGCCATAGATCACATAATTTTTGACAAAGGCCTACAGTACAAAAGGTAAACTAACAAAGACCAAAGCCCTGTGGAATTTATTAACAGAAAGGAAGAGATCTTTAAAATATGCTATTTCAAACTCACTCATTGTTACACTGGAGACTATATGGCACCCACAAAGCGAGCTTATAAAAAAGAAATAATTGGAAAACCAAAAGAACTCTAGGATTTAAAATATGATTGCTAGGGAATAAAAGATTAAATTAATGGAAGTGTGTGAAGTAAAATTGTGAATGTTTTCCAGAATATAAACTGAAAGGACCAGATGATCAAAACAGTAAGTCCAACAGCTAGTCAATATCATCTCCAAAAAGAGTACAAAAAAAATAAATAAATAAATAAAATGAGGATACTATTGAAGAAATAGCACAAAGTTTCAAAAAATAGCAAAAAAATAAATCTTATGAACAAAAGAAAATATCCATACTTCCATCAAGGTTAAATTTCAGAACATGGAGTATAAAGAAACCATCTTCCACAATGACAAAGAAGGGGAACAAATGCATTATCCCATGGACAAGATTAATTCTGAAATTGGATTTTTAGCAAACATATATGCTAGAAGACAGCTAAAGATGGCTTCAAACTCTGAAAGAAAACAATTTTGCATTTTGAATTTTAAGCCCAACCATGCTCCTACCAAGTGTGAGGAAAACAATAGTTTTTAGCTTTATAAGATCTGAGAAGGTTTCAGTGGCATGCCACTGAAAAATTTGGAAGCAACTGAGGAAAAACAAAAAAGAAGAAGATAACAGTGTTCAGGAAAATAAGATCTGATACAGGAGAAAAGCTAAGGAATTGACAACAGAATGCACAGAGTCTGGACCTACACAGGTGGGCAGGAAATCCCCAAAGAAGGAAAAAGGGTTAGAGGGATGATCTGACAGACTGTAAAGCTGAGAGGCTGTCACAGAAGCAAGTGGTAAGGCCGAAAGTAGGAAGCTTTGAAACTCACACTAGGCGTATTCTCCATTCACACTGAAACCCTGAGAGCAGGAATAACCCAAATATTCTCAATTAACCTACCAACAAATCACAGGAGAATAAAGTATGGTAACAGTACAGAAAGCAACCATTGTCACCCAGGATAGCATGGATGTATTAATGGAATCAAGGTGGGCACAGAATATGTTCACCCTGCCAAGTGAATTCAAGGAAAAAAATGTTGATGACCAATTTATCAAAAAATGAAGGTTTCAGATTGTTATAAGTTGTTTGGAGATTAAAACTTATCAAAACACAAGCCATATAAAGGGAAAGCAAATAAATGAAAAACTATGAAAGACACTGAAAGACTTAAAATATTTTACTTTGGAGTCATGTTTCTTTTTGCTGATGAATTTTCTAAAAATGACAATATGAAGCATAGACAAACACAGCAAGTGACCATATTCATACTATGATGCTAATTTGATACTGATAAAGTTACCAGCAAAAAAGATAAACAAAATACAATAAACTGATAATTTTCACATTTTAAATGAATTTAAAAGTAGACTACTTACATTTTTATGGAAACTCATTATGTAATGCCTAAACTTTTGCTCAGAAATATGACAAAGTTACTATGTAGACCAAGCTCATTTATTCATGTAGATGGGGAAAGTTTAAGTAAAACAGGCAAACTCAATACAATAATATCTAAAATCATATATACCCTAACTCACACAGAGTTCACCACGGGTGCATCTATTAATAAAAATCACAACCTAAACTTCATCTTCTTAGTAGAAGATAAAAAGGCACTTTTTAAAAATGTAGAAATCTATTCAATGTTTACAAAAAATGAACATTTAGCTTAGTGGCAAAACAGTTAAAAACAGAGGTACACATTAACATGATAAAAGTTATATTAATACAACAGGCTAAGGAAATAAGTGAATATCTAAAAGTATATTATTCTGCTAATGTCAGGGAAAAGAGCTGTTAGTTTTCAACGGTTAGCTTTTTTCACTGTTGTTAATGGTATTCCAACTATAATACTAACAAAGATTTGGACTATTTTACAATATGTCTGAAGTTCATGTAGTTAAAAAACGAGGAAAAGAACATCCTTAATAAGACTTATTAATAAGCTACACTGAACAAGTGATAATACTAGTACTAGAATCAATTCTCAGATCAAATGAATAAAATAGAATCAAATCAGTTTAATACAATAGTTAATACTATTTGATTCCTAGGACTGAAAAAAAAAAAAAAAAAAAAAAAAGAAAGAAAGAAAAAAAAATCAGTCAAGCCTGAAACAAATTCTAGTATACATAATAGCTATGTTATTTAATGAATGGATTGGGTATTATCGCTATTTGGGAAGGAAATCATATCACACATTGAAATAAATAAATAAGAAAATTTAAAAGTTAATGATAAAAACCAAAAGTATTAAAAAGAAAATTAGAAAAAGTGTGTGATTTTTTTGTTGTATTTTCTGACTATAAAAACAATGGAAGAAATGACTAAAATTCTGAACTTTAATGCAAAACCAAAAATTTACATTGAGTACATTAAAAATTAAAAGGCATGTTTAAAACTGAGATTAGATTTCAAACAAACATAAGGAAATGTAATATACTAAGAGGATTTCTATAGGAAATAAATTCCAAGAGATAAAATAAATAAAGGATAAACAGAAAATTCGGACAAAGCAAAACAAAGGAAAATATACGCCTAGGAATTCAGCCTCACTAAAAATCAAAGAAGTGTTACATTAAAATAATGAGATTCCTTACATTGCCTATCATTTTGCAAAATGTTCATATTAAAAGTCTCAATCAGCACCACCGCACACTTCTAACAGAAAGATACCAAAAACCTAAAGGATGCACTTCCATTCCCAAATTCCAGTTCTGAGATCCATCTTCAGGAAATAGCCAAAATCATAAATGAAGTTTAGACTCACAGATATAATCTGGAACAAAATGTTAGAAAGAACCCGTTTTCACCCATAAGAGAATGGACAAATACATAACCACATACCCTACATACTAGAATACAACCATATAATGACAAACCATTGAAAGTCTCATTAACTAAGAATATTTAATCTCATGGGAAAATGATCAAAGTCATTTAAGTGACAAATGCAATATTTAATACCATATTTACAGTCACTATCTCAATTGTGTAAAAAATATTTGGATAAAAATATATCAAACATTAATAGTCATTTCTCTCTGGCTGTTGGTATATTAGGTAATTTTACTCTTACATTAGTCTTTATTTTCCAAATTGTTTCAAATGTGAAAATAGTTCTTTTTAAAACATAAACATTAGAACTATTTTGAAAAAGTAAAAGGATTATTAGATCTTAGCTCTTTTGTCTCCAATTCACACTCTAATGATATCAACCACAACGGACTCCTTAGCATCATGAAAGAAAAATTCCTCTTTCTACTATCCCTATATTCCTTGACAACTTTTAAAAAATGTGAACCATTATAATTTGAAGTGCATACCTTGGAGCTATTTCAGATATGCCAAAAAATAAGGCCTGGCTTCCTTCCCAAATCATTCTCCATCCACTACATGATTTTAAAAATCTAAAAAGTCATTGCCTTTCATTTTCATTTTATTGTAAAAATCATGATGATAACAATAGACTTCACTGAGCACTTTGCATACGCTGGGTACTGTTGTATACATTAATTTACATAATCCTCTCTGGACACCAGGATGCTGCTATCCCCTCTTCAATGCAGAGGAGACTGAGGATGAGACAGGTTCACTTACTTGTTTGAAGTCACTCAGCATGATGAAATTTGAACCTAGGCAATTTGGCTTTAGGACCCTAATTCTATGCTGCAAATATCCTTGGAGAAATTTAATTTTGGGGGGAGAGGAGTACCGGGGATTGAACTTGGGGGCACTTGGCCACTGAGCCACATCCCCAGCCCCATTTTGTATTTAATTTAGAGATAGGGTCTCACTGAGTTGCTTAGCAACTCACTTTTGCTGAGGCTGGCTTTGAACTCTGGATCCTCCTGCCTCAGCCTCCCATACGCTGGGATTATAGGCATGTGCCACCAGGCCAGGGAGAAATTTAAATATTTATCCAAATTTACATTAAATTATGAGAGGCTTATTCTTCTTTGGAGGCAGATTCTGACTGGGAAGAGAGGTGGCATTTTGAGAAGCAGGCAAATGGCGCCTAGAAAAATGTATAGAAAACTAAAATGGTGATATTAAACATAAGTCTCATTATCACTATCTTTACCTTCACCTATAAAAAGGCTTCAGACTACTCTGTGGATTCTATTTACAACTATCTGTTTTCATTGGCCAAGTTTTTAATATAATTTCAACAGTTAGAATTTGGAACATTTTATCAAATATATTTTCAAAAGTTGGTTGTTCTGGGCTAGGAATACCACCTTTTATATATCCATGATATTACATTTTCCTTTGTAGTAACACACAATTGACTACTATTTCCTAAATTTAGACTTGGAAATAAAATATGAAGATTTTTTTTTTTCTGCCAAAGTTCAACATAACATCAAAGAGTCATTCAAAGCTGTACCAAGAACTGCTCTAAGATGGGGCAAGGGGCAAAATCAATACGATATGATCCTAGCATTGAAGAACTCCTATTTATGCAGTCCACTGATAGGCAGGAACATCAAATATGAAATTTGTGCATGGAGACTTAAACATACACTCAGGTTTAACTAAATATAATATATGGACATTTAAGAAATTCTCAAATGGCAACACTCTTTATTTTCAGAAAGTCATTGTATAAACCACCTTGCTTTACTATCTATATATAGTTGGCTTAAAAAAAAAAAAAAAAGAAGGAAGGAAGGAAGGAAGGAAATCACTCTTCCTCTTAGAGGTGCATGAAATATAAAACTAAAATATCTGGGGGAATATAAGAAAGAAGAAAAGACAACTTGTAGGTATAGCTATAACTACCAGTGAATAAAATCTTCTTTATTAGAGGAAAACCTAATTGAACAGAGGATGCAGATAAAGGCCAGATAGTTTACAGTCAAACACAAGCTTTGGGGAATTTTCTAGGCAAATAAGCTTTGTAGAGGAACTTTATTAGCCAAATTAATTCTTTATGTAAGGTTACCCACCAAATTCATGTAACATAAACTAAAATTAAATGCACAGGGATGATTACTGAAAGGAAACTAACGGTCTGAGGTCAGAATTCTGTCACAGTCAATGATTCTGGTGGCAAAGGGACCATCACATTACCAAAGTTTAAAAAGAACCCAAGCAATAATCACCCAAAGAAAAAATCATCAGAGTAATGTCTCCTGAGAGAATATTAACAGTTTCTTTTGTATACATGGCTTTCAACACCTGATCATATACAAAAAGTTCACCTTACATCCTGTAAATTCTTTAATCAGGCAGTATTTCTAGTTCCCATTCCCAGATGTATTATTAACACCATCATTCAGCTTATTGTCTTTATGCCTGTGAATCTGAATTTTAAAAGACGTGCTCTCATACTGACTCTTTTCAGTATGTGTTACATAGGTTCTTAACAATCACATTGCCACAAAAATAGTCATGTCTTAAAAATGACACTGCCTTTAGAACAGAAAAGGACATTTTTGCTAATGGGTAAACCTTAAAAACACTGAAGCCTTATATAATATGGCTTTTAAAAAAAAAAAACTGCAAATAGGTCCTACAATACAAACTGTATGTTGAATTCTTTGGTCTTAAGAAATCATCTGGGACCTGGGGTTACAGCTCAGTTGGTAGAGTGCTTGCCTCACATGCACAAGGTGAGGCTCAATCCCTAGTACCCCCCCCCCCCCAAAAAAAGGGAAGAAATTATGGAAGAACTTTCTAGAATCTCATGTAATGAGAAAGTAACACTAAAATTTTTGGATATAAAGATGAATAATTTCACCCAGATTGAGAAGCTTTCTATGTTACTTTTTAAATATAAAATTAAAGCAGCAAAACATTTTGAATCATTTATTTAAGGATATCAAAGATCTTTCTTTTCCCAGGTTTTAGAAACACACATAAAAGTAATGGAGAATTTATTTATCTAGTTGAATATCAATCCTATAAACCATAGTATCATGACTAATTGCCAATATTCTTAAGACCTATGTTTATATAGTAATTCACATTTCTAAAACATTTCTTTTATAACTGTTATAAACATTTTACTTCAGTGATGACTGCCTAGATGATTCAATTATTTTCCATATTTTATTCAAGTTATTTGAAATTCCCATTGAGTATATATACTATGACATGTTAAAATGCTAATATGTAATATGAAATGAAATGTACTCTGCAAACATGTATAACAAATTAGAATAATAAAAACAAATAAATAAAGAAAAAAATGCTAAAACGCCAAGGTACACATAAGACAAGACACGTATGTGTTCTGCTTTCCACTTAAAACTTGTTTCATATTATAAATGTGGGATATATGTACGTATGTTTATATATTTTTCTTATATAGTCTAAAAAGGAGACTAGACATATGAAATATAGATGAGTAAAACAAATATATTATACTTTGCACCTATAATTAGAAACTAAAAGTTGATATTTAATGCTTGAACGGTTGACCAGAGTTATCTCAAGATTTTGTTTACAGGTTGATTATTCATTCTTGTTTATACCAAAATATATAATATTGATTGTTCAAATACTCTGTGCCAGGCATTGCTCAGGGCAATGTGTAGGTTTAAATAAAAAGGTCAGAATCTCTGCTCTCCTGAAAAGCAATCTAATAGTAAAAATAGATCTTATACAGATAATCAAACTCTGCCTCTGCCCCTCCTCCTTATACACACAAAGTTCCTGAGAAAAAGTACAGGATGTAGTGCAGCAGAGGTATGGAGAGTGTCATAAATAAGATGCCTCCAGAGAATCAGAGAGGATTCATGGCAGGCGCTTAGTAGGAGCACACAGGCAGGAATATGACTAGCAGCAAGTGAAAGAATTGGAGCATCTAGATGTACGCAATGTATGCAAAGGCCCTGTGGCAAGAAAGACTTTTTGGTTCCAGTATAAAAAGCAGATGATGAAAACAGCAAGATATGAGACCATGAGGTCGCCAGGCAGGAAATTAAGTCATATTAGGGATTTGGGCATTTGTTAAGAGTATAATGGGAGTCATTGTAGAGTTCTTAAAAGGAGAGACAGAATCAGATTTGCCTTTTTCAAAGATCATTGGCTAAAATGAGGAAAATAGTACAAAGAAAGTACTACATAAAAGGACACTTATTATGTGGCAACTATGTCAATATAGCCACCAAATGCTGGTGATACACAAGAACCACAGTGGTGGACATGACAGAAGTGGATGTTTGGGACAAGAGAGTAATGGGACAGAGAAGAAGCTATGATGTGCCCTGCAAGTTCCCCATGAGGAACCAGAATGTCATTCTCCCAGCTGCAGGGAAAGCTGGTGGCAGACAGCTCACAGCTGAGTCACTTCTGGAAGAAGCTGCCTCACCCCAGGTAATACCCTCCCTGGTGTCTGGATGTGAGGGTACGGCAGCAGCTCAGCTGCATCCTCACCCAGGAAGAATGCTGCTGCAGGGCGTGCCTTGCAGAAGAGCCCTGCAGGTCACCGTGGGCCCCTGTCCAGTTCTGTCTGCCTCCTCTCTTACATGTATTCTCCAAAGCCTGCTGCAATAAATTGTTTGCACATAATCTCTCTCGGAGTCCTTTTCTGGGGAACCCAACCTCAAACAGCATTCAAATGTTTTTCTGTTATTTTGTTTTTAAATTATGTAAGTTATTTCATACTCATTACTGAATAAAATGCTTTGAAAGGTAATGTATTTATAGAATGGGTTTTTTAAGACGAACATAGGCCTCGTATTCGATTGAACCAAATAAATTCAACACTACTCAACATGAAAATATTATATCAAAGCTTTGGCACCCAACTCACTACTCAGGGAATTAAAATCCCAAACAGAGATGAGCTTGACACAACTAATCCACCTACAGATTTTTCATTTATTGGTTTCCTACTAAAACTGGTAAACACTGCCATTTAAATATCCAAGAGCCAACACTGGTGAACAAGTCTGTGAATCTGGTGTGAACCAGGAGA
The DNA here is from genome assembly GCA_025594165.1 of Tamias sibiricus. NCBI lineage: Eukaryota > Metazoa > Chordata > Mammalia > Rodentia > Sciuridae > Tamias > Tamias sibiricus. The sequence continues at coordinate 88,105,684 of CM046661.1, forward strand.
CACTCAATGGGCTTGTCTGATCTATACAACAGAGCGTTCAGCCCAGCGATTTGAGCACATCCTTTCCACTTCATTGGTCACCAATGGATTTTCTGTTAAGTTCAATTGAGTCCAGCACTCTTTTTACCCTCCTCTTTTGAGGGAAGGGCTGATGCTGTTTAAAGATCTCACTGAAAAGCTGAGCCCTTTGATTGAGCACCTCAAAAAGACTGTATCAAGAGCACACCTTCTAATTCAGAGCTACACACTCACTTATTTTAAGCCCAGCAAGGGAAGTCTGATTGTCTGAAGGATTTTTTTTTTTTTTTTTTTTTCTGTTAGCTCATTTTTATGAAGTACACATCCCTACCGAGACAGCTGGAATCAGGGAGGGAAATTCGACAAGACCACTCATCCAAGGTATAAATTTAGTGTACTGAGTGTTTCTAGCTGCATTTGGCAACCAAATAAGAGTTTTGCACTTGGTGGGGTCCTCAGGCCCAACTACACATGAAAAAGCTATGATCTTATGAAAATGTGACAACAGAAAAGTCCTTATGCTGTGAGGTAATTGTTAAACATGATTAGTAGTGTGAGTGTAATAGGATTTGGATTTGATAAGTTGTAGCAAAAGCATCGGCATAACATCTTTTAAAAATTAAAATATGTTTTAGTGATTCTCTACTTTTATAATCATGACTTTACAAAACTACATAAAGACATATGCCTGCAAATTCTGTTTGCTCAGATCTGACTGACCCTTCTCCTGCACTGTTCTATATCATAGGGAGTTATATATTACAAATGATATCTCTCCAGGCTCCATGCTAACTAGCTTCAAATCACATTCCAATGAGAGAAACTGGCAAGGTAGAGTGGTCCCCCACTTACCTATGGAGGACATGTTCCAAGACGCCCAGTGGATACCTGAAGCCCTGAAGAGTACCCAAACTATGTTCACTATATATTCTTTTCTATACATACCTATGATAAAGTTTAATCTAACACAGCAAGAGATTAACAAAATACATATTAACAAAACAGAACAATTATAACAATATAAGAAAAATTATGTAAAAGTTATAAATTATTTATTTCTGGATTCTTCCATTTAGTATTTTTGGACCGCAGTTAATTGCAACCACTGGGAAAAAGGGGGTTTCTGTAAGTGGGAGGACAGAAAAGCCTTTTATCTCTGCAGCTTCACCAATAGGTGATGACCCTGCAGTTCACTCTTCACAGAACAGCCCTCTCCATCAGAAGGCTGCTACCTCCTTGGGTCCAGTTCCCTCTGAGCAGCCTTGCCTCCTGAGATCTGGTAACATCACCTCCTCCTTTGATTGCTCCAGTTCTAAGGGTAATGGTAGTTTAGTGCTAATCTTAATCTACCTCTCAACTAATCCCCTGTGTTAAACACCCTCTGCAGAACTACCTCACACAGGGTTTGCTTTCCTGACTGAATTCCAGCTGACACACAGAGTACCTAAAATTACTTTAAAAGTAGGTCCTAATGTACTGCTGCATATTATTCTAATGTTCATTTTAAATTCTTTCTTCCCACAACTTGTAAGAAATCTCAATTCTAAGAAACACAAAATATGGTGGTTTATTCACTTAGTGTCCAGTTCCATCCATTTACCAGCAAATGTCATAATTTCATTTTGTTATGGTTGAGTAATATTCTATTCTGTATATATACTACACTTTCGTTATCCATTAATCCGTTGATAGGCTAGGTTGCTTCCATAGCTTAGCTATTGTGAATTTAAAATCAAAGGCCACCATTCTTTAGGGAACTGCGACCTGCCCAGCTGCAACCAGAACTAGCAGTATGTACCCGCCTGCAGGAGCCACCCAGCCACCAGTTAGCCTGGCCACAGGCTCACGCAGTCATCACCTCCAGGGCTGGGAATAGCAGCTCCCTGCTGCAGACAGGGCCCAACCAGAGAAAGGCCCCATCCATTCTTTGGGGAACTTCGACCTGCCCCGCTGCAACCAGAACAAGCAGTAGGCACCCGCTGGAAGGAGCCACCCAGCCACCAGCTCACCTGGCCGCTGGCTCACGCCATCCCCAGGACCATGAACTGCAGGCTCCACCTTGTGGAAGGGCCCTGCTGCCCACTTGCCCAACCCCCACCAAAACAACTAGACTGGGAGGAGACCCAGGAGGAGGAGAGTGGGGAGAAGAAAGCCAGACTGCCTGCTTCACTACACTGTGGCCAGGAGGAGATCTGAAGAGAGATCTCCACACCCACAAATCAGAGAGGCAACTTGCGTCTGCCCAGAGAGACTCACCAAACTGGGATCCCGTAGCTACTCAACCCAACACCAATATAGGTGTTATATGCCTGAGGCTACCACTGCCACAAAACTGAGTTAGCTACACTCCTACCAAGGAACAACAAAAAGGTCCGGGTAAGACATCACTAAGGTCCCTAGAGACCAGGATGCACCAAAAGGTGCAACCAGTTATGATGTCGTGAACTAACATCTCTTGCTTCTTCTACTAACAGCCAAATTCTAATGATTATACTCTCACGAGTCAAATAATCTAATACCTCTGTTTTCTCACATCTTACTTCATAAACGTTCAAGCCAACCTCTAAGTCCCCCTTCTTTCATCAGATACTGTAAACCACCACGCAAAAATAGAGACTATATGGAATAAGATAACTGATCTCTTCATTTATGTTTATAGCGACAAAACTGTAAATATAAAAATAGAAACTAACTGATATATGAACACGCATTGGGCACATTGAAAGATTTAATATTGATATTTCCCTAAAAAGTGAGGTTCTGGGTAACCTGGAGGGACCTTATAAGACAAAAGGGCAGAAGTTGTAATACCTCAGGCTTACCTTGCGAGAGAGGAAAACACATAGACATCATGAGGAAACAAGGGAGAAAAATGCCCCAAACAAACCAAGATACTACAACAATAGAAACCATAGAAAGCACAGTAGGTGAAATGTCAGAGAAAGAGTTCCAGATATACGTAATTAAAATGATAAGGGACTTAAAAAACGAATGACCTAAGTGAACAGATACAGGCAAAAATTGATCTCACCAACAAAGAGATAAGAGATCAAATACAGGCAACCATTGATCACACCAACAAAGAGATAAGAGAAAAAATCCAGGTAGCAAAAGATTACTTCAAGAAAGAGATAGAGAGTTTGAGAAAAAACCAAACAGAAATTCTTGAAATGAAAGAAATAGTAAGCCACTTAAAAAATTCAATAGAAAACATCACCAACAGATTGGACCACTTGCAAGATAGGACCTCAGACAATGAGGACAAAATATATAATCTTGAAAATAAAGTTGACCTTACAGTGAAGATAGTAAGAAACCATGAACAAAACATCCAAGAATTATGGGATACCATCAAAAGACCAAATATAAGATTTATTGGAATAGAGGAAGGTGCAGAGATTCAAACCAAAGGAATGCACAATCTCTTCAATGAAATAATATCAGAAAATTTTCCAAGCAGGAAGAATGAATTTGAAAATCAAATACCAGAGGCCTATAGGATGCCAAATGTACAAAATTACAACAGGTCCACACCCAGGCACATTGTAATGAAAATGCCTAGCATACAAAAATAAACACAGAATTTTAAAGGCTGCAAGACAGAAAAGTCAGATTACCTATAAGGGAAAACCAATTCGTATCTCAGCAGATTTTTCAATCCAGACCCTCAAAGCACAGAGAGCCTGGAACAACATCTACCAGGCTCTAAAGGATAAAGGATGCCAACCAAGAATTTTATATCCAGCAAAATTAAGCTTTAGATTTGAGGATGAAATAAAAAAAAACCTTCCATGACAAACAAAAGCTAAAAGAATTTACAACAAGAAAGCCTGCTCTACAGAACACTCTTGGTAAAATATTCCACGAGGAGGAAATGAAAAACAATAATGAAAATCTGCAAAGGGAAGAACTACAATAAAGGGAAAAACCAACCAAAGGAAAAACCAAGTCAAACTAAATCCCAAAAATAATAAAAAAATAAAAATTATTGGTAATACATATAAGTGTCATAAATATATATGCCCCAAATAATGGAGCATCTACATTCATCAATCAAACTCTTCTCAAGTTCAAGAATCAAATAGACCACAACACAATAATTCTAGGTGACTTTAACACACCTCTTTCACCACTGGATAGATCTCCCAAACAAAAGGTAAATAAAAAAACTATGGAACTCAATAATACAATTAATAATTTAGACTTAACTGACATATATAGAATATAACACCCATCAATGAGCCAATACACTTTCTTCTCAGCAGCACATGGATCCTTCTCAAAAATAGACCATATATTATGCCATAAAGCAACTCTAAGCAAATATTAAAAAGTAGGGATACTACCTTGCATTCTATCAGATCATAATGGAATGAAATTAGAAATCAATGATAAAAAAAGAAAAGATACACTAACACCTGAAGACTAAATAATATGCTATTGAATGATCAATGGGTTGCAGAAGACATCAAGAAGGAGATTAAGAAATTCTTAGAGGTAAATGAGAACGATACAACATACCGAAATCCCTGGGACACCCTAAAGGCAGTACTAAGAGGAAAGTTCATTGCATGGAGCTCATTCCCTCAAAAAAGAAAAAGTCAACAAATAAATGAACTAACATTACATCTCAAAGCCCTAGAAAAAGAAGAACAAATCAACCCCAAAAGAAGTAGAAGACAGGAAATAATATTAGAAATGAAATTAATAAAATTGAAACTAAAAAAAATTGAAAAAATTGACAGAACAAAAAGTTGGTTCTTTGAAAAAATAAATAAAATTGATAGGCCTTTAGCTATGCTAACAAAGAAAAGAAGATAGAAAACACAAATTACCAATATCTACAATGAAAAAGGAAATATCATGATGGACACTACAGAAATAGAGAAGATAATTAGAAATTATTTTGAAAATTTACACTCCAATAAAATAGAAAATAATGAAGGCATCAACAAATTTCTAGAGACATATGATATGCCCAAACTAAATCAAGATGATATACACAATTTAAATACGTCAATTTCAAGCAAAGAAATAGAGGATGCCATAAAAAACTTACCAACCAAGAAAAGCCCAGGACCAGATAGATACACAGCTGAGTTCTACAAGACCTTTAAAGAAGAACTAACACCAATACTTCTCAAATTATTTCATGAAATAGAAAAAGAGGGAACACTCCCAGACTCATTCTATGAGGCCAATATCACCCTAATTCCAAAACCAGACAGACAAATCAAAGAAAGAAAACTTCAGACCAATATCTCTAATGAATATAGATGCAAATATTCTCAATAAAATTCTGGCAAATGGAATGCAAAAAACACATCAAGAAGATAGTGCATCACAATCAAGTGGGCTTCATTCCAGGGATGCAAGGTTGGTTCAACATAAGGAAATCAACAAATGTAATTCATCACATCAACAGGCTCAAAGATAAAAATCATATGATCATCTCAATAGATGCAGAGAAAGCATTTGACAAAATACAACGTCCCTTCATTTTCAAAATGCTAGAAAAAATAGGGATAACAGGAACATACCTCAACATCATAAAGACCATCTATGCTAAGCCCCAGGCCAACATCATCCTAAATGGAGAAAAATTGAAAGCATTCCCTCTAAAAACTGGAACAAGACAGGGATGCCCTCTTTCACCACTCCTATTTAACATAGTTCTTGAAGCCCTAGCCAGAGCAATTAGACCGACGAGAGAAATTAAAGGGATATGGATAGGAAAAGAAGAACTCAAATTTATCACTATTTGCAGACGATATGATTCTATACATAGAAGATCCAAAAAATTCCACCAGAAATCTTCTAAATCTAATAAATGAATTCAGCAACATAGCTGGATATAAAATCAATACCCATAAATCAAAGGCATTTCTGTACATCAGTGATAAATCCTCAGAAAGAGAAACTAGGAAATCCACCCCATTTACTATAGCCTCAAAAAAAAAAAAAAAATTGGGGAATCAATTTAACAAAAGAAGTGAAAGACCTCTACAATGAAAACTACAGCACACTAAAGAAAGAAATTAATGAAGATCTTAGATGATGGAAAGATCTACCTTGTTCATGGATAGGTAGAATTAATATTGTCAAAATGACCATTCTCCCAAAAGCACTATACAGATTCAATGCAATACCAATCAAAATTCCAATATCATTCCTCATAGAAATAGAAAAAGCAATCATGAAATTCATCTGGAAAAATCAGAGACCCAGAATAGCCAAAGCGATTCTTAGCAAGAAGAATGAAGTGGGTGGCCTTACTATCCCAGACCTTACTATTACTATTGTACTACAAAGCAATAGTAACAAAAACAGCATGGTATTGGCATCAAAATAGACCAGTTGACTAATAGTACAGAATAGAAGACTCAGAGACGAACCCACACACCTACAGTTATCTTATATCAGACAAAGGTGCCAAAAATGTTCACTGGAGAAAAAACAGCCTCTTCAACAAATGGTATTGGGAAAACTGGAAATCCTCATGTAATAAAATGAAATTAAATCTCTTTCTCTCACCATGCACAAAACTTAACTCAAAGTAGATCAAGGACCTAGAAATTAAACCAGAGACCTTGCACCTAATAGAAGAAAAAGTAGGACCAAAGCTCCATCATGTTGGTTTAGGCTCCAGCTTCCTCAATAAGACTCCTATAGCGCAAGAACTAAAAACAAGAATCAATAAATGGGATGGATTTAAACTAAAAAGCTTCTTCTCAGCAAAAGAAACAATCAGTGAGGTGAATAGAGAACCTACAGAAAGGGAGCAAATCTTTACCACAAGCACATCAGATAGAACACTAACCTTAAGGATTTATAAAGCTCTTAAAAGCCTTAACACCAAAAAAACAAATAACCCAATCAATAAATGGGCCAAGGAGCTAAACAGACTCTTCTCAGAAGATGATATACAAACAATCAACAAATATATGAAAAAATGTTCAACATCTCTAGCGATTAGAGAAATGCAAATTAAAACAACTCTAAGATTTCATCTTACTCCAGTCAGATTGGCAGCTATCAAACAAACAAACAACAATAAATGCTGGCGAGGATGTGGGGAAAAAGGCACATTGCTGGTGGAACTGCAAATTGGTGAAGCCAATCTGGAAAGTAGTATGGCGATTCCTCGGAAAACTGGGAATGGAGCCACCCTTTGACCCAGCTATCCCACTCCTTGGCCTATTCCCAAAGGACTTAAAAACAGCTTACTACAGGGACACAGCCACATCAATGTTTATAGCAGCACAATTCACAATAGCTAGATTGTGGAACCAACCCCGATGAATGGATAGGGAAACTTTGGTATATATACACAATGGAACACTACTCAGCACTAAAAGAGAATAAAATCATGGCATTTGCAGGTAAATGGATGGAGTTGGAGCACATAATGCTAAGTGAAGTTAGCCAATCCCAAAAAAACCAAAGGTCGAATGATCTCTTTGATATGAAGATACTAATTATAAAGGCAAGAGAGAGGGAATGAGAGGAATGAAAGAGCTTTAAATAGAACAAAGTAGGGGGAGGGAAGGGAGGAAGCAAGGGGATAGGAATAATGGCAGACTGAGTTATCCATGATTACCCTAAATACATGTATGAAGACACAATTGTTGTAAAAATACTTTATATTAAACCAGCAACTCGAAAAATTGTGCTCTTTATGTGCAATATGAAATGAAATGTACTCTGCAAATGTGTATAACAAATTAGAATAATAAAAATTTTTAAAAAAAAAGCCGGGCGCGGTGGCGCACGCCTGTAATCCCAGCACTTTGGGAGGCTGAGGCAGGAGGATCGCGAGTTCAAAGCCAGCCTCAGCAATGGCGAGGCACTTAGCAACTCAGTAAGACCCTGTCTCTAAATAAAATACAAAAAGGGCTGGGGATGTGACCCAGTGGTCAAGTGCCCCTGAGTTCAATCCCCGGTACCACAAAAAAAAAAAAAAAAAAAAAATTTAAAAAAAATAAAAATAAAATGAAAAAAAATCAAAAGCCAAATGTTCTCTCTGATATGTGGATGCTATGCCAACACAAAATAAGGTGGGAGAAAGGAAGAATAGAAGTTCATTGGATTAGACAAAGGGGAATGAAGGGAAGGGAAGGGAAGGAGATGGGAATAGGAAAGACAATAGAATGAATCGGACATAACTTTCCTATGTTCATATATGAATACTTGACTAGTGAAATTCCACATCAGGTACAACCATAAGAATGGGATCCTAATTAGAGTAAATTATATTCCCTGTAGGCATAATATGCCAAAATACATTCTACTTCCATAATATCTAAAAAGACTTTAAGAAAAAAGAAAAAGGAAAAAAATGGCTCTTCTACAAAAAAAACACAACAAACAAACAAATCAAAAAACCACCATGGCAGTTAGATTCTCAGAGCAGCTCATCAACTTCAGTCTGTAACAAAACTGAAACAAAATGTTTCTTAGGGTCCACTCCTGATTCTCTTCTTTTCTCAATCCTTGCCATTTCTTTTTGGTGACCTCATCCAAATTCTGTAGTCACCAATTTATAATCAAATCTATATTTCCAACCTAGACCTTGCTGCTAAGATTCAGACCTATATTCTTCCACTTTCCTATCAGATAGCTCCAACTGGATATCCTACATGCAACACAAATTTATTCTGTCCCCTCCAACTGATCCAATGATATCATCCCATCAAACCTGTCACTTCATTATTTGCTATTAAAATCCTCCTAGTGACTAAGGTCAGAAAGTTTACCATAATCCTCTGACCTCCCCCTTCCCTTCATATCCAATTTGTCACTGTGTCTTATAGTTTGTAGATCTTTAAAATCTCTTATATATCCTCCCCATTGTCTCTTCCTCCTGCTGTTGCCTTAGTTTGGTTAACATCTCTTCTTGTTTGGGCTACTTCAACAGCTTCCTAACTGACCTCCCTAACCTTGGGCTTTCTACACTTCTATTCATCCTCACAATGCAACAAGAGTGATGTATAGAAATTCCAAGTCTGACTATGTCATTCATGTGATTTGTATTTATTTAAAGAATTCTCCCTTGCAATCAGAATAAAGTATAAAAAGGTAAATAAAAAGCCTTCTTTACCTAGCTCCTATGCAATTTTCTAGCCTCATCACTTCCCGATACCTACAATCTCCTTTAGTTATCCTTAACTGTCCTAAAAGCAAGTGTAACAGTCACCTCCTCTCCTGTCATAAAGAGGACATAAGTGGTTCACATTGTACATCAAAATGCCAGTGGCTTGAACAACCTCCTAGAGGCTGGCCTTCTCCTCACCACACTTGCCTTCTTTACTCCCAGGACAGGCCTGCTGCAAACTTCTGCACTGGCTCTTCTCCTTCCAGTGTATCCTCCCTACTCTACTATCTTTGAATCAAGGTCATGGTAACCTAATGAAAAAGATGTAGAGCAAACCAGCTTGTTCCTTTGTTCCCCACATCCGCCTAAATCAAACTCATGCCCTTCTTTATTTGAACTGCAGTTTATATTGGTGAAGGTAAAATAAGAGATAAATATAGACAATGATATAAAAACAGATAATGATGATAAACAGATAAATAAAATAGGTACCTATACATAGGTAAATAGAGATAGCACACGTTTATATGTATATAGTACATGTATCTGTCTAATAAGATATCTGTGGAACTGAGCTAGCACATCCCACATCTAGTCATATGCCTTAATTCTGGCCTCAGCTTTGCATTTGGTAGATTTGATTTGATTTACTCTTTTATGCCCAATCCCAAGGATAGTACAGGTAGGTATACAACATATATTTAAATGCTTACTAAATAACTGAAGGAATGATCCTATCAAAATACAAACTGCTCTGGTTGAATCACAGATGAGAAGTTAGCGGGGCTGATGTAGGGGAAAGGATCCAAGGCAGAAATAGATAGTGGACAAAAGAAAAATATTTGGTGAAAGCAGAAAGAGCAATGCTATAACCAAAAATGTAACTGTAAATTGTATGAGTTAAGCTGGGGTTTGGGTGAAAAGACTTTTTTTCTACATTAAAACTTTGCATGATTTAAAAATTTAGGCTCTAAGAATAAGTGTCCATGATCACCAAAGAAATAAAAATCATGGAAAACACAAAGGGTGCCTTAAAATCTCTCTGAAATGCCTTTTTCTTTCTCCTGTGTGCTCTCACTGCTACTGGGCGGTGTGGGATTTGGTATTTGACACAAATGGAGACAATATGGAGACGTAGTTCTAACACCACTAAGGATGACTGCTCCCTTGAAAAAACACTGATCCAAATTTCCAATTGAAGATGAGTGCAGATGACCACTATGCCCTGTCACATCATTTAACATGACAATACAAAGCCACAGAGATCAGGCTCTGTGAACTGACCAAAGAGTCTTGACTTTTTTTCAAGGATTCAAAAGACTGGAGTTCTCATCTGTAATGGGATGCTTCTGTAGTTCGCAATCTAAGTGGAATTTGCCAACTGAAAGCAATGTGCTTGGGTGGTCTTTTTTTAGAGCACACCAATGTGCTCAGAATAACTGAAAAATATTTTTTGACAAAGGTCAGAAAGGCTTCAGGCGGAAATACAAAACAAAGGCTTGTATTTTAAAAGCAAAACTTGGGAGGATGTTGATTTTGTACCCAATCATACAGCATATTATTGAAAAGGTACTGTTATCAGAAAATGAAAACATCTGGGCCCCAGTTCTACTTACAAAAAGGAAACCTGGGCTGCTTATAAAGCCTATCAAATTCATATAAAAGGATGTGTACACATTCCATAAGGCACGAGTGTCTTTTAATGATTAAAGAAATGCTTAACTGCTCAGCCTGATTATATACTAATGGTCAAGAAAAAGCTTTTCTGTTTAAATGCACTGTGGTTCTGTCCAGAGGTGTTTCTCAAACTGAAGTGGTCAGTCATACACCAGGGGATTCATGGCAGTGTGATGGGATAAGAGACTATCACAGGTGAAACAGACCATAACCTCCTAGTATAGAATAAACACAGCTATGCTTGCTGTGGGAAAGAATGCAAAGCTCACAATAATTTTACTATACACACTAAAAATTCACAGACATTCCACTTTCCAAGATGTCAGGTGACTAAATCTTCAGTGCCTACAAAAACTTCAAGGCCCAGATCAGGTTCTTGGTGCATGAGCCCTTTCCAGTGACTCCAGTCCACCCAGCTGATTTTCTACTGCACAGCTACCAAAAAATATTTTCTTGCTCTATTGTGTCCTGCTTCAGTTGGATCTTCTAAGGGATTTAAAAGCTCACTCACTGAGAATAGGATCATGGTCTTTACATCCCTTTAACATGTTATTGATCATATGAATTGCCAGAAGTAGCTACAACAAGACTACTGAATACTGGTAACTCCAAAGGAAAATGTACAAATTAATATTGATGAATCTGTAAGAATTAAGATGATTATTGCCATAGTCAGTCATTCTGAGATCCAAAAATACTTTAAAATACTACTTTCTTTCCTGATATTTCTTTTGCAATATTCAAAATTCTTAAATTGAGCTCAGATGCACTCTGAAATTTATCCCTACTTCACTAAAGGCATTAACAGAATTTTTTTTTGAAGGAGAACACATAACACTTGGTACTCCTGACTTAATTTGGTACTTGTTCACAATAGCTGTTGTTTGTTGCTCTTTAAGCACAGCTATTCCTACTCCACTCCTGCGCCAGAGTGTAAACAAGGTAGTCAAGAAGAGGGTCTGCTCATTGAATTCCATCAGTCACCCATGCTACCCAGGCTCAGCATTTGACTGACCAGTCCAAATAAACTTATCAACTTTAAGTTCCAACTGACATGTCATCGCTTTATGAATATATTTCTGCTGTTCTTTGAACTTCTAGACTTTCAGATGCAGATCCCTCTACTGAAATGTAAGAGAATGAGCATCAATGAAACATTGAGAAAATATATCCAGAATCCTTCCACATAACTGATAATCTGAGAGAAAGGTCACTGAGAAGTGGGTAAGAAAGGTCAGATAAAAATTCTCCAAGAACTTCTGTCATGCTGAACTTTTAACAATAGGGAGCGATATTTCAAAGTGGATGCTATTTCCAGACATAAATAGAAAAAGAAAAAAAAAAAAAAAAACAAGAGAAGATAGCATGAATGTACTAATTCTAATCTAAAGCATTTAAGAAGTCTTTTTCAGAGTTGTTAATATTTAATTTTTAGAGTACTTTCATTTTTCTAATTAGTAGAAATGTCATACTTTATGGTTTACAACATGATGCTTGGTTATATGTACACATCGTGGAAGGCTCAATCAAACTAATTAATACATGCATTGCCTCACGCACTTATTATTTTTTGTAGGGACAAATGGAAATTTACTTTTATCAATTTCAGGTACCACTCAAGCATCACTTAATAACCAGGATACATTCTAGGAATGTAGGCAATATCATCACTGTGAGAACCATAGGAAGTGCCCCGAGAAAAACCTAGATGGTCCACGCTACAAATCTAGGCTCTAGGGTATGTAGATATGCTATAGCCTACTGCTCCTGCGGGACGATGAACAAAACAACATGTTGATAAATCAAGCACAAGAGAAAAATGATACAATCCAGACACCCAGTAAACATAAGATGCATGAGACTGCTGCAGTATACCACAACATAGTCTTTAACAGAAAACTTTATAAGTAGAAGAGTACACTCCAAAATGACTGAAAAGTATAATACAGTAAATATGTAACCAGTAGCACACTCATTTATTGTCAAGTACTATGTACTATACATACTTGTATGATGGTGCAGTTTTGTTGACACTAACATCATCACAAGCATGTTAGTAAGGCATGTACTGTGACTTCATGACAGCTAAGACATCACTAGGTGACAGGAATTTTTCAGCTTCATTACAGTTTTATAGGACCACCACCAGATATGCGATCCTTTCTTGACTGAAAAATCATTATGCAGCACATAACTATATACAGCATTCTGTTATTAACTCAAGTCATGATACACAACAGATCTGTTGAACTTAAGGTTATTAATAGTAGTTTTTCCATCAAAGTAAGTCAATGAATTGGGTATTTAAGGATAATACACATGCTTGAATTTTAGCAACTTCTGCTTTTGGAAAAATACTTATGATGACAGCTACTTTGACAAACTTCTAAATTTTGTGTGTTAACAGCTCTAAGATGTGACTGTCATATTAAACTGTGTCATGAAATGATACAAGTGCATCACTAGACAATTTCAGCAAACTTAGCAATACTAATAGCTCAAACTAGGCTCTCCAGTGTCTCTGAAATCACCGTAGGCAAGAGCAATAAACTGACCTGGCCCCAGAAAACTTCCAACAATGGTTTGAAGAACGTTCAAGTATAAAATGAATGCAGTGTTTTAAACAGTGGTACACTGCTTCATTATCAAGGTAAACAGATGTACAGCGAAATATTTTCAGGTGATAGTCACTTCAGAGATAGAATAGATAATAAATAATAAAAACTCACCATGTTAACACACCACTTCTGAACATTTGTGAAGAGCCTTTGCACAGTAAGATGTTTGAATTATGACATTAATAAACACGCCAATTACTAGCTTTGAAACAAATGGATACTCTAAAGTTTGTGATTAAATGGGCTGGGGTACAGCTCAGTGGAAGAATGCTAGCCTAGCATATAGGAGTTCTTGGGTTCCATCCACAAGAAGGGGGCCAGTGTGAGGTAGCAGGGTGCAGTAGTGCACTCCTGTAATCCCAGTGGCTTGAGAGACTGAGCAGTAGAATCTCAAGGTCAAAGCCAGCCTCAACAACTTAGTAAAGCCCTATGCAACTTAGCAAGACCCTGTTTTAAAATAAAATATAAAAAGGGCTAGGGATGTGGCTCAGTGGTTCAGTGCCTTGGCTCAATTCCTGGCACAGGAAAAATAAAAATAAAAAAGTAAAGTCTGTATCAATCACTTAAGACACAAAGGAAATAAAGCCAAGATGTAACAAAGATAATGCAATCATAATTCTTCCACATACACCTTCCTTCTATGACCAGTCCCTCTCTCTCCAAGTTTATCATCTGCCAATAATCCTACTGCTACACTGACTTCCTTTTCATTCAAACACACCCAGCTCTCTCTCAATGGAGGGATTTACCTTTGTAGATTCCTCTGCCTAGAAGATTCCTCTCTCCTGGGCTTTTAACAGAGCAGAGATGTTTTTAACATCCCTGTCTCAGAGATGTCCTGCCCAACACCTTAATGCAGTCCTCCCCTCTCCCCACTTCCTCTTTGAAATATGACCTTCCATATTTCCTTTAACAATTTTTAACATGTAAAATACACAAAACATTCATCACCTTAACCAATTTTAAATGTAGAGTTCAACAGTGTTAAGTGCATTCTTACTGTTGGGCAAACAGTCTCCTCCAGAACTGTTACCTTGCAAAACTGAACAAAAAGTCCCTTTCACTTCTCCCCACAAACCCTAACAACCACCACCCACTTTCTGTCTCTGTGCTTTTCACTTCTGAGATTCACTTAGCATAATGTCCTCAAGGTTCACTCATGTTGTAACACATGTCAGAATTTCCTTCTATTTTAAGGCTGAATAATAATTTTATGAATAGAGCACATCGTGTTTATCTGTTCACCCAACTGTGGACACCTGGGTTGCTTCCACATTTTGGCGATTGTAATAATAATGTTATGAAATGTGTGTGTACAAACATCTTTTGAGATCCTTTTTTCAACTCTTGGATATGTACACAGAGTGGCATTATTAGATCATATGGTAAATCATATGCTTAACTTTTAGAGGAACTTCCATATTGTTTGTGGTTTCCCATAGAAGCTATACCATTTTACATTTCCACAAACTGTGCACTAGAGTTCCAGTTTCTCCACATCTTTGCCAATACTTAACAGTTTTTTGTTATTTGGATAATAAAAAAAAATGCAAAACAGTTCTTTAATCCCATATTAGCACACAACTATCTTTGCTTTTTAATTATTTTCCTTATTTCTTACTGAGATAGGTTTTGAGACAAAATTGCCAAAGGAGATTGACAAAACAATCTAAGAGATGTGACAGATTCCTTCTGAAATGGTTTTGGTGTGGTCTACAATGGAAACAGGGAACAGAAGCAATTAATATTTAATATCCTTCTTATTGAGCATTGACTATAGAAAGTGTCAGAGTTGAAAAGACCTGGAAGAACCAGAGCTCAAAGATTTCTTTCTTATTCTTTATGTACCTCAGAGAACTTGGTAGAATCCAGCATGGGTGGAAATCTGCTCCTGATTTTGACATGCTCAAATGATCTTTGTTTAGCTACTGAAGTTTATTTTCCTAAATTAAAAAAAAAAAGAAAGATATAAAACAATCAAGTTATAGGAGCAGAGTCTATATGTGTGTGACATTAAATGACCAAGTCTAGGATACGGAAAATATTCACTAAATGGCAGATATTATTATTAGCTTATTGTTATTATTATTTATTTTTTTTTTAGTTGTAGATGGACACAGTACCTTTATTTTGTTTATTTAGTGTTTTGTTTTGTTTTGTTTTGTTTTGGTACCAGGGATTGAACTCAGGGGCACTCAACCACTGGGCCACATCCCAGCCCTTTTTTGTATTTTATTAGAGACAGGGTCTCAGTGAGTTGCAAAGTGCCTCACCATTACTGAGGCTGGCTTTGAACTTGCGATCCTCCTGCCTCAGCCTCCCAAGTGCTGGGATTACAGGCGTGTGCCACAGTGCCTGGCTTAGTTTTATTTCTTTTATGTGGTGCTAGGGAAAGAACCCAGTGCCTCGCACAGGCAAGGCAAGTGCTCTTCCACCGAGCCACAACTCCAGTACCTTAGCTTATTATTATTATTTTTTTTTTTTTTTTTTTTTTTTTTGTGGTTACCGGGGATTGAACTCAGGGGCACTCGACCACTGGGTCACATCCCCAGCCCGTTTTTGTATTTTATTTAGAGACAGGGTCTCACTGAGTTGCTAAGTGCCTCGTCATTGCTGAGGCTGGCTTTGAACTCGCGATCCTCCTGCCTCAGCCTCCCAAAGTGCTGGGATTACAGGCGTGCGCCACCGCGCCCGGCCAGCTTATTATTATTTAGCCAACTGATTATCCCTGACTTTGTTATACTACAAAATTCTTTCACACAGTCTTCACACCTAATTACCACCTATCTGCTATCTTCTATAGTGTCTGGACAAAATTAAAACAAAAAACCACACAAACCTGTTCATTCATCATGATTTTGTGTTTTATCTGAACTGTGATCCCTATCTTATTGACCACTGTGTTCCAGGCCTAGCAAAACATTTGGTACCCAAAAGACACAGAACAAAATATTTGATATCTTTAGCAATCATTCCTTAGTCAGCTTTCTACAACTTGCTCCTCAGTTCTGAGAAGGATCCTACAGAAATATCCAGCAACTCCTAGAAAAGGAGTTAAGAAATATAGAGAAATTTTGAAATCTAAGAAGCAGTAGCAGATCATTAGCCATTCATAGAGAGGCGGTGAAGTGGAGTGGCCTTTAGGTACCCAGGTTGAAAGAATGGCTTAATTCCCTTCCACTATACTTAAAGTATCATTTTTCTTGTTATTAAAAATTGCTAATGTCAACTGAATGAACATGCTACTCAGTTCACAGCAGCCTAAACTGCTGAGGTAAGAAATTATAATGATTAGTTATTAGAGTGAAAACCATTACATGAATACAAGGGGGAGGCACAGAGCAACAACTAGATAATTTCTGTCTAACTATTGGGTAATTAATGCAGTAAGAAAATAACATGTACATATTGGAAATGAAGAATTATAGATTATTTGCACTTATTTTCTTTCTGTGGCAATTAAATTAAGTATCTTTGATTTCTCACCTGTTACCATGGTTATCTGTAGTGATCCAGGTCATTAATGTCTTGAATGTAATACTTACATTAAAATTACAGCTCTTTCAACTTTGCAAAAGATTCTGCAGGCACTGTGAAAGAGAGAGCTGTTGGCTAAAGAGAAGAGAGCTGTCTGTTGAATGAAGCTGTTTAAGTATGGGGCAAAGAAGCCCCACACTTTGTTCCTTCTTGCTTTCATAGTATCAGACTTTGAGATTCCAAATACTATGAAATGTTGCTGGCTCACAATAACAACTGGTGTTTTCACCATAGTAAACCCTAACCATGCTAGTAACTTGCTGTACTTACAACACTAATCCTTCCTCTCAATTACAGAAATAGCAAGTTCTACTTTACTACGGAAAATTCTGGGAAAGGATTATATACTGATTATTCAACAAGAAACAAATACAGAAGCAATCCTCAAATTCTCCCTCTCTTAAACAAAATTGAGTAACCCACTGGGTCCCAGTGTGGCTATAGCAACTCGATCCAGGAGACTCATGCCAACAGTCACTGCCATGAGCATTCTCTCTAAAAAACTACTATCCCCACAATCATGGCTGCTGCTGGCTAGATGGAAAAGTCCTGCTGTAAAAATTAAGGCCCTACTTTCTTATTCTGGCTTTTCTAATTGACTTCCATTTTCAAAAGTTATTGGGCTCAGATATATATTGGTTTAGTCATCTAGTCAAATGTTAACTTAACCTGACGTTACACTCCTCAAGACGTTGCCTCTGTCCTCTTGTTATTACATAACTTCTCCTTTAGTAGCTCCCATGTATTCTCAAGAGTCTCCCTAACATTTGTAGACCCAGAGCAAGAGGACACACACAGAGACACACCCTATCTGCAGCCAGCTTCTCTCAAACCACCTCCCCTGAAACATCTTTGGGCAAAGGGGTTTCATATCCCAGGGGCAGAGCATGACCTCTAAAGGACAGACTACAGATGCAGCCTGAGCAGGTCTTATCAGCAAGTGTGAGGCCTTTGGCCAGGTAATTATGATGCATGGCATACCTGGAACATGTCTAGAATGAGGATCTAGTGGATTTCTCACCTACTTAGGAGAAAGGCATACCACCAGAGGATGGCTAGGGAGAGGACACTCTAATGGTGCATGGCAGGACCTCCAGTTTCCCACATCATTACATTTTATGGAGAATATAATGTTGTGAAGAGCACACAATGATAAATGCTCTGCCTTAACCAAACCCTCCATCTAAAATCTTTTCCAGCTCTATTAGTTGCCCTTATCACCAATACCCTGCAATGACGTGTTGAGTCAAGACAAGACTCTGATGCTCCAATTCACCAGGCCAGATCTGAGATTTGCATATCCTCTACAGAGCAACCCCTTTACTTGAAAAAAACAGGGAGTCCAGAAAATTGAATCATTGCTTCCTGTAAAGAAATTCTGAATGGGCCTCTGTCCTACCTATATTTTTTCCGTAGATCTATGTACGATGTTAATACCCTTCTCTGGAGTGCAGCAATAGGCCTAGAGCAAGGGCTTCCACAGTCTTCTTTCACCTCAGAGAAGCATGGAAAAGGGGTAGAGCCAGGAATTCAGAGGCTGCTGAAATACAGAATGCACCATGTTGGTAGGTTGAGAGATCATCACTCCTTGGTAATGCTTTATACAGACCAAAGGGCTAAGAAGGACATGTGAGATGCACATAATGCAGGGGTCCTCCTGCATTAGTGAGCACTTTCCTTCCACTGATTAATTTATTCTTTTATTTGAAACATTTCTTAAAAACCTACTATACGCTACATACTATTTGAGGAATCAGGAAATCAGTGGTGAATGAAATAGTCAAAAATCCCTGCCTACGTTATAGTCTTACAGATGAGATTAAAAGTAACCTTTTACTAATGTAAGATTATAAACTGGAAAATGTTTTGAAGGAAAATGCATAAGAGTATATAACAGGTGGATCCAGTCATATCTGGGACATCAGAAAAGCCTTCAGATGAAATGTCATTTCAGGTTATAGGAAAAGGGTAAGTGGGAGGTAAAGAGCTTTTTTAGATAAAAAGAAAATAAAACACCATGGCCCTAGGATGGGAAGGTAGTACACCATTTGGGAAACACTGAAGCAGGACCAGTATGCCTGGAGGCAGAAAGTGAGGGGCCGACCAATAGAAGAGATCATGTGTCACTTGATAGATTTTGATAGGTACCCTAAGCACAATGGAATGCCACTGAAAAGCTTTGCATGAGGGAAGATCTATGATCAGATTTGCATTCTTAAGCTCTTTGTGGAGCACTGGAACACACAGTCACCAGCATGGTACAGAGAAACTCTTAACTGGGAGATGATGATGGAAATCAACAGAAGTTGACCTACGAGCAATATTTTAGGGAGTAAAATTAACCTAGGATATCAAAGACAAATAGGAGAGAAGGGGACTTGTTTCTGGCTAATATAACAGGATGCATGGTGGTGTCACTTACTAATACACGAGAACTGATAAAGAATCAACTTTGAGGGAGCATAATTGAGCTTGCAGCTAAAGCTTCGGAGCAGTAAATTTTCATTTAAATGATTAAATTTGTATGTCTGATATCATTAATAAAAGGTCCAATCAAGAATGCTTAAATCGCACTGGGGGCAAGAGGGGAGATTCCTTGACTTTTGTGGTTATCTGTTTAGTACTATTAATTCAAACTGAGAATAAAAATGAATACAGTCATCCTCCATATCCATGGGAAATTGGTTCCCGAGCCCCCTGCAGACACACAGATCTGCAGATGCTCAAGACCCTTATAGAAAATGGCATTTGGTGTTTGCAAAATACCTGCATACAATCTCCTGGATACTTTAAATCACCTCTCAATTACTTATAATACCTAATGCAATATAAATGCTGTGTAGTTATTACACTGTATTGTTTAAGGAGTAATGACAAGGAAAAAAGTCTGACCATGTTCAGTATAGTCTCCTATTAGTTGAGACCACCAATGCAGAACCTGTGCATATAGATAGTCAGCTATACGAGAGAGAGAGAGAGAGAGAGAGAGAGAGAGAGAGAGAGAGAACACTCAGTTAAACTTTTTAAGGCTTCATTAATATAATGAAGTCACAAGGTTTTAGGGATGGAAAAGTTAATATAAACTGTATACAGTTGAAAAATCTTACTCCCCAAAAGTTTGTAAAAGTTATTCCATGTGTGAATGATGATGATAATGCTGTAAATCCCCCAGAATTCTATTAAGAACCACAGCAGAGATCTTTCAGGTTCAGCATGGTTCTTAGCCTGGCTGATCACTGATGTTACCTGGGGGTTGGTGTGTGGGATGTGGGGTACATGCTATATGCTGGGAGCCCATCTCTGGAGATACTCATGCAGGCAATCTGGAGTGGGGCCTAGGGGATCTGTATTTTTAAATGTTTCCCAAATGATCTCATTGGCCAGATTCAGGATACACTTTATTTAATATTCCATGCTAGCTTTATTAGACCATTTTTGAAGTTTTAAAAATTGACATTTAAAAAAATATTTTCCTAATTAAATGCTTTTGGTTGATAAGGCAACCAAATGTGTCCATTATAAAGAGTATTCATTACTGGTATGACATCAAATATTTTAAATTCAGAGTTTTAAAAAGCAATGATGAATAGTAACAGACTTTTCTATTTCTGTTGAGAAATAACTTATTTCCAATATAAAAAAAAAGATCCAATATAAATACTGCCCCTTTATAAAATGAAGTTCCCATAGTTGTGCAAATAATTTTTCTAGAAATTTAAAACAGCTTAGTACTCCTAAAAATAAAATGTCTGATTTAGTATTTCACGTTGAGAGACAGATAGATAGACAAGACCGGTAGATAGTAAGTTTTTTAAAAAAGAGGGAATGGGTCCAAATCGGGCCCAATTATTTCTTTGCTGATTTTAAAAAAGAGATATTTTACATACAAGCCTGAACATTTTTATATCAACACATTAGTACCACATTTTCTAAAGAATAGAAACAAGATAATAAACTTGAAAAACTAAGCAAAATGGAATACTACCAATGTGTAACATTAAAAAAATCCTATAAATATTGATAATCAATAAAGACTTCAGTGAAAGGAATCTCAGAGATCAAAGCTAAGTGATGCAATGATTAGGGGTGTAAAGGAAGGGCAGAAAGTGGTGCAGGGATTGTAGGTAAGGAGCTGGCACATCTGGATTTAGCAGAGAGATGAATACAGTGAGTTATTTTTGACTGACTGACCATTATACCACAGGAACATGCAAATGCTTTCCTGATTCCTTTCTTTTCAGATTCCATAGCACCTTTGTTTCTCTCTGTTCCTCCTCCTCCCTCTCTCTCTTCCTCTCTTGGTGGCCATTAACTACACTGACAGTTTGACAGGCTGAAATAAGGAAATAAAACACTTAAACATTGTTTCCTGATGTATGCATTCATCTCTTCTGCCAAACACAGATATTGAGGAGATACTTCACTCCTCCTGTCAGCTCACTAAATTACACCCCAGCTCGCAGGCAGCACGGTGCCCAGGCCTCTCAATCTCAGCACTTCCCTTCCTACCAGAAGAATATGCAAGCCTTCCTTCTTTTCACTGAAATCCTTCCTTTATCATTTTAATGCTGAATTTTCTTAAGCTATGAATTGGATTTCTGCATAAAAGCTGATTATTTTCTGATTTTTAAAAAACTGTCAGAATTCCATTTCATTTTGTAGAGTTTCTGAACATTTTGACGAAAGCCATGACAAATGAATCCTAAACCACACGTTAAACATCACATCTCTCATAACCAATAAAGACCTGTGACTTTTTCAGATGAGACACTAACTTACCTAAACACTTACTCTCTTGACAGAGCCAGTGGTACAGGAAAAAGATAGATCATGACACTCCAAAAAGTGTGAGACCACAACTAATCCAGGCTTCTTCATTTTTACTTGTATTTGGCAAGGAGAGTCAGACTTCTGCAGTACAAACTTTGAAAGTCTTACAAATATTAACCTCTTTCAGAGAAGACTGCCATGGATTGAATTTTCAGAGACTAGTATGTAAGAATTATAAAGGAAGAATAATAAATGACTTTCAAATTTTTGTTGTTGGTCATTTGGCTTTTTTATTGTTTTTGATTTTGTTGTTGTTGTTGTTTTTGCTTTCTTCTATCTCCATTAACATGAAAAGGTAGAAATTTCAAAATAAAACATTTAATAATAGTTTTTAAAATACAAGAGAAGCAAGTCTCTAGGATTTTGTCCTTGCTGCATGCTTTCAATGCATTTATTAGTGCCTGCTATATGCCGTGCACTAATATGTGTTCCATGAAAGACACAAAGGAGAGTCCTGTGTGTTTCTTGCCTGCCTCCTCAGAAACTTGCAGTCCAGAGGAGATGACACAATGGTAAAGAAATTGACTGTAAAGCAAAGGGGTTTCCAAGTGGAAGGACAGATAAAATGCTGTGGAAATTCAATAGAGGTGAAACACTCTCACCCCCCCTCCACACCAACAACTGGGAACACATAACTCACTTAGGCTAAATGATCAAACAAATTTTAACTATTTTAAAACTTAAATGTTATACTGTAATTACATGTTTTATGTTACATACCTTCTGTCTGGCCATAAAACCTGTGCCATGTCTACTTTGTTCATTACCACAGTTTCAAAACTGATACAGTGTATGGCATGTAATGAGTGACCAATAAATATTTGTTGAATGGATGGGTGAATTATCTTGTGATAATAAGTAGAGACTGAATCTCTGCAGGATGGTGTTCTTAGTTTCTTATTCATATAATTGCCTATCTTATTGAAGATCACCAATTAAAACAGATGAGAGATCTGTGTAAAAATGCTGCACACCTCAAATACGCCAAAACACAGTCATGATCAAATGTCTATGTATTCAGAATTGAGGGTTTCTTTTTAGTCATAAGGAAGCTTTCTTTGCAATATGATAACCATTAGTGATTATAGGATTAATTGCACAAAGGTGATACACAGGACAACTCTCTGTAGTGTTTCTTTTTCCTCTTTGATTTCTGTCTTTCCCAAAGAATAATACTTTCTTAGCTGTCAAAAATCACCACCTTCCAAGAATGAGGTAATCTATTTATCACAAATATAAACTGTCAATAGAAGTTAAAGCTTATTGCAGGAAAGATTACAAATCAAAACGTGCAAGAACAGGCCATTAAATAAATCCATCCAAAGACTAGTTCAGCCAGATGAGGTTAAAAAGCACCACAATAAACTATTTAGTATCTAAATTATTTTGCTTTATCAAATATTATCTATAGTTACAGTACCTACTATTTGTTTACATTTATTTATAGGTACTATGCATGTATAAACAAATGTTTCATTACTAAAGTCTCACAATTATCTTCTAAAGAAGGAAATTTTATCCCCATTTTACATAAAATGAAACTGAGTCATGGAAAGTTTATCCCAGAAGTGGCAGAATCCAAGTTCACTACAACTCAAACACCAAAAACATTTCATTTCAACTATTTTAGGCTTACCAATCATCATATAGTACAGTGAAAAGGTTTATCTGGCTTAAAATTCTCAAATATTTTACAATGAAATATATCTCAGTCATGGACCCAGTTTTAAATTGAGCTTTCTGTCAATATAGCATGCAAAATACAAACTTAGTTATTTGATTTGCAAATGTTTTAATTATAACATAACATTTTTATCTCATGAACAAAGTCTTAAGCAAGCTATCTGATTCAAAATGCCATTTTGATTATGGAATTGAACATTACCTGTTGGTCTAGAGCTGGAGGCAGCTCTGAGACATGGGTTCTGCTGAGGTAGCACACACACAGCAGGACAACATTGACTAATTTCTCTGACAATTACCTTTTTCCCTAGCTCACTGTTCTCTCAAATATCTTGGTAACCTGCCTCCTACAACATGTTAAAAGGGAGCACTTTTGGAAAATGGAAACTGAGGGGCAAAACTACACCTTTTGTTCCTCCTTAGCCATTCTTATGGGGTGAGAGATGAATAATTCTGACTGCACTCTTTCTATTGCAACATACTGCCTTCCAATAGCTTTTGCTGGTTTTAAAAGATCAAGAGAAACCCTACTTTTGTACACTTTCACACTCTGCTCTGTTTTAATTAATATATATTTTATCAAGGGATAAGGAAAAAGGCAAAAATATCTTGTACTCAGACCCTACGACATCAAAATGATTCTCTGCACAGCCTACTCTTAATCAAGAAAGACATGAATAGTGTCCCCCCCACACACACACACAAAAAAAAAAAAAGAAAAGAAAAGAAAGAAAGAAAAAGAAAACCTCTCCTTTTACCACATTTATGTTTTCCCCAATTCTAGGTTCAAAAAAAAAAATCTTCACTCATATTATGATGATATAGAAAATTAAGATGGTAGGATAAGAATGAAGAGGGTTAGAGGAATTGTATAAAGACAAAGAAAGGAAAAGAAGGAAAGAAAGGATGGAAGGGAAGGTAGGGGAGAAGCTGCCAGAATAAGAAGGGAAGAAGACAGAATCTTTTTGTTTCATCCATGTCCTTTGGTAAAGTTAGCGGTTTGCTTTGAGACAAAAATTACCTCTTTCAGTACTCAATGATATTTTATTTCTGTGTAACTTCCTCTTCAAATAGGTTAATTACAGAGGCAATTAGTCTAGCTACACACAGGATGTCACTATTCCCTTATATAAATAGAAGGAGCACACATGTTTCAGGCAGAGAAAAATATCTGGAAGGACCAAATTTCAAAATGTGACAGAATTCTGTCCTATGAGATACTTCTTGGCCCAGCTTTGGACTTTAGGTCTTTGTTGTTGTTATCCCCTCTGAATGAAACATCTCTTGTGTTTCATGGTTAACGTGGAAGACTTCGTGTGAACTATGTAAGACTGCTCAAATTACAATAAGAAGTCCAAAAAAGAAGAGGGATCCTGGCCCTGGGTAACTGAACTGAAGTAAGTAAGGTCTTATTAGCAAGGCAAATAGATAGGAAAAGGGAGCTGGAACTGAAAAAGCTCATTCTATTATTAGTTTAAACAAATGTTCTGACCTAGCAGCCTCCTAGGTTTTTTGTGCAAGTGCTTTAATTTTACATATTCAGAGTTTGGAAATTAGTGACTACAACAGTTCTGAGAGCCAAGTGGTTCAGAGCACAAGAGGTTTTTAAAGTGAGCTTTTCTAACAACTGCATATATGTGGCTCTGGGTAGCATGATCCAGTTTTGGTGATACACTCAGAATGCTCAGGAGTTGTTAAATCATTAATAACGGCATCCTTTATAGCCTGAAACCCCTAACCACTGATTATTGTTTGTATATTTATCAAAACCAAAATGATAAATTGCTCTTCAAAAGAATAAATTGCTGTATCTAGGACTAAATGCATATTCATAGAGGGCACTCTGTCCTTGTTGACGGTGGCTACCCCGATGACAAAAATGAAAGATGCTGATGACACACTAAACATCTACGGCTCATTAGCTCGCTTGTTTACTATGCTTATGGTGAAAGCAAGGTCTTAGGTCAGATCCTCATAGTAACAAGTACATTCCTGTATCTTCTATGGTCAGAGACTTTTTACTCAGCATTGACCATCTGTCTCAAAAGAGGTTGGCCATTGGTCACAGGAGACTCCGAGAGAGACAAAGAGACAGTGACTATAACTGTACGACTGCAAGGAGAAAATTAATACTCTATTTCCTACTAAGTGATGGCCTCTTCTGCTTTCTTCTCATATTGGAAGCACTAAATAAAAATCAACCCAGAAAAGTGTGTATTCAGTCCCCCCATCACTATGCTTGGGTCCTGGCTCTGTTTGTTACTAGCAGTTGGGCCTTGACAAGTCACTAGATATTTTCTTTGTCAAATCCTTCAGCTGAAAAATGGGTGTAATAACAGTACCTGTCTCATGGCATACTTAACAGGCTTAAATGATATACTACATGCAAAGCCCAAGAACAATATCATACACAATGGAAATCTTCAGTAAACGCTAGTTACTGTAAGTATTCTGCAGTGAACCAACAGTAGGGAGACTTTTTTTCTGTGAATATTGATATATTATTTATATTTACATGAATAATTTAGATCTATTTATGTATCATTTCTATATTATATTTACATACTATATTTGTATATTTACATTTAAATTTAACCTTTTATTAGAAACTTTAAGATGGTTAGAATTCTACAGGACAAGTGAACTGAGATTTGCAAAGCCCTCTATCAGCACTAGAATCTTCCCATAGTCCAATCTGACACAACAGTATCTCAGATTTCAATCCAGCCTTACCTGAGTGTACTGCAGCAAGAAAGCAGACATGTACTTTGTGGGTCCCAAGTTACTGCAGATGGAACAAGGAAGGGTAGGCAATGGAGTGATCTCCCTTCCAGAAGATGAACTATGCCACTTAGAACTTGTTAAACAACTTTCTTCATAAAAGATCATTGGCTTTAATGCTTCTATTTGACTTTTCTGTCCTATTTCCTCTAGAGAGTCTGGGTGGGTTAATCATCTAAGCCAGCTAGGCAAATGAGTTGTTTTGACCATACCACCTACAAATATAGAGAGATGTGCATAATGTATATTTTTTCCTGTGTGTGCACCAGGACAGCTCCAGAAATTATGACAATTAAAATATATTACTGAAGTCACAAGGTTATTCACATTAGGATGGTTCCTTCAATGTAACAGGCGAATAAATAATGCTTACAATAACAAGTCACACACAGAGAGAGGTTTCAGTCCCATAACCTTTTCACTTGGGGATTTCCTGCTGAGATTTAGTCCTTTTGTACATGATAGGAACCTCTAGGTTTTAATGACTGATCTTGTATTTTCAACCACTATAGTCACCGATGTGGACAGATATCATCATAACCAGCTCAATCGGGTAGACATTAATACTTAAGAGGGTGGGGGAAGGGAATTGACTGCAACACTTGGCCAGTAAGATGCACCATAAAATCTATTAGAATAGACACCACACACACAAGAGAATTCTTCATAGCATAGTCCTTCTTTGCACAAATTGGGGTTCTGTACAATCCAAACCAGCTTTGATGCTAGAACCAAGATCAGACAAGTCAACATAAAGATTAGCAAAGAACTGCTATTAAACTGGTCCATCATTTTTGGGGGTGCTACTCTTTCCCCTCTAACTCAACACTGTGGTTTGATGTTGAACAATTATGTGGATCTAAAATGAACACCTATTCAATGAACTTTCTCCCAAATTCCTTAAGATCTCAGAAAGGAAATTACAGTTAGCTAAGATATTATAGTAAAAAATGAGGGATATAAGTGTAACAGTATTATACATGTAAAAGATGTCCTGATCCATTGGTAGAATGAAGTAATTAATTTCCAAAGTCCCATTCCTTAACTATTTCATTCATAGAAATATAAAAAAGTAATCAAGTATTATTTCTACTATAGATGAAATAGATATATCAAATATTTCCTGATATTAAGATATATTTACCATCACATAACTATTACTAACTTTATCCTTATTTAATAATATTTAAATGATAAGAATCTATCTGTGAAGGTATATCAGTAAATTTGATGAACTGGTTTTACTAATGCTTTTCTCCTGTTTTCTCTGCTTTTTCCCCTTTCCCTTCCCACTTGACTTTTGACTTTGGTAAGGAAAAATTTGTAAAATAATTCAGATTCATCTTTTTGCAACATATAGTTTCAGTTCCCCTCTCACCCTCTCTTCTTTTCACCATCACCCTGGGAACATAGCCAAGAACCATGCTGGAGAGAAGCCAGTGGGTCCTGTTCTTTTGCAGTTTGAGTGCCTCTGTGTATATCTCGGGCTTACCTAAGTCACCATTTACAATATTGAGTAGAAAGAGCAGGTTAGAATAGTCAGCATTTATAAGTCAACTGGTTACATGATACAAAATATATGGCCAACTGTAGAATTTATAGCAATAACATTTATGTATCGTGTTACTCCTAGAACAATCCAATTTATAAAGTGCCTATTGTGTATACACAAAGAATAATCATAAATCATTTACATTAAACAGTGTCAACTGGCAAAACACAACTTTCCCCCTAAATTCTGCATACCAAGATTAATGAGATTTTGAAAGGAAGCACATTAAAAAAAAAAAAAAAAAAAAGCCCCAACTCTGATTCATGCTAGGTGAACAACATACCCATATATAGGAGCAGGTGTCTGTAGTGTGATTTAGAATACCTATGGAACATCTCTGGAAAATATTAACCTTCTGTGAAGTGGCGAGATGTCCACAAAGTGAGCTGGGAATGTGGCAACAACCCAAATCTGTCACCAAGCCCAAGCTTTCTTTTCTTTCCATCTCAGTAAAGAATGGATTTAAAGAAAACAGACAGACAAAACCTTTTTGACATTTGTCTGACATGTTTTCATCTACAGGCACTTTTAGAAAACCTGGCAAAGATTATTTAGATTAGCGCTGCTTTGTCTCTGACTCCTACTTAAGAGAAAAATCCCAATCAGTGACCAAAAGCTTTCAGGAGTCCTGAAGTGAACTCAAAACTTGATATGGATTTTCTCTCTCTGTCTACTCTCTAACCTATTCAGAAAGGAAGTTGTATTGAGAAATCTATGCTGTGGAACACTGAACTAAACTCTTTCCTTCCCACTACAAAGGCCTTAAAATTAATAATAGGGTATGTTTGGACAATTCACATCTGTAAAAATATTTAATCTTATCTGAAACTCACACCTACACAGCTGAATTTGACACTGCATAAGAAAAATGCAATTTGAATTTCCCTTACAGTATTTTGGTCTTCTATCGTTTACCCTTTAGAGAGGAGTACAGGCATGACAGTTTCTTCCTGCCTTAACCCATAGCCTTAAAATATTCATTGATTCGTTTCAGCCAAAACTGACAAATAACTGAAAATTTTTCTTATAGATTAGAATGAACTCATTCTTTTAAACAAAATCACTTCTCTCAACTCTACAGATGATTGATATTTCCAAGGAGAGAAGCAACTCTCTATCTTGGTTAAAATTAAAATTGAATCTGAAAAATAGTGAAAGGAACATATAATGAGAAAATCTGTAAACCAGTTTTCCATGAATGAACTAACTGCTCTTTCCTGGTTAAGGGTAATTGACACCATGTAAAGATATGCTTGAAAACAAACCCATACACACAGAGGGATAAGAGATGCAAGAACTTCTCAATTCAAGAAAGAACTGGTAGTAAATTGGCTTTGGGAGAGGAGTTTGTTCTTATTTTTGTTTTTAAATAAGGAGTTAATCTGAAGAGTCATATGCACCATGACCTTTGTAGATATTCTGAAAACTGGTCATCTCGCCCAAATAGCTCTGTTTCATTTGTAACTTGCAGTACTTCTTCACAACCAAGTGAACCAAACTTAAAAAGCAGCAGCAATGACCCACTTGAGTCATAAATGGAAGGTTCTAGTGTAAGAATGTATGCATTCATGAGGAACAGTGCTAACTTCACGGAATTTTTGTTTGTGTGAAGAGATAAAAGGTAACAATGCACCTTTCTTCATTTAACACATTTATTCTTCAAAATCATCTGGCAAACATGGAATTCCTTCCCATTTTTTGGTAGGATTTTGACCTATAAAGAAAAATTCCTCCTGTGCTCAGCGAAGCAACTTGTAACCCCAGGCAAACTTCTTGTTAATAAACCAAGGAATCCGTGGAAAAATAAACATAATTAT
This sequence comes from Tamias sibiricus, assembly GCA_025594165.1. NCBI lineage: Eukaryota > Metazoa > Chordata > Mammalia > Rodentia > Sciuridae > Tamias > Tamias sibiricus. The sequence goes on from CM046661.1 coordinate 88,135,291, forward strand.
GACTTCCATCCCAGTGACTACTACTCTAGTCTCCACCTTGTAAAAGGTTATTTTCTTCCAAATATTAATGAAAAATACACAATCACTATGTAGGCGTTTTAAATAAAGTCGTCATATTTTCCTACAAATGACCTATACTTTCTACCCATTTTTTTTCTAAATTCCTCAATTAAAAATAATTAAGAAAATAACTGACTTCATCCACATGTTCCAAAATAAAACTGAGCTATGAAGAAGAAAAATTAGTAAATTATTTTCCTTTACAAATTACTTTCATTGACCTGATTAATACTTTAACTGCACTGTTGAAAGGATTAAAGATGCATACAGACATAGGCTTCCATAGCAATACCAGTGGTTGAGCCAACATCGGAAAACTTTTGCTTCTATTTAATACAAGTTTTCTAATGTTGCCAGTATAAGGTCTATCCTTGAATGAAAGATTGTACCTCTTTTTCTTATATATAATAATAGCAAAGAAATATGCCCAAGCTAATCCATTCATTTCCCCTTTAGATAATAATATAACTACTTCTTAATTTGGATATTATCAATTCAACCACTAGTTATGTATTATACTAATTTTGTCTCTTTATTCTGGAAATAATTCCAGTAACAATTCATTCACCTAAATGGTTATAGTTATTGATGCTATTTTTTGTTTGGTCCAAAAGACAATGATTCAGTGTTACTTTTAAACTTTCTTAACCAAGAATCTTGGGATTGCTAGGAAATTCATAGGCTTCTAGAACTGTATTTAAAAAAAAAAATATGTACACAGTCCTCCCTTAGTATCCAGGATAAATTGATTCCAGGACCGACCCCTACCCCCACCATACAAACAGCAAAATTCACAGATGCTCAAGACCCTCATATAAAATGGCATAGTATTTGCAAATGACTTATACACATCCTCCCATACACATCACACCCTCTCTAGATTACTTGTAATACCTAATATAATTCCTATAGAGTAATGTGGATTCAGAGTAGCATTTCATACACAGCAATTTTAAGTTTTGCTTTTGGGGACTTTCTGATTTTTTCTGAATACTTTTGATCCACAGTTGAATCTGAAATGCAAAACTGGGGCAGGCCAATTGTATATATGCATTGTGATTTTTCTGGCAGCCAACCATTCTTTTTTGTTACCTAGCATCCATATAGTCTCCTTCATTTAACAGTACCCTGTTTCCCTTTGAAATACAATCCTAATGCCTAGTGCATGGAAAAAGATAAAAGTGATTCTACTCTGTGCTGGAGGAGAGGTGCACAGGAACCAAATCAGAATGAACTGGTATAAAAAAAAATTTTTTTTTTTTCAACAGGGCTCTGGGGGAGAGAATCTGTTTCAGCTTGATCAAAAGCCTGAAAGGATGATACAGTTGAGGCAATGCTACTGCCACCATCTTGTTACCAAATGAAGACGGAGACTGATGTGCAATAATGCTCCCTTCGAGATGGAGTGAAATCAAAACTTTTTTTATATTATCTTAATCCAGAAGTTACCTTTATGCCCAGATTTTTCCATAACATGCCCCTCTGGGCACACACCGAACATGCACACTCATGCCATCCTACTCCATGACATCTGCTCAGCTGATTCTTCTGCTTAATTGTTAAGGTTTTCTCTGACCTTTCCTATCCAACATCCCCCTCTCTGTACTTGCCTTCTGGCCTTCCTACCTGTCTTTAATTCCATTACATATTGTCCAAATCACATACCATATACTACTTCTTAATTTGGAACAGAGGAATTTTGTCAGTTTTCCAGTCCTTTTCCATCCAAGTTTACACAGTGCAGATTATTTTGCAGTTGAGAGAAAGAGAGGGAGAATGTAGGGGAGGGAGACAGGGACAAAGAATAATGGGATTTAAAAACAGGATTCAAATGGAAAGTGATGTAGTACATTTCATTAAGAGTAGAACAAATTGAGATTTTGTTTAGACACAAGAAAATATATTTTGGCTAAACAAGTATCTTCAGCATAGATTAGGAGGAATAGATTTTTATGCATTCTGATCTAGATTCCAACCAGACTTTGCTGACATAATAATGGGACCCCTAAAAGTAACTGCTGGGGTTTAGAACACTTGCCACTTCCTTTGAACTGGCTCTATAAATGCCAAGAGTGAGTATTTTAGTTAAATGAATAGATTAATAAACATCTTTAGAATATCCATCATTAAGGCTGATTTATGTTCTATTGCCAGCAGTAATTCAAAGAAATGCCATGCTATTCAAAAAATATTGCATGTTGTTCTCACCACTTTGCCAATGTTATGACACCATGTAAGAATGACAATATCTATATTCTTTTTCAGTGCTAACTATTCACAAAATCCAATAGATATTAAACCACTTTCAGTTTACACAGGCATCAGCACAGGAACCACTCATATTTATAACTCTGATAAATAGCCTTTCATTTATAAATTTATAGTGTATCCATAATTTCTTTAGGAAACCAAGAGGTTCATTCAAAAAATTGCCACAACATTTATCTATGCAAAAATGATGAATATGGTTTGTGAAATTAAATGCTTTGAAAAATTAAAATCATATTGCCAAGAAAAGAGACATGTTCTTTTCTGGTTTGCTCATGTTTTAAGATGATTAGAACTGGGCTCTCAGCAGTTATGATGTTTAATCTAGACAGCATATTAATATGCTTATTAAGTATGTCCAAATACATCACTATTAGGGTTGTGTAGCGTCAGTATCAATGAGTGGACATTAAGTTCAACTTGAATTTCTTACTTTATTTTCTAATTCTACACCCCTATTTCAAGCCATAAATATGTATAAAACATGACGGAAATGGGATATTTTTTCATTTATATTTACTGCATTTGCTGTATTTAGTTCTTCAAGACTACTCTCAACATACTGCCTGGTTTATTTTAAGCATATATATTATTATAAACACAACTTTTATCATGACTCAAATAAAATACATATTTTTTTAAAATATAGCTAACTCTGCTTTAGCCCAATAGAGATTTTGATCATTCAGAGAAACTGATGAAGTTAGGAAAAGATCAAAGATAACAATTATCACTAAAATAACTGATAGGAACAGGCTAGTCAGTTATAAGCATGCATAGGACAGAGTGTGGCTAGCTCTGATGTGTTTTGGTGGCACTCCCTTCATCTGCCTTCAAATGTACACAATATAGGAAAAACACAAGCCTGAGTGTGGGTTTTATTTAAACAGTTTTTGCTTTCTTGATATCTACCCTATTCCTACAGAAGCTACTAAAAGTTTGAACCTGAAATTAATTATTGGATTTGGTTATATAAACAATAATCTCCAAATTATTCAACCTTCTTTAGCATTAGCTCAAGAAATTGTTTCAAATACTGGCAAAATTCGGATGCAAATATTTTTTACATATGAAGATATTTACATTCTGCTTAACACAAAAATAATACTGAAAATTAAAACAAGTATTTTACATACTCCAGTGGATCGCTAACTCCTTGTGGGCAGGAACATATTTTTCATCATCTCTGGGTCACCAGAGGCCAGCACAGCACCTGGAATATAACACATACCCGACAAATGTTTGAATTAAATGAAAAAGGGCAGACCAGAATCCACTTGGAAGGTATGAATTCAATGAAATAACCACTCTATACATCAACTATCTTCCCCTGTAACCTACATGATTAAAGTAGCAGTGCACATTCTTATAAATTTGAATGGCAACTTTATTTTAAAAACTTAATTCTCAAGAATAACAGTTTCTACATCCTTCTATATTATTATGGTCTTTTGGCTTTGGTGGAGATAATACAGTCAAGTGTTTGAGATCATGTCCTCTGGAGTTAGGCTAACTGAAATCAATTCCTGGTTTTGCCATTTACTATCTTCATGATCTTGGATAAATTACTTGATTTTGCTAAAACCAACTGTCTGTGAAATAAGGATAATTGTGGTGTCCGTCTAATAATGCTGAAAGGATTAAGAGACACAAAGCTTAGCATGCTAACACACAACATACTGTTGATAAATGATGATTTTTCCTTCTTCTTTCCCTCCCTGCCTTTAATGTATCAAGAATCAATCTTTCCCAAAAATGATGGACCTTTGCCTTAGGCTACTAGGAGATATTTTCCTGGAACTCAAAATATCATAGGAGTATCTTTGTTTGCCTGGAGGCTTTGACAATCTGTAGTCTAACAGTGTGATTTACAATGGAGACTTTGGGCCTGAGTATCAGTTGTGCCTCTACAAGGGGATGGAATCTAAAGGTGTGCACTCAACGCCAACACCCAGGAGAGGCTAGAAACCAAAAGTCAGCCAGGTGAACAGTATATGGTCCAGCCTCAATACAATCTCTGGATACCAAAGGTTCAAATGATCTTCCTGGTTGGCAATGCTCCCAGCATATTCATATTGTCACACTCTGATGCCAAGAATGTAACATTTCCTGACAACGGAAGCTCTGTGCTTGGTACTTCCCAGACTCTGCCTTCTTCCCTTGGCTGATTTTAATTTGTATCCTTTCCCTATAATAAACAGTAACTGTGAGCATAATAGGTTTCAATGAGCTCTGAGAGTTTGTGAAGCAAACTGTCAAATCTAAGAATGGCTTTGGGGACCCCCAAACTTGGGACTGGTGTCAGAAGTGAAGATGGTCTTGTGTGGAGAGCTAGCTCCCTCTAACTCTGACAATGACTAACTGTACCACTGTCAAACTTTCCCATCCTCTTTCTGTGAGTCCAGAGAGTCCAAAAAGCTTTGAAAAATAGCTTTACCACTCAAGTGAACTTAACAAAGATCTCACGGTTACAAACTCTTTTGACCAGATGGGGTCTATGTATAGGTTATAGGCCATTGTTTATTTTTCCTTGCACAAACAGTAGACATTCCCCCACTTTCGAAGTTCCCTGTAATAAATATAGAAAAGGTTTGGGACTTCATTTGTGGTTGTTGCTTAGCCATATTTAGAAGTGAATGGATCATATACAAGTAAAATTTCTAAAGATTAATGATAGAGCTATTGAGGTCAGATCTTGGAAAATTAACTTCATTAAAAGAAAGACTTTTAATCTCCATTTTTCAAGCAAAATATTAAATGCTGTGTTTCTCCTAAGCACATGGGTTATTCTATGCAACAGATTGTTTTATAATCTTATTTTTTTAAAAAACATAAACCCATTACAAATATTAGTAGGCAGACTGTAAGATGGCTCTCAAGATCTGCCCAGTTGGTAAACAGGCTCTGCATAATCCCTGCAAACTGAGTATGATGAACTTTTGCCCCTGAGTGGTTATATTAGTGACACAGTTGACTTTATAAAGGATTATCGGCTGTCTTTCCCTCAGGAGGCTTTCTTTCCTTCCCTTCTCCCTCAAATGTGTATTCCTTGCTCTACACCAAAAGCATCTCTCTCTTGAGATTGTTCCCATTCTTCCTTGAATATGTATCTACTTTCATAAATAAACCAGGCTGTCTTTGGCAAGCACAAGCTGAAATTATTTTCTGACATGTATGATGAGAACTCCACTTGTGCTGGACGTGGTGGTACACACCTGTAATCCCAGTGGCTCGGGATTATAGTAGGATCGCAAGTTCAAAGCCAGCGCCAGCAACAGCAAGGCACTAAGCAACACAATGAGACCCTGTCTCTAAATAAAACACAAAATAGGGCTGGGGATGTGGTTCAGTGGTTGAGTGCCCCTGAGTTCAATCCCTGGTACAAAAAAAAAAAGAACTCCACTGGTACTAACTCAAGTTCCCCCTTTACTTTGGAAACTCCTCAGAGACATCTCCACTCCTATAACATCTCTTGGTGGCTCTCACAGGGAACTTCAGAGGCATCAACTTTGGTAAATCTATTCAATTTTATTTTTGCCTGACAATGCAGGTAGATTCTCATGTTTATCTTCACATTCTCTGTACTTGATATTTAGGGGAATAAGTTATTCCAATCTTGCCTGTCCTTCAATAGAAAGAACCTGAAGGGAAATGTCCTCTTCCTCTGTCCTTTTTCTTTAGTAGTGGTAAGTACCACCCTACTGGCACTATCCTACTGAAAGAATGAGAGCTCTGCCTTCATGAGGAAAGGGACTACAACTGCTGTATCTAAGATAGGTCTTATTTGAATCAGAGAAGTGATTGCCACGAGGCATCTGACCTTTTTGTCATGAGCTAAAATATCAGTTATAAACAAATCTCTATTAAAACTTACTTTGTCTTATCCCAAAATGCCTTAAAACTCTCTACAAGTTTTTTGGTTTTTTGTTTTTTTGTTTTTTTGGGGGTGTGTGTGTGTGTGTGTGTGTGTGTGTGTGTGTGTCTTTGCTATTTAAAAAAAAATTAAGACAGATTATCTAGGTAGGATTTAACTTAATCATACAAGTCTTTTAAATCTTAGGCTAGAGGTTGAAGATGGAGATTTGAAGTATGAAGATTTTACACACCATGACCCAGGACAGAAGAGGCCATGTGCAAGGACTAGGGGTCTTCTATAGCATGTAGGAGACCCCTAACTTACAGCCAGCAATTAGCAGGGACCTGCTTCACAAAGAGCTGAATTCTGAGGACTACAAGATAAATTTGCAGATAGATTTTTCCTCAGGGCCTACAAATAAGAATTCAGCCTCGCCACCCTTGATTTCAGTCTCATACACTGAGCAAACATCCCAACCAGGTAGGGCTGGATTATTGATCTCAAAACTGTGAACTAAGGAATGGCTACCTCAGGCACTGAATTTGTACTCATTTTGTTGCACAGGAACACAGGATCCTGCAAGTCTTTTATTGACTTCTCTCCAGTTTTTCACTCTGAAAACAAGAATCACACATGGTTGAATTAACCACAGCAGCCCCAGGTTACTACTCCCAGCACTGACAATTCATGGACCCACTCTGAAAATAAATGCTCAACAAACTACTAGTTTGTATTTATTGCATACATGACAGTTGGAAAACTCAACTCTTCATCTCCTGTACAGCGGCGTTGAGAAGGCAACACTTTCAAGTTTTCTTGGGCCTTTTCAAGGAATGAAGGTAAGCAGTGACTATTCCATCTGAAGGCAAACTTGAGAAACTACCATCCATTCAGTGCCCAGGACATACTCTCTAAGTACCTGGGGTGAGGCTGGGGATCACTTAAACAGAATCTCTTCCAAGAGCTTTTGCAGAATGTGTTACTATAGTAGCTCATCTCATTTCTTTTTTTATTCATTTGCTATAACACTACCATACTATTTTTAAGAAACACAGATCTTACCATGTTGTACTCCTGCTCAAAAAACCAATTTCAACATCCTTCAAGATAAAGTTCCCTGATGCACTAAACACTCAAGTGTGTATGATGTGCTAAATTCTGTGTCATGTGACAGGGATACAGTGGTGAGTAGGACAGACAAGAGCCTGCCCTTCACTGAGTTTTGAACTTTTGAAAATATACTTCCTGTCTTGTTCAATTGGAAGACTATGATTAATCTTTAAATGCTAACGAGGGCTTCACTTCTCTGGGGAACACTTTTTGATCCTCTCAGGTAAAAGAAGGTGTCCCTTCTCTGTACTCCCATAAAATACTGTACCTAATCATAACGAATTTATCAAGTTATACTAAAAGTACATGACATTGCAGGTCTGCATCTTCCACAAGCAAACTGTAGGGGAAAATTCAAGAAGCATATGCATCCCAAATTCCTAGATTCAATAAGTAATTATGAATGGGTAGCCTTTTGGGACAAGCTAAGGCTAGACCAATCTCTCCTGTAGGGTAAAATATACAGACTACTGTTTACAACTTAGCATGGTTTACCTGACATTTTTTCAACTCCATAATGGTGTAAAAGTATACCCATACAACCATTCTGTTTTTTACTTTCAACATAGCATTCAATACAATACTGAAATGTTCAATACTTTATTACAAGTTGGGCATTGTTTTAGATGATTTTGTTCAACTAAAGACTAATGTAAGTACCCTGAGCTTGTTAAAGCAGGATATGCTAAGCTATACCATTCAGTCAGTTAAGTGTATTAAATGTATTTTCTACTTATGTTCAATTTATGATAAGTTTATCTGGATGTAATCCCATTGTAAGTCAAGGAGCATCTGTATGACATATACATCTAGTAAAGGGGAAATACTGTAAATTAAGAGTAGGAACCAGGCTGGGCATGGTGGTGAACACCTGTAATCCCAGCAACTCTGGAGGCTAAAGCAGGAGGATCGCGAGTTCAAAGCCAGCCTCAGCAAAAGTGAGGCACTAAGCAACTCAAGAGACCCTGTCTCTAAATAAAATACAAAGTAGAGCTGGGGATGTGGCTCAGTGGCCAAGTGCCCCCGAGTTCAAGACCTGGCATGCCCCCCCCCCAAAAAAAAGACTAGGAACCAGACTAAAGGAATAAAAGTTCATGAAATAACATGAAATGTGTGCCAAATACATTTTATACATATTGTAGCAATAACTCCTCCTCTTCCCAACACCCTGTCTTAATTATGAGCTCCTGGTGGGCTGGCCCTGCATAGGCATTCCAGTATGCAAGATGGACATCAGCCATTAGAGAACTCTCTTGTACTGGAGGTCCAGGCAGATTTCTTCCCTGAAACCTAAAGTGTATTTCACCCACAGTTTGTATCCATAGAAGGATATACTTAATATTATTTAGTGATGTGATAATGATGTTTCAAATAACTAATAGGTACATTCTGATTTTTAAATACCAGAACATGAACAAATTCAAGTCAAAGGTTGTGTTCTCAGGGTCATGTAGGTGCAAGGTTGGCACCTGAGAGTGGTACCTCCTTATCTATTACATCCTAGGTACCCTGCTCACCCCACCCTAGTCCTGGATCCAAACAGGGAAAGAGAGAAACTAACAAACAGGGTGATTTGACCCTGAGCTTTTCTGTCTTCACTTTTTTGTTTTTTTCCCCCAATGGTATTGGGATTGAACCCAGGGACTCTCTACCACTGAATGACATCCCTAGACCTTTTCATTTATTTTAAGACAGAGTCTTGCTAAGCTGCCTAGTCTGGTGGTCTTGAACTTGGATGCGCCTGTCTCAGTCTTCTGAGTAACAGGACTCCAGATGTACCCCACTGTACCTGGCTGTTGTGTTCACTTTTTACTACCTTTCAACATGTCAGGTAGGTTGGGAGCTCTGGGAGAAAAAAAAGATTATGAAAACAGCTCTGCTTTCCTTTTTGTGTATTAAAATAAAAATTGATGAATGTTCATCCCATTAGATGTGTATCAAAAATTATTGTGATCTTTTATCAGATATTTCTCTATTTAAATTAATTTAATTGCTATAACAATACCTTTTCTTTCTACCTTCTTTAAACACATTAGGTCTACTTATTCCTTGACTACTGAAAACTATGTTACCTCAATTAACACAAAAAAAGGCATTAAGAACATGAATTTCCTAGGAGTCAATAAGAAGATTACCATTTGTCTTCCCTGAAGCCTAAAGCATCTTTCCTGATGTCTTCTTATGAAGTCTGCCAAAAAAGATGCATGACCTAAAAATCCTTTTTTTTTTTTTTTTTTTGGTACTAGAGATTGGACTCAGTGGCACTTGACCACTGAGCCACATCCCCAACCCTATTTTGTATTTTATTTAGAGACAGGGTCTCACTGAGTTACTTAGTGCCTCGCTTTTGTTGAGGTTGGCTTTGAACTCGTGATCTTCCTGCCTCAGCCTCCCAAAGTGCTGGGATTACAGGAGTGTGCCACCACGCCCAGCACATGACCTAAAATCTTAAATGGCAACCAGTCTGAGGTACCAGGGCAACTTGCCTAATTTAAACCCCTCAGATGCACACTGTGGTTCCTCTTATACATACCAAGAATTGCCCTGTCTTTTATCACACAAGGAAGTAGCCATGAACATATAAAGGTAGCAAGGTTATGCTGAAAACTGAAGTTGGGACCTGTGGCTTTGTCTATGCTCTACCAGCTACTGTTCTTGGACAAATCACTTGATCGTTCAGGTATCACATTCCTCACATTAAAGGGCTGGCCTATACCATTTCTGAAGTCACATCCTGTTGTAATATTTCTACAAGTAGATGGTTAATTTCTGATAGCTCCTGAATCTTTCAAATTCATGAACGTAGGCACAGAGAAGTCACCTGATTTGCCAATTAAGATGGAAAAATTGAAAGTGTATGGAACAAGAGATATAGATACAAAATGAGACTTAGGTGATCAAGAGTAATCATAACTGCAGGGCTAAGGATATAGCTCAGTGATAGAGTACTTGCCTAGCATGCACAAGCTCCTGTATTCACATCCCAGGACTACAAATAAAAATAATTGTAACAACTAATGCTCTGATATTTTATACTAATTAACTACTACAGGTAAGCACTGTGCTAAAAGCTTTTCATGTATATCTGGCTTAATTCTCACAACAATCCTATAGGAGAAATACTTTGATGACACCATGTTACAGATGAGAAAACTGACAGGGATTAAGAAACTGCACAGCATCACACAACCAGAAAATCCCCAGCCACCTATGTTTCCCCCAATTAATTGTATTCAGAAGCTCAAATAAAACACAGTGAAAAGTATATGACAAAAGAAATTCAATAGTCACTACATATTAGAAATATTTAACATAAACATTTCTGAAACAAATTAACAATGCAAAAAAAGTCAAAAGAAAGCATTTTCATGAGCTAATGATACAGATACAGGCAAAGATGAACTGGAAAGGACATAATCATGTGTGTGTGTGTGTGTGTGTGTGTGTGTGTGTGTGTGTGTATAAAATTCATTCAATCCATTGTAAAGGTGAGAAAATTTTGTTTTAAAGAGTAGTAGTGAGGGGGAGCTGTAGCTCAGTGATAGAGAGCTTGCCTTGCATGTGTGAGGCAATGGGTTCAATTCTCAGCACCACATATGAATAAAATAAAGGTCCATCAACAACTGGAAAAAATAAAAAACCTAAAAGAAAAAAGAGTAGCGGGCCTGGGCCTGTACCTGGAACCCAAAGTGTCCCCTTTGCCAGCCACTGCTCTTGCCATTGTTTTTTTTTTTTTTTTTTCCTTTCTTTTTTAATTTATAATAGTAGTATGTATTACAATTCTTTTATGCTTTGGGAAAGACAATAGCAGTTGAATTCCTGCTCTCATTCACAAGCTGTGTATGCCTCAGTTTCCATATCCATAAAACGTAAGAAATAATACACCTATTCCATAAGGTTGTCATGCGGATTAAACTAATTACTGCACATCAAACACTCAGAACTGTTCCTGGTACCCCGTAAGCACCTAGTAAGTGTTGGCCTTTATTATTACTACAATAGCAATAGCACATTTGGAAAATAAGGAGGTCAAAAGATCAACAGCCACTCAGCAGCACAGTGAAGAGATCGTAAAAGGCTTGTTAATAGCATTTGAGATATTCCAGACTTTCCATCTAAAAACTCTTTCCCTTACTCTCCTATGCACACCATATAGAAAACAGAGCAAAATAATTTTTGTCAGAACTAGAGGTACAGGAAAAGCTCAAGTAGGTAATTTTATTAGCAAAGCTTCAGGTAGAAGTCCTAGCTTCCAATCTGAGTTGTCCAGTTGGGTAGCTGGATTCTAGAAAGGCAGATCATGTCTCTAAATGTCAGTTTCCTTCTTAGAACTTTCCTACCTAGGGATGCTTGTGCAGTTTCTTCAAACTGAGGTCAAAAAGGAGATTTCATATATTAATTTGAAAAATTCTTACCAAGTGAATAACATACAACTTTTAATTTCCAAAAAAAAAATTCTTTTTCTGTCTTGTATTAGACTTCATGCCATTATTAACTTGGGTGTGATTATAGGAAAACATATATAATTTGCAATTCAAACAGTCTTTAATCTTAAAAGGATTTCCATGGGTAGAAGAAAAGTCCCCTTGCTGTCCTTGGCATAGCCACCGCTTGCTTAAGGGATCTTAACTCAAAGGAGGAGGCTGTATAGCTTTAAAATGACTTCATTCCCATATTTACATATTTTTAATAGGGCTATGATGAATCTCCTTCCGCTTGACTCCTATTTTGAGCTGTGATATTTTAATCTCCATTCTTGCTGCAACTTAGCAGATGAATGTGCAGTGTGACAGAGCTCAGAGGAAATAGTATAAATAAAGCAAAGTGGAGCTATGACATCTCACATTTTATAGCTTTTTTATTGTAGCCGAAGCATAAACAGAGCACAGCTGTGTTATACTTACCGCTGTGAGCACTCCCTCAATCCTTGCCCCCTACTGCTTTTAAAAAGACAGTGCTCTTATTCCGAAAGCTTTGGCTGTGGGTAAGCTGCTCCCACAGGGCCATCCTCTGCCCCAAACCTCTACAGTTGACTCATTTCTCCTCTTATAGATGTAGATTTGTCATGTGCCACATTGTTCATCTCACTGAACACCAACCTGCCAAGTGCAATCCATAAAGCACCAAAGCAGAGGCACCCAGCTCTTACCTGCTAGGATGAGACTCCACAGCCCAAACTGTAATTTTTGCTTCGTCTCAATACCACTGCACCCAAATAATTTACAAATACTCTCTTAGAGGAGACAGGAAGCTAGCTGGAAGTATTCAAACTCATGCACTCTCTTAATGAGAGCCCCTTTTAAAATGCAGTTGTAATTCTTGCTTTCAAATTAACTCAGTCAAGTTTGGACACAAGTTGGAAACACCAAGAGGGCCAAACAGAGATTAAAAAGAGTGGTGTTGAGGGGCTGGGGATGTAGCTCAGTTGGTAGAGTGCTTGTCTCACATGTACAAGGCCCTGAGTTCAATCCCCAGCACCACCAAAAAAAAAAAAAAAAGAGTGGTGTTGAGATGGGCACAGTAATTTTACATGCTCACATAAGCATCAGGTTCAGAAGTGTACAGTAAGTCTGAAAAAGAATAGAACACAGCAAGCACCTTTTATGCTCTGATCAATATGGGGTCATGTCCACATGGTGGGTGAGTCCAGAACAAGAGTGAGCCAATCACAGTCCTTCCCTGAGATACTGTATTAAGTAGAAGGAGAAAGCAGTGAGCTACAAAACTCCAGGACTGTCGGCAATCCACATGGACAAATCTCTACTGCAACAATAAAGAATAAAGTCAGCCTTCAAACTGACAGGGAGAGCAGAAAAGGGCATCAAGTCCAGACAGTGTGACTCCTGGTTCCAACTGTTCCTGAGACCCATCTACATTCCCACCCTTCCCCCTCATTGGTTATTTGCTTTGCTGGTATTCCTTTACCCCCAAAATTCCAACTCTCTTTCTTAAACTGCCTTAAATTAAATTTTATCACTTATAGAAATAATTTTTTTTTTAAGTTCCTAATTATTACACCTTCCAGAAGAAGATTTTTTTTTTTTTTTTTCACATACCACCACACTAGTTATGGGAAGGAAGGAAAACCCTCTGGGCTTGTAGAGAGATGTGTAATGAAAATTCAAAAGACACATGCATCCAAGTGAAAAGAATATAGGGGGCATAGTAGCCTATACACCAGTGAAGTGAAATAAAGACAGGAAGATTGATTTGCATCATCATTAACATGGAAGGAGAAAAGCACAAGAACACAATGACCGCAAGAACCACCTCCATTGACATACATAATTGTTTCAAAACAACAGGCCCAACTGGGCTAAGTAGGGGCATAGTTGGTATCCCAAGCTTCTCAGCTATCTATCCGCCCAAAGTTGCTCTTCTGCCAAGCTCATTGTTTACCAAGCTGCCAGCCCAGCCCAGGGATCTGATTAGCAATTTGCACTTTTGTGAGAGGATTAACAGAATTCCTTTGTTTTGATGTCGGATTATCAAACTGCATCTTTAAAGAGGTGTGACCTCATCCAGATTCATAAGCCTGCTCCCTTGAGAATGACTTGAATTTTACTCTACTTGCGCAACATATAATTTCATAAAGGAGTTACTGTCAAAACATGGTACTCAATTCTTGATGTGTGTGAAGAAGCGCATTTGTAATGTAAATAACCTCAGAAGTTTTGTGATATTTTAAAATAACCCATCTGGTGGGAAAACAAGGATTTTCAACCCATTTGGTTCCAGCACTAGTAAATTAGTGTGCATGTAGCTCACAGAACCAAGATAAACCCATCCCCAGACTCATGTAGCTCTTATTTTCAAGGGCAAGTATTTTTAATTGTCCCAGTTCTCATGACACATTTTTAAGAAGGGAAGCAGAGTACATAAGAGAGTAAACTGAGGAAAACCCAAGACTTTGTCAGTTAAGGTCAAAATGATGTCAAACTGTTTACAGCATGCATGTAAGTTCAGCTTTCTCTGAACATAAAGGATGAATGAGGAAAACACAATCCAACTTTTGTTTGATCAGAAACAGGCATTAATTAGAAAGAGAGTCCTCTAAAACTTTCACCCAAATTTGAAACAAAATTCCCAAGGAGGACATCTACATGGAAGTAAGCAACAGATTAAGAAAAAAATCATGTGCAGACTTTGGGCCAGTGTAATCTGTACTTGAGAAGGCATAAGGTGTGAGAACTCTCTCTTGGTAAGAACAGGTCAAATGCTGGAAAGCCAGACACTACTGCAGTCCCACCAAGAAAAATAAACTCTTTCATAAAAAGGAAGCATGTACAATAAAATATATATGTTTTAGCATTAATATAGATTATTACCCCAAAATTGATAGATTCAGTAATGTTTCTTTAAGCAGAAGACTCAATTTATACAGTGAGAGTATTCTAGACAGGCCTGATATCTAAGGTGTAAGGTGAGTTTGTCTGAAAGCACAATACATTCACGCCTGTTATGTCAATAGTTCCTAGTGGGAGGTGCTGTGGATTAGTGGAATCACATGAAAACTCTTTAAAAATATCCAAGTCACATGTTCTCACCCTATAGACACTGGAAGGGATGAGAGCATTTAAAAAAAAAAAAAAATCTGAATTGGTATTCTATGAATTCCTCTTTCAAAAGCCCTCATATTTGAAACAGGCCTTTTATATGGATTATTTGCTAGTCTTGCCTTAATAATAAAATCGGAAGTGTCTTTAAAAAAGTTGGAGCATATCTCTTATGAGTGACCTGCACATAGTTTAGTGTTCAAAAAAGTCAGATAAATTCAGAAGACTTATGGTTAGTTATTAGGGACATGATAGATGCATCACAGCAAACAGATTCTTCCGGGAGAACATGAATGGATACTAAAAATAATTAATAAGAATTTGACTTTAACCCCGAAGCTGCCTGTGTGTTAACTCAAGAAGGAAACAATGCACAATTATTCATGACTTTTCTGGCCATAAAAACAGAACACCAGGCAAAATCAACCTTGAATTAGTCATGTATTCAACAAATATTTATTGAATGTCTCCATTTGTCAGAAACTATCCTGGGCTCCAGAACTGCAGCAGTAAACTAAATGGACCAAGCTCCAAGCCCTCGTGCAGCTCATGTTCCACTCAGGAAAACAAAAAATCATAAGACAAACTAACAAAATGCCAGGTTAGATAGGAGAGTGCTAAGTAGAAAACTCAAAGTGAGAGAGGATAGAAAGTACTGGAGCAGGACTAGCTGAAATTTTCAGTAGGGCTGAAGGGAAAGCCTCACCAAGGAGGTGCCATTTGAGAAAAGACCGGAAGAAAGTGTTGGAAAAAGAGTCATGCAATTATCAGCTTCCAGAACGAAGAGTACCACAGGCCTGGGAACCCTGACAGAGAGCAAATGCCCCAAGAAGGGCCTGGGAAGATGGCTTACATGTTGGAGAAGGAGCATGGGCAGCATGGCCAGTGCAGAAAGAGTAAGAGTGGTGGAAGGTGGAGCTGGCCTGGAGAGTGGGTGAAGGCCTGCTCTGCTCATTGAGGGTCACAGTGAGGACTCCTCTGAGGCAGGAAGCCATTGGAAGGCTCTGAGCAGAGGAAGACATAAGATGACTAATCTGATTTCTACTTCAAGGGCTCACCCTGGCTATGTGTGCAAAAACAAAGAAGAACATTGATAAAGGGAGTCCAGGTGGGAGCCCATAGCCCTACAGGAAATGATGGTGGCTTGGCTAGACTGGAAATAGTGGAGATGATTCTGGTAATGTTCTGTGAGTAGTTTTGTTGAGGGTTTAGATGTAAAATAAGTGAAAGAGAGAAACCAAGGATGATGACAAGTTTTTGTTCTAGCCAGTGGGAGGAATATATTTGCCTTGAACTGATGAGGAAAGACTTCAGGGGAGCTAACTCCAGGGACACTTCAGGGAAGAATTTTATGTGTACAAAGTGAAGCTGCCCAGGAGGGATTTGGATACATGAGGCTGGCATTCAGGGATGAGGTTGCCATGTAAATAAAATTTATATTCCCAAATAATACTATTCCTAGCTCTGACCACTAAAAGTGATTGTTTTCCAAACAAGTCTTTATTTCAGAAACATGGCAGTACTGGAAATGTCTTTGTTGATGTTCTTTAAAAAAAATGCAGAAATCTTAAAATGTCATTTATTTTTAATAGACAATTCCTTAAAGTTAATCATATAATGACAAATCATAGACAGCCAAATTCACATTGTTCACACATGCAGTTAATACTGAAGTAGTAGCCTGGGTTTAGGGA
This sequence comes from Tamias sibiricus, assembly GCA_025594165.1. Lineage (NCBI taxonomy): Eukaryota > Metazoa > Chordata > Mammalia > Rodentia > Sciuridae > Tamias > Tamias sibiricus. Next base: position 88,151,835 of record CM046661.1, read on the forward strand.
CCTGGCTGGATATACAATTAGAGTTTAGATAATTCAGAAGAACAATGTATAATACCATCTCTGGACATAAATAGCTCACACTTTTCCAGAAATAGCAAAGCAACTTACATTCATGCTTCTGAGGGATTATGGGGACCTCACTCTGAGAATGTTCTACATTTCATGTTTTTATCATCAATTTATGTGAATTTTTTTAAAGTAAGACTATAAATGGTTTAAAGTTTTTACTAAGAGGTTTTAAGTTTTTACTAACTTTCCACAATTGATTATATAAAATTGGCTTTTGTATACTAATTTACAATCATCATCACCATCACCAGCATCACTACTACCATTACTTTTATTAGACCATAGTATGTGCTAGGTCTTTATGCTTTATTTTTACAATACTATATGCCAAGCTCTGTGTATTATTTCACATGTATTAAATAATTTAACTCCACTATTAATCCTATTTTTCAAAAATATTTATTAAATTTGGATGCCTCATGAAAAATACTACATATAGGTAAATTGCTTCCCACTCATGGTGAAATTAAAAAAAAAAAATAGTGATTACAATGGTGAGGTACTAAGCAACTCAGTGATACCCTGTCTCTAAATAAAATACAAAATAGGGCTGGGGATGTGGCTCAGTGGTTGAGTGCCCCTGAGTTCAATCCCCAGTACCAAAAAAAAAAAAAATTGTGAATCCATCAAATATATGGATTCAGAAACCAATGAGAGCGCTTTACTTCTGGGTACTAATAATATATGTCAGAATCTCTACTTCCACAATGTCTAATGCCGTGAAAAGTCATCCTTAAAATGAATTGATGATGTATTTATTTGAGTCACAAATTTTAAAAAATTAGAACAGTACTTACAGAAATTTAAAAAAAAAGTGATCTAAAATATTCACCTTTTAGTAAATAGTAAATTAGGCTGTAAAAATGTCAAGGGTGAAGTTAGGTAATTTCTATAAATCTAAGACATCTTTAAAGTATTTATGCAATATCGAAATGTCCAGGAATAAAGATAAATAGAAAAGTACATTCCATAGTTTTAAGTATTTCTTCAAAATTCTACATCCATTTAAGTTGGCAGGGTATATCAGTGGTTTATTTGGATATTGTCCACATTTGTAAATGAGCATCTTCGTTTCTGTATTTTGGCACAGGACCACGTAAATGATTATACTGGTATATATTTAATGTAGTAGATATAAAACATGGCACAAAGTAGAAGTACCAATTTTAGAAAACCCTAAAAGTCATCAAATAACTTCTTTAAAGTCTTTAACATAAGGAGCTTGCAAACCATGGGGTTGCTGAATACAGCATTTCCATGAACATGGTCACTCAAGTAACTTTCCCCTCTTCTCCCCCTTTTTTTTAAATTTATTTTTTTATTCTAAGTTGTTAGAAATGATGGCAGAATGTATTACATTTCATATTATACTTGTAGGGCACATTTTTACATATCTCTGGTTGTATACAAAGTAAATTCACACCATTCATGACTTCATACATGCACTTAGGGTAATGATATCCATTTCATTCTACCATCTTTTTTTTTTTTTTCTTCACCCTTTTGCCCCCTCTCTTCCCCTCCCTCCCCATTGGCCATTCTAGTATTTCTCTAATCCTCCTATGCTCCCCATCCCAACCCTATTGTGAATCGGCCTCCTTATATCAGAGAAAAAATTTGGCTTTTTGGGATTAGCTAACTTCACTTAGCATTATATTCTCTAATTTCATCCATTTACCTGTGAATGCCATGATTTTATGCTCTCTTATTGCTGAGTAATACTCCATTGTGTGTATATACCACATTTTCTTTATCCATTCATCTACTGAACGGCATCTAGGTTGGTTCCACAGTTTAGCTATTGTGAATTGTGCTGCTATAAACATTGATGTGGCTGTGTACCAGTAGTATGCTGTTTTTAAGCCCTTTGGGTATAGACTGAGGAGTGGGATAGCTGGGTCATAAGGTGGTTCCATTCCAAGTTTCAACCAGCCCCAGCTCTTCTCCTCTTTTTAATCCCATCCCTGTAGACCCCGACTCTGCCAGAGGAGTGTGTAGTTGTGTAAAGTATGCCTTCTGGGTACAGCAGAGTCACATGTGGGTTTCAGGGGTGGAGTGTGGGCATATCATCTCCCCACCCCATAACTCCAGAAGGAGTCCCTGTGAAACATGCAAGGGAGTACTAAATGCAAGCTTGTTTGACATCTTTCATGTGTCAGAAAGTTAACAGTAATTTTCTCAGAGGGAATATTCGACTGTCATCATTTTGCTATCATTATAAGCTAAAAAGGAAAGCAGTGCTAATCTATATAATTGGTAAGATTGTTAAGCAGGCAAATTTTATTTCTCCAACTCCTACATCTTCTTTGATGATGAGCTTACATTTTCTTCTGCCACTTCACTTTCAGAACTGTCTCTAGCTATAGTGAAGTCCAATTTATTTATTGATTTAGAGTTGAAATCAAAGTGAACAAGCCATACTCAGTATTTTCTTTGCTTTTCCACTCATCAAAGTGAGCCTACTCTATGTTCTGTTAAGCCAAAGCCCAAATCTTGAACTTCCAAGATCATAACTAGGCAAATGATAATAAAATTGGTGCCAGTATGCCAGTGATTGGAATTAGAAACTTGGAGTTGCAAATCTAACACACACAACTGGATCCTCTACATAATTTCACATCATCTCAGATTTTATCCAATTCTACTTTCAGAGATTAAAATCTACCTCATTTTTGGGCAACATCTGGTTTTAACTACTCTTTCCCAGTCCTACTAATAGCAAGACATAAGATCACTTATGCCAGATTCTTGCTTCAACTTTAACCCAATTCTGTGCCCTAGGATGCTGCCTTCTGAGTCACATGAAGAGATTCCCTGCACTCCACAGGTGATCAGAGCAGAGTAAGAGTGAGGTCAGGGTGTATACTTCTGCAGCTCCTTCTTGCAGGTGATACTCTCCATTCAGGTGGGCCTCTCCATACTGTTCCCCAACCTAGTTCCTTCAGACCCAGGGATGGTGACAGCTCCCTGCCATTACTAACCCTAGAGTGTTCCACCAATCCTTACTGGTTTACTTTATGACAACTTTACTGAGGTATAATTAGCATATAATATAAAACACCCATTGTAGAATCCAATGGCTCTTAATATATTGACAAAATTGTTCAATCATCACAATAAAATTTGAAACATTTTCATCATCCTAGAAAGAAACCCCATGTACATTAGTAGTCACTTCTCATTTCCTGCCAACCCCTCTTCCTCAAGTAGCTACTAATCTACCTTCTGCCCCCATAGATTTGTGGGTAGTCCTCCTTCCTGGATGTCCATTTTAACAAATGGAATCATACAATATGTGTTCTCTTGTGACTGGTTTCTTTCACTCAGCATAGTGTTTTCAAGCATCATCTATGTTGTAGCATGTTATCAGTATTTTTTTATTGCTGATTAATGTTGCAATGCAAGGATATAACACATTTATCTTACATTTATCTTACACAGTTATCTACTGATCAGTTGATGCATATTTGATTATTTCCACTTTTGAATATTGTGAATAATTCTTCTCTGAATACTATGAGTTTTCATGTGAACCTACATTCTCACTTCCCTTGGATTCCCAGGAATGAGCTAATGAATCATAAGGTAACTCATGAGGTTAAACCTTTCCTGGAGCTGCCAGACTATTTTCCAAATGGCTTTCCATTTAACATTTCCATCAGCAGTATATAATAGTTCTAATTCCTCCATATCATCATTGACACTTGTTATTTTCTGTATTTTTTATTGTAGCCATTCTATGGAATGATATCTTAGTGTGGCCTTGGATTTTAAACCATGTCTATATCCTTGAAACTACTCTTTTTATTAAGCTCTCTTCAAATCATTTAAGCCCATCATCTTCTTGTCAGACCCTGACTGACTAAAAGGCCAATCCTTTTTCCTATTTCTGGATTATTTTGAAATCCTCCCCAAGTTTCTTTCTTTTTCTTTTCTTTTTTTTTTTTTAACAGATGAAACAACTACTCTCTATATATGAACTATTTGTTTTCAGATTATTTATCCCCTATTTCACCATGCTTAGACATTGCCAAAGTCCTTCGAAGTATTCTACCCAGAATTGACAAATGCAAACTGACCAATACATCCCACTGGGTGATTATATCATTGGCTAAGGCTACTCTGCTACTGATGGTATAAAAGGTGACAACTACCTCTTGCTTCAGCAACTATGTCTTACAGTTGACTAATACTGAGCATAAAATCAACCAGAATATTTTGACAGAACATTAATTCATATACTCCCTACCTGTAATTGTCCAACTGATTTTTATAATACATGTAGAATTATGTCAACACTACTAAATTTTAACTCATTAAGTCTGGGCTAACACTGAGCCTATCAGAAATTCTTGTATATCACATGAGACAAAATAGGTCAAAGTACAAAGTATGAGTTTTCCAAAAGAAGAAATTTAATTGTTACTACCATTGATTTCTTCCTCCTTCACCCAAGTTCTTAATAAAAGTAACAAAAAGTATAACCCCATGAATAGAAAGGATGCCACTGTCTACAGGTCTCTTTTGGTTGGTAACCATACACTATTTCCTTTAAGCATGGTTCTTTAGCTATTAATCCATATTAACACATGGGCAACTAAACCAAAGTCCTTTGTATTTCACTAGAATTTTATGATATATTATAAAACAACCTTTTATAAATCCTGATATCTGATAATAGGGAGGCCTGTTAAGAAGAAGTAAGGTAATTTTGTATGATTAGACATTTAAGAACATATATTAGCTTCTGATGAGCGCTGATTTCCTTCTCAGCATTCAGAAAAGAACTGCATAATAATGCCAACTAGGATTTTACCAGCTTCCTTAAAACATAACTTTGAAAAAATAGAAATGATTCTCCTACTTTAAGTGTAGGGTAACATTATTTATTTTGAATCTTATGGATCTTTCTTCTACATTTTATTTCAAATTTGTCAACAATGATGTTTAAAAACAACTTCAAGTTAGTCACAGTCTCATCCCATCTTATATCTTTTCCCAAAATATAGGAGTTAATTATGGGCACTCTGATCTTTGATACTTGAATTTAAAACACACATCACCTTTGATGATTCTCTTTTCCTTACCCCTTATGTCAAATTGTCAGTAAGAGTATTCAAAAATACATGAAATAGGTACCAGCTGAACAACTCTCAGCAACTCCTTTACTGTCAACCTAGTACAAGCCCAAAGCTCCTCTCACTGGATTAGTGCAATGGTTAACACACCAATCCTCTACCTCCTCTCTTCCCCCTACACTCTGCTCTTCGCCCAGCAGTCAAAGCAAGTTTTTAAAAACGTGCACATGACGTATGCATATATAAAACATCACATTGTGCCCTATAAATATGTATAATTATGTTTTAATCAAAATAAAATGAAACTTTAAAAAATGCATACCTGACCAAGTCACTCTCCAACTTGTGACCAGCTTCCCACCACACTTACAATGAAAATTCAACTGATTTGACTCTGTCTTCCTCTCCAAGCTCATTTCCCAAGTGCTTGCCCTGACCACCACCTATTTCAGCTACACTGACTTTCTTGCTATTCCTAGAACTCAGTGGCTCAGTGTCTTTTCTGAGTCTTTATCTTTGTCATTTCCTCTTCTGCAAGTCTCCCCATAGATTTTCACAGGACTTGTTTCTCATAGTTCAGGTCTCAGAACATCTACTCAAAGAACTTTCCCTGACCTCATTATCTAAAATGGCATCACCAACCCTACCCTTTCTCTGCTTTGGTTCCTTTATTTGATTTATCACTATCTTGATATATTGTATATTTATTTGCTTATTTCTATATTCACCCCTAGAATCTAAACTCTCAAAGCAGCAGCTTTTTTCTGCCTTTTTCATCAGTATATTTTTGGTATTTATAATAACATCAAACACATAGTGGGCATGGGCACTCGAAATAATTTTTAAATGAATTGAATATCTCAAAAGAACAAATCTAATGATATATTGTGATCTTGGAGGAGACAGGGAGAAAACTGTAGGACTGAGAACAGCTTTTACAAGTCCTTCAGTCACACTGTGCTTTATGGCCCCCTGTGAGAGCTCGGTCTTCCTCCCCTAACTACATCAATCAACAGACCAACAGGTCCAGTCTGAATCCTCTGTTATCAAATAACAGCAGCATATGAGAACCTTCAAGCTTGAGAGTAGAACACAAGTATTTTTTTTTCCCCTTTTCTATCTCAACCACCACTCTCCCAATTATAATAAATGAATAAAGTAGAATGAAGCTAAGGAAAAATAAAGCAAAATTAGAAGCTGGCAAAAAGCAAACCTACTGCCTGGGGCAGCCTGGGGCTGATGGATGATGACAGCTAGCAGACAAATCCTGTTCCCCATTCTAAATTCTGTCTACTAAACAAATTAGCCAGCTCATCAATATCTGCACGGCATTTACCTTCTGCAGAAACAGCTGCTGCAAAATCACGATGCTGACTTTTTGGGTTGTGGTCCTGCCAATGGGATGCAATTGCAGGCCAATCAGGGTCGGGAGAGAACAGAATGACAACCCAGTATTATAAGGAAGGGTTCTGCAAGGGATTGGAGGATAAACAGCTTTAGGATCATCTGTACTGAATCTATCACCCCCTTCAACCCTTTCCAAAAAAACTAGATACTTGAATGATGAGATGTGTACAGTTGATTTTTCTGCTAGTAATTTACTATGTAAAATTTATACTAAAAACATTAAGTGATTACGCAGAAACTTAAAAGATATATAATCTTACGTAAGTTTCATGCTTTAAAACATGGTCCTTTTCTTGAAAACTAGTGCTCAGCTTAGAAATTATATTTTTAAAAATGGCAAAAACTCTTCTATTCTTTAAAAAAATCATGGGATGACACTATCTTCAATTTTAGCTATAATAAACTTTGTCCTTTACATGGTAGGGTAACTGTAGATAACAAAAATGTACTTTACATTTTAAACAGCTAAAAGAAAGAATTGAATTTTCAAGTTTTCACCATAAAGAAATGACAAATGTTTGAGGAGATAAATATGTTTAGCCAGATGTAAACATCGTACAACATATACATGTGTCAAAACATTACATGAATCCCTCATTACTATGTACGATTTAGGTATCAGTTAAAAAATAAATAAAAAACCCTTTATCCCCCAATTTTCAAAGGAGAGAGAAGAAAGTAAGACCAAATACAACATACATAACAAATATGTCTTTTCCCAAAGGTTTAAAATAAAAAAAGCAACAGACAACAGAAAGGATTTTTATGATTAATTTCGCAGGGAAGGCACCTACATGAAGATAAAGATGGTAAAATGTTCTTAAAACTTTCTGCACTGGAAAAAACTTATGACTGGCTTCACAACAGTATCCAGAACTGAGACCTGACCATACTATTAATTAATTAGGGGAAAGGTGACCAAAAGAACATGCAAGAGACTTTCCAGACTGCCTGAGTCTTTCAAGCATTTTCTCATCAAAGCCCTGAAATTCTTCAGAGTGGGTTAGAATAAGAAAAAAGCCTGCTACTCACTCTCCAGCTACACTTAGGGAAGGCAAACCCATCCTCACCTGAGCAGGAAAAACAGACGATCATCAAGAATCTCAGCAGAGAATAGCAAAGACAAGATACTGCCTCCCAAAGACCTTCAGCAAATCCCACCAATTCTAGTCCTCAGAGCAAAGACTAACTCCTGCAGGGTGGGGGTGGGGGCACCACTCCTTCTTCTGTTCCCTACTGACACTCAGAGCAGGCTGAGGAAAGTACCTGCCACTACAGGGAGTAGGTGTCAAGGTCCTTGCCATTTCAAGAGGTCTCACAGGACAGGTGTGGTTATATCCCACCTCTTCCGCTCTAAGCATTTGGTTTCTACCTTATTATCAAAGCACTTATCAAGTTGTATGACTATTGTTTGTACAAGTGTTTACATCACCTTTAGATTGTGAGGAAATGTGTTTAATTCTTTTGGGAGAACACCAAGAATAGTACCTGAAAGATGTTCAATAAGTGATTGGAATGGGTCTTTGGTCCTCTATCCTCATGTTCACATTCTCCTTAAATTAAAATGAAGATGACAACACAGTCGACAGGTGTGCCCTCCAACAACAAAACTGGCACTTTTTCACACTCATGATATTACTTTTTCACATAAGTCAATTGTTTTCTCTCTTTTTTTTTTAATTATTATAATTTTTTTCACTAAATAGCAGGCTTCAAGAGGCCAAAGAAAAAATTCTCTCTTCTAAACATAATGCTTGATGATTTCATAGATTCTCAATAAATGGTTGTTGATTAATGGGCATTCTACAAAGGCCAGCTAGATATTGATGATTCTCCTATTTTTCTTTCCATCACTCATTATCCTTTTCTTAGCAGAAAAAAAAAAAATACTGGTAGGAAACAATTAGTCCATTTTTTTTCTTTTGTGAATAAGAATTTTATCTAAAAAGTTCCATCACATCCTTATACCACTGCAGGCATGGGGACTACAAAGATCCAAAGCCTTCAGAATGAGGAAAGCTTTTGAAGGCTTGTCAGCTGTCTTCTTGGCTCATAGCTGGGGAAAATTTGTGTGGAAGGAACTCCTCTTCTTAGGAGGAATCCACTTCTACTTCACTATCAATGGAGAACCAACAACATAGTTTAAGGCCTCTTTCACTTGGTCTCCACTCTCTAGGGCATATTGATTTGCTGCTTAACCAGCAGCCACTCCATACTTCTCCCATCTTAGCGGGACACACTCCTATCCCATCCCGCTTAGGGAGACTATGCTTCCTGGATGAAATCCATCCCTCCCTGCACACACATAAACCAAACTACAGGGACACTTACTCAGACACAGAGTGTGGGGACAAGGACAAATATCACTGTCCTGTACAAAAAAAAAAAAGCTACCATTTTGTCAGTAGCAGTCTTTAGGGCCCAGAAATTACAAATCTGTAATGGGTGTAAGTCTTTTAGAAGATTTAACTGAAAGAAATTTTAATAGCCATTTTAGAAATGAGAGCATTGTGGTGATTTTAAAGAAGCTGAAATAATTGACCAAACAAAACAAAACAACCTACATATTCTCTTCCCTTATTGCTGCTGTCTGATTTGCTGCATGGTTTCAAATATGTGAACAAGTTCTCTGTGCTTTACTTTTCTTATCCATGAAGCTGGATGAAAATCACTAAATTTCATTAACTGGCAATAATTCTAATACAACTAAGTTAAATATTTCTACATTTTATGATCCTTAAAATTCCAAAGGTTGCTAGTACAGTGAAAATAATACATGAGCATTCTACTCATGGAAAGAAACCATCAAAGATGTATATTCAGGATTGATGTCTACTTCGATATCTACTCTAGGGTGCTGGAAATAAGTAACTTGTGGTCCCTGACAGGCTAGTGCCTCATCATACTCCTATTTCTAATCTTCCAAAACTCTCCAGCTAAAAGCCACTTTCAACCCAGGATTTCCTGGGTACTGCTAACAGCTACATCAAAGCCTTCAGTTCAAAGGTCACATCTTCTCTCCCACTCCCCTAACATCTCTGGTTGGCCTGCCCTCCCAGAATGGAATGCCCTCTTTATCTCTAAGAAGAACATGCTGCTATGAGAAGGAGTCTGGGGAGGGAGGTTATTGGTTGCAATTGTTTGAAAGATTCTAATAATTGCAGCTAGGGATCCATCCTCTCGTGTCACAGAAGTTGGAAAATGGGTCAGACATAATGCATTTGGTTAAGTATCTAAACTGAAAAGGTGCTATTTTATTTTAAATGGCATAGTCTTTACAAAGGCTGAGGTTACTAGTGCAATGCTCTCTCATTTTAAAACGTATCAGGGACATGCCCTCTGAGGGTCAGGCTTTCATTTGCTGATGTTAATTCTCAGCTGCCTGCTCCTCGTCCTTCATTGTACCCTGTGTCTTAGCTGGGCACGCTCCTGATTCCCTGCTGCTATATCCAGACGGTCCATGTAAATAGTGTTTATGTTAAGGAAGTCATGTTCAGTGTGACTGGAGCACACAGAAACTGATGTTGTTGTCACTTTAGATTAAGCTCTTATTTTAGTAAAGGAGGCAATTGGAGCAGGCAGCTGAGTGGCCGAATGAAATATTCAGCTCATTTCATTTAGAGCTGCCCAGTTTCCATTGTTCATGCTGGCAAGGCTGGTTAACCCTATCAGTGCTGGCCCAGCAGCCGCTCCCACTGACTCATGCACTGGCTCTGTGCACAGGCTTCCTTCAGCTGACCCTGTTCTCACCATCCATCCACACACCTAGAGGTAATCAGGTGAATCATGAAGGAATAGTTTCCCCTAGATGTGTCTTTGTTATCTCCTGTCCATTTGTGTGATCAAAATGATCGCTTTCCAAGGGATCGTCTGCATGTGTGTGGAGTATGCCTGGTCTCCAGGTACAACCTGCAGATGGTGAGCACAGAGATGCTGAAGACACAGTACTTTTGAGATGACTACTAAAATGTTAAAGTGTAAACTGTGTCTATGGTGGGTTTGATTCTCTGAGATGTTTTGAGTATGGCTCTGGAACCAGGAGTTGCTTAAAACATGGGTTAAGGACCATCAACCTATAATAAATGCACTGAAGAAAACTAGTTATATAAATTTCCATTGGAAACTCACTACTTGGAAAGACTCAGGTGTATAGAGAGCTGAAACAGTTCCTTGCCACCTTCCCAAAGGTATCACTAATTATGGCCTGATCACTTTTCAGAAATTGAAGCATCCATTTAAAAAACTCCTACCAGTTTTATCATGGTTCAATATCATCAAAACATCTCTGACTTCTAAGGCTTATTTGCTTTTCATTCCTTCCATTTTTTCTATTTTTTTCCTTCCCTCTTTCCCTTTCTTCCTTTTCTCTTTCCTTCTTTCCTTCCTTCCTTCTTTCCATCTTCTTTGACAAGTCAAATCAGATAAGACAATAAAGGGAAATGATTAAGTATTATTTCCATATATCAAACCCCTGATTAAATGAAAGACTTTCATGGTGTTTTATCCATAAGAAAATGCTTTATGGCAGGAATGATTTTTATCACCTCAAGATCCTGAAAAGGTAGAAATTATTCTTAGGTACAATTTACAGACATTATTTAATGTCTACATAAAGTACCAATCATCACTGAACAAAACTATGTGTTATTACAAAGACAGACTCAACTCTAAACCTAACAAGTAATAAATACATCTTAGACTCTGTGGTAGGCTAAAAGTGACCTTTACCTTCATGGTGTCCAAACATTTAATAAGTGTTAATTCTGTGGATCCAGGTTTTATGGAGACCCAAAGCTCATGCAATTTTAAAAAGAATGCAAATTAAAACATAAAGTGGATATTTGTCATAAAAAAAACCAAATGAACTTAAAAATTCTGATATATACAACAAACATCACCATATTTAGAAAAAAACACAAAACCCACAATATTCACATTGATTAACTCCCTAACCAGGCCTCCTACAATGCCCCTTCCCCTAAAGTTGTTGACTGCATACTGACTGCCTCTTCCAAATATCATATTTTATAGAAATAATAAGGAAAGTTTTCATCCTTTTATGCAATATGTTTATTCAAATTTGGTTTTTAACTATTCATAATTGAAATTCAGATAACACACAAGTACATAGCGAATGTTTATATTAATGCTATGGATTTGTACCCCAAATTTTTGAAAAATTCTATTTGTGTAATATCCATTAAGGAAGAAAAACATACATGATTCATTAATAACAGTATAAAAAACATTAGTCATCAAATTCCTGACAGGGGAGATACTTGTATGTTGACTATGCACTAACAAAACCCAAATTCTCTAATAAAAGGAAAGATTTTTACACTGAGTAGCTTCTGCCTCTGTATAATTTTTTTTTCGAATTATTTCTAAGAGTTTAATTAAGGTGTTAGTTACAAATAGTAAATTGTATACCTGTAAAGTTATAATTTGATAATATAGATGTATATTTTGTTTTTTCTTTTTAGTTATATATGACAGTAGAGTATATTTTGACATATTATACATACATGGAGTACAACTTCCCGTTCTTCTGGTTGTACATGATGTGGAATTACATTGGCCATGTATTCATACATGAACATAGAAAAGTAATGTCTGATTCGTTCTACTATCTTTCCTATTCCAATTTCCCCTCCCTTTCCTTCATTCCCCTTTGTCTACTCCAAAGTACTTCTATTCTTCCTTACCCCTGCCCCTTATTGTGAGTTAGCATGCACATATCAGAGATAACATTGGGCTTTTGCTTTTTTTGAATTGGCTTATTTCACTTAGCATGATATTCTCCAGTTCCATCCATTTACCAGCAAATGCCATAATTTCATTTCTTTTTATTCCATTGTGTACATATACAACATTTTCTTTATCCATTCATCTGCTGAAGGGCAGATTCCATAGTTTAGCTATTGTGAATAATGGTTCTGTATATTTCAAACCTAGTTTCTCTCCCACCACATGCACCCATGAGCTGCCAGTGCTGTAAGACATGTTCATAGGGCAATATGACCTCTGGTCCTACTTCTAAGTTTTGTGGAGGCAGACAGATATCAACAGCATCATTATACATAGAAGTTTTTATAAACAATGTAAATATACATCACTTCATTTAAAATCACTGTATCCCCAGTTTGGTGGCTGCTCCACCAAAAGATAGCCATGGCCTTTCCAGTGTCATTCCCACTCAGGAGAGCAACAGAAAGGAGACTGAAGTAGAGGCAGCAATCTCAAATGGCTATATTAAAATAGCTTATTTTTCAAATTTTACAAAAATCATGTAAACATCTGAACACACTGCCTGGTACTTTACCCCAGACCTGGGAAAGGACCCATAGGATCAAGGGCCCAGATATTCAGCTTCATCTGTAATGAAAAAATAAGTTGAGCAAATTTTTCTAGTAGTGTCAGATGCTTTTCAATAATTGTGATTAAAAACATCAACTAATGGAGTGCTGTTCCAAGCCTGCAATAGTTAGATCTGGAATGTCCTCCAAAAGTCCATTTGTCAAGGCTTATTTTCTAGGTTGGCACAATTGGGAGGTGGTAAAAACTTTAGGAGATGGGACCCAGTGGGAAGCTTTAGGTCATTGGGGGCATGCCCTTGATGGGGTCTGTGAGATTCTGATCTTTTCCTCTTTTTCCTTTTTCACTTTCTGGTTATGAGGTGAGCAGCTTTGCTCTGCCATGTGCTCCAGCCATGATGTGCTGCCTTGCTACAGGCCCGAAGCAACAGAGTCAACTAATCACAGACTGAAACCTCCAAATGTGAGAGCCCAAATAAATCTTTTTTTTCTTTATAAGTTGATTATCTCCAGGTAGTTATTATGTAATGGAAAGCTGACTAACACAAAGACAGAGTCCCACTGGCAATTAAGAGTAGTTGGAGAATTCAATGTAAAATGTAAAAGAACAACATTTGGATTAAACTTTGTTCCTGAAATTATAAAACTGTTAGTACAAAGTTTCTAAAAACACAAAGATCTTCCACATCTGAAGTACAGATGAAATGTGAAATTAAACAAATTTTAAAATAGTCATATATGTAAGCAGCTAAAATAATAAAATAATGGTTGAGAAAAACACAACATGATTGTGATTATTTTAGATTGGCCACTGTCAGGAAGACTATAGAGCCATAAATTTGGAACATTATTTTCCAAAGGGTCTATGGAAATAAATAAGGAAATAACTCCAAAATTAATTGTGATGTATTTTTTTTCTGAGCAACATACAAATGGCAATCTAATAGCACATTATCTCTAAAAAATACATGTAGCATACATTGTTTATATAGATACAACATGACATTTTCCATTAAACAAAATATTAACTCATAATTTTCTATACACTACTTTTATAGGGAAAGTTTGCTAAATTATGTAAAATAAGGTTTTCACTTTGTGTTTTTTTCTAATTTGATCATGCAATAGAAAAATATCATTCTTCGTACTCATACCAATTAAAAAGATAAAATATGAATTTTCAATCCAATCTTTAATCTTATGTCCAATTCATAATTGAGCATACTCATGAAAGAAGCTAAACTTCTTGAAGATTTGATATTCCCAACAATTCATTAAGAGTTTCATTGAAAAATGGTCTTAGATTTAGGAATCAAATTTTACATGAAACTTAAAGGTAAATGGTCAAATCTCTGAACTGGGTGAGATAACTTATTAAAGATTTTCCTATTTTTTCATTTTATTTCCTATCATCTTTCTTCCTCCCTTTCTTTCTTGAAACTATAGGAATTGAGCTTTCTTCCTCCCTTTCTTTCTTGAAACTATAGGAATTGTGTGGCCTTGGCATGAAAACCATTAATAAGTAGTACATGAATTATAAAAAAAATATGGGCCGGGCGCAGTGGCGCACGCCTGTAATCCCAGCACTTTGGGAGGCTGAGGCAGGAAGATTGCGAGTTCAAAGCCAGCCTCAGCAATGGCGAGGCACTTAGCAACTCAGTGAGACCCTGTCTCTAAATAAAATACAAAAAAGGTCTGGGGATGTGACCCAGTGGTTGAGTGCCCCTGAGTTCAATCCCTGGTACCCAAAAAAAAAAAAAAAAAAAAAAAAAAAAGAAAAAGAAAAATATGACACATCAAAATTCTTAAGACTTTCAGAAAAGTTACTAACAGCAAAGCAAAGATTAAGTAAAAGCACAAAATTCCCCCAAAGTTAGCAGAAACTAATGGAAAAAACCAATTCATAGTCAACTTAAAGTGGGAACATTCAAAATCATTCCAGTACATATACCAACAGACCAAAATTGGACCAACAAAGTTGGTTTTCTGTTTCACTTCATTTCCTGAGTCCCTATCTAAATAGAAAAAATGCTTCAAGGTAATAGTGTTCCCAGATAGATACTAAATTCTACTAGCAATGAAGAAGCAACCTCCCCTATTCCCCACACATTGCACATGCATTGCACATGCTTCTACAACTTGGTTCATATACAGTTTGCAATAGATCTAAAACTTACTACCAAATAAAGTATTTTCACAAAGCTACTAAAGTTTGGATTGTAAGTGTCCCCAACTACCATGTGGAAGAAGCTTGGTTCCCACTGTGACTCTATTAGAAGATAGTATTTAGGTCTCTGGGAACAAGTCCTTAAAAGGAATGGTGGGACATCAGACCCCTCCTCTCTTTGACTTCCTGATCATGAAGTGAGCAATTTTGTTCTGCCAAGTACTCTCACCATGATGTGCTGCTCCCCAATCAGATCTAAAAACAACAGACCCACCTAATCATGGATGAGAACTTCTAAAACTGAGAACCAAAATAAGTTTTTTTCTCTTCATAAGTTAATTGTGTCTCAGGTATTTAGCATAGTGTTGGAAAGCTTACAGATACAAAAGCCTAATAGGCAAATGACTTGTAAATGTCATTGCCTAAAACATAAGGTGGCATAGGATGGCCTAGAATCCAAATCCAGTTCATTCTCTTTAAAATAAGAATGGTTTCTAATAGATGAACATTTATAATCTGATGAGAGATTGAACCCCCAATTAAGTAAAATATACCCCTCCCCCAAAAGTCAACATTTCATTAAAATAGCATTCAACTTTTCTTGTTGGTAGACTTTTAGTAAAAAAATTAACTTGCTCAATTATTATAATATTTTGAACTATATCAATAAAAATTGATGGAAATTGTTTTTTATTCTTAAAGTACACAATATCTTCAATTTTTCCCCTAACCTACAAATCTGAAATACCTACTCTAGCCCTTTTCAGAAAATGTTTGCAATACTGGGTCTAAAACAATCTCATTTTCAATAATTGTTTAGTTCCACCCATTTCTAGCCTTTATAATATATGTATATAGTATGTAGGCATTTAGAGTATATAAGTCTCACATGGAAGACTTACTACTTACTGCCTAATGCTTCCTAAACCACTTCCAGGAAAAGACCACAGTATTTACATTCAGAAAAAAAGATTCTTGCAGAGAACTCACAATAATGGATGGTCTTTATCTCACTTCAGAGTAAAATGAAAAGGAGGTACCACTTTTACCCAATCATTTAGTTTGAAAAAATTAAAATTATAGTGCTCAGTGCTAGTTGGAATATGGACAAGAAAAGTTATTTCTACATTAACTGCAGCAATTTTAAATGGCACAATTTTTCTGAAAAGTAATTTGATAATAGATAACAAAATGCATTAAAATATTTACACATTTTGACATAGTAAATCCACTTCTGTAAATAGAAAAACATAAGAAAAAGATGTTCAATAAAATGTAATTTACAATGGTGACCTGCCCTACCTTTTCCCCCCATCTTTTTCTTATTAATGGACCTATTATTCACCAAGTTATAGATGTGAGATATCTTGGCACTATCCTTTCCCTCACACCAGCCTAGCCAATAATTCCTCCCAATTAATCTTCCTACCTTTTTCTTTTTTCATCTCCACAGCTATAACTCTCTTTTAAGAAATTGTCATCATTACAATATCAGCTTAGGGCTGGATTTGCATTTGTGAGGCTTGACGCTTATACAATTTTGGAGCCAAGAAACAATAATGCAAAATAGTCAATACAAAATTTGTCAGGGGGACTCCAATGTCACTCATTAATGAAAGATAATAGAAGGAAGAGGCAGTATGAAAAGAGAAACTTTTGAAACTGAGTGAGGTTCAAAACTTGGGTCTTTGCAAATTTATAAAAACATACGATCATGAGAGCATATTTTAGGGTCCCTACCAAAATATTGCTAGGGGCCCACGCAAGCTTCATTTATTTAAGTATTATAACAGATTTTTGGTATATCTGGCTCCTTACCAATCTCTTAGTTCCTGAAGTTTGTAACTTCTAAGTTCTCCATCTAATCATATTGCTGCAGATTAATTTTTCTAAAATGAAATTCTAAACATATTCCTTCCCTACTTGAAAACCTTTCTTGCCAATAGGATAATTGGCACAAATCCTCCCATGATATCACCCCCACCTACTTCTCCAATCTCATTTTCTGTTGTTCCAGACATGCTGCTTTATTTACAGTTCCTTGTAATGTTATTTCCATCTTCCCATACCTTAGCAGATGTCCTTCTCTCCAAGTGAAATATATTTTCTTCTCTTTTCTGGCTAACAGATTTCTACTGGAGTTCCTATCCCCACTTACCTTTTAAAGCATTCCCAGACCTGACAATAGTTAAGAGTAACCTCTTTGCCCACCCACCCATAGTACTGCATTTATCACTTAGTATAAGAACTGATTCACTGTTCCTCCGATAAATTAAAAGCTTCTTAAGGGCAGAAACTTTGTCCTAGCCATCTCTACTTCCTAAGTGATACCTGGAGTAAGTGCTCAGTAATTCTCAGTTGTATGGATGAATGAAAAAGCACGAGAAGCAAATGCAGTCACACTGCTTAATGATAGGAATGTGTTCTGATAAATGCATCATTAGATGATTTTGACCATGTGTGAACTTCATAGAGTATGCTTACACAAACCTAGATGGTATAAGTCAATCACTCAATAAGGTCTCTTAGTGCAAAAGTATGGTAAACATACACCTATGAGACTGTAACCCATAGAACACGGCATACTGGTTTTTATTTTAAGTAGAAGAGTACACTCTAAAATAATGATTAAAAGCATAGTACAATAAATGTATAAACTAGTAACATAGTCTCTTATTATCAATTATGACATGTACTTTTACAGTTAATAGTGCAGTGGGTTTGTTTACATAAACATCACCTCCACCTTGGAAGTAATGCATTGTGCTTTGACATTAGGATGACTACCTACAATCTCATTAGGTGGCAAAAATTTTTCTGCTACTTTATAATATTATAGGACTACTGGCATATGTGCAGTATTTTGTTGACCAAATGTCCTTATACAGCACATGAGTGTATACAAAAAAAAGCTAATTCTGATGTTTTGGTTTACTAGTATTATTAGCTATTTTTAGACCCTTATTTAAAAATATTCATGACTATATTTATTTTATAATTGGAAATTTAATTTATAATAAAACATTTTTTAAGACTGACTCAAATTTTCACTAGATCTTCTAACCAATTCTCTTAAAACCAGCACACCTGTGCCAGATTTATTTACATGTCCAACAGCCTCCCTTTGCTTGAAATCATGTTTAGATCCCTGTACACAATTAGCTAAATATCCTTAGTGCTGCTTCACTAAAATACACACATTTCTCAGTAAGTGAGCATCCCATTAGAGTTTTGGCAAGAAAAATCTTATAATGGACATTTCTGTAGGCATATACTTCAAGCTCTAACTGAAAGGAATAATAAAAAATTTTTACCATCTGGAATAAAACAGTGACAAATATTACAAGTCTCAAATTATGTTCATATGCATAAAGCCATGTTTCCGAATCACCATTGTAATTCCTATCTCCCCACCTAGGATGCACTAAGAGTTGTTTTTAAAAGGAAAATATTCACAACAATCTGATAATTCTCCTAAATATAATCCTCACTCAAGTTGAACATATTTTACCCTTTTCTAGTGAGGCTATCATTATCATTATACAGCAAATGCCTGCAGGAACTTTATTGCAAACTGTTTATTCCTTTTCTTTTGCATGAGTTAGATATGTTGTTTTATTACACATTGTTTAAATATTCCCTATGTGAAAGAGACCACACACACAGCATATTTAGATATGAATATAGGTCAAGAGTACCAAATATGCAAACCACACACAGGTCAAAGGAATAACACCACTACATTCAAGCTGTACCACTGTAGAAGCTGATCCACTGGGATCCTGCATGACCTGTATCTTGAGTTCAAGCATAAATTCATTCATTCTCTAGCCACTGGTATGATGGTATTATTAGTTTGGACCTCTCCATAGACATGAAGGGCTTTTTTTTTTTTTTTTTTTTTTTTTTTTTAGATATGAGGCTGCCCATCACATGACCTAACTGAGAGTTCCTTTCCAGCCTGTGTGGCTGTTTATGGGACAGACAACATCTTCCTTGATGCACAAGTCTACCTGCCTATACAGTTGCCTAAGGTGAAATTTAGTACAGTGAATATAATGCAAGTTTTAAAGTCACAGAGTTATGGCACAGAATCTCTGCACTGATACTTCAAAGTCTATGCAGTCATGAAGTAATTGAGCCTCTTTGGGCCCCAGTATTATGAGTTGAATTGCCCCCCTCAACAACATCCAAAATTCAGAGGATGAAGATCTAATACCTCAGTACCTCAAAATGTGTCCTAATTTGGAAAGATGGCCATAGTAAATGTAATTAGTTAAAATAAGGTCATTAGTATGAACTCTAATCTATATAACTGATGTCCTTATAAAACAGGGAATTTGGACATAGTGGTAGACATGTTGCATTAGTCAGCTTTTTGTCACTATAACAAAATATCTGAGGCAATTAACTAATAAGGAGAAAAAGTTTAATTTGGCACATGGTTCTAGAGGTTCCAGTCCAGATCATTCAGTCACACTGTTTTGGGCATCTGTCAAGGGTAGAACATTGTGGCAAAAGCACACAGTGGAGCAAACTGCTCACATCATGAGTCAGGAAATAAAAAAGGACTGTCAGGGTGCCACAATCCCATTTGGAGACATGCCCTTAGAGACCTAAAGACTTCCCACAAGTCCCCACCTCTCAAAGATTCTATCACCTCCCAATGGTGTCACCTAGAGATCCAGCCTTTAACACATGGACCTTTGGGGCAACATTAATTCAAATCATAGCCCATACCTAAGGAGAAAATGATGTCAAGAGACATAGGGAGGGGCAAGAGTTGTGGCTAAGTGGTAAAGCGCTTGCCTGGCTCATGTGAGGCACCTGTCATTATAACAAAATATCTGAGGCAGTTAACTAATAAGGAGAAAAAGTTTATTGTTTTCAATCCTCAGCACCACATAAAAATGAATAAATAAAATAATCATGTCCATGTACAAAATTTTTTTTTTAAAAGAGAGACATAGGGAGAAAATGATCATCTACAAGCCAAAGAAAGGGGGTTGATACAGATCCTTCCCTCAAAGACCTTAGAAGGACCCAAACTTGTAGGTATCCTGATTTCAGAGTTCTATCCTCTGTAATTGTGAGACAATAAATTCCTGTTTCAGTCACCCCATTTGTGGGCTAATATATCTGGTCTCCTCAAATGCTAAATTCTTAATATAAAATGTGCAGTGCTATTAAAAAGATTAAAAAGTCTCATGGTAGGTGCTCGAAGAGAATAGGAAATATTTTATCATCACAAGAAACATAATATTGGAAGTATGTGCCACATTTCCTTAGGTCTTGCTTCTTTCCCCATCAGTCAGCCAAGTAGTTAAAGTCTGTCCTCACAGCAATAGAACAGTACTGGAAGAGAAGGAAGCAAGGGGGGAAAGGGGAGGGTCGATTATTGTGCTTTGAGTTTCCAAGCCTAATGCCCTCTGGGAATTTGGGATGATTTCCATATACAGAAAACTGGCTTAGAAAAAATCCCCCTATGTGTGTAAGGTAGGAGCAGATATAGACCCTCTATGTAGAAAATTAGGTTAGTCAAGACATTATAGACATTAGTGGGATCCAGGATCAGCATGGGGGATGGGGTGGTCACAACCTAATGCCTGTCACTCTCCACTCCTCTGCCCCAACCTATGATGGGTAGAATGACACATAGGTTGGAAAATTCGACAGAGGCACCTTCATCAAACAGATATGAATTCCAAAGTAAAGAACAAAACACCCATTTTAAAAGAAATTGAGAATCAGTTGAATGGCTCTAAAACTTAACATCATGATGTCAAGGATAAAAAGAGATGAGGAGAAGAGAAGCTTTCCAGAGAGGATTTTTTTTTTTTTTTTTTTTTTTTTTTTTTTTTTTTTTGGTACTGGGGATTGACTTCAGAGGCACTCGACCACTCGACCACTGGGCCACATCCCCAGCCCTTTTCTGTATTTTATTAGAGACAGGGTCTCACTGAGTTGCTAAGTGCCTCGCCATTGCTGAGGCTGGCTTTGAACTCATGATCCTCCTGCCTCAGCCTCCCAAGTGCTAGGATTACAGGTGTGCGCCATAGCGCCCGGCTCCAGAAGAGTTCTTGAACACAGCTGATGCTCTCTGGCAGGGTTCACCTTGTGTCAGGCAAGAGAGATGGAAGGGGATACTTTTTCCATAAGTCTTTAGAGAGGTTTCAGAGCTACAATTTGGAAGGTCTAGATGTATTCTCTAGAGTTTGGGAGACCCAGTGGTCTTCAGCCTAGATTCCACCTTAGAATATGGAGGACAAGAGGTTGGACAAGGAGCAGCTCTGGAATCTGAGAAGTACCTGCACCCCTTCCTTCCTGTGGAGTTCGTAAGATGCATGTTTTCACAGAGCACGTGGGGGCCATGTGAGAGGAGCCGGAATGTCCAAGAAGACCACCTGGAAGCATCTAAAAGACAACAGTGAAGTCCCTGAGGAATGGACTATCTGAACACCCATAGCTGAGTATGGAACCAACAGCTGAAGGAGAAGCCCTGCCCAAGTAAGGAGAGCTGAAGACAGATGGCCCCAATAGGGGAGCACCAAAGTCCCCCATAAGGGGCCAAGTAGGAGTCAGATTTAAATATCTGCCAAGCCCAGAAAGCAAAGAGCCAGCTACACATAGCACTGATGCAAGTAAGATCCCTGAGCTGCTTTTCCCTCTTCCCCATGTTGCAACTCCAAGGTTTCAGCAACAGCAGCTAGAAAGTGAGGGAGTCAGTGAAAGATAAAGAAAATGACATACCCTCTCCCACTGCAAAAGCCCAACCTAAAAATGGGGCTCAGACTGGGGAGGCAAGACAATTTGATGTTAAATTGGAAGCTATGTCTATGGTCTGATATTGGACGCTCTAGTTTGTAACTGGAGATTCTTTTTGTGACAGATGCCCAGAGGATTGTCTTTTAGGCTAAGAGTGGACCTTAAGTACAGACCCTGCCTGAGACCTAAGTTTCACCCAAAGGCAAGGAGATATCTGCCATTCTTCAACATATTAAACAACAAAAAAGCCAGAGATTAAAAAATATGTTGTGTTCGATTTCCAAGTTGTACTTGTTTAAAGTAGTGTTCCAAAGAGAAACGAAGTCCAAATATATCAAGAAAGAGGGGAATAAAAACAGAGGAGAAAAGCCTCCTTTCCTGTGTGAAGAAGGCTGGACCTTAGAAATAGCTGGGTGGCATATTCAGGCAGATGGACCTGAGCAGATTTTTTTAAAGCCCCTGTGTCACAGCTTACAGCACAGGAGCCATAAACAAGAACCATGTGTTTCAAAGTGACAAAGCAAGGACAAAGAGCTTTATAACATCCCAGAGAGTTTCTTTTGACTCAACAGGAACAACAACATGCCCTCTTGGTGCCCAGGGGATCCTGCTAGAAGCTAAAAGAGGGAGAAGAGAAGATCCTTGAAGATAGATCAAGGTGTGCCTCAGCAGTGATCCACAGCTACTCACAAGGGATGGGAAGATGGACACAACTAATGGAAATGACAGCTGAGAAGCTGGGATTTGCTCAAGGATTCAGCATCTCATAAACTCATCTAGAACTTACATACAGCATCATATTTTAACACAGGGTTAAACAGAGTATCCAAATGAAATTCCAGTTCATCTATAGAAGAATAAGTTACATTTCTTGGACACATAAACAAGAAACCTACCTGCCACATGCGGGGAGGCTTGTCCACGACTCCTAAGGGTCCTCTTGATGTGTATCTTTGTACCACAAACTGGTTAAAAGGCCTAGAAGAGAATTAGAGGGAAGTCATTTAGAGGCATATTCATAGTATGCAAAGGTGAGCTTAAGTCTTTGATATCTTATCTGTTTGGGGAAATGCCAGAGGGTGGCAATAAATTGAGTACAACAAAATACAGTCCAGTGATATCTTCAAACCCTTTAAAAATCGTCAGATCATCTAAACAGATACATAGTGACTAGCAGAAGGAAAGAAAATAGAGTGAATTAGATTGTTTAGTTTAATTTTTAAATAAAAAACTCCAAATCACAGAAAAACTTATTGAAGCAACAAAGTATAACGGGGAATTATAAAGTTCCTATCCAAGATACAGAATATTTAAAGCATCAAACTTATTTCTGATGAGAGAAGGAAAAAAAGTCAAGGAAGGGAATACATTATGACTGGGGAGGTTTTTTCAAGAAAAACTTCTTTAATAAGATGACATTTGAGCAGAGACCTGAATGAAATGAATGACCAAGCCAGAGAGAGGCCCTTTCCAGGCAAAGGGAAGAGCAGGTGCAATGGTCCTATGCTGAGAGCTTGTTAAGCATGTCTAAGAAAAGCAAGAAGGCCTCTGGCTACACCATGTGTCAGGACAGGAGTAAGGCTGAAAGGATGTAGATCATCATCTCTAATGGTGAATCTTGTCTTCTTATTTTCAATTTTGTCAGTTTTTGCTTCATAGATTATGCAGCTAAGTTATTTAGTACACACACATTTTCAGGATTTCTACTTTTTGGTGGTATAACTCTTAGGTACTATATCCTCTTTCCCAGGCAATTTCATTTGCTTTCAAGTTGACTATTACTGATATTAAGATAGCAACTCCTACTTTCTCTTTATAATGTTTTCATATACCTCCTTTTCCATCCTTTTACTTTCAAACTACCCACATTACTACATTGAATAGAGTTTCACATAAGCAACACAGTTGACTCCTGTTTTGTAATACACTCTTGCAATGTCTTTTAATTGTTATATATGGACCACTTAAATTTAACATATTCATTGATATATTCAGACTGAAATCTGCAATTTTATGCTTTGTTTTCTGCCCTCCCCCCCCATTTTCTACTTCTACTTTCTTTTTCTTGCATTTAACATTTTTTATAACTTAGTTTCACCTTACCTATAGTATTTTGAGTATCTCTTTGTGTAGTCATTTCAGTGGTTACTGTAAGTATGTGACATTACATGTGCACAACTTATAGTCTGCTACTGTGATTATCTTACCAGTATGTGAATAAAAGTATTGGATATTTCTGCAAATTGGTGAGACTAATCAATGAGGAGTTTAAAATATCAGAATAAACATAGCTATGTGAAATACTGTCTTGGATTTGCCCCATCTAGAACTACACACATATCCACACCCCCTAAAAATATGAAAGTGAGAACTGATTTGGGATTAAGTCAATGGGAATAAAAAATCTTGACTTTGTTTTGAAATACCAAGGCTACTGTTAGTTTGATTTATGCTATTTTGGAATAGACAACTCTTAAAGATAATGTCTAAGATAATGTTTTTCCAATTCATTAAAGTGAAAAGAAATATGAAGAGTTTTTGAAGTCCTAGACAAAATTTTCCATTAATTTTATTTATCATGGCATGGACTATCAACAATTCACAGCCTGTTAAAATTGCAAGTAGGCTTAACAATTACCTAGGCTAGTGTTCATCTTTCACAGAAAATAAATTTCAGGGAGATGAAGGTAACTTTCACAAGGTCACAGGTGAGTCAATGACAAAGCTGAGTTAGAACCAACGTCTGATGACACAGAACTGCATCACAAAAGATAAAAATATTAACTTTTTATCTAAAGTATGTCAACAGTCTGCTTGGAATTCAGTTATGCTTCATTTCCTTAAGGAAGGCAAAATAAGAACATGGCAGATGGAATATCATCACTCATCTACATTGGAATTTAACCAGGACACTGGGGTTTAAACTTACCCACTTGCCAAAAGTAGCAATAGATAACAAATAAATGGCCCAATCAATATTGCAGACCCTAGCCTGCAAGAGGTTTCCACGTGAAATTTTAAGTTAATGTGTCTGTTTCTACTGTGTATCAATGAGTTTTCTCCTCCACCTACCCAGGTTACCACAGAGTTGTAAATTTGATGGACATAGGCATTTACCCATATTATGCAGTTTTACTCACTTTAGGTGTTAAAAAATACTTGAGTGTGTACAAAAGAGACTGTCCTCATTCCCAAAATATTTTCTATATTCCCTGATTCATTTTACAAAGGATCAGACCTCTAGAGTATAGCTCAAAGTGACAGACTTTCCCTTTTAGTCATAAAATCTATGATCCAAACTGGAGGGAAAAATTCTTGCTCATCTCCCATTTATATTCACAGTCAGATACTATAATTAAATAATAGAGTTTCATTTACTTGGGCTCAAATCCATTAATTTTTTTCTTATTTTCACTCATCTCTTTTCTCTGAAACATATCCCAGAATTATTATTATCCTTGAGCACACAAATACATGGATCTGTGAATCTATAATGAGATCTTCCTATTTTTTATAATAGATTTTGATTTGATTAAATATCTAAATTGCTTTCACTTAAATGCTGTCTAAATACAAACAAATACCTGGATCCTACTGGGGAAAAAAATCAGCATTTAATAGTTGACCTCCTCGCCAAGTGCATGCATTGTGTTTACTCCAGGGGAGAGCTTGGTTCAGAAGCTAACTTAGGCTCCTTGACTCATTGCCAGCAGAGGCTGAAGGTGCTCATGTTCTGTGCCCAAGTGAGAGAGTCCAAGTGTCCTTGTATTTCAGCCCTACGTTCTCTCAGATGATAAAGCACCATTTCACCTCATGTACAGAGAAAGCCACATGTCTTCCCTCACCCAGTGGTGCCACATGTGCTGAGGGGCAGGAAAAAGGAACATAGATGCTAACCATTCCAAATAGGGAAGTCCCTGGATCCGAAAGAAAAACAAAGCTACTGCCATTGTGTCCAACTCTTGAACCAGACAGAACTCCAGAACTCCCATAATCCTAGTCCTTTTTTTTCTTTTCTTTTTTTTAAGAGATTTTAAAAAAATATATTTCTAGCTATAGGCGGACACAACACCTTTATTTATGTGGTGCTGAGGACCGAACCCAGGGCCTCACACATGCGAGACACGCGCTCCACTGCTGAGCCATAGCCCCAGCCTCCTTTTTTTTAAGAGAAGGGAGAAACTTTGTGGATTTTGTATTCCTGTGTCCAATGCTGGGCTGCCACCACAAGCCCATGAAACTTCTTTGCCTTTTTCTCTTTTTCAGAACTTCTATACCAGATCCCCAGCACAAGGCAGAGACTGCACAGGCATTTCTATAGCCAAGCTCCAATGCTCACTATGTTTCTGTTTGCTTCCAGGAGGCAGGGTAGGAAAGGGAAAGAGTGTAAAAGCCCCAAAGTGCCAGCTAAAACCAAACAGCTGATGAAAGCTTTAACACTTTTCACTAGTTTGCTGTGTAAATCCCCCTGCTAATTTAGACAGCCTCTGTGGTCTTTAACATTAAAAAGTAAAAGAGATGTGCCTCTCTGCTGAGATTCATGGACTATAGGTAAAGTCTGACTTTACCAGTTAGAAAAAATCCATAGATGAGCAGATCACAGTCCTCTAAAGACTATAAACAGTTAACATGACCACACCCCAGTACTCCACCTTTCATTGTTAATAGGCCACACTTTTATGTAAGAAGACTTGTTCCCCTTTCTAGCCACAGTACTACCACAGATGAAATGGAAATTAGAAGATAATTGGCACCTAGTTTGACAAAGATAACAGATATATATATATATATATATATATATATATATATATTTGGTTGTAGATGGACACAATACCTTTATTTTGTTTATTTAGTTTTATGTGGTACTGGGGATCAAACCCAGGGCCTCACACATGCTAGGCAAGTGCTCTACCACTGAGCTACAACCCCAGCCCCAACAGCACACATTTTAATGCTTTTTAAAACATGAAGACATTATTCCTGATTAGAAACAAAAATCCTGAGAATACACCAAATTCTATGTTCTACGAACAAAAATTAATCCTAAATTAACCCCTCATCTGACATACTAAAGACTGAATGAATTATGACATTAGGATCAACACATTAATCTGTGGGTTGAGCTGGTAAACTTGGTTTTATTTACAATGTCTTAGTCCAAACTTTACAAAGCAACAGCATTCAAGCTCCATCTATGGATAAAACAAAATTCCTGGCCCTAATATAAATGTCAAAGACAGTCTTAGCCCATCTTCAGGTATTAAGTCAAATTAAATACATATATTATTGAGCAATATCTGCAACATACTTTGTTAGATGATGTGTAGAAAACAAAGTCATTAAAACTTACTAATAAAGAGGCTGTGATCTAACTACTTCAAAGTTAGAAAAGTCATTAGGAGACAAAGATATAAAATGAGAGATGCATTCCAGAATGTTACAAATAGGGTATTACAACAAAACATAGGTTTGTGTATTGACATATAAAAAATTAAATATCACCAGAAATATGATAATGTCAAAAATTACATACAGAAAACTCATCTTGGACATCTAAAATTCCTGGGTCACATGGAGAGAAACTGAAAGACTTGGAGTTACCATGAGACAGTGGGTGGTCTCTTCTGGGCACTGAGAGGCTAGAAAGAACCTGAAGAACAGGGCTTGCAGGCAGGCCCAAGCAAGAGCAGGGCAGGCCCCAGATGTTTGGCAGAAGCCAGAGATAACAGGATTCACACACTTTCATCTCAGGAGCTCTAAGAACAAGGTCTTTGGAACCATAGCTCAGTTGGTACTTGCTTATTCTTCCCAGATGCTCAAGTGTCTTCCTACTGAGCAATTGTGTACTATCCCAGGAACATACCCATGAATCTCTACCTTATATCCAGTCACTTTCTCAAAGAATAGAGGGGGCTTTCAATGACCAATCCACTTATTCTGTGTTAATAAACAAAATAGCATCTGAAATGTCTTTGTGAGTACGATATCTTTGAATCCACAAGGAGATATGGAAATATTTAGATACAAAGACCTGGGTAAGGAAACATGGTGACTCAAAAACAGCCTTAGGAAAATAATCTCATCACTAAACCAACATGCACTCATCTCAGATAATGGTTCATTCCAGATTTTTACAAAAGGTGAGATAAAAAAAGGAAGGGAAGGCACTGAGGCTCTGAAGGAGGCTGCTACTGGAAAGACACCACAAGTCTGCATAAGAGAAGTTGTTTTTATTTTGAGCATTTGTACTCAAACTCACTTTAAAAGAAATACTAAAATACTGCAAAGTGGATATAAACATACACCCTGAAGTTGCTACCAGCATAAACTGAACTTCAGTTTTCCCAACTTTTCAGTTGGACTGAATCTTCCTATCTGAATGAACTTGAGTATGCTACTTCATCTCTAAGCCCAGGTTTTGTCTGAAAATTAGAAATAACGTAGGCTTTTAGACTTCATGGTATGGGTGAAGTTGGCCTTTATCTCTTCAGCTGCATTTTAGAGATGACTGCTCAGGTCTAAGCACTCAAGTGGCCACTTCTGGGAATCTACATGGCCACACGGGGCCTCCCCTCACCCAGCCACTGCTGGAACATATTCTCTCACCCCTCCTCTCTCTAAGGTTTCTGTGGACCACTCAAACCTAAAACTTTCCACTTGCAGAGGGATTCTTCCTGACAATAAAGCTAAGGGAAAGGAAAGCAAAGAGATGGGACAGAGAGAGAGACAGACTACTGGGGAGATTCTATGAACTTAAATACTTTTCTAGTATTATGATGATATTTCACAGCATGCTTTAACTATTTTGAGATTGCTTTTGTCTAACCTACTACATGGAGTTTCTGTATGTGAGAATAATTAAGATAATGGCTGTAAAGGATTTGTTACTGTGTTGGGCATACAGAGATTGCTTAACAAACGTGAGCTATTTTCATGTTTGGAATGAGAGACTCTTTATTACTTCCCTTTTCAAGATGATGACATGTAAAGTAGATAATTTCCATGACTTCTTAGGATATCAGAGGTCTCTACCTTGAAGAAGGTCATGATCAATAATAGAAGATGCTAATAACAGCTCAAAGACATAAAATAGAAAAATCCTCAAAAGGCAACAGATTATTTGACTGACAAATGAATAGAAAATAATACTTAGAGGTCTTCAGAGAAAAGAGAGAAGACCCTGAGGCTGAGCTGTTCACTTAAAAGCTCAGAGATAGTGTTTGAGTGGGGTTTGAAGGAATAGGAAATATCTGAGAAGGACAAACAATATATCAGTCATGGGTCTAGAAGAACATGGGCAGTGGAAGAAGAGCTCAGGACACCCTGTAACAGAGGGTAGGAGAAGCTAAGACAGCTAGAACAAAAGGCTCAGTAGAAGACATGGCTTAGGGGACATTTCAATAATATTTCACAAAGTTGGGTTTTGCTGAGTTTTTCCAGAGGTATAAAGGGGTGATACTAGGTTATTCATGTAATTCACACTCAGTAAAATTATTTTTAAAAAAATCAGAGGAATGATTTCAAAGATTTTTCAAATCAAATCACATAGTCTTGGATGCTTACTTATTTTATTGGTTCCCCCCCCCCTTTTTTCTTACTCCAATTGCAATTGATCATTATTTAATCACATGCTGCAGCCAAGCAAATGAACATACACACACAGATAAATGCAAAGGCACGGTATAATACACACCGTGATTTTCTCAATATCCCTTTCATTCCCTCCTCAGCTACACAGTTTGAGGTACTGACTCTAAACTCTGAGGTAGATCCTCCTAAGGTTAAGGCAACCATGGTAATACCATCCTCCAGGCCTGTGACTGCCCACTGAACTCAGGTCTAAGCCAATCCATAAAGAGCATTCCTTTGAAAACAGGAATGGGATATGACACGACGTGTGCCAATGAAACAGGAGCAAGATTTGCTTCTGGGAAAATGTTGCCTGTTGAAAGAGCCACTAGAAGAGTTGGTCTTTTTCTCATACTCTGTCAATCCTGGAACTGCAAATGCCATCTCTATCCAACTTTATATAATGCTGACATGAGTAGGAGGACAAAGCCCAGGGAACTGCAGAGATAAGGAACTAACAGCACTGGACAAAGGCAACCCATAACCTACCCCTCTCTAATGTCTATGTGAGATATTATCTTGCTTTATTCTTTTTTTAAAAAATATTTATTTATTTGTTCTTTTTAGTTGTACACAATGTATTTATTCTTCACGTGGTGCTGAGGATCGAACCCAGGCCGTACACGTGCTAGGCGAGCGCTCTACCGCTGAGCAACAATCCCAGCCCTTGCTTTATTCTTAAATCTAATTGGACTCTTCTTTTCAAAACACCCCTTAATTTTTTCTTAAAATTGCCTAATGAATCAATATACTTGTCATTTGCAATAATACATCTAATTTCATCATGGTTCTCTGATTAGCCTTACTTTCCAGAAGACTCCAAAAAGTGACAGGTTAACAGGTGGGATGAAGTATTTATGCGTATCTGAAAGCACTGATCTACATGATCAACTTCAGATAATTAAATGCCATCCTCTGAAAAAGTCGGAATTAGTAGTCAAAATCACTCAGCTCAGAAAGCCCAGGCATTCTTGTCAAATTAGAGCTGCCAAAATTATAGCACCACCATGGTTCTCATGAAAAGAAACAATGGATCCCACAACTTCAACATGCCTTCCCTCCCCAACCCCTAAGAGTAGGGGCATTTCACTCCCTGGTCACATGCTTTTTATTTTTCCTTATGGTACTGGGGATTGAACCCAGGATGATAGGCAAGCACTCTACCCCTGAGCTACATCCCCAGCCCTTTTTCATATTGAGACAATATCAGTAAGTTGCCCAGGCTAGCCTAAAATTTGCAATCTTCCTGCATCAGCCTCTCAAAGTAGCTGGGATTACAGGTGTATGCCACCACACCAGACCTCTCTGGTCACATTAGTGAAGAGAGTGTCTTATAGATTAGGACAAGCCTCCAAAGGGATTTCTGAACAAGGAAATGTTACAAATAATAAAACTTTCTACACTTTATCACTAAACATCCTTTGGGGCAGTCTTTAAGAGTGCAACTCACCATTTAACTCTGATTTGGGCCATATTCATTTTGTAAAATGAGGATAATTGTGCTGGTGTTAACTCCTTTATTTTTTTTCAAAAATAATTTGAAGTACTTAACTATAGAACATATACATGTATGTAAAAGTAATATAATATCATGATAACTGCTGAGGGGATCACCACAGCAAATAAACACAGTAAATGATCAAGCTGAGGCAATACATATCAAATTGAAATATTAGAAACACCAAACCAAAATGTCACACTAAAAATTACAAGGAGAACTCTATGGATAAGATGCTATAGAGATAGTGACTTGCAGAAGATTTGATCACCAGTAGCTCAAAGAAAGTCAAAGATAAATATAAGTTATGAAAGGAAGTTCTGTCATAGTATTAAGTGAAAGAAATACTAAGCTCTGAAACATTTTAAGTGTATACATTATGGTTGATAGAGGATGACAGCTTTCTGTGCTGTTAAGTGTGGTTTTCTGAAAACATTAGAAAAACTTTGACAGTCTTCACATATACCAGGACAATTTTAAATGCATTGATTTTGAAAAGGAATCTGACAGTCCAAAATTAATACTTGAGCACTGGGGTTAAAAAACCTTAATTATATAAGATATCTCTAGTTAGGCCTGTAAGTAAATATGAGCAAGCCAGTACCAATGAACATACCTACTGTGCAAAACACAGGGATTCGTGGAGAAATGAATGGGGTAGGTATGTACAAATGAGATTTTAAAAAAAAATCTTGATGTACCCAATAAAAAGGAAGCTATCAAAGACAACTACAGTTGTAACAAAGTATGCAGGAACCAACTTGAGGAGGTTTCCCTTGGCAAGCGATGAGATAATTTGAACTTCAAAGGATAAGAATTGCATCAAATATGCCTAAATTCCAAATTCACAATGATATTTAATGGCTATTATTAAGTTACCTTCTGGGTATGACTGAAAACCAATTCATTATCTTGAGAATGGAGTAAATAAAAAGGTATAATCAAATATTTATTTTGCCTTTTCTATATGAACTGTGCAACTTGGTACCCAAATAGCAGTTGGAAATAAGTTTGCATAAAATTACTACAGTTAATCAATGAAAAACAAGATGATATAAACAAGCTATATCCACATTACAATCCCAAATGCCTAATGGATCTGAGCATTGAGCATCAGCAGTTGTTAACATCAAAAAGAAATGATAACCAAACATGATGTTCCTCCTGATGAAAATCACAGCACCTCTTAAAATTCTGCAGAGGAATCAGACCTGTCTGATCAAGTCTCTGGAGCCAGTTGCCATTCTTCAGAAAATGCAAAAAATAGAGGAACATATTAAACTGTAACATGACTATGCAATCAACAAAACCCACAATGAGGGAAATTCTGACAAACTACCAAGATTCTTCAACATACAAATATGGTAAGCAAAAGAAAGAAACAGATAGAGATATATAGTTCTAAAGATACTTCAAGAACATTTAAGGAACTTTTAATAGGCAAAATTAATTATAGTGTCTACAGATAGATGCATAATTACATGATAAAACATGAAATGCAAGGAACTGATTTCTTTGAAAGTTCAGATGATTACTTCCAGAGAAACAGTTGTGGCTGTGAATAGGATGGAATAGATGGGGGAGATTCTGGAATTATTTGCAAACTCTTTTTGGACCTGGGTGGTGGTTACAAGATGGGTCCTTTAAAAAAAATAAAAAGGTATTGGACACAATACCTTTATTTTATTTATTTTTATGTAGTTCTGAGAATCAAACCCAGTGCCTCACACATGCTAGGCGAGCATTCCACCCCTGAGCTACAACCCCAGCCCCACAAGATGGTTCGTCTTAATGATAAATCACCAAGGTATGCATTTTTTGAGTCTTTAGTACTTTAATTTTAATTTGCAATATAAAAGAAAATTAAAAGTAAAAAAATATAAAATAGAATGGTATGCTATGCACCTGTGCATCAGTAATCCATTTGTTATTATCAATTAAAATAGTCTCTTGATTGTCAATTGTAACAGAAGCTGAACAAGTGATATCCCTAGTCAGTAGCTTCCATATATTAGGAACGAAGCTCTCACACTGTTTAAATGGAAAGAATTTTAGTGACATCCTTCCTTGGCTTGCCTGGTACAATTCCTGGTAGGTTTTACACTCTTTCTTGGGGACACAGTTCTGATGCTGTCCTATCTAAAGGTAAAATATTCCCATGTTTCAGGTCAAACACACTCCTGTGGTCTTCTAGTATGCTACCCAACACATGTAAATAAGATGTAATCTTGTAGTACTATTGCTAAACCCCTATGAGCTGTAAATATTCTGGTTTATTTAAAAAGATAACAGAACATTCATTGTATTAAAAGTGCGTTCCTTTTCTTTACAGAATCAATTGGTATGAATAGAAGATATGCTCATTCTAATGTTTCTTTCTTTCACAATTCAACAGTTTTCCAAACTGTGAAACTTTTGGCTATATTTAATGTCATCAGTCCTCATCAAACCTGGACAAAGGGCATTTTTCTACAATGACTGTCATTATTACAGGTTGGTCACAGCTGCAATTTAAAAGCTCACCATAATCCCATCTGTAAAGGTTGACTGCACAGTGACCTCCATCAAGGTAAAACCCGTTCCATAAAACCCAAGAATGGCAAGGTCTGTGAAGTCTAGACGAATGGGCGCATCAATGACAGGGGTGAGATGCTCATTGTTCTTAAGGAAAGCCATTCATCACACCTCTTACTGTAGCTTCACCCACATATCATGAGTGGTGTCTCACATTTCAAAGGCATTCTCAGTAAGTGGAATGAATCAATACTGGGTATGATCAACATTACTAATATTGATCAATATTGAGAGCTCCTTTACACTTATTGGTCCCAAGAAATTAGGAGGCAAGTATGAGAGGTTTTAGTGAAGTGGGCGCAGGGGCATTCACCACTTCTGGAATAAAGCACTTAGTTGCCAGTGCTCAACTCTGTAGCCTTCTCCTACAAGGCCACAGTAGCAGGCATCAAGATGGAGATGCCTAATATCAGAGTCTGACAGCAGAGCTGACCTGCAGGATCACCTAATCCCACAACAGATTTTCAGTGAAATCTTAGGGCTGTTTAAAACAGCATCACAACTTATATTCTAACTAACACTGTGATGGTGTTGCATGTTTCCAAAACTTCTTTCCACAGATATCTGATAAAAGTTACACCTTCTTGAGGCCAATGAAATTAGATGTATTATTAATATGTAAAAAATCAGAATTAATATTTCAGGATTGTAAATAGTTAGAAAATGTTATCTATATTTGAGAAATTATACTAATAACAAGAGAAACCCACAAATCCATTCTTATATAATAGAAATTTATTCTAAGATTTCTCTACCAAACAGAATGGCAGTATAGTAGCTGCTCCGTGCCTAGTTCCACCTTAAGAAGGACAGAAGGACACAAGGTAAAGAGCAGTTGCCATGACATTTATAAAGTCTCTCAAGCCTCAACTAATTCTGAAATAAACTGATAAGGCTTATATTTTCTTGACCTCTTAATCCTTGGAACCAAAAGTACCTGGTAAATGAAATTTGTCTTTTGTGATTTCCTCAAATTGACTTGGCTCTGATTAATCTAGAATATACTATCAAAAAGTATGGAAGCTATAAAATCTCTATTGTGAGATTTCAGTAAGGCTCAGTCTTCAACTGTTTTTGATGCTGTCTCTGTAGGAATACCAGAGAGCATTTAAGATGAAATTCCCTATCATTCCATATCTACACGGCATTTCATCTAGCAAGTGGTATGCAGAACTCAGCCCTCCCAGGAAACATGATTGCCTCTTACCCAGAGCCTCAACAGACAACAGCTTGAAATACCATTCCCTGCTCAACACACAGGTATTTACCTGGGTTGTGAACTAAATGGCAATTGTCCTTCATATTTCTCTTCATGTGATGGGTGCCACAGGAACAGAAACAGACATGATGGTGACAGCAACATATGGACTATTGACTTGAGTACAACTGAGGACTAATGAAATCACTTCCTCGCTCGCAAAGGTGTCCTAGGAGGTCTGATAGCCCAAAATGACCTGTTGGCTTCTGAGACACACGGTCGCCACCTGACACTACACAGCAATGATGGAGCTGTGTGGGACCTGGAGATAAGGACTGGAGCATGCCTCTTTGGCAGGAAAATTCACTCCGTTCCATTTTTTAAAAATGACAGTGGGCAATAATTGTATGATTTAATTAGTCCTTTGGGTTCTACATAAAGCAAAAATATATATAAAACCTCCAACCACCAATCTGCTGTGGCAGCTAAGAAATATTATAGCACAATTCCAGGGGCAAATAATAAAATGAGCATCTCCGAATTATTTAGGCAAGGATCTTCTGCTAAGGAGAATTGACAGCACAGCTCTAAGAATAGATAAAGGACTGCCTCAAGGATCTGTCTTGCTCCTTTACTTTTTTAAAACTAATACCTTCATTTGCATAGTAATAACCCAATTATTGTAAGATTAGGTGACGGGAATCTCATTATTGCTATTTCCACAAAACAGTCGATATTCTATTCAATATCTTTTAATGTTACACACCTTAAAACATAATTATTTCAATATACCCTCATTCATCTTTAATGTGATTTTCTTTTTTAAAAACCTTGCCATAATTGTTAGTTTTTATAGAGTATACTAGTGTTTAAACAAGCACTTTTCCCCTCAGGCTGCTGAGAACAAGCGAAAGCAACCAATAGCTTGAGGGCATTTCTGCCTCTCTCACCATCCCCCCAAAATAAGTCCACCAAAAGACCAAACTTCAAAGCAAGGCCTCTGAAAATCTGTTATAACAACCTCCACGCTCCTCCCAACACCACAGCGTCCCTCCTCCTCTTTCACTCCAAGCTCCACAAAAGATGCTTCCATAATGAATTTTGGTCTCAAGGCAACTTTGAAGGTGTTAGCAAATACATTCTGTTAGATTTCAAATTGTGTGCTCCCCAGTCTTCTCTTTGTGGGTTGTTGTTTTTTGGTCCTCCCCCACCCTCCACCCTGTGCCCAGACCACATTTTAGTACTTAAAAAAAAAAAAAAAAAAAAAAAAAAAAAAAAACTTCTGAGACAGCTGACATGCTGGGGAGACCATCTGCCTGCCATAGGTTTACCTGCCATGGGCTTTTACAGTTTCAATTACAAGATAATCAGTATGATAAGTGGCTGGTTACCAGATTAACGGTGGAAACAAAGCAAGGAAATAGCAGGGAGAGAACTGTCAACATTGAGAGACTAAGACTACAGAGCTGTACAGGTTATCTCTCCAAAATGATATCAAAATTAATGTAGGGTGAAGACAGCAGTTAGATTTTGTCAGAAGGAAATAACTTCAAATGGCTGTGGTCTAAAGTCTGGAGGTGACGCTGCTCCACTGTGACCCTACTGATCACTACTTTTTCAGGGTGTGGGGCCTTTTATGCTTCATGAATGAATACTCATTCATGAATGTAACCATCTGGAGAAGCACTAGGTTCCTTATCCCACACCAACTAAGTCTGCTCAGGATGTGAATTTCATCAGTCACCAACATGATTGACTGGCGTTTTCAAAATGCTCTGACCCACAGAATCTCAACAAGCATTCTGCTCTTAAGAGCCACCTAACCATAATCTCATACTGCACTGTCTGGCCACCAGACCACACTCTATTCTTTCTGCGCCTAGGCTTTGAATGAGATGGCAAGGCAATCCACATGTTAAATAAATTTTAGGGGATACTTACTCTGTGCTTTGTCATTTTTTACACAAGTGGGGAAACCACCATTCTTTAAAATGAGTTTAGGTGCTGTACCCAATTCTTCCCCCAACTCCGCCAGAAGAAAATGTAAAATAAAATTTCTGATTTAGTGAGCCTTTTACTGGAATAAAATTGTATGGTTTATCTCTTTCAAGCCACAGGGCTGCTTCTGAAAAACTATGCATAGTAACAAGGACATGAGTCAGATAGACATTTAGCCCATATCTTTCCTTTCAGAGAAGAATAAGCTCGCAGGGCATATTTTTAGTCAAGATCATGGGGCTCAGTTTGTGGCTAAGGTAGAAGGAGAATTCAGGTCTCCAAACTCCCATTCCAGAGCTCCTTCAGTTTACCCTCCCTCATCACTTCAAATCAGGCTTCATGACCACAATGATCAAGTTCAGTGATGTCTAATTCCTCAGGGAGGAACACTACCACAAGAAGGCCTACTTGAAAAAAGCAAAAGAGCAATCACTAAAATCATTATTATGCACTAGGTATCAATGTGATGCTTAATCAAAAACCACACTGACTCCTGAACAAGGTAAAGTCTGAGAAGTATATTGCTCAAGATCACAAGGCAACAAGTTCCAGAGTCAGGACTCAAAGCCAAGCCCATTTTAAAGACAAAACCTATAAGTTGCCATCATAAAAACAAAATCTACCATACAATTACTTGGTTTTTGGTCTGAAGTTGTTGAACATCACCTTTGCTGAATGTTCCAGACATCCTTCCACAATGCACAGAAAATGTACAGGACAAGGGTGATCCCAGGCTACTTAGATTCACCAGTACACTACAAAGTCTCATGCCTTCTTATCTCTAGGTATGATATTCTCTCTGGGATGCCCTCATCTCCTTCTATGGTCTTTACCCCTTCCATTACTTAGCCAGTAAACTCTTATTCATGCCCTGGTCACTCATCACTTCTTCCGTAAAGCCTTGCACCCTGACTTACCACCTTCCAGCAGAGTTCATTTTCCCTTCCTCTGTTATGCTAGAACTTTTAAACTACGTATTAAATTTATTAAATGTAATTAGTAGTTTATAAGCCATCTCTCTTGAGGAAAGGTCCTGGTGAACTGGGTTTGATTCAACTTGTCATCCACAGTACCACTAGCAAAGTACCTAAAACACAGATTTTATAAATGTTCAGCTGTTACTGAACTACACATCTGCCAGACCTCGCTTATTGCAAATACCACATTCTACCTTGCCTGGTAAGTTCCTGCTTCTGCCTTTTCTATAAAAGAAATAATTCTTTCAAATAACCATGACTTATTCTCCCCACATCACCAAGAAGGGCACCTCACAGATAATAAGTGTTCCAGAAATGTTTGTAGATTTGAATTGCTTACAGGATTAAAGGGGACATACTTATCTAAAATATTACAGGTTGCTTTAAACCCAGTTGTGGATAATAGCAAATTTCTCTCTTCCTGAGTCACCTTCAAAGCATGGGATTATATCCCATGAGGGTGTAGAATAAATGCACTGTGGTTAAAAATTAGATGGCTGAATCCATGGCTAAAATGCTACTTTTCATGAGGATTAATTGAGTGCAATCTTTTATCTGTTTCTATTCAGCATATGTACTATATATCTGCTATGCATCTGAGGACAGCTGCCATTCTATTTACAGCATTATCTAAAAATGGCAACATTAAATCCATCCTCCATCTCTTTGAGATCTTTTTCAACCACAGAATCATCTCA
Organism: Tamias sibiricus; assembly: GCA_025594165.1. NCBI lineage: Eukaryota > Metazoa > Chordata > Mammalia > Rodentia > Sciuridae > Tamias > Tamias sibiricus. Next base: position 88,190,207 of record CM046661.1, read on the forward strand.
GATGTTCTGCTTTTACAGCAAAATATATGAGGTGTGAATGTGTGTAACAGTAAAAGACTAACAGGCAGAAATCCACAATGGTGGGATTATCCACTGGGGGTTGATAAAAACTTTCCTCCTTTTCCTAGCTCAGGAAAGACTAGGGCAAGAAAACTAGAAAACATCAGGGGGCAAATTAAAAAGGCAGAAAACTCTGCCCTTGCACCCCTATTCAGAAGTTGCAGAACCTAAATATTGATTTTTCAGGCCTTTTGTTGCTGACTGTAGAGATTTTGGGCATAGACGGAAAAACAAACAGCAGAGGTGTGTGCTAAAAATCCTTCCAAGTACCACACTGTATTCAGATTTCCTTTTGGGAAGTTTAAAATGAGTCTTTTGGCTTTAGTAAGAAGGGAAAAATCTGACCGTGTTACTTACTTATTGTGACTCTCCATATTACACATCTGAACAAACCCACTGTTCATTTTACTGACAACTATCATCAGAAGAGCAAAAAAAAAAAAAAAAAAAAAACAACCTGACTTTACAACTTTACAAGGACATCTAGGACTGGCCTTCCTGACCCATCTGAACAACTGGGGAAAGTTTAAATTCTTATAATAGTTCTTCTACTCAAAATTTCAAAAGATACAAACTCTTCTGCTTTTACCAAGCTTCAGGTTCATTTTTAAAATCAACGTGCCAATGAGACATAACAGGAAGAGAAAGCAGCACTTTTTTGGCAAGAATCAACTGGCCTAGGAAAAAAATTAACAAGTTATTGAAACTCTTTAAAAAGCTATTTTGCTCCTTGTGTTATAGGATTTATAAGTATAAACACCATCACTCTAAAAGCAGTTTGCATCTTCAAAGCAGAGCAATGTACCAGATAATAGTACAGGAGGTAAAGGATGTGAAGCCAGAACACCAATGTTAAAATACCCATTCCACCACTTATTAGCTGTGTGACCTTGGACAAGGTAAATAGCCTACCTGTGCCTTATTCATGTGATTGTGAAGAACAACTGAGGTAGTGAATGTAAAGTTATTGGAACAGTACTTGCAATGTGGTGAGCGATCAAGTAATGGTACCTATTTTTATTACTAAAAAGATCCATGACACTTATTAAGTGCTCATTACTTAATGATAAAAATTTGTTGATTTCAACAATATTTGCCAAATGAGGATGGGATGGGGAATTCCGATTTATACAAGAAAAGCTTCGATAAAGGAAATTACAAATGATTATTTACTTGGTGTGTTGCTTTCTGACCAAGCTATTTTCCTGGGGGAAAATATATATATTTTCACACATTTCATGAGCACACAGCCCTCCAATTCAAAACTGGAATCTTTATAAAAAGGCATTTTATTTAGATTTTACAATATATTCCACTCAATGTCAGTGGTAGACAAACAAAAATATTATTCTGTCTTTATATCTATTTTTATTTGATTAAACAAATTTTAAAATGTTAAAGGATCATAAGAAGCATCCAATACAATAGGTTCCATGTGTATGTTCACAATATGACAAAAGACAACTTACTAAAAGTGACAGGTATGGGAATAAGACATTTTTGCCCTAAAGGATCACTTGCCTTGGCATTGTTATCTGTTCCACAGGTATAACAACTGAAACTGAAATAATTAGTTATCAAATTGACAAATATAAAATGTGACATTTTTTTTACGTAAAATTCAATATTATCCCCCAAATCCAAACCCATTAACAGTTTTTAACCGTGTGTTTTACTCTAAAACTTACATTATCATCACTCATAAATCGCTTTTGGAAATCTTAGAGGTGCAATTTAAGTACACACCAATACTCTTGAAACCTGAGCTAAAAGCTAAAGAATTGAAAGTGGAGAACCCATATAACACTTCTGAAGAGAAAACTTAGTATGATTTTTGCAAGATGCCAAAGTCATCAAATCATTCATGATGTTAATCTTGGGTGTTTGCTGACTGGCTAGGCTTCTAGAGTCTCCCTCCAGAGGAAAATAAAACTTCCAGAATACAGTCATGAAAACAGGTAAAGCCACACTTTCATTAATAGATTAGAGGGTTCCTTTTCAAAAACAAGTGTTTAAGGAGATTCTAAAGGTATGTGTGTGGTATTAATGAATATGTAATATGTAAAATTCATTCAACTGAAAAGCATCAATACAATTAAAAAGAAAAGCCACTCTGACATAAAGCAGGGTGAAAAATACTACATACACACAATTATGATCTTCTGCTAAGGACAACAATATGATTAATTACAAAGATCCTAGTCCTAGAAGCTAAGAGATCATCTTCTAGTTTTTAATTTTTCATTGTTTATATATGAGCAACTAAATACATTTCCAGGAATAACTTTCCTTTTAGTTTACAGAGGTTGATCTGTTACAAAACTTATTTTCAAGGACGTTCCCAAAATCAAACTATGTAAATGTTATCTCTTTTGTCAGCCACAAGTAGTAACTTACTGATAATGAACACACTGGTAGGGCCTTACTTGTGCCATTAGTTTACCTCATAGTCTAAACTTCAAATCTCCTCATCGCTAGAATTGGATAGTTGAATTGAACTATACCTGAGGTCTCCGATTCTTTTTTTTTTTTTTGGTACTGGGGATTGAACTCAGGGGCACTCAACCACTGGGTCACATCCCCAGCCCTTTTTTGTATTTTATTTAGAGACAGGGTCTCACTGAGTTACTAAGTGCCTCGCCATTGCTGAGGCTGGCTTTGAACTCGGGATCCTCCTGTCTCAGCCTCCCAAAGTGCTGGGATTACAGGCGTGCGCCACCGCGCCCGGCCAGGTCTCTGATTCTTGAAAAATTTATGATTTTGTTACCATTTTTCATATTGGAATATAACTAAAACATGGTTTTATTATAGGATAGATGGCTAAAAGGTGTTTCCATCCACACAAGGGGTTGTTCTGGTTATTAAGACTTTATATTAATTGGTTGTTCATTGAAGACCAGCCAGTAGACATCCATCTATGTACCTCCAAAGCTAAGACTGAGGCTAAGAGGTTACATAATAAACCCAAGATCATAGAACTCATTAGAAGTGTAACTGGGGTTCAACCTCAGACCCTTTAGAGTATGAGACTTATATGTTTTCCACCCCAGAAACAACTTTGAGAACCATGAAAAAACTGAGAGAGAATTCTATTGCTAATATCCACTAAACAGTCCACTGATGACCTAAAATCCCATCACTTTCTACATCCCTTCTTTTAGGTATAATTCTATGCAAAAATTATGCATGTTTCATATATAAATCATGAGTTTGGACATATGCATAGACCCATGATATCATTATCACAATCAAGAATATCTATATATTCATCACTTCCAAAAATGTCATTGTGTTCTTTTGTGGGGTTTTGATTTTTGGGAAAAACTACTTAACATGAGATCTATCCTCAGCATATTTTAAAATGTACAATACCATATTGTGAACTATAGGTGGCATATTACAGAAATCTCCAGAACTTTTATATCTTATATTACAAACTTTATATCCATTTATGCTTCTTATGCAAGTTCTATACATCACTTGGTATTCAAGAAAGGAGTACACATCCTTGATTTTTTAAAATATTCAGTTTTTAGTTTTAGGTGGACACAATATCTTTATTTTACATTTATGTGGTGCTGAGGATCGAACCCAGTGCCACATGCATGCTAGTTGGGCACTCTACCACTGGCCACAACCCCAGCCCCGTATCCCTAATTGATTAGTAAAAATCAAATATTCCATGAAAGCCTGGCTGAAGAGGCAGGAACTATGTAACTCGGTGGTGGATAATACATTTCTTGATGATAATGGCACCTCTTGAAAATTAGTCAGCAAGGTCAACAGCCTTTGGTGACAATAAACAAGAGAGAAGAAAGAGAGCAAGCCCTTTATAAAGATTTCCTAAGAGAACCTCACCACTTATCTCTGAATCATCAGCAGGAAATTATTCCACTCTTTCCACTTGGTTTAAGGTTTTCTTGCAGTCACAGGACAATGTTACCCCACCTCAGGAATCCCAAAGATTGGCAGATTGAGGACACTGAGCAAGCAAGTGCACTCAGCATAACACTTCACTATATATATTCCAAATGTCCTCTGTACTGCATTGTGGTTTTTAGTAGAGTGGAGCCCAAAAACCAGGACTAAAATCTGGGTTCTACCACTTAGCAGAGCTACAAGTCTGTCCAAAACAGGAAATTTCTGTGCCTCGGGTTCTTGATAGCTGGATATTGCTTGTAAGCTCATGAAATGTGTGAGGAATCAATGTTTGTAAGGCACCGAGCCCAGGGCCTATCACAAGAGAAGCCCAAATAAATGTTAGCTGTTATTATTAGTATCCAAAAATAATAGGATATGAGAACCTTGGATTTGTATGGCAATTCTGATGATAGGACAGTATTCCTAGCGATAATTTTTTGAAGTAGTTGGAAACTCCAATAAGTTGTATGAAATCCAGGATATGCATAATATTTATAGAGGAGAAGAACACTATGATTATTATTCTCCAAATAAAAAAGGGAAGAGATTTATATTCTTAAATAAAGCTTGGACAGTCTAAATACATTTAACAGTGGCTATTTTTGAAAAGGATTTTATTCGCTTTTTGACTCACCTTTTCCAAATCTCATACAATGATCATGTATTTTTTATAAGAAAATTTTAATTATCTGCTTGAAGATTACATGCATGCTTCAAAAATTAAGATAAACTAAAACCAAACTATAAGAGGGCAGAATCTTAGTAATAAAGTATCAGACATTCAAGGTCCCGCTATAATTTTATGACTTGCTGGGTAAACAAAGGAGGGCTGAAAATGGAAGAGACTATTTCTCAGGTGTAGAAATGAAAACCCTTTATATTTAGCAAAATAAATGATAAAGAAGTTGGCCATGGTTGGCAAAAAATTTCTGTAAAAATTAATTACAAAATTTGTAAAATTGGCTCAGTGGTAGAGCACTTGCCTAGCATGTGTGAAGCACTGAGTTCCATTATCAGCACTACAAATAAATAAATAAATATCCATCAACAACTAAAAAAAATTTTTTTACAAATTTTCTAAAATTGTCAGTTTGACTAAAGAAACAGTAATGCCAAATGGACATGTGAAACATGCTTTTGGGAGCAGTCAATAAGTGATATTGCTTTTGATGAAAATGATGGCCATTAACTTGACAAGAACACTCACTTGATCAAGGGTAAACTATGTTCATCTTGGGTTGGGCGCTGTAGAGTGCTCAGGTTAGACACTTGATTAAAGGTAGCTGTGTGGTAATTATTGTGAATTATCTGAAGTTTGAAATGTAAACTATGCTGAGAAAACTGAGGCGGGAAATTACAGCAGTGGGAACTAAATATCTTTCTGTAACCTTGAAAATGTAGCAGGCCTCTTTGGTATCTTCCTGAGCTTTGTTAAGTGTTGGCAAGATCTGAACTAAAAGTTAAAGTTGGGGATGAATGGTAAAAATAAAATAGATTAAAAATATTATTTGAGCAGTGTTCAAATTATGATCTTCATGGATCACAGAATGTGAGTGAACAGGGATTAGAACTCTGATTGAGCCATTGGTGTAGAGGAGCACAGACAGGTGGTCACAAATGCCACAAAGGAATGGGACCAACAAGAAAAAAACATGTAGAATGGGAACAGAGCCAGGTTGACTCCTGAGAAAGGAGACAATCAGGAGAGGTCAGAAGCAAAGTGACTCATATTGGGTCTCTGTAATCTGCAATGAAAGATTCCTCACTAATTCAATAATCACATGCTTCTAAATATTGTAGTAATTGCAGAAATGAAATTTCTTTCTTCTACTGGATTATACATTTCTGGAGAACAAGAAAGATGTCTAGCACAATGACCTGCACTTAAGTACCTGTTCAATAAATGTTTCCTAATAAGCAAATAAGAAAAAACATTTTTTGTCATATAATCAAGAGCTAAAATTATGCAACTCAATTACTAAATGAGAAGATCACAAGTAAAATTTACTGTCCATCTAACTGAAGAGACTCCCCTATGCGTACTGATTCGTACCCCAGTCTTCCCAGCTCAATCTCCTTTTCATCGCATTTACTCAAGTGGAAGTGGAATACTACATCATAAACTATGACTACAGGCCTAGAAATCATCTATGCAACTGTCAATTTGGAAGGAGAGAAGGCTAAAACTGAATTAAAAAAGGGAAATCTCATTGGTAGACATCTCTCTTAAGATTAGGAAATACATATGAGCATGGTGCCTTGATATATACTGCCTTTACTTAAAAACCTTCTCCTAAAGAAGTAAACATCTTGGTTGACAGCAGTTGGAATTTTTAGTCAGTATAATTCTGAAACAAAAATTTAAAAGTAAGTGAAAAATGGGGATAAGGGAAGAAGATAGGAAAGATCTTTCTTCCTTGGCTGCAACCATTACATCCTGGAGTGACCAATGTCCCTGCAGTGGCTCTTCTTGAGGTGTGTGCTTCTAAGAGTCCCTCAGAGATTCATCTTGTTGAGTCTTGCAGATTGTGGTCACTGGACATAGACACTGCTGACTAAACAACCCTTTTGACTTCTATGTCAACTCCAGTCTCTTCCTGATGAGTTCTTCTTACTCAGGGGAAATTCTTCAGCATGTGGGGTAGCAATAGGGAAGAGAAGCAATGGGGGAAGTGGTTGTAATCCAATTTCTTCTACAGGACTCACATGTGACCTCCAAGAGATCCCAGCTCTGTCCTTCTGCAGTTGTTGTCAAAATGTGGCTTCTCGCCACATTTCTGAGGTCTTCTACTTAGGTTAGGTCCCAAACCTGCAACTTCCATACACCAGGATGCATATGACAACCTGACCCAGGTCCCTCACATACCCCATTACATGCACCATTTCATTTGGGTGGCAGTGGAAATGAGAGAAATACCTTGAGAGAACATGGGAGGAATGAGGAGGAACGATTGTCGTGGTTTGGTGAAGACTGTGATAAAAAAATATATTTAAGAGTGCCAAGGTGAGTGTGAGGGAAAGGGCATAAAATGAACAAATGAGATTTTTCAGGCAACCAGCATACCCTAAACACATGCTTTGACCCACATTATATTTTTGGTGCTTTACAACTTGCTGCCATTCTGATGCAACATGGTAAATCAAATTTAATATGTCATGCAGTGGTCTCCCCTTATCTGTAGTTTTGCTTTCTACAGATTTAGTTTTCTGCCATCAAATGTGGTCTGCAAATATTTAACCAAAAATTCCAGAAGTAAACAATTTGTAAATTTTATAATGCTTGCTCTTTGGATCAGTATGATGAATTGCATACTGTCCCACTTTGTCCTGCCTGGGACATGAATCAGCTCTTTGTTCAGTGTATCCATGCCATATACACTACCCACAGGCTAGTTATTTAATAGCCATCTAGGTAATTAGAGCAATGGCTGGGGTATTATGGTGCTTGTGTTCAAGCAACTCTTATTTTACTTCATAATGAGCCCAAAGAACAAAAGAAATAATGCTGGCAATTTGGATATATATGTCAAAAGCCCTGAAGTGCTTCCTTTAAAGTGAAAAGGTGAAAGTTCTTGACTTAATAAGAAAAAATTATTCACAGGCTGAGGTTGATAAGATATATGCCAAGTTATTGTTGATCTCTTACTTTGTCTAATTTAAAATTTAAAATTTATAAAATATATTACATATATTTTATACAGACACACAAAGACATACACAGTAGAGGGAAAAATTAGTACATAAAGGGTTTGTATTATCTGCAGTTTCAGGCACTCCATGGATATCACAGAACAAATCTCTGAAGGTAGGAAGGAAGCACTATATAAGGAAATTATGAAATATCCTATTTTTATGAAAACATAACTTTGCTATGACTTGGACTGCATCCTACCATCAGGGTTCATGCATATCCTCCTTTGCCAAATAATCACCTGAGGTGGAAGTCAAGTTTATTTTTTTGTTTTGTTTTATTTTTGGTACTGGGGATTGAACCCAGGGGCACTATCACATCTATAGGCCCATCCCATTTTTATTTTATTTTATTTTTTTTATTTTGCGATATTGGCTCAATAAGTTGCTGAGGCTGGCTCCAACTCATGATCCTCCTACCTCAGCATCCTGAATGGCGGGAATTACAGCCACGTGCCACTGTGCCTGGCTCAGTTTGGCAATTATTATTGTAGGATATTCTTTTACTTTTATCTACTAAAAGAACTGGAATGAGAACCTACGATTTGTTTCCCCAGTCCAAAGCCCTTCTTATTACACTTTGCTCAGAAGGAACAATAATTTCATAATAGAATACGTTATACAAATAAATAATCAGAAATGGGGAAAAATCCCTCCTGCTGTTCTTCTGCAAATGCAAACAATCCTCTACATAATCCTAGTCTGCATATGTGGTAATGGGCCTCATCCCCTCTCAGATCACACTTGGTATTTATGCAATCCTTCTCCTCCTACAATCCACCTAATCTTATGATTCTTTTTTGTCCTCCTCCCTACACAAACTTAATTCCTGACTCTCTCCAAGTATGTTCAAATTACTACATTGACCTTCTTTTAAAGCAAGCATCACACTGCAACCTAAAACAGCAATTGAAAAGTGTTTTAACTATTTTATGTTATCTGAACTTGCTTTTAGCACCTTTTACAACTGGTGTTGGGTTATTTTCCCCCTTTAAAAAGTGGCTGTGGCATTCTGTGGCTGCAGACTACGGCACAAGTTCATGGTAAGTTCAGAGGAAAGGAATGTTCAAAGAAAACTGAACTCGAAGCATTGTGGGTAGTGATATGGAAAGTTGACAAAACAATGGTAAACAATAGAAGGAAAAAAGAAATAATTAACTGTTCTAAAGCACTGTATCAGCATTTTATGCATTGTTAACTTTTTTGGGGGAAACTTTTATTGTGTGTGGTTTCATGGAGAGATACTAACCCAGTCTGTTGGAGCAGCACTCTGCATATGTAACGATTATAAAAGTTTTTTTAAATAAAAAAGAAAATGGGCAAATATGTCTGCCTGAGATAAGACTTTCTGAACAAAATATAATACATGGAAATCCTTTCTTGAAGTGCTTTGTGGATTTAAGGAGGTAGGAAACTTAAAACAGTAAAGTAACAATAAACACAAAAGTCTAAACAAGGTGTGAAAAATTGGACTATGTGCTGTGACAGGCAAAGCAAGAAGTAAAAGAAAAGCAGCTAAGAGAGAATGGTTAAATACCCTATAGGTATGTTTTTAAAAGTACTTATGAAAAACAATCTGAGTTACAGAGATTTGTAAAAGACAATTTCTTTTCTATTGGTAGAATGCAATCCTAACTCAATCAGAGAGTGCAGTCTAGATTTGATGTCTTCTTAGGTCAATTCCCATACATATTAAACACTTTTATCTTATTTGCACTTCTCATTTAGCAAATATTTACTTTGGAGGCATTATTTAGGTGCAAGAGATTCCTGAGATAGTTGATGCAAAACTACATATATACATAAGCATTATATTCTAGTGAAAAGACAAAGAACATAATAAATAATGGTATATTAGAAGGTTGTCCACATTAAGGAGGAAAATCAAGCAAAGAGGTGGATTGTTACAGGGATGGGAGGAGGATCAACTGTTTTAAAGTTGTAAGAAGAGACATTAATTAGAAGGTCAGATTTGATAAGCATTATGGGATGTAAGGAAGCATTGTTCATGATGCAGAAGAGTATGATGAAAGACACAATTCAGAGGTCCTGGGAGTAAATAGTCACCAGGAAGCCAAGAAAAGAGGTCTCAGAAGATATCAAACCTGATAGCATCTTCTTCTTGGTCTTTTATACTCCAAAACTGTGATGAAATAATTCTTTGTTGTTAAAGCCACTCCATCTGCTATTTTGTCATGGAAGCCCCAGCAAACCAATATAGGGATGGTGAGGAGAAAAAACAATGTAAATGTCCTGAGGTGGGAGGATCAGCATGTTAGAAAAGTACCAAGAAAGTCAATGTGGTTAGTGAGGAGTGAGCAAGAGATAAGGCAAGTCATAATAAGTTAAAGAGCTACCCAGGGAGCAAGATAGACCAGGAAAAGGCCATTAGCTTTCAGTCTGAAGGAAATGGGAAGCCATGGAAGAATTAAACATGGTATGACATATGCTAACCCTCTCTTTCCAAAAGTGGTTACAATGTACAAGTTATATAAACTTCTTAAGGTTATGGAACATATTAAAAAACACTTTAAAATCTCAAAACCCAGGTACAGCAATAGGATATTTCCAGAAAGTAAAGATAAAAATGAGAATACTAAAACATGGTTACCATGACTTTACCTTCCTTCCATGAACACCTAAGTATGCCTCACAAATTTCGGGATGACCATCGCCCCTTGTTGAAAATCACTGATTGAACCCATGGTACTAGTACCAGCCAATTAATGTAAACTTCTTGCATCCAAGCCAATTTAATTCTCCCATATCTTAAAGAGACTATTTACTTCTTTACATACACTAGGTTCCTACAAAGAAAAATGGTGCAGGCACCATAGACATCAGTCAAGTGTCTGTTTTGTTCCACACATCTAAGATGCCAGAAAAGAATGAGTTGTCATGGTTTGAGAGATGTTTGATATGGAAGCACTGAGGCTGGTTAGCTGCATGAAGCATAATATCTCCTGGCAGGCCACATTGTGCAATAATCAGCATTGACTCAAATCAGATGTTATTGCGCATTATCAATGTAGCAGGTTGAGACTTGCATTTCCTTTGCAGGAAAACCTGTTTTGAAAGAACAAGGAAAGCAGCTTTTCCAACACCAATTCTGTAATATACTTTATATAATGGATGCAAAAAAATGCACTGATTTTTGTCACATACAAATAAAACATTTGATCAGCAAATCTTTAGATTATTACTCCACTAAATGCTAACAGTCAAAAGTTTGAGACACTTCTAGAAACGTATAGAATTAATTCATTAATTTGGTGCTGGATATGGAATCCAGGGCTTTACAAGCTAGACCTGATCTACCACTGAGCTATATCCCTTGCCTTAAGAAATTGTAGAAATTGTAGCCTTAAAACTGGTGTTTACCAAGGAGGTAGATGTGGAAAGATGGGAGGGAGTGATCTGGTTTTGGATCAGGTATTGTTGATGTTTTAAAGTTCCCTAAACACATTGTATATTTTAATTCTAAATCATTCTCAAAATTCCTAAAGGATAAAAGATGAGGGAATCATTCTATTTTGAAGGAAGAATGGGGATCTGCAAAACCTAATTGTTAGGGTCTTAGCTAAAATACTTACAGGTACACTTAAAAGTCTGAATAGAAGAAACTATTAAGCACTCAGGTATGTGTCAGGCCCCTGGATGTGTGTGTAATCCCATAAGTAGATAGTCAGGTAGATACAGGACCTTGGGCAAGAAAGTGGGTATAATGATGCCCTAGTGAATGCAAAGACACTCATCATTAATAGGAAGTTAAGAATGGAACCTGAAGTCTGTTTGAATTCACCTGTAGAAGATGCTGTCATGTGCTCTCCATGAAGCACTCACTGCCCCAGCTGCCAGCAACACCCCTCTGATAACAGCTCACAGCTGAGCCCCTCTCTAGGCACTGCCTGGGCTGTAGGGAGCTGCCTTGCCAGAGGCTACACTCCACCCTGGGGACAGCAAATACCTAATGACTGATAAATGGGGAGGTACAAAGGACAACCCCCACCTCAATCCAGAACACCTAGTCAGGGCCATCCCAGCACCAGAATTCACAGTAGGATTGTCTGAGGCCTGTGCTGTAACTGTATTTCAATTCAACCTCTCCATCCGCCCATCCTGAATCCCAGACCCTCTGACAGTAGTGTTCCCAAGGACACACCACACCAAAACTCATAGATGCAATTATTGGAAATGCAGCAAGTGTTTCCAAAAAAGGCTGACCACAGACAACACCACAGCAAGAATAAATACTAAATGAAAGGTTTTGAACTGTTTGAAAGAACTGAGATGGAAGCAGAGTAACTGATTCTACTGAATACCTCCATGGGCTAATGCTAGTTTCTAAGGAAATTCACATAACTTGAAGCAAGTCACAAATATACTGTTATGAAGTGTTTATTTTGTAAGTTAGTTAAAATGATAACCAATCAAGTGAAGAATTGTCAATTAGTGATTTTATGTGGTGACTATAAAGTGCTGTGTAGCTCATGTAAGCTATATGATGGTCAAATCTGCACACTATCACACATCTAATTGCATGCTCCTTGACAAGTTAAAATATCATGTCTGCTTGAAAAGCTCACTTGCTTTTTAATTATGTAGTTATGTATGAGCCCAAAGAGTGTAAAAATGGTGGTAAAGGGGAAAATGTAAATTTTGTGACAAGACTATTACATGTCATATAGATCCAAAGAAATACTCTATAATGTATGATTAAAGAGATGACTTTTGAACACTAAGACCAGAAAATAGAGATCATAAGGAGTCAGAATGGATTAAACTAATGCAAGAAATATATCAAATACACTATTTCTGGGCTTTAAGATATTGACATCAGACTGATCTTCTTGTGATCCAGACAGAATATAGACTAGATAAAAATATAAATGGGTAAGGGTATAAAATGTTGAACAACTATATCCAGAGAGATCTGCTACCTTAATTGATAGTAGTCTGAAGGAAAATTTTGGTGTCTCAAGTTATGCCTTTAGCTCAGAATTCCAGAGTATGACCTGGTGATGACCTGGGGGATACAGGGAAGGCACTAGACTTATTTACAGGATACAAGCAAGTGTTGCTGGAACTAGGGTTGGCTTTATTTTCTAGGTAAGAAATTCACCGCAGCAGGCAGAACACATTGTCCGAAGAATTACTACACAATGCATTCCTGTAAAAGACAATAACATGAATTAACAAAGGTATCACAACATGAGGACCAACAGATTATAGAATCCCCAGAGAAAAGTGTTATTCAGAAAATATCACTGGAGTCATCTAATAAAACTGTTTGATGCTTAACATAAAAAAAAAGAAAAGAAAATATCACTGGACTTATAACAACCAACATGTAATAAATATTTATTGAGCGTGTCCTATATTCCAGCAATTGATAAAGGTACTTGTTCACAGCAGATACTTCTATAAACAAGCGAAACAAGATGTCCTAATGGGCAGAGAAGGAGGCAAACAAATAATTAACAAATTATTAATGTCCCATAGGACAACAGCTACAGAGAAAATAAAACATGGTGACTTAGCCTACTCTTGATTGGGTGGAAAGAAAAGGCTTCCCCAACAAAGTGTTATTTGAGCTATGATCTGAACAGCAAAGAAAAACAGCCATTTGAAGGAGTGAAGGAAGAAACTTCCTGTCAGAGAAGCCCAGTGTTAGAAAGGCCCCATGTGAGAAGCTTGTGCTTCCAAGGAATAATAACCACATAACTAAAATATACTGATCAGGGAATATAAAGCCTAAGAGATGAGATCAGGGAGGTAAGCAAGAGTCAGATTGTGTGGTGTTTTATGTGCTGATACAGGGAAGAATGGCATAACTGATCTGTTTAGGAAGATACTCAGGCAGTGATGCAGAAACTGACTACAGGGCAGGTGATTAGGATGGAAACTCAGACGCCAGGTAAGAGGTGATCACTCTCTAGGCAAGAGATGCCAGTTATGGAGACTCAAAAGAGAAGAAATTTAATAAGGATAAACATAACTCCTATTTTTACAAAACATACCACAGTGTAAGATGAAAGATTCCTGAGTTAGTTAAATCACAGATTTCAATGCACAGAATAAAATTCAATGACAGGGGTACATCAAAGAGGCACAGTGCTGACCTGAAATAGCCCCCTTAAGCCAAAGTGGGTACTGTGAACAATACCATAATATTGGACTATAATCTGAGGTATCAAATAAATACCCATGAGTCCATACTGATATAAATAAATAATTGGGAGAAAAACAAATGGGGCAGAAGAGACAAACTTCTGTATAGAAACTAAATAATTGGTATAAATATTTCCCCCTAAGCAGATGCAGTTTAACTCCACACCTCTGGAGCCTGGGCTGCTCTTCCAAAGGAAGGGAGAATAGAGTAACTTCATGTGGAGAAACTTGGCCAGGTGATGAAGATTAGTGTCATCAATGATGTGTCATCAGGTGAGAGCCCTGTAAATCATATCTGGATGAGAATGGAATTTCGCCTTTGTGATCTTTCTCCCCCAAACCCTGATCCAACCACAAGCCGAAGGATATTCTTCAAAATACCTAACTGCCAAAGTCATAGAGAACTAGGAAAACCTGAGAAACTACCACAATTCAGATGCGACTAATGAGACATGACAACTAAATGCAATATGGTAACCCAGGCGGGATCCTGAAAGAGAAAAAGCACACAGGAGAGGGCTAAAGAAATGTGAACAAATATAATATTTAGTTAACAGTTGTGCATAAACACTGGTTCACTAATTGTGTCAAACATACCAATAGTAATACTGAAGCCACGCCCTTGTCCTGGAGTGGCAAAGTGGTGGCCCAGGTGGCCTGGAGCACTGTAGCTGTGTGGAGCCTGCCATGCCACTCCAGGTCTGAGGTGCGTCAAGCCAGGGCCAAGGCAGCTCAACTCTAGCCCAGTGCAGACACCCACTCCACACACCACCACAAACCTCCCGGCATCCAGGGTCTGAAGACATCAATCTCCCTCTTTACCAACAGCAGCTGGAAAACGGAAATAGCACAGCCTTGAATGGGATTGCAGGGCTAACCAATAGCAGTTGGTACATTCCTAAACCCCGATTAGCATAAATTTGGACCAATAGCATTGACCTGAGTGCTATACAATGCCGTAGACTAGTACACTCAAGTGGCAAGCCCAATTGGGGTCCCCTCTTGCCCCTGAAAGGGTTCTGTTTCTATTCTTTGCAATTGAATCCGTCCTACTCCTATCACTCTTGCCTTCTGTTGCCCAGTGAATTTCATTCTTCGGATTTGTGAGACAAGAACCCAGAAAGAAGTTCACAAGTGAGATGCTGGAGTCTGTTGCAACATTGGAACACATGGCCCCCATTTTGAGCTGCAACCCTGAGAGCTGCAAATGCCAGTCAGTGGTAGTGGAGAAGACTTGGGCTTTGCCTGTGACCCTAGGAGCTCCCTGCTGTGATTAGCTGCTAGCACTAACAAGGCTTTCTCAGCTGCAGAGGGCTGCTGCCTGCCCAGGCCCCACCCACCAGCAGAAGCAGCGAATCAAGTTTCATCTCAAACTCCAGTTTCAATATAAGATGTTAACAATAGGTAAAATTATGTGGAATATACAGAAACTTCATACACTATCTTTGCAACTGTTTTGTAAATCAGAAAGTATGATAAAATGACTTTTTTTTTTTCAAAAGCATTGAGGTGCTCATCAATAAAAATATGGTCTCTAGAAAGCAGGAGGCTAAAGTGACCTTCACTCAGTCTCACTGGAGCATGCCTATAGGACTGGAAAACTCAAGGTGCCATAGTTAGTCAGGCATGGTGGGACACCTCTACAATCCTATTGACTCAGGGGATTGATGCAAGAGGATTGCAAGTGTCAGGCCAACTTCAGAATTTAGTAAGACCCTGTCTCAAAATAAAATACAGAAAAGATTGGGAATATAGCTCCATAGTACAGTGCCTTAGACACCATGCCCACTACCACACACACAGTGCCATACTTGGAGGAGGATGCAGAGGACTGTTCTGGAAACAGAGTAATCAGAATGCACATAGGGTTTAATGTCATGTCATGTGAGTAGCAAATAAAAGTTCCAGTATGCTCACGTAGAAAACATAAAAGACACAATAACTATCTCAAAATGTGAGGGATTATTATAAGAAATGAAGAATGGACTTTTGTTCTAAATATCTGTTTGTAGTATTTGGTAAAACTGAAGAGAAAACTACCTCTGGAAATTTTCTACTGAAGCAAAGAAAGAGCTTGTTATAAACCTGAAGTCAGCTGTCCTAGGAGGCAATGAGGAACCTTTCTGATAACGAGCACTCAGGCCTCTGCTGGACACCTTGTCCAGGAATGTGATAGGAAGAAGGGTATTTGAACTATTAGGCTTAAAATACTAAAACTTCAAACTTTCCTGCTTCTCCACCAGCACTTAGTAAATGACAAGAGAAAACTGGTTATGCCCCAAATCCACGTTGCACTTCAATACTTCCATACTACATTCACTTTTAACTTTTCATTTTTAACTTTTATTTACTTATTATCTTGCCTTTCTGAAATGTATTTTAACCACAGGTGGACCCTCTCAAATCTACTAATAAAATCATGTGGAATAACTTGTCCCAGTACTATTAGCCCAGCCCCCTCTCCCAAGTTCAAGATTCTCCTGTCCAATTGCTTTTTCAGCTCTCCATGTGCACGTCCAATAGCCATTCCCAACTTTATGTGCTCCCCAAAATATCCTGACTTTTCTCCCAAACCTGTACCTCCCTCAATCTTCAAGCTCAAGAACCACCACCAAAAGTCCTTTCCTCTACCTCCACACCTGTTTTCTTCGCACATTCTATGTTTGATTAACTGTCCATTTCTCCCCAGCACAACCACCACTACTCATCAAAACTAGGACTTCCAAACTTCTGTAGTCACTCTGCTGGCCCTTCTGCTTCTGCTCTTTCCCTTCCAATTAATGGTCCACAAAGCAGCTGGAGGGGGAATTACACAACACACAAACTTCCAAAACCTAACCATCGCATTCAGGAAAAGAATTCCAATTCCTTACTGTGTTCTGGTTCTTGTCAACCTCTCGGAGCCCTTCTTACCAGTCTCCTGCTTGCCAGGACTCCAACCACATGAGCCTCCTCTGTGTCCCTCCATAACCTCGGGTTTGCCTCTCCCTCAGGGATATGGCACCAGCTGTTCCTTCATCCTAATGTTTTCACCACACTTTTCAAATGCCTGGAGTCTTCTTGTTATTCTAAAATGGCCAAAAGGGCACTCTTCATCACTTTAGCCTACTTTAACACTCTGTACCTGACATTTTCCTGGTTGGCATTGTTTATGTTTGTGTTGTTCATCTGAGTTTCCTGAGAACAGGAACCTTGTACAGCCTGTTTACAGCTGCAGCTTCAGAATGCAAAACAGAGCCTGGAATACAATAGGAAGTAAGTATTTGTTCAATAAATTAATCATCTTAACGTGAGCCAAGATGACATCTCTGGCATCTGACTTGAAATCTTCTTTATAGTGATCTTCACAAATTGGGGTACTTGGACCAATATTCTAAAATATTAACAGTAAGTTAACACATTGTATGCATCAAAATACACTCATCTTCCAATCCTACATTCACCATGCTGACCCTTGTGCACCTGTCAATGTTTGTTCCTCTGTGAAATAATTTCTCCTGGAGTGTTCTCTATCCCCAACATCATCTGTGTAAATATCATCATCTGTGAAAATACTATCCACTTTTAAAGACCCAGTCACAAATACTATCTTTCCTTTGACACATCTGATTGCAAAATTATTATGTATCATGTTCATCCATCCACAACATTGCTCCTTCACAACTACACATGTCACCAGGAAGATGAGAGTTTCTCAAAGTTTCTTAAGTCACAAGCACTTGGGTAATTTGTGAAACTCACATTAGCTTGAGAAACACTGTAAAACATACCCACTTTTGAAGCTTTACAGGGCACAATATTAAAGTCTTTGAAAAAGTCCCACAATAAGTTAAGATGTAGGGTTTAACTTTTATAACTCAAACCTACTTTTCTACTA
Organism: Tamias sibiricus; assembly: GCA_025594165.1. Classification (NCBI taxonomy): domain Eukaryota; kingdom Metazoa; phylum Chordata; class Mammalia; order Rodentia; family Sciuridae; genus Tamias; species Tamias sibiricus. The sequence continues at coordinate 88,207,926 of CM046661.1, forward strand.
TTTGACCACAAAATCCTTAATCATCTTTTTAAAAACATATATACATAAACGACTCATGTAAGACAAGCCAAAATATACCTGACTAGTAGTTAAAGAACATAGATTTTAGAAGTTAGTGGGTTAACAGACTTGAATTATAACCTGGGCTCCAACAGTTATTAAAGAAATGATATTTTCCTTCATTTTCCTATGTTTGACATAGAGTTGAATATGACTACTACAGAAGATCAGTATAAGGATTAAAGATGCTAGGGTTCCTAGGACCTTGCCAGCACTCAATAAATGATAGGTGCCCTTATAATAACAATTTGTATTAATTTTGTACCTTAGATCAGGAGTCTTAGGTATTTACTTGCAAATCTCTCGCAAGGTCTAGAAGTTATCATGCAGCTTTAAGGGTTAGCACACAAAGCCTTGGGGCAGAAGACAGCCCACACACATTCTGGTTGGACAGCACAGGGTTAGTGCTTCAGGCCCCACACCATCCCCATAGCCTTGCATAAGGTGCAGCTAATAGGTTGGCATTGACCTTGGTCCTCTGGGGCATTAGAACTTGCAATTCCTTAGAAGTCCTCAATTAATGCCATTGAATTTCTTGATCTAAATGGATTCTGACTTTGTTCAATTCTTATCCACCAGAATCACCCCATACCTAGATATTTAACACAATCTCTTTAGAAAGAGTGGCTCACCAAAGCAATGATTTATACATTTAAAAACCTACGTCATAATGGAAAATGAAAAGTGACCTGAAAAATCCTCCAATCTAATGTGCACCCCTTCCCTCCACTTCATCACTGATGTGGTCCACAGTTGCTGATGAAATTCAAGCGTGTGAAGGGGTCCCTCAGGACTGGCCACTAATGCCAACTCCTAAAGGGTAGAGGTATTCGTACAAGGAGGGGGCTTAGACTAATGACCTCAAGGGGGCCATTCACCCTTGAATTTCTATGAAATCATTGGAATTTAAAATAAAGCACTAAAAGGAATTTTCAGAGATCATCAAGGCCATCCCCCTGCCTGTTAGAATATTTCTATATCTCCAGGTTCAATGTTGAAGTGTGAAGGCTCAAGCTGCAAGAGAAATTGATGGGTTAGAGGGCAAAAATGCTTAGGGGGAGAGAAGAGAAAGAAAAAGAAAAATCTGAGGATAAAGGAATTTATGCCCTCCCAATTAACCTTACCAAGGACCTCAAAATTCCCAAGGCAACCTTGATTCTACCTTTCTTTCTTTTGTTTTCAAATATGGAATTTTCCCCAGGACTAATGTTAGAATTGAGCATATTCTTCCTTTGATTTATGAGAACATTCAGGGAATATAAGGTCATGAAAGTTAGCAAACCAGCTGGCTTCAATGCAAAGTAATTAAATAGAAAGTCTTAAAAACTTAAAATCCTTATTAGACATATTTCAGAAGGATGTTAAATTTATTTTCCTTTGTATTTAAAATACCCTCTTCATATATTTTTAAAATATTTACTGTAGATTTACATTAACCCTCCCCTGATAATAGGAGTGGACCTAATTCAGAAAAATCTATAAAAGAGTAGAAATTAGAGCTCTGCATTTGTGGTTAAAACTACTGGACAACCACATTCAGGAAACATGTGGTTAAAGTAATTAGATAACTATAAATGCCTGCAAGTTCAGAAAAGCAGAGTTAAGTGCTAGAATGTTTTTTTCTTTCAAAAAGAGGCCATTATGATTTGAAATAACTAATAAAATAATCTAACTGATTTCTTAAGAAGTTAAGCAAAAGTGCATGCTTAAGTGGTTATGTTCCACACATGAAAGCAATCTACTCAGAGTAGCATTAAGATGTAGGTTTATAAGTTAATCATGTATTAGGTACAATACCTAAACCAAGCACTGCACTATTCTATTTATTCTTTTTATACTATCTTTAAATTATACTTAGTAATACTTATAGACTAGGAACCATTCAGAAAGCCTGTCAGGTTCTAGGCTTTATATTTCTTCTATAATATGCATATTCAGACATTCATGGTTAGTAATTGTTCTAAGAAGAATGAGGGTTTGAAACAACTCTCTTGCTGGCGTGATCCTGAGCACATTCATACCAGTAAATCATTGCTACATCCAGCAGCTAGGAAACACAGCCAATTTCTGGCAAATGGACATGATTGCCAATTAAAGGAAACCAACTAGTAACAAGCTTAGAAGGCAAGACATGAGCCAATCTTCTGTGACTATTACTTGCAGTACCAAGGCCTGCATTACCAGAGTAGCTTAAAGTGTTGATACTCCATCAGCATCTACCTCTGATTCAGCATGACATAATAGGTCTTTCATTTTTGAAGGCCGAGTGTTTCCATTTTCTCGTATGCTATAGATATCCAAAAGCAAAAAGAGTTGCCACATTACATTTCTCCAAATGAAACCATAGGGTAGTCAAATTAATCTAATTATCTGTGACCCAGTTTGATAGTACTGCTAAAAGCAATGTTAACTCCTCTCCAGTTATGCCCTTTGTTTTCTCATTCATTTTCATTTTATTAATTTGGCTGAGAATGCCCTTTCACACCCATAATGTACCTGCTTTGGTATTCCATGCATAAACTTGAATTATTGAAAAACTGTGCTCTGTCTACTGGCATTTGGAAAATCTAATGAGGAAAGAATAGAAATTGTCATGAGTTTTCAATGAAGGTCTGAAATTTCTAAGAATTGATCCAGCATCATTTTCCCATTTAGCAATTCCACTCAACCAAGTGATTTTCAGGAGACACATCAAACAAATTCAACTACTGGTTCATCATAATCAGAAGTCTCACCTTTTCCCCTAAAATTGGGTACCATGTGAATTATTTACTTGCTTCTTTCTTACCTCACTTTTATCCCTCACTCTTAACACTACTGACTTTGGTCTCTGCCCCACAGGCTAAAAAAAAAAAAAAAAAATCGTGGTTGGTTACAGTATTTTAATAAATAATCTTGCATTCCATAGTAGAAGAGACTTCCAAATCTTTGTGGACATCATTCTCATACTGATTTTTCCACTTAACAATTTGTATTGCACTTCCATTTAAGCAGCAAAAGATTATCCATATTTTATTTATTTAAGCTCTGGGGATTGAACCCAAGGGGTGCTCTACCACTAAGCTACATCCCCAAACCTTTTCATTTTTTGTTATGAGACAGGGTCTCACTAAGTTGCTGAGGCTGGCCTTGAACTTGTGATCCTCCTGCTTCGGCCTCCTGAGTTGCCACAATGCTCATCTGCATTTTAAATATTTATAATGAGCAAAATTATATGCTTGGAATGTACCCTTCAACATAATGGCATTATAACTAAATTTTTATTTGAATTATTTTTTATGATAATAATAAACTAATGTTTTTTCATGACATAGGTTAAAAGTCTGCAGCCTCTAATTTGACAAGAACTCTATTATCACTTTCTGCAAAATTAGATGGGAAAGAATATTAAGACATCTAAAATCTGACACAAATAGAAATCGCTTTCTCTCACTTTTTTTTTTTTTCTGGTTTCAGATAAAGATTATATGCTATTTGATATTCTATATTCAGGCCAAATAAGGGGATACAGAGGCACACATGTCATTTATCCCTCTGAATACAACCACTGCAAGAATCCATTGGTATCTAAATACACTAAAAATCTTTAGATATTGGATAAAGTTAGATTTGTATTATTTATGGTCTCATCCATTTAGCCCCCTTTGAATCAACTAACATAAAATACCTTCATGCAGAGTCCCAAGCCCTAAATGGCTATCCTAAATTTTGACAGATAATCAGCTAATAAAAGATGCATCCAAAAAGGTGCCCTTGGAGAGAAGCATGAGAGAGATCCCTTAAAAACAGCACCAAAAGTTCGTCCTGCAAAGTTCAACAAAGACTTCACACCAAAGAATTTTACTAATGTCACTTCAGAAAATACATTCATGGGGCCCATTCTCAAAATAACACATCTCCAAATACACCAGAGATTCTGAAATTCAGCATTTCCCCAAAACATCTCTGAAAATGACAACACCCAAAGACTGGTATTCTATTGAGCCTGTGACCCTGAGATGCTAGTAAACCAACCTAACCTCTGGCAGTAGTGATTGTGTCATGTCACCTAGATTCCCCTCCAGAATGGAGACACTCATTCTAGTTGCCAGGAGGGCTGGCTGCTGATACGTGTGATTACTCCCTACAACTTTCCCAATAGGACCAGGATTCTTGCCTTACCTGGTGGTATGTCTCTCCTCGAAGGATGGCAGCATCTAAGGGCTGTTCTATGAAGGATTTGGGGAGGTGGGGGTAAGGAGGTCCAGCAGTCTTGCCTCTCTGAAAGACCAGGCAGCCCTAAAGCACCAGCCCCCACAGTATTGACTGAGCTCTGAGTTGTGGTTACATCTCAGCCCACTTCTGCCCTCTGCCTGGTCCTAGTGCCTTTATTCCCAGCCCCCACAGGTGTTAATTCTCAGAACACTCCCAACCTTTTCAGCACCTCAGAACACAGCTAAAGGGACTACAATACAAAGACCTGAAGGACAATGCAAAACAATTAGTAACTTTTCTTTTGTCAAAAGTAGAAAAATACTTCAGCCAAGAACAATTCAATAATTTTCACAGAATTAAATGCCTGGTTTATCCCAAGAACAAATCTTCTGTCCATAGATTTACAGATGAGTGCTCTTTTTCTTTTTTGGCAATTGTTTCTTTCATGGGCTTTGCTTAAATATCACTCAACAAAATCACAATTGAGCTAAATCTGGCTAATTAACAGTTAATGGTTACTCTTTTCCCACATATTTCTTTAAACTCTACCAAGGAAGGAGAATGGCTGGTGTGGATTTGAGGGGGTTAAGGAATATGTCAGCTTTTCATTGCTGTGACAAATTACCTGACAAACAACTGAGAAGGAAAGATTTATTCTGGCTCATGGTTTCAGTCCATGGTCAGGTGGTTCCACTGCTTTTGTGCCTGTAGTGAGACAGGACATCATAGCAAGGAGTGAACAGTGGAGCAAAGCTGCGCACCTCATCACAGACAGGAAACAAAGAGAAGGAGGTCAGGGTCTCTACATTGCCTTCAAGACACACCCACAATGACCTCACTTCCTCTAACTAGGCCCCACCTCTTAAAGGGTCCATCACTTCCAAACAGTACCGCAGGCTGGGTACCTGGACTTTGGGGGACATACAAGATCTAAACCACAACAGGTAGAAACTAACATTTTTCTAAATATCTCTGGTACTGGGCCAAAATCTTTAAACATTAGCTTATTTATTCTTCACTAGAACTCAATGAAGACAATATTCCTATTTTCATTTAACAAATGAAGGAACTGAGTTTCAGTTAGGTCATGTGGGCTTTGACAACAAAGCTTCCATGACTCACTGGGACTACAAATAAACACTCTTTCCTCATTTGGTTCATCATGTTTGCACATGGGAGAGTTTCATTATCATTTACCTTCCTGATTCTCACTAATTAAATACAGCTTCGCTACATAATATACCTGTTAACTTTCCTCACTATAAATAAAAATCAACAATGCCACACTTTTCAGAATGCGTTAACATTTATGATTTCATAGTACCAAAATAAATCATTTATTTAGAAGGATTAGTAAACCTAAGACACACTCTTACAGTGGTTTAGCCAGTATAAAAAATTTACAATGACATCCCTTAACTGGGCACTTAAGAAATCATTTGGCAGTTTACTTTTTGCCAAATGCCATACATTGTTTTAACGTTAGATAGGAAGCAAAAGTTATTTATAGATTGAAATATAACACTATTAAAGCTCGATCTTATATACAGCAACACATTCCAAATAGAATTCTCAACACTACATTTTAAAGCGCAAATCACTGTATTCAATACCAGCATAAGAATGTCGTCTTCTTAATAGAGTACCAGAGGTGTGACAAAGTCTCCAAAAGGGGAGACAGTTAAAAGAAAAATCTCATAATGTCAATGGTGTATTTTTTACCTTAACCTGAAAATTAATTTTTGTGACTAAACTTTCATAACTTGTTTTTAGATGTCTGTGGTTTGTTGGAGACCAGTCAGCAGGAGGCAGAGTGACATGTGAGCTTACAACAATGAGTGTTGCTTTTATCAATGCTACACTTTGACATTTTAGTTAATCTAAGTAATTTTTTTTAAAAGATTAGCATTTCTTATTTGGGTATATAGACATAACATTTCTAGCCTTGTGGGACTATGTTTTCATAGTCAGATAAGCCTTTGGATAATTCTCTTTCAGGCATCTGGTAATTTATAGTTTTATGAGCACCAATTGTCATACTTGAGTTATAACAAGGCAGCTTCTAGACTCCATAAATTAAAGGATTTAAAAATATATGACAACTTTCTAAATAAATAAATTCAAGAAAAAATGTAAAAAAATTAACATAAGCTGATTATTGCCCTAAAAGCGATAGAATTGTCTCCCATCCTTGCATAGAACAATTGTGTTTTATTTATTTTTAATAAACAGCATGACATCTTAGGGCTATTAGCTGTTCTTATTTTAGTTTAGGTTTAAAAATCAGTGGATATTAAAGACACAAGATGAGGTAATAAAAGAGGGAAGATATTGACAGTATTATCTAAATTCATCATACTACATTCCATTTTTATTTTATGATGAAATTAATTCTTTCCTAGTGTTTTGAGATAGAATACAGGACAGCCAAGTAAATTTTAATTTCAAACAAATACCTTTTCTAGCATAAGTATGTCCCATGCACTATCTGCATTGTGAGCATCACCTGAATATATTAGTAAAATGGTGAGTCTGATTCAGCAGGACTGGATGATGCCTCAGAATTTGAGTCTTATTTGTTAATCTGGCAACCTGTCCTACATTGTTTTTAAAAGCAGAAAGTGCTAAAAATAATATCATTAAATGTTCAATTTGTGAACTAATATTTGCTATTAACGAGTGGAATGATGAATTGGTTTTTATTTCCATATTTGGTTCTCTATATTCTCTAAAAACTCCAGGAGGATAGCAACATAAAAACACTGAGCAGAGTTTTATTGATAAAATTTTCATCTTTGGCTATTTTTTCCCCTCTATCTTAATGGATCCATTCTCTAATCCATCATATTCATCCTGAGATCCTCAAGAGAGCTGAGAAAATGCTGATACCAGTCACATGTCACTCAATTAAACACAAAATTTAGGGTAGGCTGGGACCCAGACATAGGTGGCTTTAATCTTTCCAAATGTGTTAAATCAGCTTTCTGTTACTGAAATAAATAAATAAATAAATAACAAAAACAACCTGAGATGAGTCAACTTAAAAAGAGGAAAATTTTATCTGGGCTCACAGTTTCAGAGGTTTTGATCCATGGTTTGTTGGCTTCTTTGCTTTTGGGTCTGTGATGAGATAGAACATCATGTTGGAAAGCTGCTCGCCTCAAGATGGCTGGGAAACAAAGGAGAGAAAAAGGAGGGGCAGGGTCCCAATATCCCCTTCAAGGCCATCCTCCAGTGACCTAACTTCCTTCCTGTTGGTGCCTACTTCTAAAGTTCTACCATCTCCCAGGAGCTGCACAGGCTGGGGACCAAGCCTTCAACACATGGCCATCAGGGGACATTCAAGATCCCAACTATAGCATCAAGTGATTCCAATGTTCAGCCAAGATCAAGAACTTGCCCTAAGTCCTTACTTACAAAGTGTAGCCTGGGAACCAGCAACATCAGCCTCAGGTGGCAACACAGAATCTCAGGCCCCACCGTAGGCCTTGTCAATCTAAACATGCGTTTTAGCAACAGAGCCAGGTGATTCACATGCACATTACAGGTTGGCAAGTACTATTCTATATCATTTAGAAATAACAACTAAATGGAGCCATGCTGTGACTTTCATTGCATTATTAACTGGAATTCTAGAACATTCCAACCCAGTGAAACTTGTCAAATTAAGTACAATAATTAACTCAATGTACATTACTTTAGACTTCTAACCCAAATAATACGAACTATCTAAAGCAGTCCTGGATGGAACGCTGATATTAGTCCCAAAAAGACAACACATTTGATCCTGGCCCAAACCAAGAAACTAATACTCAAGTAGCAAATACTGCTTTCTTTTTCCCCCGATCCCAACCCCTTGCTGCTCTACTTGGTAAGTGCTATGCTACTAAAAAGTTATTACATTTATTTTCTCAAATCTTAGTGTTGAATTAATTTATAAGTTGCATTATTATTATCATTAATATTAATCTAAAAAGAAAGATTGATGAATTCTGATCCCTTGAGATATTAAGAGTCAGAGAAGGGAATAAAGAAATGCAGTGGCCAGAAGCAGTAAAGGGTACCAAAAAAAAAAAAAAAAACACCTTTTTCTGTAACATCATTTTACTTTCATCCTCCCTTGATTAATACCTGAAGATGGCTTTTCCAAACCACATTAGCAAGAATTAATGCTTCATATCTGTATAGCAACATCATCTTGCAATTTCTAATCCATGTGAACCATAAAAGAACTATTTCAAGAAAGTAGCTAACTGCTTAGTTATCTAAGAGAAAAAATTTTAGAGAGAAACATTAAGACATACTAATTTTTAGTTTTCATACCTTATATATCATACCTTACAAGAAGAGCATAGACCTAAAGTAGAGAAAAAATGAGGCTATATAGAGTGAATCTTGTGAATAAAGATTTCTGAGCATAATTTCAGTTTTATTATATTTCATGAAGTGAGCAAGAGAAAATTGCATCTGCATCAATGTAGTGAAGGAGTTTCTCATCTCAAAAGCCTATCTGTATTGATATCAGAAAAGGGTAGGGGTGCAAAATGACAGTAGCAGACCTGCCCTTTCACCTTTCTAACAGTGTTGATGGCAGCAGTGAAGCTTAATCAATGCAATGGAAGTGACATTTTGCAGTCAAATCAAATTAAATGGAAATGAAAGGAAAATCTGAGGTCCAACCTAAAGGCTGTTCCTCTTACCACTGAGGTCATCTCCATGGTAACTAAATGCTACAAAAGTGTAGAGTAAATCCTTAACAAATCTGCAGAAAGCATGTCCAATTGAATATGATAGTGTCTGTCACTGTACTTTGTAGCTTTCTAAAAGCTTACACCAGAAGTAACAAAAAGGACTTCTGCTAGCGAGTAAGCAGAACAGCACGGTTCATCTGCCCACTACTCAACGACAGAGATGCTCAACTTCTCAAAGAATGAACGCTAAATAAGTGGGTGACTCAAGGACAGATTCTGCTAAGTGGATTAGGTTCAAACTGCAATGTTTTCCAGAATTGTTTTTACTTGGACTTATTCAGTTCAGAAATCTCCTCTGTCCCTGTAAAAGCCTTTTCACATCATAAGGAATCATTTGTAGGGGGTTGTAACTGACCATTCAGGTTTCTTTTCTTGAACACTCCCTCAGAAATGCATTTCCCCCATTTATAAGGGTGTGTTAAGAACAGATGGATTGTAGGGTTTTGAGAATGCAGCACTGAACTGGTAATAGCAAGATAGCAGTAGTGGTAATAGCTCTTTTCTGGTAGTTTCCCCCACACAGATTCTTTCAGAAGCCCCTAACTCATCCATACATGTTCTTAGAAATTCTACTGTTACACATAGGCAGTCCAAACCAATTGGGTAACTGTGACTCTTGTAAACCATATTTTGTTGGAGAAAGTAAACTGATAGGACCAAACACACTTCCCCTGTAATTGAATGACCATTAGGGATTTGCTCTCCAACAACAGCATAAATTCCCAGGTATTTAGATATGTGTGTCCTGAGATGTGGGTGTCCTCTACTAAGAGATGGGACATTTGCAGAAGAAAGAATAAAGACAAACATCTACTAGGCTCACCTAGTAATAGATCCTGCATTTATCATTTGAGCTGAACAAGAAGAAATGCTACTTCTTAGGACAATTCTTTTTTTTTTAATATTTATTTATTTACTTTAGTTGTACACAATGCAATGCATTTATGTTTACGTGGTGCTGAGGATTGAACCCGGGCTGCACATGTGCGAGGCGAGCGCTCTGATGCTGAGCCACAACCCCAGCCCCAGGACAATTCTTTACATTGTTTGATATACTCTGAACCAATCATTTAGATCATATTTCTATGAGTAACAGATTTGAATTTTGCTACTGATATTGTCACTATGAAAAGATTTCAATAAATACCAATATGAAATATGAAAGATATAAACTGATTTATGCCTTCTGTGAGAGAAATAGAAGAGTGACAATTCGATATGAGTTTTTTCTCAAATGCATAAAATCATAGGTCATCATACTCCACTCTGCTTTAAATACCAATAAACACCAATGAATTCATGTCTAGAAAGAACTCCTCCTTCTAAATGGTGAAAACATTAAGAACCTTATTCTTAATGTTCTTTTGGGGAACCTTGTTCCCCAAAGCTAACAAGCATCCTTTACCAAAAATATATCACAAATTATCACTGTTTTTTTTTTTTCCAGTACTCTTAATTACTTTGATTTGGGTGTCATGTTTAGTATTTTTTCAAAACACTCTGGCACTGATGATGGCTGTTCAAAATAAAAACCTGATGTTATTTGAGACACCTTACTCCTTATAGCATCCGTATTTTAAGGTTTTATAATAACCACAAAAGCATTTTGCTTCATATTACCATCCCTATAAAATTACACTTCAGTTTAATATAAGGGAATATGCTCTGGTCCTGCCAACTATAATCCCAACCCAATTATTTATTAATAGCATTTTGGGTTACTTATTTACCTCTCTCTTGCCAATATCCTCCACTGCAAAATGAAGCTAATTCTACTCGTCCTTCTTACCTCACAGAACTACCTGTGAAAGCAAGGAAATAACATGTGTGGAAGAGCTCTGGAAAGGTTCCAGCAATATGCACCATAATGTCATCAGGTTATTATACTGAAAAGACATTGTTATTTCAGAGAGACCACTTTTGTCATGTTAAGAATATAGCCAATATACTAAATACTTTGGTAATATAGTAAACCTTGGATTAACTGGAAGGCTTTAGTTTTCGTAACTCTTTACCAATAGTTCCTAGTGAAAATTAATTCACATTAAACAAATTTTTTAATAAAATTTGGTAGAAAATATAATGACATAAATGAACATCCTAAAATTTGCTTTTCCAAAGTAATTACTTCAAATCAGGTTATCTCCTTAGGGTTTGCATCCATTCCTAAAGAATTGGATGTTAGGAGAGAAAAAATGGGTTTTATTTAGGCCTTTAAACTTAGGCCTTTCCTAAGTTTAAATTTCCTAAGTTTAACAGTAAATTCAATAAGTTTTTATTGTATTCTATCTTTTTTTCAACAGCAATAAGAGAGAATAAAATCATGGCATTCGCAGGTGAATGGATGGAGTTAGAGAATATAATGCTAAGTAAAGTTAGCCAATCCCAAAAAGCCAAATGCCAAATGTTTTCTCTGATATAAGGAGGCTGATTCACAGTTGGGTTGGGATGGAGAGCATAGGAGGATTAGAGAAACACTAGAATGTATTCTATCTTTTTGATAATTTAAATGAGACAGAACAATGTATTAAAAGGGACCCCTTATCCCCGAGACTGCTTTCACCTTTCACTACTGCATTATACACATCCAAAGCCATTTGTTTTCCTTTTAAAATTTTTGCCTTACCTTTATCCAAAGAAGCATTTGGGGAAAAGTGGAGGTGTTTCATTGGCATGAGATTCTATGTTTCAGTATTTCAATTACTACTCTCTACCATGCAGCTGAATTTGAAAACAAAGACAGGAAGAACTGCCAGGGATGATCACAAATCACACACTATCAAGGAAACAGAATGACAAGATTTAAAAGTTACTGTGTCATATTTACTTTGGAAATTGCCATTATAACTGAAATACAGTTTGACAGCACAGTTTTAAACTTCTAAACGCTTAGAGATTTTATCTAACTAATAAACTTGTGGCTTCATAAACCCACAAAGCTCCCGCGATACTATCTTATTTGAAAAGGGTGTAAGCTTGCCAGGTGTAAGGAAGCAGATGCGATCTACGGATTGGTGAACCGCAAAGTGCCTATCTATTTTCAGAGATTATAGGGATGGCACTGGTGCCATTGGTTAAGATAGCAAATTGATTTCTTCAATAAACTAGTGCTCTCATTCACTCACCACAATTTTCTAAAATTGCCCTTTTGATCTGAAGCTTCCAATCCTGGTCAGACGTAATTTTTTATTTTGGAACACTGAAATCTATACTCTCAGCTATTTTTTCCTTACATGACAAGAAACACAAACCTTTCTGTCCTTATTCACTCCTCTGAATGGAATTCTTCCCTTTAAATGTGCTTCTGGGTTTGCTGACTTTTTTATAGAAATAAAATCTTAGTAACTATTCTGAAATTTCCTAAGTTTAAAAATATGTTGGCAAATAGGGGTTACCTACTTAGTAGTCATGCATTCATTAAGGGGTGATTCAGAAATATCAGAAATATTCAGGTTTTGTGCCTCCCTATGGTGGGATTTGAAATTTGGACCCTGGGAAATGATGGGGAAAAAATCAATGACTGCAAAAATATACCCAAGTATGTCTGTTTATGTGTATTTATGTGATGTGTTAATATAAGCATATAGACACTAATACTCAGGGTTTTGAAAATGCATCTACTATTTTATCTTCTACTAGTAATACTGCTTCTAGTTAGCATTGATGTTTTTGATAACAGGCACACTTTAATCACTTTAGATGTGATTAAAAACCCACGCAACAGAAACTATTATTAGCCCCACTTTACAGATGAAGAAACTGAGGCACAAAGAATTTAAATCACTTGTCAAAGTCCCACAGCTAGTAAAGGGATTAGTAATGTAGGTTCTTTCAAAGAGGACCCTGCAATAAGGAGTGTATTGAAATTATGCCTCTTCTGATTTTGCAAGGATGAAGCAGTTAGATGAGAGTTCTGCTGATAAACACAGGAGAGCTACAGGGGCAGTAGAACTGGCAGATAGTGTGGTGATATTGATAGAGATGTGGTGATACTGCTGATGATGATAATATCTGCTATTAAATGAGTACCACATGTAATTGTGATGTGGGCTTTATAGCTCATTCAGGACCCAACAACTCTGTGAAGTAGAGTAAAAGGAAAAACTGAAGTTCAGTTAATCTGAACAGCTGACCCCAAGTCATCCAATTAATTGATGACAGAGCAAGAATTAAACATAAACTCTCTAACTTCAGTGCCTTCAGTCATAATGGTTATGGTGTTTTTTTTTTGCCTTCAAATTAATAAAAATTACCTAACAACCAAACATTTATGTGTGCCAGATATTGTTCCAAGTGTCTTTACACATTGTTTTATTTTCTTATCCACAACTTTGAAATAAACTGTACTCTATTGCAAATTTAATGTATCATTTATTCTTTCCATCAACCATTTCACTGAGCATGGGCAGTGCAGGTTCTGTTTGGAATAATAGAAACAGAATAGTAAGAATAGACAGACTAGGTTCTCGCCCCCGTAGTGCCAACAATCAAGTGTGCCACAGAGGCCAGCAGGGAGAGTCAACCTACCCGAGTCACAAAACAGCTGACTGGCACATAGGAGATCTAGACACAGGCAAAATGCAAATTGTATTTTTTTTTTTTTTACACATCTATATCATTGTCACAAAAGTGGAGGAAACCCTAGGCAAAGAATTCAACTTCAAAATGAAATTACATTAGGGGACAAATGAATGTAAGATACAGATCAATTTGGCCAATAGAACCAAACATTCTGGTAAAAACAGGTCAGTGTGGACTACAGATCATTCCTGGTCTGCCATTCAAGCTCCACAAAAGCTCCAGGGAGTTTTCAGGAGATCCTCCAACACACAGAACTATTGAAGACAAGAGGGATGTGCAACAGCACTTTCTCACAGATGGGAAACATCCTCCTGGGTTACTTCCTGCTACTATGACATCATAACAGTATCTAATACTGGTCTCTAACAGTACTATTCTCACTGTACCACACACCAGGCAAATGTTTCTGTGTATGTATGGGTATTTAAGCCTTGCATCATCTTTTTTTTTTTTTTTCCATACCTTTTCCATACCTTGGAAGGGAGGGAGGGAGGGAGGGAGGGAGAGAGAGAGAGAGAGAGAGAGAGAGAGAGAGAGAGAGAGAAAGGAAGTAAGAAAAAGAGGGAAGGAGGGAACACATGGTAATTAAGAGATATTCGATCTTCGGTAGCACAGATCTCTACATGAGCATTTTGGAACTACTCTTCCCTCATGAAATTCTCATTACTTCACATTAGCTTGATCCTCTATGGATCCTGACATAGGCACAAGTTTGTAAAATACACTGGTGAGTTTCTTCCTGAGATCCAGATGCCATGACATAGCCCACTGGTTGGCAGAGAGTAGAAGTAGTGTCTGTGATCCGATGTGGCCATAGGCTTCTAAAACCCAGTATTACAGACTAAAAACCTTCCTGCTGCACCCAATAGCAGGTCACTAGTCCACCCCACTTCCTGAAGACAAGCTTCCACCATGGCCAGACATCAGAGTTACTCAGATCTCCCCCCACCCCAAAAAGGCAGTGTGTAACTTATTTGAATATTTAAAGATGGATACCAAGAAACTATACATTTTAAAGATGCCTGTGTAATCAGACACACAATCAGATGGAGATTCTGCCCCAGGATATCTGACGGTCTTTTTCCACAATCCAAAAGTAAGCATTCCAAAGACTAAAGTATTAGCACCATCAGATATGTCCATTCTTTTATTTTATTTATTTATTTTTTGGCCCTTCATTCAATAAGCTTTGATTGAGCACCTACTCTGTGTCAGTCCCTGTGAGAGCCAGGAGGTATTCAGCAATGAACACATGAGGCCAACACTTGAGCAGAGCACACATTAGTGAGAAGCTAACACAACTCAGTGTTTGTGTTATGCTGGAGCCGTGCACAGAACACAATGAAAATACAGAGGTAGGGACTGAACACTCCTGCAGGATCAGGGAGGACTTCCCGGAAATATGTGTGGATTCTGCTGAATCTTGAAGAATGGGTCTAAGCTAGCCTGACCAAGAAAGGAGGAAGGAAACTGTGGGCAGACAAAACAACAGGTGCAAAATGCAGGGAGGCAAAAAAAAAAATTCATATGTGTAAGAACCACAAACAATGAACTCTTTCTGGAGCTGGGATCAGATCATAAGGGTCTTTTGCATCACTGTTCGCAAGTTTGGATTTTATCCTGGATATGATGGAGAGCCCTGGGACAATTTTAATGGAGAGAATTATATGATCCGATATATATTTTAGAGACATCTCACCAAGAGTGTGTAGGTTTTGAAACTGTGGGAAAAGGGCACTCACTGGAGTGGTTGATCCTGACAACTGGGAAATGAGGAAGAAGATTTTCTGGACAATAAAATCAGGACTTGGACTGATTAGAAGGAGTTGGGAAAAGCAACAAGACATCCTGGGTCTTCCAAGGTTCTGGAAAGGGGTAAGGTAGCATGGCAGATTTAAGCATGGGCTCTTTGCTGGGTTACTTAGGGTGGAAGCCTTCTCTGCTCTTTTCTTGCTGTGCAAACTTGGGTAAGTTATTTAATCTGTGTGTCTGCCACAGCATCTCTAAAACAGGTATGGAACAGTGGTATTCCTTCCTCATAAGGTCATTCTGAGGATAAAATTAGCTCAGATACAACATGTAAAGTGCAAAAAACAGTACTTAGAGAATAGTGCCAGCTTATGGCACTAATATTAGAAACACATAAGATGAACTCTAGGCCTCACAGAATCCAGAACTTTTCCACACGCTCTCAAGTTAAGAGAATCTAAAAAAAAAAAAAACTCCCACAAAGGAGTTCTTGAGGTATTTTCCTCTAGTCCTATTCTTTGAGTTTTTTTATTAGTTCTTACATGTGTCACGTCTCATCTTTCAATGCTTATTCTGTAAATTGTATACAGCTTTAAATGTCTTATTTGAAAATATCCATATTTCTCGCCTCATACTTGTATTTTCTTGATCTTCAGGGGTTCTAATGATGTTTTGAAAAAAGACATACTGTTTCTGAATTGAACACCATAATGTCTGTTTCCACCTTGAATTTCATTATTGAAACGTTCCTTCCATTATTTTCATCTATGGTTACTGATTCACATTCTAGGGTCCTCCACCTGGCTTGTATATTTGGGTTTCTCCCCCTTCTGCACTCATATAATCTAGATTTACAACTTTTTGATGCTTTTTATTTAACTTGAGCCTTCAGAGCTTCAAGCCTGTACAAAAAAACAAAATGAACCACCCTCTGCAATGCCCCGGGTTAGCTCTTTATGAGAATGATAAACAACAAAACAAAACAAAAATCCCCAGACCCATGTAACTTATGAATAGATATCTATTCTCTGAGGAATGAAGAAATCTGGTTTTACTTTGCAAGGTTCACTTGGTGAGTGCCCAATAAACTACACTAAGCCTTAAATTACTATACTGTGTATCCACAGGGAAGACGAAGGCTTCATACCAAAACTCTTTCCTCCATCAGGCTAACTGATTACAATTGGGGTTTCCTCAAATGAGCTTGTTTGATAATTTGTCTTATTACTACTGAAAAGGAAATGGAAATCAAGGACTTGAGGGCAGGAAGTAGTAAGCAAATATGATCAAAGGTTAGATTGTATGAAATGCTGATTTAGTGCAAAATAATAAAAACAGACTGGTGTCATATCAAATAAAGTATATATAATTAATAAACTTTTAAGCTATTCATTAAGCTAGTATACTCTAATATTACAGGTCATATAAAGTAACTGAATGTTAAATCTTAAAGTATCAAATACAGATGTCTTTAAATGCAAACCAAAGTACAGATGATGCAGAAAACCAACACTGAGTGCCATTTATTACTTTCCTACTAATTCTAGGTTTAGAATGTACTTTGAATTTGATTGCCAAATTACCCACATCTATATCATATCATCTCTAAGCATCATTACAACATCAGCTTCAATCTTGTGGGAAGGACTGTAAACAAAGGCCAGTTGGCTAAAGATAGATCATTACCCTAAATACATGTATGAAGACACAATTGTTGTAAAAATACTTTATATAAAACCAGCAACTTGAAAAATTGTGCTCTTTATATATAATATGAAATGAAATGTACTCTGCAAACGTGTATAACAAATTAGAATAATAAAAAATTTTTAAAAAGATCATTACTGACACATACAATAAGGGAAGTAACTAGAATAATGAGTATAATCAAGAGAAGTAAATTTAGGCTAAATACCAAGAAAGAATGTTTAACAGTGAGGACGGATTATGGCAGCAACCTTCCAAGATAAGTGATAAAGATCACTGAAACACTTAAATCCATTAAGAACAGCTTTTCATTCACAAGAATGTTTAATAAAGGATTCCAATTTGTGAGAGAACTAGAAGGGGTGAGGGTGGGAATGGAAACTCTCTTTTTACTTGGAAAAGTTAAACATAAAGAAATAGGGTGACTGATTTCCTCACAGAATAGGAAAATGTACTTTTAAAAATCAATCTCTATAACAAGTCTTAAGGAACAGTGTCATGGAAAGCACTTGGAAGCAAAATGCTCTGGGTTCAAATCTCACCTCTGATACCTACCAGTGAGTGAATGCTGCAAGGTACTCAATGATTCCAAACCTCAGTTTCTTCCACTGAAATTGAGCATGTGCAAGTCTAGCTGGCAGAGTTACTGTGAAATTTAAACATGATGCTATACACATGAATACTAGAATTCATTAATTATTAACCATAGAAGGCTGCCTGGAGTACTGTAAATATTTAACAAATGGTAGCTATGGTTATTATTAGAATTTTTTACTCTGAATAACTTGAGAGAGTTATTTTGATCCATTACCATTCACAAAAAAGAAGTTTTCTTTCTTCAGTATAGTCCATCAAAAATCAAGTTGCACTGTGGTTTTATAGATGATCATATTTCTTAAATCCAAAGTTTTTTCAGACATCTTGCAAGTGAGGTTAAGATAGTTGTTCTTATTTTAGTATTAAAGACACACACCCAGGTCACTGGCCCTCTGACACTCTCATCACCCTCTTCCTTTATAATGTGAAAAATAAATTACAAATTTCAAACTTCAGTTAACCAGAATGCTAAAGAATCAGAATGTTCTGGTCAATTATATATTATTCTGATTTGATTTTTCCAACTACCTAATTAGAAACTTATCTTTGTCTAAATGTTCCATATAAAAATTGCACTAATATATATTATCAGGGCTTTCTACCTTAGAAGTAATAAACATAATCTAGTCTTTCCATAAAGATTATAATGCCCCCATTACCTCTGAATATTAATTATCACCATAAAACACTAAAGATGTATGAGATTGAGTCATCTCCTACTGACCCCCCACTCTTATAGTTGTTTTCTATTAAATAAATACCTAGAATCTGCTTATTAATTGTAAATGTTAAATGGGAATGGGGGAGAGAACAGGGACTAATAATTTAAGATGTTTCTAAAGGTCTGATAAATTGATAACTTAATAAAAAATGTTAGGATGTGTCACTAATGGAATAAGTAAATATACTTTGTACTCCAACTTAGAAAATCACAAATGAACCAATTAAATGAAAATGGTGTAGATTTCACACATCAGTTATATTATCAAAAAGTTCTTCAATAAGTTTATGCACTTTTAATAAGCAACAGCACTAGTCAGAAAAAAAATAAGAACTCTGATGCATTCAGAGCCTATAGATCTAAACCAGACAAAACAAAGCCTCATAAATGTGTTTGTTCATTAATGCTTAAAAAGCCAGACTTTGAGTTGTTATCATGTCAACTGGCACCAAACCATACTCAATTTAGAGCAACTACAAAGTGGAGCCCATAGTCTACAATGGCAGGGTTTTTGATCACACTAATTAACAGCCATTTTGTTTAAAATAAACAGATACGAGTCTAATTGCCTTTTTTACATAAGAAAGAGAAGATCTTAAAAGTAAAAACATGCAAAAGGAAAGATCAGACAAATGCCACTCAGACAGATAAGCAAAGTGTATGTGAAAGGAACCCAGAGGAAGTCTGGGCTGCTCTTCAGATTGACAGTCCAGTACAGCAAAGGGAATTAGTTGCTCAGAAAGGTTAAAGGGAATCCAGAGATGCATGACCTGTAACTACCCATCCTTTCATGACTTCCACTCCCAAAGCAATTTTACCTTAGTTTGTAATGTGATAGGCAGTAGCAGGCCTGACCACCCTAATTAGGAGAGAACCTCTGATTATAGACAAATCATTCCTTCTACCCTGGTGTACACTGCCAGAAGAGGAAGCGGTGCAACCGAAAGTTCAAAGATAAACTGTGTTAGTTCACTAAGTTCCAGATGTTGTACTTGAATTTTGTGTTCAAACAAATGAGCCCCTAGATCAGTGGCCTGTTTTCTAAAGCCCCCAAATGGTTGTTAACATAAGTTGATTGTACTTGGTTCCATGGAATCTATTTTGATTTAAACACCAACAGCTGAGTTTGTGTGCATGCTGAATTTTCATGTCCCTAGTCTGTCAAAGCAATTCCTGGAGATACTCAGAGAAGTTTTCTGTTGCCAGAGCTATCATATCAGAATTATCAGATCCATGGCCTTGTTTAAATTAACAAGTATTATTCTAAGTAATAAGCTAGACAAGTGCAATGTTATATATGATGTAACACTGCCATAAACATAATTTAAAAACAGTACCTACTGTGTGACCTATGGTGAGCTGTTTAATGTACAGCCACTATATTAGGCATGTCACTCACTCTAGAGCACATAACACCAACAATACAGGAAATAATAATTCAAAAATCACTACCTCATTACCCGATTTTAACCTCTGCAAATAATTTTCTCCCTTTGGTTACTCACAGAATATTGACTATTCAAAAACATTCATCTTTCTATTAATCTTTATGTGTCTCCTATTACTAGAATAGTACACTAGGGAAAGAGAGGGCTTTCCAAAGTGTCTGGGGGATCAATTTTAAAACCAAGCAAATATGATCAGCATGCATTATTATCTACATTCATAAAAGGCTGAAGCTGAAGCCAATTTTGGACTGGTAAATGTTTAACAATTGATTCTCCAGGAGGAAAAAAAAAAAAGTCCCGATTTGTAGCATTTGTAAATTTCACAGTGAAATACCCAGGACAGCTACTGTCCAGCTACCATGCCACCATGAAGTCACTGAACACAGAGCTAAGGAGAGATGCACACAAGTGTTTCATAGCCCACGGGCGCCTGCTCTGTAACACCCTTGTTGAAACTCAAAATACCTTAAAAATACAGCACAAATTTCCAAACGACAGGATTTGACTATGGTGTTTTCAACTATCTACATCTGTGAAGCTTTACTATTTAAATATATAAATCTATTGCCTACCCATATCATAAAATCTTGGGAGAGTTGTTAGGTTTTCTTCTCCAGATTAAACAACCAAAAAATACAAAGCAATTGCTCTTGAATGAACGTGAATAACAGGCATCTTTGAGAACCTGAGAGCAGCCTGGCTTGGTGGCTCACACTTGTAATCCAGCTACTCAGGAGGATGAAGTAGGACGATTGCAATTTCAAGGCCAGTCTGGACAACTGAATAAGACCCTGTCTCAAAAAAAAAAAAAAAAAAAAAAAAAAAAGGAAAGAAAGGAAAATAAAAAAAGAAAGAAAACTAGACCGGGTGTGGTGGCACATGCCTATAATATCAGCAATGCAGGATTCCAAGTTGGAGGCCAGTCTCAGCAATTTAAGCAGATGCTGAGCAACTCAGCAAGACCCTGTTTCATCATTAAAAATCAAAAGGGCTGATGTAGCCCAGTGGAAAAGTACCCCTGGATTCAATCCCGTATGCCCACCCACCCCCAAAAAATGATAATAATAACAAAAGGACAGCGGATGTAGCTCAATGGTAGAGCACTTGCCTAGCATGTGTGAAGCCCAAGGTTTGTTTGCTCTCTGGTACTTAAAAAAAAAAAAAAAGAATGCAAGTGTGAGTGTAAACTTGAGCCTCCCACAAATGAGTAGAGTTGGTCTTCAGTCAGAAATCATTCTCAAAGGCCCAAACTCTCTAGTCCTTATCAAATACCCTCATGTATCTTCTATAAGCTGAGAACTAGAGAAAGATCCATAATCTATCAAAGGTGAATTTGAAGTTAATTTATCAAGCATCTCTGAAAGTTTGCCATTTGTAGATATATAAAAGATCAAAAACAAGCAAAGCTCTAGAAAATCATCTAATATGTGATAAAATTCTTATTAAGCAAAAATTTATCTAATGAAGTTTGGCCATTTTACAGCATACTAAACTTTTAAAGAAACATTTACATAAATACAGTTTATTTGTATAAAGAATGCTATACATTATTATCTTTTAGTGAGTAAATGCCTGAAAGATACCAGATAGATATGACAGGTGAAATCATCCATTCTGAAGGATCATTTTAAAATGTGAAATAAAACCATGAGTTTTTTATACGTATTTTGTCACACACACATACACACCACACACACACACACATAGAATAACAGGCAGATCTTGGACTAACAAGGTTTATCACACAGAATCCCTTATAAAATGACTTATTTAACAAAAATCACTTGTTACCTAAAAAAAAAAAATAGCTTGGCATACAAACCAAGAAAATTGGCAGCCTATATATTTGGTGCCTTTGAATCAAGTCTGGATAACTCCATCCAGATGACACACCCAATGAAATGTCATCTTAATTCTTGATATGAGTCATAGGGAATATGTAATTTATAGGAAAGTTTTCAAACATTAGTACATAATAATTTCAAATTATTTTAAATGATTATGAAATTATTAACAAGAATTCTGTATGGACTCATTTATATTGCCATGAGCATTATCCTGTATCTACATTTTTTTCCTTTTTTAATTCTACAAAATTAGCAAGTTAACACTTATTTTATACCACTTCTGGGAGAATTTCAAAATGTAGTGCACTAAACATACTTAAAAAACAGGACCTGGCTAGAGCTTCCCCTTTTAAGAGCATAAGCAGCTTGAGGACAGGAACCATGTGCTATTTATTCACTGCCTCATCCAAAGCATTTGGCACAAGGTCTTGCAAAATGTAAGAGCACCCGAAATATTTATGAACCAATCTAAAGGTGGGAGTGATGATGTGGTGTGACAGGAGTGAGAGACACTCTGAAGTGATAGTGGGGACCTGCACTGTCACCTTTCCCTGTGTTCTTGGCTCTGACCATCCTGGGTATTATCGGTGTACTGGGACAATGAGTACCAGGCAAGAGATAGACGACATTTCATAAAGTTCTAAAAGAAAGAATTCTATTAGAGGAAAGTCCACAGGCTAATTCTAAACTGTAATTAGAAGCAGGAGAGAAAATCATACAATCATCTCCTGGGAAAGAGAGCCAATGCCATGGCACATAACATGCCTGGCAGTGCTCCACCAGGGGTGGTCTCAAGCACACTGCCACTTTGTAAGCTGTTTGCTACTGGCATGTGGGAGCGGGCAGAGCACCTAGGAGTCAGGCATGGAAACATTCACAACAATCTGATGCAGTCCTGTTGTGTCTATGGAATCTTGTTTTTATTTTTTGAATCTGTTCTTATAGTGTTTTATGACAGCGCTGGTTCACTACACATCAAAAACTTAAAAGATAAACTAGTCTTCATCACGGAATTTGTGAAAACCTCATGTGAAAAACAGGGCTGCTATGGAGAACTCAACTAGGACCTATAAATACACATTCTGCAGTGATCAATTATCAGTCAACAATTGAAGCAAAATTAATGAATGAATGAATTTAACTAACAAATTGATTGTTCATTTTAAAAATAAATTTATCCAAAACCTAGGGAATCCAGAACCAAGATCTTGTGACTCCCCTCCAAAACAATGTTTTCAGTTGTATATTGAAAGAGCTTTTTAAATTACTCTTGAAATGGTAGAATTAGTCTTGAATTTTCTTCTTTTACTTATCATAAAACTTTAGCACTATTTAAAGTTTCTTGTATTTGATATAAAATCCTGTGCTAATAACAGATTGTATTTCCATTTATATATTAAAATACCCAAATAACACATCCACATCTTCCTGTTTGTACTTCTATCATTATTTTCTTCAAAGAGAAAAAGTTACTCTCCTATAAAGCTGTAACTTAATAGCTTTTTTAGTACACTGCAATATTTGCCTTTCATTCATAGAATGGAATGACAACTCACTCAAGACCATACACTTCTTAGATAGTATGGATTATGGATCTCCAACTATGAAGTGATTAAGAAAATACTTGCACATAGTGTGGTTTCCATAAAGATACATTAAATGAAAAAGTGCTATAAAATTTTACAGTGAGAAATATTAAAGGGATACCTAAGCATTTATTCAACTTTGTACACATTTACTTACTGTGGGATTACTTGATATGTTGTAAGTCTGTTCTTGGTGCTGGAAAGTTCATTTAAAAATCATAATAGCCAGTGTTTATTGGATAACCAGCATGTATAGGAGAAATTCTAAGAACTTAGTTAGTATTAGCTCATTTAATTCTGAAAGCTACATAATTCCTACTTTTAGAAGAGGGTAAATGAGCAAAAAGATGAAACTAACATGCCCCATTTCCCCCACCTGAAAGGATCCACAGGAGGAATATAGACAGAAGAGGTCTGGCCCTAGAGCCTGAATGCTGAACCATGGTGCCAGGTACTTCCTCTATCCTGGGCTTGCTTCTACCCTCAAGGATCTCAGTACAGCATGGATCATCAGCTAGCATGGGACTGACATTTAACTCAGTTCTGAAATATCTTAAAATTAATTCTTAAAATATCCTTTGAGAGGGCTAGGATGTGGCTCAGTGGTAGAGCCCTTGCCTAGCATGTGAAGGTCCTAGATTCAAACCCCAGCACTGGGGGCGGAAAAAATTCCTTTGACAAACCTGTCTAATGTGACCTAGTAGCACTGAATATTCACAATCATAGTAAATAATACAGTCATCAAAAGTCACATAGGATGAAAGATTGTAAGTAGAAAAACAAAACACATGAATAGAAGAATTATCTTTAACTTCAGACATTACAGGGACTCGGCCCTCCCCTCAGTCCATCCTACACCACCCCTACCCACAGGAAGCAGCAGCTAGTGCTGTCATTTATGCATGGATAAACTGTACACGCACACCCTGTAAAAGATTCCCATATGGGAAAAGAAAGAACATAAACAAGAGAAATATGCCAGCATAGGAACAGAAATTGCCCTTAAATGACAGTTTTTCCTGACACAGAATGAAAGATAAGTATAACTCCCCAGAGGAAAGAATGGGGAAATCAGGACAGCTTTCATTCAGCAATGATAACATATTAAGAACAATTTTACTCATAGATTTTTCAGTCTTTGAAATGCTGACGCTCAATATTACCAGAAATGACATTCTCCCCACTATTACTATTCCACGTGCCCATACACACCAGCATGAAGACAAAGCCAGAGCTCCTCATGAAACCATTCACACCTTTTCATTGAAATTCTATTCCAAACTGCCCAACCCTTCCACAAACCATATATTTACAAAACAAGCATATCCATAAAGTAGATATTACAGTAGAAGGCTTATATTTCATAATAACTTTTCACTTATTTGATGTTATGATGCTACTTTTAATTGTGTCAAATGTGTCTTTAAAGGACCACCAGAGCAGAGACAACCACATAAATGTGGATTACTGAAACAAGCATGCTCACTGGAAATTTTAAAGGAACAGTATTATGAATAAAAGGTTGTTCTAGAGTTTGTTGATACATGTTACTTATGTCTATATTTGTTCTTTAATGGAAAATAAAATTAATAATGTTTGTTCCCAGGCATGTGTATATAAATATACATGCAATATATATAAGTATAAATATTCATATAAAAATGTATTTTCCCACCATCACTACCCCAATGTAGCAGCTAAAGTAAAAATACAGAAAACCGCAGTAAAAATATAGAGCCCAAACAATGTTTAGAAGGAATCGTATTCCATTACAATGATACTTATTTCATCATTTTGTTGAGCAATGAGAAAGATATTTTAAATAGATCCCCCAAGTTTCCTTTAAAAAAACATTAGGATTTTTTAGTTTTCAAAACTATAACTATTTGTTAAAGATGTTTCATTTTCTTTTACCAAAATGAAAGAATATCATGCAAACTTTTTCTGGAAAGTGAAGACACGAGGTAAATTAACTTTAGCTCTGCAGCAAATTTCTCTTTCAGTGAAAGTTCTAAGAGGCTTTTTTGAATCACTAACCACAGAAACTAAACCTTGTTTGGGGTATGCCCAACCTTCGGCACTTTAATTCAGTTATTTAAGTGTGCCGTAAGTTTTCCTCTCAGATAAGATGTTAATCATGAGGGTAGTCTTCTTAATCAGGACTGAAGCAAAAGAGTCGTCTCTACCCTCTTTCCAGTTTGCAAGGACAGAGGGATCCCTTTGTCTTAAGAAAGCATGAATGACTCAGGTCTCTGCCTCTGTTAACAGTTACCTGCTTGCATAGGTCATTTTACCTTTCTTGGTGGAGGGCTTAAGGTGTTAACACCTAAATAAACTACTTTTTCACATGAGCCATTAAACATTTAGCTGCCAGGTGACAATGCTTTGGTGCCAGTGACCCTAATTTGGATATGTCAGTTTTCCTAAGCGTTTTTCCTATCATAAATGGCACAGACTCATTTTATAATAAATCTTTTGCATTTTCTTCATTAGTTCTGTCTCCAAACGATGCATGAAGTCCTCACAAAGTGCTTTTCTTAAATTCTTTTTTAAAATAATTCACTTTCTAAGAAAGGAATGTGTGGTGAATCAGATATAGATTATACCACAAAGGCAGAGATGAATTGTATTTGCATTGTCCACTGCATTTCAAGGTTGTATATGCTGCTGACTTGAAAGCACTGCGAGAAATTTGCGAAGTTTATATTATTGATAAACATCATTTTGCTTGTATGGATGGTCCTTGGTCTCAAAAGCCTTACAAAGGAGTAAATTTGGCTATTTATCATGTCTCCTACCATAGGACTCATTTAGCCTAGCCATGTATATTTAGTTCTTCTAATCTTTTCTCATAAGTCAATCCCTTCAACTCATTAATCTTTTTTGTTGCATGTCTGATTGTTTCCATTTGGCCTCACTAGGAAGGTACCATTTTACTAGAGTTCCCCCCTCCTCTTCATTTCAGTTCAAAAGATTATAAACTTCTTGAGGACAAGGACCATATTTTCTTGAATTAAAAATGAGATACAGAAGTAAAATGACTTATTGGAGATAATCTTGAATCACCTTGGCTTTGGCTAGCTGACAATGTTTTAAATCATATTAATTAGGAACACTGCATTTGTTGCTTCTTTCTTCTAGGAAAAAATAAATCACAGCTGAGTGCCTTCAGACCTTTAGACTATGGAGGATCCCGGTGTCCGTGTGTGCGGGAGTTCCTACTCCTGCTGAATGCCTTGTGATAAAACAATTCTCTTAAAGAAAGTGAACTACCTTTTCCCTGTGGGAATTAATTTTGTACATGCATCATAACAAACAGTCCTTGTTTTCCTTTAGAAAATCATTGTGTCAAAAAGATTTACAAAATCATTTTCCAGTGAACTTTCAGGACTTTTTCCCACCAAATTATTTTAGACTTAATTAACTTGCATTCTTCTCAATCCACTGCTCTGCATAAGGTTGAATCCAAACAGTTTAAAACTGGAAGTAGAAATAAAACATACTCAAATGATAAAAAATAATGTAAAGGGTTTTATTGAACATTATTTTTAAAACATATGGAAAATAAATATTTTTGTATTCTGAGAGATGAGAAACTTTGAGGGATAGAAAGATCTGAAGTAGGTTCAGGAACTGGAATTTAAGGGAGAATTCACAAGATTCTGACAGATGGAGGAAGGAATAAGAGCATTTATGTACTGGGGAAGTGGACTGCACAAAATATTTGACACAGGTTCAAGTGAAACAGTAGAAGGAAGTAAACACAAGTTATTCAACAGAACACTAATAATATATCACAGCATAATGAAGACAGAAAAATGTGAATGCCACATCCCAATAAATAATAATGAGAATATAGGCCAAATAATTAAAATAACATTTGGGCGGTTCTTGGCTTCAAATTACATGAACAATTCCAAAATTTTTCTATCCCTCATAATCAAAACTTCAATCCTGAAGGCTATTAAAAAATAACTTTACCAGTAGCTCCGATTAGGATATGAGTAGTTCAGAATTGGCATTAAAAGCATGGAATTGTCCAAACAAATTGTTAGCAAGAGGTTATGGTGGTACAGTGGAAAGAGGCCGGACCAGAAAGCCTTCACTTCTGTGTCTCTGCATGGGCTTTCTATGTGGTAAGCATTCTGAACTTGGCTTCTTTTTTATTTTTTTTTTTTTTTATCTGTAAAATGTGTAATAGTACAAATTAAAATACAAGTAAATGTGAAACTTTAATAAATATTTATAGAATTAAAAATGTTTTACTCATTCCTCCCCCCAACCCTGCTTCTCTTCCTTTCCCCACTTGTCAAAACCATGCAGGCCTTTCAAGCCACTGTTATTCTAATACTTTTATAAGTCATCCACTATGTCACATACACATCCATTACATACCTGCTCACATTTTTTGTAGGACTTTTCAATTTTTATAACTATATTTTGAGATACAATATAACAGATAGAATAGCTGCCAACCCATATGCCTTCGAAAAGATAAAGCAAAACTCAAGAATCTCAAAACTGAAACAGGACTTAGAAGTAACCTGGTCCCACCATAATCAGATGTGTGACTTTCTTCTCTAACATCCCAGTAAGTAATTCATTCAGTGCCAGGGGAATGTGTTCGGGAGGTCCATCATTCCCAATGAAAGCCTACTCCAATCTGATTGTCATTCCTTTACACACCCACACCTGACTCCCCATTATAACTATATAAGAAAACTTTTGTCTGTACCTGGAGCCTCTCTTCTCCTAAGTCTTCCTCAAATCCCCTCAATATTCTGGTTGCCATTCTCTGTAATCTTTTTAAGGTGTTACTTAACAATAGTTAAAAATCAGGTTGTCAGAGCAATTTCAGTGCCATGTGGATATTGCTGCTCCTTTTCTAGTTGTTTAACTTCTGCTAAAGTGACTCAACATCACTGCTAAGTTTGGGAGTAACCCAAACAATGTTAATGATATGAAAAAACTAGCCCATACTGAGTCCTCCAAGAAATCACTTCACCATTTTTGTGTAATAGAGACTTTATACTGATCCCAATAGTAATGACATACCATTCCATCCTGCTGTGATGAATTTGAATGCAATGCTGTCAACCAATATATTGTTAATTTATTCCAGCCTGATAGGCCCTTTAAATTTGATTCTATACCAGCAAGGTGCTCTTGCGGGAGGGTCAATTATATACCAGGATCAGGGACATAGCCCTCTGACAAGATAGTGGAGGTTCTCACTATTGTAACAATTCATATAAACCAGCATTCTGACTTATGTGAGTTGTTATAATAGTTACCAATATCATTATCAAATCATTAACAAATACCTTGCTGATATCTGCATATACTATATCTATGTATTCTCAACCACATCTTTTGTTGTTGGTGTTAATAAACAAAGAAAGAAGAAAGGGAAAGGGTAGGTAGGTGACAAAACCTCTTCTAGGATATTTTAGCATCTAAATGGAAATATATGAAAACTAGAGGTAATCGCCTGTAATCCACCCAGAAAAAAATATTAACTTTTGACTTCAAACTCCACTTAAAAATAAAAAGTTGATTAAAGCTTATCATGACCATACCTACTTCCCACCAGTAAGAAAGTCCATGAACTATTTCTTGAAAAATTGTAGGTTTCCAAATAATCTAGAATTAGAACAAAAAGATTTATGTCTATCTCATTAATATGAAAATGAAATTTAAATTTTAAAAATTTAGGAAGCTTCTTTATAAATATTAACTTTTCAAAAGCTAATCTATATTCTCTAAATAACTAAATATCATCCACGTTTCTTTTATAAAAATCAATAAGTAAATCTATTTATAAGCAATCTATTTATCTGTATATATCATATATATGATCTGCTCAACACAGAATATTCTATAAATATTCATTAAAGTTTTACAAGTCAGGTATAAGAGGAAGCTAGATTTGCAAGAGGAAGATCAAATGTTTCCCTAATAATTCTTTGAATATTTTACATAGCCTATATCCTCATTTAAAAAATATTCAAGTTAAAATCCTCCTTAATGTTCTACTTAAGACAAGAAGTTATTCCAGAGCAACAAAATTTACCTCTGACATTCAATTTCTGGAGATCTTCTCTCAAGGAAAGACAGCACATACTTAATTCTGGATCCCATTCCAATCAGCTATCACCATCATGATTTCTACTAAGAAGCAACTGCCAGGAGATGAATAAGTGCCTCTGCCTGCCACATGCCCAGTAGCCAGTGTCCTCTCTCTCTTCCAAAGATGAAAACTTTTAATGGAGTTTTAGAGTCAGGGAGACATTAGGATTCAATACATTCCCTACCCAGGGAACAGAAGATAAGAGCTCAGCTCTCATCCTTCTTCCATAGCAGGATTGGGGACGTCTTTATCTCCCAATTAAAACACAGTAGAGGAAAGCTAAATGAGTCTTATTTCCCTGGAGCAAAACTAAAATATTTAGTTTTTAGTTTGTTGAACTGTCAAAAGATGTGGACTTAAAAAAAAAATAATGCAGATAATGGAATGATTCGTCATGGATCTATTCAAGCATGACTTAAAATGTTTGTTTTTTCTTAAGGTTAAAAGAATTCCTCAACTCCTTATATATACTACAGTCCAAGATCTATTATTTATTTGTTACAACAAATTGCCAAGTTCTAAGATACAGGCATGTCTGATGAACACGTTACAAAAAGATCTATAATATCACTAAATCTGAAGTTAGATCTAACTAGAATTCCTGCATTTAATTTTGAAGATATTCAATATCTTACCATCTATTTTGCTGTAAGACCTGTCAATATCTTAAAATCTGACTGTAATCCCATGCCCATTCTTACTCAGACCTCTTTTATGAAGTCTATCCATTCTAAATGATCAATTCCAGATTATTCTAAACATGTTTTAAAATATCTAGGTACAGCCGGGCAAGGTAGCGCACGCCTGTAATCCCAGCACTTTGGGAGGCAGAGGCAGGAGGATCGCGAGTTCAAAGCCAGCCTCAGCAATGGCGAGGCACTTAGTAACTCAGTGAGACCCTGTCTCTAATAAAATACAAAAAAAGGGCTGGGGACGTGATCCAGTGGTCGAGTACCCCTGAGTTCAATCCCCAGTATCAAAAAAAAAAAAAAAAAAATATGTAGGTGCTATTAGGTGATTTACATTAAGCAACATTATCATAAGATTAATTCCAATGTATTAGGGATTTCAGGGATTCCAGTTTTTAAAAATATTCTAGCAGCAAGTTAAAGCCAGGAAGGCATGAGGTCCCAGCAAACTATATTTATTGTGTTAATGTACCATTTGTCTTCTGGGCAAGGAAGTAAAGGTCATTTGTTCTTCATGGCAAGTGTTGAAAATAGTTTGCATTGAAGGTCTAACTTAAAGGAACAATGTGAAACCCCTCAGGCCTCAAGTGACCTTTTTGTGCCAACACAAATGTCCAAATCTCTTAGAGGAGAGTAGTGATGTTTGCACTCTGATTTTCAGCAACTTCAACTCCCTTTTTCTAAAACACTCTGGTTGAGAAATCGGAATCATCTCCTTCTTGTAGACCTCAGTGTACTTGTTCAACTCTCAGAGTCAGGTATCAAAGTTGAATATCAGACTGGGGAAGGGCAAGTTTCTAATTCTACCTCTGCCAAGTAAAAAGGAACAAGTATGAGAGAGGCCGATGGTAAACATCTGTTTGATGGGGAGGGGGAGCTGCTTCCATTTCCCTGGGTCCAAGGAGGCTGACGGGAGTCTGTTCAGTCACCCAGGACCATGCCTGGTAGAAGACCAAGACTTCACAGGAAAATACTTACCACCTTCAGATTAAGGGTACAAAAGGAAAAAATATATATACAAAGAAAAGGAAATAAGGTCTACAACAGAGGTTGCTGGCTACTTCACCAAATGCCCCTCCCTGCCCACACGCACACACAAATCATGTTTGTAAATAGCTGGGAGCATATAGGAATTCTTGCCTCCAGATAACTCAGTGAAATCCAGAACTGTCAAGTGGTGAAAAGTTGTCATATTAGACACATCTATCCAGGTAACATTTACCTTTTACAGGTGACAAGTTGGCCATATTCCCCTTTTTCTAGCAAAGGGGACTCTGGTGGTATGCACATCTGCTGGGGCTGATTCCACACCCACCCCCCAAACTTTACTAACTACACACTGGGATTTCTTCCTAAGAAGAATAGCTCACAGAAAACATTCTCTAACTTCTAATGTGATAAAAAAGACATCTAGTTTCAAGTTCATTCAGTACTGCCTCCAGAAACAAAAGGCAAGGGCTGGGGTTGTAGCTCAGTGGTAGAGCACTTGCCTAGCATGTGTGAGGCACTGGGTTTGATCCCCAGCAGTGCATAAAAATAAATAAATCAAATAAAGGTATTGTGACTACCTACAACTAAAAAAAAAAAAAAAAAAAAAAAAGAAAGAAAGAAAGAAAAAGAAACAAAGGGCAAAATTAACACAGATGCCCTAACATGGAACCTCTCTTGGGTTCACAAGTCTTCCTGAAGTTCAGTGGGGAACTTCAACACATTCAGCCTGCTGCCTAGTCCCATTTGACCACTGTAATGAATAGATGAGAGATCATTATTTATTTATTTACTTGGCTTTCTTTGAATTATATACTCTATCAATATGGAAAGCAAGAAAAATCACCCATAGCACCTAAAACAAATTCTGATTGAGTTTGAGCTTGTATGGAGTTCTTAATTAAAGAAGAATTGTTTCTTGGAATTTGGCCTTTTAATTTCCCAAAACTGTTCCCAAGATGGGCATTGAACATTCAAGGGGGCAGGAGACAAATTGATTTTGCAGTATTTTTAACATTGTTTTCCTTCTACTTACTATTAAATAAATTAGCTTGTTGCCTTTTTTAACAAAGCATTTTCTCAAAAGATGAAGGAGTACTATGCAAAAACATTTTGAAACAGGTATGAAGCCAGTGTGCCCAAGTGTGGCTGAAACCCAAACAGCTATTTTTTTCCACTTACACAGGAAAATTCAGGAAAAACTGGTTACAGGGGAAGCTCATAGTTTCTTTTGGAATGCTTTCATGGAAATTCAGGCTGTATTTGATACACACCATATTTTTTTAATGGTGTTGTGTGGGTGGGTTGGAGGCGCATGAAGAACTCCGAAATCCATATAAATATCCAAAGTGGGCATGGAGAAACTCTCTCATTTCCTTTTTATTGTCTATTGCTCATTTGGTAACTGTTACTGGAAGCATGATTCCTTGATTCCTATTTTAACTTAAACATTAGTACCAAGTTTCTAAAGCACATGGCTAAAAATGATACCCACCTCTTCAAAACAGAATTTAAAAATAACAAAATACCAAAAGAGCTGCCACATTCAAAATAAGAGGTAAGATAGGCTTAACCCTATTCCTTTCATCCCAAAGCAAACCAAGATAGACCCACCAACCAACCAACCCACCCACCCCCAACATCTCTCTTCTTTTCTTTCTCTCTCCATGCCAGAGTGGCTGCCTGGGTGGTAGCCATTCACTCTGGCTTGTGTGTACTTAGAGTGAAGGAACTAGTTAATGGGGAAATTACAGATGACTCTGTGTGGTGGGTTCTGTGATTTACATTTGTGGTAAAACCCAAGGCAACTGATCTGTAACTCTGACTTGAATTGGGCCCTTACATGGAAATTTTGCCTGCCTGTGGCAGTACCTAAAACATGCTTTCTGGGAAGGGCCCAAGAGCCCACTCTTCTTAGGACAGACTTTGCCAGGGTATTTTAGCCTCCTCTGTTATACTAATCACAATAGTCCTGAACATGCCTACCACACCCATCACCAAATGTTCAGTAGAGTCACATACTAGTGTGTTTGGTTAAAAGAAAATTTTCAAGCACAATGATAAATTATGGGGTTTGGATGTTAGAAATTATATTGGAATCAGGCTTTTAAAGGTCCTCTGTATGAAAGTCCTCTTCAATAACTAAAGCATATTTGATTGACTAATATAGGAAACCATAAAGGTGAATAAGGAGATAAAGGGCTAATGAAGGGGAAAAAGAATGAATATAAGTAGTTCTGATAATATTGCATTCACATTTCAAATCAAGGCAGCCCGCTGCAATTAATGCTCCTCTCAAAGTATGTACAAAGTAGAACTCAGTCTACCTTTCTTGGACTGTTATTCCTCATGGCAAAAGATAATGCTTTGCCTTTTGCTATTGTAGGGATCTGCTGTTTCACGCTCCTAGAAGCATTTTTTTGTAAGGTAAACTATGAGCCTACAAGTCACCACATGTTCTAAATACACTTGCCGAATTAGGAACCCAAGATTTTCACTCCATTTTATTGCTTTGAGGCAATGAAGTATAAACAGCTTTGGTTAAAGCGAGAACTATGAGCACACACACATGCTCCCTCAATTTGGGGGCTTAATGAAATCCTTAAGGTTGGTAACCTCATTCAAACAAATCAAAAGAAGAAGGAAACACTGCCATTTGTCTCCTATTCATATTTGCCTGTGAGCCTTATACATTCAGACTGGCTTCATAATTCCAAGTCCACGTAGACCAGTGACCAGTGCAAGATCAAAGCCCCCAATAGAAGCTGATTCTGCTCTCTCAAAGTCAGGCTATATAGGAAATGCCTCTTATTGACTGCCCCATTCCCCAGCTTTAAAAGTGCCTGAAAAGGCTGGGTGTGGTGATGCATGCCTGTAATCCCAGCACTCAGGAGGCTGAGGCAAGAGGATTGTAAATTCAAAATGACCCCCAGCAACTTAGTGAGACCCTCTCTAAAAACAAACAAACAAACAAACAAAAAAAAAAAAGACTGGAGATGTGGTTCAGTGGTTAAGTGCTCTGGGTTCAATCCCTTTACCAAAAAAAAAAAAAAAAAGTTCCCAAAATGACCCACTCACCTTTGGTTTGAGGCAAAGACAACAACTGTATTCCCCCAAAGGAAATATTTTGACTGAATTAACACAAATATTATGCTACAATAGATCTATCTTGGGAAGTTTAGTAAAACTAGACCATTGCAAGTAAGGGAGGGGAAGGTTCTAGGCCGTAAGGTATGAGACCAGTAATGATCATGAAATGATGAAAAGTAATCATTTCATAAACTTCAGTAAGATGCTTTGAAAAGTCAATGGCTCAATCCTATCAAGTATTAATAGAAACAGAGGCTCAGAGTTATAATAAACACTTAAGGCCATCTTATCATTGGCAAGTGATGCTAAATAATGTCACCATACCTGAATCACTTCTCAGAGTCTACAAGTGATACTTAGGTATTTGTTCTTTATACTTATGATAAAAATTGGCCTTTTATGAAAGAATGGGCTGCCAAATAGTTTAGATTTATTGCTATAGACAAGGTCTCACATGTTAGGTTTAAGAGGTTGAAATTTTATGTGTGTATTAAAGGTTTTTTAAGAAAAATAATAGCTAAATAAGAAAATTCAAATATATACGAAGAGCAGTATCCAAGCCTTCTGATGACTTCTTTACCCATTCACCTTCACTAAATAAAGTCTTTTTAATCGTCATGAGCACATCTGATAACATAACATAGCCTTTTCCAGTATTCAATCCCTTTGTCAACTTTATGAATTGGTCTGCCAAAAGGCTTGGATATTGTGAGGTTTGCTTAGTTTTAAACAGCAAATTAATGAGGTCCTTTTCATACTATAGGGTTTTACTTGTGGGTATGGGAGTGAGCCTCTGATCATTTTCTTCCAATGAATAAACTTGAAATCTGTTTAAAAGTCAGTGTGTGCAGTACTCAACACTGTCAAGATCACCAAAAACAAAGAAAGTCTAAAAACTGTTAATCAAGAGAAGCCTAAGAGACATAATATTAAATATAATATGGGATCCTGGCACAGAAAACAGAAAAACAAAAGGAGTCTAAAGAAAAACTAAGAAAATCAGAATGAAGTATAGAATGCAGCTAACATTAATGTATTAGCACCAATCCACTAATCATAATGTCAGTGATGTATCATACTACCGTAAGATATCATAATAGAAGAAACTAGGTAAAGGGTATGAGAACTCTTTGTACCATAACTTTTCTGTAACTCTAAAACTCTTTGAAATAAAACATTTGTTTTTAAAAAGTCAGTGTCAATAATGATGAAACCCTTTTTAAAAGCAGAAATACTTGTATCAATTAATAACTTCCTTAACTATAGAATGTATTAGGTGCTGTGAAAGATTTGCAAAGTATATAGATCATTAGAAATAATGATATGAATTGCGATTCCCTACACATGGTGGAAATAATGTCAGGATTTTCTGACTTTAAAAAAGAGAAAAAATATCTGAGTGAATCGCACTGAGGCACAGAGTTACCACATACAGAAATACCTCCACAACCCACCTCCCCAACAGCTAGAACTAGGCAGGGTTAGATATAAGAAAACATAAATGGCTCCTGTTGAACCTATAAAGTATAAAAGGCGAGATAATCACGAGACCTAATGGGTTTCCTGCTCCCTGAATATCAGTTGCCAAAGCAAGAAACTGAGTGTTTTCTAATTCAGACCATCCAACACAAAGGACAGCAGATAATAATACCTTTGAAAATTTCAAAGTGCTTCACATTTATTATCTCATTTTATCCTCACAACAACAGTATGAAACAGATAGCACAGGTGATTATTATCATAGTTTATGGGGGAAACAAAGACATGAGAAAACCTCTGGAAACATCTGAAGTCACACATTAAAAAAGTAGCTGATTGTGAATTAGGATCTAAGTCTCCCAACTTCATTTTCCACCTTACCTCTTACCTGGAAATAGTGAACTTCCAGGAAAAAATGAGGTAGTGCCATCAACTATGCAGTCTTACAGTGCAATGTATAACATTCTAAGTATAAAAGAAGTCTCTGATAAGATAGCTCTGGTGGGCCACAATTTTCTATAAAACATAACTACTAGATAAAATGAAAAGAGTGACAGCTAAAATAATCATCATTCTTTTTCTAGCAGTATAATAAAAAATGCCAAAAAGATTAAAGAATGAATTATTTGCAGAATTTAACATATTTAACTCCAAATACATAAGATTGAAGTTCTATTAGTGCTGGAATTGATTATTGAATATTATGTCATTTTTGCCTTTAAAAGTCACTTTATTCTCTGATA
Organism: Tamias sibiricus; assembly: GCA_025594165.1. Classification (NCBI taxonomy): domain Eukaryota; kingdom Metazoa; phylum Chordata; class Mammalia; order Rodentia; family Sciuridae; genus Tamias; species Tamias sibiricus. The sequence continues at coordinate 88,244,285 of CM046661.1, forward strand.
CCATAATAAAATGGCAAGTTGTAGTACTTGCTAACCTACTATCTAGAGCCACTTTTGCTATAAAGTTAACAGAAAAGCTAAAGTCCACCTTGTTGCCAATGAACCATTGTCAAATTAAGGATACCTAGCTATCATCAGGTATTTCCCCAAGAGATGGTGAAATTTAATTCTTGCTTCATTCAGCTATAAGTAACAAAGCAGCGGAGAGACTTAGTTATTCTTCAAGTTTCTACTGAGTATCTGCTGTGGGCAAATGCAAGACATGCCCCCAGTCTAGGAAGCCAGTATGAAGTAGTGTGGAATCAGAGGACTTGAAGGGAAAATTGGAAACCCTCTACTTCTTATTCTTTTTCCTTCCTTCAGTTAGAACTATAAATGAGCCCAAAAAGTAGATAAAATTCTAAACAACTTATTTGGAAAAGATAATTCACAAATGGTCCTCAGAAGTTTGATTTCAGAGAATTTAACAAGGTTAAATTAAAGAATATCAACCAATAATAAATCCACACACTGATTTCTATTCAGTTGATGTGAACACTCAAACACAATGGTTACTTTCACATCAGTTTCCAAAACAACATCAAAAAGATAAGAACCAATTCTGGTGTAGGTTCATGGGTTTGATTAAAGAGGTTTTAAGTGGTGAAACGTATCTTTTGACACACCAACATTGAAAACTGATCTATCTATGAATAACCACTTATTAATAAATGAAACCAAAGAAAGCATATATTTGAGAATTAAAAATCGAAAGAATGGTAGGGGTGGGGGAGGATATGGTAGGGCAAGGAATGTAGACCCACATTTACAGCTAAATTCTAAGAGTCCTTCCCTACTGAAGACAGAGACAAGGTTGGGATTTTTGATTCTGGGTAATTTCCAAGTGTTATAAATCACTCTAGATACTCAAACTACATTGAGAATAAATATGAAGTGATTATATAACTTCTTTATTCTATGACAATATATTCCTTTCAGTATGCCACAATGAGCTAAACCATTCAAGAATTAATGAATCTGAAATAGTTTAATCTCATAATCAGTTGAAGAACAGTAGTTTCCATATTCCTTGTCTCAGGGAGTATTGGAGGGGTAGATTCCAGAACTTTAATAACTACAACTTCTGCTTATTTTCAAGCAACTCCTACATAAGCAAAAATGCCTACAAAGAAGAGTAATGCCAGAACATCAAGAGGTTACTTAAAGTTTACTCAAACTTTTGAAAAGTCAAACTGGCCTACAAATCCCAGGAGAGACAGTTTGCCTCTGTCCTTTTTGGCTTTGACTATATGAAAAAAAAAAAAATTTATTAGAGAAACTGTCATTCACTTTAAAATGTCATTGGTACATTTAAATTTTAAACGTAAAATTATAACACTTCCACTAGATTCTTCCTTATCATCCCCAAATTACCCGGCTCCACTCTAAGGTCTGAACAAGTAAGAATTCCAGGTATTTTGACTTGTCTGGCTCAGGGCACCCAAGCTGCGCAATTTCCAGGTAACTTATGTAATGTTACTGGGAGTAGCAGGAAAGAAACAAAACAACTGTACAAAAAGCCTTGAGGGATTTTTCTGTTTGGCTGGTTAAAGTGTTCAGAATTATTTAAGAGTTGGAGAAGGAACAATAAACCACACCCTCAAAGGACTCCACTCTAAATTCCACCATTCGTTTATACCATATTTTCCAATCCAAAATTTCAGTGTATTAATGATCATAAAAGAAAAGAGCATCCAAAGAATGCATTTATGTAATCTGAGCCTGCCTGAAATCAAACTTCTTACAATATAATTTGGTTAAAGAACACAGACTGAATTTATGACTTTATACCTTGCTCTTTATGATTGTACAAGTTCTACTGGCTTCTTCCCAAGGCACAAAAGCTCATCTCCCCACTATTTGTGGTTTCTACCAGTGCCACTAAGTATGGGGTATGTTATGACACTGAGCTGTCCTGCTTAGAAAAAATGACTCACCTATCATACAGTCCTTCAGCAAAGACACTGAGGATAGAGCTGTAACAGTGCTGCAGGATAAACTTAAAAACATAAAATACAGAAGTTACATCACATGGCCCAATCAGGGCTCAAGCCTGGCTCTGGTTTCTCATACATATAATTTTACAGTTCAATTGATTATAAAAGGAAATTAATGGTATTTAGATTGTTAGTTTTTACCACATGGCTGTATCTCACCTATTTAGTGATATTTATCACTTATTGAAGATTTATTTCTCAGCTGTCATAAGTTAAAAAAAAAAGAAGAAAGAGTTTTTCCTTGAATATGTCCATTTTTCATGAACTAAGTTTTTGTTGTTGTTGTTGTTTTTTGCCTTACTAGTAACAGATTTATTCCAAAATCCCATGTAGAGTGGGCAAGAAAGTCAAGACCGGTATCCTAGCCAAAATAATTTCAACAAGAACTTCCCAGTAGTAACACTGTGGAGAGCCTTTGTGGTAGTTTGCGGGGATTTACTGGGTGTTTGCCATGCCGGGCATCGTTCTCAGTGTTCTACATGGGTGGTTTCAGTTAAAACCCATGACAGACTAAAAAGGTAAGTAATATTAGTATCGCCATTTTACTGATGAGAAATAAGGCTAAGAGAGACTAATTAATTTTTCAAAGATCAGGCAAGCCAGTGAGAGAGCTGGGATTCTGAAACAGATAATCTGGTTCTCAATTGCACACCCTTAGCCATTGGGCTGCACTGCCCCTTTGGTCCTAGACCCATGCTCTTTCAGCCTATTTTGTCCTTGAAGATCATGAGCACAGCCACCAACAAAGCAGAATACCATCTTAACTTTCTGATTCAGTAACATATTAATTCTAAATATCTATCATAATAAATTTTCAGAATCCCCATTGCTTTATTCATTTAGCAATCTGACAAATATTTACTGACTGCTGTCAAACCATGAATGAAGTTGACTGATACATACCCAACAAGAGTTTATAACCCATCACTTAAAAGGGACTGTGCAAATGAATGGAAGAAATTAAATGGAATGTAAAGAATTCGATCATTACACTTTTCTGTCTGAATCTCCACCAAGAACTTGAAACCAACACATTTTATGTTGGTTCATAAATCCCTCCACCATCAGGGGTCTACCCACCTCTTTCAAGGCATCTAACTACTCCTCTATTGGTTCACTGGCTGCAGAGACTTGACCTTCCTCTTATTCTTGGAACTCACCAAACGTCTCTATCACTGGGCCTTTGTGCTTGCCTTCCCTTCCCCTCCAGATCTTCCTTCCCATGGCTACTTCCTTCCTTTCATTCAAGTTACAGCCCAAGAGTATATTCTCACAGAGGCTAACCCTGACTCATTCCATCTAACCGGGGTCACTTCCCCTCCCATTACCCCAAGATGATTCTACCATAGTTCCCCAACTGTATTCACAACATGTTATTACCATCAGAAATTGAGTATTTTCAGATTTTATTTACTTGTTTATTTCTGGTCTTCCATTCTCAACCAGATGGCAAAGCCCTTGAGACTAGGCTCTGTTCTTTTATCTATCACATCATCGACAGCCCCAGAATGCTTCAAGACACATAGGTGCATCTTCTGGGCAAGACAATATTCACAGGACAACAGCATGAAATATGAATTTTGAAATTAATGTAGCAAGTCAGCAGAGATGGATTCTGTGGGTCTTACAAGGAAAGGAATGCAGGAGAAAATACATATAGGAGAGAAACCTGGGGGAACTCAAGCTCAGAAAAGATGGAATAAGAGCTCATTGTGCATGGTACACATCCAGTGTAGGAAGACTAGATGGAGCTAACATCATGGAGAGTTTTCAATATCACCAGGAAGAATTCTGTGGGCAGTGGGGAGCCACAGAATGTTTTGAAGCAGGGAAATGACAGACGCAAAGCCTAGCATGGTAAAGATTACAGACGAATTTAATAATCCAGGCAAAGGATACTAATAACATTTTCAAGTCCATCTGATAAAACACAAAAGATCTGCCTTTTTGTTTCTTAAATAGAAAAATCCCAGGAGAGAACAGAAAGAGAAGAACCATGAACTTAGTGCTGTTAACTATTAGAACAGAAAGTACAATGCTATGAAGTATAAAGTTGAACATAATGATGAAATTTCTTTCTCTAATATCTGTTCAAAAGCCCTTTGCAAAATAAACACAGATTTTATTCTATCAAACCACCCAGTGTGACTCATCTCTTTGGAAATAAGTCTCTGGCATCTTCTCTCCTCAGGCCTCAAATTCTTTGAGAAAATCAAGCAGATTAGTGGCCTGATGACAGGACAGAAGTCAGAACTCGAAATCCTAAATCCAGTTCTGCCACTGACTTGCTGCCTGACATGGAGCTGTATGTCATTTTTGTATTTGTAAAATATCTTTCTGTGGTGAGTGTTTTATAAAGTAACCAGTGACTAGAAGTCATATAAATTTTCAACATAATCATGTATATACATGGAAACAACATTCACTTTTATCGAAGTCCTTTACAAAGTGCCCTTGAATCATGCTGTCCTTATTTCTCAATCAGAGAAAATAGAAATATTCACATGAATGCATATATGTGTGTGTGTGCACGCCCTGGAAACAGTGGCTCTGTCCTTAAAAATTCCCAGATAAAATTGAAGGGAGAAAAAAAAAGTTTCTTTTCAAAAGACATGATGATGTAAACACAAGGAAGTTTAAAATAACACTTGTATAAACTGTTTGAATTGAAGAGAAAAAAAACACACCCCAAAAGAGTTTTGTCAGAATAAAAAGAAAACAAATCCCAAATCCTGACAGCAACATAAAAGCCAAATTTCCCCCCTTCCTTTCATAATGGCTTTTCTATTGAGCTTCATTTTGACCTTTCATTACTTTCCCAACATTGAAGAATATTGCCTTTCAAAACTCTCCATTTCTCTGCCGGTTGTACTATTATTCCTTCACCCATTGTTGAGTGTTCTTAGCTACCGCTGTTCCAATATGAAACACACAATCTTTGGTTTCTCCCAAACAAATATAAACCAGCATTTTTATACACTTTCCACTTTAAATTCATACCTCCTATAAAAAAGAAAGATAAACATAAAGCCATAAACATGCCAAGAAACAGAAAGCAGAAAAGTTGGTTATCTAGTTGCTAGAAAACAACTGGTCTCATAATCAATCTATAGCCAGCACACCCTCCCCCTCAGCAGCAACAGGATGTGCCCTGTGAAAGCCTCCAACGGCCCACATTCATTAGTCAGAGTTTGGAGGGTGGACAACTGCATGCATGATCTGATTGATAAAGTTTCATTACAAATTAGCCCATCTCTTTGATGAAAATAAGCAAGGCAGAGACTGTACCATAATTTTATCCTCATAAATTAGGCAACCAAACACTAAACAGAGCTTGCCACATGAGGGGCAAACTAATTTAATTAATTCATACACAGCACCTCATTAAGAGCAGTTTTAGCACTAAGGTTGTGATCTTGTTGAGTCTGCATTATTTTCCACCAACATGCCCACTTACTCCTGGGAGACCAGGAACCAAGAGAGAGGCCAGATAACACACACTACTGTACTACTTCAACAGGGACCATCAAGGACAGGGACAGTAAAGGAACAAGCTTGATTTTCTCACACCCCAAACATGAATATACACGACTTTCAACAGAAGCGTGCATTCTAATAAGATATTTCACTTTTGCTTTTGTTCCATTTCGTACTTTTAAGAGGGAACAAAATAAATCATCTCCTCACTGGCTCAGTATAATTCTTATTAATATGGTAAATGGAAAAGAAAAAAAAACAGATTGTTTATAAAAAGTAAAGGTAATTCCAAATACTTCAAGGCTATCTTGGGGAAAAGACAGACGCAAATGATGTCCAATCTCTTCACATTCTAAAAAGAACACTCCACCTCCCATGGGCTCCTGAGACCCAGTACTCAGAAACCGCCTTCCTGGCTGCAGCCAACACACCTCTAAATGCTCTGATTGACTGATTTAATAGTTCTTTCTAAAACCATAGTTCTTTTTCATAAGTTGATGGGGCAAGATCTTGATTTCCAAATACTACTCTCCCATGGGCAAGACCTTAGTTTCTAAATATTTCCAAAGGTTTGTAGCTGCAACCAAGTGGGTTCCTTGAAAAAGTGGCTGATTCCAGTGATGGGCGGGGCAGAGGGAGGAGCCTGGAACATCTCATAAGGCCAGAAAATAAGACAGTGACAGAAAAAGGACAGGGGCACCTGAGAAGGACGTGGGAGTCAAACTGGTTAAGTTCCCAGTGGCCAAAAATGAAACAATTTCAGCAATGAAATAATATATTATTAGATCATAAACTATAAAATAAATATTTAGCACTCCACATTGATGGAATTAATAAAATTTATGGATGATGAAAATCAATAATGGAATGTAACAATCAGTAAACAAGGAAGAAGGAACAGCTCTTCTCCACATCAAATTTCCAAATAAATATAAAAGGGAGGAAATGCAAATTGTCATCAAAATAATCTAATAATAATTGCTGTAAACAAGATCTACTAATGGGTACTAGAATCAATGGAAAAAAGTTCAAGAAGAACAAGATGTTTGCAGAGTCTTCACAGTCTTTTTACTAAGATATTTATTAATTCAGTGTGGAAAATAGTAAATTTATAGTGGAAAAATGCACCAGACAGCACCTTACCCAGCTGATCAAGATTAATATCACCAATGAAAAGATCCTGTGTGGCCCTGATTAATGTTCTGAGAAAATCACATCACCTCTGTGGCATTCTGGCCAAAAAATGCATATCCTCAATCTAATCACGAAAAATAAAACCCAACTTGAGAGACACTGTACAAAATAACTGACCAGCACGTACCAAAGTTGTCAAGGTCATGAAAGTCAAGGAAAGACTGGTGAACTGTCACATATCGGAGAAGGAGGAGATATGACTAAATGTGATATAGAATTCCAGATTGTGTCTCGGATCACAAAAATAACAGTGGTAAAACTACTGAAGTTAGAATAAAGTCTATATTTAGTAACAGCACTGTATTAATATTAATTTCCCAGTTTTGGTCACTAGACTCTGGTTATATAAGTTTTTAACATTGGCAGAGTTGGATTAAGGTTATTAAGGTAACTATGCTGTAATTCTAAAATCGTGTCAAAATGATTTTTTGCAAAACACATGGGTTAAAAGGAAGAGGGGATCCCAGTGCAAGGGACTTTACAATGAGGCTGATAAAATTCATTATAGAAAAACCACAATCTAGTGAATAGTTATCTGGACCGAATTTTGAGTTTCTCAGATTAAAAATTCAAAGTGTCATCCAATAAAATTATAGAGGAATATACAGTAATTGTTTTATTTTCTTTAATTCTAGGGCTATTCTCTTGTAATTTGTAGTCTAATTTCCTTGTGGAAGTATTCCAATCATTGCCATACAGGTTAGTAATATCAATATTTGTGTCTTTAAACTAGGAATTAATGAGACTCTAAGTCATGTCAACAGTTCTACTTATGTGTATTCTTACAGGTTAGTCTTTTAAATAAAAGCCTCAGGGAAAAAAAAAAAAACTTTGAGATCTTAAAGTTAATGTCTTCAAAATACAAATGTAAATTTTTGAAAAAAATAGTTTTAACTCATAGGTCACTCAAAGGCTTTTCACTTAAACCTACACCTAATTAACAGATATATATTTTAAACAGTGAAAGTAGCTATCAACAAAATATGCAAATGTAACTAAGGAAAATTTATAATATTCTACAAAAAATACAAGCATGCCCCAATCTTTCATAACAATCCTGAAATTTAAAGCAAAACTGATGCAAAAACAGTAAATAACTATATAAATAGGTTGTATACATAAATATGTAAATAGAACCTGTTCTTTCCTTCTCTTTGCTCCTGATGGGTAATGATGTGAACTTTTAACTCCTGTTTTCTTTCTTTTTGAATAAGACCCAATCTCTTCTGAGTTCATATCTGCTTGATGAGTGGATTAAAAAGCCTGCACACCTAGTTTCAAGCTAATCCAAACAAGGTGCAATTACATTATTTCCAACCACCCTGACTGCTCTCACTTTTTTTTTTTTTTTTTTTTTTCATGCTGCATCTAAGATAAGATGAGGTGCAGGTGAGCGGGGAAAGAAAACACAACTGTTTAAAGTAGTGCCTCTGAATCTGGGGTTTGTAAATTGTGTATGGAGAGGAAGTGATACAGAGAAGCAGAGACTAAAACCATGGAAGATTTTGGGATTTACCTGTGGCATCAATCTAACAGTTTTAAGATCAGACCACGCTGCAAAGCTGTGCCTCTGTCTGGAAAAGTCCAGGATACTCCTTGTGCCCTGCATGTTGTTGATCTTGGTGCTGAAGATTCAGAAACAATGGCGCAACCTGCTAAGTCAGCTCAATGCCTATATGACATCAGTATCGGGCTCCATCGAACCTGCGCTGAAAGCTTACGATGTGTAAAGCTTTGAGTCACATCTGAAATACAGAAAGAAGCCAAAGAGACAAACGGGAAAGTGAAGCAGAAGCTCACTGGATGAATATGATCAATAGAAGAGAACAGATGTGATAGAAATTAAATATAAGACAAAAGGTGTGGCTTCTCAAACAATAGAAAAACAACAGAACTTCTTTTGAATATGTCCATATTTAGCTGCAGAGTAGACAAACCTAACCATAAGAATTTGTAAACACACACCAAAAACAGGTGCTCTGGAAAAAAAAAAAAAAAAAATCTATTCACAGAGCCACACCACTGCTACACAGTACTACACAGTTAGGTTCATCTACATCAGAAGCAAACAACCAGCCAAGTGGATCAAAAAGCATTGTTTTCCTTTTCTTTTATAGATAACTATTACAAAACTCCTCAAACCCACATGAACCACGAGTTCATTGATTTTTAAGTAAGACACCATCCTATAGCATATGTCACGTTTGTCTTGCATAAGATCTGATAAGATCTGACCCTAAAAGGGCAAAGGCTGGTGTGTGTGTGTGTGTGAGTGTGTGTGTGTGTCTCTATGAGGGGAGAGAAGAATGACAAGAAGATGGGTAATTTCTCCTCCAAACACACACTACTATCTTCCCAGGCATTTCTTATTTTCCCTCTTTCCACCTCTTGGATTCCAAGTCAATGAAGCATATTTCTTATCTGTTCTGTTTAATTTCTATAGGTAATTAATATGCCTTACATGAGAAAATACTATTCATTGGAAAGGTTAAAACTAGTAAAACAAAATGTTGGGGTATTACTTGAAGTCATTTAAATCAAGCAACAAACTCATAAAATCTGTTTCCTAAGTGTGTGTCATATTTTACATGTAAAAGAAAGGATGTAAAATCGGGGTTTGTTAGTATGGTAATTTTACAGTAAATATCTCTGCCTCACATAATAAGTGGAAGTTATGAGAAATCAGAACACATTTTACTATGTTGACCTAGTCAGATTTCAGGTCATACAGATGTTTCAAAAATTTCATATGAGCAGGAATATGTTTTATTCCAGTTATGGGTGAAAAAATTAAGGGCCTTCTTTTGGGTATTGAACAGCTTTAAGAATCTAACAAGAGAACTATGGTTTCTTCTTACCAAAAGAAAAAAAATATATAGACATACCTAAAATTTTTCACACAATTTCATGAAATCCATAAAGCTCTGAAAGCTATTCATAACTCCAGTTTAAAAATCCTTATTCAAGGTTTAAATAGAATGCCCAATGCGTACAACTCAGGACAGCATTTACAATGGTCCTGTGTCTGTCACATTTTTAACTTAATAAGGACCACAATTCTTCACAGATAATAATTCATTTAATAATGATTTCATCAGGGCAATGCCCCACATTCAGACTTAAAGATACTCTTTAGACTGTTTTCTTAGTTAGCATTGGCTGCTGTAACAAATTATCACATACCAGATGGTTTTACCAATAAACACTCTGTCTCACAGTTCCAGAAGCTAGTCCAAGGTTGAGGTATCAACATGGTCAAGTTCTGGTGAGGCCCTTCTTCTATGCTTCAGACTACAACTTCTACTATCCTCATGTGGAGGAAAAAAGAGCAGGCTATCTGGACTCTTCTTATAAGGACACTAATCTCATTTTAAGGGCTTTAATGTTGAGGCCTAATTAACTCACAAAGACCCATCTCCTAACTTCATCACACTCTGACCAGGGCTTCAACATGCAGAGCTGGAGGAGACACCAACGTGCGTTCATCTCAAACTTAACCCTTTATAATTTGTTCCTATAGAAAAGAGTGTGTCTTCCACTTGGTTACCCAAGCCCATCCCAACGAGGAAAACACAGTTCTGCCTTGGCATGTGTCCTTCCAGATCCTCTACATGCAAGCAGAAGAGCAGTGTCATGCTGCTCTCTCCTCTTGGTCACGTGTACTCAGAGGACCATGCACCCGAGTATCACAGCAGGAGGGCTCTAGTGCTCCCTCAACTAGTGTTCCTGAGCATTCCTCCTAGTTGTGAGCACCCTACATTGGGAGTATTTATGATTTTTTTTTTTTTTTTTTTTTTGGTACCAGGGATTGAACTCAGGGGCACTTGACCACTGGGCCACATCCCCAGCCCTTTTTTGTATTTTATTTAGAGACAGGGTCTCACTGAGTTGCTAAGTGCCTCGCCATTGCTGAGGCTGGCTTTGAACTCACGATCCTCCTGCCTCAGCCTCCCAAAGTGCTGGGATTACAGGCGTGCGCCACCGCGCCCGGCAATTATGAATTTTTTTGAGAATAATCTGACTTCAAACTATTTTTGCCTTGCAAATGGGCTTTAAAACTTTTCCTTATGGTATGATGATTATATTATGGCAACATCTCTATATGTGACCAAAAGATTAGTGAACAAAAAAAAATGATGGAACATCAACATCTCTAGCAATTAGATAAATTTTCAAATTAAAACTACAATGAGATTCCATCTCACTCCAATCAGAATGGCAATAATAAAGAATACAAGCAACAATAAATATTGGCAAGGATATGGGGAGAAAGGTACTCTCACGCGCTGCTGGTAGGACTACAAATTGGTACAACCACTATGAAAAGCAGTATGGAGATTTCTTAGAAAACTTGGAATGGAACCACCATTTGATCCAGTTATCTCCCTCCTCAGTCTAAACCCAAAGGACTTAAAATCAGCATACTACAGTGACACAACCACATCAATGTTTATAGCAGCTCAATTCACAACAGCCACGCTATGGAACCAACCTAGGTATCCTTCAATGGATGAAGAAAATGTGGTATATATACACAATGGAATATTACTCAGCATAAAGAATGAAGTCATGGCATTTGCCAGTAAATGGACGGAACTGGAGAATATAAATGCTAAGTGAAATAGGCCAATCCTCAAAAGCCAAAGGCCAAATGTTCTCTCTGATAAGTAGATACTAACCTACAACAAGGGAGGGTGGGAAGGGGAAGAATAGCAGTCCATTGGATTAGACAAAGGGAAATGAAAGGAAGGGAGTGGGGAGGGAAATAGGAAGGACAGTAGAATTAATTGGACATAGCTTTCCTAGCCTTGTATTTGAACACATGGCCAGGGTAACTCTGCATCATGTACAACCACCAGAATAAGATCCTAATTAGAATAAGTTATACTCCATGTATGTATAATATGCCTAAATATATTCTAATGTCACATATAACTAAAAAGAATAAATATTTTTAAATGATAGAATAGTAGTATCATTTTTGTAATATGCTCCTGTCACTTTAGAATAAAGCATAAAAAATCTTTACGTGCAAACATTTACATTTTTACAAGTCTTATTATCTATATACTATTCCACTGCTTGGGATATTATATTTAAACATTGTTCCATTTTAAAACATTTATATCATTTTCAATTTTTAACTATTATAAAACCAGGAAGTAATTGCCTCTGACTGAAAACGGAATAGAAATCAAAGAGAAAAGATGATTTTTAAAATTCTGAAAATGGACAAAAATGCTCCAAGAGACATTCAAGTTTACAAAACTTCCCCAGAGAGAAAAATGGATGTACTAATGATTTTGAACAAAATACTGTTAGTTTGTGTTCTTTAAATGCTTTTAGTAGCATCGCTTTAGGCCAAATCATCTACTGTGAAATGAATTTTTTTAAATGTGCTCTTGGTATATCATGAGGCTAATGACAGAGGTAAGTACAGCATTCCATGAAGGAGAAAGCAGTTTGGCTCTGTAGGATTAACAATGGCTTCCTATTGATGAATCTCCTGGTCTGAGCCTTAAAGAATAAAAATGTAGCCAGATAATCAAAATGAAGAACTAGCATTTTTCCTCCCTCTCCCATACAACTTGCATTTCAGGATAACCCAACAGTCTTAGTTGATAAAGTAAATTCTTCTTTACTAAAGAGTTCCAACCAGGAAATGTGGAAGAAATGATAGAATTATGCAATTGATACTTTGCAATCTTTACTGAAATATTGATTTGGACAATGATTACCAATGGATGAAACCAGAGATCTATACAGTTACTGATGGTGACTCTGATAAGGAATTGGGCTGTCACCAGTGGAACCCACTGATCAATGTCAACATCTTGATAGATGATGATGATATGATACATACATACATACATACACATACATACATAGATGAATCTGAATATCCAATCATACCTCTAAAGCTAAGTTCTATTTCTAGAATAGTCAATGTAGAAACAAGTTAAATATCACCACAGGAAGATAAACAGAAACTATTGAACATTCTATATGACAAATGACCTAGTTTCTGCAACAAGTAAATGACATAACTAAAAGAGGACAGGGAAAATGTTCTAGACTAAAACAGAATTAGAGGAATCAGAGACTTAACCAAAATTAATATGTAGTCCTTTTTTGCATCATTATTCAAAAAAATCTAATGGAAAAATAACTTTTTTTGCAACAACTTGGAAATTTTCATTCTTCACAGAGAAATAGGTGATCTTGAGGGATGTCTGCCAATATCATTAGGTTTGAAATGACACTGTTATCTATGAAAATATGGTTGAAATGGGGTGAAACTATATGGTATCATGAACTTACTTTGAAATACTTCAGCAAAAGAGAAAAGATAAGGGTCAGAGATATATGGAAGTATATCAAAATCTTAATATTGAATTCCTGAATTCTTAAGACTTTCCCCCTCTCCTGGGAATATTTGAAAATTTTCATAATTTTTTAAGTTTCTCCAAGTGATACAGAACAGGAAGCCATGAGCTGGGGTCTTATGTATGTACCAGGAAGAGAAAAGGCAGAAGCAAGAACTCTGACTAAAGAAACAGCATGACATCACCACAGCACAGCCAGCAGTTGGGTGTGAAGGGCAGGGAGCACAATGTGGAGAGCCATGCCAGGAGCTTGGGCTGTTCCCTACAGCCCAAGGATATATAGGAAATTAAGAAGGGTTTTAAAGCAAGACTGACACAATTCCATTTCTACTGTCATCTAGACCACATATGCCCTGTGCACAGTCCATATCAGGAAAACCATACAAAGGAAAGCAAGCCTAGAAAATAAAGTTTGCTTAGGAGCCTACTGAAAAACTACAAATTAAGAATGATAACCAGCCCAGCGGCTTGGGAGGCTGAGGCAGGAGGATGGAGAGTTCAAAGCCAGCCTCAGCAACTTAGCGAGACTCTCTCTCTAAATGAAATGTTTAAAAAGGGCTGGGGTGTAGCTCAGTGTTTAAGCACCCCTAAATTCAATCCCTGGTTAAAAAAAAGAAAGAATTATAACCTGTAAAGGATACCAGGAATAAGGTAGAGGTGCCAAGAAGTAGTCATGGAAGGGAAGGAAAAGATAAGAATCAAAGCTGACTTTCAACTTTCTGTTGGAGTCCCTAAGTGACTTTGACATTGAGATATGGAATTCAGGAAGAAAAGGAGATGTTGAAGATAGGGATGGGAGGAAAATGTTAATGATGAAGTCTGTGTTCAGCAAGTCAGGCATGAGGTTTCCATGGGACAGGCAAGTTGACGTACATGTACAGCTCTAGGCATTGAGCATAACCAGAGCTATAATTTCAGGAATAGAGGCAGCAGCTAAAGCTAAAGAATGAATAAAATCACTCCATGGTTCAGGGACTGTGTCTGACATTATCTATTATCTAGCATGGTGTGGGGCTCATAATAAGTATAGAGTGAAGGTTGAGATTGTCCAAAAAGAATGTGAAGAGTGCAAAGAACAGAGGGCTGAGGGCAGACCTCTGGATGCTCCATGTCAAGAAGTGAAAACATGACAAGGTCCCCTAAAGAAAACAAGTACCAAAGCTCAGACTAAAAGGAGAACAGGGACCACACAACCACAGAAAATGAAAGAAAATTTCAAGAGGAGTCAAATACTGGGTCAAATACAGGAAATTAGAAAGACAAAGTTTGGAAATTGCCTATTCATTGGCCAAAATTGAGGTACCCAATGATTTTAGCCTTGCTACCAAATCCCTGAGGCAAATGACCTACTTTGCTCACCCTAAAAATAAATATAAGTAGCAGCATGGTGGCCTGTCAGTAGACAATACCACTATTTGTGTGACCACGATCATGTCATTTAACCTTTCTTTCTTTCCTTATTTTTAAAATGAAGCCTATGAACTATATTATCTGTAAGGTTACATTCAGTTCTAAAATTCTGCAAAAGCAAATCCTTTGGTTTAAAGTGTTCCGAAGATAGCAGGAGCCATGTACCCACTTTGAGAACCATTACATTTTAAGCTGGATTTCTGGTATACCCACTCTCTTTCCTTTGCTTCATCCTCTTTTTCTCTCCCACATTTCTTTCTATAGTGGTCTCTAAATTCTCTCAGGGGTGACAGTGATAGACCTTATATGAACACAAAAATGACCATGACATTTGTGACAAGCAAAAAAACAAAAAAGAGGAGGAGGACATAAAGAGAGATGTTAACCTCAGAATGTATCAGAGTGTATTTGTGCCAATAATCCAAAAAATATGAGAAAGACTAATGGATAAATTCTAAAATTTTCTTTAGAGATTTAGAGTAATTAATAATGATGGCCAAAATGCCATTAATGCAAAAAATAATCATGAAAGCACACAGCACTGATCCTCCTAACCTGTGGGAAGTTAGATAGATGTGCTTAAGTGGAACGTGGGACCTCAGGTCAGCAAGCTATGAAAAGGCCCTCACTTTCATTTGTGCTGCTCTTACAAATGGCTGTCATGCTCTTGGCCCAGCAAATAACTAGAAAATTAATTCATGTCATGCCAGCAAATTGGTTACCTTTGGTCTCATCCACACCAAATATTTAAATCATGTCAGAGAGATCAAACAGGGTTTAACATTGCAACTAGAAATCTACTTCCAGTCATAAAGCTCAGGCAATGAATTTAACATTCCCACTGTTACTTTTATTGGTAAATGTTGAGAATACTAACCACAAAATTCAGTATATATATATATATATATATATATGTATGTATATATATATATATACATATATATATATAACTTAAACATTATACTATTAATGGCTTCATAACTCATCTTTAAAACTAGTAAGAAGAAAGATATCATCTGAATAAGAAGTTTCATGTTTACTACATCAGAGAGATATGATTCAAATAGACTGAAATCACTTTTCACAAATTAATCTCACAATCAGGAAGCTACAAAAACAAGTATATATTCGTGCTCAAAATAGACATTTGTTCATCTTGCTGTCTACAATCAACAGAGGTGACACAGAATGTTTTAAAAGCAATTATAGAACATAGAATGAAGATATGAAAAATAAGAGGATAATGCACACAAGGATGATCGAGTGGATAATATGTGTCAACTGACCAGAATAGATGCTATGCATATGGCAGAGATTTTTTAACTGAGGTCTGTTTCTCTATAACTCAATCAACTGGTTCCAATTTTCAATTTTTTAATGATCTTAAAAGAGTTATGCCTCCAAATGCTGATTAAGACAAATCAAATTAAACACCTAAAGGAGGGGTCATTATACAGACAGGAAGAGAATAACCAGGCAGGAAGTAAAAACCAGGTAGATAAGCAAACAGGATGCAGATCACTGGCACTAGAAGTTGGATAGTTAAAAGTTATCAGAAACACATGTACAAGTATTTTGAAAATACAGGCCTGGCCACAGTCCCATAAATTCAGAGTGTGCCTGAATTTTTGAAAATCACAGGTGACCTGATGATCAGCCAGGATTGAAATCAAAGGATCTAAGGCATGAGATAAGAGACCTGAAGACAGGGAACACGTGCCAGGTACCAGAATGATTTTGAGTTAAGGCTCTAGTCCCAACAAGAGTTTCTTACACACATGAATCTAGATCATGAGCTGGCCTCAGGGTATGAGTACCCATCATGAGCTATTATTGTTCCTGCCTAGAAGCAGGAAAGAAGAAAGAGAAGCCATGGAAACCTTTTGCACGCATTCTACTTATTTTCAGTCACACAAATTTCAGGTAGTTATAATGAACCACTTCTTATATGAGTCTCTTGCTCCCCCTCCCCAAAGAAAGCCAATTCTGCAGGACTAGGGAATGTGACTAATACTTTGTTGCACTGAGCTGGTTATACAGATGTTATGGTTTGGATGTGAGGTATTCCCCAAAAGCTCATTTGTGAGACAGTGCAAGAAAGTTCAGAAGAGAAATGATTGGGTTATGAGAGCCTTAACCCCTTTGGTGAATTAATCTCCTGATGGGATTAACTGAGTAGTAACTGAAGGGGGTAGGTTGTGGTTGGAGGAGGAGGGTCATTGAGGGGGGCGTGTCTTTGGGGTATATATTTTGTATCTCATGAGTAGAATCTTTCTCTCATTCTCTCTGCTTTCTGATCATCATGTGAGCTACTTCCATCCACCACACTCTTTGGCCATGATGTTCAGCCTCACCTCGAGCCTTGAAGAATGGAACCAGCTATCTATGAACTGAGACCTATGAAACTGTGAGCCCCCAAATAAAGTTTTCCTCATCTAAAGTTGTTCTTGTCAGGTCTTTTAGTCACAGCAGTGAAGAAAAAAAAAACTGACTAAAACAACAGAAAATATACAACAAATTACTATAACTATTTTGTTGCAAGGAATCTCCAAACCATCCCCCTCCTTTGCTCTCCCCTTCACTATCACATCCCTCCCTCTTCCCCCCCTCCCTGAAGTCATATGAACCAGAGGAATTATTTTTCTTTGGATTTTCACTTTCAAATATCCTAATTTTTATTTTAAATTCAACTTTAAAATTTATATAGTTTTTAATTTTTTAAATTTACACACTGCAATTTAGTAATCCATTCACCTTCAGCTTAATCTATTCAAACACCTTTCTCCACAATACCCAACACTTATTGAGCACTTACCTTGTGCATTTTTAATTTATGTTATAAATTTTAGTGAATCCAATAAGCATTTAGGAGATGTCTCAATAAAAGCTATTGCAACATATTTTAAAATTAATCCATCCTCCAGATTAAATCCAGTATTAAAACAATTATTGTTTAAAAACAATGAAATTCATATTCCAATCACAAACAAGTATAAGCAGTCGTCATAAGAAAACTTAATGCAATGGCCTTTTCATTCAGAAACTCTAAAGCCTAAATAATAATCTCTACTGGAACAGCAATTTACATAATTCAGTAGAAGTTGCTAAAGACTGTCATAAACTCTAAATCCTTTCTGAAATTAAACACAGAATCCTAGCTCCATCCCTTACATTTTGACCAGAATAAGTTTAACCACTCTTATTTACAGAGATCAAAGTTTAATAAAACTGAAAAAATACTTGAGACTTAAAAATAACACCTTTTACTGATTGAAGACAATGTGGATGGATGCTCCTCTGTGTCTTGTCACACTCTGGGCCTCCATCAAGGTTTAATAGGAAAGGTAGAGAGTCTGGTACAACAGAAAGAGCTGTGAAGTCACCAAAATGCATGAGCTAGGTTCCAACTGTAACTTTACTGCTAAGTAAACAGAACCACCTTGGGCCAGTTAGGCAATCATTCTAGAACTTAATTTCTGCCTCTGTAATATAAAGGACTTCATATCAGGTTATCAACGGGTCTCTTTCAAATCCAAGATTCCAGGATACACAATTATGCCTAAATTCAAGAAGAATCTGTTCAAACAAGGACTATAATCTACTCAGAGTCCACTGTGTTAACTTTATAGAAAAAGATCAGGGAAGTCTAATCAGGTTAATTTGAACAACATTAGGAAGTGTTGTTTTAGGTATTTAGGAATTCATCATAGTTCCTTCCTACAAATTAAGCCTCTGTACTTAGCTCAGTACAAAGGCAAAAACTGTTGGTTTCCCAAGTAAAACTTCTTATTTGTAACCTGGTAAGCTTTTCTTCTAATCAATAGAGAGGCACAGCAGTAGGGAGTAATTAAGGGGATCTGAAAATACATGTCTACTCTTTACCTGTTCAACAATATCTAGGGTTCAAATTCAGACCATTGTATTTCTTTACATATTTTTGTGTTTATCTGGGAACATCACAAGAATGTTTCAAGGCAAAATGCTATATAGCCACTCCCAATTCTGACTTTAATTATAGTCTTTGGAATTGCCACTGAGTTTGATAGTTAAAACACACACACACACACACACACACACACACACAACACACATTCATAAGCATACTATTTCCCCCAAAGCAAATTCCTCTTATCTTCTCAATTTGTCATGACAAGTTTGTTAAATTATAGAATTATATATTTTAAGGATAGGAAAACTTAAAGATATTCCAATACAATTCTAATCCTAATAAAAATGGCCCACCTCATTCTCTATAACAAGACTTTCACTACTTCAGAAGGTAATCCTTTCCCATGGCTGGATAGCTCTAACATTTTAGAAGTTTTCCACTTCTAGCAGTAAAATGATCACTTCATTGCTGTCAGTGCTTTGAGAGCACAACTAAGCCATCAAATGTCTCTCCCACGTGCTGGATCTTTAAGTGCTTGAAGACAGTTGTTGTGTCCCTACTTATGTCCCTGGACCTACTCAAGTTTATCAATAGAACCTTTCGACAATTAGCCAAAGCTTCTTTCAATAGCACCATCAAACCACAGAATTATCAACCCTTAAGCTCTACATTCTTTTTCTCCAAGGAACAACTCTCAAGAGAGTCTCCATCATTGTGGCCTTAAATATTATGTTTACATTTATCTGAATGTCGAATCCTGATCATTTTGTTGACTACATAAATTAATACTCCATATATGTATCATCTAAAAATAGGGCAAGCATGTTATCAATAGATAGGCAAAGTTAAGGACAAGGTCAGAAACCATATTCCATTAACACCAATCAATGAATTAATTATCTATGAGTTCTCTTGTTCCACCTGCCAAAAGTCTCCCTAACTACATCATGCTATTATTTACCCATCATTTTCTCATTGATGGAGAAAGGAAAGACTATGTCAAATTTTCAGAAATATGACAATAACACATAACTATGTCATATTATTTCAGTAAAATAGGAATGCCTCAGTTTTACTTCAGAGGCAGTATAGTAAACAAGTTAAAACTATGGGTCCTGGTGCTAGACTGCTCAGGCTCAAATCTTGGTTCTAGCATGTGATATTATTTGTGGGACAAATAAAAAATGACTTGCTCTTTTGAACCACAGTTTCCTCATTGGTAAAATTAGATCCGTTGGATTATCATAAGGATCAAGTTAATTCACACGTGTAGCATGTTTAGAGTAGTGCCTGCATACAGCAACTAATTATACTTTAACTGTTATTATTGTTTTAATCTAGCACAAAGTTTTGATCATTCAAAATGGCGGCCTGATACAATGGATAGAGTACTGAACAGGAAATCAGGCAATGTTGGTTTTAATCCCAATTCTGTCATGGCATTTCCTAAGGGACATTACAACCACTTATAAAACTAAATGAAATTATCCCAGTATACCATGTCTAATAAATCTGTCAAAAACCAATATAGCAAAAATTATTCTTATCAAGCTATATGCTATCTCTTCTCCTATAAGCATAAAAATCTACTTACCAATTTACCTAGAACTACAAAAATTAATTGATATACATTTTCAGAAAAAAAAAAAAAAAAAAAAAAAAACATCTGTTCCACTTGAAAACGATAACATTGGTCTACATACTTTTCCAAGGATGTTTCTCACCATTATGAGAAAAATCATGAGCAAGTTAGACGTACTTTCAGACTTTTCCATATTCCAGGCTAGGCTTGCATTTCCATTTCAGGGTGTGAAAAAGAAAGAAAAAACGGGTTGAGTACTGCTTCCTTGGCCATGTTGATTATTTCTATTGTAATCTAGTGTTATCACAGTAAACTTTTGAGGGCTATGGCCTCATTATATTTTGGTACCCACGGTGCAGGCAAGAGCTTGTACCATATGAAAGGTTCTCAATAAGTTTTCATGCTATAAATGAATAACTGTGATCATTCCTTGCCTTTCTCAATAAGCTCTAGCTTTTCTGCCCCTTCTTCATTCTTTGATGTTTACCCCTTTAAATACTGA
The DNA here is from genome assembly GCA_025594165.1 of Tamias sibiricus. Classification (NCBI taxonomy): domain Eukaryota; kingdom Metazoa; phylum Chordata; class Mammalia; order Rodentia; family Sciuridae; genus Tamias; species Tamias sibiricus. The sequence goes on from CM046661.1 coordinate 88,264,761, forward strand.
GCTTATCAAAGAGCTCGTGATGCAGTTACACTTTATTTAACTCCGTTTCTTTCTCAGCAGGATTATTCTCAATTATATAGTCAGAATTACAATTTTAGAGCATCTCATTTTTTGTAAGCTATATTTCTTTTTTATAATCTCTGTACATGGAATTATAAATCAGGCAACATTCATGCTTAATTGGTATTTTCAGTGTAATTTTTTTGTTTCTTCCTCCATTCTTTATATTTCAGCTTCAAAACATTTAGGCTCCTAACACTAGAAAAGATAAAAATAATAATATAAATTTGTTCTTTTGTATCTTTAAAGCTTTCATATTTCGGTTCCAATGCTTTAAGTCCTTAAATTAATCTGTAGAATGGTTTAAAATCTTAATACTTACTAAACAATAAGTAAGAGAATAAAAATGATTCTAAAGAACTAAAATACTAAACCTAAAATATACATTAGCTTTCAAAAGAAGGCATATTATAACTGATCCTTTAAAACCACCCTTGGCAATTTAAATTATAATAATGTCTAATTCACATAGCAAGTGTTCTAATTCACATAGAAAGTTGCAATATGAAGTTCTACACTACCCCTTGCCTTGCTGCCTCTTGACCAAAGAGGAAACACTGTGAGTGGTAAATTAATAAATTCTGACTAGTACATAAAAATGGAAATCTCCAAGAAGACCTAAAATCATTCAAAACACAATCACACAACCCATCAGACAGCACTTGATGTATGTGGCTTCAATGGCCAAGCCAACAGGCACAGAAAGAAGAAGCAGAAGAAGGCAGTATAACAGAGGTTTGGGGAAAGGGAAGAAAACAGCAAGAGAGAAGCAAAGGAACTTGAATACAATTATTAGCAGACAATATAAAAAAAGAGAGACACTCAGTCTTTGAAGATATTGAGAGATCAAATCTCAGGGCAGTAGTTCATGTTCTTAGTGATTACCCTAGATGACTAAAGAATGTTTAACCATGACCAAACATGTTATCTAACAGTGACAGAAACACAGTTGTCAAAGAAAACATAAATCTGTTTTTTACACCCCACCTCCAGATTTAGAAATCTGCAACAGGTAGGTAAGCATATATTCACACAACAATGTGCTGCTCAAAACATTAAAGCTGTTTTCTTTTCAGAATTCAAGAATTATTAACACAATCCTATAGTGAATGTACCAAAAAATTGTGAAACCTTATTTATACAAAGCACCACCATTTTCAAGTACAAAATAGCAACTCCAAACTCATGCAAAGAGAGTAGAAAGAAGTTTCATTACATAGAATAAAATGCAATTTTGTGTTTTGAATTTCTAAATCAGTTTCTCAAAACCTTCAATTTTGTTTTATATATTATTTATTGATCACAAACTTTGTTAATCACAATTTAGACAAATTTGATTTTCAAATCAGCTTGAAAAAGTTTTATTTGGTTAAAGCTTGAACACTCCCATAGTTGCGTAATCAGGAAATGTTTTTAAAAAGTGATAAGAAATTTAAAGGTGGCTTTCCTTTCTCCAGAAAATACAGAGAATCACTTATATCTCAGCCAAATATATTTAGAATATTGGCAACTGGAATTGGCATGATTGACACAACTAGATAACACCCAAAACAGACCCAGGGCTAAAGAAAATTGTTATCATAAGCAGTTTTGCGATCCATTTTTCCCCCTCTGTAAAACAGGTAAGAGAATGCTCCAAGATATCACACATAGTCATTTACATACAGTATCATTTTATGGAATTTTCCAAGGTGCTAATTAAAAGTTTTAATGAATGTTAATCATCTGTCAATTTCATTGGCAATCTCTGTTCAACCATATGCTTCTCTTTTACACCTGTAAGTTTTTTTTTTTAAAGACTATTACTTTAAATTGTTTTACCTCCTTAACATGATGTTTAGATTAATATTTAGGAAACAAAATTTGAGCAGCTTATGCAGTAATTTTCTATGATTCTCTCATGCATTTTCTAACATTTTTAAGGTATGATTATGTGAGGATTTGCATGATCATTGTACTTCCAAGAGAGGATCTAAAATGTTCATATTTTTAAATCTTCAATCTGGTTACCTGTTCAGGAAATAATGCTGAATTCAAAAATTGAGAATAGCATTACATTCCAAGATCCTAGAAATAAAATTCTATCTCATTAATTCACTGTACAACTTTTGCTACTGTAATTGTTCTCTTGTTCATTTTATACTCATGTGTAATCACCAATTCATTCAAAACATACACATTAAGCACCTAACTTTTTGACAAATTGGAATGAACAGAACAGTCAAATATTTCTTTCCTCAGTAAACTTACATTCCATTTGAGGGAGGCAAGAAAATTTTTCAAATTATATAGCAAATTCAAATAGTAATAAGAATGAAAACAGAGAGGGAAGGTTGAGGAGAGTATATATATTCATAAGGTGGGGTGTCTCAGAGTATATGTACGTGTGTGTGTGTGTGTGTGTGTGTGTGTGTGTGTGTGTGTTCCAACAGGAAGGGGAACAACAAATCATTAAGGTCTTATTTGCCACTGTAATAACTTGCTATTGATCCATGAGAGAAACAGGACCACCACAGATTTTGAACAGAGGAGTAATACAGTCTGTGCACATTTTAACATGGTCTCTCTGGAAATTCACATCCAAATCCATGAAGCTCAGAGTTCCCCCAAAAGATTCAATCCAGTGGAGACTACTCTGAGATACATTATAACCAAAATTGTCAAAAGTCAATTACATAGAGTTTTAAAAGCAGAAAAAAAAAAAAAAAGGATTCATCACATATTAGGGAACTATTATAAGACTATAAGGGGATTTCTCAGCATAACCCTTACAATTTCAGGAGAGAATGGGATGTTATATGTGATATACTATAAGAAAAATCCTGAGAACAAAGAATAATGTATCTGCAAAATTATCCTTCAAAAATGAAAAAGAGGGAAGGGATACAGCTCAGTGGTAAAGCACCTGCCTAGCATTAGCAAGGTTATCAATTTGGTTCCTAGCACAGAAAGAATGAACAAAAGAAGAAAAGGAAAGAAGGAAGAAAGAGAGGGAGGGAGGAAGGAAGGAAGGAAGGAAGGAAGGAAGTCTTTTCCAGACAAACAAAAGCTGAGGGAAATTGACACCACTATACCTGCCTTATGATACATGCTTAAGGAAGATCTTCAAATTGAAATGAACATTCTAAACAGCAAAATGAACACATTTAAAAGATAAAAGTAAATATATATACATGTTAATATAACATTGCAGGCTGGGCGCGGTGGTGCATGCCTGTAATCCCTGCACTTGGGAGGCTAAGACAGGAGGATCTCGAGTTCAAAGCCAGCCTCAGCAATGGAGAGGCACTTTCACAACTCAGTGAGACCCTGTCTCTAATAAAATACAAAAAAGGGCTGGGGATGTGACCCAGTGGTTGAGTGCCCCTGAGTTCACTCCCTAGTACCAAAAAAAAAAAAACCCAAAACAACAACAAAAAATTGTATATATATATATATATATATAAAACATTGCAAAAATAGTACATAAATTACTATTAACCCTAATATTAAAATTAACATAAAAAATTGTTAGTAGGTGAATAAGAGTATAGAGTTTCTCCATACAAAATTAAATTGTTATCAAGTTGAAATGGAAGGTTGTCATTACAAGATATTTTATGTTTTTGAGCTAACCAGCAAAAAAAAAAAAAAAAAAAAATCTATAGAAGATACATAAAAGTGGGAGGGGGAGGTAGCATGTAGAACAAATCAAATCACATTAGAAAACCATCAAGCAAAAAAGGAAGATAGCAAGAAATGATGAGAGGGACAAAACAATTGCAAGACAGAAAACAACTAACAAAATACAACAGTAAACTCTGACTTAGCTAAAATTGCCTTAAATGTAAATGTATTAAATTCACCAATCAAATGGCATGGAATAGCTGAATGGATTTTTAAAAAATAAGCTCCAGTGATATGTTCTTTACAGGGGACTCACTTTAAAATTAAAGACACACATAGGCTGTAAGTCAAGGAATACAAAGATATTTCATGCAAATGGTAACTGAAAGAAAACAGCATGGACATCATTACATATACCAACAAAATAGATATTAAATCTAAAACTATCTCTAGAGATAAAGATCATTATATAACAATAAAATGGTCACTTCAACAGGAATATATAACAATTATAAATATGCATGTCAGAACACATTATATGTAAAGCAAATATCAACAAATTGATGGAAGAATTCACGGTAATACAAAATTTATAGTAGGAGAATCTATCACCTCATGTCTTGATTTATTTTGTGCTGTCATTATGTGATACCAGAGTCTGTAAATTTAAAAGAACAAAGATTTGTGTCTTACAGTTCTGAAAGTTAGGAAGCCCAAGATTGAGGGGCTCACATATACCAACAGCCTCAATGCTGCATCATTCCATTTTGGAAGGTGGAATGGCAAAAGAGGATAAGAATAAGATAGAGAGGGAAGGGAGCTGAACTCATCCTTTTATTAGGAACCCACACCCCAATAATTAATCTAATCCATAATAACAGCATTAATTCATTCATGAGAACAGAGCCCTCATGATCTACTCCACTCTTAGAGGCCCTACCTCTCATCACTGCAGCACTAGGGATTAAGTTACTAACACATGAACTTTAAGGCACCTTTAAACTAGAACACCCCACTTATAAAAATGGGTAGAACAACCAGACAGAAAATCAATAAAGAAAAGAATTGACTCGAATAGACTATAGACCAAATGGACCTAATGGACACATACAGATCTTTCCACCCAACAGCATCAGAGTCACATCCATCCTCTTAAGCATAAAATAATTCAACAAATTTAAGAAAATCAAAACAAGTTCAAATATCTTTTTGGTTATAATGGAACAAAACCAGAAATCAAAAACAAGGAAATAGGAAAATAAATAAATGGAAACTAATCAGTATGCTCTTGAACAACCATTTGGTTAAAGAGGAAACCAAAAGGGAATGGAAGAAGTATCGTGAGAAAAACAAAATGAAATGACCACAGCATTCCAAAACTTTCAGGACAAGGCACAGGGAGTAACAACAAGGAAATTTATGGTGATAAATGCTTACATTGAAAAAGAAGAAATATCCCAAGTAAACAACCTAACTTATACCTTGCTGAGCTACAAATCTAAGACCAAAGTTAGCAGAGGAAGGAAATAATAAAGATTAGAGCAGAAATAAATCAGATACAGATTAAAAACACAGAAAAAAATTCAACAAAACTAAGTGTTGGTTTTCAGAAGATAAACAAAATTAACAAACCCTTAACTATATGAACTACAAAAGGAGAGAGAGAGAAGACTCAAATAAATAAAATCAGAAATGAAAGAAGAGATGGATGCCTCAAAAATAAAAATGACTATAAGAGACAACTATGAACACTTAAATGGCAACAAACTGGATAACTTAGAAAACATGGATAAATGCCTAGAAGCATAAAATCTATAAGACTAAATTATGGAGAGATATGGAGATTGAATTAATAAATAAGAATCACCAAAGAAAATCCTATGCTTCACTAGTGAATTGTTCCAAGTATTTAAGGAATTACTGTTAATCCTTCTCACACTCTTACAAAAAGAAAAAAAATTGAAGAGGATAGTGTATTTCCTATTTCATTTTATGAAGCCAAAATTACCCTGATGACAAAGCCAGACAAAGAGCCACAAAAAAAAGCCAATATCCCTGATGAAAATAAGTGTAAAAATCCTCGACAAATACTATCAAATTGAATTCAGCAGCCCATTAAAAGGACCATGCTTGCTGACAAATGTGAATCCTAGCTATTTGGGACACTGAGGCAGGGGGATCTCAAGTTCTGGCCAGCTTCAACAACTTGGTGAGACCCTATCTCAAAAATACACAAATTAAAAGGGCTGGGGATTATATGTCAGTAGTGGTACACCCCTGGGTTCAATCTCAAGTCCTGCAATAAAAAAGTTTTTTTTTAATAAAAGTATCATATCCCATATTACATTAATTCCTGGGATGCAAGAATGACTCAATAGAGGCAAATCAATGTGATAAAATATTAACAGAATTAAAGATAAAATCATATAAGCATCTCAGTGCAGAAAAAGGATTTGACAAAATTCAATGCCTATCATGATAAAAACCCTCAACAAACTAAGAAAAGAAAGAATACATCACAGCATAATAAATTTTATATATGAAAGCCCAGATATTTATACTCTCCATTGAAAAATTGAAATATTTTCCTCTAAGGTCTGGAATAAGACAAGGATGCCTACTCTCATCACTTCAATGTAGTCCTAGAAGTCTTAGTCAGAGCAACAAGGCAACATAAGAAATAAAAGTTCTCAAAATTAGAAAGAGGTTAAGTTATCCTTGTTTATAGATGACATAACATTCTATATAAAAATCCTAAACACTCCATTTTTTAAAAATTGTTAGAACTAATAAATTGACATGTAAACATTGGTTATAGTCCTATACAGTTGCCAAAAACTATGGGGAAAGGAAATTATGAAAACAATACCATTTATACTAGGACCAAAATTAATGAAATACTTAAAAATAAATTTAACTATGGAGACTATGGACTAGTATGCAAAAACTACAAAACATTGGTGACAGAAATTAAAGAAGATAAAAATAAATAGACATCCCATATTGGTGGATTTGAATACTTAATTTTGTTAAAATGCCATACTGTCCAAAATGATTAATTAAGTCAAAGTAATCTCTATCAAAATTTCAATGGCACTTTTTTTTTTTTTTTTTTACAGAAATAGAGAAAATAATTCTGAGATTCATAAGGAGCCACAAAAGAGCCCAAATAGACAAATCGGTCTTGGGAAAGAACAAGAAGGCTGGAGGCACATACTTTCTGCTTTCAAAATATATCAGAAAGCTACAGAAATAAATCCACACATACATGGTCAACTAATTCCAAGAATAAATAATGGAGACAGAATAGTTTTTTCAAAAAATGATGTTGGGAAAGCTGGATATCCATGAACAAAATTGTACCTTCATTTACACAACCCTAAATCAACTGAAAATGAAGTAGCCTAGAAGAAAATATAACATAAATTTCATTATACTGGTTTTAGCAATGACTTCATGAATATGACACCAAAAGCATAGGCAACAAAAGCAAAAGCAGACAAGGAGGATCGCATCCAACTAAAAACCTTCTGCACAGCAAGGAAACAATACACAGAGAGGAAAGACAAGCTCTTGGATGGGAGAGAATATTTGCAAACTATATATCTGATAAGAGAAACATGTGAAACACATAAGAAAGTTGTACAACTCAACATGAAAAAACTGAATAACCCAACTTTAAAATGGTATGAAGACCTAAATAATAGACATTTCTCCAGTGAAGAAATACAAATGGCCAATAAGTATATATAGAAAGATGCTCAGTGTCACTATTCATAAGAGAAATGTAAATCAAAACCACAATGAGATATCACCTCACAACAGCCCAGATGGCTATTATTTAAATAAAACAAACAAACAAACAAATATTGTTAGCAAAGAGGTGGAGAAATTGGAACCCGTTTACACTCTCAGTGGGAATGCAAAAGGGTGTAGCCTCTATGGAAAATAGTACAGGGGTTCCTCAAAAAAATTAAAAATAAAACAACCATATGATCCAGTAATCCCACTTCTGGGTATTAACATCAAAGAACTGAAATCAAGGTCTTAAAGAGAGATATTAGCACTTCCATGTTCATCGCAATACTATTCTCCATAGTATGTAAAAACAACTTAAATGTCCATCAGCATACGAATGGATAAAGAAAATGTGTGTGTACATACAATGGAATATGATTCCATATTTTAAAGAAGGAAATTCTTCAATATGCAACAACATGGTTGAAACCTTACACATATTATGCTAAGTGAAATCAGCCAGGAACAGAAGAAAAAATACTGCATTAATCCACTTATGTAAGATGTCTAAAATAGTCAAATTCATAAAGTCAAAAAGTGGAATAGTGGTTGCTGAGGGCTAGGGGTAATGGGAAATAGGAATTGCTAGTCAGCAGGCAAAATGTGTCAGTCAAGCCAGATGAATAAGCTCTAAACGTGTTGTACAACACCTACAGTAAACAATACTGTATTATACATTTAAGTATTCATTGAGAGGGTTGATTCTATGTTGTCCTACCTTGATAAAAAATTAATTAAAAAAAAAAAAAAAAAAAAAACAGAAAAGCAGCAGCCAATAGATAAAAGGAATACCAAGAAAATGGAAGCCAGGTGAAGAATGCCTTATGAGTCAACAAAAGTAACCATTTCAAATGCTGCTGATGGGACAAGAAGGCAAGGACAGAACTGATCACTGGCAAAGCAACATGGCCATCACTGCTTGACTCTAATAAAGAGTGGTTTCAGTGGAATGAAGAAAGTAAATGCCTGCATGGGGTGACTTCAAAAGAAAAGGAGAGGACAGAAATTAGAAGAGAAAATTTGGACAAATTTTCCAAAGAATTTTTCTATAAACATATGGAGACAAATGTGTAGTAGCTAGAGAGCAGTGGCATCAAAAGAGTGTTTTTCCTCTTAGATTAGAAGAAATAAAAATATAGTACGTAGATGTGAAAGATCTATTAGAGAAGGAGAATCTGAAGATACAGAAAAAAGAGACTCGGGATGGATTATGCCTGAGCAGACAGAAGGAAGAGACTCCAGGACCTAGGACACAAGTGAGGGGTTGGGCTTGATAAGGATCACAGACAGTGAACACACAGACACAAGACAAAGGCCAAGTCGATGGTATAGGTAGGTAAACAGGTGTGGCGGCCAAAGCTTCAAGAAGTTCTTTTTTGTTCCTTTAGTTTTCTAGAAGAAATAGCAAGCAAGATCATGAGCTGAGAATGCAGACAGGAGAGAAATTGTAAGAATCCTAACAAGTAGGAGAAGAGAGAAGAAAAGTGGGCTCCCTCATCCAGAACAAGCTAGGCTGGCCCCCACCACTGGGCTCTAGCCCGTGCTGTTCCTTCTCTTGAGAATTCTGTTCTCAACTCAAGGGTCATCACCTTCCCTGAATACAACAAAACCAGATCCTGGGAAACACTTTCTACCATATTGGTTTATTTCTTCTTCTTCAGATGAAATTAACATTTCTTTATAGTTTATTTACTATGATAGCCCATTAGAGTTTAAACTCCTTGAAGGCAAGGGCAGCCATTTTTTTCACTGTGCATCCCCAGTGCCTAGTAGAGTGTGCACAGGGTAGGCATTGATTCACCATACTTTGGGCTAAATGCTGAGAAAACATAAAGTCCCCAGAGAAGGGCTATCTACATAAGATATCTGTCTCTTTATACTATGATTCTAGAAGGAGAGAATACACACACACATAAAGGATCTGAGGAGGAGAGATGAGATAAGGAATTTAGTCGGACCTGGGTATTAGCTCTTAAATAGCAAAGTTCAAACTTGCTACTTCAATGACCTTGCTGAGCCTATCTATAAGAACACTAAAACTAGTTACAACCTGGTGTGGAGCACTGACCTCCAAGTATTATGCTGAGACAACAATTCAGTTTCCAAAGTCTACCAAACAACAATATTGTTAATAGTGTCTCTACCACCACTATTACTACTACTACTACTACTACTACTACTACTACTATTACTATTACTTCTCCTTCCTGTTGTCATCATTGTTGTTGTTCTCCTCCTCCTCCTCCTTCTTCTTTTTGTCTGTTATAGATTTACTTTTATCTCCTTCAATATTGCTAAATATTATCTAGAGAAAATAAGGCAGCAATTTTCTGAGATTCTGTGTGAAGCCCAAGTCTCATTACACAGCACTGTATTTAATCCTCTCCAACCACCTTTCCATTCTGGAGCAGGTAGAGGAATACTGACATGAGCTCTAACTACTCTGTCAAGAGAGGTGAATGTTCTCCTGATTTCTTCAAAAAGAAACTATTTTTCTTTTAAAAAAGAGTGTGTGAGTGAGTTACCACAAGATGTAATAAATATAAATGTCAATTACTTTAAAAATGATAAATGAAGTTTACATGATTTTTTTAAAATTACTCTTCCTCAGAGGCACATTATTCTGGTTTAAATGGCTGACACTTGCAAAAACATTAATTCACAAAAGCTGTCCTCATCACACACTTCCTTAAATGCAAGTTTAAGAATCCTTACTATTTTTGTTTTACTTCAGGGCAAAATGCAGTGGAAGGAATGACCACCTCATGGCTCCTTATGAAGCATTTTCAAGGGAAGGAAGAATTTGGGAAGACTGTATGTTAATGTAAGCCACAATTAATACACACTCTCCTCTTCCCCATTTCTCAAGATATCTTACACAAAGTGGCAGAGTCGACTCGGCTGGTTTTGAACTGTGCTTCCCCTTTTATGGAAAATATCAACAGGGCTTTTTTTTTTTTTTTTTTTTTTTTTTTTTTTTCATGACTGGAGGTCTTTTCCTCATCTAAATATTAAAGTCTGACAAGTCTTTCCAACTTAGTGGAACATAATCATACTTGCTACTTGTTAATTAGGAGCAGAGTGATAACTATTAAAAGTTGAAAGAGTTTCCTGGTGGTTACAACAAGTTTCGACATGATCCCAGCCTTTGTCAATAACCACAGGGGAAAAAGAAAGCAAAAGGAAAATGCCTCTCTAGAGCCCTTCATTTCTGAGAGAAGAGTGAATCTTAACTAGTACTGTATCCTTCTCATGTAACATCTCAGCACCAAAGGAGGCCAAAGGGAGGCCAGCCATGCTCAGAGAGTGGAGAACAGAACCCCGAGGGGGTCAGGAAACCTGAATTCTAAAACCACCTCTCCTAGTGGACTTTAAAAAATCTTAAAAAAATCTTCCCCAGCATCCATAGACTTCAATTTCTTCAGTGAGTTTGGAGGAAGGACGTTTGGAGGCTGTGGAAGAGTGTCCCTATTCTAAAATGCTGTTTCCACCAGACAATTCATAGTCTTGAAGAACATTTTACAAAACATTTCCAACAACTGGACATCACAGCTTGCCACTTTTTATAGACAAATTCTCAGAATTGTGATAGCTGGCATTGGTACGCCATTTTTCAATTTTGGAAAATTTGAGCTTTTACATATATTATTTCATTTGCTCCTCTAAATAGTCTTGTGAAATGTATATCACTGTGTCCCCAATGAACTAGGAAAGAAAGAATGAAGAAGAAAAAAAGATTAAGTGACTTGCCCCAGAGCAGAAGGAAGTACTATAACCAACACCCAAAATATCTGTTCCTCTCACTTCACTTAGAATCATAATTAATCAGTACAAGCCCCGCTACCACATCTCAAACCAGTCACTACACAGAAAATAGAAACAATGAAAATGGGAAAATTAAAAACCTCAAAGAAAGTTACTCATGGTTCCCACAAGCTCAGAAAATATATAACCATCATGTCAGGGCCCCACCATCACCATTTAATTTACTTGTATCTAAAATAAATTCATCCACAGTGGCATATTTCCTAAAACAGAGATACTGGGATCTTTATAACATGTTATCCAAATAATGAGACATAAATACTCAATTTATATACCACATACCTTTTTAAAAAAGAAAAATATGCATATCATCCTACAGGCTGGAATTAAAATTTATGTACATTACTCAAGAAAAAGAAAAAAGAAAACAAGAAGCAGAATCTTACAAGAGTCCAAGGATAAAGGTCACAGGAGGTACTGTCAACACTCTGTGCTTCCATTAGAAACCTTCTTCAAACCTGCTTTTTTTTCCCCAGGGGTTACAACTTGCAAGGCTAGTGTCACTCAGTTGAAAAGCCATAAAGTTTGAACTTTGTTAAAAGGTATCCAACATATGAACAAGATCATAAGCTCATGAACAAAAATAACTACAAATCTAGCTGTGGTTGTAGTTACTCTGCATTTGCCCAAATCAAGGTTGGAGAGCTAACATGTATTTGAATGTTACACTTTAAAAAATGTATCCCTATAATCACTTCATTTTATTCTCCCCAAAATCCTATAAGTTATATCTAATTTTTATAGATGAAGAGTGATTCAGAGATGTTCAGTGGCCAGAGCACAGAAAACTCAGACAATGGCTTTAGGTCCCCTCCCTATAATGCTGTTTCTGAGGTAGGAATGCAAAACTGGGGCAAGGTATGTTATGGGGCTGATGGGTACATTTGAGTAAGCCACTAAAAACTTGGAGAAGATTTATCAAAATAATATCTAAAACTTCCCGAGAAAGCCAGTTTTCATTACCCTTCTCCATTCATATTCAACATGCACTAAGAAAAGATTTAGGGATTTAAATAAGAAAAACAAAGAAAAAAGGAAAGACATAGGGGAGGATGGGAAGGAAAGAGACAGGGAAGATAAGTTTGCTAACTTAGACACACTCCCTTCTAAACTAGAGATTGCAGCAATATGCAATTGTATGGAGTGAGGTCTTAAAAGTTAAGCAAAAACATGTAATTGAAATTTAGACAGAAATGTTAAGATAAAGAAAACTAATGAAATCTATTAGAGCTACCAGAATTTCATGATCTTTTAGAAGTTATCTATGGCAAACTCACTGCATATTATTACTGAGGTAGTAAAACTCATGTACAAAGTCAAATTCTAATCTAAATCAAATTTGGAAGAAATAATTGATACTTAATGTAAACCTTATTTTTAGTGCCCAGATTAATTTGTATTTTTCCCTCGATCATCTCTTTAGGAAAACTGTTCCATTGAACTCTTAACAGGGTCTCACTGAGTTGCCCCACCTCCCAAAAAAAAAAAAAAAAAAAAAAAAAAAAAGGAAGGTAATTTCCTAAGTAATTTGAGTTTTCAAATTATCTCACATAAAATTAGCTTAAAAAGCATTCAACTATATTCTCTTGAATCTGCTCTTACTTATAGCAACTCTCCTAATACCATTTCTTGTAGTAGAGCATTCCAAAGGATTTTAGTAATATCCAAATGAGAGATCTGGACATGGTTTTAGTTGAGATCCACTCCAAAATGAAATCATATAACTGCTGATACTGACTTTCTTAATAAATAAATCTGCAAAATTATGGTTTTGAAAATTCATTATGATGTAAGCTAGACAAGAAACTCTGTATATACATGATTGTGTGTATTTCTTAATGTTTATCCACAGAAATAATCTATTTGCAAGCAACTGCGCCAGTCTACAAGTGGTCAGACTGGTCTTGAAGAGCCAAAAAATAAACTTAAATGAAGGAACTCCCCCAAATAAGTAATTATTATAAAATTGAAGCAAAATCCAACTAATATTAGGCAGGAAAAACTTAATCTACATTTAAGATGTTTAGGCTCTAGAAATATGTAATTATTACTTAAAAACCAATGGTTTTAAAAGTGCCTGTGCATATTTCATAATTTGAAGAGAGCAAGCATACCAATCTAAAAATGGACACAGTTTTGCATGTCAGTTATAACAGATGCACACAAAAACACATGAAATATATTATGATTATGGCTATAATATATATAGTTACAGTATAGCTACAAAGTAATGTGACATATTTTGAACCTATTTTAAACCATGTTTTAAAGCATCACAGACAAATCAGTGTGATCCTTTAAAGAAGTGAACGTAGGAAACCCTATGATCATCTTGTTGCTACTGCTGCTTACGACTTTCAGGAGCCTCTGCTTTGTAATCCTCCCATTCATGACTAACCCAAGAAAATGGACCCATTACTTGAACTCCATAATTTGAGTTCCCCTCCACAGCCTTCCATTTTTGATTACCTGTTGTCTTTACTCACCAGACCTGGTCAAATACATACTTCGACTATTTTCAAAGCCTATCTTCCTTCCTTGTTAGAAAATTGACTCACTGAGGCTACCAAAAGAGTATGCCTCTGGTCCCATGGCAGCTCTAAAGAGAAGTTTCCAACTATTATGAGCAATTTTAGTAGTCACAGAATTAACATAAGGCCTTTTTTGAGCAGAGAAACTGTTGAAATTAGCAATAAAGGTACATAAAGTGATCAATTTTGTTAAGTAAGCCTACTGAGAGGAAATATCAAATATAGCTTATTAAAACAGGAGTCAAGGAGGTCCTTTTCTTCTCGATATTGCAGGGGAAAAATATCTATTTAAGGAAGTGTACCAAACCCATACTATTTTAGACTATCAAATGATATCTGGGTTTTTGTAGGTACCTGGTTTCATAAACTTCTTTGTGCTACCTTGAGGTCTAACTACTTGGAACATAAGAATCATATCTGAAACTATATCTAGCACTAGGAGATTTGAGTCTGTATTGCCTTCTCAACACGCAAATGTGATCCAAAGAACTATGTGAAGGTCAATGGAGGAATAGAGAAAAATGCACTGATATAGACTGAAAAGATATTAGTTGGACTTTACATTAAGTTGACATTCCTCTATGTACCCAAAGAACATGCCTCCTACTACAAGAGCCATTTCATTGGGAAGCCAATGTCAAAAGCAGTGAAAAGAGGAAACAAGAACAGGATGGTTTACAGTATCAAGTGGGTATACTTGAAATTTTCAGTGACATCATTTATCTGAATATCATCATTCACCAATAATGCATAGCAAAATAAATTTCATAAGACTGATTTCAAGTAAAACAGATTACTGATAAAAAGTGCCATTATCAGGGGCTGGAGATATAGCTCAGTTGATAGAATACTTGCCTCACATATACTAAGGCCCTGGGTTCAATCCACAGCAACACACACACATACACACACACACAGTGCCATAGCCATAAAGACTAATGGCCCTTCAAACTGAGACTACCATTTTATATGTGCTCCTAACTCCAAGAACCTGTGCCTAAATTATTTCATAATGAAATAAGAGGTGGTCATATGTAAAAGCACTAGTTTTTGAGGATCACAGATGAATCATAGTTTTCAAAATGAACAATATAAAATGAGTTAGTAGTAGCTAACCAGAAACCAAATGACTTCAAATGCTGAAAAGCCAATACCCTCTCAAAAGATAAGACTTAAAATTTCAATGAAACTTTGTCTATATTCTATAACTATTACTTACTTCCACCATAGAAAAGTAATTTAATTTAGAAGTCTGTCTCCAATGAATTTCTAACTTTGCAACTAATTATCATTTAAAGTTTTAAATAAATTCTTTGTTTTCTTCACACCTCTGACACATAATTTCATTTCTATGGTTTTTTTTTCCTTTCCATTCCAAATTAAGAGGTTTTTTTTCTAGAGATATAATGAATCTGATATCCTATTGAAATTAAATTGTGGTCATTTCCACTTAGTGAGCAAGATGTCCCAGATAAAAAGATAAACTGCCAATTTTCTAAATGAATTAGAGTCATTGTTGACATTAGAACTCAGAACTTCTCTATCCTGGATATAGAAGATAATTTGAAGTTAATAATTTGAAGTTAATTTCTCACACACACAACAAAGTTCTCTGCTGATACATGGAACACAGGCTCTTTATAACAAATACCCTAAAGATCTTTAATTGGTAGTTAGGAAACATGCTTTTCCTAATCATGGAGTCTCTTTTAAATATTATATTTTTAAATACTCATTTAGGGAAACTAATGAGGTAAGACATGAGAGGGATAAAGAAGGTAGTATGTTGTTTTCAAAATTAAAATTTTCAGGACATCAGTCCAGCAGGCATAAAACAAATAACTAGATAATCAAACAATAAAAGCAAACTAGAAATAATATGAAAGCTTTTTAAAAAACTGTTATTGCACATATGCAATAATTACTTCCATCAAGACTTTTATTATACACTTGTTTTTATGGAATCATAATGCACAAGTGTATGCTATTGTTTAAACACATTCACCACATATCCCATAACAGAATATGATGACAATATGTATTAAGGATAATACAGAAAATGTGGCTAAATGCATTCTGTTATGGTTCCATAATACAGCATGCAAATGGTTCTGACTAAGCAGACACAGGAGACAGTCGTTAGTGTACATGCTGTGAATGTATATTATGAATAATGCATAAAACTTGGCTAAATCCTAATGAGTCCATTGACATCCTATGGGGTCCAAAGGAGGCTCAGATCCCAAAGCCTGGCCCTGGCACATTTCTACCCACCAACCATTGTAAAAAACAATACCATATAAACAAAGAACATTAAACTATGGGAATATACTTTCATTCTAGGTAAAGTTTTTTAAATAAGCACCAAAATTGGAAGAAACTTTGCGGAGAGAGCTAAAAGTCCATCTTACATCATCACCCCACTTACAGTCCTTGAAAATTATCCATTGCAATTCAAATGGTACAAAAGCTGCAGTTGAGGGTTTGATTTGATCTCTTTTCTCTGGTTTTCTTCAAGAAACTGCTATTACAAGGAAGATCTGAGCAATCCCTAAGAAAAGTGACCAAACCTTTAGACCATAGTGGTAGAAAATCTTCCTGCTTTGACAGAATAACATTTACAAAATGAATTTTAGTCAATTAAATAAGGAAATAGATAAAATGTGTCTGAAAGTACCCTTTAAAGAAACTTCTTAAAATGCCATTTTTTACAAACTTTACAGATTCAAAAAGAATGCCATAAACATGTTTCTTATAACACATTTAAAATTTTTCCAAAGCATTAAATAGAGACTCTTGAAGTGCACAGAAAGAGAAGCTGTATCTAATGCCCCTGCGTGGGTGTACCCCAAGAGGAGCACCTATACAGACATGTTTAACTGTTCTCTGAGCCAGAAAGGCAGAGCTGAGCAAGCTGTGCTTGAGATGCACATAGCAAGGATGTGACAGAAGCTTGTGCGCCCAAGCCTCCCCTTGCAGTGGGAGTGGGAAAGCCAGGACAGCTGCTTCTTCCTGGTGCTCCCAGGGGCGGGTGGGAAACGGGCATTCTGAGAACACATCCCCAGAGTACAGAGAAGTGAGGACTGGCCTCTCCGGGGATGCAGCAGGCCAAGACAAACCCTACACTATGAATGTGCAGAATGTTGAAGTGGGAGCTGGAGTTCAAGTTCTGGGCTACAGTTCTTGTCAATTCGCCCAGCTCTGTGAGGTTTTCCCATCCCTTTAGCAGGTACCAAAGCTAGATACAGGCATGGCAAAGGCCCAGAGTGAACTCTGCCTTACAGCCCAAAGTCTGAAAATGTTTAAACATCTCCAGCCCTGGATTCTAAATCACAGGTCATATTTGGGCTCAAAGGAGCTCCCCAGCTTACGATAATTTAGCCTCTATCCTGTGAATTAAGGATTCACTGGAAGACCCCATGTGCAAAATATGATTGCCATATTTGTCCCATCTCTCACCAGCATAGGCAGAAATAGTAATGCTAAAAATTTATGAAACACAATCCTTCAAATGTTTCTATTTAAAGTACAATACTCCTGGGTATAGTTAAGAAAAATCACAAAAGATTTGAGTTTGTTTTCAACTTGCTTTCCTTTGGGAGAAGAACTAGGACAATGGAGGGACTCGCATGTTTAGGGTAGGTACTAAGCAATTTAAAAATAGGGTAAAAATGTGCTCTACTAGTATAATATGAAATGTAAAAAAATAAAATAAATAAAATAAATTTTTTAAAAACATTTTTAAAAATAGGGTAAAATGTTCAAAACGATGAGACATGCCGACAGAGTTCACTTTGTTTGCTTTTCCAATTGCCCTGACTCCCACAACCAGGGATTCCATGAGGAGGAATTAAGATTTTAACAGACACCTTAAGTTGAAAACTTCCTGAGCACTATATTATTATGTTTGTATTTACACCTGGGTAAGCGCAGTCACTGCTGCCAAGAACATGAAGTATGAAAATCAGGCAGAAAAATAAGGTAACTGCTGGAGCCACTTCTGCTGTTTTCCTTGTTCTACAATCTGCCTCTTCTCAAGTGTAATAGAACAAAGTTCAGCTCCTGGTATAACAATTCCATAAAGCTATTCTGCCTTTGAAAACCATTCTCCACCACGGCTGGTCCCAGCTACACTATAAGCGGCTGACAATTGCTTCCCCCACACTCCCCAGAGTTCCTTCACCCCTCCCAGATGCCACCAGAAGAATAACAGAAAGTCTCTCAGTAGCACTTTGCTTCTCAGTGGGAAGCTGTACTGTTTGTGATATCCATTTTGATACAAACCTAAATTAGGCCTCTGGAAATAGGTAATGCATAAAAAGAAGCATTTTGTGTCACCAAATTATTATTATAGGTTACTGTTAACCCTTGGAAGATAGAGGTGAGCTCTGTAGCTCCCCACTGAGGTGACTATTTGTCATGAAATCATAGGCCGTACCTCAAAAGATGTTTCAGGTGAGCTTGCTACAAGGCAAACTATCGAGTTGACCTATAGGAATCTGATAGCTAGTTTAAGTGGAGAAGCCAAAAGAAATGCCAGTTAAACAAAAGGATCAGCACAGCGTGGGGAACCAGCAGTCGGCGAGCACAAGTTTAACGGCTGACAGAGCCTAGAGAGAGATGTAGGGATCAAGGTATTTTACTACCCCTTCAAAAGCTCTCCCTGCAAAGACTTGGAGGGTTTAGGGGGCAAAAGTTCAGAGAAACCCATGTTTTTTTTTGTTTTTTGTTTTTTTTTTTAAGGAAGTCCCTTGGGATAAAACTACTAACTAGCCCTATTGCAATAACAAATTAGAATATCAAATATACTGAGATCTATCAGATATCTATGGAAGCAATCCCGAATATACTCGTGTTTCTGGTTTTTTATATAGTTTTCAGGTAGCAAATAATGTTCTAAAAAATTCTCTGTTCAAAAATTTAAATTTCTGCTCTATAATTTAGATTCAGACAATCAAAGAAGTACCCTAGAAATACCTCTGCAGTATAATCCTAGTAACAATTCTTAAAAGAGATTGTCAATTTTACTTTTCCTAGTCTAAATTTTATGTTTAATCTTTCCTTATTCTTCCTCCTGCATTGCTAAATTAAAGAAAGCAGCATTTACCATTTTAATCATAAACATACTGAATTTAAAAATCTAAATCAGAGACCACTTTTAAACTGTATCAGTGATGAAAATGTGTAGAACATGGAGGTGGTCTTCCCATCTTTCAGTATAATGCAGGTCACTTTCTAATTAAAAATTGTGCAAGAGTCATCGTGCCACACACGAATAACTTAGCCTTTCATTATTTTGTATGCATTTTTATTAAAAATTATCATGTGTGTCTAGTTTATCTCACTAAAATAAATAGACACGACTGAGTTCATCTCTCTCAAGACATAATAAACATGCAAAAAAATTCCTCAAATTGGAATTAACTGATGTTTACTGAATAAATAACTAAACAATTAAAGCTTCCTTAAGGTGAGCATCACAGGTCGAAAATGAAGAGCAATAAATTATTCTGCAATTTATAACATGCAAAAATAGAATAGCTAATACCATAAGAACTCCTAGAGAGTTTAGTGAACTGTTGGGTACTCGCCAAATTTCATAGCTGCCCAGAGTTAGTAGCTGAGTCCCTAAAATTTGAAGGAAGTGTAAATGTTCTTCACTCATTTCCTAGACACAACTCATAAAAGGACAGGCTCTATTTTAATATCCAAAAATCTTGATTAGGTCTCATTCTAATCAGCAACATGATCTTCAGACTGAGAAAAAGCCTACACAATCCCATAAGCTAAGGCATAACATCTTAGCATCAGAATTCCTAGACCCCACTCATTGGAGGGTGAGCCACCTAAGAACCCAACATGATCTAATTTGCGGAATTGTGACTAGCTAATGACTTGGCTTACTCAGAATAACTAGACATCATCTGAATGCCAGCTACGAAATTAAATCTCTTGTGTTTCCATCTTCTAAAATTATTCAATTTAAATATGCAGTAGCATTTCATCTAGTCACAGTTAAAGTACCTCACTCCTGACCAGGCATTTTCTTGGAAGTTTCTGCAAGTTCTTTGCCACATGGTACATACCTGTACAGTCCACTTTCTGGGTAGTTGTTTTTGCCATAGCTTCCTCCTTAAAAATATTCCTACACCCATGCTGGCTTTGAATCTGTTCAGTTCAAATTTAGATTCATTGGTACTTTTCCACAGTTACATTTCTTGTTCGATTGAGGTTTCTTTTTATTTATTCTGAAGTTTTCGATGTAAGACAAACAGGAATACCACCTTCTAAAATTACTACTATCCTACCATCCTCCGATGGAACATTAACGGGAAGCAATATTCTCAAAGCTATGAAGCATACACTGCCCTAAATTACATTGCAGTCACTGCCCTGAGCTCACACATTTTTGAATAGAAAGGCTCCCAGGGATCTCTCTGTACTGACTGCATTTACTGCTTTAAAATATTTTTAACCCAGACGCTGAAGTGCCAGCCTTGCAGTTCCTCATGCTAATCCCAGTTTGGGTGGCTGTTCTTAAGGGAAAGCATTCAAAACATTGTAACAGTGCATCAACTTTGACCCTTTTCACTTAAACATGAGACTCAAAAAAAGTTTGAATTCCAGAGGGAATCACTGAACTTTGACCTGCTTAAAATTAGTTTTGTTTTAGTGCCTTCATGGTGACTCAACAAGCCAATTTTCCAGACACTTAAGACGTTTCTGCCCCTGAAGATTCCAGTTCAAGTCCACAGCTATGTTTGCTGGTCAGATCAGAACACTTTGTCCCAGGGTTTCAAGCAACAAATTCCCAGATCTCCATCTCTATGCCAGATGTTGGCATTACTTGGTATTAAGCTGGATCTAAACACAAGCAAATAAGAATACACACACACACACACACACACACACACACACACACACGGTCCCTATTTTTTTTTTTTTTTTTTTCACTTACAGACTTTAAGGAAGCAAAGTTTTCCACTCAAAATTCAGTCATGGGGAAATGTTTATCAAGATTATATAAACATTACTTACTAGCCTAACTTCTCTAGAACCAAAACTTCTAACCTTTAGTTCGTACATTTATAATGTATTCTTTCTAAGTTTACATTTATCAATAGGGTGTAAAGAAAAAAAAAAAACCCTGCTGATATTTTACTTTCTCTTCTATTATTATATTTTAGAAATTTGTCATACCACAAATGAACAACATCACAGCATTTCCTTCAATGGAATTTTGGAATTTCAAATGTAACATCTGTTATCAAAACGTTATAGCAATTTATAAGTAAAATACAAAACTAAAGATCTAGCACATATTCTTCTTGCTTTTGTCCTTTAAAACTTCCCTATTTTAGTAAAACAAACTTGAAAAAAGCAAAACAGCACACACTTCATTAACACAAGCAGAGGTATTAAAAGAATGAAGTAGTTCTTCCTGTAAAGCAATTCCTGCATGAATCCTGGACTTTAAAATCTTTAGAAAAGTCCAGGATATATGCACTCAAGAAAAGAAAAACCATTTAGTTTTATGAATCCAGGAAAAAAAGAAATGTTAATACAATTAGTTAACCAGAATAAAAGAAATCAATATGACACAAATTGCTCAACACAAATTACATACCACTTTAAACAAGAAGTCTGTGTGGTCTCCAGTGGGCGAGTCAGTTATACTGAAAGGTGGTGCAAAAGGTGGTTTGCATCTTCATGTGCAAACACTGGTGTGCACTTAAATCTATCAGTGTTTGAAGAACTATACTGATGTTGTTCTTAAAACCTGATCCCTATTGCTACTTCCCTAAAGCTGGAAATCAGGAGCTATACAAGCTTACAGAAAGGGGCCACATCAAAATTATGTTTTAACTTTTGCTCTCCTTCCATTAGAGATACTCAGAAAATAAAAACTACTCAACTAAGTCTCTCTGCAATCATTTCTTTCATTTCTTCTGTGTTTAAAAAGGAACACAAAAGAGTTTTTCAAGTGGGAAAAGTGATATATTTCTGTATACATACTTTAATTTAGACCTACTTTATTTTCATTTGATTCATAAATCATTCAATACATAAATATTGAGTGAATCCAGATTTCTTAAACGAAGAAAATATTTGGAATTCATTCTGATTATTTTACATTTCAAGCACATGTAACTATTTGGGTTCTTTTCTGGTGCTTAAGAAAACAATCATTAATAGTTTTGAAAACTGGATCAATTATTTACATGACGAGGTCAACTGAAGTGAACATTCAAAGTGCTGCTGACTGGTCCCTTCGAATGACATGAAAATTAATATTAATTATGTAAGATACTAATGAAATACACATATTTACAGATCAGACAGTAAATGGCAGTATTTAAATAAAATTATACAAAGATGTTCCCATGTAAGAACCATTATCTGAAGAATCTGCCAACATAAGATTAGCATTGTAGTTGCTTAATCCTTTAATTGTCTTAATAATAAAATATGCTACTAATTATGTTAGGTATTTTGGCCTTGCATTCTAAAAGAGATATTTGCATTTTTGTTTGTATATGTTGTAAAAACTAAAATAAGGTGTCATTAAAAAGTAATTCAACTGGTTTTTAAACAAACATACCTTGTCATTTAAGTTCAAATATATTTTCCCTTCTTAGTGGTCACCAAAGATCAGACTTTACTGACAGCATTTTTACCTCCTCTTGACACTACTAAGTTTAAGCACAAACAGGCATATATGCCCACTTGTAAACATCCTCAAAGGTGACAAATTTTTTAATTGAAAATTGCAATTGCAAGTCAATTTTAGTCATTTTCATCATTTCATAAAGACATTTATAGCTAATTCTGGTAAATAAAAAAAGATGAATTTTGGTATGAAATATAATTAGAAAGTAATAAGATGGATGTTTTTTAGTCAGGTTTGCAATTCAAAATATAATTCTAAGAAAGGAAGTTTTCCAAAATGTTTTGAACCAGGGCCTCATTGAAATAAGGAGTTTGCTTCTTTGGGTGATAATCTTTGAAAAACAACATTAATATGAATGCATAAATCATAGTGCAATGTTTTCAAAAATAAAACTCCAAATTTTTCAGTCATTTCCACAAATATTACATAGAGAAGATACACATTTTCATTAGGTGGCTACCTACATTCATTCTGAAGTTTCACTGGGTGAAATTAACTACAGGTTGATTTGCAAAATATTACATATGTAATATACACTTGACATACGCCTTTGATCTTTCAAAAAAGTAACATGCAATATAAAAAAAATCTTATTTTTATCATCAGATATTTACATCCTACCCCAATCTGTAGGCTTCTGTAAACTTTTTTCTCCTATATTCAGTCAAAAACCTGACAAGAGCTCGCTGTGGGATTATGCACAAAAACTGCAAATTTAAACAAGGTGTGATCGTAGACTTTTTCACACATTATTGTATCATGCTGCACAAGAACACTAATGTATGCACAGTTCCAAAATAGCTTGGGCTATTACTGCACAGCCTTGAAAACTACTAAAATTCTGAGGAGAGCACCTTTCAAAAGCTGTGCCTTTATTATTGTACACTAGTAAAAGGTTGCTTTCATTGTTTGTATTTTACAATAGAAAAAAATTAACGTCTAAGATGTCACCTCATAATTTTGAGGTCCTATTTCTTATTAGACTCTTCATACTTACAAAAGTTGTTTCATCAATATGACTATGACAGTGGGACTCGATACTATTTAATCGACTCAATTATGGAACAAGTGTGCTTTTTTCCTGATGCTGCCCTACTTTCCTTTAAGTTGCATTTGAATTATTGATGAAATTGCAATAAAACATTTCTTTGTTATGCATAGTTGAGAAGTCAAGAAGAATGTTTCATGGTTAATTTTTAGACTTGCAGTGATAAAATAAACACACTTGTTGTCCTTTCAAGGAAAGTCAATAGCAGAGTACAAGCTTAAAAGAATGACTTTTTTTCCTATTGTTTTGAGAAATAATGTGCTGAAATGGTGGATGTAACTGCAAACATAACAGAAGAAAATGGTAAGCAAAAGTATAGTATAGAAAATACTACATAGTTGCCAGGTCTTCCTGGATGATAAAAAGATTAAAACAAGTGACAAATTTAAATTCTGCTTTCCCTCAAGTGTTACAAAGACTCATTTAATCATATAGCAGGGTGAGGTTACCCCAAAATGGTAGAATGAATAGTTTTGGGGAAAATGACATTTCTTATATAGACTACTGCAATTACCACCTAACTGACTTCACTTCATTTTCCAAACAAAGCCAGAATGATCTTTTTAAGGCACAAATCAGAATCCTTTATTTACCTGCCATTGCTTTCATGATAAAGCCCCCAAATCTTAACAGGACCCGTAAGGCCCTATTTGAGAAGACTCCTGCCTCATTCGACCTCATCCTATGCAAACTTTGTCCTTCTTTTCTGTGCTCCAGCCACTCTTGTCTTGGTTCCTTAATATCCCAAGCTTTCACCCACTTCAGAGTTGTATACATCCTCTTCTCCACTCCTACTCATTCATGCCTTCTTCTCTTAGGCGGCCTTACTTCTCTTCATACCACAACCCAAGGTCTCTTCCTCAGGAAAGCCTGCCAGGACTTCCAGAATGAAGGAGGCAACCCTGTGTCTCTGTAGAGGTCCCTGTGCTCTTCCTCTATAATACAATCCAGAATACTCAGCACCACCCATACCACAACACCATGTGCTTAGCCAGCCTACCCCCACCAAGGGAAACTGGTGGCCATGACACCCTGATGGCAAGGCTCCTCCAGCATACCCAGACTCCCATTCTCACCACTTAATTGTCTGCTTGATCCCCAGTCTGTTCATCTAATTCCTATTTGGTATTGTAATTGTGTAAATTAATTAAATATTACGTAACTAATGAGATTACAGGGCAAAATCAACTGACACTAAATAGAATGCTTTGGAAAGAACAAAGCCAAATTGTTTTTTAAAAACCACAAAACAAGAGTGTCAAACTTCATAAAATTGGAATAAAACTTTTTTAAAAGGTAGCAATTCTGCACTTAGATTGCTTGTTGTTATGGTTTAAATATGAGATGTCTCCCACAGTCTCATGCGTAAGACAACAGAAGAAAATTCAGAGGTAAAATGATTGGGTTAAGAAGTCTTCACCTAATCAATGCATTAATCCACTTGAATGGAATAACTGAGTGGTAATTGTAAGCAGGTAAGATATGGTGAAGAAGGTGGGTCACTAGGGGCTTCCCTTTGGGGGTTATATTTTGTCCCTGGTCTACAAAATCTCTCTGTTTCCTGATTGTCATGTCCTGAGCTGATTTCCTCCTCCGCACCCTTCCACCATGATGCTGTGCCTCACCTCAGGCCCAGCGCAAGGGAGTTTGCCATCTATGGACTGAGATCTCTAAAACCATGTTCCCCAAATAAACTTTTCCTCCTCTAAAATTTTTCTTGTCAGGTCTTTTGGTCACAGTGATAAAAAAGCTAACTAAAACACTTGTCAAATGTGTTTAAGTTTCTCCGCAATTTTTAATAAATCAAAGATAAAAACCACCAAACATATATTATGAGTGTGGTTTACCCAAGAAAGTAATAAGGATCTTAGGAGAGTCATACTGAAAAGTCTTGACTACACATCAATTAATTGGCAAACAGATAAACATGGATAAATAATGAAGCACTAATACATTTGTAAAACATTTAAAATCAAAATATTTAATGGAGGTACTCTCCTTTAAGATGCTATGCTTAGGCAGGCACAGTGGTGCACACCTGTAATCCCAGAGACTTTGGAGTCTAAAGCAGGAGGATCACAAGTTCTAAGCCAGCCTCAGCAACTTAGCAAGGCCCTATCTCAAATTTTAAAAGGATCTGGGCTGTAGCTCAGTGGTAGAGGACTTGCCTAGCATGTACTAGGCCCTGGGTTCAATCCTTAGTACCAGAAAAGAAAAGTTAAAAAAAAAAAAAAAAAAAAGATTCTATGCCTTAGTGATTTTTTAAAATTAAAAGTCCAACTACCAGTCACAATAACAATGTAGAAGAGAAGGTACTTCCGTTCAATTCATTGGCATAATTAGCTGATTAACCTTCATTTTTCTCACTAGATTAGATGCTCTGTAAGGGAAGGGACGAAATCTATTTGCTCATCACTGTAACCTAACTACTCAATTCATGGTAATACGAACTCTGAGTCAAAGAACAGACTCCCCAATAAAAGTTTTCTGAATGGATGAATGACAGTTAAAATGGTCAAACAAACAACACTGCTTATCTTAAATTACTATAAAGAGCAATATGCAAGCTGGGGTTGTGGCTCAGTTGAGTGCTTGCCTAGCATGTGTGAGGCACTAGGTTCAATACTAAGCACCACATAAAAATAAATAAATTAATAGTATTGTGTCCATCTACAACTAAAAAAAATCAATATGCAAAGTTATGGAGAGATTAGAAACAAATATGGATGTAGTTGTTTGAAGATTTTGAGGTATAATTTTTTGAGACATGCTCCTTACTCAATACTGGAAAGATCATTTTTGTAGTATAATAAAGAATCTTAACTTTTATTATTTGTTTAAAATAGCACTCTCTAGCATAACAAGGTTTCTGCCTTTTAACTTATGAACTATATTTAAGATTATGTGATTAGACATCCTTAGGGACCCAACCATGATTACCATATACTTATTAAGACTTCTAGATGCTAGTTCCAAATCCAGAGCCTTTTAATTTTTTTGCTATAATGGAAAGTAATAATAATGAAACCTGAAATGTATTTATCTCCTTCCTTCCAAGAAATCCAAAGCACCCAATACCTTTTGAATAGGCACTGTTAAATATAAAAATGGAAATATAACTGAAATGAATGCTTATTAAATAGGCACTGTTAAATATAAAAATGGAAATATAACTGAAATGAATGCTTATTAACAAAATAAAGATGCTAATAAGCAAGCTAAGTTATCTGAAGTTGAGATACAAGATGACTCTGGGATAATCCTTATAAACCAGGCTGAGTTTTACCAGAAAAATGCTTATAAACATTTAAGATTCCTAAAAGATAGGAGGAATTTATATTTACATAAAAATTTTGTCTTTTCAGGTTCTCTATTGCTGAGATGACACAAATAAAGATATCTTTTTAATTACTGCACTTAACTGATTTATAAATTGATGAATCTGAGAAAAAGTAAGCAATGAGAGAACATTTAAAGCATTCTAAGATATAAAGCAGGATATGGGTCATAAATTAGAGTCAGATCTACAGAGGAATAATGGTGTCAGTGTGGCCCCAACCTTTTAGTTAATTATGAGGAATTGGTAAACAGGAGGAAATGCTAAGTCATTATGACCCTGGCTAGTGTACACACATAAACAGACACACACACGAATACACGCACACATAAATTTCCTCTGGTTTTTAAAATATTTTAAAGCATCATAACTATATTCTAAAACCTTATTTTCTCCAATTTACTTTTTAATACTTGGAGTTCATATTATCTTATTTAAATAGTTGCATATATTAAACCCATTAAATTGTCAAAATTTGTCTTCAATGCACTTTGTCCTCATTTGGTATACAACGTATGCTCTAGAAATCAAGCTCAGTAGTCCTCAAAGTGGTTGCTAAAAACAGAGAAGACATCCATAAGCATTCTCCAATAAATATTAAAACCTCTGCTTATATTTCTTGTTTTGTAGATCTTATTTCCCTCTTTATTTCAATCTCTTTTAACTTCCATTTTTGTATGCTGTAATTTTTTTTCTTGATAGTATATACACATGATCAAAAAAACAAATAGGATAGTATAAACTTAGATGCCTACCTAAGGACCTGAAAAACCCAGGACTATACTTCCTGGCTGGGTCTCTCTTATCTACTTCATTGGGCAATAAATCTTTCTCCTCTTCAATACACAAGAGAGATGCCATCACCACCATCTTATATCTAGGTTAAATCAGCTGACCTACCTTCAATTAAAATGTTTCCTTAGTTTCATTCCATAAGGAAATTTTCTCCAAAGCCAAAAGAAATTCCAAGATGATCCACAAGCTTTACCTATTTTTTGTATTTGCTTTTTTAAAATCTAATTACCACAGGGGCCCTTGTTGTCACAACAGGAAGGAGTTAATGGCCTTCTCACTCTTTCGTTTTACCATTTTGTCATACATGACAGTTTTCATATGGTTGGAGAAGTGGATTATGGATTACATTGTCTCATTTTTAGCTAAATTAAGCCTTATGAAACAGACAAATGTTTTTAAAGGATTCCCTGTGTGTGTGTGTGCGCACACACGCACACACACACACACACTACAGACTTTCAATACTAATAATGCAAATATAAGTGAGTCCAGGAATAGGGCAGAACTGTATCTCAAACCAATTGCTAGTTGTTTGCCAGCCATATTTCAAGAAAAAAACTGCTAATTCTAAAAAAAAAGAAAGAAAGAAATGATCAGAAAGGATGTTTGCAGTAGAAGCTGAGAAACACTGCCCACATATTCTCCCAGCTACCAGGAGTACTGTCTGCTGGAGGTTCACAGATCAGTCCCTTGGGGAGAACTGTCCTTGCTCAAAATTCTAGCCCCTCCCTAGGGGCCCATAGCCAACACCCACATGAAATTATAAAGACTTGACCAACTGGCCTCACTCAGAAGCTCTCTGAAAACCCATGCAGTTCCAGAGCTCCCCACAGACCAGCTGAAGGCTGAGCTACCTCACGTTCTACTTATCCTTCTATCCATCCTGATTCCCTCACCCCCTCCTAGACAGTGTCTCTGAGAGCCCTAGCTCAAAGCTCACTGCATGCAGATTTACACAACAGAGTTGGTCTTCCAGGAACTCTGACATGATACAACATTACATTTGCCATCATTTAAACTGAACTTTGTTCTAAGTATTTATCATGACCTGAATAGTAATTAAAGTAGCAGTACACTCACATAAATGATGAATATATGTGTATACATATGTATTCTGGGGGACCTTGTGCTCTAACAATTTTACCAATGCAGCACCACTAAAGCGTTAATATGTCACCAAATATGTAAAGACAGTATTTTAACTGCTGACTTTTTTTTTTTTTTTTCTCCTCTATCATTGGCTCATTCACAATCAAAACAGACCATATTACTTATCAGTTAAAGGGTCTCCATGGCCTACAAGGCAGAAGCTAGTGCATACACATCTGTGATAAAAAGACCACCTTGATCTGACCACAGCCAATCATCCCAACCTTATCTCAGCTAAGCCCCTCATGTGTTCCACCAATACCAAATTATCATCTTAGAAATGCCCCTTGCACCGGGCGCAGTGGCACACGCCTGTAATCCCAGCACTTGGGAGGCTGAGGCAGGAGGATCGCGAGTTCAAAGCCAGCCTCAGCAATGGCGAGGCACTTAGTAACTCAGTGAGACCCTGTCTCTAATAAAATACAAAAAGGGGCTGGGGATGTGGCCCAGTGGTCGAGTGCCTCTGAGTTCAATCCCCGGTACCAAAAAAAAAGAAATGCCCCTTGCTCTTTCTCACCTCCATACCTCTTTACTCCTGTTGTTCAGCCTGCTTGGAATACCCTCCTGCCTTCTCAGAACACCACTCCCTGCCTCACCAAGGGAAGCAGCAATATGCCCAAGTGCAGGTCATAGGAGGCACACTATCTACACTAAAGTCAATACAAATAATATAACCGAAAGTTGGTGAGATTTTTTTTTTTTTTTGGTTTGTTTGTTTTCTAAGCCATTGCTTGGCTCCAACAATTCTAAACTATATCAGTAAAAAAAATGGTTCATCCACTGGGACCAACTATCCCCAAGGCCAGCCCTGGATATGACAATTACCCATTAAGTCAGGGCACAGGAGTTCCTTAGATACTGAGTACTCCCAGTAAAACATGTAGGTTTGATCATAGACCATTATTCACCCCAGGAGACCAAGTAAGTTGCACAAAAAAGTCAAAGTAATCAACATACAATATTCTCAACAATAACATTTACATAGAGTAAACCTGTTACTAAACTAATCCAACAACAACTGGATGAAGTCATACCAGGAAAATGGAGAAACAGTCATGTGTGGTTTGGGGGAGGAGAGGTAAGGAATAGGGAAAGAGAGAGGAAGAAGAAGTAAGAAGCCAATTTTATTTAATACTGTTTTTGGATAAAGGAAAACAAGTAGAAAACATTTTACTTAGAAATACAGAATTAAGTGAAGGATGGAATGTGTGTGGTTGCAAGTAAAGCAATATTGCTATCTTATTATACAACCTCAAGTTGATACTATGTCTACACTTTATTTAGTATGTATTTAATCAACTAGAAAAATATTCAGTTCATGCATTAATCCACTTAGGAAACCTTCCCCAACTCTCTTCTGTGATCTCAAAATATTCTATTTGGGGTTATAGCTCTATCAATCTTACATGTCATACTGAAAAAACCACCACCAGTTTCTATAACTAACTCCCCTATCAAATTGAGGTTCTTATGGACAAAAAACAAGATTTATTTGTATTTGTATCCTCTGGCAGAAATGATGCTTAAATGTAAGTTCAAATTCAAATGTAATAAATATTCACAGAGCTACAAGTAGTCAAAAGTAGTAATAAGATACAGGGTTCTGATTTCAAAGAATAATGTTTATAACCAGCAAATGACATCAGGTGGTAGAACTTACTCTGTGCCAGAGATTATATTTAAGTACTCAGCATTCATTCTATCATTGATTCCTCACAACAGCTTTATGAAGTAAATACAATTATCCATATTCTGCAAATGACAAATACCAGACTGAGAGTGCTGAAATAAACTATTTGGCTAAAAAGAGGTGAATGATGATCCCAAATACGAATATATTACTGAATGAGGCACAAACTCATGCTCTCTCTCAGGAGGCTAGACATATTCACAGTGCCAGTAAAACATGGTACAATATATGTCAAAACCCATACAGGTAGTTAGAGATGTAAGTGTTGGGAGATCAGAGGGAGTGATCTTCAGCTGGTATATTCTGTGAAGATGCTGTGAAAGAGGAAAACTTAATTTGGAAATTGAGGATACACAGGATTTCAGGATATCTATATAAGGGGAGGATATATAAAAAAAGGAAGACATTTAAAAAAAAGTGAGGGCTAATATGCAAGTGCTGACTAGAGGCGTTATGTGTTTGGTGTCAAGTCTCCCGACAGCAGAGCCCTGGGGACCAGGGAGAAGAATGGGCCTAGGCAGCTCTCTTCCTAAGCTATGAAACACAGAAACACCAGGTGATCACTGAATCACTGAATTGAGTATTGTGTTAGCTTAGTGATGAAGAAGTAGGAGGTATTAGTCCCTTGAGATGCCTCAATAGGCTTCCTATCACCCTTGAGAAGACTCAGCTCTCTAACATTGCTCAGGAGGTTTAATGATCTATTCCCAGCCTACCTCTTATGGCCTCTTCTCCATCCATTTCCCTCTCACACTGCTCCAGCCATGCTGCCCTTATAATTCCAAGATCACACCCTTTTCCCTTACTCTTGGGAGCCTTTGCATATGCTCTGCCTCAAAAAGTGGTCTCCCCCGGCCCTCTTTACCTCATTAACTATCTTTCATATGTGATTTCCTCATGGAAGCCCCTTCTGACTGTTCCTTCCCCCAGATAAATCAGACACCCCTTCTATATGTTCTGTATACTACTGTGAAGTACAGTTATATAATCTGTAATCATAGATGCTAATAATTATCTGATTAATGTTTCTCTTCCCTAACAGACTTTAAATCCTTGTGTACAAGATACCCGATTATTCCACACACTACTGAGTCTCTAGCAATTAGCATGGTGTCTGGCTCATAGCAGGTGCTCAATAAATATTTGTTGATTACTCAATAAATGAAGGGACAAAATAATTAGAGAAAGCCAAAATACAAGGCCCAGTGGATTGGGAACCAAGGAAAGGCAACTGATGAAGAGGTCTGAGCAGATGGACAAATGCATCTCTGGAAGAAGTCCCTGAGATGGGCAGGGCTCCAGTGTTAGCACTAGCTTTTCTGCAGTGGCCACAGCCTCTGCCATGCTGAGAAGAGCTTAGAGGGCTGACAAGTGGCAGACAGTTTGGGAGTCATCTGGGAAACTGTTCAGCTCGAACCAGATCACAGGCAAATTGTTCTTGAAGGAAAAGATTTTAAACATGAGCCTGAAAGGAAAGATGGGATAGAGACAGATTGTAGAGAACTTTAAAAATCAGACATTAGCATCTAAGTTCCACCCACATGTAGTACTCAGGCACTCTGAATTTCTGAGAAAGGTGTAATATGACCTAAATAGCATGTCAAGAAGACTGGCCTGGCAGTGGTAAATAGAGAAGATTGTAGGGAAAAATACTAGTTTGTTGAACCTAATTCTGGGTGATGAAGTGGGTATAGAAGAAAGGCATTGTTTTGAGGGATGACTTAACAGAATCCAAGTATATTTACAGGCCTGGGGTTGTGGCTCAGTGGTAGAACGCTTGCCTAGCATGTGTGAGGCAATGGACTCAATCCCCAGGACCACATTAAAAAAAAAAAAAAGAAAGAAAGAAAGAAAGAAAAACCTAAATAAACAAAATAAAGATGTTCTGTCCATCTGTAATTAAAAATATTTTTTAAATAAAATGAAATAAACATATTCACCATACTACAATGCACAAGAGCCTAGTCTTTGAACTAGGACCACTTTCAGTTCAGCATGCCACTTCTTACCTTGGGAAAGCTTACTTTTAAGGAAACTATATAACAGGACAGCATCTGTACCTGCCAGGGTTATTAGGCAGATTCAATAAAAATAAACTGCTTATCACAATGCCTAGCAATAATAACTTATCAATCAACATCATGTGAGACAGGAAAGGGGTGGTGCATGGCAGGAAAGGAATTATTTTTGGTAGGCAGGTCTTCATGTCATAAGAAGATAGCCACCTAATAGTTAAGAGTTAACTCCTCTCCTGACTTCTGCCCGATTTTCTTTATAACCCACTTACCTTTCTGGCTTCTACTTTGGATTCATGCCAAACATAGTCTGTGCTAATTCTTTCATAGTCTTTATTCTTCAAACTGGTTGAGACATTTCTAAACTTTTACCTTTGACATTTATTACCAATTTGCTCTCTTACTCCTGCCACCCCCTAGAAGCAATCCTAAATAACTAAATTCCAAGGCAAACCCTCCATGGCTAAATACACCACTTTTCTCTTCCCAAGAAATGTTGGAAAGATTATGATGAAAACAAGTGCAATGTTAAACTTGCTTTTTAAGAGTTAACAGAGAGCGAATTTTTTTTTCCTCCAAGGATAGGTAATAGCATCAGATTCTGAAATTAAGCACAGCAGGAAGAAAGAGGCTGCATAGATTTCATAGAGTATCACAGGCCTCTGCAATAAAGCACTTAAAAAATGCCTTGTATTGCTAATTCTTTACACAATCTCCTTTTATTTCCAAAGCAGTGTGAGGGGTTTGAGCCATGAGACGTGGACTGATGTTAACATTACGCTGCTTGAATTAGGGCCATTTTTCTACTGAAACTCCTGGTAGATTTAGAATTACTTTTTACCTTCCCCCCTCCCCCATACATCTTTCAGATCAAATGAATGGTTCCCTCTTCTAACAATGCTGAGCCCACTTTTGCAGTCATTATCTTAGCAAACATCCTTCCTTCACAATTCCAAAACCAGACCTTGAGCTATTTGGGAAAGCTGCCTGCCTAAAGATGGCTGGATCGCCTGTCAGTCTGGGGATTCTAAGTGAATAACGGCAACTTTTTTCTCAGGATGGCTTTTAATTTCCCATCTTCTCTTGCCCCCAAGCCAATACTCATTCATGGATTGAATTATTTATCAAATATTTTTTAAATAGCTAATATCAGACAGGCACTGTGCTAGGCACCCTGGTGGATTTTCACAACATTATAAAGAAAGTGGAATTAACCACAAAGCAGTGCTTGGTGGCAGGGAAACCATCAGACACTTCACTGAATGCTAAACAGAATGTCAAAAAGTGTGTGGTTTTATGAAGAATTGCTATTTTCATGCTCACCTATCTATTGGTTCACATTTGTAAAGATTTTTTCCTCTCTTTTTGCAAGATATTTTTGTATAATAGAAGAGCTTCTTTTTCTAGTTCATGCGAAAGCCCTGTAATTTGTTCAGTAAATATTTGTTGTGTGCTATGATCATACGGAGAACAAAATAGACAAGGTCCCTATTCTCATACAGTAGTTGCTGCTCCCAAGATAACAAACACAGTAGTCTCAAGTTCTGATCCCATGCAAAGGCTTGATCCTCTGTGTGATCTTAAACAATGATTTAGGGTTTTTGTTTGCAAAGAGGCACTTTCTGCAAGCATCCTATGAGTGTAGTTAAAATCCTGCCCTTGCTTTATCTCATTCAGACTTCTTTTCAGCATACTCTTTCCTCACTTCTCTATTCACTGTACTTTCTCCCTTATCCACACTTTCAGCTACCTGGGGTCCACTGACATCCAAAAACATGAAATAGAAAATTCTAGAAATTTTAGAATTAAAATTCATAAATTTTAAATTTGATACCATTCTGAGTAGCTTGACGAAAACTTGTACCATCTCACTCCATCCTGCCTGGAACGGGCACCATCCCTTTGTCCACTGTATATGCTACCCATCCATTAGTAGTCACTTGGTAGCCATCTCAGTTATACTGACTATCATGGTGTCACAGTATTTGTATTCAAGTAACCCTCACATGGTAGCGAAATTCTGTGTCACAATGCCTCCATCATTCACCTCACTTCATCTCATCACAAGAAGCTTGAGTACATATAATGTTTTGAGAGAGATCACATTCGCATTCAGCATCTTATAATTGTCCTGTTATTATTAGCTATTATTGACAATATCTTCCTATACCTCATTTATAAATTTTATCATGGGTAAGTATGTATCAGAAAAAACATGGTACTGTATAGACAGGATCCAGTGCTTTCCATGGTTTCAGGCATACACAGCTGGATAAAAAGATCAATCTCTGGTCTTCAGTGTACTTCACCACCTTAGATTTGGCCTGTGAAAAAGTTCTTTGCAAGGCTAGAATACATAAAACTGCCACCTTCCCTGGGCCCCAGATCATGGTTTCCTTGTATCAGGTCTTTCTACTTTTGACGTTAAGCATGTTGTCAAAATTATAAATGTATATGCAAAATTACTGAAGGTTCTTTAAATTAGTTCAAAACTCTTAAGACTATATCACCAATAAAATAGTATCCTTACAACCAGATATGCTTTATCTTGCTACTGCCACTCTTACTGAACTTCCATATGGCATATACATATATATGTGTGTGTGTGTGTTTATATATATTATATATAAATATATATATAGTGTGTGTGTATATATATACATATATATATGTGTGTATATATAGATATACACACACACACACACATATATATATATATATCTTGCTACAAAACTAAATCAATAAGAATTTTATCACTGGTTCTCAAATTTTTATGTGCAAAAGAATCACCAGTAACTTTGTAAAAAATCAGGGTTACAGAGTTATAATTACACATAATTCAGGTTCTATGTATCTGGGGTAGGGCCCGAAGTGTCTATTTTTAACAAATATCTCAGGTGGCTTTCAACTAGGTGACTGGATGATCACCTTTGAGAATATGTTCAAGCCTTTCCTCTGATGCCTCTTTTCATGGAATCAGAATCTCTGCTTAGAGTCATAAAAGAGTTCCCTTTAAGTAAAGTATAAGCAGTATGCATCTGTGTGTTCAATAAATATTTGGGGGCTAATATATGGAGTGGGTACTAGGAAATAATAACCAATATTTAGAAACCATTGTACAGCTCAGTCATGGCTTTCTGTAACCATTTCCCCTCTGTTTTTCCTGTTGTGTATGGTAGCCAGGAAGAGATTACTAGTTGCTTCCACTTTTACAGAGAGAAATTCCACATCAACATCTTGAAATGATGGAAAAAAGAGAAAGTGGTGGAATCCAGCAGACTGAAATTCAGGCAATGACTCTTCTGCTCACTAGACCTGAGGAAAGAGGGCAAGTCACTTGACCCTTTGGAGTCTGTTCATTCTTCTGTGAAATAGGGCTAATACTCATCTAATAGGGAGGGTGAGAAGATTAAATGAGATTATCCATGTAGAGCATCTAGTACGGAGCCTGAAATATGGTGAGTGGTCAATAGCTGTTAGTTTTTCTACTTCTCCATCACGTCAGGATTCCTTGAGTTAACATGAGCCTCAGTTTGCAAGTTTATGTTCGCTCAGCAACCATGTATTCTGCGGCTGTTCAGTTTAAGGCATTGCAGTTATACTAGGGACACAACCCAATGCCCTCAGGGAGCTTACCATCTACCAGGACACTTTTCATGTCTCCTTAACCTTTGACAAAGTTATCCCTGTCAAACCAGGCAGCAATGGACTTAGAACATCTTTCACATGATTCATCCAGTGAGATTAACAAAATGGAAAATGATATGTGGCAACAGAAAGCCTAAGAAAAGTCCAACAAGCAGTGAGGTACTAGGAGCAGGAAGGAAAAAGCACTGGTGTGACTTGAAGAAGTCCCTAAAAGTAGAGTGGGCTCATTTAGCTTACTCACATGCTGATAGAGGTACATGTTTGTTTAGTCATAAAATTATCACTTTATTTCCTGACTGAATGTAGTGAAAACACTAATAATTCTGTTAGTGGGGAAGGCTGATGAGGCTGGATATGAGGCTGAGAGAGAGAAAAATTCAGGAAAAGTTTTTCAGAAATAGTATTCCCTTGTTCAGAAACAGTTCCCACTGCAAGAATAAATTAATGAGACTGATTCTGCCATACACATATGAAAGGGTGCCAATACTGCAGAGGAAAACCAAGCATCACAAGAACTTACACGCAAACCTCACTCTGCTCCTGATATTACACATCAAACAACTTCAGCTCTCAGCAGCCATGAATTGCCCCAGTAAATCTCATCAGGCATCAGATTTGCTGTAGTTCCTACACCAGAATGGGAAGGACCAGCAACTACAGAAGGCATAAAACTTGGCACAGAGGAGAATTAAATCAAGAACTTAGTGAAAAATACCATCTAGGAAACAAGTCAGCAAAAGCACTGACATCTTTTTTCTTT
This sequence comes from Tamias sibiricus, assembly GCA_025594165.1. NCBI lineage: Eukaryota > Metazoa > Chordata > Mammalia > Rodentia > Sciuridae > Tamias > Tamias sibiricus. Next base: position 88,301,694 of record CM046661.1, read on the forward strand.
TCCTCTCTCAAATGTAAGTAAGTCCATCTGCCTTTTTAAGCAGGGACACTAAAGTAACCAGTGCTCACTATTTGGGAAAAATTATGCCAAAAGCTTCACAATAAGCTGTCCTTATCCTGGGCACAGATTCCCCAGAGGGGTCCCTTGTCTGAGGAATGTGTCAAAAATTAGCTCTCTTTTCCTGCCTCCCATCCTACTTGGATTTTGAAGTTGTCTCAGTGCCAGTTTCCCACAGTACACACAGAGCCACCTAAAAATCTGGGGCCAAAGTCAGTGGTCTCATGAATCCCACAAAAATTCACAGGCCAAGTGGGTGTCTCATATCCAAAAAATGTTCCCTGGCATACACAAAAACATTGCTCTCAGATACTTCACTGGTGATCACTCTGGGTCTAAATGGCACGGTCTTCATCCTCCACCATAACCTCCCCTCGACCCTGGCCCCCAAAACAGCAACAACTCAATTCTCAGTCCAATAACGTCTTTTCTCAGATGTTGTTCTCCCAGAGGGTAGAAGAATGAACTGCTGCATTGCCACCAGCTCCTCTACAGTTTCTTTTAATTTAAAGTTACAACAGGAGGGAAGAAAAGAGACTTTCTATTAAGGGACAACTCCCTGAAGGGGCTCTTAGCTGACAATCGAAGGACTGCTCATGGCAGTGATCAAATCTAACGCAACAAAGTGCTGGTGGCTCTGTGACTCATCACAGCAGGAGCTGGCGCTGAGGGCCACTTGAGTTCAGTGCTTTGTGGTGCAGCAAGTTGGTTTAGGAACAGTCACGCAGGGGAGCAAAGACTCGCAAGGTGTTTGAGGCTCAAGATAAAATGCAGACTTACGGGCGTGTTGCTGCTCAACTGAATAGAAAACCTACAGAGGTAAGGAAACGAGGAGAGTTCTGTCTGCCTCATGCTTTAGGGGAGAATTACCTGAAGATGGTTGAGGTCAGTTGGTCTATCTGGTACAGTTTATACCCTGATAAAAAGGACTGAAGCTCGAGAAATGAACGGAGCTATTTTAAAAGATAAGCATTAAGGGTGTTTGCTTGCAAAAAACAATGCTTTCTAATTACCGGAAATATTCATTGTCTAAATACATTTATGATCAGCTGATATAATTCAGCTATGAGTCTCAGCTGCATTTTGTGAGTACATTAGAAGGAGAACGATATATATTGGACATTTCCTCTGTGCTACACACAGTCCTATGGACTTACATATGATCTCATATAACCTCATTTAATCCTGGCCTGTGAGGGGATATTACAGCACAGGGAAACAAAGCATCACAAAGTTCAAAAACACTGCCAAGTCTTTCTCTTTTTCCCCCCTTTGGTTGTTTGTTTGTTTGTTTAGGGGTTTTCTGTTTGTTTTTTGTGGCTGATCCACCTGACCAGAGCAAGTGCTACTAACCCCTGGGCTATACTGCCAAACCACAATCATACCACTCAGATCTTGTGTTTTGAGAGTATAATTGAATCAGATGCTGCCCTGTGACTCCAGCACCACTTCTGCACAGAGGCCATGCTTCTGAAGCTCCTCCAGTCAGTGATGTCATGGTGGAGGGTGCTGATGCAGCCCATTCCTTCAAGACAGGAATCTTCCAGTAGCCAACTCCCACTTGCCTAGCCAAATCTGCCCTGGACTATACTAGTGAATCTTCTTCCTCCTCAGTGCTCCTTTCTTCCCTCCCTCTTTGTGAAACCTGCATCATGGTAAAAATGTCCTCCTAGCATTGTCCTGCTAGCTCCCCTAGTAAACATCTTACATATCTAATCGCTCTTGGCAACTGCTTTTTGAGAAGTCCAAAATAATGCCACAACCAAGTCATTTATTTATTTTTTTTAAAGAAACTTTTCCTTTACCTTTGATCAGCTGTATTTGTAGATAAACTTTCATGGGAAGAAAAAAAACACCACTAATTTCCTCTTATGACTGTCCATTTTCTCTTCAAACGGGGCATTGCTCATGGTGCCATTCTCATTGCACCTGAGGCATTGCTCATAGTGCCATTCTCATTGCACCTAAGTTAAACAAATGAACATATGAAATTCTCTTTGAAGGAACAGTGGACTCCACAGAGCAAAACATTGCAAAAGCAGATTTTTTTTTCCCAGACTTCCTATTATGCATCCACATGTACTATAACTTAATATAACCCAGAGATGGATAACTAGCAATGGATTAAATCTTAATCAACATTTACTCATTCATATCTGCTAGCAGGGAATCAAAAAAGAGAACATAAAGAGAAATCTACAAAGTCAGGCCCTACAGTCTTTATTTGTCTTTACCTATTATGTAGGATAAAAATGTTAATTACTGAAGTAGCACTTATATGAATAAAAGATAGAATTCACACTTGTACCAAATACAGCAGCTTAATAAAACCACATTGTCAGAGATCATATATAGATGTTAACTGAATCACTATTTTAAAGTGTTGCTCTCAGCCTCAAGAAAGTGATATTTTTTTATCTTAAGACTCAAGTTTAAAGTAAGTATAAAATGAAGTTTCAAATATATTTATTATCAGATCCCAGATTTATCTAGCAGAAAAGAGCATAACTGACATTTATTGAGCACCTAGTTCATAACAAACACTGTTAAGAATTTCATACATAGTATCTAGTATAATCTACACAATACCCCTATAAGAAAGAACATTATGATTTCCAGCTTTAGAGATTAAGGCAGGCAAAGCCCTGAAATTTCGGAACTCCAAATAAAGTGTTGCATGAAACACAAGTAGACCTAAACTGAAAAGCTTCAAAAGTTAATGGGGCCAGGCATGGTGGCACACACCTGTAATCTCGGCAGCTCAAGAAGCTGAGACAGGAGGATTGCAAGTTCCAGGCCTGCTTTAGCCACTTAGCGAGACCCTAAGCAACTTAGTGAGACCCTCTCTCAAAATAAAAATAAAACCGTGCTGGGGATGTGGCTCGGTGGTAAAGCGACCCTGAGTTAAATCCCCAGTAGCAAAAAAAAAAAAAAAAAAAAAAAAAGTTGCCAGGATAGCCTCTGCTTCATGGTTCCTTCATGAATTCCCTTACCTTCCTGTAGCTGTTCTACAGAAAGAACTAAGTGCTTTTAGCTATTAGATGTCAAACTAGAGACTTCCCATCCCTGTGGTTACAGCACTATTTGTCCCTTATGGACCCAAGACACTATGAAACCACGAAGTAGTTGAACAGCATCAAAGATATAATCTAGTCTTTGGTTTTTCATTTTCAAACTTATAAGCAATAGGAAATGAACAAATCTATATTTGTTAGAAGTGGATACTACCGCCCAAGATACACTGTTCTAATGGCTCCATTTTTAAGGATAGTTATTTAATGTGTCTTCCAAATGTATTTATTTCCCCCTAATTTTATCAATATTCTGCCCCTTCTGAATGTCATCTTTAACTGTAAATAGAATAATTAGTTGCCTGCAAGGTCTGATTTGAGTGGTACTGAAAAAAATCCCCGTGCTTATAAGTATTTCCCTCCTGGCAGCTTTCCTTGATACTTGTAATCTCCACAACTCTTTCTCAAAGGATTTGGATGATCATAATAAACTGCAAAAATGATAATATCATCTAGTTAGAGAATTAAACCATAATGAACTATTTACACCTTTAAATTAATTAGTTTATGAGGCAGAGTTTAAATTGGGCAAATGGAGCAGGAATTCAGAAGGGTCCATGAAAGCAAAATAGCCTGTTGTCAAGGGCCCATCCTGAAGTGCAGGGTCCTCATTAGGAGAAAATTCAAAAGCATCCACATAGGCAGCTAAAAGGGTAAGGGTTTGAGAACACAGCCCAAAACACATTCCCCAAATTCATAGTCTACATTTGACTTTGACTCAATTTTCAAGGTAAGGAGATTGGATTTGATGAAGTTTATGAAGTAGTCCTACAAAAACATCATAATATGACCCAGCTGAAAGTCAATAAAAGTTTCTCAGTGTCTGCCCTACTACTAATGCTTAGATGCTCCATTTTTCCACTTTAATAATAATATTCATTATTTTCAAGCAAAAGTTTAGGGACTTGTTTTGCACTTTTAAGAACTTCATTTTCACTCCCACTAACAGCAACTTTTCATGCAAGTAAACTCTTGGTTAACTGAAGATCATTAAATAACTTACTTCTCCACATCTAAAATCCTTCTCATAAGTGTTAGTCATTTATGGTACATCATACATGGAAAGTAAATAACAAAGACCCCACTCACATTTGAGAAGCATTTACTATTCCAATCCCCCAGGTCCCCCAAATGAAAAATGGAATTGCAGGACTGATTTAATTGGATTAAGAACCATAATTCTTTAATTCATTCATCAAATTGAGGCATTTGGAACAGTTTATTTACAGAGTTGTTTAGACAGTTTTGTGTGGTGTTTTTAAAGATAAACCAAAATGCCTTTCTGAAATAAGTTTCAGATCCCAAATCGTTAACATATGAAATCCAAATGTAGACAATTTACAAATGGGTGTTTTAGAACAATGTTTGGAACAAAATTGGACCTTTATTTTATTGACTATCTACAAATCTAAGTCCAGGATATAGTTTATTTGAAACAGCCAAGCACTTTCTTCGCCTTCGCCTTTTAAAATAAATCTACATTTCTCAGACTAAAAATTGGTCACAGTATGTGACGAAATGCATTTAACTTCAGAGCTGGACAAATAAGTTTCCATGCTCTACCACTAGAGTTGATAGGGTATTGGGTGAATCATCCAGGTTTTGCCAATCAATCTTATTCAACAATTATACTTCTGGAAACATGACAGTCGTCAACATTAAAACTCTCACTTTCTTGAAATCTTAATTATTTCAAGAAACTATGAACGACAGGTTTTGTCCTGCAAGTTTTACTTTTCTATGTAATCTGAACATACCTTCAAGACATGATTGCTTATCACTCAGTAAAAGACAAGAGCTTTTTCTAGAACACAGTACATGCCTGTAAACATCATATTTTAGTTCACTTTATAAAAAAAAAAAAAACAGTCTTCAAGCAGTCAAATTCATTCCTGTAACTAGAAAAGGAAAATTTTAAATTTAAGCTTTTTACTCATATCTTATCCACAAGAACAAAAACCAAAACAAAGTAAGAAACCATCACACCTGAGTACTAGCTTTGCTCTTTGTTATTTACTATATATTCCATATACTCCAAAGTTAGCATTCTTATATAGTTTTTTTCTTTTACAAAATCATGTGTCAATCTAAACAGGATGTGTTTACATGTATCGAACTAAGCTAACTTGAAAGAACCAATGGACCTCAAATGCCTGGTTATTTATCAAACAAGTTTGGCACTTTTGAATCCTGTATACAATGTGTCATTTGACAGAACTAACAACAAAACTAATACAGGCTTTCTGTATTAAGAATTGAAGGTTCTTTACTGTATTAAGAGTTTACACTTTAAAGTCTGTCTGATTGGATCAATACTACCAATTCAAAAAGGCTACAAAAAGTAAAAAATTTAAAACCTACAAGCAAGCAAAAACTGTTGATTCTTCATGTATAACGCTAGAAAAGAAGACCACTGGAAAGAACGGGGCGGGGGGGGGGGGGGGAGAATTTCAAGCAGTATGCTACTATATATAATTAACACAAATAACTAAATAATTATGCACATCCCTTCCCACCCCCACAATTAAATGTTTTTAAACAACTCATATGATGAAAGATCTACCTTTTAGGCAAACAAAAGCAATCCCTACCAGTTTAAGGATTTAAGGCTGTATTGCATCAGTTTTAAGTGATGCCTATGATTGTTATCTCTTCTAGTTCTAAGGAATAAACAGTTTATGGCATAATTTGCAGTAGAACTTTGTACAATGCCTAAGAGAACTTTCAGTGTAAGTACGTATGATTTTAAATCATCTTGGCTGAATTTATCAAGGCTTTGGCCTCAGAGCTATATTTAAATCAGGAAGAATCACCCCTAGAAACTTTGATCCATGTATCTGCATTTGAAACCAGATTCCTTCCCTATCTGAACCACCAGCGATTCACATACAGCTGAATTCTTTTAAAATTAGATCAAAATTTAGCAGTTCTGAAAAAACTCTGAAATCGTCCTCCTTTTAAACACTATAAAAAGTCAAACTTAAAAACTATTTCCATATACTTTAAAACCATCTGGGCCTTAACCTAATCACTCTTGGCCATGCAGCCTCTCTCCCGCAATCCTGATCAAAACCTCTCCTGCTTTTTCTGATTGAAATGCTCATTGCCTACCCTCCAGCGTGTGTGTGTGTGTGTGTGTGTGTGTGTGTGTGTGTGTGTTAAGGATATCAGGGGTCATTATTTAAGAGCAGCAAGGAAACAAATCACTCTGTCTAGTCTCTGCAAATTCCCACACTTATTACCCAAAATGCCACAGATTTCCCTTGGTCTTACCCTTGACTGAAGCACTGTGCCTAGCCCAAGGCATTCCCTGGGGAAATTTCATAGTGCCTTTCTTGACAAACTCCTTTGGATATCTGGATATTGTGAGGATCTGAATTGGGTTAGAACAAATTTCTCAAGTTTCTGAAGAAGTACAGTTGACTGCCACCCAGAGTACCTGGGCTGGCTGGCACCAAGTCTGGCTCTGCACAGAATTCCTCATTCTGACCTGCTTCAGCAGAGAAGGGAGACATTGAAATAAGTACACAATCCTCGCATTCTAAATGAAGTCACAGACCAAGATTTCTGGATATTTACCAGGGCCAATCTATTTATTAATATATTCGCTTTGCAAAGTGTAAAGAAAATTATTATTAAAATATGTAAACAGTGTCTCGTGTGCATCTGACGCCAGCAGATCTATGCTCAACAAACTGCTGCTTTAATAAGCAAACATTTCCAAATCCAATCTGATTTCAACTCTTAGAACCTCTTTTCCTTGCTTCTTATTACTGTAGCCCCAAAGTGCAAGCGAGGTTTCCCAAACGCGCTTAAAGTGACACAGCACGTGAGTGGTATATACTTTGTACACGGAGTGAGAAAGGGGGAAAAGTAGTTGCAATCAGAATTAAAGCTTCCGGTCTCTGAAATCCCTAGAATCCAGAAGGATGAGACTTGTGTCCAAAATTCCGGACGGGAGGGAGGGGGAGGGTAAGGAAAGGGATTGCAGAAAGCGAAACAAAAAGACGAAAAGGGGCATTATTAAGGTTGTGGGGTGGGTTAGGGGTCGCGATTATATTAAGGGGCTTTGTCCAACTTTTGGAGTCTGTCCCTTGGCGTTCGCCAAGATGCCCAGAGATGCTTCGGGTTCTCCCTGCACTCCAGCCCTCATCTCCCCTACCCTCCACCACTACCACTTACAAAACAATACCGGCAACACTACGCAGGCTTCCCAACAAAAAAGATAAAGTTATCCCGTTTCCTGGTCTGGGTCCAAGCCCACACTCCAGGGTCCACCGGACAGCCACCCCCGAGGATGACAGGGCCACTTCAAATCTTGAGCCGCCTCCCGCCTCTCCTTCACCCCCAGCCCAGTCCCCCTCCCTCTGTACTTGAGGAAACTCCGGTGGCGGCCCCCTCCCTCCTCCGCCGGCTCTCCAGCTGGAGCCGGGAACGAGTGCTGAGTGGCGGGCACGACGAGCGGCAGAGGGGAGCTCTGCGCCTTGGAGAGCTGCCCACAACAACATCGGGACGAACAACAAAGTTAAAACGCTGCGATTCACGCACCTTACCCGGTCTCGTTAATGTCTCCTCTGGCGTGGGATGCAAAGTGGCACAGTGGCGGGCTGGGGGCCCCGGGAGGAGACTGGAGATGGGTTTTGGTGGCTCGCCTTTTTCACTCTGTGTGTGTGTGTGTGTGTGTGTGTGTGTGTGTCGGTGTGTGCGCGTGTGTTGGTGTGTGTGTGTGTGCGCGCGCGTGTCCCTCTCTCTCACCCCCCCCCCCCCCCCCCGGCTCTCGCACGCTCGCGCTCCCCGTGTTGCTCTCAAGGACGAGGTGAAATCCCTTTGCTGGTCATGAGGCGGCTTCAGAGACAAACAACACAATGCGAGTGCAAATAACAAAAGGCAAAAAGACAGTAGGAACAATGGGGGAGGCGAGGGCAGCGCACCAGCCGGCGGTCACCGCGGCCCGGCGCCCGCCCCAGGGGGGGGTGCGGCGGGGCGGGGGCGAGCGCGGGGGCGGCGCCGGGGGCTCCCTCTCCCTCCAGGTCGCCCCCGAGCTCGCACAAGCCCACCCTGACCTCCTTCCAGCAGCTCGCCGCCGGGCCGCCCTCTATCCATCCGAAAGGAAGGAGCCCCAGAGTTTTCTTCCCGGTCTGCTGCAGAGTAACTAGATTGTAAATAACGCGGCGATTACCCACACCGTGCAGGAATTTTTTTTTTTTTTTTAATCTGCCCTCCACTTAAAGGAGCGATAAAACGAAATGGCAGGAGAGGAAGGAGGCAAGGAGAGTAGGATATCTCCAGATCTCGATGGAGCTCGCATCTATAAATACGCATTCCTGTTTAGTCAAGTCCCCTTTGTCAACTTCTTCCCCGCGCCCGAACCTTACCCGCTGCCCTACCACCATTACCTGGGCCCCTCCTGGGCCCCCACCCCCGTTTGCAAAACAGTAAGGCTGGCAGAGAGGGCGCGCGTGGGGGTCTGCGGGTGTCCGCGGAACCTTCCGGGAGGAGAGCCGCCGCCTGCCCAGAGCGAAGGCTGGAGCAGCCAGAGGTTCGGTTTTTAAAGCGACCACTGCCTACCCGAGCCCGGCTCTGCGCGGCGAGTCCCCGCAACCTTCGCCGCCGCTTCGCACCCACCTACTCCTCGGGGGGAGAAAAGTTTTGAGGCTCTCTCATCTCTGCCTCCCGGGTGGTTGAACTGGTTTGAATTTTGTGTGAGTGAAGCCAGAAAAGAAAAGAAAAGAAACCCCAATGCCCGAGAACCAGGGAATGATATTTAGGGTGAAATAAAGCTGGGCACTGGGCTTCGACGCTTTTGCTGCGACACTTGGTTAGCGCTTGAAGCCGAGAGAGGGACCCTGAGTTACATCACCCTCGGAAGAAACTCCGTAGGTAATGCCCTAAGCAGAAGCTGTGGGGCTGACTCAAGTGTGTGCTCTGACAGCTCCCGCGCTGCTCTGGCGCTTATCTCTTCTAATCTCACTTTCATTGACTTAAAACAGCTGCCGGTTTGCCAGGGGGAAAAAATCCTATTAAATCTCAAGCCAGGGCGGGGTGGGGGCGGGGTTACTGACAGTGATCTTTTAGAGCTGGTGTCCAGGAAAAGGCAGAGAGGGGGTTTTAGGGAGATACTGCGGGTTTGGAAGAGGGTGGTGGAGAAAGGGACTGAGAGAACCAATTGGAGCAACACGTTTCTTTTTCTCCTTGATTTCCTCCTCTCCTTTTTATTTAAGCCTATTTGCATGTTCCCTTTCCCCATCTCTGTCATTTTCTTCAGAAACGCATCCACTGACTGCGCTGTGTCCCTGGGCACCCTCAGTATTTCCCAGAGTGCAACAACACTACCAGGAGATCAATGACCCCACTCTGTTTATTCTTCACGCGCCTGGAAGAGCAGAGCACTGAAGGAGCTTGGGAGCCAGTCAATGCGCGATCTCTCTCCCACTTTTCTGGCTGATGTCAACAAGGCAGTTAGTAAGCAAATACAGTTCCTTAGTGAACGCAACACATACCAATACAATATTCACCTAGAAAAGTGATGCATCCTTTCTCTCCCTTTCCACCTTTTGTAGAATTGTTTCTGGAAGTGATTTGCTAATACCTGAGATTTTGCACTTGTCTGTGGCGGAAACTTTCTGGGGTGTTTGACGATTGATTATTTGGTACCTATTTCTAAAAATGGCTAAACACCTTTCCCTGGAATGAAAGTGAGAAATGCAAATCTTAATAACTCAAGGCAAAAATTTCAAAGTGTAAGCACAGTTATTATCCACTCCCACAAAGAAAAGCTTCCTCTTCCACAAATATTTGATAGTATAGAGCCCCATAATTAAGAGAACAATCAAATAAGCTCAGGGCTTTCATGAGGGCTCTAAATTATCATCTGCCTAGAATTTATAAGCAGTGCAATCATTTGCTGCTTGGCTATAGCGTTGGATATGGCAAGCTAAATGTGTATCCTTAAACAATTTTACTATATTTTCTCAAGTATTTAATGAGAGAGATCAGAGATAATAGTATTCAAACTGCTAGATCAGTGTGGCCTCACCTACTGTGTGAAAAAATTCTGTACATGTGCTTGATACACCTTTTCTACACTTTTCATTACATTTCCTCTTTCAAACTTCAAGTTGGAGCCACTTGTATATATAGCATAAAAATTCATTGATAATTGCACTCTACCTTGAATTTAAGTGTTTCTTTTATTTTAAAGATTTCTTGGCATACATTGAATGGTTTATTCTCATAATACATATGTAGTTGTTTTTCAAAATTAGCTATTACTATGGCAGGCCCAGTTCCTTCAATAAATGTAAAAGAGGCAAATCAGGTCCAACTACAAAACAGTTCCTCACTATTGTTTATATGAAAATATATAACATTTGAAGAGGGATTGTCATTTACAGTGAACTTCTGCTGGGTTTTAATCTCCTGAAGACTATACTATTTGGGGGGGAGGGGGGAAGGGAGGGGACTAAGTGAGTCCTCTTTCCCTGGGTCTCTGGTGATAGGTTATGAATGTGCCTGCCTGGCCTAACTCCACCAAGCAGAGAGAGCAGGGCTACTCACCAGGGACTCAACTCCTGATTCTTCAGTGTTATGTTTCAGGAGAAGCAGGGCTGGGCACTGGGAGAGAAGGGATGAAGATTCAAGCTGCCTAGTGAGATCCTAGTGAAACTTTAATTATACCAACCTCTTCTCTCCTACAGGCAGCAAACTTCCAACCACTTATGGTTATTGAAACCACATGCCCTTAAGACTAAGCCATGATCATTATACAGCAACAACGTAGTTGATCAAAAACTTCCAGTGGGATGTTTGTTTGTGTTGGGGGGAAAAGAACACTTTTGAAGTGAGACTGACACATTAAACATCAGTGTTTGGTGTTTCCATTTATCAAGCATTTACTATGTAACAGGCTCTTGGCCAAGTACATTTTAAATGCATTTTTGTCTCTCCTTCTCACTAAAAATTTGCAAGAAATGTTAAATCCCTGTTCTGCAAATGAGAAAAAGAAAGCTCAGAAATGTTAAATGACTTGCCCAAGACCTTGCAATTTGGAAGTGATAGCACCAGAATGCAAAGCCAGACTTGTCTATCTTCAAGCAGGTAGGTGATGGGGGCTCTTCCACTTCCCCTTGAAGCCTAGTTTTCAGTGGGAAATATTAAGTCAGTATATGGGTATGTTTAAAATACCAGAGCTATATACTATGTTCATTCCAGACATGAGCTATGTTGCTATTCTCACTGACCTTGGTTTCCAAGAAAATCCCAATGTACCCTAAGTGGAGTATATACATACATACACTATATGTTAAATATAAAAGGTATTAGCAATACACATAAAATTTTCTTATCCTTGTAGGCTAGGCAAATTTATAGTGTACATATACATTTTATATAGCCATATGATGTATATAATAATGTATATAACATTGCTAGGGTTTTTGAATTCCTATAATTGTACATTGTTCTTTATGTGTATTAATACAACTGCCCCATAAGTTACATAATTTATCATATTATTTTGCACATAAACAAGTACAGACAGGTTCTATAACTTAACCAAAGTTATACAAATAGCAGGTAATGGAGCCTGGATTCAAACCCAAGTAATATAACCTCAAGAAACACACCCTAAACCCCAAATTACTATCCTGTCCCCCTTTATATATATATATATATATATATATATATATATATATATATATATTACCACACACACACATACACAGACATATATACATACATATCCAAATATATTCACAGACAGATATATATTATATAGAGCTAGAAACTATAGTTATGGCAACTGAAAATACTGATGGAAGTAGGTCTTTCATTTTCCCAAGGTATTCAAAATTCTCTAAATTTTTTAAAATATTTATTTATTTGCTTTAGTTGTACACAATGCGTTTATTCTTATGTGGTACTGAGGATCAAACCCTGTCTGCGCACGTGCTAGGCAAGTGCTTTACCACTAAGCCACAACCCCAGCCCAAGATTCTCTAAAAATTTTGAGGCCATCCTAATCCCTCCAACATATTTGGAGATATCAGAAGAGTGTTAGGAAATATTAGGAGCATACAATACTTGACTCTGGCCTATTAGCATAAGTTTCATTTGGGATATTTTTGGCTATATGTGTTCTAAATAGCAGAGGAAAGGTACTTGGGAATAATAAAGAAAAAAAGAGGAATATGGGCTCTGTCCATTTTCTGTTGCTACAACAGAATACCTGAGACTAAGTAATTTATGAAGAAAAGAGCTTTATTTAGCTCACATTTTAGGATCTGGAAAGCTAATGATCAGTTCCTGCATCTGGCAAGGGCTCATACTGTGCCACATATACCATGACAAATGGCAATACCTGGTGAGAGTATTCCAAGAGAGAGAAAAAACAGGAGATATAACCTTGTTTATAATAATCTGCTTTCCCAGAAAACAATCCAATCCCTGGAGAGGAGAACTCACTCACACCAAACAGCATTAATCTCTTCATGAGGGCTCCACCCCCAAGGCCCACTCCACACTCACCAGGTCCCACATTCCAACAATGTTACACTGAAGAATTAAGTCTCAATATGAGTGTTGATAGGGAAAAAAACATATTTAGACCACAGACAATACTAATAAGCATGAAAACTTGTGACTCAAGAGATGGAAGGAAATAAATTTAGGCTATGCAAGAGACCAACTATGTCATCTTAATGGTGATGAATTACCCATTTTTTAAAAATTTAGAGTAGCTTTTCAACTCTCACTCTACTTACAAGTATATGATATAAAATGTTGATATATAAGTTGAGCAATTATGTAACTGTATGTACATATAAATTATATGTTAATATTAGAAACTGACAGTCCACAAAGGAACTTTAAAATATTGGATAAGAATCCCATATACAGGAATGATTCGATTATCCCAGGCTATTTTTACCTGTCTCACCAAACACAATGTACATATCAATTTTAGAAGTGAACTTCTCCAAAATCAACCAGCTCTGAGAAAGCATTTTGAGATTCTCTTCTCTCTCTCCTTCTCTTCCTAAACAAGATATAAGGGATTATCTAGGGAAGGAGAAATAACAGACAACAATCTTCCTTGGGCATTCTTAATCCTGATAACACCTGAGATACAGACATCTCAACTATTAACTGTACAGGGCCTAATGTGCCTCTTCAGAAAGACAGGAAAAGATACCCTATACCTAACAGACGCCACACACTAAGCTCTTACTGAAAAAAAACCTTTAAAGCCCTATTACAGATACACATGTTTTCATTTAAAAACTACTATGAAATAGAGTGTTCTTTTATTTAAACATTCCCTTGTGGTTCTACAAATTAAGGATCGGTAGTATTGTATTAACAACCGAGAGCCAGATTGAGCTGAACTGGTTAAAAACAGTTGTTAAAACTGCCAAGAACGTTTCGTTGCCGAAGTTGACTGAAATGTCAGGCAGCCTATGCATTAGAAAATGAATTCACATTTTTAAAGTTTTCCCATTTGGGTATGTATTTTAGAATGAACTTCTTTTTATTTCAGCCACAGTTTTGAAAAGGGGAAATAATGTATAAAATCCAGATACTGTATCCAACCCAAAACCACAATCATATTGCTCTTATTAGTTAAGAGTGTTTATTATGCTGATTGTTAATTTCTCCCTTCCTGGTAGAAAAACCAGAGGGAACAACAAGATTGGTTCTATTCAATTGAAATCACTTGAAGTCCCCACATCTTGTCCCTTAATTTACTGTTTTTCAATTTGACTTCTGGCCTTTCATTTTAAATAATGAGTGTACAGTGTGGCTGGGAGGCTTAGACATATAAAAAATATTTTTCTTAATGTGAAAATTTCTTTCAGACTCAGTTTTCAACATTCTGTTTTCTCTTTTGCTACAAAGTTTTTATCGTAAATTTACAGAGCAGGAGATTTACATGCAATGAGATACATTCATTTTACTTATAAGGAAGAGGGTAATGACTGATACACCTCACTATTCAAAACTGGTAACATAACTAATTGCCAAGCAAGGACATAATATTTTAAGTTTGAGTCCCAGTAGAGCTTAGGTATTTGGATCTATAAACTAACAATGAATCCTGGTTCTGTTATTTCTTTAAGATTTTTAGTATTATATCACTAATTGCATTATGTAATATGTGGACTACAGTGGACAAATGCAAACTAGACAAAAGCACATGCCACAAAGAGGGTGGTTAAAAGACATTACCAAAAATTGTCTTTCTTTTTTGAATCTCAGAAAATTATGTAGATAGAACAAATAACTTTTCAGTTTCTCAGTATCTGTGACTTCTAATCTCCATCTTTTCATGATGACTTAAATTTAGGATTTAATTCATAGATTGACTTTTCACATAGACTATATTATTTTAATGCACTCTATGCCAAACTATTTTTCATACTGAAAATGACTATTTTGCAGGTAGCTTTGCTCCAGGACAGAGTAATCAGTTGGATCACTATTCCACTTTCTGCATTTGGTCATGAACTAATTAGTTTCACCTTCTCTTTGGCCATACAGTAGAGCCAATAGTTTTTCAGCTACTTTTAATTTTCATTGCACAAGCAAATAAATTATCAAGATCTTTAACAGAGAGAGAGAGAGAGAGAGAGAGAGAGAGAGAGAGAGAACACGAACCCAACCCTGTTATCTGTAGGCACCTACTGAATGCTGAGTGTTTCCATGGATGATATAGCTGGGGCCAATGGGGCACATTCCTGCCTTCCAGTAGCAGGACATTACAATATATAAAGTCCTATAAATTTCTCCATCACAAGAGAAATGAAAGAAATAGTTAAATGGTTTGTTCAACACAAGATAAGGAAAAAGAAATATAAATGAGTGTGGTATTGTTTTAAGGTGGAAAATGGCTTTAAATGATTATCCAATAGTATATGTGGCTAAAAAGATCTGGGAATATTGAATTGTTTTGAAAAAAGGATGAGAAGAAATCCTCAAATTACCATCAAAAAGGCTATTTTGTCTGTTCTGAGTTTACATGTGCAAAACATAAGAGAATCTGGATTAAAGGGCAAAAAAAAAAAAAAAAAGAGAGAGAGAGAGAGAATCTGGATTAAAGGCTAAATCATTGAAATAGAACCAGAAGGGTAGGAAAAGATGGATGATGGGTGATTGCATATTTACAAATGTTTCCTGATAAAGATATTGACCAATTGTTCTGCAACTTCAAAGGGAATAGAACTAGAAATAATATAGAATATTAGATTTGAAGTTAGAAGACCTAGATTTGAATTCCATCTTATTAAAAATAAAAGATGCTGGGCATTGTGGTGCACACCTGTAATCCCAGCAGCTCAGGAGGCTGAGGCAGGATGAGCACAGGTTCAAAGCTAGCCTCAACAACTTAGTGAGACTATAAGCAATCTAGTGTGGCTCTTTCTTTTAATAAAGAGGGGGGAGGGAGGAAGGGAGGGAGATGGGGATTTGGCTTGGTGGTTAGGCACTATTGGGTCCAATCCCTGGTTTAAAAAAAAATGTGGCTCTTTATTATAGTTTTAAATTAAAATAAGTATGAAGTGATATCAAGGGATAATAGAACAGGGGAATAAAATGGGGCCAGGAGTGAGTTCCCCACAAAATGTACTTTAAAGTTCTGTGTCCTTCATTAACATATTTATTGAAGATTTACTTGTGTCAAGGATTGTGCTAAAATTGGAGCCACATATTTGGCTACCACCTCTCCAGTGGCCAAGATGGAAGAAAAATTGTCTATTTCACTACTCATAATTGTTAGGGAGAAAGCCAATTATTTCTGACAACAAGATCAGACAGAACATTTCCCTGGGGGCCTTCTCAAGGACAGTAGGGAATGTTAAGACTAACTTCCTATCAGTGGAAAAGGAAAATGTTTCAGAGGACTGTTTCTTATATTCCTTTGGGGAGAGGTACTCCTCTTTGGGGCTCACATGCTCCAAAGGTTACACTGTGTATTCTAAGAATGCAATGCCCTGACCAGTCTTCACCTTACCCAAGCCATTTCTCAGGGCTATGTTTACCACAATCAAATGTGTAGGGGTGAAATAATAACTCCCTCCAGTACAAAGCATTTTTATTTACTGCTTGCTATAAAAACATTGGGTCCTCCAAGTTCAGTGTTCTCATGTGCCATGCACACCCACTGTATACATAATCTCTAACCCTAAGCACACAGCATCTTTCTTTCCCTAACTGTGACCCTGAGTCATTCTGACTAGTCCACTCTTTGGGTGATAGCCCAAATCAAAATGGGTCTAGAGGATTCAAAGTTAATTCTGTTTCAACCACCTTAAATATCTTTTTAGATTGACAAGGTCATATATCATAAGGATGATAACTGGTTTAGAATATTTCTCACTGCTCCCTTACTATGTGGATCATCTGGGTCAAAACTGGGAACATAATGATCACCGTAAATTTTGTAAAAAATGTTGTTTCACATGTATCTCATCTTTTTAAATAGAAGGTCTAGCATCAAGGTAGAGGTGATTAGAGAAAGGTAAAAATATAGCTTCTGGAGTGGATACATCAATTTTATGGCTTGGAAGGAAAAAAACAACAACAATGCAGACTCTTGGAAAGGGAATACGTGAGACCCAGAGAGAGAACACCTCAATCCTGGAAACATGCTACATGTGGTATGGGAAGTGATCAGTTCTTTTTCTCTATATCCCACACCAGAGCCTGGCAAACAGCAGCTGTCAAAGTGATCACTGCTGGCTCATCATCCTCATCTACAAGCTATAAAAGCACAGCAAATCATTTTAACCTGGCCAACCCCGAACTATCTGCTGATGCCACCAAGAAAAACTTCACAGGTAGACTCCACTCGAGTATGTACAAACACACAGATTGACACAACCTTGATCATTCTGATTATACAAATTCATATGCTTCTTTTAGTGCCCCAGCATCCTTGGGGCACATATAACATCAAGGCTGCACCAACCTGGTGACACTACTCATGTGGCTTAAACAAAACAAGGAATCAATGATGCAAATACAGTTTCACAACAAACCCTGACTGTAAAGACCTGAGTTTATATGTAGAGGAATGTGGACCATGAAATAGCTCTCCATTCAGATGACAGTTACTCAATGGGCAACTTGTAATTGTTGGCAATGATACAATATCAAAAATCTTCTAAACTTCTTGCCCAAGGAGTAATAGATAATTTAATGGACTTATACTCCAACCCGTCTGTCTAAAAGAAGGAACCCAGTTCCCCCAGGGACTTATTCACAGTTGGCTGAGACAGGGACTCTCTGGGGCACAGATGAGGGGCAGGATCCTTCTTATCTTCTGGAGGATGCTCTCTACCCTGCACTTGAGCAGGTCCTCCACACCTGAGTTACATGGTCCTATCCTTTTATGCTCCACTCTATAGAGACAGTGATTGGCTTATGACTGAACATATGATCCAAACTGGTTCAATCACCTATTTGCTCACCTCCAAAGCAGGTGAGGGGTGAAGCAGAGAACTCATAAAATAGACAGCCAGATCTTTCTTGTTTTTGTTTGTTTTTATCAGTAGCTATCACTGTTTTTGTCCTTTAAGCCTCAAGCTGTAAGAAGTAAGCCCAGGAGATGCTGTCTAGAATGAATCCAAGTTTACAGAGGCAACCAACTTGAGAGCCTGAGTGAAACATACTAAAAGAGAAGGAAAAAAATCCTGAGGACAGAAATTCATTACTCTAGTCAGAGGGATCATCTGAGCTGCCTTAATTTCTGCTGTTCACTTCTTCCTTTAATTTTGATCCACTCTTCCTTTAATTTTGATACACTCCAGTGTATTTCCAATAGATTTCATGAATTTTGTTTTGTTTCAGTTAGTTCAAGTTCACTTTCTGTCATGTGCAAAAGGACAGAAACCAATATAAAGGAGGAAATGGAAAGTGAAAGAGAACACATATAGGGAATGTCTATTATCACAGACTTGGTGAGAGCAAGGATGTACTATGGAAGAAATTCCATCCATGCTGGAGTAGAACATCCTCAAGCTGTAATCAGGAGAGACAAGATGCGATTTGCATCTCAGCAGGATCATTCTAGCTGCTCTGTGGAGAATAGGTAGAGAGGCCCAAAGATAGAGAACCTGTTTAAGGTGGCTGCAGCTGCACACACAGATATGTTGGTGGCCTGGACTGTGGAGGTATGGCAGTTCTGGTTCTCCAAGAAACATATGTCAAGAAGAAATTAAACATGCAAGAGACTGATTGGGAGAAATGTACATGAAGGATGAGGACAGATGTAAAGGCAGGCTGTGATACAGTCTGATTTCTACTGAAAGAAGAGGAAAATTAGCAGAACTGGGGGCTAGAGATATACCTCAGTTGGTAAAGTACTTGCCTCGCATGCACAAGGCCCTGGGTTCAATCCCCAGCAACACACACACACACACAAACATACACACACACACACACAGTAGCAGAATTGGTGAGGAAGGCCCTCAGATTGTATTGTAGCTCTGAGAACATCTTGTCTGGCTCTTGAGTATCCCAAATAGACACTGTTCATAGAAGAGTCCTGTGTTGGGAATAGAGGGCCTAGCTCTAACACCCCTTCATGTTGTTATTACTTGGAAGCAGTCTAGAGATAGCAAGGCAGGAATGCCATAGTGGATCAGAAGTTTCTGCAGCAGGAGTAAATCAGCTAACTACTTTCTATGAAGGAGTCTTCCCAACATGTGCCACACTAAAGAATGGGAAATAGAGAAAAGTCAGACAGATGTAACAAATATTTTAGTCATTGGTTGAATGAAGTTGAGATTTTCACTTGAACAACTGGTACATTGGAGTTTTTGAGCAGGACTTTTATAGATCCCTTGGCTGAGAAATTACAGCAAGCTCTTCAAGGATCAGCAGAGACCATTTAAGAGAGAAACTATCCTTAAACTTCTTCAGATTGGCACTGGAACTCATGTTGCAAGAAATATTTAAGGAACTCCAACTGCTTGACAACTATCATTCTAGGTGCCAAAGATTCACTGATAAGCAAAAAAGATCATGTCCTCATTCTAAGAAACCAGGAATTCTACAGGAGCAAGGCAGATACTAAGGAAATAAATAATGGCCAAAAGATCAGAGAGTGTTTAGTGCTTTAAGGAAAATAAAAGAATGTACAATGGTCATGATTGACCAAAGGGATTACTTTGGACCAGGAAGTCATTTTATTCAGGAAAGACCTTACACAAATAATGACTAATATCATTTTTTCCTTCTACTTCAGGGTCTATTCCATGCTTCCTGGAGTTCCCTACATCCAGCCATCACTATGCATTCCTCATACCAGGGATTAGGGGAAAACTTTGTCTCCCCCTCTTAAAAATAAGAATCCTAAGGGAAAAAATGCAAAACCCCCCTCTATTTCAAAAGGAGACATCAGACTGCCATGTAAATCAGTTCCTAGAAGACTGCTTCGATGCCCTAACAGTTTTAGGAGAGCATGTAGGTTTGGTTGTATCAAAATCTAGCATCAGCTGCTTGTCTCTCCCTTGTTCACTTGTTATTATAAAGATCAAACAAGATGAGGCTTACAAAAGTACTTTGTAATCTTCAAAGGTGATTGCATCAAGCTCTATTAGCTTACAAAATTAATTTGTCAAAATTAAAATTGCCATACACTCATAGAAATGATAAAGAGGTTATAGAATTCCATTCTTGGATATTTTAAAGGAAAGCCTAAAGAACCATCTTTGGTTAGATTCTAATAAACTTTGATAGGCTAAGAGCTGGACCAGACAAACATTTACTGTCCCATCAAGTATCCCTCTAACAGTATAAAAGCATTCAACACCAAAAACTTTGCATGTGTATGAAAATTTATATAACTTCAAGAGAAAGGAAATGATATCACTGTAAAAAAGTGAAATTAACTCAAATAATTAAAGATAACATTAATGTATGAAATTATGATATGGAGACTAGATTTCTTCTCTTTTCTACACATAAATGCAAAACACTGGCTTATTGAAAGTTCACATAACAATGTTTTTTAAGAATCAGACATCGTTTAAAGTTGAATTTCTTTAAATGTGCCTCCATTTGCACTGCTACTCATCCTCATGCAATGCCACCATTTTCAGAGGAGAATGCTCCTCTTAGGCATTGTCAGAAATTCCAGCCTTGACCCCCTGACATAAATGGAATTTTAGAAATGAGCTTATGGTTATACAGCTCTGAATCAGGCAAGACCTTTTTTGAAATTGCCCACCCCATCTTCCTTCCACCACCAATACCTCAAAACAATACAATTTAATACAATACAGTATGAGCTAAATTGAGGATTACTACCTAGAAAAATAACATTAAAATAAATCAGTTGAAATCTATTAAAATACAATATTTCTATCATAACTGAAGATCAAAAAGTCCTTTTTATATTAAAAATTTTTACAGAAGAATAACAAAGAGGAATACTTGGTGTCTTTCTCCAGGGGCTACTTTCATGTTGGATTGATCTAAAGCAATTGTCTATGTTGTATTGTGCTGCCGGCATGGGCCAGGGTAAAGGAGACTTCAGAGGAACTAATTCAGTGACCTATGATCCTGGCACAGTTAGGATGAGGGCACTTTGTCTGGCCAAGTTCCAGTGTGGTTGAGTGTATGGCTCCCACAGCTGCACTACCAACTGCAGGTCAAAGTTGCAGAAAATTCTTAAACCAAGAATCCAGAAGAAAGAAGTGAACTGTAAAAAAGAAATTTTAACTTTATTTTCTCCATCTGGAAACTAAGGTTGAAAATAAAAGTGTTAATAAGAAATTAAAATTTACAAAGAACATTTTTATGTATGTGCCAGGTATATACTGGGCCTTTATATACATTATCTCACTTAATCTCCATAATAATCCTAAAAGACTAGCACTATTAATACTCCATATTACCAATGAGGAACCTGCGGCACAAAGAGGCTAAATAACTTTCTCAAGTTCACAATATCTGCATTATAAAAATGTTGGGACATGCAAAAATAACAACCAATCTCCATGGTATGCAAGACAATAGAATCAAATGTGAAGAAAATTTTAAATAATTTTACATTTTTAAAAGGTTTTAAAAATTGCTATTATAATAAGCAAAAAGAGATTTATACTAAGAATACATTATTAAATATAACTTCAAATGGATTTCTAGTTTCAGCTCTGATATGTAGAAAGCTTTGAAGCAACCTCTCTATTCCTTAAATAAGAAAAAGCTGGACAAATGAAAGTTCCATGACTTTTCTGGGACCAGTGAAAGAACTGTTCTCTTTTGGGCAAACCATCACTCTAAAATCTGGAGAGAGGCACATCCAGAGAGTCAGTGTCGAGATTTGCTTATTCGGACTAGAGGATGTTGGAGCCACAAATTCCTAGAAACACTTCAATGATCATTTTGATGAATTACTAGAGGTTGTGTGCAAATTAGTAAGAGAGTGAGAAATTCCCATCTTAAATAGCAACCCTCCAGATCTTGGTGGACTTCACATGGAGGGGTATTCGCAGGTTCTCATGATGAAGATCCATGTTTCAGGCTCTGGCATGGGTTAGAGACAAATAATCACTGTAAAACAGCATACTCCTCCATAGCCCAGCTCTGTTCTTCTGGGGAAAGGACTTCACCAGAGCCTCATTCCCACTGGAAGAAAAGCCTTGCTCCCATTACAGCCCAGCTAGTCATCCTGTCTCATCTATCTCACCCAAAATGGGAAACACAGTCAACAGCCTTCAAAGAAATTGGTAGGGAACCCTGCAGGCAGGGAAGGGAGCAGGGAGCTTGGTGAAGCTCGGGGTGGGGGGTGGGAAGGCTATAGCACAGGAGAAACACTTGTGACTATTTCAACCCCAAGACAACTCATTTTAAAACTGAGATTTAATCAGATTATAGAGCATTCTCCCCCACTCCACACCTTTCCACCACTACAATAGGTCTTCAGTACAATGACAGTGGATTACAGCTAAAAATGGAAGACATAGACTTTCTGAGAAGGAGCATTTTTTTAAATTTATTTTTTATTCTAAGTTGTTAGAAATGATGGCAGAATGTATTACATTTCATATTATACTTGTAGAGCATATTTTTACATATCTCTGGTTATATACAAAGTATATTCACACCATTCATGACTTCATACATGCACTTCAGGTAATGATATTCATCTCATTCTACCATCTTTTTTTTTTTTTCTTCACCCTTTTCCCCCCTCCTTTCCCCTCCCTCCCTATTGGCCATTCTAGTGTTCCTCTAATCCTCCTATGCTTCCCCTCCCAACCCCATTGTGAATCGGCCTCCTTAGATCAGAGAAAACGTTTGGCATTTGGCTTTTTGGGATTGGCTAACTTCGCTTAGCATTATATTCTCTAACTTCATCCATTTACCTGCAAATGCCATGATTTTATTCTCTCTTATTGCTGAGTAATACTCCATTGTGTGTATATACCACATTTTGTTTATCCATTCATCTACCGAAGGGCATCTGGGTTGGTCCACAGTTTAGCTATTGTGAATTGTGCTGCTATAAACATTGATGTGGCTGTGTCCCTATAGTATGCTGTTTTTAAGTCCTTTAGGTATAGACCGAGGAGTGGGATAGCTGGGTCATAAGGTGGTTCCATTCCAAGTTTTCCAAGGAATCTCCATACTGCTTTCCAGAGAAGGAGCATTTTAAGGAAGTACTAAGTCAACAAGGGAGACAAAAACAAGAACACTAAAGAATTTGAAGACTTTGGCAATACATCTACAAACAAGCCCATTGTACAGATTCAGTTTTATGCTCACTAAGGCCACCATGAGTTGTAACTGACACAATTTCCCTGAGTAACACTGGTTAGATTTCCCTGCATAGTTTTCCAGCATACTGTAGACATGCAGAAAACCATTCAAATGGTATGTGGAGAGAGCTCCTCACCAGAAATGTGTCCTTCAAACTAGCTTGAAACAAACTGGATACATTCTGACCTGGGTGAAGTCACTTTTTTGTCCTAACACATACACCCTTACTCAAAGTGTGGAGATACACTTGTTTTTTGCTGCTGCCTAGGACAATGTTTCTCTCAGTGAGTCCCCTGATAAATTGCATTCTGTGTACTCATGGATGTTTCCACCTCTTTTCTTTGGCCTCATGGCAAATTAGAGCTGATTCTTCTATGCTAGGCCTGAGTTATCCCAAACAGTTACCTATTATAGGAAACCTACTTAAAATATAAAGACTCAGGAGTAAAGGGATGGAAAAAGATATAACATGCTAAAACAAATCAAAAGAAAGCTGGAGTTGGTATGTTAATTTCAGAAAAAGACAACTCCAGGAAAAAGGAGATCAGGACTAAAGAGGGGTACCACATAATGATAAAAGAGCCAATTCTCCAAGAAGACAACAGTTCTAAACATTAGCATCTAACAGCAAGAGTTCAAAATGCATAAGGCAATAACTGATAAAACTGAGAAAGAGCCAGACAAATCCACTGCTGTGAGTGGAGATTTCACCATCCCTCTGTAACTGATGGATCTAGTGGGCAGAAAATCAGCAAGGATTTAGAAGACTCAAGTGGTACTATCAACCACCTTGATCTAATTGACTTCTATGGAATACACCATTCAACAGAAATGTACACATTCATCTCAAATGAATGCAATGCATTTACTACCATGATAGACCACATTTCAATCACAGAACACTCTTCAACAAATTACAACTTACTAAAAGTTATGCTGTACCAAAAGAAGTGCTTAGGGAGGGAAGTTTATGGTATTAAATGCACACAAAAGAAAAATATTTAAAAATCAACAATGTAGCTTACCTTATAAAATTAGAAAGAGACAAGAAAACTTAGCCTAAAGTAAGTAGAAAAATAAAATAAATAATATTAGAATAGAAATCAATGAAACTGAAAATAGGAAAGCTAGAGAAAATCAAGAAACCCCAAAACTGGTTCTGTGAAAAGTTCAATAATGTTGATAAATCTTGGATCTAGCTACTCAAGAATAACAGAAAAGACACAAATTATTAATCTCAGAGATGAAAGACAGTTCAACACTACTGATCTAATGGACATTTTAAAAAAGGATAATAAAGAAATAATACAAACCATTATATACCCATAAATAAAGTAATTTAGATGAAATTGACCAATTCCATGAAAGACAAAAACTGCAAATAACTTCAAAAGACACATCTAAAGAAACTAAATCAATAATTAATAACCTTCCAAAAAGAAAGTACTAGTCCCAGAAGATTTTATTGGCAAATCTACCAAATTTTGAAGGAAGAAATAATACCTATGTCTGCCATAAAATAGGAGAGAATACCTCCTAACTTACTCCATGAGACCAGTGCTACCCTAATACTAAAAACCAGATAAAGACATTACAAGCGAAGAAACAGATCATTCTCTCTTGTGAATATAGAGACAAAAATCCTCAGCAAAATACTAGGAAACGAAATCCAACAACATATAAAAGAGAAATACAGCTCATGACCACAGGGGATTTATTCCAAGTTTGCGAGGCTAACTCAACATTAAAAATTCAATTAATGTAATCCATGTTATCAACAAGCTGAAAAAGTCATATGATCATATCAATTAATATGGAATACATTCCAAAGAATCAAATAGTTAAAAGAGACCACAATGTGGAAAATATTTTAAGTATTTTTGAAGTCCTAAGCTTAGTTTTAGTTCTCTTAACCAGAGTGCACAATGAATTTCTTTGCAGTTAGCACCAAAACGCTATACATTTGACTTTTGAAACTAGCAGAGTCTTAAAAATTATGTTTACTAAATAAATGCCAAAACCTTAATTTTTTCTATTTTTACAATCATGAAATTGCATCTTGCCTGCTAATCTGTAATAATAAGAGATACAAAACCTCTATCAGAATCTAATCAAGTTATGAACCATCTTCCACAGAATTTTGCAAATATACTAAAGTTGTTAGATTATTTCAGAATACTAGTATAATTTTACTGTTTTAAAAGATTTTAGACTATATTCCTTATTATTTTACCCCATTTTGCTTTAGGTTAAAAATTATAAAGACCTTGAAATTCTGTTGAGACTGACTTTTTAAAAAATAATTCTTTCAAAAAGTTAGAGTTTCACATTTAATTTAGAATTTTACTTCATAGTTTGATCAAGATCCAAATGCAAGAAAGGAACTTTCTTAGAAAAAGCAACTCTGTACCAGTTAGCTAAATTGCATAGTTATCTAAGGAGCAATAAAATAGGATCCTGGTCTTAAATTTATGATTATATTCATTCATTCCTTTTACTAGTATTATTACTAACATTAAACCACTTTGGACCTGCTTTGGGTTGACTGGATGTGGTTCTTTAGTACCTGGATAGAATACAGGTACAATACAGGTACATATATAATGAAAGCTCATTATATATGCTTATTTGGGGTATGTGAGTCAAGAATTGAAATACATTCTTAAAGATCAAAGAAAATGAAGCTATGCTCAATTATCAGAGATTCTAATATAAATGTCTTCTGTGGTAGGGGTGGGAGGGTTTGGAAGGAGGATTCTCTGTATCACCTTAATTAATATTACCTCAATTATTTCAATGAGGACAAAGCAAGAGAGGTTTATAAGTAATGCAGGAAACTTCCTGAAGAGCTCATATTTGAAGAAGATAGGCGCATGTCACATATGTGGGGAGATAATAAATACAAAAGAATGACATAAATGTATTTAAATAGTTCAGAAAAATTGAAAGTCTGAAATAAGCTAAGGTTATTGGGGAAGGGAAAAAAATCTTGAAGCCAAACAAAGATACTAAACAGGAAAATAAAAAGAAGTAAGGCTCTCATTCCAGATAATTCACATCATTTTGACCAGTGAGCAAGTCAGTGATCAAATGGCATCATTCCCTACACAGTTTCCATCTTTTTTTTTAACAGTTTTCATCTTTGCATTAAAAAAGGATAATCTTTAAAAACTGGAAAGTGTTGCATAAACATGGCCAACAGACAGCTCAAGTCCAAAATATGCAGAAATAACAAGACGCTATCTATTATACTGAAATAATCCAGATCTTCTAGTCCACATAAATCACAGGATGACCCATATACTTCTACAGAAAATCTCCAGAAATCATGACCACACAGATGTGCCTATGTGTGAGGATGTCATCAAGTGAAACAGAAGTGAATATGGATTACATGATCTCATGCATGCAAAAACATAAGACATATGTACATTCATCAATATTCATTTTCAAATAATTCAAAACATGAAAAGTGAAAGCAAAAGCAGTAAATAATGAGGCATTCATGTCATAGACATGGAGAATGGAAGAAATGGAGGTGGGAAGAAATATACAATGAGACAAACAATAAGGTCCCACTCACTTTTAAGAAAACACACATACACACACACCCTATGTGTATGTAGGATTCAGTGAGAAAATTAAAATGGGTGCTCTATATTCAAAAATTATTAAGAATTTTAATACTGCATCGGTGGCATTAAACCAAGAATGGGACCCTTCTAAACACAGAGCCCTGTGCAACTGTACAGGTTGCATATCCATAATAGGCATTATATCCATGGTCCTACATATAAACATACACATACATACATACACACATATGCATGTATGCACTGGTATATGTATGTACATATACATATGTATACACATATGCACAAAAACACGTTTCTTGGGTGCAAGGTTATCTTCAGATACTATCCACCTGTAGTTCTATTCTGGAATTCTAAGATGCCCTGTGATTATTTGATGTCCTATTGTTGCTCCACTAGCCTGGGTACATCATTCCTCTCTGCCTTCTTATCTAGGACACTGTTTTCATCTTTTGAGGGTTCTAGCTTCTCCTTGTGGTTTTCTTTGTGTTTTAATAGGCCACATTAGAAACAATTATTAAAAATCACCTTAAGTTAATTAATGGCATGCAAATTATATGTGAGGAATTTGTTAGAAGATTGAAATCAACACCTATATATTTATTCTTTTTCTTCTGTACTTTCCCAAGTTAAAAATACTCGTAAGAAATAAAAAATTTCTAGGTATTTATCAGACTATAACTATACCAGAGCCCTAGCCAAGAGCGTGAATGAGTCCTAAGGCTTATTCATAGCTTCTATGTCATGGTAAGTGATAATGAATAAATCAAATAATTAATTAATTAAATGTCAAGCCCTAGATCAATGGAGAATATTGAAATAAGACACAAGGGAAAATATTGCCCAAAGCAAGCAAAAAACTTTGTTACAAATCATTTCCAATTCCCAGGAATAGAAAGGACCTAAATCTTAAAAATAAAACAAAAACATTATCTTTTAAATGGTTACTTTGTGAAGATCACTCATTCTACATGCAATTTATCATTTAATCTTTTCAATGACTTGAATTAATTTGTTATTATTTTTATTTATATATGAAGGAACTTGTCCAGAAAGCAGTTATATATCTGTCAGTTTCATATGGACTCTGTTGTATTCACGTTGAATTCAGAAAATAAATTGACTATCTATATTATATGTCTGCCAGGCCTTAAATAGCATTTAATACATTTATCTTTTAAATATTGAGTTCCTTAACATCCAACCCAATAGTTTTCCAGCCTATCCTGGAATTTCCCTAATTGGGCAACTCCTCTAAAATAACCCACTCTAAGTTCCAACAGCCAGTATTTCTTTGTATTGAATGAAAGTCTAGTTCCTTGTAGCATCATTTCATTACATCCAGCTGTACCATTCATGAGAACATGTCTGATTTCTTTTCTATTTAATGACCGTTCAGATATTTGATGAGTAATTTGAAGTGAACTCTCATTGCCCAAGAATTTTCTCTTCTCTAAGCAAACATTTCAGGTACAGCTCACAGGAATTTCCTCACCCAGAGATTATTCTTTTTTGAATATAATCTAGTTTATCTATGTTTCCCAGTTCTTCAGCCCTGAATGTAACACATCAGAACTGTTCCAACCAACTTCCAGAGCAGGACAATCACTTCCCTCTTTCAAACCATTATAGGTCTATTACCACATTCAAAAAGGTACATTAGCTTTCTCAGCAGCCACATGCTGGTTTTCATTAAGATAAAATCCATAAATCTTTGTTATACAGGTAACAATAAGCCATGCTCTCCCCAGCCTAGCTTTGTGTGTGTTTGTGTACATCTGTGTGAGAGGCAGAGACAACAAGACAGAGAAACCAAATGCTAAGTCCTAAATTTACCATATTAATTTTCATGTTGTAAGATTAGGCCCTACTTTGCAGATGTTCAAGTCTTTGGTTTGATTTTTATGGATTTTAAAATCCATGGAATTCTCTCAACTCCCCAAATTTTGTTCAAATGTAAATTTCATAATCATTCTTTTATATCTTCATCTAAATCTCTGACCAAGAAAATACTGATGAGCTGGAAAAGACAGAGCCCTTTGGCTTGCTTTTAGAGACCATCTTCTACATTGGTCCTTTCAAGTACTGCAGTCTTTATTTTTTGAACATACACTAATGACCTATAAAAATACGAAGGTATATAGCCCATAATTCTTCATCTTAAGTGTGATAAGCATCATGCATGAAAGACAAGCAGGAGACACAGGAAGGTATGGTGGGTTCTTCCTGGAAAGTGCTCTCCGGACAACACAGTTGATTTACAGGTTCTCAGGTCAGAACAGTGGATCAGCCCTCCTGCAGCTCCCTAGAAAAGCAGGTTTTCCCTCTTTGAAGTTGAATTGAAAACAAACGTGGGCCATCAGGTCAGATTTTCTTTGTTATTCATTCATTTTGGAAACAAAACAATAAAATGTTTCATTGAACCCCCCTGGGCCCCTCCTCCCCACATATGAAGTTTGTGTTGAGTCAGAGTCATAAATCAGGCTTATTTTCAGTATACTCCAAATTTATTTTTCATTTTATCCCATTGACCAGTGGGCAATAATCCACTGAGCTAGGTAGGGAACTAATTAGGGCAAGTAAGCTCTTGGCCTACAAACAGCCCAAGGAACAGTGGCCTAGGATTCCCTGCAAGTGTCAGGATTTTCAGGATGAATTGTTACTTCTCTATGCCTGTCTCCTGGTTGTCTAATGCCTCAACACTATGAAGGAAAGAAAAAGACATCTCCCAGCCCACATAAGGCCAATGATATCAGGTGTTCTATATCCTTGCCTATGTGGTTTAGGAAGAGAAAAGTTGTCTGGAACTATTCAGAAAGAGTTAACATACAAACACAAATTTATTTGTCATAAGCTTGAAAAATAAATATTCCTTATACCTTACGATTGTCATGGCATATAATATTAGCTTATTTTTTAAAGACTCATCCTTAGTCCTTGTTTATTCCCACCTTGTTCCAATAACCAGAGCTATTGTTTCTGGGCTTGTGCACTCTCACTGCTCCCTCTACTCACCCTGCTCAGATTGGCTCTTCTTTCCTGTAATTCTTGACCTGCTTCTCCAGCTTGGCTGTCCTGAGAAGAGTGTGTGAAGCCTCTTCTCTGTGCCCCAAGGATGACTGTGACAGCAGCAGTACTAGATCATTCACTTGGGGGCTGGATGTTGCACAGGGGAGGGAAGAGTCTTCTATTACTCAGGCCTCCACCCTCCTCTTATTTCTTGCCTCCTGCCACTTTTTATCAGTTCTTCATTCTTATTTTTTTCAAATTTTAAATTTTTTTTATTCTAAGTTGTTACATATGACAGCAGAATGCATTACAATTCATATTACACTTACAGAGCACATTTTTACATATCTCTGGTGGTATACAAAGTATATTCACACCATTCATGTCTTCATACATGCACTTAGGGTAATGATATCCATCTACCATTTTTTTTTTTACCCTTTTGCCCCCTCTTTCCCCCCCTCCCCCCATTGGCCTTTCTAATGTTCCTCTAATCCTCCTATGCTCCCCATCCCAACCTCACTGTGAATCGCCCTCCTTATATCAGAGAAAACATTCGGCATTTGGATTTTTGGGATTGGTAAACTATACTCCCTATCATCCACCTTCATTCATTGTTATCCAGTCACGATTTTATTCATTTGTTTATCTTCAGCCACCGGTTCTTTGATTTGCAGTTTTATCTTTCATTCTTATCATATGCAGTTCACTTGTTCAGCAAAGAACCAGCTCCCAAACAACAAAGTGAGTTTGCTCTCAGATGAAAGGTCAGGATTGATATTCAGGACACTGGAAACATTGACAAAGCCATAAAAAAAAAACACATCACCACATAGGGCTACCAGATTTAGCAAAACAAAATAAGCACAGAAGAGCCCATGTGTGGCGCACGCATAGTTGAACTGAAATGTCAATTTCAGATTAAAAAAAAAAGTATTTTGCCCCCCCCAGTGAAACTGTGTCCCATCAGTATTTTTATACTAAAGATTATTTTATTTATATGAAATTCACATTTAATTGTGTCGCTTATATTTTATCTGGCAAACTACAACTACTATATTGGTTCATGTTCTTAATAAACGGATACTTACTGAATCCACATGGTACATCTAAATAGCACAGTAGACAACATGAAAGATATCACATATGTATAAAATCAATGCCTGCCCTCAAGGAATTCACAAAGGAAAGGGTTAAGAATTTTTAGAAAGCACTAAAGAAGTAGAAAACAATGGAAAATAGCATATAATTAAATTTTTTAACCACTCCTAATTAATTGGAAGTGTAATATAAGATCTGGTATTGATCTGGTGTAACAGATCAGAAACAGCTGTTGGAGTGGAGGATATGATCCTCCACTGATATAAGGATCCACTCTCTGATATAAGGAGGGCGATTCACAGTGAGGTTGGGATGGGGAGCATAGGAGGATTAGAGGAACATTAGAAAGGCCAATGGGGAGGGAGGGGAAAAGAGGGGGCAAAAGGGTAAAAAAAAAAAATGGTAGATGGATATCATTACCCTAAGTGCATATAGGGTTTAAGGGACAAACCCCTGCTCCAAATAAACTAGAGAAAGGAATGGTCCTTCAGGTATTCCCCAACCTTTCTTGCCTCTGTTTTCTGACATTGTTCCTTTCTCCAGAAACAGTGCTACCTGGATTTTAATGCCTCACACCTCCTAGAGATCTTTCTTTCTTTAACATCACCTCCTCTCTGCAGACTCCCATGGCATTTTCCATATTCTGAGTTGTTCTTCTAACTAGTCTTAGATGACCCTCGGGGATTATCTAGTTTTTGAAGGAAAAGTGCTATGTCTATACAAAGTAAATATGCCAGAAACTTTGATGAAATGAATGACTTAAATAATCCTGGACTTTTTTTCTGACTGCTCAATGATTGTTCCCTCTCCTTTTCATCTGTTTTTAATACACATACCTATTATTATTGCCCCTGCATGTGTGTGTGTCCACACACACACTCAAGCACAACTGCCACTTTCACCATTAGACCTCTTATAGGCAGAACTGGATGTTTTTTCTTCAGTCTTCTACTCGTAGCTCTTGACATCTATAGAATATGCAGAAAGTGTCCTACATTGTAATTATTTGGATACACATAAATTCCTTCTCTTGGCTTGAGAACTATGCCTTGTTGCTTTTTGTAAGTACAGGGTTTTTTTCCAATAAGAGTTGAAAAACAGAATGGAAAAGACTCTTGGAGAAGGAAATATTGATCTTTTTCTCTTTTACACTGTTTTTATCTTGATTAAAGCAAGTAATGTATTATAAATTAATGGTAACTCTAATATACAGAAGATACTAATTATAGTAAAATAAAGTATAAATTGCACATATCTGGTTGAGAAACAGACCAAATTCTTTTTGGATGCACATAATTGAATTCCTCCGTTGTTATGAAATCTTCATTTGAGATGTGACCTCAATATAATTTGTTTTAATGTATATAAGAAATAAATATGTTGCTCAGATTTTAAATAACACTATTTGCATGGTAATATGTTTACAAGAACATGATAGCTATTTATAGGGTTTTGGTCTATTTGGAATTATTGTTTGTAAATATTTGTTCTTGTCTATAGCAAAAAATTTTTCCATGATGCTCTAAGTTCTTTCTATAAGCTTTTGTTAGCTGTATTTGGAAGATCTCCAGGCAGCACAAATTACTAAGAAACAATGCAGTGTTTTAAAAGCACATTTATTCACACCATTATGTGAATTTCACTATCATGCATAGGTATTTTGAGGCCCTTATTTCTACTCACACAATAGAAGGGTTTCCTGTAAAAATTTGTCATAATTTACTATGATTTTCTTATTTTGCCTCCAAAGACTTTTTAATACTATGCCTTCTAGGGGTTGAAATCAAGAAGGAAAACTAGTCAGGTACAATTAACTCCTTGTGCAGTGCAGTGATGCTCAACCAGGGCTTCAAATTATAGCCAAAGCAAAGATTTTTGAAAATTTCCGTGCTCTGATCTCACCCCAGACCTGCTGAGTCAGCATTCCTGCAGGGTTGCTCTTTGCATCTGTATTTTCAAAAATTGTATGGTGATCCTGGATTCACCCACCATTTGAAACTTCCACTGCAGATATTATTCAAAGGGAATCATCTATAGGAACTAGAAATGTGTTTTATTTGTAGAAAATCATTAGAATTATGAAAGATATGGTCAATACAATATACTTGCTTTTTTACAAATTATATCTCTTCTACTGAACTAATTATGCTGCATTTTGATTAGGCTTTTTCTTATTCATAGAAATAACTAAACAACTGACCTAATAGCATATTTAATTACAATTATAACATCTCATCAGTTTGGCAACTGGTTATTTCTAACCAATTATTTTGATTATCTTCTAACAACTAAATATGATTGGCTATTCTGCAATTCAAACTATTTTTCTGAAGGTTTAAAAGAAAAAAAAACTTGTCTTATTGACTTGGAATTTTTTTAAAGGAAAATTGTTACCATGATAAAAGAGTGACAATCACATATTTATATGTAATAAACCAACTTTGTATATATGTTATTGATCTTCAAGAATTCCAAAGCTTATATCATGAGCCAACCATGTTACATCACATGTAGTTCA
Source organism: Tamias sibiricus (assembly GCA_025594165.1). Taxonomy (NCBI): domain Eukaryota; kingdom Metazoa; phylum Chordata; class Mammalia; order Rodentia; family Sciuridae; genus Tamias; species Tamias sibiricus. The sequence continues at coordinate 88,334,807 of CM046661.1, forward strand.
TTTATTTATGATACTTATTGTAAGCATCTATACATCTACTTAATTCTCCCACTATTTCTTAAATACATCCTTTAAAAAATCAAAAGGTGATTTGTCTCCTTACTGAACAAAATAACCAATTATCAATGCTGATAAATGGAAATTAATCACATAAAATGTGCATAGTGCTTTTTAAAAGGTTGCAGAAAATATTACTTTATGTAAATTCTCCTCTCACAACTAAAACAAATTTACTCACCTTTATAACCACAGATTTTGCAATATTTTAGGATAGACAAGAACAATAAATACTTCTGATATTTGTGTCACAAATGTTTTCAAAGCAACTTTCATTGATGATTTTGGCACCCATTGTATTATATTATTTAATTAACCTGGTTTTAAAATAAACTCTGTCACTATGTGCATTTAAATTGTGTTTGGATAATTCGATGGTCTTTTAGGATGGAAGAACATTACCCCCTCTAGTGGATAAAAGCAAAACACACGAACTTGATGGGTTGAAAAGACTGACTGGGTTTTTTAAACCATCATCCGCTCTTAAGAGGTTGATGGATTAATTTCCTTAGATCATACTTCATTTCAAGCACACTGTCTTGGAAAAGGTACTATGTACCAAAATAGTTGTATGTTAGGATGTAGAATGGTACTTGGAATCTAGCACACTGCAATAAGGAAACGTAGTTTATGCCAGGCATCCTGTTTCATATTGAAAAGAATGGACTTGCAGGACACCATCCTAAAACACTTACATCTAGTGGGCAAAGCACCATAAAAGCATGTTCTTTCTAATGAGAGAAAACAGAAAAATAGCAGAAATTAAATTCATTTTTTTTCAGTCAAGAATTTTTAACTATTAGTTGTGCCTAAAGTACATTTTTTCATTAAGTTGAATGAGCCAACTTATTGTCTTTAGCATCTTTATTTATATAGAAAGTTGTTTAGAGCTCATTATTTAGTTTTCTACAAGATACATTACTTTGCAGTTGAGTGTACACACACACACACACACACACACACCAACTGGGGAGCTGGTTTATTTTTTAGAATTTGTCTATCAGCAAATGGTCCATTAATTTCTGCTCAAATATGGAGATTTAAGGTCTTTAACCCACATGATGGTTAGCTTTAACTTCATATAAGTAGAATAAACAAATCCCTGCTCAAGTATAAACTAGTTTTACTTTCTCTATTTTAGACTATCAAAGCCAGGTTCTCAAAGCTGGTGTCCAAAGAGTTTCCATCATTATCTTGTTAGTGTGTCTGTCACTAGTGAAGTGATGGAATTTAAAAATATGCAACAAATGGTTTTACATTATCTTTCTTCCCCTTTATTAGGCCAGATTTGATTGACCTATTTAAATATACTTTGAAGTATTGGAAAACAGGACAAATCAGTACTAATCCTTCAATAAACATACCCTGAGGCTTCTCTCATTTCCTTGGTAGCCCCTGTCATGTCCTGTGTATGGCTGCCATCCAATAGGCAAAAATTGAAGGGGGAAATTTTTAAAATTCTCTCATAAAAAGCAACATCATCAACTAACAATCATAGAAGTTAAATACCAAAATACATCTGACAATACAAAGCATTTAATGCCTTTATCAACTATCAAGAGAGGACGTGTTATAAGTAAATTCATAAAATCATTTATACATGGAAGAATGTAAGATGTAGTTGGAAAAACTATTTAATAAAGTAGTAGACTTAATAGCAGGTACAGACACAAGATTAAACATCATTATCATTGTTTCTCAATTCACAAAGTATTTACAAAATTTTTTTGCCTCACTTTCCTCATCTGCAAAGTGAAAATAAGACCCATTTATAACACATCACAGAATTTGGCATGTAACAAGTCAATAAATGCTAGTTCCCTTGATCCTCATGAAAACACCCTAAGGTTGAGAGGTTAGGTATTATAAAACTTCTCTTTACAGAACAAAATCAGACTCAGAAAAGTTCCAAGAGTAGTCAGAAACAGAGTAAAGGCCAAATTTGTAGCTGTGTATATGTGTGTGTAACCATTAAGAGCAAATACACGGAAGTGGGGAAAAGAAGAGTGATTAAGAAGTAGTGAGTAAACCATTTGACCTAAACAGAAGCCTCAAATGAATAGTTATACATAAAGGGGACAAGATAGGTTGAGGACAAATTTAAGAACAAACCAAGGAGTCCAGGTTTCATTTGAAGCTCGGTGGGGTTAAAGGTCTGCTATACACAAATTATAATTGCTCAAGGGCTTGAAGCTTAATTTTAGGGGCCTTTATAACATATCACATGCCTGAACAACATGATCTAAATTATGTTTATGAGGACAGTTTTAAGAATGATTAGAAGAAAAGAAAACACTGAAGGCAGGGAGATAAGCTATTAATATATTATCTCAGATTGAGGTAGGACATAGGGAAGGAGAGAGGGATTGTAAAAGAAGAATGAAAAAAATAGCCAAAAATACAATATGGAAAGTGAGAATGAGGACTGGAATGTATAGTCAAAGGTGGTTTTGAGGTTTCAAGTCTTGTGTCTGGTACCATTTATAAAAATAGGGGAGTTGGCTTGATCACGAAGATGAAATTTTCAATTTTAGATTTGCTGAACATATGTATCTTACTATGTTGAGCAGCTTCTTTGAGAGACTAATTGGATTCTGCCACTAAAGCATTTACAAAGCATGACATTTTTCAAATGCTAAGAAAATTTGTTCTCAACCAATGCAATGACTCTAGGGAATCCTGTATTTCCGAAGTCAACTTCCCTTTTTCAAGGCAGCTTTTGCACACTACGCCAGTTGTGGTTGAGGTTGGACACCTGTGGGCACCATCAGCAACAGTTTTAGGCAAAGTTGTGAATCAGTAGAGTTGGATTCAGCAAATCCCTACCTCCCCTTTTGTTTCTGTGCCATTTCCCCCTTTGAGTGCTATCATCAGATTGGTGTTCTGTTGTCAATGGAGTGAGCTATTCAAAGGCATTTCTCAAGATTCTCATTACCTAGACACATGCTTGGCATGTAAACTTCTCTGTAAACTTCCATTGTAGAAATAAATAAGGTGACTGAATGAATGAAAGAATTAACAAATGAGTAAAATATCTGACACATTTATTTACTCCAAGATTTTGGGTATTTTATTTGAGCATCTCTACTTCAAATTATTTCCATTTAAAAGTGGCCATCTGAGCCGGGCGCAGTGGCGCACGCCTGTAGTCCCAGCACTTTGGGAGGCTGAGGCAGGAGGATCGCGAGTTCAAAGCCAGCCTCAGCAATGGCGAGGCACTTAGCAACTCAGTGAGACCCTGTCTCTAAATAAAATACAAAAAAGGGCTGGGGATGTGACCCAGTGGTCAAGTGCCCCTGAGTTCAATCCCCGGTACCACAAAAAAAAAAAAAAAAAAAAAAAAAAAAAAAGTGGCCATCTGGAAAAGTGTTATGTACTTTAATGGAAGGAATTATTACTGATAGATTTCAGAGACTGAATTTTAAGAGCAATGGCCTTCATTTACTACTTTAAATCACATAATACACACAATCATACACACACACAAGATTGGTTGATTTTGACAGTGGCCCACATTTTGGTTGATGCCACCTACTTTTAGCCATTGTCAATGAAATGAAATTATATTACATGAAAACAAAATTCTGTGTAATGAGTAGCAATAGTACAGTCTCACTGTGTGAGCCTAAAATACACATCTGCTCTCAGTAATTCTCTTTGCAATATACAACCCAAGCACCAATAGTCAAATATGAATGTCATTTTTGTGCTGTGGATCATGGTATGCTAGGAAGCAGCTTCACTTGCCAGAGTTGCCAAATCCCATAGCCAGAGACCATCAAAATGATGAGTTAATTTGGGCTTCTGTTGCTTAGTCATTGACAGGGGGAATCTTGTTTAAAAGTGGAACTAACCTTCCAGTGCTACTAGTAGCAGCGTCCATAATAAATCAAATATAACATTCATGGCCACTGATTTTTATTGCTTTTATACAAATGTTTTAGTAATGTTTCTAATAACCAGTGATGGATTGATGCATAACAAATATTTGGAAACAGTTATAATGAACAGCAAAGTACTTCCATGTCTCTTGAATCCTTCCAATTTTTAATTTGTGACCACAAGTCTTGAGAGAAAGACTCAAGTTTCCAGCTCTCTTCAACAATGACTTTTCTCAGAGTTTTGTGTGTCTGTTTGTAGTTGTGCATGTAGCTAAGAACAGGAAGCACTGCTGAGAGGACAGAAAGAGCATTAACCAAGGGTTCTGAATCACCAAAGAATGTGAATAAAATTTTGTTGTTAGTTATGCCAGATTTTAATGGCATTCTCTGGATGACCATCTAGTTGTTATTACTCAAATCCTTGGTTAATACTTGAGTTCATGTGTTAAAACATCTGTGTATGTAATATTCATATCTAAACATGTATGAGTTTCAACTTTGTATTCTAAAAAAATAATCATTGAGTAAAAAGCTATGACTTGAGTCTTAGTTCAAAAAGTGCCAATACATCAGACTCTAAGATGTGAATTCTATGGTAAAGAACTGTAAGGTTAGACAGTAAGTATGGTACTATATTCGTGCATACAAATTCATATTTTAAATGTGTTTCATAGAACATGGTAGTTGTGTTAAGTATTTTCAAGTATAATAAAATATTAACTAATAAAGCAAAAACCATAAATATCAAAATACAAATTATCAATAGGTTTTAGATACCTTTTTAAATGTGAAGTTTTATTTAATTTGTGTATGTCTTTGAGATCTAAAGCCTTTATAATTTGCCCTGTGGCAAATCTTAAAGAAGGAGTAACTGAAATTCCTATCACTTGCCAAAAATGAATTTAAAATAATACATAAATAAAATAAATCAATAGAACCTAAAATTTAAATAGATTATCTTGTTTTTTAAGAAAACTTATATCTGAAGTTTGTGTATATCAGCAGGTAAATATTGAGATTTCAAAACCACTGGATGGACTTATCAATTTAAAAATGATCTAAATTTTTTATTTGTGAGTATTAATGGTTTTAAAATTAGCAAGCTTTCAACTCTTCCTCTTTATGGAATCAAATACTCAATAGAACATCTTTAATCTCCTTTGACATAGGACTCACTTATTAAAAGATCAATATTCATGATGAAACCTAATATAGGTCCTCAGTCCTAACATCCCAAGATTCCCATCCTGTTTTGTTGTTTTATTGCAGAAATAGAGTATTTTTCTTTATGTTGAAATCTTCTTATTAGACTCCTCTGTAGCAGTAAAAAATGAGGCACACAAGCAAGCAAGAAAAGCTGTATTTGAAGAAAAAATCTAGTTATTTCCATTATAAATTTATTTTTAAGAGATTGAAATGTAAAAAGAACAAATATAAATAAAACAAAAAAGCTAATAAATATAACAAATATTAAAATGTTTTAGAGAGAGTGTACACACACACACACACACACACACACACACACACACAGTGAAAGCAAGAGAAAGTAAAATTAAGTGTAGGGAAATGCAGATACTAGCTAGAAATATAATGACTCAGGGAAGGACTTAAAAAAGAGACAGGAGTGACTAACTCATGCTAACAAACTTTTAGGGAAAAATATTTGTATTGTATGGTTTTAGGATATTGCAATAAGGACTTTAAAACCACACTGGAATTTTATAAACTTAAGCATAAGCAGGTAGTTGTATCTATGTATTCTACCACCCAGATTACCAACTCTGAGAAAACTAGAGGCTAGAATTTGCTCATAAAATTGAAGTTCCCTATTCTTTCTTGGGAGAAAAAAAATGGTGGCCCACCCTTTGGCCTGGAAGTTGGCAATAAAGCTTATGCATACCAGAAATTGTTGGTCTCTCTCAGTCTTAAGTAGTCTAAAGCAAAGAGAGGCAAAAATCACCCTGTATACATCTTCTTAGCATTGTCCTACTAAAGCATAGTGATTTTGTGTTGAGCATCTAGTGTGCCACTGGGCCATTAAGCCCTCAATTTTCTCCTCTGTGGCCACTGGGTTTATTAGGGTTGTTTTTGTATGGAGCTGTCAGGAAGCACAGGAGATGAGCTTAGCATATTGCTGGCACAGAAGCAGGACTGCCAGACATCAACACATATCATTACTGTGATATTTTTGTTTAAATGTGTGATGGTGCCATTGAAGTTAATCTCAAAGTCAGTATGAAAATACTATATAGAAAAGGTTGAAATATTGACATAACTAAAAAATAATCTAGTAGGACCGTACCTTCAACAGTCTTCAGAATTATTTTAATTAGTTTTACCTACTTCCTAATTTGCTAGCTGCTTATTTCTTATTTTATTATAGCAGATATTTTTAACCTAGATTCTATTTAAAGTATCAAGATAGACAAAGAATGGAAAATCATTACCGGAACATTTAATTGTAGAACAACAAAAAAAGAGAATTACATCATTTTTTTCTTATTTCTTCTTTCAAGGGATAGTGCTAACAACTTTTCAGAAATTCTAATAATATTCCTGGTCAACTCAGTGTTGATAGGATATGGTAACCATTTCATGGATCATAGAATTAAGAAATCACCCATGTTTTCCCAATGGACTTCATGTCCATTTAAAAAATAGAGTAGAAAAACTGTAGAAAGAGACATGTTATTAATAGGTAATAATTAATATTCCACTTCCAAATGTTATAATTGTAAAGGGACAATGAATAAACCATGGTCACTCATTTCAGAGGTGGCTGCTTTGGAAATTCCTGTTCCAAATGGCATTCTACTATTTTCTATCCTTGTGCTCAGTGGTTTCAATGAAGAGTGGTTATTTCACAATATACTCTAAAAGACTAATGTATTACACTTAATGCCTTAATTAAAAGATTCTAGGCATTAATTCTTCAACCATTGATATGGTCTAATTTTATAACCCCTCATGATCATATCTGGTAGGTTTTATTATTTTCCCATCTATAACTCTCATATGTCATAAATCCATGTCCTCCTAAAGAAAACAAAACAAACAACAAAATGCCCTTTGCCATGTAACTTCCCATGGTTCTCCAGGCAGGATATACAGTACCATGCAACTACGTTGGTAGGTTGCCTGAATAATTTCTTTTGGCATGTTGATTGGGCATTAAGCACACTACTTCTTAACAAACACTGTACATACATTTAGATGGTTCAGGTTGAACTTTTGTGCCACGAAAATCTCCAGATTAGAGCAGTTCCTTCAGACTGGGTCCTTTAGCCCAGGATGTGAAAATATATAGGGCAGAACTGAACAGAGCCATAATCAACTAACACACTCATGAACCAAAAATACATGTTTGATGTTGAAAGCCCCTGAGGTTTAGGACATGTGTGTTCCCTCAGCAAAAATTATTAGTAGACCATACCATTAAGGAAAAAAAGAACTAGTGATTCAATTTGTTTATAAGAAGACTATCTATGAGCGTGCCTTTTTCTCCACATCCTCACCACCATTTATTGTTGTTTGTGTTCTTAATAGCTGCCATTCTGACTGGTGTGAGATGAAATCTTAGAGTGGTTTTGATTTGCATTTCTCTAATTGCCAGAGATGTTTAAATGGTGGCGAGGATGTGGAGGAAAAGGCACGCTCATACATTGTTGGTGGGACTGCAAAATGGTGCAGTCATTATGGAAAGCAGTATGGCGATTCCTTGGAAAACTGGGAATGGAGCCACCTTATGACCCAGCTATCCTACTCCTTGGTCTATACCCAAAGGACTTAAAAACAACATACCACAGGGACACAGCCAAATCAATGTTTATAGCAGCACAATTCACAATAGCTAAACTGTGGAACCAACCTAGATGCCCTTCAGTAGATGAATGGATAAAGAAAATGTGGCATATATACACAATGGAGTATTACTCAGCAATAAGAGAGAATAAAATCATGGCATTTGCAGGTAAATAGATGAAGTTGGAGAATATAATGCTAAGTGAAGTTAGCCAATCCCAAGAAGCCAAATGCCAAATGTTTTCTGTGATATAAGGAGGCCGACTCACAGTGAGGTTGGGATGGGGAGCATAGGAGGATTAGACGAACACTAGAATGGCCAATGGGGAGGAAGGGGAAAGGAGGGGAAAAAAGGGTGAAGAAAAAAAAAAAAGATGGTAGAATGAGATGGATATCATTACCCTAAGTGCATGTATGAAGTCACGAATGTTGTGAATATACTTCGTATACAACCAGATATATGTAAAAATGTGCTCTATAAGTATAATATGAAATGTAATACATTCTGCCATCATTTCTATCTAACAACTTAGAGCAAAAAATAAATTTGAAGAAAAAAATAAAACCAAAGTCAGCTTCAGCAACTTAGTGAGACCCAAAGCAACTTAGTAAGACCTTGTCTCAAAAAAAAAAAAAAAAAAAAAAAAAAAGAATGCTGATGTTGCTTAGTAGTAGAGAGCCCTGGGCTCAATCTCCAGTACCACAAAAATTAAAATTAAAAAATTGCACTGGGCGTGGTGGTGCATGCCTATAATCCCAGCACTTGGGAGGCTGAGGCAGGAGGATTGTGAGTTCAAAGTCAGCCTCAACAATGGCGAGGCACTTAGCAACTCAGTGAGACCCTGTCTCTAATAAAATACAAAAAAGGGATGGGGATGTGGCCCAGTGGTCAAGTGCCCCTGAGTTCAATCCCTGGTACCAAATAAATAAATAAATAAATAAACAAACAAATATAAAAACATAAAAAAAAGAAGACTAGAGAAGGGCAACATTGCAAACAAGGGTAAAGATGAGAAGAAAATGTAGCTATACCAAGCTATGGTTTCAATGGTATATTCTGCAACTCTTCCACTCTGGGCACTGAACACTATTAATTTTCTATTGTTATTCTAAAATTACCCCAAAACTTAGCAGTTTAAGATCATGAACATTTATTATGTCATAATTTCTATGGGTCAGGAGCTCAGACATGGCTTACCTGGATGTCTCTGGCTCAAGGCCTCTCATAAGGTTGCACTCAAGCTGTCAACTGGGACTATGTTTTCCTTTGTAGGCTTGACTAGGGGTAAATGGGGAGGATCTATTTCCAAAGGCACTCACATGTTGTTGGCAGGCTTTGGTCCCTTGCCACAGGAATTTCTCCAAAGGGCTGCCTGACAACATGGTAGCTATTTTCCCTCAGGGCACATGATCCCATAGAGTAAGACAAGATGGAAGCTGCATCATTTATAACTTAATCTCAGTGCCAATCTATTGGTTCTATTATATTCTATTCAATAGAAGTCAGTCAACCCAGTGGCTCGGGAGGCTGAGACAGGAGGATTTTGAGTTCAAAGCCAGCCTCAGCAAAAGCAAGGTATTAAGTAACTCAGTGAGACTCTGTCTTTAAATAAAACACAAAATAGGGCTGAGGATGTGGCTCAGTGGCCCAGTGCCCTGAGTTCAATCCCTAGTACCAACCCCCCCCCCCCAAAGTCAGTCAATAAGTCCAGCCCACATTCAATAAAATGGAATCACACAGGGATGTGCATACCAGGGCTCAGGGGATCCTCCAGGGCCATCTTAGCAGGTGCCTACCAGTCCACAGAACACTGAAATCTTTGAGCCTCAATTTCTCAACCTGTGAAATGAATGTAATGCTTACCTCATAGAACTGTTCTAAGGTCGAGTGAGCAAGTGTATATAAAAATGCTTTATGAACTCTAAAGCATTATACAAATGTAAGATGCTTTTGTTCATGTAGGTCTTCTGAGAAGCAGAAGTCTAGATGGGATGAAAGATGCAAAGATTTTATTAGGGCAAACATGGGTGAGAGGAAATAGAGCTGGAGCTGGGAGAACTGTCAGACTGCAATTAATCCCCACTGAAGGAGAGAGAAAAGGAGTCTTGTGCAGAGGTTTACATGAACTATCTAAGGAAAATTTGGCAAGGTTTTGGAGGGCATCCTTGAATAAAAGTAGCACATCCAAGGAGTCCCACATCTCCCAACAAAGGGTCTGCCTTACCCCTGTTATACTCAGCAGCAATCCAAGATAGGGCTTGGTGCAAACGTGGTGATAAATTTTAATCTCTGTAGGTTCCATTCTTTTCTTTGACTTCTATCTTGGTGCCATTTATAGTATTTCTAGTTCTTCTAAAACACAGGCTATATTGAAAGCTTTGCCAGAGCCCTGCAAACAATTGCTTATCTTAATTTCCTTTCAGTGTTTTCACTCTGCCTGTCAGAACATCCCAAACCCAAGCTGAACCTCTTTGGGTTTGACTGCTGGACTGTACAACCACCTGTGGGCTAGTGCCACACCCTCCAGACACATGCTCTGCCCACAGAACCAAACTTCCTCTCTGCACCTGCTGTATGTGGGTTCATTCTTCCAGTAATAAGCTCCATCCCAAGGGTGGTTTTCATTCTAGATCTGAGATCTGGGTGCTCTCCAAGCTATTCCAGTCTGTAGTTGTTTATAATAATTGGAACTAGACTTTTCATGTTCTGATCTTTGCTCTGCTACTCTCAAGCTCAATGACCTTTGGCAAGATAAACTTTCTGTGTCACTGTAAAATGCAGATGGCAATTGTAACTATCTCAAAAATGTTTTGTAAAATGCTAAGACTGATGCTGGGGCTCACAGGAAGTATTCTATAAATGTTAGCCATTATTATTATTTATTATCTTGAAGACTCCACAGTGTACAAACTAAAATATGTAATGCCATCTTGAGTTCTGTGGCTACTCTAGAGTTAATCCAGTTTCAAGTTTGGATAAGAAAATGAATAAATAATTGCAGAGAGAGTACATGAGTGAGACAGAACTCTTTTTTTAAAGTTCATTGGTACAACTTGTGAAGGCCGTATTGTAGTTCAAGATCATGCTGTTTGTGCTTACTTACTCTGTTTGGGATTCTGAAGTTAGTTGGCTTAACTCCTCATTTAATTTCTCAACTCTGGCTGGATTACATCATTGGCTAGATGCTTCACATGGTTTGGTTCTGGGTCCTGCTCCCAGGTTTTGCCCTTGAAGTCAAGGTCTGATTACCAGGTCCTGGAACTAAGCTGAGCACCAATCCCATGCAAAGAGATCGGAGTAGGCAGGGATTAGGGAAATACAGTGCTCATTTTTAGGTGTTTTTCTGCAGTTTGTTCCCTTCTTCATCTGCTTTCACAATAGGTTTGTTTTCTTAATTGCCTTGTTACTGCCTGAAATAGGACCATCAATAAAGAAAAGTGGTATAGGATTTGGTCTGGAAAAGATGGAGGTGCTTTTGCTCATGTAATTTGTTATTGTTTTTTCTTCTCTTTCTTTCCTTCTTTCCTTCCTTCCTTCCTTCCTTCCTTCCTTCCTCTCTCTCTCTCTCTCTCTCTCTCTTTCTTTCTTTCTCTTTTTGTATTATACCTGTTCCCAAAGGCACTAATTCAACATTGTATTTGGTTTTGTGAACACTGGATGGAGAGGTTTAATTAAAAACACTTTTCAGACAGCCTTGTAGCACAACAGCAGAACTTGCACGGCCTCCTTCTCACAGTTGTGTTCCCCCCACCTCTCCTTTTATCACTTCATTATCTCAAGCCAAATGTTGATTTGGTCAATTTCCTGTTTGAGTGTGAGCCAATCCCTTGAAGTTATTTCAGTATTGTGGCACTTAAAGCACAAGGTTTCCCTGTAACATTTCCACCATTTTAACACTTCATCTATTGTTTCTTTTTTCCCCAATGACAAGCACCAATGGATATTTTCAAGTCCACCACTTAATAACCCCATGTGTTTTTGATACCCTGAACACCACTGGTCTGTATTGATAGTGACTAATTCTCAGAACTGTTAAAACATTCTGTGCAAATAAAGGTACATCTGAGGAATTTTTTATATGAAAACTTTATTTAGGGAGCTACTTTCTTTCCTGTATTTGTTTATTCAACCTTTCCATTCAACTTGTTTTGAAATAATGTCAAACTACATAAATCACAGTTTCCTTTTTCAGTTTTATGAATCTAGCTTGATAAAATGGAGCCAACATTGTTGATTAAATATCCCTTAAGAATAGCTATCTTTGATATGAGAACACCTAGACTTTTGTCAATTTCAGAGCTACAAAGAAAGGTCATTTTGTTTAATATCCTTGTTTTATGTCTGGGGAAACTAAGGGTTAGAATGGTTGTGTGATTTGTCCAAGGTCACCTATTTGCTCAGTGAGACAGTGATATTTCTACTCCACCATGCCATTTCCCTCAAACCATGCAGTGTTCACACTAGTTTCTTGAATTCCTTGCCTTGATGATTTTATTTTCAAATTCAGAAAATTTTAAACAATTTTAAAAATTGATTTTACATAACTTTGTACAGCAGAATTATCCAGCTTCAAGTGTGTACTTGGATGAGTTTTGACCATCACTCTAAATAAAATACAGAACATTTTCATCACTCCACAAAGCCCCCTCATGTCCCTGTGCAAGTCAGTCCTTTTTCTCTGTATTTTGACCTGTGGTACTCACTGTTCTAGTTTTTCTCATTATGGTTTAGTCTTTTCTAGAATGTTTTGGAAGTAATATCTTAGAGCTTGTACCTTTATATATCTAGGGATTATTTTTTTGTTAACCCACGTTTTATACATCAGTAGTTTGTTCCTTTTATTATTAAGTAATATTCCATTGTATAATATAACATACTTTATTGATCTATTCACCAGCTGATGAACCAGGTTGCTTTTAGTTTCTGGTCATTATGAATACAAGTGCTATATAAGTTCTTGTATGCTTTCAATTCTCTTCAGTAAAAACTTAGATGTGGGATTCCTGGGTCATATATCAAATATACACTTATAAGAAGCTGCCTTGCTGGTTTTCAAATTGATTATGCTATTTTACATTCCGACTAGCTGCATCTGAGAGTTCCAATTGCTCCACAATCTTGGCAATACTCGGTATGGTCAGTCTTTACAGTCTTTATTAATGTAGTCATTTTAACTAGTGTGTCATGATATCCTGTTGAGGTTTTAATTTCCCCAATGAATAATAATACTGAGCATGTTTTTGTGTGCATGTTTTTCCATCTGCATGCTTTCTTTTGGGGGAAATATTTAATCTTCTGTTCATTTTTAAAAATAAATTGTCATCTTTTTTCTTCTTAAGATTTAAGAACTCTATATTCTGGATTTGGTTCTTTAATATAGGATTTTCAATCATTTTCTCTTACTTTGTGACTTGACTTTTTATTTTCTTAATAATGGCTTTCAAAGAACAAAAGATTTTAATTATAATGAAATTTAATTTATCAATTGTTTATACTTTGTGATTTTTATGTCTAAGAAATCTTTTCCTAACTCAAGGTCACCAAAAAAGAAAAAAAAAAAAGAAAAGAAAAAGAAAAAGAAAAATCCTCCAATGCTTTCTCCTAGAATTTTTATAGTTTTAGGTTTTATATTTGTGTCCATGATTCACTTTGAGTCAACTTTTGTATGTATGTGTTTTTGAGTCCATTCTGAATCTTCACTCTTTTCATCATAGCATCCCCTCTGCTTCTTTCATCTACTTGGGTTATTTTCTTTCTCTGATTATATAACTTCCAGTACAGATTCTTCATGCGTATATTCCTGAAGATGCTCTACATGGTTTCTGCAAGTGATTGAATCATTCCCCCTTTTCAAAGTTCCTTGCAGATAGACAAATAGAAGTTTGGTCCAATATATACAGTTAGAAGGTAAAATGGAAGTTTTCATTGCTCAGGTCCTCACTGAAGTATCAATCTGAATAATCATTCACACTTGAAAATAACATTCTCAGCAAAAGCTAGGGAAACCAAGTGAGAGTTTATGGCATGTGGATGGATCACAAAATAAGAAAAGGATTGAAGGGGTAGGAAGGACAGTTTCACATTACTCTTGTAATTGTTTCCTAACCCAAGGCCACACAGTATGGACACAGGTACCATCCATGTGGGGAAAGGAGAGTGAAATGAGCATTCAAAACTGCCACAGACCATCGCAGGTCTACCCCAGAGAACCCTGGTACTAGGCCAGTAACTGTAGCTTCAGGCACCAGCTGGCACCTATGGTCTCAGGCTCCAGGCTGACCCCAAAGTCCCTGGCTCTAGAACATCTCCAAGTACCAGATTCACCAGCCTGCTGATCCAGGCACCAAGACAAATAGCCAGAATATCCCAGTAGCAAATCCACTAGGGGATGATGCCAACCAGTATAGTCAGATTTTTTAGACAGGATTATGGTAAAGGGCTTTCCTTGCCAAAGCCTGTCTGTAAAGAGTGAAAGAGGTGCATGCTTCTTGAAATGGGCTGACATCTGCAAGGCCACAAAGATCACAACTAATCAGGGAAAGATGACACTACAAAAGTTACAAAATAAAGCACCAGTTAGCAACTCAAAAGAAATGGAGATCAATGAGGGGTTTGACAAGAATTCAAACTGATCATTTTAGAAAAACTCAGTGAGATATAAAAGAATGTTGACAAGTAACTAAAGGAATTCAGGAAAACAATATATGAACTGGATGAGAAATAAAACAAGTACACAGAAGATATACAAAAGAGCAAACTGAAATTCTGGAGCTGAAAGACACAATGACTGAACTGAAAATCCCATAGAAAGCTTCAAGAACAGACACAATCAAGCGACAAAAAATAAAACCCATAAACTTGAAGGTAGATCATCTGCAATTATCAAAAAAAAAAAAAAAAAAAAGAAAAGAAAAGAAAAGAAAGAAAAAGAAAAAGGAATTAAAATGAGTAAAGAAAGACTACAGGACTTGTGGGACACCATTGAGGGAAAAAAACATGCAATGTGAGTGTTCCAGAAAGAGCAGAGAATGAGAAAAAGCCAGAGAGTGTATTTAAAAAACTGACGGTAGAAAACTTCCAAATCTGAAGAGGATAACAAACATTCAGATTCAAAGTATCCCAAGTACATAAAACATAAAGAGATTCTCACTGAGATATATAATAATGAAATTGTCAAAAGTAAAAGAGAGAATTTTGAAAGCAGCAATAGAAAAAATGACTCATTAGGCCAGTACAGAGAGGGATGATATATTCAAAGTAGTGAAAACAGAAAGCTACCAACCAAGAACACTATATTTTTCAAAGTCCTCCTTCTAAAATGAAGGCAAGATGAAGATTTTCCAAACAAAAGCTAAAGTAGTTTATCACTAATAGACCAGCCTTACAAGAAATGCTAAAGGGAGTTTTACATGTGGAATGAAAGGATTCTAACATCCTGAAGACATATGGAAGTATAAAACTCACTGTAAAGTAAGAATATAATTAAATTTAGCATACTTGAATACTGTGATGGTAGCATATAAATCATTTTTAACTCTACTATAGAAGTTAACAAAGGTATTTAAAGTAACTATAATAATTTGTTAGTGGATATACAATATAAAAGGATAAATCGTGATATGAAGAATAAAATGTGTGTGGGGGGGTAAAACAGAGTTATTAAAATAGACTGCTATAACTATCTTTTATGTAAGCCTCTTGGTCATCACAAAGAAAACAAGTATGGCAGAAGCACAAAAGGTATGAAGAAAGCCATTAAAGCATATCACTGTAAAAATAAAAATCAAATCACAAAGGAAGACAGCAGCAGAGGAAGAAAGGAACCATAAAGCAGTCAGAGAACAATAAAATGCCAATAGGTAATTCCTTAACATCAATTATTATGTTAAGTGTAACTGAATGAAATGCTCAAATCAGCTCAAATATAGAGTAGTTGGATAGATTTTAAAAGAAAATGAAACAAGATCAATCTATGTGTTGCCTACAAAAGACTAACATCAACCATTAAGGAACTACATAGGCTAAAATTGAAGGGATGGAAAAAAGACTTTATGTAAACAATATGACAAGAAACAATGGAATTCATTGTATAATAATAAAGAGGTTAATTCATTAAGAGGGTATAAAAATTATAAATATGGATGCACCTAACATCAGAACACTTGACTACATAAAGCATACATTAACAGAACTGGAGGAAGAAAGAAGCAGCAATACCATATTAACATGGAATTCAGTATCCCAATTTCATGAGTAAGGTAACGGTGGACTTGAACAACACTGTAGGTAAAGTGAACTTAATAGATAGAGACAAAATATTCCATCAACAGCAGCAGACTATACATTCTTCTCAAGTACACACAGGACAATCTCCAGGATAGATCATATGTTAGGCTACAAAACAAGTTTTTTGTTTGTTTGTTTTTTTTTTTTTTTTTTTTTGCTACAGTGTTATGAAACTGGCACCAATAACAGAAGGAAAATTGGAAAATTCACAATATTTGGAAAGCAAACAATACATTCTGGATGATCCAATGTTTTAAAGAAGATTTTAAATGGAAATAAGAAAAATGAATCAAGACAAAAGTGGAAATGCAAAATACCAAAACTTATGAGATGCAGCAAAAGCTATCCTAAGAGTGACTACTGATAAATGTCTATGATAAGAAAGAGCTCAAATAAACAATCAAACTTTATACCTCAAGGAACTAGAAAGAGAAGAAGAAACTAAACCCAAAGTTAGCAGAAGGAAGGAAATAACAAAGAACAGAGCCATAATAAATGAAATGGAAAGAAGAACAATACAAAAGATCAGTGAAACTAAGAGTTGGTTTTCAAAATGATAGGCAAAATTTTAAAGTTTTTAGCCAGGCTAACTAAAAAAGAGAGGAAAAACCCTGAAACTAATAAAAGCATAATAAAGACATTACAACTGATGCAACAGAAATACAAAGGATCATAAGAGTCTATTACCAACAATTAAATTCCAACAAATTGGATTGCCTAGAAGAGATGGATTGATTCCTAGAAATGTACGACGTACCAACACTGAATCTGAAGAAATAGAAAATCTGAATAAACCAAAAATGAGTAAGGATATTTAATCTATAATCAAAAACCCAATACCTGATGTTTCAGATGAATCTCAAAAAAAAAAATTTAGAGACGAAACAATGTCAGCCCTTCTCAAATTTTTCTAAATAACTGAACTACCATAGGATACAGCAATCCCACTTGTGGGTATACATCCAAAGAAAAGAAATCAAGATCTCAAAGATGTAGATCTGTACTCCAACACTCACTGCAGCATTATTAACAATAGCCAAGACATGGAACAGACCTAAGTAGCTACTAGCTACTGATGGAGAAATATCTCTCTCTCTCTCTCATACACACACACACACACACACACACACACTCACCATGGGAAAATTATTCAGCCATAAAAAGAGTGAAACCCTTTGTGATAACATGAATGAACCAGGACGTAAAGCAAGATTAAATGAGCCAGGTTTTGAAATACAAATACTACAACATCTCTGTCTTACACTTGGAATCTCAAAAAGTTTAAATCATGCCAGAGGTGGGGTATGGGGAAATGGGGCTGGGGGGGGGGGGGGGGGGGGTGGATGCTGTTCACAGAGTACTAAGTTTCAGTTTCATTTGTGTAGGATGAATAAGTTCTGGTGATCTAAAGTACAGTGTGATGACTACTGATTAATAATGTTGTATCATGTACTTGAAAGTTGTTAAAAGTTGATTCCAAATGTTCTCGACACACATACACAAGTTATCTAAGTTGAGGTGATAGATAAGTTAATCAGCTTGGTAGTGGTAATCATTTCACAATATGTATTTATATTAAATCATCACAATGTACACTTTAAGTATAGCATGTTTTGGGCTGGGATTGTGGCTCAGTGGTAGAGCGCTCACCTAGCACGTGCGCGGCACGGGTTCGATCCTCAGCACCACATACAAATAAAACACGTTGCGTACAACTAAAGCAAATACATAAATATTTTTTAAAAGTATAGCATGTTTTTGTTTTGTTGTTATAAAATGTATTTCATCAAAGTTGGGGGGAGGGGACTTTTATTGGGGCAATTAAAGAATATTAACATAGATTATTAAAAATTGTGGTTTTCAGTGTTACATGTTCTGAATGTGATGATTTTCCTTTGTTTTTTGTAGATACATGTACAAATATTTAATAAAGACAAAGTAGATATGACAAAACATTGCCCTTTGGTGAATGTACTATTCTGATAACTCATGTAGTTTCAAATTTTTCAAAATAAAAATCAGAAAAAATAATGCAGAAAAAGAAGTCCATCCCTTTGGCAAAAGTTCTCTTTACATTTTAGGATTTGTTCCCTATTACCTACTTGTTATGTAATTATTACAAGTAGCCACAGTCAATTCGATTAGGAAGGATTTTGGTTTTCAGAAATTTTATAGGATGAAGGTATTTTTAAGTAAGTTGACTAGAACTCAAAGATTATTTTGAAATGTGTCCTTTAACTCAATTAAGGAAAATGCTATTATCTCAACTAGAAGGTAACACTCAGGAAAGTCCTGATCTAGGTGCAATCTATAAAAGCTGAGTCTTGGAGGATCTTGTGCAGCTCTGTTCTCTCTCTCTCTTTTTAAAATTATTTATTTATTTTCATTGTTATACATGCTTGCAGAGTACAATTCATTTCATATTACATATAAAGAGCAATTTTTCAAGTCGCTGGTTTTACAGTAATTATTTTCACACCATTGTGTTTTTATATATGTACTTAGCAGATTGATGTCTAACTCATTCTGCCATTGTTCTCTTGATCTTCTTTGGCATTCACAATTCTGCAGTGAAAGGCTAAACTGAGAAAAGGGAGAATCCCCCTTAATCAAACTTTGAGGTTTTGCAATATCCATCCATATTTTTCTTACCACCAAGTAAGAGGAAAGGGATGGTGTCCTCCTGAGGCAGTGAGAAGGGACTCTATACCCTAGCACACATCATTTAGTTTAATTAATATGCTTTCTGACTTAAGGAGGAGTTCATGAATCCAGAGTAGACACCCCATAGGCAACTATTTTTTGGAGAAAGTGATTCTCACTGTATTTCCATCCCAACTCTGGTTGCTGCTGCTCGAGAAGTCTCTCTTGGGGAGGTGTAGACAGCCATGGCCAGGTTACAGTAAACTGTAGTAAGAGAAGAGGAAAAACCATGCAGAAGCAAGCAAGGAGCAGCTACTCACCTGAGGGGCTTATCAACAGCTCATGCATGAAGGAGATCTGTGCCTAATGTCACTAAAATAAACTGGCAAAGGCTGGTTTGGAGAAATGTGAGATGGTGGCTTACTCAGTTCACGGTTGTTTTATAAAGCATACTTTAAAAAAATCATGATTTCTTTCCAAGCTCAAAACACCTCTCAGAACTGGTAGAACTTGATGGAAGTAGTTATTCTGTGTACCTTGAACTGATTCTCCATTACTGGATTCTCAAATCTTCAGGGATCTGCTTGGAAAGAATTTTATTGTAAATTCAGTTATAAAGTTTAGATTTAAATAAACATAAAAACCTAATACAATTTGCAAAACTGTAAATTTACATATTTCTTTCCAGGACACTAGTATATTAAATGAGAGTAACTGGAGAAGCCTCAATAGATCTTGTGATTTTTTTTTTTATATATATCTTTATTTTATTTATGTGGTGCTGAGGATTGAACCCAGGGCCTCACACAGGTGAGACGAGCACCCTACCGCTGAGCCATAGCCCCAGCCCCAGATCTTGTGATTTTTAATAAAGACACTTGAACACAAGAATCATGTTCTCTGTGTTTTCCTCTGTCACTTCTAAGCACTTGAAAAGCATTCTATAAACTTACAGGACTAACCTCTCCTGAGTTGTATAAATCATAAGCATAGATCATTATTTAACCTGGAGAAAATGAAGAATAACTATTTCTAAACTTCAGTATTCATGCATCATTATTTTTCCAACAGAATTATTTAAATACAGGTAATTCTACCTAAAAACAGTGGGTGCTTATAAAATGTGATGCCATACAGTTTCCCTTCCAAGGTAAGTGAATACCAGACTCAGTACCTGATTGAAGAAGAAATTCTTGCCATTTGAGTAAAAAAAGAATGAATATTCTCCTCCCAGTTGGCCCTTAGCTGATAATATTATCTAAGGCAAGACTGTGTTTTTCTTTCACATTAGTTTTATTATGAGCCGAGGAGGAATAACATTGTCCTAAACCCTTCAGCACTTTGTCTTTTAAAATAAAGAGCACAACCACGTCAGAGTAAGAATTTTGTGATTTAATGACATAATACAAACAGTAATATCAATTTTACATATGCATATATTTATATAACTAATCACCACCTTTAAAAAGTGCTAATCTGTTAACATTAATATATTTGAATGGTAAAATTCAGCAGACCATGGATCCATAGAATTCGATTGATATGACATCTCCAGATGTTGTTCTATTATCATTGCAAGTCAGGCTGCAAAAAGACAGAGGGATTAATGAAGCCCTATATTGGACAGGACTAGAGCATGAATTAAAAGGCTCCTAACTGTAAGTCCATAAGGAGCACTTGCCAGTTGAAGGTCACGCTGCTGGTCACACAGCTCCATTACTCACTTTCAACTGTAAACTAACTAGATGGTGGTGAGTCAGGTTTGTTTCCTTTCCTTTCCCCTCTGGCATCCCTGGGGAGCTTCTCAATTCAAAGAAACTCCAGGAGAAACAGGCCACTTACTGTGAATAATCCGAAACAATCTATAAATTCAAAAGCAGTCGAAATTCCTAGAAGAGATTGAATGTTATAAGAATAAATGGGTTAGTATTTTAAAGACAAAACTGCCCTTGTTTAATATCAAGGGAGTATTAGCGGGATACAGGTTTATAGTAACTTTCATTATTTATGCAGTGGTCTGTATCATTCTACACCTCAGGAAACAGAGTCCATGCATTCATAGTCGAAGCAAATTTTAAAAGTGAGGTTTTTTTCTTTCCTTTATGTCTTTCTTTTCTTTCTGTTTTTGAATGTAACAATAGCAGCCATCCATAAGTGGTAGTTTTCTACTTATGCCACAATAAGGCCTAATACATGGACTGGTTTCTTAGAACATTTAGACAAATTCAATGTATTGCTCCAAGAGGGAAAGATTATGTGTATTAGGACACATTTCTTAAATGCAAAAGGAGAAATGTTGTAATGGATCAGAAATAAGCAGAGTGTTATACATGATGGCTTTGGGGAAAGAAAAAGGAATTGTTTTTGTACTAGCCTATTTCAAATACATCATCTTAAAAAAAAAAAAAATGGAGATAACAACCCGCTGAGCCTCAAATCTACTTCCAATAGTAAAGACAGACAATTGTATGTTTAGAATATCTTTCAGAAAACTTTGGCTTTCAGGGACACCATCAAAGTTTTACCCTCACAAGAATTAACATCTTTGAATACATATCATCATTGGAAGAGAGAAAGGAGGGAAAATGTCAAATTCTATATTTATTTTAAAATTTGTATGATAGAAATACTATTCCTCAAGACAACACATAGAACTTAAAAAAAGTTACATGGAAGTGAAAGCCAAATCAGAGAAATTTGTCAAATTTAATTCATTTTGATTCTAATATATATTGAGATCTTTAGTTTATATAAAAGCATTGTTAATGGAAAAGCAAGTAAAATAAAATCCTTTCTCTCAAAGAGTTTATAATCTCACTTGAAGCACATAAATGCTAACAATAAATCAAAATGCTAATTTTACAGAAATGGTTGCAAAATATTTAAAAAATATAATGGATAGGTTTTCCATCTAATTGGGTTTATCAGAAAAAGCTTTAAGAACTGAACAGTAATTTAGAGGATACATGGAATTTCAATATGCAAAAATAACCAAAGGGGCCTGAATAGGAGAAAAAGTGAGCAAGTGACCAATGGAAAAATTCTGTTTAGAAACAGGATGGATGCGGTTCAATTTAGTAGCCACAAAGACAGAAAGAAAAGTGTGAGGAAATACTCTTAAAGGTAATTTGAGACCAAAGCTGGCCTTGAATATCATCCCATGAAGTGTGTCATCAGGGGCCTTTGTTTTGAACAATCCTGTGGAGAGCCATTATCTTCTGTGTGTAGAATGGTCCAGATTGGGCACGGAGGCACTAGTTTAGAAGCCAAAAGTTTCAGAGTGGGATAAAAATGGTGTGAAGTAGGGTGACAATAAAATAGGTAGAGCTACATGATCTTGCATAGGTAGCGTTTACAAGAGTTTACAGCTAATAGATGTGAAAATCAAGAGTAAAAGAGAGATTTAGCAAGCAATTGTAAAAGTGAACCTGGAGTCTAGGGAAAAGAGTAAAGCTAAGGATATGAAACTTTCCCAGGGGGGGAAAAAAAATGTTTCCTTTAAGAATATTGCTCTCAATATGGATATTCTATCAGAGATTATTTAACACTATGAAGAAAAATGAATGCCATACTAAATGGTTGTTTTGATTTTGAGGGAGGATGCTTGGGATTGGACCCATGTAATCTATCACTGAGCTACACCCCCAGCCTCCAAAATAATTTCTAAAATTGAACTTCTTATGATTCTTGTGTGTATTTATTGAGAATATTGATTGACTTCATAGATGAAGTCTCTGAAACTCATAGGTTTAGTTTTATAACCTTACCAAATGTCTTTAAATGCAACTGTAATGTTTTCCTTTTTAACTTTCATTTCATTATGAGTTTGATTATCTTAGGATATATGACTAAAAAGCTTACTTTAAACTGTTAAGATGAAGCACTTTTAGAGAGTCTTTGTCAGTATGTGGTGTGAAATCTTAAATGGAACACATGTGGCTTGTATACTGGTTTTGCTTACTGGCATAGGGTAGTCCACAGGTAGCTTTAGGTCCCATGTGTTTAATGACAATCTTTTAAAAAATAGGGTTTATAGATGTTATTCTTCTGATTTCACAGTTAAGGAGAGTAACGGAATATAGTTTAACAAAAGTTATTGTTTCACATAGTGCATTCCCTAAGCACTTTAGTAATTAAAGATTAATTTCAGTTAATAAACACTACTAAAATGCAAGCATCCCTTTGGAGAGCTAGTTTTATCAGACATTTACATCTTTATATGAATTAATTGAATGATATAACTGTCCAGCCTAGTTGATATCTTATTCCTTAAGAAAATGGAAATGGTGCTGGACTAGTGAGGTGCTATTGCAGGATTTAAAAGTCCAAGGTGGGGGCTGGGGTTGTGGCTCAGTGGCAGAGCTGTTACCTCTCATGTGTGAGGCACTGGGTTTGATTCTCAGCACCGCATATAAATAAATAAAATAAAGGCCTGTTGACAACTAAAATAATATTTAAAAAAAAAAAAAAAAAAAAAAAAAAAAAGATCCGGGGGCTGGGGTTGTGGCTCAGTGGTAGAGGTTTTGCCTTGCACGCATGAGGCACTGGGTTCAATCCTCAGCACCACATAAAAATGAATAAATAAAATAAAGACATTGTGTCCATCAACAACTAAAAAAAAAATTTTAAAAAGTCCAAGGTGGAAGTCAGGGGTGTGTAGGAAGAAAAGAACAGAAGAGCAAAGAGATCAAGGGGCCAAGGAAGGAAAGAAACACAGGGAAAAGAAAAGAATGTAAGAAAAAGTGAGGGATCTCCAAAAATGTGTTTTACTCACATTTTTTTAAGTTGAATTAAGTACTTGCCATAGTATATAGCATGAATATTCATTTTTAGATAGAGAATTAATCAGGAATGTTATTAAAAGATAAGTTGTGCTAAGATGGACTTTTTGTCAAGAAGAACAGTGTGACAAACAAACATGATGTTGGCGGACGATATCCAACATTCTGCAGACAGACATGAAAAGCCCTATGTAGCAGGTTGATTTCTGTCATGATGTAGGCTCCCAGACTGTAATTATTGTCTGGTGGCACAGCAGGTGCCCATGCTTCTTAGAACTCCTCCACAGGGACTGCTGAGGTGAACCCAATGGCCAGAAGGATGTCTAGGGACAACTCATCAAGCATTTTAAACATTTTTAAGGTTTCATTATCCCCTGCTGTGTGCGCCAGAATGGAGTGCCAAGGTCTCTGGTGAACTTCATCAAGCTGCTTCCTGGGGAAAATCCTCACATTGCTACACATGTGCTACACATGTGCAAGTGGGCTAAAATAATTTTATTCAAGCAAGAATAAATTCTGTTAGATTGTCTAATTTTCATAATAGAACATTAATTTTACTACCTGTTTATTTCCTAACAGCTCTGCCATAGATCAGCAATAAAAGCACTATTAATCCAGGTTCTTGTTAGAATAAATTGTCTTATACCCTGAGCCTAACAAAAGCCAGAGTATGAGAAACAATTTTTAGGGCTAGTCACTCAGATGACAATTTATCAAGTCTATTCTTCAGAAATTCTTAAAAAAATCTGAGTTCAATATTGCCAATAGATGACTAAATATTTGGAACACTGTCAATTTTGCCCTAAACAAAATGTCTTGTACTGTATAGTATTTTACTGTAAGTATTTTAACTTTTAGCAACAGTCAGCTGAAGTACAGTGTCCATGGTTTGGCTGTGTCACTATGCATAAGAATGTTGCTTATTCTTCTATGCTCTAAACAGTAATTGATGTTTAGGTTCATAATTCTATTGATCATATCCAGTAGAAATATATGTTTTCATTGCATTTGCACAAGTTGGTAGGGAAAGGAACTTTGTATTTGCTAAGAATCCTTTATGTTGCGTTCTTGGACCATATGAGAACTAAATGGTACTTTGGAAACTATTTTGGAAACTTATTTCTAGTCTCAGTTCTATAGTGAATAATTACATGACCCTCAGCAAATTATTTAATGTTCTGCCTCAAGCCATTTTTTGAAAAAAATATTTTAAGAGTTTCCCACATTGCTTGTTGAAAAATTATAAAACACAGAAAATTACAAAGAAAAAAATTTCAGCAATGGATGATATATGAAAGAGCCCATTTCACTGCACCATTATGAATATCAATGAGCAATTCCATGGCTTTAAAAAATGTTTACTAATTTGAAAAATTTTAAACTTTTTTATTTTACTTTTTGAAAATATGTATGCTTTACTTCTTAGAGCAGTTCTAAATTCACAGCAAAATTAAGCAGAAAGCATGGAGAGTTCCCACATATTCTTTGCCTCCACACATGCACAAGCTCCCCCATTATCAACATCCTCCACCAGTACCTTTGTTAAATTCCATGAACCTACACCAACACATCATTATCACTCAGAACCCACAGTTACATTAGGATTTGTTCTGGTGTTGTTCTTACTACTGTTTTCACAAATATATAATGATGTGTATCCACCCATGTGGTATCACACAGAGTAAGTAGTTCTACTGCCCTAAAATTTCTCTGTGTTCTGCCCATTCATCTCCCCTTCCCTCCAACAATCACTGATCTTTCTACTGCCTCCATAGTTGCTTTTCCACAATATCATATGGTTGAAATTATATAATGTGAAGCTTTGGCTTCTTTTAGTTGGTTATATACTTTTAAGACTTCTTCATGTCTTTTGAAAGCTCCATAACCCATTTCTTTTTAGCACTGAATAGGATTCCATTGTTGGAATGTACCCCAATTTATCTATCCATTCACAGAGTGAGGGACACCCAAGGTTGCTTCCAAGTTTTGGCAATTGTTAATTTGGCTGTTATAAACATCCACATGCAGGTTTTTGGGTGCATGACTTCAACTCATTTGGATAAATAGCAAGGAGCACAATGGCTGGATCATATTGTGAGAGTGTAATTTGTTTTATAAGAAATTACAAACAGTCTTCTAAAGTGTCTGAACGATTTTGCACTCCTACAAGGATGGAAAGAGAGTTCCTGTTGCTCTACATCCTTGCCAGCATTTGGTGTTGTCAGTGTTTTGGGGTTTGGCCATTCTATAAGGTATGTACTGGTACTTCCTTATTGTTTTTATTTGCAAGTCCCTAATGAGATATGAGGTAAATCATCTTCTCATATACCTATTTGCTGTCTATCTATCTTCTTTGGTGATGTATTCATTATTTTGCCACCTTTTAGAATGGTTATTGAGCATTCTTATAGTTGAATTTTAAGAGTTCTTTGCATATTTTATTCAGTATGTCTTTTGCAAATATTTTCTTCTAGTCTGCAGATTGTCTTCTCATTCTCTTGAAATAAATGTCTTTTGCAGGGCAGGTTTTTTATTTTAATAAAACATGGCTTATAAATTCTTTCTTTCATGGATTGTGCCTTTGGTGTTGTATTTTAAAAAGTCATAGTCTAGCTATTGTGAGTTGAGCTGCTATAAACATTGTTGTGGCTGCGTCACTGTAGTATGCTGATTTTAAGTCCTTTGGGTATAGACTGAGGAGTGGGATAGCTGGGTCAAATGGTGGTTCTATTCCATGTTTCCTAAGGAATCTTCATACTGCTTTCTAGATTGGTTGCACCAATTTGCAGTCTCACCAGCAATGTATGAGTGTGCCTTTTCCCCCACATCCTCATCAACACTTATTGTTGTTTGTATTCTTGATAACTGCCATTCTGACAGGCTTGAGATGAAATCTTAGAGTAGTTTTGATTTGCATTTCTCTAATTACTAGAGATGTTGAACATTTTTTCATATATTTGTTGATCAATTATATATCTTCTTCTGAGAATTGTCTGTTCATCTCCTTAGCCCGTTTATTGATTGGGTTGTTTATTTTTTGGTGTTAAGTATTTTGAGTTCTTTATATATCCTGGAGATGAGTGCTCTATGTTAGTGTGTGTGGCAAAAATTTGCTCCCAAAATGTAGCCTCTCTCTTCACCTCATTGACTCTTTTGCAGAGAAAAAGCTTTTTAGTTTGAGTCCATCCCATTTATTGATTCTTGATTTTATTCTTGTGGTTTAGGAGACTTTTTAAGGAAGTCAGGGCCTAATTCAACATGATTTGAGCCTACTTGTTCCTCTATTTGGCACAGGGTCTCTGGTCTAATTCCTAGGTCCTTGATCACTTTGAGTTTTGTGCATGGTAAACTGTGGAACCAACCTAGATGCCCTTCAGGGGTTGAATGGATAAAGAAACTGTGGTAGATAGACACAATGGAATATTACTCAGCATTAAAAGAGAATGAAATTATGGCATTTGCAGGTAAATGGATGGAATTGGAGAATATCATGCAATCACAAAAAAACCAAAGGCCAAATGTTCTCTCTGATAAGTGGATGCTGATCCATAATGGGGAGGGGGACACGGAAGAAATGGAGAAACTTTGAGTGGGCAAAGGGGAGGAAGAGGAGGGGAGGGGGTATGGGGGCAGGAAAGATGGTGGAATAAGATGGACATCATTACTCTAGGTACTTGTATAACTGCACATATGGTGTGATGCTACATCGTATACAACTAGAAAAATTAAAAGTTGTGCTGTGATTGTGTACAATGAATCAAAATGCATTCTGCTGTCATATATACCTAATTAGAACAAATAAATAAATAAATAGGTTACATTAGGTCTCCTTGGAGTTCAAATGAAATGCATTCTCATTATAATACTCAGAACTTAATGTTCATAACATTTCAGAGTTTAAAAAATCAGTTTTTTAAAAAAAGTCATTGTCATACACAAATACAAATGGTTATCTATATTTTTGAATGTTATCTTCTAGGAGTTTTACAACTTGGAATTTTATATATAGATATAGATGTATTTTGTGTTAAATTTTTGTGCTTAGATTTTTTTTTTTTTTTTTTTTTTTGTCTTTTCTTAGCTTGCAGACATCCAGAACCATTTGCTGAAAACAGTATTCTGCTCTGGCTATATTTATATGGATCTATTTCTGAGTCTTTGTTTCATTGTTTTACTTGCCTTTGTTTTGCCACCATCACACTGTCTTGTTTGTGGTAGATTTTTATTTGTCTTGAAATTAGATGGTGTCAGTCCCTTGATTTTGTTCTTTTCCATCAATATTCAGTTATATATTCTGGGTCTTTTGCCTTTCTACATAAATTCTAGAATCAGTTTGTTAATATCCATGAAATAACCTACTGGAATTTTAACTGACATTATGCTGAGTCTATAGATCAACTTGGGAAGAACTGACATTCACAAACATAGAATAGCTCTCATTTATTTAGATCTTCTTTGATATCTTTCACAGTTTCATAGTTTTCTTCATATATATCTTGGACTTATTTTTTTCAGATTTATTTTCATTTTTTTTCTGGCTTCTAATGCAAAAGATAAAATGTTTTAATTTTGAATTCTACTTTTTCATTACTAATATGTAGGCAATTGACTTTCATATATTATCTTGTATCCTGCAATCTGCTTTAATCATTTATTTGTTCTGGTTTTTTGTTGTTGTTGATTCTTATAGATTTTCTACACAGAAAATCTGCAAGGCAGTTTTATTTCTTCCTTCCCAATGTATATGCTTTTATATCATTTCTTGTCACATTATCTAATGAAATGCTATGAAAAATGACTTTTCAAACAATAAAGTGGGGAGCTTTTTAATATCAGAATAAGAAATTGCTAATGATTACTGAATCACTTAAAAATATTTAGGAAGGCACACAACACCATACAAAATCATGACATCATGACAACTCTGAACACCAAACTATTAACTTCTTAGTGACTAATGTAATAGGTCTAAAATTAATATGTTGAATTAAGTATTGATTAATAACTAATGAGATTCTTTATGGAATGACAGTTAACACAGTGATCTCTGAAACAGCTTAGTCAAACCATAAAATGAAAAAAGTCTTCATTCTTCAATCCCTTCTCATCTAACCTCACCATAAAATATAACTCGCCTCCTCCCTTCCCCTCCCCCACCATTCACATCCTGGGACCCATTTCTGCAGAAGCCACTCCCTTTTCTGCCTGCAGTCCACATTCTACATTTGGTTGAAGTCTACAATTATTGTAGATCAGCTTAGAGCAGGAGGAGAATGGCAATATGACATTCATTTTGGGATACAAAGTTGTCAGAGACAGGATGTGCCACAGACACAATGCAATCTCAGGTTCTGTATTCACTTTAAGTACTTATGTAGTGAAAAAATAATGAAAAATGCTTCATATTAACCTGAAACAAGCTTTCTCTCATTTCAAAGTAGAAGGCAGCAAATGTAGGATAATTCTTCCTGTCCAGCAGAGTAATATTTTATATTAATATATATATGCAGAGTATATATTTTTATGTATATATTTAAATCTAATTAGAGATTGTACACCAGGAGATGTCTTTCTGTTTAAGATAAAAAGAAGATTCTAGCAGTCCTCAAATGAAGAATAAGGAATATTGAGGTAAGTGTACATGACCCATGCATTGACAAATGGCATGCCTGGGTCACTCTATGTTTCTGAGATACAATAAATGGGGCATGGGAGGAAAGCCAACAAGTTGTTTTTATAGTAGTTTATTCTTGAATCATTGCAATAAATGCATTCAACCTATCCCTGTCTTTTGTTGGGAAAAAAAAGAAAAAAAATCATGAATGGCACCATGACATTATTTGTTAGTGCACTAATTTCTGATGCAAGTTGCCCTAATGAAAGTAATTATTTTTATGGAGACAATAGTTGGGGTTTAGCCAAAGGCCTCCCCTTAGTTTGGATGTGCTCATTTGTGTAATGCTTACCCTCCCATGAATACATTAGGGCAGATTTCCCACAGCACACTATCCCAGAAGTATATATTCTCCAGAATGACTGTCTATAGATCTGGATGCAATAACTCAGAAATGCACTCTACTCATAGGTGTCCCAAAATGAAGTCCTATCATGTAGATAATGATTTAAATGTGTAAAAGCCCATTATTCAAGCAATATCAATATTTCCCAACCAAGTGCCCTTTTCTGCACTGTAGGCAACCTTGATAAAAGCATTTTTTTCCTTAATAAGAAAAATCATTCAAAAGTCAGAAAATTTAGATACAATTGTCTGACATTAGATGCTTCACATTATGCTCCCTCCCCAAGAAATATATTTTTCTGAATTCATTTTATTAAATAAATTCTTACACACACACACACACACACACACACACACACACACACACATACATATATATCTTTTAATTGTCTTATAGAACAGTGTTCTAAAACAATTTTGTTTTATATTTGGGATACATATTATACCTATTTAGAGCAAACATGCATATATTCTTAGCCAAATGAGGAAGTCTTCATAACCTTAATAAGCTCATCCCAGATGCAATTTTAGAAAAACACATGGCCCTTCTCAAATCCTATGTCTGCATTTAATTTTGAAAGGTGAGAAGGTCAAGAAAATCTAGGTCAGACACAATAGTTGCTGATGTAGCTGTGTTAAATGATACCACTGTTAATAATTTTCTTGTCCTCACCCCCATTTTTCCATATATGTTTTTCTCCATGTTTTCTTTGAGTGTGCACCCATGCTTCGCCCAAAATTTTCTGCATGAATCTCCATCTTGTTATTTTGTTTTTGCTTATTTTTTCTATTTGTTTGCTCTTCTCTTTCCAATGTAACCATATGCATGTGGCAAAGCATATATGTGCGTGTGTGTGTTAATGTATGTATATGTGTGTATGTGCATCTGGAAATTTTGGTCTATTTAAAATATATATATGCATGTGTGTAGTTGGGTATAAGGGAGGGTACAATTTGTAGCTGTAAGGCTCTGTGAGGGTACTTAGGGACTAAAATAATAGTAATTATTATCTGAATCTGTGATGAATTAATTTTAAGATATATGATGGAACAAGTCATCTTGGAATTTTCTCCCTGTCCATTGCCTTTAAAAGCACAGAATAAAAAATCTTTTAATGTGCCAAATTTGGCATAATGTTGAAGCATTATGGCCATAGTTGTTCACAGCTTCATGCTTCCTATTCAACAACTTTACGAAAAAGATCAGTGATAAAACACATAAAACTATTTATTATTAACTGATTAATTTATTTTACTCACAAATAAATTTCTCATTAATATTTGGGAAACTATTATGGTGATGTCATTACTCCCAATATTTAAAATTCAATGGAACTATGTGCAGATGGTTTTGCTATGCTTTCAGAAATCAATTCTACTGAAATGTCCCACTAGTTTTAGTGATCTTGAAGTAGGTGATCAATGTTCCTCTTGATTTTATGAGTAAACTGTTCATAAAGAGCCTGTGAGAATTATTATTTAAAATTATTATTTATTACTTACAATCATGTACATATTTAAAATTCTTTCAAGATGTACATGATTTCTAGAGAAAATTCTTAATATTGAGTGAGAAAGGAGAAAGCTTTTGTGATTACTACAAACATTGATGAATGAGAAATGCAAAAAATACAAAGAGATTTGGTATACTAATTGAAGAATTGATACTAAAATTCATGAAGAGTCAATGTATAAGCATAGGCAAGAAACTTAAAAAAAAATAAAATAAAACCAATACTGGGTATCTGCCCTATTGTGTAGCAATATAGAAATTTTAAATATAGGCATTTAAGTATTCTAGCTTGGCAAAGAGATAAACATATATCTAATAGAATGGAATGGAATAGAGAAATCAAAATATATATAAAACATATGTAATATTAGAACATATATAATACCTATGTATAATACATATTTAGAAATGGTTGTATTAGAAATCAGGAGAAATTATGCAATAACCAGGAATCAGTGTTTGGAAATTGGAAATTTGTTTTAAAGTTAAGTTATATAATTACATAACAAAATACACAAAAATGAATGGATATAGATTAAACTTCAAAATGTAAAATAATAATAAAAATAGTAGAAGAATGAAAAATTTTATAATTTTAGTGTAGGGAAGGGAAGACACAAATTTAGAGGTCATAAAAATAACCACAGATTTGGTTACATAAAAATGTTAAACACTGCTACGCTTCAACACCAAAAATTCAAAGATAAATGACAGACTAGGCAAATATGATAGAACTATATAACTTGCAAAAGGTCAAAATACACCATCAGTCAACAATAGAAAATCAGGTGGAAATATGGAAAATGAACACATAAACAAGACAAAACATATGTACATATATGACAAAAACATATATTTGTATTGTTACAAAATAAATAACACATGTATTTCCAATTAGAATGTTAACAAATTTTAAAAACATACTGTTTAATATTGATGAAATTAGAAGTGTACATATACATACAGAATAGGTAAACTGGTATGGCATTTGGGGTAGAATTTTTTAGTATTTTTAAAATCAAATTATTTTACTTTAAAATTTATCCCACAAAAATATATGTACTCAGGTATGAATATGCAAAGGCATTCATTTCAACATGGCTTATAATAGTGAATAAGAATAAACAACACAGTAATTCATATTAAGAAGAATGATTAAGTAGATATAGTATAGTTATAGTATGAAATAAAATGTATCAATAGAAAAAAATGAAGATTGTAGGGCTGGGGTTGTGGCTGAGTGGTAGAGCACTTGCCTAGCATGAGTGAGGCACTGGGTTCAATCCCCAGCACCACATGAAAAAAACAAAATAAAGGTATTGTGTCCATCTACAACTAAAAATATTTTTAAAAAGATTGCATATGTTCAATATTTAGCAATCTTCTAGATGAACCAGTAAGTGAAAAAAAAATCAAACTGCAGAATGACATAACTCATTTATGATAAAATAAACTTTACTTACATGTACATGTATATGTACAAACAAATGTTGTATCAATGTTGTGTATATGTTCCACAAAAAGAATATATCCCACAATGCTAATAGCAGTCCCCTCTTGGGATGAGAAGTGAGAAAAGGGGGTTGAAAGAGAAAGAGGTGTTTTGAAATAAAAACAAGTTCTTTCATTTTTAGTCTAAATACTTCCGTGTATTTTAACTTCTCACAACATACTTGTATTCTCATCACTTATTTAAATTTAAAATAACATATTTGTTGCTAACACCCAAATCTGATGTACAATCTTCTCAGTCTCATATTTCACCCACTGTTTATGTTCCAGCCTATACCAGAAAAGTTAAACTCACCTTGAAGTTTAACACCAGAAAGATTTTCTAAATTGTGGTTTATTCATCCAACTTCTAGACTAATAATAGTCTTATTTTGTTACCATCAGCATATCTTGGCATCACAAAGAAACTTATAAAATAACTGAGTCTGTTATTGCTACATTAATTCCATAATTCCCCAAAGAGAATTAAAGAAAGCCTGAGACCAAAGGATGCAGTATATCACAGTAAACCTATGTTGTCCTGATAAGTCATAACTGATATCCAAATAGTCTAATGAAATATCTTTTAGTTGTATATTTTGAGAATCTCAAAACATGTATGTCCTTAATGTGCAAAATTCTGCAAGATAAACATTCCATTCTTCTTCCTGAAATATAGTCATTCAGAGACATGAATGTTCTATCAGATTAAAGGTATCCATTTGCTTTCAGTGACTAAAAAGCTGGGTCAACCTAATTCTAATCTCTTGTGAGAATTCTCAACAATAATATAGATTAATATCTAGAGATGGTTTATTAATTGTATTCTTCCCTCAAAATCACTGATTGCTTCTGTACACATGTTTGTGCTTTCATAATTCATAATTTATATATCTCTCTCCTCGTCTTCTACAGTACAGCACTTGTCTATTTAAATAGAAAGAGCTTTAATCTAAGTCAGAGCCAGCCTTGAGAGTCAGGGGGAAGGCAAATCTCTCGAAGTTCAAAATCAATTTGGTTGCTATTAACAGCCTTGCTCTTGTGCCAGTTTCAGCACTCAGTGCTGAAGCTTGGAGCTTTTTTATCTGTAGCCACTTATTTTGTCTCAGAGTAGGGTGAGGGTCCCAAAGAAATGACCCAGAATCAAGTGCTGGGGAGGTACTGAACTTTTATAGCCTGAGACTAAACACAAACTTGAAAGTAAATTTCATCATTAAAGCTAGAAGGTATGACAATAGGATTCCTGCTTCTTTTAAGAGCCAACACCAGAACACCCACTGGCAGTGAACATCAGGTATTGAAGAATTTTTTCCTTTTAACAAAGGTCATCTTCTTTATCCAACTGCCTTTTTTTGTGGTAAGACAAAAATCGACTCAGCTCACACAGGATTTACTTTATGCTTCCCTTGAATAATAGAGTTTAAAATATGCAATAGAAGGCTCACTGGCCACTCCTGAAATAAATTACTATTTGTGTTATTAAAACTGTTCTGATTTCACCAATAATAAGCAGAAGAATGAATATGTTTGCACTTTATGGTGCATTTTACAAAGAGTTTGAAAGTTTATTTTCATAGATCAAAAGGTTTATTAAAACCACAAAAGTTTTTAATATGTACATATTCGATGAACATAAACTGAGACACTGCAAGCTTGACATAATTTCTGATATCAAATAAGAGCAACCAAAAATCTGAAGATAAAATTCAGTACTAATGACTTCAGTCAACAACATTAGGCAACTAGTTGTAAAACAAAAGCTACAAGGAAAGAATAATAGAACTGGAGGTATTTGGTTGAGTAAAACAGAAAGCATGACATGCTTTATTTACATGCTGATAACCATACAAGATCTACCTATACTAAGATCTGAGCTATTTCTGCAAAAGGCTACAAAGAATTTTATGACCAGGAAATTGCCAAACTTAATTTTAAATATTTTAACTTGTTAAGAAACTATCTACCCAATTTGGCATCATTTTCACCATTTCAAAGTCAAAAGCATGGATTAATCCCACAAAATTTCTTACATCGTGAATTCTTAGTTCCATTGTATCCATCGTATTCTAGTAAACAAATTTTCTCACTTAATTAGTTAAATAATCTGTTTTCATCCCCAACCTAGACACAAAAAACATATGTTGGAGTTAGATACTAAGAGATATACAATTACCACCTACTATGTTATTGATGCGAGAAAGAATCTGGAATTACCTTCCAGAAGTCATTTCACAACAACAACAATAATAATATTAATAGACCTCCTATTGGGTGCCAGAAAATTTGCTAAGTTTTGCCTTCATTTTCACATAAAATCCTTAAAACCACCATATTAGTTTGTTGTGACAGCAAAGAAACTGAAGCTCAGAAAGGCTGATTGATTTTCTTATAGTCACATAATTAGCAGGTAGCAGAAGTGGGATTTGAACTCACGTGTGCCAGATTTTTAACATCTGTGCTTCTGACCTCTCAGTGTGATTAAGATTTAAGCAGTTCACATCTTTTGACTCAGGAATTCTGCTCCTGGGGTTTTATTCTAATAATTCAATATTTGTGATGGGATGAAATTTCTTGATATTAAAAGGTTTTTAGATCCCTCCCCCAGCCATTATAAAGAGAATTCTATCGATCACAACTCAATGGCCCCCAACCTCTGAGATGAGTCTATTTTGTTGGGACTGCTGATTTCATTCAGAATCTGAGCATAAAGAGAAGTTACAGGTTAGAGGATAGTGGAGAAGGAGAAAGAAACTGGAGGAGAAAGAGTAAAATCTATGTCATTTCTGGAAAAAAGGAGAGATTTGAGATGCCTCAAAAAATGTTGGGGCAGGGCATTATTAAAAGGAAGTCTAGAATATTTAGGGTTTGTGACTTGGGAAGAATATAGTACAAAAATATAAGGAAGGACATTAGTTAATCCTTTTGAATGTCTTCTAAGATAATGATTCTTAAAACGTCAGTGTCAGGTGAGCATGTGTTAGAAAAGCAAGTTCTCAAACCTCATACCACAACCAATGAAACCGAATGCTTGGGGAGGGACAGCAATCAGTATTACAAGAAGCCTATGCACACTTGAATTTAGAAATACTGCTTCAAGCAGCATGTACAAAGGATGGAACACCTTTTTCTTTTTTTGCAAAAAAGTGGATCAGTATCTCTCTAAATATGCACAGCTCTGGAACCAACCTATGTGAGTCATAACTTCAATGGAATTATATACCTAATCCTTCCTATAAATGCATTAGATCATTGGTTAAAAACCAAATTATCCAGCAAAATATCCAACTATGTGTGCATGTTTAGGTAGATAATGTTAAGACCTATGCAGGAAAACATAATAGAACCAATAAAATACTTTCTTACCACATTTTAAGAGGGAAAAAAAAGCAGAGTACAAAATCACATGTGCAATATATGTGCATATAATTATATTCACTTATGTGTTACAGAACCTCAGCAAAGAAAAAGACCCAAGGTAAACATCAAAGTATTAACTATAGTTATCTTTGGATAATTGGAGCATGAGTTATTTTCTTCACTTGTATTTCTTCCTATATTTATTTCTGAGTTTCTTACATTTTCCATAATTAGTGTGCACTAATTTGTTTTAAAAATATGTAATAAACTTTTTTTCTATAATAAAGAGTTGCATAAACACTCCTTAGAGTGATACTTTCTTTTGGTTGACTCTAGGCAGGCACTGAAAGGCTCACATTGAGATTAAACAAAAACTTCGGATTGAAGACAGTTGTCAGGGATTTCCCAGGAAATGCTAAGATGCTGGCTCTGCCCTTTTACCACCATCTCTTAGAATTTCTTATAATTGTAATGCCATATTGTATCAGTTAGGATTCAGTTCAGCTGCACAGAACAGGAAATCCTAAATAGTAGTGATTTCAACAAATTAGCTTATTGCTCTTTCATATAAAAGAATTAGAAAGGCAAATAATTTCTAAACAGCTTGCTTAAAAATCCCACAAAACAACTCTGCTTATATCTCATTGGCAGAATTTAACCACATAGCTGCACTTAGCTACAAAGAGGTTGGAAAATGTAATCTTCTAGCTGAATACATTGTCTTCCTGAAAAACTAAGAAAGAAAGGGAGAATAGACACTGGGTAGCATCTTGCAGTCTCTACCAAAAGCAAATATTGGCCACTCTGAAGAGAGGTATAAAAAAGTAACTTAATGGTTAAAGTATCCTTTCTGCCTTTGCGCTATCTCTGAAGTGAGAAAAGAGTAGAGTATGGTAGACAGGGAACCACTTACTTATCAATAGGACCTTATGCTACTCATTTCCCATCACTATAACAAAACGCTTGACTTAAAGTTACAAAGAGGAACAGTTTATTTTGTCTCACAGTTTGAGAAGTTCAAGTCCATATTCATTTTGTTGGGCTTCTCTTGAAGCAGCACATCACAGAAGGAAAGGGTGGCAGAGTAAACTTTTCACCTCATAAGCCAGGAAGTGAAACTGAAAGAAAAGACTGGAGTCCCACAGTTCTCTTCAAGGGTACACTCCCACTGACCTACAGGGCCCCACCACCTAAAGGTTCCATCAACTTCCATTAACAACACCCTTGTAACAAACTTTTGTCACATGGGCCTCTGGGAGATATTTAACATCCAAACTATAGCAGAACTCTACCAAATTTTAAAATTTTGTATGGCAAATTAATCATTGGAACAAATTATTACTTGATGGAAGTTTGGTAATCTTGAATGTACATAAATACTTATTGTACACAAAAATCTAACTCTAAATATCTCCCTGCCATGTTCCCCTCTAATTCTTATTTCATTTCATGTTATCTTTCTTACACAATATAAAAACAATTCATTTGCAAGTACTAACATTATTCAGGATAATATTGAATGTCTCAATTCCAAAATCTGTACCTGCTGCCTAAGGTATATTCAAGACAGAGAAGAAAGAAGGGCAAAGGAAGAACCTAGAAATGAGAAAGGCCACTTTCCCCCCAACCACATAAAACCCTGATGGCTGAATGTGAGCTGGTTAATACTCTACAAAACTTGAGTTTCTGAAATACTTTTGGAAATTTCCATATTTCCCCAAAACCTCTCTAGGACTTCCTAGGGGTCATGATCCCAATTTTGAATTAAATGACATTAGTCATTATTCCAAATAGAACTCTGGTAGCCTATCTTTTGCCTAGTGAGACATTTAATTACAAAGATTAAACCACAAAGAAAAAATCTATGTGGAACAATGGATATGACAGTAAGTTATCATTTTAAAGCAGATATTATCTCTCAGCTAAAATCCAACATAAAGGGTAGTACTCAAGTGAATATTCTCCTTGAAAAGTGGAGTAAATGAGTTCAATGAAAACTCTAAAATAACACCCCAGATGTCAGTTAGAGTGGAAGGAGAAGGAGGAGAAGTAAGAGAAGGAGAAGAGATAGGATACTCAAAGCATATATAAATGGAATTTTCTAGTGGACCAGGGAAAAATTTGTGCTTCTTGTATTTTCAAGGTAATAAAACTAGCAAAGGTTGGAACATCCATAAAAATATTATCCAGGAGTCTTAAATTTTGTGAAATTCCATGAAAATCCAAAGGAAATCAGTGGAGTAGCGGATAGGGACTGGGGGAGGGAAGAAGAGAGGGAAAGGGGAAATACTGGGGAATGATATTGGCAAAATTATAGTGTTATATTGTGTGCATGTATGAATATGTAACAATAAATTTCACCATTACATACAACCACAAGGGATGAATTAAAAATATGGAAAAAATACTTTAGTAACAACAACAACAAAATAGAGAAAATATGATAAAAATTTTAGTTATTATTAATTCTGAGAGATGGATATGTGAACATTCATTATGAGTATCTTTTAAATTTTTGTAACAAACTTAAAAAATGAAAAGAATTATGTGAAATTCAATTTGTGAATTTTAAATGCTTTGATATTATCAAAATTATTTCAGGATATCAGGCAAAGAATCAGAAAATTAGGCAAATAGCACTTCACTTGGTACCATCTTCTGTGCATATAGGATTGTATATTTTGTAGATATTTTCCCAAGAAAAATGGAAGTGTATACTCATATAAAGACCTATACACAAATATCCATAGCAGCTTTATTTATAATAGCCAATATCTAGAAACAAACAAAGTGTTTATTGATAGGCAAATGGTGAAAATACTGTGGTATATCCATCCTATGCAATACTACTCAGCAATTATAAAGGACTTGTTGACATATGCTATAACATGGATGACTCTCAAAACAATCATGCTGAGTGAAAGGAGCCAGAGGTGGAAACAAATATGTGTGTGTGGTTGCATTTGTCTACAATTACAGAAAATGAAAGCTAATCTATAGTGAAAGAAAGTAGATCAGTGGTTGCCTAGAGAAAGGGGGATAGGGCAAGTAGAGGCAGAATGGAGTGACAACAAAGAGGACACTTTGGCAATGAGGGCTGTTCATTATTTTGGTTGAGGTGATGGCTTCATGGCTGTATACATATGTTGAAACTTATATATGTTGAAACTCATACACGTAAGTGTTCACAACTTCTTGTATGCCATTACTACAACAAACTTGTTTCAAAAATAAAACAAGAGTTTCCCCTTTTGGTTGCCAGTAGTATCATTTTAATACTGTAGCATCTGCTGAAATTTAATTGTCTTGTGCAACTTTTCAATTTTAAGTTACTATAAGATTTTCCATGCATAGCTTATTACAAGAATTCTCATTTTTAAGCAATTTCTGCCACATTGGCTTCATTGTACAAGTAAGAGTTGATTGGTCCTTTTCCCTCTGTTATTCAATGATTCTATCACCTCCCAGTTTTCTCACCTGTAAACTAGAAGAAATAGTAGTCTACATGGTGCTATCAGGATTAAATGAGATGTTTTTAAACACTAAAGATACTATACAAAGAGAATTTGTATTAAGATTACTATAACTAATGATCATCAGCATAATTATCATCATTTCTAGTCCCTAAACAGCCATAAGTTTTCCATGATCAACAGCGATGACACCATGAATGTTTAGCTGGCAGGAATTATTTTTTTTTGTTGTTTTCTCTTTCTTTCATTTTTACTTTTTCCCTTTTGCTCTCTCATGACACCTCATATAGTTCTCAATATACAGTAAAGATTCAATAAATATTTGAGTGATTAATATTTTCTCCTCTTACTACATAAAGATGGAAATATTGAAGAAGGCAATAGAAGGCTTTTATTACATTTTTCCCTGGAATAAATATTACTGTATTGAAATATTGAGTATGGTTGAAAAAATACTAGAATGGGAGTCTAAAAGGCTGGATTCTTTTTCTGACAATAGACTTAGTGGCATTTCACAAAAGCCTGCCTTGAGCTCTTTAGATTTCAAATTCCTCACCTGAAAAAGTGCTTAAGTTCCCCAAACTCAAATACATATGTTTCTCATCAGTACAAATGTTCACCATTCCCTCACTAATAAGAAGATGGTGGAGTGTTAGTTTTACAATGAACAGTTTGCCATCTTTAGTTCTGAAAAATCACATATTCATAAGGTTCTAGCAGAACTGAATGAAAAAAAGAGAAAAAAAAAGAAAATTCATTTTTGAAAGATTTGATACTTGATAGTTTTAAACATTCAAATATATATCAAAGGAAAAATCAGAATTTTTCCATCCTTTTGTTTTTTAACATTAGTGCTTCTAAAATCTTCAAATGATGACTCTGGAGAGAGGGCCATCTTACACCTTTTGGTACATAGGACTACTATGGATTTGACTGGAAAGACCATTCACAGAACTTAACTACTTCTTGGATGAAGAGAGCAGGCTGTCATGGAGCAGATGTGTTTAACAGTTCTATTTAACTGGCCCCAAGACCAGACAAGACACTCTCATGGATCTTTCCCCAAATCTCCTGTTGTAACTGCTCATTGTGGCACAGTGTTAAATCATATTAGAAGATTCCCAGATTTGTTTTCTACAAAAATTAGCAGCAACAAAATGGCCTTAAGGAAGGAGAAATTTTAAACTATGAGTGATGGCATTAAAAGTACAAATACTTCAGGTTTAGTAAAGGGCAGAACTACACAAGATGAGGAACTTTCTGACTTCCCTCATTTGTTAACATAAATCTCTTCCAGTCTGCAATTCAGCAAATATTTACTAAATACCTATCCTGGGCTAAGAACTGAGGATACAGAAAACAATGGCATAGTTCCTACCCCCAAGGAATTTACAGAAGAGATGAGATAGATAAATGAACAAATGTAACCCTATGGGAATTGTGAACTCATATGGTTCAGTCTCCGACAGTTATAGATAAGTGTAGTCAGCCAACCAAAATCACACTATTAACAAAAGTCAACCTACGTATCTCAAGCTCTATAAAATGAAGTATAGCCCTTCTTTAAAAAATCCTTTCTCGTGCACCTCCCTCTCACTGCAGCTGCTCCTGCCTTTCTTCCAAATTCCCTGAACACTTTTTTCTCTGTCCCCTCCATTCTACAATTCCCCACTAAGTTTTTGTTTCAAACCACTTTATCTCAAAGTGCTACAATAAGCCTTCCTGAAAATATCTTATTAAAAGAAGACACAGGGGGCTGGGGTTGTGGCTCAGTGGTAGAGCACTTGCCTAGCATGTGTGAGGCACTGGGTTTGATTCTCAGCACCACATATAAATAAATAAAGGTCTATTGACAACTATACATATATATGATATATATATTATACATAATATATATTTAATATATATAATATATAAAGTTAACATATATATTTATACACACACACACAAAAACACACACACTGTGCATATGTGTGTGTATTTAAATCTGGCCAGGCCAATAATCTGTTTAGCTGCTAGAAGTAGAGGAAGGCTGGGAATTCTTTAATTCTTTGCATTCTAAATCTCATCCCTTTCTTTCCTTTCCTTCCTTTCCCTTTTCTTTCCTCAGTGCTAGCAATCAAACTCAAGGCCCCCAAACACTATTTCTGAGCTATATATATATATATATATATATATATATATATATATATATATATATACATATATGTATATGTATATATATACCCCCTGTTAATTTTCACCTAACAAAAGTACCATGAAATAGTGTAAAAGGTTTTCAATATGGAATATGTATGTACACACTGTTCGAGGATGAATACTAGATTGAAGAGAATACACAGAAAGAAATCTTGTCGCTTAGGTTCTGATGGATCTTAACTTTGACATACAAGTGGGGAAGGATAAGAGATTATAGTAAAGGACAAAATTATATTTATATGGATTTTTGGCCTTGGGTAAATTAAGAAGAAGCAATAAAAGACCTTAAAGGTAATTAATTTC
This sequence comes from Tamias sibiricus, assembly GCA_025594165.1. Lineage (NCBI taxonomy): Eukaryota > Metazoa > Chordata > Mammalia > Rodentia > Sciuridae > Tamias > Tamias sibiricus. The sequence continues at coordinate 88,376,612 of CM046661.1, forward strand.
TTCCAAAATGGAGATTTTCTTTTTGCCCCTGGTGAAAGACATGGCAGAAATGTACAGGATGGAGAGCTGGACATTTCCTTTGGAACAACCAATATTTCATAGAGTTACATACAAAATATGGTGATGTGAAGATGTTTTGAACTTAATAGGAGTAAAAAGAAAAATAGGAAAAAATTAAATCTTTCCACTTTTAATGTGTTATATTCATTTATGTGATTCTGAATGCAATTCTAACCACATGACATAACTGGCAAGGAGATCAAATGTAGTAGTATTGAGAGACTTCAATTATCGGGAAAGCTGCTAGGAAAATCATTCTGCTAAAAGTGGAATGTCTGATAAATTCTTGGCTTGCTTGCTGACAGTGTCATTTCACAGAGACAGGAGTGGTGACAGAGGGAGCTGCATCTCTGAAATTAATTCTGAAAACAAGGGAGAACTACTTGGTCAGGTGAGCATCACAGGAAATTTAGGAAAAAGTAATTATGTCATTTTGAATCCATAACCACCAAAAGAAGTAATGTTGAAAATATTTACATTTATATTTACATTCTCCAGCTGAATGATTTTGTTAATTCAAAACATCAAGTACCTACTGGGTGCTGTACTTGTTTATTCACCAAGTGGGTGGCATGTGTGTGTGCGTGTGTGTGTGCACGGGTTTATAGTGCGTATTTTGTTTGTTTCTTGCACAGTGCTGGGGATCAAACCCAGGGCATCCCTCATGCTAGGCAAGCACTCTGTCACTAAGCTACACTCCTAACCTTCTTGTGAGTCTTTATCCTTGAGGATTTTCCAAAGGTCAAAAAAAAAAAAAATACAGATGATGTTCTCACCATTCCAGATTCACTATGCTGTGAATTTGAAAGTATCACATTTAGGATAATAATGCATATTTCCTGGATCTGGCCTGTAAATGGCTTGCAGAAAATTTCAGACTTTTTAACACTGTCCCCATCCCCCAAACACATACGCACACATCCTCTCTCTCTTTCTTTCTTCTTGAAACACTCAGAAAATGACCCAGTTCTAGGAATTTGCAGAAATTAAAAAAAGAGGGATTTGGATTTGGACATTCTCGTGTCGTGGAATTTGGAGTATGAGCCAAGTTTATCTATATATCTTCTAGCTTTAGCTAAGAGCTCTGTCTGGTACACAAAGGACAGGGAAGAATTCAAATGACAGCCCATTCTATGTATACTTGGAACAACTCTATTCCTGAGCAGAGTCTGTTTCTTCAGAGGTTTGTTCTTGGACCAAGCTGACATGCCTGTCTCTATCTCCTCCTAGGTTATGTTTTGTGTCAAAACATCTTCCACCTTTCACTAAATAGACTTATAGCAGGCCCCCCATACCATTTTAAAAGAATTGTTCTGCTGGCTGCTTACACTCAGGACATGGATTATACCTCTGTGTCTCAAGTGGAGGAATGGGGCCATTCTCAAATATGAAAACATCACATTTAATTTTAAATTATCTAAACATAACAAAAGGGAGAAAGAATCTGAAGGAAATGCTTTAGAGTTCTTGGGGTGTTAAGTTCATGTTCAAAAAGAAGGCATATAGAGATATAGAGAGGGATGCATAATCAAGAATGAAAAGAGAAGAGAAAAATAAAGCTACAGAAATTTATCAAGAAAATTGGGGGCTGGGGTTGTGGCTCAGCGGCAGAGCGCTCGCCTCGCACGTGCGCGGCCCGAGTTCGATCCTCAGCACCACGTAAACATGAATGCATTGCATTGTGTACAACTAAAATAAATAAATAAATATAAAAAAAAAGAAAATTGGAACAAAAAGTTTCAATGTACAAAACGGTCAAAGACTAGGGAGAAAAACTTTTCAAGCTGTGAGTGAAAGAAGACAAGGAAAAGTAGGTTGAGCATTTGATTTTCATCTTACTATGCTAACCGATTACAGAAAGAAAGAACTACTCATCTCCTAATTTGCTTCTATTTTCTCTATCAAGGAAAATGATCTTCAAACTGAAAAGAGTGGAACAAACACAAATAAGAGGAAAATAAAGCTCCAATTAGGTGAAGAGATGATGAGAGAGCTCCTACCTGTTTTGAATAAGTTCAAGTCCTCAGATTCAGGAAAATTCTTCCCAGGGAAACTGGGGGAATGTACAGGTGTGATCTTAGAAACACTGTCAGAAGCATCCGCCGAGCATGGAGAAGAGCTGGGATGGCAGAAGGCTGGGCATGAGTAAATGTCCTGACTGTCTACAAGTAGAAAACGGCATACTGCAAAAGCAGAATGCTGCCATGAACAACAGTCCCTGGAAAAACATTTAGAGAATTTCATCAAATAGCTTTTGAAAGTATGTACGGATATTTGAAAGTATGTACAGAAAAATATGGTAACCCTTGGGAATCATCCAGGTTCTCAGAGACCAGAGCACACCAAGATAACTTTTGGACATTTTTAGCAAGAAGATGAGTGGACAAAGTAGGATTTACAATGATCTAAAAAAATAAAGTAGGCCGAGGTTGTGGCTCAGTGGTAGAGTGCTTGCCTAGCACACATGAGGCTCTGGGTTCGATCCTCAGCACCACATGAAAAATAAATAAATAAAATAAAGGTATTGTGTCCCTCTACAACTAAAAAAATATATATATTTTTAAAAAGGGGGGGGGAGTAAGAAAAAAAGCAGGGGACGGGGAGGAGGGATAGAAAATAGAGGATGAGATAGGTACTTGGCCCCAGATTGTATGTATCTGTTGCTAAAGGCAAAGATGGGTTAAGAGCTGGGGAAAAAAAAAAAAAGGAACTGCAAAGCAAACAGTGAGCTTGAGTGATGGATAGGTGAAAGAATCTGAGTAAGTGCTAGCAGAAAATGCTAAAATAAGCAAAAGTATACTAATGTCAGACTGCAAGTAGAGGGTATAAGTATTTACCATCATTGGGAAAAAATGGATTAGTATATATGCAACACCTGTGGTCATTACCATGTATTAATAATGTGGGGGAAAGAGCACACTTTTCTCTGGACCATTTTTTGGGAATATATAATAATTAATGGGACCAGAGCAGTAAATTATCCCAAACTACAATTTTTGTGCTAAAAGTTATCTTTTGTAACAAAGTAGCAAAATCTGATCAGGGGCAAGTTTCAATTAAGATCACACAGGCAAAATAAATAAATAAATAAATCTCACAGCCTGAATGACAAACTCCATCTTTTTGATGCCTTTACCAGGTGAAGTCCAGGATGATGCCATAGCTATCCAGACTTCTGGAGGACATTTAAGATCTCTCATGTTAGCCAGTTACAAAATATTGTCATTTTTCTAAGTCTTCTATATATCACACATTATGATAGGCTCTTTGTGTTTCTTACTCTAATTATTACAAAAGCCCCATAAAGATATGATGTAACCAAATTACAGATAAGGAAAATGGGTCTCAGAGAGGCTTTGTCAGCTGTCAGCTAGTAAGAGGTGAAGGTGGGAATTTACTCAGGTCTGTCTTTTTTAAACCTGTACTTTTCCACCAAACTGGTATGGCCTCTAAAACTATATGTGTAACTTTGGGCCAGTTGATAATATGATTGGAAGGATGCTATGGCTTGATGTATGCTCTAAAAAACATGAATTGGCATCTGAATCCCCAGTGCAATAGTGGTAAGAGGTGAAGCTTTTGAGAGGTGATTAGTTGATAAGGTCTTTGCTCTCATGAATAGATTTCTGCCTATTACAATCAGACCTGAGGCTGTGAGTTCAATCTACAGCATGCTCTTCTGCCTTCTTCTTTCCAGCTGTGAGATGAAGTAGTACCAAGGTCCTCACCAGATGCTGGTACCTTGATATTGGACTTCCAGCCTCCAGAACCATAAGAAATAAATCTTATTTTACAAAGTACTCAGTTTATGATATTCTGTTAAGCAGCATAAAACAGACTAAAAGGATTTCTAAATAGATAGATAATTATACTAAAATAATTCAGATACATTACAGGTATAAAAACCAAGGGAAAGATTCTTGGGCCTATTCAATGTTATTATTGATGACTTGGGTAAAAACATCAAGAAGGATAGCAAATGCTTTATATAAAAAATTCACATTTAGGGCTGGGATTGTGGCTCAGCGGTAGAGCATTCGCCTAGCACGTGCGTGGCCCGGGTTCGATCCTCAGCACCACATACAAATAAACCCATTTAAAACCCATTGTGTACAACTAAAGCAAATAGATAAATATAAAAAAAAAATTCACATTTAAAAGTATATACAGAGCTGGGCATGGTGGCGCACGCCTGTTATCCCAGCACTTGGGAGGCTGAGGCAGGAGGATTGCGAGTTCAAAGCCAGCCTCAGCAATGGCGAGGCACTTAGCAACTCAGTGAGACCCTTTATATACACCCTTGGTGTAAAATTAGATAGGAATTAAGTGGTAAATTCTCTATTTTTAATAGTTATAACCTTTTCTCAATATGTGTTGAGACTATTTAGTTCCCCAACAACATATTTGCAAAACTCATAAGGATTTTAATTAATAGCACCTCAATAGGAGTCAGCAGACTGAAATGGAGCTGGAAAGAAGGAGGAATAAAGAAAATCTTAAGGCTGCATTAGTATTTATTTGCTTTTAGTTATTGTGTATTAATCCAAGAAAATAAACCATTATGTTCTACATTCTTGTTATTATATCTCTTATGTGAGCTACCATGTTTCAGATATACTCAGTTTAAAATCAACTTTTATGTAATTGGAAAGGGATTAAGGATGGATCTTGGTGACAAGTCTTCAAAAAAGGTCTAAATAATATGTCTTTGGGAAAGAGCTGCATGAACTTGGAATGTTTAGTTGGAAAACTCAAATATTTGAAAGGAAAAGATTTAATTAAACTGGTTATTCTTTGTGAATTCACTGAACAAACATGTATTTAGTTTTTCTATATGCTAAATATGCCACACACTGTCCTTGGTCCTTGGTAGAAGAAAATCAAAGATAAGACTCCTTCAAAAGACTTTCCAGCTTGGTAAGAGACAGTCAAAGAAAATGAAGCATCTGAGTATGTGCAGTGTTAGAGGTATTCCTGGAGCCCAGAGGAAAGGCATTCAGATCAGACCATGGGGTTAAGAAGGTCCCCAGAGAAAACTACTTTTGAGAAAAGATAAGGATGATGAATAGGCATTAACTAGCTGACCAACAGGGAGAAAAGACATTTGAAGTGAGGGAACAGCATGTGTGGATATACAGGAAAATCTAAAAGGCATAAAAGAATCAGTGAAAATACAAGTAATTGTGACCATTTAAACAAAGGACATGTGTGTGTGGGAACAATACTAGGAAATGAAGCCCAAGTTGTATTTTAAACTAAGGAGTTAGAACTTTATTCTGAAAGTTATGCAGAGCTTTGAAAGACTAAGCCGGGCGCGGTGGTGCATGCCTGTAATCCCAGCACTTGGGAGGCTGAGGCAGGAGGATTGCGAGTTCAAAGCCAGCCTCAGCAACGGGGAGGCACTTAGCAACTCAGTGAGACCCTGTCTCTAAATAAAATACAAAAATGGGCTGGGGATGTGGCCCAGTGGTCGAGTGCTCCTGAGTTCAATCTCCAGTACCAAAAAAAAAAAAAAAAAAAAAAGAAAAAGAAAGAAAGACTAATACAGGGCAATGACATGATTAAATCTTAGTTTTAGAAAGATCCTCCAAGCAACAATGGGGACAGCCTGGATACACTGGGACAGATTAGGAGGTACAGTCAGTTCTCATTATTTGCAGTAGGTATGCTCTCTAAAGTCACTGTGAACACTGAATTAGTGAACAGCTTCCAGGAGAAGTACAGGGTGAGATTATTGTGGACAAGCTTCTGGTCACAACACTTTCATCGACTGATCAATACATAATTTTATTTTATGTGTGGTTATGTTTACAGATTGGTGTGTATATGTGAGAGAGAGTGTGTGAACATAAATCTTATAAATAATGAAATGTAGTATTTCTTTATAATAAAACACTAGCTGAGGGCTGGGGCTGTAGCTCAGTGGCAGAGCACTTGCCTTGCACTTGGGAGGCACTGGATTTGATCCTCAACACTACAATAAAAAAAAATACACAAATAAAACAAAGGCATGCTGTACATCTACAACTACAAAAAAATTAATAAACAAACAAAAAACACTAGCTGAAAAGACTTTAGCATTTTTCTGACCCTGGATAATGTGGTCATAAATTTCAGCCTCACAATAGTACTGTTTGCTTATGCTATTTTAGTTGGTTATCATCTTACAAATTCACAAACTTAGCCACTTCTTCCTCTCTTTCATAGCATCATCATACACGATAGATATTACTTTAGTACTTTCTGGAGTGCTTGTGTAAAAATCGGCAAATTTTCTCTTCCTTTTTCTGGATGTACCATATTGTTGATTCATTAACATTGAAATCATGGCCAACAACGCTGTAACTCTTGTCTGAACAAAGCATACCTAACACATGTATTTTCTCCATAAGGCACATCATAGCCTTCTTGCACTTAGGAACACTAGACAGAACTTTGGCACTATGCTTGGGGGCATTTTAAACAGTGGAATCATAACAAAAAAAAAAAAGCACAAAAATGCAAAAAAAATGTGTCACTAAAGAGACCTCAGAAATGATACTTATTTACAATATGAGAGCTAAAACAAGAAAGCAGAAAAGTGCTTGTTCAAACTCCATAGAAAATGGATTTATTGAGCAACTCAAATTTTTCATCTTTCTGCTCTTGACTTGAAAGTGCTGGAAATATTGATTTGGGGAGTACAAATAAATTTTAACAATTAGACAAATTTTCAAGCAGGGAATCTGTAAATAACTGGGACTACTACACTTGTAGTAGTCTAAGTTACAGCTGATGAACACATGAATTATGGCATGGGGAGAGAGTGAAGGTGAGTGAATTATGAATGGGGAGAGAGTGAAGGTGATGGGTTTGTTCATTCAAAATTTTTACTTAAGTTTCAACTGTATACAAAGTTTAGTGCTAAGAATCAAGAATATGGGGAAGGCTCTCAACCATGAAATATGTAGGTGATAATAATTTCAGGGTAGACACAATTTCAGGGAAGAGGAAGACACCAGATGCAACAAAGGAGATGTAAGGAATATTTCTAGAAGGGACTGCTGATATTCTAAAATTTTCTCTTTATGGCACTGTTGTGTAAATATTAGTCAGTATTTACCTAGGAAAGCTTGTTTTTCCAGGCAATTAGATATGAAGGACTCTAAAGACTGCTAACTAAGGTAATGAAGAGAGGATACTGGCCCTTCCCTTATTTCCAAACTTCAGGTGAGAACTAAAGCAGGTAATCTTTGTTGTAAAATAAAAGAGTGTATTCACAAAACATCTGACAAAATCCATCTGTGCAGTGGGCATGCAACATATCCTATACATTCCCCCTGCTTATAGGTATGGGGCATTATATTCTAGCCTGCCACTGCTGAAGAGTATGCAAGTAATAAAATGTTCAATCCCTCTCCATTGAGTACTCCCAGTTTTTTCTTTGGGATCAGTAAACAGTATGCTTGAAGCGTTTGTAATCCTGGGGTGCAAACTAAGACCCAGAGAGAATAATGGGAGGATTTAGAAGACAAGGAGAAATTAGAGATCTGGACGAGCTCAAGAAAGCATAAAGCAATACAAATGGGATGATAAGATAGAGGATTGATGTCCATAGACACATGTTGGATATTGATTCAAAATCAGGGTTTTAAGGCCTAATGAATTCACTAAAAATCTCTGAGGCATGAGCACTAACATAATTGAGAAGAAAGATTTTTAAAGATTTAGAATCCATTAGAAATTGACAGAGGGGAAAGACTAAGAATGATAAGAAAGTCATTGAGGTTTTCTTCTTAAATTTTTTGACATGGGTAGTTGCCCTAGTCTGTTTGTTCTGTTTATAACAAAACAACAGACTGGGTAATTTACAAACAATAAAAGTTTATTCCTCACAGTTCCAAAGGCTGGGTGTTCAAGATCAAGGTGCTGACATTCAGTGTCTGGTGAGGGCCTTCTTGCTGTTTCCTCATATGGGAAATGGACAATCCTGTGTCCTCACATGGCAAAAGGATGGAAGAGTAAAAAGGGACTTAAGCTACTTCCCTCCAGTACTTCTATATGGCATCAATCCATTCATAAGGGCAGAGCCCTAAAATCTTAATCTCTTCCCAAAAGGCCCCATCTCTCAATAATGACACAATGCAGATTAAGTTCCAAAATGAATTTTAGAAGAGAGATATTCAAACCATATTAGTAGATGACTGCCTTGAAGTCCCATTCACCAAGATGGGAACAGCAAAAGGAGCTGACTGGGGACAAAAAGAATATGATATCTGCTTGGGACATCTTGAACTTGAGAGGCCTGAGTAAAGATGTCTAGCAGATAACTGGAGCTATATGACTGCTTCAAGTTAAGGACAAATAATTGGGAGTTGTGAATTAATGTTAAAGGTGAATATGAAAGTTGTATGTTCTGATGGAGAAAAGCAGATGACCAAAGGAGGAGCCTGGCAAATAAGGTCATTTCAAGAACAAATTGGGGAGAAGGAACTGACAAAAGAGAAGTGATGTGAAATAGCAATGAACTTAGGAGTAAAGATCAGAAAGAGTCATAGAAGCTGAGAGAAAAAGAGCTAGGAATGTAGGTCAGTGGTAGAGTGCTTGCCTAGCATTCTAGCATGCACAATGCCCAGGGTTCAATCTAACACCCCACCCCATCCCCTAAACAAAACACACACTGAGATTATAGTTCTTTTTTAAAAAAATTCGTTCTTTTTAGTTATGTATGACAGTAGAATTCATTGTGACATAATTGTACAGCATAGAATATATCTTATTCTAGTTTGGACCCCATTCTTTATGAGATTATAGAGTTCTGAGCAAGGAAAAAGTAAAGATAATTGAAAATTATAAGTGGATTGATATTTCCACTCTATATAAATAATTATCCAATACAAACAATGAAAAATGAAATGTTTGATCATGAGATGGTAAATACATTATCAATGAATTACACAAATGACATACTGCCATTGAACAATATTTCAGAAAGAAGTCTTCTACTAGATAGGAGATTATATTGAATAATCTTTTCAGTCTACATTTCCAATTGTAAAATAGTATGTTCTGACTCAGGTGGGAATTGAAAGGGTACATCTAAGTCATGGGCATTCAGAATTCAATACTCTGTAAGAACCAACCCTAATAGTTCATTGAAATGGTCCCTCACAAACCTGGATTTTGTGATGGTGAAATAGTAAATGAGGTCAAGATACCAGAACATCCTTGGCAATGTATAGAAGAAAAGATTAGAAAGCTCAGGAAGGTGGAAATATTTGGATGGTAGATATGGTACAAGTCCTGAGACCTACCTCACAACTTTGCCATGTTTCCCAAGAAGAATCAGAAGAATATGTTCACATGAATTGAGTAAACATTCCCTGTAACAATGGCTAGCTCAGTAACACATTTGAGCATTGGTTTCCCCTCCTCTGCTTCACTTTGCTTATGTCTCAATTTTGCTGGCTCCCACAGCTATATTTAAAGTAAGTCTTTCTTAAAAGTCAAAAGATAATGTAGCCATACAATAGATTCTTACAAATGCAAGACCTGTCAGAGGTGTTGTATGGAAATTGCCCCTACAACTTTTATTGTACTTGATGGTAAAATAATAGCAAAAACTTTCTACTTTCTGAGCAACCCAGATTATAACAGTTTTGTTGTAATTATATTCTCAGAAAAAATATTTTTTTCTATGACAAAAATATAAATATCATCCTTTATTGGGGACTACATCCTTACATAATTTCTTCTATAAAGTTATCTGTAGCACCTAGTTCTAATATAGCTTAATATTTGACTATTATCTCATTCCCACTTGAATTTTTCAGAGGAGGTGTTAAGATTCCCATTGGTATTATCTGGCAAATTCCAAATTGAGTCTTAGTTTTGTTTCCTGGCTTTATTACTAACCACCCTAGGATCCTTTGTAGTATTTTTCTTCCTTAACTGGTGTTTTCAGCACCTTCCAATTTTGTATTGTCTGACAACTAAATAAATGCAAGCATGGTAGAACTCAAACAGCTGTATGTATTTAACTACAAGGTTGGATGCCCAATTCGTGCACTGCTTATGCAACCATCAGGAGAGCTCTGAAAGGAAAATCTGCAAAGCTTCCAGCATATTTTATTAATGACCAGCCAGACACCATAACCCACACCAGGGAGATGAAGACCTAATTAATTAGGCATAATACTACTTAGCACTTACCATTTTCAATAAATATTACTACATGAATGAGAGAATCCTCAAAAGACTCCTGTGAAGCAGGAACTATTAATCCTATTTTACAGCTGGGGAAACAGAAGCAGAAAGGTTGTTGGATTTTCTCAAAGCCACAAAGAGAGGTGGCATCAATTCCCAATTTGGCTTTCTCAGAGCTGGCCCCCACGGCTATTTTTAGAGTAGGGCTTTCTCAAAAGTCAAAAGGCAATGTAGCCATAGAATAGACTCGTTTCTTGCAAGTGCAGGACTAGTGTTGAGGCATTACACAGAAATTTCTCAATTGCCCTACCACTTCTTTTGCAAGCAGGGATTATATGTTACATACATGTAGGGGCAAGTAGCATAGTCCCTGGCACATAGTAGGGTCTCAAAAAATGTTTCTTTATTCATTCTTTAAAGAAAATATTCATAAATTCCTGCTAAAGTCTAGGCATTCTCCTGCCCTCATAGAGTTTAGAGTCCAGTGACAAAGGATATATAAGAAACTAATAAATAAGTAAAATATATGGAATGAATAATAATGATAATTGCTATGGAGAGAGTGGCCTAAAAAAGGATGGGAGTAAATCATAAAATGATCTAGAAGAACATATTCCAGGAGGTAAAAACAACAAGTGCAAACTTCTAGGTAGTAGCATCTAAGCTACTCTGGGTAGGGCAGTAAAAGAAGATAAAGTGAGCTGGTGATGGTATAAATCATGCAGTTGTGAGGGGCACATTAATAATATTTTTTCTCTCTCTTTGAAAATAGGAGATGTTGAAGGGTTTTGAGTAGTGCCATGAAATGAAGTGACATATTTTCATGAGAGTATTCCTTCCAAGGCTCTAGAGGTAAGTGTGGAAACATGGAGTGAAGCAGGAGATTACTGCAATAATACAGTTGAGAGATAATGGTGGCTTATTATAGGACTGTAGTGATGAAAGTGTTGAGAAATAATCAGGTATTATATATATTTTTAAGATAGAAACAAGAGGACTGGGGTTGTAGCTCAGTAGTAGAACACTTGCCTCGCACATGTGAGGCACTGGGTTCGATCCTCAGCACCACGTAAAAATAAATAAATAAAAATATTTTGTTCATCTACAACTAAAACAAATTTTAAAACAGATAGAAACAATAGTATTAATTGTGATGGATTAGATAGAATCTGTGGTTTAGAAAGAGAGGAATCAAGACTTGTTCCAAGGTTTTGTCCTGAGAAGGCAGAAGGGTGAAGGAACACTGTTTTGGAGAAAACTTCAGAAGAGAAATCAAGGATGTAGGTTTAGACATGTTAAATATGAAAGGCCTCTGAGAAATCTCTGCTTATTCTCCAGCTAGCCTGTGTCAGATATTTCATTATGGTGACACAAAGCTGAATAATACAGTTAGCATCCAAGCTTTTTAGTGCCTATGTAGAAGCATTTTCTAGAGAAAGCACAGAAAGTGTGGTACAAGAAGGACATAGTAATCCCTCTGAGTTCGTCAAACAGAATTTTCAATAAATGTCAATTGTCCCTACCATAAATTGTGCAAACACCTCTTAGAAAATTCAACAAAATAATAAACTACTTAAAATAGTAACAAGTCTATAAGACTTTTAGGAACAAATCTTATTAAATGGTCAGAAATTTAAACAGATATATTCAGACTTTATTTTAAAAAGTCAAAGAAGATATAAATATATGCAGACACATCCTGTTTCTTAAATAGGAAAATTTTAAATTTTAATGATGTTAAGTTGCTGTATAGATTCAGTATCATTTCAATAAAAGTTCCTAGCAGTTTTTCATAAAATTTGGTAAATTGATCCTAAAGAGCAAATTGGCCAAAACGCTTTTGAAATATTGCATTAAGAAAGCATATCAGGGGCTGGGATTGTGGCTCAGAGGTAGAGCACTCACCTAGCACGTGGGTGACCCGGGTTCGATCCCTCAGCACCACGTACAAATAAAACGCATTGAATAAAACACATTGTGTACAACTAAAGCAAATAAATAAAAATATTTAAAAAAAAAAAAAGAAAGCATATCATCAGTAAAAGTAAACAAAGCCATGGGACAGACTTACATACATATGGAAATCTGGCGTATGACAAAGCTAGATTGTTGACTTGTAAGGAAAGGATAGATGAAAAATTGTGTGGAGGAAATTGACTGTCCATGAAGTAAAAAAATGCAATTCCAACCTCATATTGTATGTAAAAAATAAGTCCATATGATCCAAGGTCTTATGTGAAAGGGAAAAACTGAAATGTTTAGAAGAAAATTAGGGGAAAAAATGTCAGAATCAGGAAGGATTTCTTGGCATGAAAAACAAAAAACATTAGGAAAAATGTTGACTAATAAAAATACAAATATTAAAAGTAAGAATTCATTTTCATCAAATGACACCAAAAAAAGAGAAGACAAGCTACAAACCAGGAAAAGATATTTTCAACACATTGACAAATGATCAATTTTGAGAATACATAAAGAACACTTATAATATAATCTGGAAGATATATGAGTGATAATCAGCTTTCTGTTGCTGCTGGGACAATACCTGAGAAAATCAACCTAAAAGGAGAAAATCTTTAGATTGCTTCATAGTATCAGTCCATGATAAGTTGGCTCTGTTGTTTTGAGGCCTGTAGTGATAAGGAACACCAAGGCAGGGAGCACACAATAAAGCAAAGTTGCTCACCTCATGGTGGGTGGACAGGTAGCAGAGAGAAAGGAAAGGATCAGGGTTTCAATATCCCCTACAAAGGCACACAACCAGTGACCTAACTTCTTTACACTAGGCTACTCCTCTTAGACCTTCTTACCAACATTGCCACAGGCTAGAGACCAGGCCTTTAGCAAATTAGCCTTGGAGGGCCATGTAAGATCTAAACCGTGACAATATGCAAACTTTTTAGAAAATTGGTAATGATATGAAGAAGAATTTCACAGAAAAGTTACCATGCCTGGTCCATGAACATATGATTAGACACTGAATTTCATTAATAGTCAGAGACAAGCATATTAAAACCATGGTAAGATTCTACTTCATATCCAAAAAATGGCACCCCATAGACTGCGAGGAGAAATCTACATTGGTACAATCACTTTGCAAAGACATTGAAGTCTTATATGTGTACAGCCTAAGAATCTGCAACAGTATTCCTGCTTTTATTTCCTGGAAGCATCAGGAAGTATGACTGTTAGTTTTACATGTCTACTTGCTGCCCACATATTTGGTTAAACATTATTGTGAATATGTGTGTGAGAGTGCTTTTGGATGAAATTAACAACTAAATTGGCAGATGAAGTAAAACACCCTAATGTGGGTGATTCTCATCCAATCAGTTAAAGGCTTAAATATAACAAAAAGGCTGACCCTCCCTTGAGTAAGAGGGAATTCCTCTTGTCTGATCACTTTTAGCTGAAACAACAGTCTTTTGCCATCTTTGATCTCAAACTGAAATATTAACTCTTCTTGGATCTCAAGCCTGCTGATTTTCAGACTGGGTCTCTAACTTGCTGATTGCCGTCATGGGGCTCAGCCTCTATAATCACATGAACCATTCCTTACAATGAATCTCTTTATATATGTCCTCTTGGTTTATTTAGGATGTACATATATCCTACTGATTCTGGTTTTCCGGAGAACCCTGTTTTAGTTTGTTTTTGCATTGCTATGAACAAAAGACCTGACAAAAACAACTTAAAGAAGGAAAAGTTTATTTTGCTCATGGTTTCAGAGGTTTGGTTCACCATTGGCCAAATCCATAGCTCTGGGCCCAAGATTAGGCAGAACATCATGGTGGAAGCAGCTCAGGACATAGCAACCAGAAAGTGGAGAGCTCTGCTCACCAGGGACAAAATATAAATCCCAAGCAGGCACTGTGGCACATGCCTGTAATCCCAGTGGCTTGGGATGCTGAGGCAGGAGTACTGTGAATTCAAAGCCAGCCCCAGCAACTTAGCAAGGCTCTAAGCAATTCAGTGAGAACCTTTCTCTAAATAAAATATTTTAAAAGGGGGTTTGGGGATGTGGCTCTGTGGCTAATTGTTGCTGGGTTCACTCCCTGGTGCCAAAAATACGTATATATATAAGCCCCAAAGTCAGACCCCCAGTGATCCATCTCCTCCAGCCATATCCTACATGCCCAGTGACCACCCAGTTGTCTCACGCATAAGCTTTTGGGGGACACCTCATAACTAAACCGTAATAAACCCCGACTAGTACAGAAATCATGGATGAAAATGTTCAAAGCAGCAAAGGGATATATACATTTCATAATTGAATGGAATAAATAAATACACACCAATGGGAATATGTTAAGTATAGCTATAAACATTGGTGTGGATGAACTTAAAAATACTGTTGAACCAAAAATTTTTTTAAAAAGCAAGGTAGAAAAATATGCAGTGTGTTTACATTTATATGGGAAAACCTAAACACTACACCTATTAAAAATACCTACAAACACATAGTATATAATACTAGTATATTATATGTAATACATAATCATATACTCTAAAAAACATATTTTTGTTATACACACACAACTCTAATAGAAATAAACATATATAACCAAATGCAAAGAACTAGACAAAACTATAAAATTTTTTTAGATTAAAAAGCAACAGGCTGGGGTTGTGGCTCAGCGGCAGAGCACTCGCCTGGCACGTGCGCGGCCCGGGTTCGATCCTCAGCACCACGTAAACATAAATGCATTGTATTGTGTACAACTAAAGCAAATAAATAAATATTTTAAAAAAAAGCAAGGGAGCTATTTATACAAAATTAAGACTAGTAATTATATATCTCATATCTTAGTTTGTTTTATGTTGCTATAACAGAATACCTGAGAAGAAAATTTATACAGAACAGAAATGTATTCTCCACCATTTTGGGTGTTGAAGAGTCCAAGATCAGAGAGCTGACATGTGGATTATCTGGCAAGGGCTGCTTTCAGCTACCAAGATGGCACCTTGTTGCTGCAGCCTTTAGAGGGAAAGAACACTGTGTACTCCCATGGCAGAAGGGAGAAGGGTGAGCCAAATGCTATGTGAGGTCTCTTCTAAAAGAACCTTAATCTGGTTCACAGTAGAAGGAGGTCTCCTGACTAATCACTTCTTAAAGGCCCCACCTCTTAATACCATCACATTAATCATTTAAATTTCAACACCTGAACTTTGTAGGTGACACATTCAAACCATAGCATCTGGGCATGAAGGACAGATGCACTTTGAGAAGAGCATAAAAAGAGCTGGAAAACCCTCAGAATGATTTATTTCTTAATTTGGGAATTGGATAGATGGATGTTCATTTTATTACTGTTCTTTAAATTATATGTATATACTACATGTAATCCTATATGTAATTACATATAATTCTGTTTATTATTTCTTAATAAAAGTAAAACCATAATTCAAAACATAAAACTAGAGAACCAAGTGGCCTAGAAAAGTCTCTTGTTTAACACATTTTCTGACACAGAAGACACTCATTTATTGAATATTAAAATATGAAAGTCAAAGCATCTGCTTCCTACCTTAAGCACTGGAGACTGGTACTGTCTGTCAGTGGGGTCAAAGGTCAGCCAAGCTTCATACTACAGCATCCCCTCTGCCCTCTCCTTTTCCTAAATCTCTTATCTCTGGCCACTTCTGTAACTACTGGTTCTTACTCCAAAAAAAGGACTACGAGTTTAGAACCAGACTCTAGAAGTCACAAACTAGTGATCTAAAAAACAAACAAACAAAAAAAGTAAATTCTAGGCATATTTTGTGTAGTCTAATAGTATTTGAATATTTTTGAACACAGGGCTGTACACGTAGTTCAGTGGTGGTTGCCTAGCAAGCGTGAGGCCCAAGGTTTGATCCTTAGTGCCACAAAAAATAAAAATAAAATAAAACTTTGAACATACTAAGATGTTAAAACACTTCATGTAAAAATTTATCCTGACTTCCAGATTCTCTTATTTAAAAAAAAGGGAAGATCAGGCAATACCAAACACATTTTCCTTCATGCCAGAAAACAGCTGGAATTGTGTTGCCCGTTGTATAACGTCTCCAGTCCTCTCTGTTGTCTTTGACAGAACCGTGTCAATGACTACTTACCTATCTTTTTCATGTTCTTTTGATTGTTATTATTTGGGGAAATATTTCTCAAGACCTTCAGCAGAATAAAAACCAGGGCAATGTGGCTGTGTGTTTTTTCTTTGGTGGAGGTCATTTCACCGGTCACTGGCCTGGCCCAGTTCACATTTACCTTTGCAGGCTCTGCTCTCTTGTCATTTAATACCCCTATCAGAGGGGATTCTCTTTCCTCTTATGTATGTATATTGATCATCCAGAGCACTGTTTACTGCTTTCTGGCATCTAAAGGAACTGAAGAAATTATATAAGCTTGCTGATAGAGGACTAATTTCAATGTCTAAAAATCTTAGGAGGCCCAGGAAGGTGAGACTGTCTTGACCTCGTGTGTGGCTGCACTCTCCAAATGAGAGAGCTTAGAAACCCACACCTCAATCTGTTTTCTTTCCTTTGCCTTGACTTTCTCCTGTTTTCTCTACCCTGTGTTCTCTTCTTGGCAGGAAATTCAAGCCTTAGAAATCTAAGTCTATTCATAAATGCACTTCTTTCAGTTACTATGGCAATGCTGAAGGAATCTGTCACGGCCAAACAGGATCACAAAAGGATCACTTTTATTTTTATTCTCAGTGTTTCCACCAACAAACAAATAAATAAAATGCTACAACTAGCCAGAGTCCCATTTGCTTCTTGGGAAACAGCTCCTAAGGACTGACTCCCTACTTTCATTTCTTTCTTAATTTTTTTCCTCCTATTTTATATAGAGTTTTATTTGTTTTCTCCGACATTTCATTAGAAAGGACCACAGTCAGTAGCATTCTCTGAATCCAGGATTGTTTTTTTTCCCTCCTTTTCCTTACCATATGCATTATAAATTCAGTCTAAGAGTCAAAATTAGTTTTCAAAAAGAAGCAATATAGTTTTCCAATATTATGCTGTTAGAATTTATTTAATAAAAGCACAGGTTACAAATTTTCATATCCATGAGCTGTGGATAACTACCCCAGAAAGCTACTCTTTCGTCTATAGCCCTTATCTTTGTATTTCATTGACAGTTGAGAATGAAATAATTCAAATGTCCTTATTTAAAGAAGGCAAAATAAGACAAACTTTCTGCCCTATCCTTAGGGCAGGGATGACAAGTTAAGTTGACATCAAGATTAGCAGATGAGCATTCAGCCACTTTGCCAGTGATTGCTACTGCACGGACTCTGTGCAGCAACAGAACATTTGCTCTGAACAACCTACAGTCTGTCAAATTCCATAGCAGTTTCCAAGGCAATGATATGTTCTTGGTCTTTTCTTTAAGTATTGCACAATGCTTTAGAAATTGCACAACAAAGAAGAGGGAAGCCCTTTGAACCCAGTGGGGGAAGATCCCCAGATTACGAGAAAGAGGTTACTTTTGCAGATGGATTCAAATTCTTCCTGCTTCCTACAGGAGGGCACCATCTCTACACTATCTGGGTGAGGGATGACACTCAAATCTCTAATCTCAAGGCACATTTTCAGAAAAGAGATTTTATTTTAAATTCCACAGGCACTTAAATAGCACTGGCTGCCCCTATGTTTGTGGGTGAAGGAGAAAAAGATTTAATGTAGGGGAAAAAAATAGGTATCTTTGATTGAAGTGGGACTCCCACTGGTCATGCTAATATGTTTTCAGAAACTTCACATACAAATACAGGGACCATATATCAAAATAAAGAATAAAGGCATTGGGTAAGGTATACTTGGGTTTCAAACCTTATCCTGCTACTTAACATCTGTCATTTGGCATATACTACTTAATCTCTGTAAACCTCAGTGCTCTCCTCTGAAATAAAGGATAATAGTAACCTACTGCATAGGATGACTGTTGGAATTAAGTCAGAAATTTCACAAACACACATATAAAATCATTCATTCCATTCTGAATAATTATAAACTTTAAGCATCAATGATTATTTTTTTTGTTAAGTTTCAACTCATACTTCTTTTTTCCCTGTTTTGTTACATGTATATTTGATATTTCTATGTCATTTATTTTTATTTGTATGTGTTTATTTATAATGTAGCAGCATACATTGTGCCCTCGTATATTCTGAAAACATGGAAAACAATTCTTTCTTTCACCCTAAATGACATTTAAAGATGCTTGAGGCTGAAGATGTGCTCAGCAAGGGTGCTCTTACCTAGAATGAACGAGGCCCTGAGGCTCTGAGTTTGGACTTCAGTACCCATAACCCACTCCCCACACCAAAAAAAAAAAAAAAAAAAAAAAAAAAAATTTGATGTATGTAGTTAGAGACAGGTCCATACCTCCTCACTTACTATGGACATATTAGGTAGATGGTAATATACTCATTTTACTGACTAGAAAAACGTTAAAGCTGAAGCTACTTAACTCTAAAAATATGAATAAAAACATTTCTGATATAAAAAATTTTAGCATTAAAATGGCACCATAGAGAAAATATCAGAAAATCAATGTAACATGCATTCATTCATCCTTTTTGTTTTATTCATTCAGCAGATATTTATTCCGAGTGTCTTCTCACAGTTCTGTAAGGCAGGGTATCAGTGACAGAAACATAAGCAAGGCCCCTTTCCTTTTCTCCAAGCACCCACAGAAATCCATGCAGGTGCATATGCACACTAGGTCAGGTAGAAAGCAGCAAGTCCCCCACTAGAAGCATAGGTAAGTGCTATAAGAATCAGTGTGTGGATACAGTTATTTCACTACACCCTATGACTAAGATGTTGTATGAGGGAAGAAACTTTGAATCCACAATTTTTAGTGCTACCCGCTGTCTTTTAAATCACTATTTAATGAAGACCTGAATTGTACGAATATACTTTGTATACAAACAGTTGTATGTAAAAAGATACTAAATATATGCACTATGAGTTGTACATATTAAAAATTATAAAATTAAAAAAATAAAAATAAATAAATAAATCACTATTTAAGTATAACCTAATTTAAGTTCAGAGAAGGTATCAAGAAGTCAGGTAATTTGTGGGCATAGTGGCACATGCCTGTAATCCCAGTGACTTGAGAGCCTGAGGAAGGACGATCCCAAGTTCAACGCCAGCTTCAGCAACTTAGTAAGGCCCTAAGCAACTTAGGGAGACCCTGTCTCAAAATAAAATAAAATAAAATGGGCTGGGTTGTGACTCAGTGATTAAGAACCCCTGAGTTCAGTCCCTGATACCAAAAACAAACAAACAAACAAATAAATCAGTTAGTTCAAAATCAACTAGCATATTTTTAACATATTCTAAAAATAAAATGGGCATGCATGCAATAAAATACATAAAATGATGGCAGCAGCCAAGTTTGGATCTTCATGTCTGAGTCCTGCTCAGTATATTTGTGCAGTTTAGAGGAATTCAATTTATTTTCTTCAGAAATTTAACCTTGGGTTTTCTTTCCATATTAAGGAAAAAATTAGTGGAAAGTTGACATTTGTGTGACTTCTGAATAAAAATGTGAAACAAACTGAGTCAGTAGCACTGTAGTCTGCCATCTGTGATTTTGCATTACTCAGTCAATTCCAGAAATTAGATTAGGATGGAAGAATTTAGAAAGGGGAATTTCCTTTGGAGGTAATTATGAGGCTCACCTATTAACAGTGGAAAATCTGCAGCCATAAATTGCTCTCCTCAAGTCAGACAGAAGACCTCAAATGAAATACAAGTCCAGGATGTGTTTTTAAAATGAGAGTTTTATTCCAATAATCAGTGGGCATACCCACCAATATTATTTGGAAATGTCAAAGTATAAAGAGATTTATTTATAAGAGTACTTACAAAAGCGTAGGTCAAAATATCAGTCTACTCTCCCTTAAAACATTTTGAAGTTATGCTTTTACTGCAATATTTTCGTGGCTCCTAATAGCCTTCTTTATCCCCCAAATGACTTCCTAAAATTTGAATTTATACAATTTACTCTGATTCAAGATTTTGCTCACTATGGAAAACAAGTACCACTCTTAGACTGAGGGAATTCAAAAACACATTCTTTGGACAGCAGAGTCCACAACCGAAGAGCGAGGCCCCTGATGGAGCTCTGACAGGTCAGACCCTAAGGCTCAGCTGGACTCTTAAATACCAGATCCCCAGCACCCACCCATATTGGCCCTCTCTCCCTATTTTCCCTGCCAGATCCTTGGGGACAGAGGATATTAGAATAACTATCTGGATATCAGAGACATGGATTCCTCTTTTAAAATGTGCACAGTCTTTGACAAGAAACAAAGGATGTAATTATTTCCTTAGAAAAATGTAGAAGTAAACAATGCGATATGTAGGAGAATATTTTCATTCCTTCTGAAACTTTGGAAATTACAGCCAAACAATTTAGAATGTATGTGTTAATGAAAGATCTTTTGTCTAATTTATGTACATCACTTTACCACAGATCTATGGAATTTAGGTTACATTTGTATAATTCCATAAGGGGTTTTTGATTGCTTAAGCGCCACCTGTTCTTTATAAATGCTGTGACTGACATCAAGTTTTCCTCCATATGGTGATGACATTTTTGATTACTATTTGTCTTCTTACATTTTAATAGTGATTTGAGTTAAAATAATTTAAAGTCTGTTTCCCAATAGCTTCATATAACTGAACAGTACTGTTTATGAGTTTTATCTTTCTGTATTTTGAGTTAACATTGTTTTTTTAAAAGAGCTTAAACTAGCTACAGAGTACAGCTTTATAGGCCTAAATAAGTAATTTTTCAGTTTTGAGTTAAAATCAAGAGTAGAATCAATATGGGCATCTCTGTAATTGAAAACCAGTGGGTGATAATTCTGTACTGAAAACAAGATAATAAGAATAAAGATGAGCCGTTGGTGAGAGAAAGATAAGATTAAAGATGTGATCTCTATTAAATATTACCCATTATTAACACTGTAATAAAACTTTCACTTATAATTTATTCTATAGTTTTCTCTTTTGGAGTACAATTATGAAGCTATATAAAAAATAATTTAAGCAAATCAGGACAAAATCAGTTTAATTTGTATTTCTGCTAATTTAATATTTACAGCATTGTTAATATCCAAATATTTTGGTGAACAGAAATAGTTCAGTTATTTTGGCATGTCAAGATTTATTTCTCCTTATTTTCTGGTATATTATTTGTTACTCAATATGCATGGATTTGAAGATAACAAAAAGGGACAAGGCAAAGCATATGGCATTAAGATGCACAGTGAAAGGAAAAGCTGATTTCTCTCACCTTCATGCCTGACAGTGACTTTTTTATAAAATTGTTAGTTAAAGGTCTATATGTTGGTGCATTTAAAAAAAAAGAATTCAACAACAATAACAAAAAGGAAACTCCTATGAAAACAAAGAGCCAATTTCCTGATGACTCTTTTTTCTATATTTAGTATAAAAACTTCCTAGTTAATATCTAGCCATATAATTGATTCTGAAAGACACTTTGAAGCTGTTTTCTCTTTCTCTCATTTTGAAAAAAACCCATTAACTTGCCTTATTTCTGTTTCCTACATTTACTCTTCCAATCTCCAAATTCTTTTCTTATTCAAATCCATGAGCTTCTGATAAACTCATATAATCTCTAAGCGAATAGCCTACAAATACCATAAAGCCAGTATAACAAAGACAAAACTCCTTGCTTTATCCCACCAACTGTTAACAACTGTATAGGAAAATAAAAACTAGGAAGCATAAATTCAAACTGAACCCACATATGTTAATTTAAAAATAACGAAGAATAAGAATTTTGTTCTTCCTTATCTGACAAGGATAAACAATATTAAATAATTGATAATATATGCAAATAAATCTTTAAAATAAGTTGGAGATCACAGTATTATTCAGTTTTTTACCTGGTTATCTATAAAATATAAGTGTTTGCATTATATAGTATGTAAATTCTAGTCTGGTTTTAAAAATCTGGATTTTTCAGAAGTGAACTTTTACTTTCTTGAAATTGAATTTTACAGAATGGTCATCTGGTAAAAATTTAATTTCATGAATGTTTGTCAGGTAGGTTTGGCATCATATATAAAGTTGAGCTTGCGGTGCTCAAGAGTGAGACAGGGGGCTGGGGTTGTGGCTCAGCGGTAGAGCGCTCGCCTAGTAAGTGCATGACCAGGGTTTGATCCTCAGCACCACGTAAAAATAAACGCATTGTGTACAACTAAAGCAAATTAAAAAAATTAAAAAAAAAAAAGAGTGAGACAGTTAAATGCAATTGGACTATTCCGAGTTTCTACCACTAATGGAAAGTCAAACAGTTCTACCCAATATAGTGAAAGAGCACAATACTTTTTTTTTTTTTTTTTTTGGTACCAGGGATTGAACTCAGGGGCACTCAGGGCCACTGGGCCTGTCACATCCCCAGCCCTTTTTTGTATTTTATTAGAGACAGGGTCTCACTGAGTTGCTAAGTGCCTCGCCATTGCTGAGGCTGGCTTTGAACTCGTGATCCTCCTGCCTCCACCACCATGCCCGGCTAACATAATACTTTACACACATAGTAATGCATAAAGTTATAGTCACATTATAAAAAACAGAAAGTTGAGTTTTAAAACTCTTAGCAGAAATGAAAGGATACATCCTTAAATGACAGAAGAATAATTCAGACCAATATCCAACATGGTACTTAGTGGTAAAAATGAAGAAACAATCCCATGACAAATTTTAGAGTGCCAAGAGGATAATACACTATTCAGGGATCTTCCAAACTGCAACTGTTTACAATTGTCTTCATAATTTTACACTAATCATATGTCACTAGTAAATTTAATTATTTCAAATTTTTCTTTAAAACAGTTTCTATTTATTACCTAAATAATTTTACTTAAGAACAAACTTCATATCAGGACTGTAATGGAAAATCAACATTCTTTTGCCTCTAACAGAGTATAATTGTATAAATGAAAACAAAATTATTTTATATTAAAGATGCTTATAAAGTAGGTACATTAAAAATTATATAAAATTTGTATAATAAAAATTATATAAAATAAATGAAAAATACTGTGGCTAAATTTGGCTAGCTATTGTGCATGCCAGAAGCTCAAAGTCAAAGTCTTGTTCTCTGTTAAGAAGGATATTAGGGACACCTGGGTACCAGACAGACTTTCTGCTGACATAATTAGAAAGACTGAAAGAGAACTGAGAGAAATAAAATTTGCACTGCTTGATTCAACATCGTTTATTTCTGTGTCTAAAATAACCTCAGTATCCTCACAACTATGTGTTCTACATTTTGGAAAACATTACTCAACAGACAATAAAACAAATTGCAAAGATTTAAAACATTAAAATGTGTCAAAGATTATACACAGATCACTGAAACAGTGCCTGGCACACAGTATGCATCCAATAGACATTTACTGAATGAATGAATTCATGAGCCCAACCAAATACATAGTTAAGAATACAGGCTGTTCTAGGGCCCCTCCCCACCCACCCCCTACCCACATGTAAAGCAACTTTGATCATTCAATAAATGGTTCTGGGAAGTTGGTGAAGGAGTCAGGAAAAACATCGCAGTTTTTTTCTGTGGGAAAAAAATCATTCCTTATACATATCCAAATTCCTGCTGGGTTTGCTAGGCTCATAAAGTGTAATTCTAAGAACAAAACCAACACTGAGAGAAGAAAATTCTAGATAGATGTAGAGACACATTCTTCTGAGCACTTAAATTCAACTATGCCTGAAATAACTCTTGGGTTTGATTAAAAGTATTTAAGTCAACAAATTTTCCCCCTCTGCTTGTATGAAAGGTTTTGTCAACGAAGCTGAAGAAGTAAGATTTAATGTAATAGCAAATAAGAAAACAATGAATATACTCCAGACAAACACCGTGCGTTCTAGACATAAGTACTTACGGGCAACAAAATAGAACATTTTGATGACTGTGCTTCTAAACTCCCTCCCAGACTTTTCTGTCC
Source organism: Tamias sibiricus (assembly GCA_025594165.1). Taxonomy (NCBI): domain Eukaryota; kingdom Metazoa; phylum Chordata; class Mammalia; order Rodentia; family Sciuridae; genus Tamias; species Tamias sibiricus. The sequence continues at coordinate 88,400,848 of CM046661.1, forward strand.
AATTTTCCTCTTTTCATTCTCCAAAAGACATCTGCTTAGCCTTCAACACTTTTTACCTAGTCTCAGGAAATCCTTCTTCCATACAAAAAGTTAAGTCATTTTCTTCTTTCTGTTTCCATTGCATTTTGTATAGAACTCACTCATAATTTTCATTGTTTTACTGAAATTACTGGTTTACATGTACATCTCACCTTTTCCAGTTAAATTCACATACTAAATGCCAGCATCTAGCATAATGCCTAACATGAAGTAAGTGACTAATAATTGTTTGATAACTGATTGAGTGAATTCATGAATGAATGTAGCATTAATGATGATTTTTAAAAATCTACTGATCTATTTGTTTTAGGAATTTTATTATGGTTAAAGTGTCAACATTTTCTTGCAGTCTAAATGGCATGATATGTTTTTAATAGGTCTGGAAAAGCCACATGACTCCATATTCTTTTACATGAATTGCATGGTCCATTTTCCAGTAAATTCCTGAGAAGGTGAATTTTGTTTCATTAGCGATGAAAATAAAGACCAATTCATTTGCCTCTGAATGTCAATAACAGATCCTATTGTCTCCTCTGCTCTTCCCAGCATAATCTGGGACAAAATGCGTATGGAGTTCTGTTCACGCCTCAATCTTCCTAATAGTAACAAGTCTTTCCGCCAACACAACTGTTTCCTTTCTTTTTAACAATGGCATATGGTTCGTATGTTTAGCAAATCTCTAAAAAATAGGTTTTTTGTTTTTATAGAAAGGTTGGGTTATGAACTCTTAATCTGCACCTCACTTCCTACGCTCAAAAACAGAGTCCTTGGGGCTACACAAGCTGTGGACATATTTGTGATGAAAGCACAGCAAAGGCGAATGGAAATTTATTTCAACGAGTTTACTGTAAGCACACTGGCTTTTTTTTTTTTTTTAATTGGTAGGTTTTTAAATTGGTATTGGTGGGTTTTAAATGCCTAATTATCTTCATATAAATGACACCCTATCATCCTGGAAGTGTTGTATGCGGGTGCCCTGTGCTGTTTATTATTTTGCATTACAATTATCATGCAAAGCAGAGAAGGTGACTTTAAGCAGCTCATTTAAAGTGCTTTTTTTCTTAAGTGTAAAATCTTTGGGAGGCTATTTACATAGATGTTTATCATTGGGTGTTAAAAAATCAGTCCAATTATAAGTATACAAAAGTTTTTATTATGGGTTTAATTTTGAAATGTAAATGGCCATTGTAAAGAGCCTGCTGAAATTTTAATTTGTGCTTGTATTTTTGTCTATGGATTAACAAGCCATCCTGTATTGAAATTAATTATAGAGATATACAAATGTTCAAAGATAACAGAACCTTGTGGCAAAAGTGCCTAAAGGTATGTGATGCGATCCCCTCTTTGGAGTTGGACATTAGAGATGTTGTAAGAAAGTGCTCGTCTGCCACCCAAACTACTAACAACACTGTGCAGATGATAGGGTTCCACTTCATGTTGCATTCTGTTGCCATGGCTATGATGGCCTTAATATTGTATGCTCACAGCAAGGTTGCAATTAGTATTTGGATTTAGAAGAGAAACATAATGATCTCATATTGAAGAAACACTTGTTTAATACTATTTTGGATCTAGGCGTCCTTTCAAGTTGCTAACGAGCAGCTCTGTTGGTCAGAAAAAAATAAAATAAAAATCACTCAGCCATTTTGTACCTGCATCCTCAGTTTCTTTCAAACAAACTTCACTGGGATAGAGAAGCTGACAATGCTTCTGGTGTGTCTACAGGTGTCTGCTGCCAGACTTCAAAAACATATTCCTCGTGTACCTTATTATAGACTTTCATATGATTTCCTAGGCAGTGAGCACTGATGAAGGCCCACTTTTAATAATCGAATTGAAAAATATATTAGATACCCTTGAAAATGCAGTCTTGTGGGTGGTAAGAGTTTTAGGATTTGTTATATTCAGAGTTAACCTCATGACATATGGTTTTGTATCACCAGCCAAGGAGAAGGGCCTTTGTTGAATAGAGAACTTAATAGAGAACTTAATTTCTCCTTGGTGTTCAGTAAATATCTGTTGGGATTTTTTTTTTTTTTTTTTACTGTCACCCACTTATGAAGTATTCAGATTCACATTATTTGGGACACAGGTGGTTCCTGGGAAGAGATGTGAGAAAAGCTTGCCCATTGTGATAAATGAGGAGGAGTTGAGAGAATGTAAGTGATTGCCCATGCTCTTCAATTATAAACTACAGACAGATAATCAGGGCCAAGACACCAGATTCCAGCATGAAAGAAGGTCATGAGATGAAGCTAAGAAGTTCAGGAAAGGAAAAAATGTACTAAACAAATGGGCAGATGTTTCTCTGATGGCAGCTCAAACAGTGGAAGAAGCAAAATTTTGGAAGGTATCAGTTTGTTTTGTTATAAAAAAGAGTTTGTTTTTTTTTTTTTAAATAGATTGACCCAAAATGCAAATTAATCCAATTATTCTGGAAAGCAATATAGAAATTCCTCAAAAAACTATGAATGGAAACACCATATGACCTAGCTATCCAGCTTCTTGGTATTTATTCTAAAAATCTAAAATCAGCACATTATAATGATACAGCCACTCAATGTTTATAGCAGTGCACCTCAAATAGCCAAGATATGGAACCAGCCCAGATGCCTGTTACCAGATGAATGCATTAACAGAATGTGATCTATATAGACAATGGAGTCTTAACTCAGCCATAAACGAGAATGAAATTATGACATTTCCCAGTAAATGGATGAAGAACATCATGCTAAGTGAAATAAGCCAAACTCAGAAAATCAAGGGTTGAATATTCTCTGTCATATGCAGAAGCTAAAGCACAGTAAGAGGGAAGAGGCATGGGGGAATCAGATATCATAAAGATATATCATAAAAATATATCATAAAGAGAGAAGATCAATGGAGTAGAAGGAGATTGAGGTGGAGGGAGGGGAAATGGGAAAGGAGAGGAAACGCAGAATAAATTTGACAAAATTATTCTATGTGTATGTATAAATATGCCACAATGAGTCCCATCTTTATTTCTACAAAGCACCAATTAAAAATATATAAATGAGCTGGGTGCAGTGGTACATACCTGTAATAATAGTGGCTCAGGAGACTAGCGAGTTCAAAGCCAGCCTCAGCAAAAGTGAGGCACTAGCAACTTAGTGAGACCCCATCTCTAAATAAAAAATATGAAACTGGGATGGGGATATGGCTCAGTAGTTGAGTGTCCCTGAGTTCAATCCCATGTATCAAAAAAATAAACAAATAAATTAAATAAATAAACACACACATACACACACACACAAAATAACTAAATAAATGAGTGGAAGGTAGACCAGTAGAGTAGAAGAAGGGGAATACGGAGAGGGAAGGGGCAATTGGAGACTGAAATGGAATAAATTAAATACCATGCATGTGCAATTATGTCAAAATGGACACTAATAAAAGAAGAAGAAAAAAGATAAGACTGACCGGAGATGTGGTTTCGTAATTACAAATATAACAATTGAAACAACTCATTTTGCATACTAGAACCAAAAATATCTTTAAATCTGTAAGACTTTCAACTTTATAACATTATAAATGATTAAGTCTGATCCTCTAATAGATTAATAGTTTTCATAGAATTATATTATTGAGGCCATTATTGAGATTTCATGTGCAGATAATCTTTTGTGAGCTATAGAATGCTTGTGAATTTTCCTGGATGCTATATTGTTTGGGTTCTGAAGATGAGTTGAGAAGTGAGAAATGATTCTATAGAGAAGGAGTCAAAATGGGATATGCTGGGGCTAGGCCATATCATTTTAGTCAGTATCAAGAAAGTGTTCTGTAAAACCACCAATCTGGGAAGGAAAATGAAAGCAAGAGCCTGGGAGAAAATTAAGGGAAACCAAATATATCAAACTGAAGGGAAGAGGTAGAACTAGAATAAATCTAGAATTAGTGTTGTGGTACAAAACTGGAGAAGGAAAACAATAACATTGATAGTAATAATAACTACTACATATTTTTATTTTTACCAACCATGTATAACTTGCCAAATATCATCTTATTTAACCTCTTAATTTTGAGCCAGGCATAATCATCCCCATATTGGAAAGGAAGCCCATAAAGCCCAAAAAGCCCATAAAATTTCAATTATCAGCTCTCTCTTCAGTTCTTAACAGCAGTCATTTCAGAGTCTCCACTTTCCCCAAACTTCCAACCTCAATGCCCCCACTCAATTTCAACAGATGATCTCACCTCCTACTCCAAAAAGAAAATAGCTAAGAGATGAGAATTCCCTTCAGCAGCCTGCTACCAAACCTATAAATTTAGCTGTCTCCGCAGCCATCCTGTTGGTTTCCCTTCAGTTACAGTGCAAGAGGTACAAACCCTAATGTCTAAAATTAATTTACCTTTCTGCTTTCTCTGCATCTTCTAGGTATCCTTTTCTATAGTCTATTTAAAACTAGCAGTAAAACCAAAGAAAACTTCTTTGAGCCTATCTCTGTCTCATCCCAGCTATTTTCTTTCTCTCCTTTCTTTCAAAGCCAACTTTCTTGGAAGAGCCATCTATATTTGTACTCTCCACATCTTCACTTTTCTTTTACTCATCAACCTATAAAAATGTGACTTTTCCTGCTTTGGCCCATCAATGCTCCTTACTCCAGTAGATCTCCTGCTTATCAAATCTAATAGACAAGTTTGGGTTTCTAATATATATAAACTTTTAATGACACTACTTTCTAAGATAATCCTCTACTAGGCTCTGGGGTAGCATACTCTCCTGGTATATCGGTTCTCTGATACTTTTAATTTCTCTGACCAGTTCTTTTTTCTGCCAGGCCCTTGAAGTTTGATGTTCCTTTTCGTTCTGACCTTGAGCCTGTTCTCTCTATAACAGCCCCTCTGCTATCTCAATCATTCATGTTACTTCAAGGCTCACCTCTAAGTTGACCCTCATGTTAGTACCACTGTACTAACTCTCCCTCTTGATCTTCAAGACAACCTTCTCTTGTCTCCTATCTTTATCCACAGTCTTGCATCATAGCCAACATGATCATTTTAAAAAGCAATCTTACTGTATCACCAACTCCAAAAATCTTTCAATGGTTTTCTACTATTCTTAGTCTAGATCCAAACTTTCTGATGTGTCTTAGAAATCTTTCATAGTCATTTCCCATAAAACCTTCCAGCCTTATGTGTTTTCCACTACCTTCTCTTTTGTGCAGTACAATGGGTTACTTCTATCTGTGCCTCCAGAAATTTTCAGAATTTTCTTGAAAGTATTAAGTGATATTGTATAAGGACTAAATATTACCAAAAAAGAAAGCATTTTCATGTTTTTAAGTTTTAGAAATGAACTAGGATTTTATTTTTTATGATGGGGGGGCACTTTATTTCAGTTACCTAATTGATACTGAACATATGAGTTAAGTGATTTATGAAGTTAATATGTCTGCTTATAGTCAACTTTCCTTCTTTGAGCCCAGGTTTTACCATGAGAAAATGCTGGGATATAAACTCCAATACTTTGGAAGAATATCTTTGAAGGACTTGGATAATGAGCTTAAGAACAAGGAAGAACCTGTAGCCCTGTTTTATTTTAGAGAAAAGAAGTGATATTATTAGCCTACATGATAGTAAAAGCAAGAAGACTGTTTAATTTTGTTATTAGCTCTACTGGACCTACACTTTCTGAACAGCAGCTCTATAGACAATTGTCTAAAAAGTCTGTTCTTTTAAAGGGCATCAAATTGCCTCCAGTTGGCTCAGTTAGATCTTGTGATTGAGCATTTACAAGTTAAGTATGACTTCTGAAAGATTTCTGAAACTTTGCTGAGAATCATGACCAGGAAATGAAGCATGGAACACTCAATATTAACCGAAACCTTTGTTTTCTGGATCTTCCTTGGGTTACCTTCCTAGGCAACTATAGAAAGATCCAGGATGGAAGTAAGCACATTGAGTATTGGACTGAGACCATCCTAACAAATAGTATTCTTTTTTTTTTTTTTTTTTACTACCAGTTCTCCATTTCTCTTGGGGATAAAAGTATAAATCCTTATTGTTTACTAAGTACCTGGTGAGAAGTGTGGAGATTCAAGGCATTTATTATCCTCCTCAATGATGAGAAAGAAGAACATGAACCTGGTGGAAGTTCAAGATGATGGAGAGCCCACATGACCTCAACCCTCATATGGCAGGGAATACATCGAGAAGTAAAGGCTGCACTGGAAAACTGCCTTACTTCCAGTTTATATAGAAAAATCATTATGTTTTGGACACATCAGATGAAATAAGGGTACATACTAACCAGATGTAATTGATGATGGAAAAAAACATTTAAGCTATTGAGAGTACGCTTTTTTTCTTTTTTCCTCCGATAGGCAAAATTTTATTACATGGAAGGCAGAAACTACAAAGCACTGTATTGATCATAAAAATAAAATAACAGCAATAATGACCTCCACCTCCACCACCATAATAATAATACTAGTATTTAAACCAACAAGTACTCACTGAATTTAACATGAGATTAGTGTACAAGGAAGCAATGGGTATAGAAAGAGGGCCACTATCCCAGTATACATGCAACTATTAGACACATATGAACAAGTACAGTATTTGACACAAAAATTGTACACACGTGCACAGAAAGGGAAGAAATAATTACTGGCTGGGATGGTCAGGAAAGACTTCACATGGTGTTATGGTTTAGATATTAGGTGTCACTCAAAAGCTCATACATGAGACAATACAAGAAGGTTTAGAGGAGAAATGATTGGGCTATAAGAGCTTTAACCCAATCAGTGAATCAATCCCCTAACGGTAATAACTGAGTGATAACTGGAGGCAGGCTGGGTGTGACCAGAGGAGGTGGGCAGTGGGGGAGTGCCTTTGGAGTGTATGTTTTCTATCTGGAGACTGGAGTCTCTCTCTGTTTCCTGATCATCATGTGAGCTGCTTCCCTCTACCACACTCTTCTGTCATGATGTTCTGCCTCACTTCAAGCCCAAAGGAATGGAATCAGCCTCCTATGGACCAAGACCTCTGAAACTGTGAGTCCCCAAATAAACTTTTCCTCCTCTAAAATTGTTCTTGTCAGGTCCTGTAGTCATAGCAGTGAAAAAGCTCACTAAAACACATGGGAAACAACAATGGAAAGCCGTGAGAAACTATCCTGGAAACAGGTATGGGATGAGCTAAGGTACGAAGGGCACAAAAAAGGAGAATGGCTGAGGGAGAAAACAGTGAGTACTCCCATGGGCCTGCCACACAGGGTCCCCACGGTGGGTACACATGAGACAAGGCCAGAAGAACATGACAGGACCTTACAGAGGGACTGGGATGACTGGTTAAGGAGGTTTGACTTTCTCTGTATATAGATGTAGAATCAGTGGGAAGCCATCTGCTCTCAAGTATGGAAGTACCAGAGGAACAAAGTAGTGCAAGATTAACAGTGGGATAGTGCAGCTGCCTTGCTTGGGTCCTCTTTTTGGAATGAAGCAGGATCTGCATCCATGTATAAAGAAATAAAAAATATTCACAAACAAATAGAGAATTGGTGGCATAGTATAAAATGGATTAGAATGGGAAGAGTGGGGAAATAGCAGGGAGAACAGATAGAAAGCAAGCAGGAAGATGTAGTTCTTGACCAGGGAATTATTTGGATTTACAGACTTTTGAATTGTTTCTAGAATAGCTATGGCAATTTTTCCCTAATCAATCTGTCTCTGCTCACTATAACTCAGTGGCACACATATGTACAATGTCATTCTATCCACAATTAAACAGAAACTAAGCAAGCCAACTTGCCATACTGGGCTCAAATTTAAGGTGAGGTCTTCACATTAGGGTCCAGAGTGCTCCAATGATCTGGCCTGCTAGAGATCGTGACTGATCTTAGTAATGGGCATTAGTTAATTTAGGAATATAGGGTCCTATAACCTCATCAGTCTTTTAAAAATATCTGTCCTTTGGAGGAAAAACTAACAGCATGAGGTAAAAGCATTATTTTTCAACTTTTTGACTGAAGGTGTCCTGGAATAGTGCTCTGTTTTTTCTGTTTCATTTCTTTTTTTTTTTTAATAATTATTTATTTGTTTTAGTTGTACACAATGCCTTTATTTTTACGTGGTGCTGAGGATCAAACCCGGGCCGCACACGTGCTAGGCAAGCGCTCTACCGCTGAGCCACAACCCCAGCCCTCTGTTTCATTTCTTGATTGACATGCCACATGGTGTCCAGTTGTTCCTGAACTTTTCTTGTTTGCTTGCACACCTTTTTTGTTGTTGTTGTTTCTCTTTTATTAGTGCGTTATAGTTATACATAATAGCTGGATTCATTTTTGACAAAATCATATATGCATGGAATTTAATTTACTCCATTTGAGTCCCTGGTAGACCCCCATCTTTCCCTTCTCTTTTCCTTCTCCCTGTTCTCCTTCCTCTACTCTATTGGTCTTTCACTTATTTATTTATTTATTTATTTATTTATTTATATTTGATTGGTACAGGTGGGTTCATGGTGGTATATTTATACATGCATAAACTACAATTTTATTAAATTGATTCCACAACAAATGCATTATTTCTCACGCATGCTGCATGTCCATCTTAAATTGACAGGGAAGCTCAGGGTTATAGTCATCGAATTGCAAAAACTCAGAATGTGAGTTCTGGAAGGCCTTGCACCAGCACTTAAATACTCTGGTACAGAAATAACACATGTCATTCTACTCACCACTCACTGGTCAGAGAAGCCATAGCCTCTTCTCTTCCCAGTTACACCCGCCCAACAATCTGAACCCAAGGACAGGCCGGCAAGTGAAGTTCTACCATGTGACTTCAAGACAGAGAGGCCAAAAGAACTGGAGATAGCACCAGGGAGGACCTCAATAAACATGTGTTGAACAACTGATAATTTTTGCTCTGTAGTATTTCTATTATGACCAATAGCACATATATGTTTGATGTTCTTAAACAGTGTTTTTCAATCCTAAGAAAATTCAAGTTCCTAAGACCATATGGAATCCCAGTTTGAGAAGCTAAATGTTAAATATTATCACACTATATGATCACCTAAAGCAACATGCAACTTATGCAGATATGAGCTCTGAAACTGTTTGGCAAATCTTCCAAAATAAGCCATTTTTAATATTTAAATTTTCTTCAACAATAAGAAAATGCAAAATCTAAACTTCTTATCCAAAACAAAAGACTCCTGAGTATATTCCCCAAAACTCTCATTTGGTTACAGATTACTATTAGAGAAACAACTGCCTCGTTCAAGAAAAACAGCTAATATTTATTAGGCACTTGCCATGTTCCAGACACAGTTCCTGTGCTCTGCGTGAAACAAGTCTTTGAATTTGCAAGAGAACTATGTTACACAGGCATTTGTCATTTACATTTTCCTCATGGAGAACTGAGACCCAGAGTGGTCAATTCACACAATCAGTAATTGTATGATGTGAAGTTGAACCCAGGAAGTCTGGGTGCAAGGCGCCCAATGTTCTTTAACCTTCATACTACAATATCTCTTCAAAAAATGTTTTCAAATTTTGCAATTGATGTGCTTATTAAAATATTCCTACAAAGCAATAAACCATTCTAATATATAAACAGGATAGAAATTTTCTTATATTTGTTCATTTATTTATTCAACAGATAATGTTTCCTATTATGGTGTTAGTATGGAAAAGGGTATAAGACATTGACTTCAAAACTTGTCATCTGTATGGAAAATGAGATGAATACACAATTGTCTATGAAACAAAATAGAGAATGGTTGTAATACAAATATTCATTATTTACTTATTTGTAGTTAATTATGAATACTCCCATTTCCACCCTGAGCATAAGTTTCATGTGAAGAAATGCTGTCTTGCTCACCGTTGTTTTATCCATGCCCATTTGTCTCAGAAATTATAGGAACTCCAAAAGTATTTGTTGGCACAAATAAATGAATAATTAGAAACTTCACTACTAGTAGATGCCAAGCATAGTACTAGGTATTTTAAGGGTTTTCTCATTTAATTCAAAACAAATTGCATATATAGGAAGCTTAGGTTTAAAGTTCCATCAGCTAGAAATGGAAAAAGCAGAATCTGATCCCAAATCTTTATGATTTTGCAGTCTGTACCTCCTCTAAGTTGAAAACACTACCTCTCAATGTGGGCCAGAGAAATACAGATAGTTCAACAGGAAATTATTTTCTTTCAAGCTTATGCATGATGATGAACAAATCACACATAAAAAGAAACATTTCCGATGACTCTCACCATTTTTGTCTAAAGCAAGGACAAGAGGATGTGTTGCAAAGCCAGATGACTAGATATTTATCAGTCAGAAATGTCTCAAAAAATACAGCTTGATTAGTGAATTGCAGTATGTTCAGTAATTAATTAAGAGTTTGATTTGTAAAAACAAAGCATGATGGCTCCTACACACACACCATGTGTCCCCTGAGCAAATGAAGATAGAGCTTAATGCTGAGGCTCCCAGTTCAGCTAAGCAGTCACAGATGTGACTCAAATTAGATGGATGAACTCTGAATAACAATAACACTATCCAAATTAGCAAATAGTATCTACGATTTCTCCCAGAAAAGCCAGAGACTCAGCCTAAGTCCAGGTTTGTGAGCTTTACATTCTGCTAAAATTGATTTTGGAATGTGCTTGGGCCAGTGCCACATATCATGAGAACTCTTGCAGAAATGCGGAAAGTGTTCTAGTTGTTTAACAGAACACCACTTATAGCTCTAAAGGCAAGTCCACCATTCATATGGGGAAAACTGCCCATACCCATCCCAGGGAAACTTGTGTGAATATATGTGCACAGAATTGTGTAACAGAAGTTCGAAAGCAAACAAACACAGTGCTGGAAAAGAGGGAGATTAATTTTGAAAGAGTTTGTTTTAAGTTTTATTGTAAGTGTATGTGACTTGTTAAAGTATACAAGCATTTGGTTTTGGGAAAAAAAAAAAAAAAAAACTAGAGTTGGGCATAGTGGCACATGCCTGTAACCCAAGCGGCTTGGGAGGCTGAGGCAGGAGGACTGCAAGATCAAAGCCAGCCTCAGCAACTTAGCAAAGCCCTAAGCAACTTTAGTGAGACCTTGTCTCTAAATAAAAAATAAAAAGGGCTGGGATGTGGCTCAGTGATTAAACACCCCTGGGTTAAATCCCTGGCACCAAAAAAAAAAAAAAAAAAAAAAAAAAAAAAAAAATCTAGAATTATAATGTATTTAAGGAAAAAAAAAAACAAGACATATTTTCTTAATGAAATATGTATAATATACTTTTTAGACACTCCCACAAATAAATGCCTTGTATGGGTTGTCACTTCTTTGCCATTATAAATGCAGTTCACTCATATCATTTTTCTTTGACATGTGATAAAATGTAATAAAGGGGAGAAAAGGGCCTACACCACATCACCTCTGTCTCCCGTTACCTGTTACCTGTGTTACTCAATTTCATTTCAATAAATGCTTTGTCAACCTCTCTGTCGTGCACATGCATCCACTCTTCACTCTCCACCCTTCTCTATCCTGTCTCACAACTCTTTACAGCCCTACTTTTGCAACTTGCAGATATATTCCCCTCACTGCCTGAGTCCTTCTTCCTGGCCACATTTGCAGCCATTTACCTGCTGTCCAAGGAAGACTTGTGATGCTCATTTTGGGCTGCTTCAGCATCCTGACTTTAATACTAAAATGGCATGGTTGGGCCATCCCTGCACAAGCTATCATGAGGACTGCCTTCATTCCTTTACTTTTGTGCTGTGTTCTTCATCGGTCATGTGGTTTCAGCTGACTTCTTAGAAATGTATTTCATTTACATTTTTAATAGACACGTGAACTCAAAGAATTTCTAAGTAATATTTTTGCTCAACTGTGCCTTTGAAATTTTCAACAGTTTGAAACATTTTAGAAAACTGAAGACAAAAGTCCATCAGAGAGTTGCATTCCATTCTCTGAAGTTTAAAAGAAAAGAAAAAACCACACAATCCCAGTTGTAGGATAAATGCTCAGGTTAGTGCTTTCTATAATTTCAGGCTTAGAAAAGGAAAGATACACTTCTTATGACAGTAATGTCATTTCACAGCCCTCCGACTTCTGAGTAAGTCTTGTTGGCTTAAGCCTACAATACCCAAGTTTAAGTTCCTGACACATAATCAGACTGATCATCTGGAAGTACTCTCAACAGATTTCTACACCAAGTTACCTAGAGAAAGCAGCTTTGCTTTGCTTTATAACAAAGATCTCAACATTAACTGATGCTTTGCTCTCTGGATCTTTCACTTATGGTGGGAGCTGACAGTCTCAGTAACTCTCAAACATCTTTCTTGGGTTGATTTTTAATTGACAGGCCTTGATAAAGTTGTGCATGGTCTCCATTCTAACTTGTTTTTAATGATGAAAATGAGCTGATGGCATATACATGTGTTCTCTGTTAGACTAGAGTATCTTATCCTTAGTCCTTAGTCATTTAAAAATTAGTTTCCTTATTTTCCTGCCCCAGATGAATTCTGCATTGTTTTAATGAATTCATTCACAGTGTGAGGGCACATAGCACTGAAGAGACCTCAAGCAGTTTCACATTACAGACACTGACATAGCTTGCTAGAGATCTTCAAAGGCTTTTGTACTTTATTGCTCCATCATTTTTGAGAAAATTATTTTTAGGCTGTTACACTACCCCACCCCCCTTCTTAAACAACAACAAAAGAAAAAAGAATAATAAGAAGATTTAAAGGAATTAAGGGCAGAGGAAATGAGCTGAACTGTATCTGTTGTTTAGAAAGATTAAATAATGTGTAACTGATGCAGATTGCTGAAAAATAGATTTGCCTCATTTGGAACGACAGAAATTAGAAAAATGAGGCAATTGATTTATGGATTTCCTGATTTTTTTTAGCAGTAGATACCTATTTTAAAAATAAAACCTTATGCAGAAGCCCAATAAACAAATTGCTACTAGAGTGGCAATCTTACTTATCATTCTCCCTTTTGACAGGTCTGGGGCACTTATTAAACCTTAGACTAGCCACTAGACTAGATTATCTCTGGCACACATTTCCAACTTAAACACTCTCAGATTCTATTCAATCCAGTTCAACAGAAATGTGATTGAGTGACTCTAATACAACTGGAGATAAAAAGATAAGTGCAGCAGTTTAGTTCCTGCCTCGAGAAGCTCACATGATTCTGTTTTGAATACAACGGTCCATTGTACACACACCCCATTTGCTTGTTAAACCCAAAAATAACCCACTGGTCTCTCTCCCAGAGAATAATATGGACTTCAGTGCCTGGTTACTTTACTACTTGATAAATCCTTAGTGAACAAATGTATTGAATGAATGAGAACATTTGAGTTAAATAAATGAGTGCTTAAGTAAAATAATGGATAACACACTAAGAGTGAATGAAAATACAGTCCTAGGGAAATATTATATTCAATACAATAGCTTAAAACAAATATCATCCTTATGAGCCATTAAATCAAGTTTTTATATAGCAAAAAAATAATGAATGCCCTTCCTTGTCAGTTCCCCTATAACAAGCAGTGATCATATACTTCAAAGGAAATTCTATCTTTTACTTAACTATGGAATAGTACTCCATGAGAGGAAATACCTGATTCCAACTGATGATTAGCATATGGTTTGAAAAATAGGGAAAAGGACTCTTAATGATTCTTAAATGTTAACTGTTTTTAATATCTTACTTGGGTCTTTTAAGGCCTCTCAACCTCAACTAATATCCTGTAACAAGAAATTCTCTAATATTGACAAAGCAAATAAGCAAATGTCCTGAATATTTTAAGTTGAGAGCCTAAGTATTTCTTTACTCTTTCCTTTCCATAATTAGGCATTTGCATTGCTCTTTTTCTATTTCTCTTTTTCTATTCACATAGCAATCTGTCTCAGAAACCTATGCGTTGCTTTGTGAACCAAGGACTAACTTGAAGATCAATGTCACAAGAGAGCCCATCAGAAAGCGTGTGAGAACACTGAATGGTATGTTGGTAAATTTTTCAAAAAACAAACAAACAAACAAACAAAAAAACCCTTATTGTTTTACATTCACCAATTGCTGCCTTATCCAGGTAAACAATCTCTCTATATCCTTTTGCTAAATACTCAAATCATCTTTTTGTTCTCTTAAATTAAAAGGCCCATTTTTAACAGAGTTTTCCATTTAGTTCACTCACTTTGGAAAGTAGGAATATAAATGATTTAAGCTATATATAAACTTACATTTAGTGAAATAACAGATTGTATCAATAGCTCCTTTAATACAACTGAATAACCTTTGGGTATAAAATACTTATTACAAAGAGCATTACAAATTGGGGGATAGGCAATCTTTTTTTTGCAGTTCTAGTCAATAAACTGGCAAAGAACTAACCCAAATATTTGTCATATTAATATAGAATATAATTTAGAAACCACTCAAAGAATAGCATTTTAAAATAAAAAGAAAGCAGTTAACAAGGATTTTGTCCATTCAGTTGGTGAAATAAAATAAAGTCATTTTAAATGATCTTCACAAAAAGCATTGGAAGAAAGTCTCATTGCTAAAGAAGGATATTTGCACAAAGCCATTTTGATGTAGTTATGATAAAACAGAAAACCTCATATAATTTGCTTTTTAATATACTCTAAATAATATTTTTATTCAGTTGTTGTATATATAACAGTAGCATGCATTACAGTTCATAATACACATATAGAGCATCTTTTTACATAACACTGTTTGTATACAAAGTATATTCATACCATTCAAGTCTTCAATTATGCATTTAGGATAATGATATCCATCTCATTCTACCACCTTCTTTCCCCCCCCCTCCATACCCCTTTGCTCCCTTCCTTCCTTTCCCTCCCCTTTGACCTTACTAGTGTTCCTCTATTCCTCCTATGTACCCCCACCCAACACCACTGTGAATCAGCCTCATTATATCAGAGAAAATATTCAGCATTTGGATTTTTGAGATTGACTAACTTCACTTAGCATTATATTCTCCAACTTCATCAATTTACCTGAGTATGCCATTATTTTCTTTTCTTTTATTGCTGAGTAAAATTCCATTGTGTATATATAACACATTTTCTTTATCCACTCATCTAATGAGGGGCATCTAGATTGGTTCCACAACCTAGATATTGTGAATTGTGCTGCTATAAACATTGAGGTAGCTGTGTCGCTGTAATATGCTGCTTTTAAGTCCTTTGGGAATAGACCCAGGAGTGGGATGGCTGGGTCATAAGGTGATTCCATTTCCAGTTTTCCAAGGAATCTCCATACTGCTTTCCATAACGGCTGCACCATTGTGCAATCCCACCAGCAATGTGTAAGTGTGCCTTTTCCCCACATCCTCTCCAACATTTATTGTTGTTTGTGTTCTTAATAGCTGCCATTCTGACTAGAGTGCAATGAAATCTTAGAGTAGTTTTGATTTGCATTTCTCTAATTGCCAGTGATGTTGAACATTTTTTCATGTATTTGTTGATTGATTGTGTATCTTCTTCTGAGAAGTGTCTTTTCAATTCCTTAGCCCCATTTATTGATTGGGTTATTTGTTTATTGGTGTTAAGATTTTTGAGTTCTTTATATATTCTAGAGATTAGTGCTCTATCCGATGTGCCTGTGTTAAAAATTTGTTCCCAATTAGTTGGTTCTCTATTCACCTCAAATACTATCTACAGGAGACACTAATGTCCTTGTTCATTCTTAATATCTATCCTGATTAAAGAAAGATTGGGGTTTCCATTTTTATTACTTAATTCTTAAAGATGTTCAAATAGCCTTTATGTCCAAAAAAAAAATATCTCTCTAGACCTGAGTTGTAAACATATCTATCTTCCAATAGAGTGCTAAAAGAGCCATCTGAAATTTAATTGAGCATTTTCCCTGAGATTAAGACACATATTAAGGTCAGACTTACTATGTGTTGTATACATTCTAAAAAGAAAAATGACAAAAAGAGAGTTTTAAAAATACAGAGTTGTCTTCTATATTTTTAAATAGAGAACAAAACAATTATTAGTATTAAGTAAAATTAATTTAACTGAAAGTAATATAATACAACTTTCATAACTTTGTGAAAGAATCAGAATAATGAAGACTAAGACCATTCAAGATGCATATAGCAATGCCGATGAATCAAAATGCTTTTAAAAAACCTCATACCTCATATGAACTTACAATGAATCAAAGACTTAAATTTAGGAGCTAAAATGATAAAAATATCAAGAGAAAACATAGGCATAAATCTTCTTGACCTTGGATTAGACAATGGCTTCTCGCATATGACACAAAAATCTCAGGCAATGAAAGAAAGAAAAAGATAACTTAGACTTCATCAAAATTAAAATATTTGTG
This sequence comes from Tamias sibiricus, assembly GCA_025594165.1. NCBI lineage: Eukaryota > Metazoa > Chordata > Mammalia > Rodentia > Sciuridae > Tamias > Tamias sibiricus. The sequence goes on from CM046661.1 coordinate 88,417,239, forward strand.
CTTCAAAGGATAAATCATCAAGCAAATAGGAAGTCAAACCAGAGAATGGGAGAAAATATTTACAAACCATATATTTTATAAGTAATATGGAATACACTTACAACTCAACAATAAAAAGAAAACCCAGTTTAAAAAGGAACAAAGATTTTAGTGAATATTTCTTTAAAGAAGAAATTATACAAATGACACAAATGACCAATGAAAAGATGTTTGACATCATTAGTCATTAATTAAATGCAAATAAAAACCTCAATGATATACCCCTTAATTCCTGGTAGGACAATTATAACCAGAAAGACAATGCCAAGTGTTGTCAAGGATGTGGACAAATTGGAACTCTCATGTATTGCTGGTGGGAATGTAAAATGATGTTGTCATTTTGAAAAAAACATTTGGCGGTTTCTCAAAAAGTTAAACAGAGTTACCAAATAACTCAGCAATTCTACTCCTAAGCATCTACCCAAGAGAAATGAAAACATGCACACACAGAAACTTGTACAGGAGTGCTTACAGCAGCATCACTCCTAATAAACAAAAAGGTGGAAGCAACACAAATCAACTGGCAAGTGAATAAGTAAAATGTTGCATATCTATACAACTGGATATTTTTTAGCCATAAAACATTATGAAGTACCAATACATGTTACAACATAGATGAACCTTGAAAACATGCTAAGTGAAGGAAGCCAGGCATAAAAGTCCATGTACTGCTTGATTCTGTTCATCTGAGAACAGGCAAATCCATATAGACAGAACAGAACGTAGGCTGTGAGAGGAAGGAAAAGTGAACCATGACTATAATAGGTATGATGTTTTCTTTGGGGGTGAGGAAAATTGTCTGTGATTAGAGAGTGATAATGGTGGCCCAACTCCATGAATATACTAAAAATCCACATAATTGTACATATTAAAAAGGTGAATTTTGTGATATGCTAATGTTCTCTCTCTCTCTCTCTCTCTCTCTCTTTTTTTTTTTTTTTTTTTTTTTTGCAATTCTGGGGATCAAACCCATACCTTCATGCATGTAACTACATCTTCCCAATTTTAAAAAATGCTTACAATGAATTATAACCCTTTTTTAAATAGGCAAAACTGGAAAATAACTAATTTTTGCCAAATTTGATGTATCGGCAAGTATGCCTTGTTCTTACTCCACGTTTCACACTATCTCTGCTCTCCACACTATTCTTCAAGCCATTGGCATCCTACTTTTCAAGGGTAGGGGATTGGGATAGGAGGAGGTCCTGGAAGAGGAAAGGATATTCATTTCTTCTTTTTGGCAATTTTAAAATAATGTCAACAATCTACAATGTTGATGGTTAAAATTTTTTATCATATTGAAAGAGATAGGTGGAAATGGCTTCTTAAAAAGTGTCACATAATAGGACTTGTTTTGCTAGTCATGGGACAGATGTACTCCCATAAAGAGAAATTATAGCCAGAATCCGTGAAATGACTGTTTCAGTCATTGGACAGCAGGTAGGCCGGGACTGTGATCCTTGAGAGAAGCAGGACAAATAAAATGAGCCCAGCGACTGCCTTGGCTCTCTGCCTAGAGACACGTTCTGAACAATGATGCAGGGAAGGTGACCCCAGCAGATCCAATGGGCTTGCTGAGCCAAGAAGACAGATAGTGGAGTTCATGGAAGCCAGACAACTGATGCTCAAGAATCAGATAATAGAAGGGAGTAAACAGAGAAACAGTCCCAGAAATCTGCAGGAGGGCTTCTTGAGTCTCTTCCAAATATAAGCCGTGGATGTTTGGAGTAAAACTCCACAAGGCCAGGAGAGCAAGAATATGGGGCCTATGAACTGAACAAATCTTGGAGCTCAAACAGGGTTGAAAGCCAAGATTTTTAGAGACCTCAGAAGGCTCATGCCTGGGTATTTGGAGTATTCTAGCCTTGGAGAACAGGCAACGCTCCAACCATGTAGAGGAAGATTAAAACTTGAAAGGATCAAGCTGATTTGTAAGAAACTTAACTGCCCGACAGAACAAAGCCCAACATTCTTTAAAGCAAGAAATAAAATTCAAAAACTCAACAATGTGAAAACTCAAAATATTCATCACCCAATAGAAAAGTACTAGCCATATGAAGAAACAGGAAAATGTGGCCCCATATCCTGCAAAACATTAAAATAGAAACACTGGCAGAAGCAGCGAAAATAATGAAATTAACAAAGACATTTTTAAGTTTTTATTTGTTAAATTATCTAAGGGAAAACTTAAATATAGAAATGAATGGTATCAAAAGAAGCAAATAAAACATCTACAGATAAAAAATGCAGTCTATAAAATGAAAAGTTTGTTGGTGAAACTTAACAGGATATTGAACAGTACAGAAAAAAAAAAAAAAATCAGGAAACTTAAATACATATCAACAAAAATTTTTCAAAATGGACAAAAAAAACTGAAAAAAGTGAATAGAGGCCTCACTGACTTGTGGAATATAATTTAACATTTGCGATTGGAATCTCACAGGAAACATGTGCATGTTTAGGAATGGTGGGCAGTAAAATACTTGAAGAACAGCCTAACAGTTTTCCAGTTTGGTGAAAACTACGAACCTACAAATTTGGGGAGTTTAAAAAGCCCTAGGCACTTTAAATGTCCAAGAAAACACATTCTAGCTCTCAAAATCAAATAGCTGAAATCCAGGAATAAAGAGAAAATCTTCAAAGCCAGCTAAAGAATAGGACTGACTATTTGTACCTTCTAAACTAAAGGGATTTTGAATAAATGAATAAAGATTGACCATGGATTTCTTGGTAGAACTTTGCAAGCCTAAAGACAATATAAAATATGCTTAAAGTGTTGAAGGGAAAAGAAAAACCACAACCCAAACACTTCCATCCCAGAATTCTATATCCAGTGAAAATGTTCTTCAAAAAACTGAAGGCAATATAAAAGCATTTTTAGGAAAGGAAAGTCTGAAAGAATTCATTATCAATATATCTGCTACAAGAAATGTTAAACATTCTTCTTTAAGTGGAAGAAAGACGATACCACATGGAAACTTACCTACACAGAGGGATAAAAAACACTATCAACACCAGGCATGGTAGTGCATGACTATGATCCCAGAGACTCCAGAGGCTGAGGCAAGGAGACTTTCAAGTTCAAAGCCAGCCTCAGCAACTTAGCTGTCTCAAAATAAAAAATAAAAGGGCTGGGGATGTAGCTCAGTGGTTAAGCACTCCTGGGTACCAAAGGGGAAAAAATAATGCTATCAGCAAGAAATATGTAGGAAAACATAACAAACAACAAACAACCCACCCCCAATGTTTTGTAATGATATAATTATTTTATTATTTGATTGTGTTGACGATTATATGACTGTAAACATTTGGTAAAATTCATCAAAACTACAGAGTAGGTGCTTAAATATGTGTATTCCATTGTATGCAACTGCTTTCAAGTCCTCTAGTACTTTTTATTCTTTGATATGTGATTGATCCTTTAAGTTTCTATCTCCTTTAGTGCACTTTCCTTGCACCATATTCTTCTCAAAAAAAAAAATGCTGAAACAACCATTTAAACTTATTCTCCTTTACCTAGTCGAAGAAGCACCACTGGAGGAACAGAGCGCTGAGCAGATTCAAGCTACCACAAATTTATTCTTCCCAGCTTCAGCTGGTTGCTCAGTGCCATGCATGGATCCTTTACATGTTCTTAGTTATGGCCTCTTCACTTCAAATCAGTCCCTTTTATTTCAAATATTGAGGATTATATTTGTGAGGCCTCTCTTATTCTCAGCAGGAAATCTTGCCTCATTACTTATTTATAAAAGAGAAATAATCAGCATAAATTGTCCCAACTGTTCCCCCATATGTAAACATATTTACATTCACACATCTTTGTCTCATTTCCTCACCCTCAGAGGATGAGGTGCCTCTGCCGCCTCAGGTCCATCTCTCCACTGTCCCCTTAATTCTGGCCCCCATAACTCCACTGGGATTTCATTCCATCAGTTCTCCCACGCACTCTTCCTTAGCTTCCCTCAGAACCTGCTCTTATATTCAGCTGATCAATAGACTCAAATACCACCCATTCTAAAAATAAAAACAAAATCTTCTTTTAGTTGACTACCATACTTCTGTCTTTTAAATTTCCCCAAGTTAAAAGTAGCCTGAGTTCCTGCAGTCTCCATCTCCCATTCTTCTTATCTCTGGATCCTCCCACCCATCATTTTCCTGAAATTGGCTACAAATAACTCCCTTCCTGCCAAATCTTGTGGGTATTTCCCACCCTTAGTGAATCTTCCTGCTATTCCCAGGCTGTTGCCTGCTCTCTCCTTCTCGCATGGAAATAGCTGAATTAGTGGCTATGGACATACCTGTCCAGGAGAACACAACAATAGAAATCTGTCCAGGAGAACACAACACCAGAAATGGGAAGAAAATCAGAAGAGAAAATTGGGGAATGTGAATGGTTAAGAGGCAGAGCAGATGGTTGAAGAAATGATGATCTGAAACCTAGAGAAGGCTGGTCAGATGATTAGAGGAAAATCAAGAAGGAATGGTGCTGTGAAAGCTGAGCAGAGGAGGAGAATTACTGCTAGTGTCCAAGGCAACAGGTCATAGCAGGGAAAGCAGTCGGGGGCTGTGCCCTCGCCTCTCTCAGTAACCATCTAGATCTGTGGGCTGCCAGGTCTTATCCTTTGAATGCTCAAGTTGGACACGAAGATATCAAAGATTCCTAAATCTTTAAATTTAAATGTGGATATCTTTTACTCCATTAGAGAAAATATCTTATTCAACACACATTCTATGGGCTTTTACTTCCTAACACTTTTCAAAGAGACTATCACAAACTTCTATCCAGTAGTGACAGGAGGCATTCACTGATCTTCCAAGCCCAAATATCCCAGCCATGCGGACATTCTCAAGCATAGAAACTCTTATTGTTTTGGGCCCCTATCTTCCAAAAGTTGTACTGGTTTTGTCTCATTCTCTTTGTAAAAAAAAAAAAAATGCATAGGCCAAAGAGATCATGTCATGAATGGATTTGTTCCCTCTCTATATAAAACTTCAAAAATACTATGATACTATTAATACTACAAAAAAAAAAGTATATATGCTTCAGATTAGGAACTCCAGAACTGGATACTTTGCATTTTCACCTTTTATTTTTCTGTCATTTCCCTGAAAGGTTTGCACCCAGACTTTAAAGTGGAATTGATGAATTCCTTTTATATAATAGTCTAGTCCTCTGTAGTCAAAAAATAACTAAGAGTGCTGTTCTTTTGGCATTTGGATCTTAACGTTTTTTTTTTTCTGAGTGAACTTATATCTCTGACACCAAAAGAACAAATGAGAAGTGTAAAAATGGTACTGCCTGTACCAACTCCCACTAGTTTTCTGTCTTGAAACACTTTTTAAAAGTTCAGTATAAATTGCTTGACAATGGCATTCACAGCTGTGGTAAGGTGATGGGAAGTGGGTTTCTGTTGCCAAGTTTCCTTTGAGTAGTACCACAGCAGTCCTTCCTAACTCTATGGCTACACCCAAGGCAGCACAGATAGTCCCCAGGAATTATAAATTCTTTCCTTGCTGCAAATTTACAGTGACAGCCAAGGAAAACAGAAATCACTGTAACTTGCTGGGAAGAAGGAGATGGTTGCCAACTGGAAGATGGTAGTGGAAAGATAAACTTTTTCAAAAGAAATAGATCTGACTTGTCAGAAGGCATGCACCTGTATGAAAAGTCATGAAGTAAAGTACAGAAATACAGTGACCATTCTGGTAACAATCAAAGGAGAGAAAAACGGAATTGATATTATTGTGACAGTAAGCTTTATACTCAATGGCCAAAGAGAGGAGAGGCATGGTCTTTTCTGAATGCAGCCAATAACACTGGCACAGAAAAAGAACCCAGGAGCAGTAGGGGAAGGGCTGGGGCTTTATCTAGGTTTCAGTCTGCTAAAAGGATGTGTCAGGTAAATTCTCATCTTGCTTTACTAATAGTTTCATCTCTCAGATGGCTGGGGAAGCAATAAGGGGAACTGTGACTCAATTTAATGATGAAATTTCAGGGAAGAACTAGATGACGAAGTGTCAGGGACAGGAAACTTCTGAGATGGTTGCCCCTGTACATGTAAGAGTGAGGGGTGGGAAATCTAGCAAGAGTCAGAAAGATACCCTGGCTTTCGGGAAAATAGATTTCAAAGAAAACAGACAGGAATTGTTCACATTTTTTAAGAAGAGGGAAGGACAGGGCTAAAATGGGGATGGGGAGTAAATTTTATGAGGGTTATAACTCCCAGTATAAGAAAGACATTTTGAAAACATTGAGCTGGAAAGAAACAAAAAGTATTTAATCTATTAGACAGTGAATTCCCTAACTGCTGCAAAAATTAATTCTGTACATTTGCCCCCAGAGAATGCAACCAAGGGGTTTTGTATATCTGCACTAAATCAGGGGTTTTGAACTTACTGTATATGTGTTTATCTTTTTTCTTTTTCTTTTTCTTTTTTTTTTTTTTTTTTTTTTTTTTTTTTTTTTTGCCTGTCTGGAGAAGACTGTAGATCTTTTTTTTTTTTTTTTTTTAGATTTATTTATTTACTTTAGTTGTACACAATGCAATGCATTTATGTTTACGTGGTGCTAAGGATCGAACCCAGGCCGCGCACGTGCCGCTGAGCCACAACCCCAGCCCCTATAGATCTTTTCTCCTAATAATGATTCTAAATGTAGGCATTATAAAAGAAATGAATTATACAGAAAGACAGATTAAAAAATCAAACTTGTGATATAATAATATATGTATGCCTTCATGAATGCAGGAGGTCTAACAACTGCTATAATTCTGAGTCACAATGAATGTAATGCTATTTCAAGATACCTGAAACAAATTTGAGGTGATGTGAAAATGTCTAAGTCACAGGTGCTGTGAATACTACTGACATTTGTTGCCTAAATTCATAATTTCAGGAAACACTACAGTACAGTTAGACATTTGAATAAATAAAGATGTAAATTTTTCCATCCAAGCTCATAGACACCATGATTCTATCCAGGGAGCACCTGAATGCTATCCAAGGAGCCATGAGATCCTTTGGAAGTGAAGGCATAGGAAGTTTCACCAGATCTGCATTTCCCATAGATAAAAGCCCCCAAACCATGTAGAATTGTATAACCAGCCACCAATGTGGTATTTGAGATATAGGGTTCTGGAGCCAGGGGCAAATTATTCAAAAGCTCAATGCTTCAGTTTCCACATGTGTAAAACAGAGGCAATAATAGCATGAATCTCTTTGGGTTTGTCTGATGTTTCATTGGAATACTTGTGTGTGATAATACCTATCTGATCTCACTTTTCTTTCACCCTCTATCTCTAACTTGGACTCAGGCATACTAACCACAGTTGCACAAGCACACCAAGCTTGTTTCATCCCTCACATTCCTACTCACGTCACTCCTTCTGCCTGAAGAATCTGTCCTACCACCTCTTGCAACCCTCCTTCTTCAAAGTTCCTGTCCATGGGCTTTCAAATCCATCAGACCAATCTGGAAAAAAATTCTTTGATGCCATTTTACCGTGTTCAGAATGAGTTAACAATTCCTTCTTTGGATCTCAGAACACTTTTTCCAACAAGCAAATTTCAATATGTAAGGACCACGGCACTGTAAGGCACAACATGCTTCTGTAGAATTTTCATAACAAAGGCTGCCCTCATGCAGTTTTGTGACTTTTTTATATCAACAAATGTAAGTTTCTCAAGGATAAGAACCAATGTAGTTCTGAAGTGTGGGTGGAGGGTGGAGGGTAGGTAGGTGGAGGATGGATAGATGGATGGATGGGTAGATAAAGGCATGGCGGAATAACACAGGGATTTCAAGCATTCATACATATGAAGACAGAGGTCAAACCAGCTTTATTGACTGAAAACAAAACAAAAATTATTTAATCTTTCACAAATGAGTCACTTGTAACTATAATCCTTGTCCTGTCTTCCATGTGAATTACCATTCAGGTATATGTCTTTTTGACATTTCAGAACTACCCCAATACTTGAGTGATCCTCTTCCCAAATTTTTCTACATCTGTTCTGAATATTGAATCATTTTAAATATTTTTATTCCTATCTAGGCCACCAGATCTTTATTTTGGGGAAGTCAACAGGTAGTTGTGCTAGTCAGCTTTCTGTTACTATAACACACACCTGATATAATCAACTTATAAAAAGAAAAGGTTTGTTTTGGCTCACCATTGTAGAGGTTCCAGTCCATGATTAGTTTGTCCTGTTTCTTTTAGGCCTGAGGTGAAACAGCACATCATGGCAAGTGTGTGTGGCAGAGCAAAACTGCACCATTCATTACTAGAAAGAGAAAGGGAGAGAGGAAGAGACAAATCCCACAGTTCCCTTTGAGGGTATATCCCCAGTGACCAAATGCCTTCTACTAGGCCCCACCTCTTAAATTTTCCATGACGTCCCACTAGTACCACATTAGGGACCAAATCTTTACCACACAAACCTTTCATGCAAACCATAGCAAAAGTTCTGTGAAGCATTTCTCTGTTTATAATCTTGGGTGCCTTCAACTCACTCTCCATGATGATCTTTTAAAATTATAAATGAGACCAGGATACAGACCTACTCTGACTTTTTAGAATAGCTGAACCCCTTCCCATTGCCTAGGAGGTCTCCTAGACACTGGTGCTCACCTGTGATCTCATTCCCTAGTCCAGCACTCTCCCCTTTGCTGACTATGCTTCAGCCACACTGGTTTGCTTCCAGTTTCCCTTAATTCTCTAGAATTCGAGAACTATCATTCTCATTGTTTGCTTTGTCTAGAGTGTTTTTCTCCTAGATATTTGTCATCTAACTTTTTCCTATCATTTGGGTCTGTCATATGTTCAAAGGGGTCTTCCCTGATCACTCTGTTTAATGCCAACTGTTATTGCACTAACCTAAATAATTTACTTTATGCCACTTATTACTACCTGAAATGACTTCATTGATCTTCTTGCTTGTTATCTCTTTCCTTGGCGAGACTTTTTAAGCACAATCAGATCTGTGTCTTATTCAACAATGTATTCCTGGGTCCTAGAATAGTACTCAGATAGTATACATTAGGAGCCTGTCTACAGAATGACTGATTGAATGAATGAATGAGAGGCTGGATTTTGTGAAGGTATAGGAGTTGTTATGAGAATGAAATAACATTCATACACACAAATGCTCAGCATGTAATCTGATGCATAAATATTTGAAAATACTCAATAATAACTCAATTAACTAGTAGCTCTTTTTTCTATTATTGGATGGTTTTTTTTTTGTGTGTGTGTCAAGTCACTCCATAGAAAATATGGAAACTTAAAGGTACATATTTGTAAATAAGTAATTTTCACAGTACTATGTAAAGCAGTGATAACAATGCACAGAGTTTTTGAAGCATTGGTGTTGGAGATTAATTCTAGGGTGAAAAGATATCTGAGGCAAAGTATATGGAGACATCTTAAGGGGACTGAGTTGCTGAGGAAACATTCTTCTCAGTTTTCCCAATAGTAATCCTGAATCACTTTCTAAATAAATGCAAATTAATTATTAATCCAATTCTCCAAATACGGCTGCAAAAAAAAATCCCTTTGCTCATAGAGAGACATCTTTGATGGTGGAAAAGAAGTGGAGCAGGACAGGGACCCAGGGGAGGAGAAGCATCTACCTTTGTTGCCACTGGACCCATGGTGTCACTCTCTGGGAGTTTGCTTTGAAAATGTCTTTTGTAGTACAGCTTGCAAATGGGCTGGCCATGTTTGCTACTGTGCATACAGTGGCGGGCATGGTGACATTGTTCCTAGACTTTCCTCAACTATCTTTGAAAATAAGAGCAATGTTGAAGCTGGTGGCCACCAGCCATGGGAGCCCCATTTGAGCAAAAAACACATGAAAGGTATGAGAAGGGAAGACATTTTTCTTATTAATTGCCCTGAAGTAGGCCACAGGGAACCATGAAAGGGAGAGTTGGGTTTAGTATAGCACCAAGGCGTGCAAAATTTATTCAGGCATCCACTGAGACTATGTTGTCACAAAAATAACTGACATGCATTTTATAATCACTCTATCAAAACTCAGGACATGTTAAAATCCCAGTGACAACATAACTAAGTGTTAAGAATTAAACCTCCCTGGCAGAAAGCCTCTGTAGGTGCCTTCTACCACGTAAAGAAGTGACTCACAACTGGATTAGGCTGTGTGCGTCTTCAGAAGACATGTTAAAAATTATGTTGGGGGTTTGAGGTAAGATGCTATCTGAACCGTGTAAATCTGAAAATGCTGCAGCAACACAGTGGCCCAAGAAGTTACCATGAAGTTACTATAATAGATTCAAGGAAATGTTGCTCTAAAACTACAACCAAGTGGGCCGGAAAAGGAAAACTGTGTAGTGAAAAGATCAGTCTGTTTGCCCAGACAAATGAGGTTCAGAAGGGGCCCTGCTGAATGGCTTGGGGAAAAGATGCTGAACTAGCACAGCACTGGCATTTAGGAGCGGGGCAGTAAGTGTCTGCTGAATAAAAAGAATTCAGTTGGATATCAAGGGATCCGTCAAAAAATGGGGATAAAAATTACATCTTCCCTGTCTGATTGTCATGAGCATTAAGTGGCTATCTAGCCTCCTAACACATGCCCAGTAAGTTCTGTCATAATTTTCCTTTACCCTCCTAACAATGCCCCCTTGAGATACATCATTTGACTACTGTGTTCCTTGGAATAACCAGACCCACTGCATTGCCTGCTATTTAAATTCTCCCATCTTTTCTTAAGGATTCTTAGGATGGAAGAGCACAGGTGATTGATTTCTATCACTACCCTTCAGGGTTTACTGAAGACCTTGCCTGGTTTCATTGGTATCTTTCTTTTAGTGTTTCCTGTGTTCCTATGTTAACTGACCATAACTAGGTATATAAGAACTTAACTGTAGGGTAACTATATCCCGGCATACAGAAAATTAATGCTGCATTTCTCCTCAGAGTTTACAAATTTGTCCAAAATACATTTTACTTGATGTTTCTCTTGGGTTTTTAAAAGTAATAAATAACTCTGGTACAAAGGGAATTTTGGAAAGCCCAGGTATCTGTGTGGGAACTCATATATGATGGTGATCTGGTTGTACTCTCTGGCAGCCTTTTGAACCTCAGTACTGATTCAGTGAAAACCCAGGTATCTGCATGGGAATTCATATGTGATGGTGATGTGGTTGTACTCTCTGTCACCTTTTGAAACTCAGTATAGATTCAGTGAATTTGTCCAATCAAGAGAATTCTTGTTCTAACTTTATCCTTCCAAAACCTGGGAGATGAAACAACAAAAAAAAAAAGGTCAGAAGTTCATTTCAATTCAACTGAGTAAATATATACTGAAAACCTACTCAGGGTCAGGAATTTCAGATACAAAAGTAGGTAAGATAAGGTCCCAGCTTCCAAGAACTTCACTTTCCAGTGGATGAGACAGAGATATAAACAGGTCATCTCACAGTGATGCAACAAATGTTAGAACATAGGCGTTTGCTCACTACTTTGGGAGCCTGGAAAGAGAACTTAGTCTAGCCTTAACACAAAAAGAGACTTAATGGAAAGAAGCAAGAAGGAAGTTCAGAAGATTCTGTGGCTGGAAGGCGTATTCTCAGACTGGATCAGGAACAGGAACAGTTTAGATAGACAGGGAAGGTTTCCACTGTGGGGGCTTTGAAAAGGGAAAGCACCATGGGTATGCTTGGACGGGGGCCTTGGACAGAAGTGCTCGATTTATGCCTCACTTTGTATGCACTGCCCCATTTTATTGTATTAAACTCCTAACTTATGTCCAGGCTTTAATCTCATCTCACCTTGAACCAGCATGGACACTGCATCCCTGCCCTACAGCTGATCATCTTAAGTGACATTTGGCCATGTCTCTTGCCTACTGAAAATATCTCAGTGAATATCTATTGTCCATAGAATAAAGTTCCAGCTCCCAAGTATTTCTGTCCAGGAACTAGCCCCTGTCTTCTTTCCCAGCTTCATTTCTAACCACTTGTCTTTTCCATCATATGGTCCTATTACAACCAAATGTTCCCCACCTCCTGACCTTTAGACATGCCACTCCATCTGCCCCACTGCTCTCTCTCCCATCTTCATCCTGCTGAAGACTGCCATGCTCCCTGGGAGAATACTTTGATGACAATTGTCCCCAACCCAAGCCCCTGCCCCTTGCCTCCACCTCAGTTTTCAGTTTGGCTTAAATGCTCTGTCTTCTCTGTACCTGCAAGTTTTAATTCTCCATTTTGTTGTCTATGACCTGTACCAGAGATGCAACCTCGCCCCCACCCTCTACCCCACCCCACCCCTGCTCCACCAGCTGGGTTTTGCCTATTGTCATGTTTAAGCACCAGGTGTTCTCTGGGAACTAGCTGGTTGGCATATCCTCAGTTTGTTCCCCCACACCCACTTTCTACCTCTCTTAGCTTTGTGCCTTGGCTACATGTGCAGGCCTATGGGAAGCCCCTGCTACAGGTTGGAAGGTAAGAGGAGAATAAGGCCTTTTGAAAATGAGCCAGGTTAATACAAACTAACTGTGCTCCCCTCTTTAAGGCCATGGTTCCTCCCAGGAGGCCTTCTCCATACAATTTTCCCTTCTGAGATATAATAACCTCTTTTTTATTTACTACCCCTTCATGCCTGGGAATGGCAGTGACTACCCACTACCATGTTCATGTTCTCAGCCAGGCCATACTTGTACAAATTTCTCTTTTATCAAGCTTTGTGTAAGTTACTTCATTTCAATGTACCATGTTTTCTGACATACCAGCACAAAGAAGTAACTTAATAAACATTTTGAAGGGAAAGAACACATGAATGTGTGAAGAATAGCAACTGTGAGGACTTCCTTTACTTACTGAGCTGGCTTCTCTACCAACCTTTTACCTTTGTCCTCATTTACTGTATGTAGTTGGTACTTTCATTGTTCTTTACCATCTCTACTGAGATTTATCAAAATGGCACTGAGAGGAGATCACAAGTTGTGACCTCCTAGAAGAAAGGCCAGAAAAGAAAAGGATAGGTCTCGACCTTAAATTCCTACCCAGTGGCCTGAGTAAATATAATTCTTGTGTGGCTCCCCCAGAACAGGTGGGCCCAGTAGGGAACTTCTGAGAAAGGCAAAGCTCTGAACCTGGAGATTGAAGGAGAAAAGAAGGGTGGATTCACCTTACCAAAAGACTCCATTGCTGAGCTAATACCTGTAATCCTAGCAAATGCTTCTGGCATGGAGGAATGTGAATTGGATTTTCAATTCCAATGTCTCTTAAGCTATGAAAACCCAGAGTCACTCACACAGCCAGCCTCACTCGCAGGAGACTGCACTGGATGTGTTTGAGGGTCTCAGACAAAGGAGGAAGTTTGGACTAAGCCTTGTTCTTCTCTTCTCCAGAAACTGCTCTGACTATGTTTCCTTAAAACTCTAGCATGCGCCAGGTCCTAGGTTTTCTGCCTGCCCCAGTGCAAAGAAAGGAAGGAGGAGCGGGGCACAGTGGTGCACGCCTGTAATCCTAGCACTTGGGAGGCTGAGGCAGGAGAATCACGAGTTCAAAGCCAGCCTCAGCAATGGCGAGGTACTTAGCAGCTCAGTGAGACCCTGTCTCTAATAAAAATACACAAAAGGGCTGGGGGGCTGGGGATGTGGCCCAGTGGCCGAGTGCCCCTGAGTTCAATCCCTGGTACAAAAAAGAGAAAGAAAGAAAGAAAGAAAGAAAGAAAGAAAGAAAGAAAAAGAAAGAAAGAAAGAAAGAAAGAAAGAAAGAAAGAAAAGGAAGGAGGGAGCAGAACAAGGAAGGAAAGAAAAGAGCAAGTGTTAACGATCAACAGGTTTGCAACACAGGATATCATTATAATTCCCCCCAAAGCTCCTTATTCATGACTTTTTATCCATGCAAAGGTAACTGATATTGCTAAATATGAATATCAAAGCATATTGTCACATTTTCTCTACCACAACTGACTTATCATTGTTTATTTCAAATCACCCTTTCCAGCTTTATTACAAAGGTGGGTTTTCAACACCATCCTGTGATTTTTCAAGACTACATGCCCTTTGAACCCTAAACCTCTCAGCTTGAACATGCTTGAAGTACATGCACAGACACTATAAAATGTCTCTAACTAGGGATCCAAGGGGTATTTGGAGTTCTGGCCCACTGAGAAATGTTTACACCTCCTTCCCTTGACTAGAAAGCAGCTGAAGGGAATTCACTCTGAACAGTAATTGCATGTTTTGTAAAAGCTATCAAAAGTTACACACAGATGCATTTTACAAAGGCCTGGAGGGGTGTTCACACTTCTTGGCAGGTGTGTGAGCCTGTGGCTCTAACAAACCAGGAACAAGAGCCACAAAGGTGGCTCAGGTGGTCTCGAACATGTCTCTATTAGATGATTTTAAACATTCCCTCCACATCTGTATGGTTTGGCAGTCAGCTGCAAATGTGTTTCTGCCATTGGAGGCCTTCAAGAGCTGCTATCTTCCCGCAAGCCATAATGAATCCCACAGTCAGACATTGCATGGTGTGTAATCTTCAGAACACCTGCACTCTTCAAATCCCGCCTTTGACTTACGTGGTGGCATGTATTTGCCACTTCACTGGCATTGTGTTCTGCAAACGATGTGTCATTGTGACCTGGAAAGATTCAATAAGGGGGGAAAAACACAGTAAAGGAACCTCCGCTTAACACTTAACATGGTCCATCAAGAACCTCCTCAGTTCCACAGTGTTGGGAGGAGCCCACTTAACAGTGGAGGAGAACCAGGCCTGCATTTGAATCTTACTTTAGCTGGAAAACACTATTTCGTTACATTAATGTCTGCACTAATTATTATAATAACCCTGAGTTTACACTAGTAACAAATCAATTGTAATGAGCTGAACAAAAGAATCTAGGTAGAATTCTTCCCTATAAATATGCTCCTGTCAGTGCAGTCAAAACACAGTGCCAACACACTGCCAGCGTCAGCGAATATGCTTTGTAAACCCGGGATGTCCTTTTAATCTCTTAATCGGCCATTTACATAGGAAATCAGACAAAAAGCTAAGTCTCTGTCCACCTGCATTTTTGAAGGATGGCTATGCTTACAGCCATCACAGGTTGTCAGTATTTCCAAAAGTATCTGAATCTAATCAGGCAAAGAAGTGAAGAGTTTGAATGTCAAACAAAGAACCTGAAGTTCTTAGAATATAAACAACAACAAAAAGTGTGGTGCTTAATGTAGTGTAGCTCATACAGTTTCTTTTAACAAATGTGGCTGGTTGTCTTAAAAGTTAATCAATGCCTGCTTTAAAAATAGTTTTATAACTGATATACTTCAGCATGAAGAAATATTTTTCATTCTAAACAACTCTACAAAAAAGTTGGATATAGTTGACTTTGAAAGTTGTCTGTGTAGGAGATTAAATTGTTCAAGTTGCTTTTACACATTCCTCATAACCCAGGAAGCAGGTAGGAGAGGTAATAGTTTGCTTAAGGTTAAATGATTTCCTGAAGGTCACATAATAATTAGTAGTTGAACTATTTCTAGAACCCAGATCTCTGTGCAGTTTGTTTATGACAACACATTTTCTCTGGTAGGTTATTTATTGGTCAGATCATTGATGGTGCTTGATTATGAGTGATAAGAGAAGCCTAGGAAAAAATTATTCTATATTTAGGTTGTTGGCATGTTTCTCTCCATATAAACACATTTTTAGAGTTTCTCAGAAATGAACAGAGTTCCTTTTGTTTGGTTAACAGAAAATAACTAGCAGGTAATAGAAGAGAAAGAAATATTATTTTAGTTTGGGACCATTAAACATAAGCATCTAAGGGCTTGTGAGTGTGTGTGTGTGTGTGTGTGTGTGTGTGTGTAAGAATGTAAGAGTCTTAGAGATTGCAAAATAACACATTACAGCCCATAATATGATGTAGTGCTTTATATACATTCTGAAGCATCCAGACGCCATAGGTCAATCAAAGTCAGGATGGCTGAAATGTGTGTTAAAGTGTAGGAAATTAAAATATTATGCCTAACACTGTATAATGCATCACGGAAAAATTCTTGTAAGTATAAATTAGCTTTACTGTTGAGTATAAAATCTTCCTTTTGGTTATTTATGAAGCTTCATTTTGAAGATTGCCTTCACTGACTAACAAGCAAATCAGAACTTGTCATGTGCAAATCTTGTGTAGATTGCAAGGCCAGTATATAATTAGCCTCAAAAGAGTGTGACCAAATTGGGTAAAAAATAAAAACACTACGAAAAGGAAATAAGAAGACCAAAAGAGGTCAGGGTGTGGTCAAACCATGGGAACCCTTTAACTTTACATTTCCTGACATGGTTATGTTCAAAGTCTCTAGAAAAAGTAAAATTATGTACCAGATATTCCTATGCTGCTATTCAAAGGGCTGCTATTGTTCCTAGATCAAAGAATCTGGTGATGAAGAGAAGTTTATACAGCTCTGAGTATGAAAAATATTCAAATAGGGAACAACAAAAAGAGAACTGGCAGGAGGGGAGGAGGAAGGGCTGGAACACCCACTGCCCCCGAACGAATCCTCAATATGTGCTGAATGGATGAGGACAGGCTGTGGGGACTCTTTCCTTCAGACTGTATCACTAAGCCCAGCTTTTCTCCTGACACCCACACATCCCCAATTCACTTTCTACTCTAAAGATCAGAAGTAAGCTTCCACTGTTACAGTCTACACTTTGGCTAATCGTGTATGGAATGCCCTGAAATCATTTTTTAATTTCCTGTAAGGTACACACTGCCCTTTCTCACCAGAGTGTCCTGCTTTCGAGGTCAGATGTTTCACACCGATGACACTTAGGAGAAAATTCCCAACTGTTGATGTTGAAACCTTCTTCCATCTCAGTCTCCAGAGATGGGATTCTGTTGCCCATGGGGACCATTACATAACAGGTCTGTCAAGACTTTAGTTAATGAACCCTGTTGAGATCATCCCCCACCAGGGTGGGGTGCAAGCAGACCCTGGGTGTGAAGGTTTCAAGGGGGAAAACCCAGGAAGTGGCCAGATGACTCAGTGGTGGCACTTTGTTGAGTCAGCCCTAAGAATGTTTCAATGTGTAATGGCAGACAAGTTTCCGGAGAGTTTATTCATGTTCATTGTCCAGAAGGCACTCATTAGATCCTAGAACCTCTTCCTCCTTTTTTATACATTTGTGCCATCTGATTGTGGAATGTGTGCCTCCACAGTCACTGTTCCATCCCAGCCAGGTTATCTACAGAAGTGAGCTACTCTGTGGAGGTAAAGTGATCCTCAGGCTATGTTCATTATCTATAAATGTGCAATTATTCAACAAACACTTATCCAGCACCTAGAATGCTCCATAAGGGTTAGGAATTCCTCGGCTTACTACTTCATGTGGTAGGCCTTCTGCAACCCATATTCTTCTGAAAATGTTTTCAATTTTCATACGCCCTCCTTGATTGAGTTGTTGTCAGAGAGAAGCATCATTAAACAAAAGTCTTAAGCTTGTCACTTGAGACAAGTGAGTTTCAGTGTGAGTCATACAGAAAAGAGGAGATGCAGTGGGGAAAAGTGAGTGGGTCCTCCTGGTAGAGCACATGGCGCATCTCCCAGGATTGTGCAGACAGCAAAGGATCACGGGAGGTGTGCAGAGGACCAGATCTCTTTGCTATATGCACTTATCAACATTATAAATTGCTGAAATTAAGGCAGCCAATTTCCCTAACATCTACATGACTTCTTTGTATGAATAAGACCTCTTGGTGGTCTTTGTGTCCAGTACATCTTTCTGGACAGGAAAGAAAAATACTCTTTAAAATTTTCTACTTTAGTAAGAGTATTGTTTCAGTGAAGAAACGTAGGCCAGAAGTCAAAAAGTCAAAACTCTAGTTTTAAACTCAGCAATTATACCTAAAAACAAATACCTTGGGAACTTTTTTTTTCCTTTCTTTTTATCAGGGCTTGGGGCTGAACCCACAGCTTTGTGCATGCCAGGCAAACCCTCTGTCACTGAGCCACGTCCCCAGCCCTCCCTGGGAACAGTTTTATAAGCAGAAATTAATGGTCTCCAGAGCTGTCTACATCCTCAACCTCAGAACCTGCAGGCATCTTACTTTAGCAACAGAGACATAGCAAATGGGATTGAGGTAAGGATCTTCAGACAGGGAAATTATTCTGGATTACCTGGGTGGGCCCAGTAGAATCACAAGGGTCCTTAGAAGAGGGAGGCAGGAGGATCAGAGTCAGAAAAAAGGAGATAGAACAAGGAACCTGAGGTTGGGGTATGTGTGGAGATTGGGGAAGGGGCCATGAGCCAAAGAAAGCAGCAGATTTCTCTAAGCATTGGAAAAGTCAAGGAAAAGAACTTTCCCTGGAAGCCTCCAGAAGGAATGCAACTCTGCCGACACCTTAATTTTAGTCCAATAAGGGTCAGGTCAATATGAATGTGTTCTGTTACACCCAACACTGGAGAGCAAAAGTTTGAAATGGATGGAACAAGAACTTAGTTGGTGAATAATTCTGTAACATGTAAATTTATAAGTAGAGAATTGAGTTCTTCTTAATACTTAGTCATAACAGAAGCATACTTGAAAGGAATATATTTCATAATGCTACTAAGACAAGTACAAATGCTCTACATATTGTTTTTGACATAAATTTCTTAAACAGAATTTGTCAAAATTCCCATCTATATGGGAAAAATCTATAATAACACTACTGAATGCAAGTACGTCTGTGTGTAAAGTCGCTGATGTTTTTGTACATCTCAACTCTCAACTAAAAAATAATCAATCAAGCGCCAGCCATGGTGTCACATGCCTGTAATCTCAGTGACTCAGGAGGCTGAGACAAGAGGATTCCAAGTTCAAGATCAGCCTCAGCAATTTAGTGAGGCCCTTTACCAACTTAGTGAGACCCCATTTCAAAATAAGATAGAGCTGAGATGTGACTCAGTGGTTAAGTGCCCTTCGGTTCAATCCCTGGTACAAAAAAAAAAAAAAAAATCGAGCAAGCAAACTAACAAAATGACTGAATTACGTTTTTAGATGATATAGGAAGATACATTCAAAATTTATGTAGGTAAAAACAAGAGAAAAAAGTATTACAGAGGTTTTCAGGCAGTTCATTAAGAAATATGTTTATGGACTTCAGGATATTTGTGCTCCTTATTAGCATTCCAACATTTTTCATTTGATACACCTTCATTTCTCACTTTAAAAAATAAGTAATTCTCAAGCTGGCGCAGTGGTGCACGCCTGTAATCCCAGCACTTGGGAGGCTGAGGCAGGAGGATCACGAGTTCAAAGTCAGCCCTAGCAATGGTGAGGCACTTAGCAACTCAGTGAGACCCTGTCTCTAATAAAATACAAAAAAGGGATGGGGATGTGGCCCAGTGGTCGAGTGCCCCTGAGTTCAATCTCCGGTACCAAAAAAATAAATAATAAAAAAATAAGTAATTCTAATTTTTTCACCATAATTGTGTATATATATTTAAAATGGCCACTGCAAAAGCCTTAAGCTTTAGGTCCCAAGGAACCTGAATGTAGCACTTTCTACATTCCAACAGGCTGGTAAGTAGAAAGAGCTCAGGCACTTAATCAAGGCAAGCTTACAGTGAACACTGCATCACCAACCAAGAAACCAGAGCTGCAGAATCTGATGGAGAAGGGTCACTGCTCCTGAAAGAACCTAGTTCTTTTCTGTTCAGATTGCATCTGGAGTTGACCAAAGCTAACTGGGGTGGAATATGGGTTTTGATGTCAGGAGAAAATACTTATTATCAGATCTTTGATTTGGAACTTTGAATGCTTTCCTGGCATCTTTTTGTGCCTCTATTCCCTTATCCATATACTGTAGTGTTTAAGACAAAGTTAGAGTCAGTCTGCCTGGGTTCAGACCTTGTTTTTGCCACCTCCTATGTGACCTAGGGGCTAGCTACTTAACCTTGCTAAGCTTCAATTTCTTCACCTTTCACTAAAATAAATAATTCCTACTTCATTGGTTTGTTGGGAGGATTAAATGATGTAATGCATGCAAAGTGCTCAGCAGAACACTGGGCAAATAGTAAATACTCAATAAATGTTATTTAATATTTTTCTATGTAAACCAGCAAAAAACTCCATATTAATCCTGACACTTATCTTTCCCAAAGACTTGGTATAAGGAGAAATAGGTAGAATCAGAAGAAAAAAATAAGACTGGAATTGAAAAGCGCCATGTTAAGCATGGAATTTTAAGTGTGAGGGTTAGCAATGTCTGAAAACACTCATCTATTTGTTTCAAGTTATGGGACCACTTGTATGTGTGTTTACCTGCTGGAGAGCAGGTATAGCACAGACAGGGGAAGAGCCTGGAAGGTGAGCAGCAGCTGGCATGACTAGGATGCCAGACCCTCTCCTGATGCCCCTTTTAAGTCATCCATTTAGATGTCCTGGGCTTCACCTTCATGGTCCCATCATTGAAGGACAGTAACAAGGAAACTGACTTATAACTCCTGGCCTTTCTCCTTTATTCCACCAGTGTTGGCCCAGAAATATCCACATGTCACCCCATACTTCAGTCTCAAATATGCTATGACCTTTTCAGAACTGTGGACAAAATAATATCCATGTGAAGTTACTACTTGGGTTAAAAAGAAAATGGTCCGAAAAGAAGAGATTTATAGTTGGGGGCAAATAAGAAGATCTACAGGGATAGTGAGATTCCCTAGGAATGAAAATATAAACTAATATTCTATCTCATAAGTCTAATCATTTTGTTTTGTCCCTAGATGTAGTGTTTCTGAAAACAGGTCACTTGAAATTCAAAACACAGTTTGAACTAAAAACAGAAATGTGTACTCGGTGCTGTTTGTACATATGTGCATAGTGATCAACTCATTCATAGGATGACTTCATTTACTCCTGCAATAATCTTTCAGTGAGGAATTGCAAGCTTAGTGTCCACATAGTGTCCACTATATATTTATATAATTGAAAACTAACACTCTAAGGTGTGAAAGGAGTTGCCTGGGATTACCCAGAAGAGATCAGTATCACATCGTACCACAAAGAACATACAGACACCTATCAATAACACTGAGAATATAGGGGTGCCCATATATGCAGGTATGTATGCATAAGGAATTAAGTGAATAAGGTGAAATGAAAGTGATAAAGTATTATATTTTTCTTCCCTTGTATTTCTCTTCTACCCTTCCCTGATTAGAGTAGAGAATCAACTCTCCAGCAACTAGCTATGAGGGACCAGAAAATGTCCTCTGGTCTTCATACATCTTGTTTCCAAGAGCCCAACTGTTAAGAGAACATTGATAATTCAGCATATAGGTTAGTGAAGAAAACTCTTGGTATAAAAATGGTATCCTCTGGATCATGGGGAAGAGAAACAGACAAGGGGGCGAGGCTGAGGATGACTAGGGAAGGGCCCAGGAACCATAAATGAGTGCTCAGGTGGCCTTGCCAGGGTTTCTGTTCCCCTGGCATTGCAGGGGAGCAGCAGCAAGTTCCTGCTCCCAAAGGTGTCACCAGCCAGCAGGGGAGATCCACAGGTGCCCACAGACAGATGGCCGATGGTTTGTCTGTGACTGTATGGGTAGAGCAGATTCCACTCATACAGCACCTTGGCCTTCGAACATCACAACTTTAAAGAAAGAGGAGTCCCACTGAAGGTCCTAAAATGGAATTTTCTGCCATGCCAGTAGAACGATCTCTGAAATTAAAAAAAAAAATAGGTTGAAATTTTAGAAAAATGAATGGTGGCTTGCATAGGTGACATGGTAGGCTGAGATTTAAACCCACCATATTGCTCTTCAAAGAAAAATAAAATAAATAAAAAACAGCAACTGGGTAACTACAGCAGCTGGTGCATCTGTTCCTTTAGAACCATGCCAGTGAACATTTAAAGCATTTGTTTTCTTCAAAACAATCAAGGAATATTTGCCCATCCTCTTCCTTTTCTGATACCCACCAAAGGTTTAAAACCTAGAAAAATCCATCTGATAGAATCACTTGAGCTGTTCCTCTGGTGAAACCTTTCATAAAAGAGACTTATACCATCCATTGTAGAAATCTCAGATACCTAAAATTCAGTGCATTCCAAGGTAGACACTATATCCTGGGGGCCTTATCACAAGAGCAGAACTGGTATCAAGAAAGTATAGGATATTCAAAACTTTTACTATCTATCCTCTTAGGCATCCTGAAGTCAAGACTTCATAAACCTTACGAGAAGGAACATGGAACTCTTTGAAAAACAAACCTGAATTACACTGCGCGTATATTGTCTGTTAACTTTATTTCATGATTCATCTCAGTTAAAACTGTGAGATATTCCCCCTCCCTCAAAATTAGTTCAGTAAAATCACTGTCTTCCCTCCCCAGTGACCAATATACAGGATATTGCTTGTCGGTCTCATTTCCAGCTTCAAGCTCTTCTTGCTTTCTGCACAAGCACATCTTGGACTCTCCCGCCTCTGTGGCATTGCTTCTGCTGTTCTCTCCACCCTCATGTGGTTCCAGGTAAATTTCCCTTCTTTGGCAAACTCCTCTGTAGCTTCCTGTGAGGAAGCTTCCCTTTGCTCCCATCTCTTCATACATAAGACTGTGATGCTACACATTAAAATAGTGCTATGGTCAGAACGTCAACCCGTGCCCCCCAGATCCTATGTTGAAATGCTAACTGCCAGAGGGATAACATTAAGAGGAGGGGACTTTGGGGGATGGTTAAGTCACAAGGGCAGAGACCTTAAGAATGCGATTAGTGTCCTTACAAAAGAGGCCCCAGAAAGAACACTTGTCCCCTCCACTATGTAAACCATGTAAGGGCAGAGGAGGCATCGTTCCTGGATAGGAAGTAGGACCTCACCAGACTCCAAGTCTGCCTTGATCTTGCATCAGACCCCAGAACTATGAGAAATAAACTTCTGTTTTTTAAAAGCCACTCAGCTTATGGAATTTTTCTTTAGCAGCCACACATACGAACACAAATAGTGACCCACTCCCACCCTGGAGCCTCTGCCTGTCCAGTCCTTGCGCACAGCCACACACCATGTGGCTCACTTCTGCACCATCGGGTTTTTCACAAAGTCTCCCTTCTTAGAAAGACCTTGTCTCACTTCACAAAAGAAAAGGATCATCTCCCCCAATCCCCCCCACCATCATTCCCAAATGTCTTCTTCCTCTGCTTCATTTTTTCTTTCTCCTTAGCATATGTCATTATCAACCATTGTTTGTATTTCCTTCATCTGACTTATTTATCTAGTTTATTGTGTGTCTACTCTAATGTAAGATTTGGGGCCACTTTATTCTCCATACACCATCCACAACATCCACCTGGCATACAGTCAGCTCTCCATGAAGATTCTGTGATGAATGAGTGAGTGAGTGACTACTTACTATTGCTATTAGTGCTTCTGCAGTCTACTCACCCTCATATCTCCTTCAGCACATAGCACAGTGCTGGGTACAGAGGGAGGATTGAAAAATGACTTACTAAGCCAAAGAGGAAAGGCTAAACGGAACTAGCCATGCCTTTCTTAGAACTGATATAGAATGAAAATTCTATCCTAATCCATGACATATTTTTTTTAAATGTCATCAAATAACAGTACTTCCTGGACAATGAAAGAGAAGCTTTCTCATCAGCAAGTATAGATTGATATAAAGTTTCCATATATTGTTCTGATAATACTGAGTACTCCCCCCACACACATACACAGGGCAATTCATGAAATTTCACAGCAAAAAAAATTATTGAGTACCTAATATTCATCAGTCATTAGGATAACTAAGCTTTATACAAAGCCAAATGATTTAAATTCAGCTCCAAAATATACTGAAACAATAGAAAAAGACTAGAGTTTAACCTGAATATTGCTTTGAAAAATACATCTCTCTAGAAATTCCAGTCCTGTCCTTGGGCTGCAAAGGAGGAAAAATAAAACCATAAAGTGAAATTCAAAACTTTAATAAAAAGTAGAATCTAAAATATAGTAGCAGATAAAGCAGAAATAACCCTAAATGAAACTGAAATGAACAAGAAGGCCATGCCACCTTGTGGGTACTATGAGTATTTTACCATCTCAATACCTAACTCTAAAGAGTGGCCCATTGGAGTGTACGTAATTGGGAAAATTGTCAACATTTTTGTATGATGAATAAAATACATGACATTTATTTTTATATATTGGAACCATTGGAAGCATTTTTAAAAATCAAAACATAATACATTTGAAACTACTCTGATAAAATAACTCTACTACAAGTTGTAATGTTTTAAGCAAAAATGATTTTCATCATAAATGAATTTGAACATCTATTAAACATAAGCATGCACTCTTTCCATTTCTTTTGTCTTAGTGAAAGGTATAGATTGTTAACCAAAAAACCACTCTGACAATAGGTAAACTCAACAACACATATATTCTAATGTTACATCCTTAAGAATAATCAGAAAATTTAATGCCTGTATAAACTTGTACCAACTCATAGCTTAAAATTTCATTAGACTAAATGTATTATGTGATGAGAAACATGGTTTTCCCAAAAAACAAAAAATAATATCCATGAGGTTATAGAATGTCTCTGTTACTTACAGATAAACCTATTATTGTGTTCAAACAAGAAATTGGAGTTTGAAGGGGGAAAATGTGTGCAGGCTAATAAGCATATGAAGCAACATAGGGCTTTCTATAACGTAGAAAATATAATTAATTTTTCTTATAAAATAATTATCCCTGGCCTCAAATTAAAATCCTAGATCATAAATTTTAATACTGGAAAGTACCTTAAATGAGGCAAAGGGACCCCAGCTTTTCCAAAAGGTGTTTGTGATACTCTGTTCCTAAAAGATATTAAAATGCACCCCTAGGAAAACCTTTTTGGAAAATACTGAAGTTAAGCCAGGACTTAAACTGCAGATCCTTTCACAGACTTTAATATGTACGTGTACATTTGGAGGGCACAGTATACCACATTTCCCAATTCACTTCATCACAGAATTAATTGTGCTTTTGCAGATAATTTCACAGGTCTACAGGATAAATATTTGGAGGTCTTATTTATAACTGATTTCTTATTTTACAAAGAGGAAATTGACACCATATTGGTATGAAACTTGCCCAACCCAACAAAATTACATAATGACATAGAAAGAACTAGATTTCAGTTTTTCCTAGTTCCTAAATTCAATGATTTGTTCTTTGCATGATGTCAAACTGTATTTATTTTTTCCAAATTGTCCTAATTCAAAATTACTACTCTAAAAAAGTGTGTTAAGAAAACAATGTCCACTAAAAATCATTTTTCATCACTTTATGCTGTGCTTTATGTAATCATTGCCCACCAAAAGGCCAACATCCTCAATGCAGCCCCAGCCCTACAGATAAGACTTCTCAAATGGCATCTTTGTGGTTTCCTCAAAGTGAGACCACTAGATAAGAATAGCAACACAAATTAGTAGGTTAACTATAGTGTTTCTGCCTCTGTTGAGTTCAAATCCAGATGCGTAATCAAATTTGTTGGCTTTAAAATGTTCATTTTGAGAAAGTGTCCTTGACTATAAATGAAATGATTCAAATATTTAGGGAGAAATTTTCATGGTTATTCAATGATGTGATAAACCAATGCATTTACCAAAAATAGGTACTTGCTCATATGCTCTAGTTCTGACTTTCATGTGAAGGAGTGGGTAGAAAGGGAGGAAGTGGGACTGTGGGGTTGAGTGCAGGGAAAGTGTATTGATCTCAGGGCCATGGAGCAAAGGGGTGGGTGATTCCATAATGTATCCACAGTTCCTTAGACATTGAGGCATGGGCCTGGCAACCCAAAGCTAATCTGTAAACAGCTCCAACATGTTTGAGAAGAGGAAAACAGTGACTTTCCAACACACTAGAATCCTGTTCTGTTGCAGGCGTGCATTCAATTCTACCTAATAGAGCAAGATTTATTGCCTCAGGACATAGACTAACACATTGTGCTTTGGTAATTAAAAAAAAAAAAAAAAAGTGCTCTGGGGCTGGGATTGTGGCTCAGCAGTAGAGCGCTCACCTAGCACATGCACAGCCCGGGTTCAATCCTCAGCACCATGTAAAAATAAAGGCATTATGTACAACTAAAATAAATAAATAAATAAATAAATATATTTTTTTTCACTGCTCTGAGGGGCTGGGGTTGTGGCTCAGCGGTAGAGCGCTCACCTAGAATGTGCGCAGCCTGGGTTCGATCCTCAGCACCACGTACAAATAAACGAATTGTGTACAACTGAAACCGCTTTTTACCGTGACGAGTTCTAGCTCCCCGAACGCTGAAGAATAACGCTGAAGAAGCACTCCGAGGCAAGCGTAGAGTGGAAAGTGGACAGCTTTATTGAAAGGATAGCAAAAGACTTCCCCCAGAGGGAGAAGGGGACCTGGAAACCAGGAATCCAAAGGGAGGAGAAGCTTTCTCCCTTTTATATCTGAAATCTTTCTTTTGTCCCTTTCATGTTCCCTATCTCTGTCCTTCCTGGGACAGGGGACAGGAATGTCAAAAGATGTGACACCGGAGGGCCCATGGCGGGAGTGAGATTCACAGGAAGGGCTTAGGGCTAGTTGATTAGCATCTCCGTTTGCTGGAGCTGTTTCATTAACATTCCATAAGATGGGCCCTCAACTTGGGAACATTAACCATCTTATCTCCCTTAGAGTTGCTCTGTGTTTTTCCAGGACTCAGGCTGACTCCATTTTCCTTATGGACTCCATGTTCTTTTATGAAACTCGATGTTAGACCCGATTTGCCTGACTACACTCACTACCTAGCTTTAAATCTGGCTTCACAACTAAACCAAATAAATAAATATTTTTTTTATAAAACTGCTCTGAACTTGACAAATTATTTAGAGAAACAATGATACAGAAGCCTGGGAATTCGGAATTATGACCTCAATGTAAGACCTAAGTATACTCATTTTCAGGATAGAATCCCATCCATTAATGTTATTTATTCCTCTGAAATATACTTACTTCTTCATCTTGTTCTCTGTAAGTTTAACCTAAGAAAATTCAAGATTATATTGCCAACACTACTGGAGCTTCTTTGTTTTTTGAACAAAATAAAAAGGAAATTTAAGACTCTTATTTGGACAACTAGGGCCTTAAAACCTTGCTGATGATGAATCTATTGTGGTTTTGTTTTATTTTAAAGTGTTTGCAACTGTCATCTTAATAGAATACATTAACTATATGATTGCTCAGTTTTCAGAGTAAAATTTCAAGCTTCTGCCAACCCAACTTTTAATAAAAAAATAATGCAAAAAGAAATAGAAAAATGAAATGCTGAATATTAAATCTTTCTTCAGCCCACTGCCTGAATCTCTTAAGGTCTGTGAAGATATTTTTAGGCTTTGAGCACATATAAAATTCCATGGCTGTTCTAATATACATACGGGCTTGAAACAGATGAAAGCTTCCATCTGAATGGTATAGATTCCCACTCCTACACACAGTACTCAGACAAAACACATGAAACTAAGTTTAACTATTCCAGATTAAAAAAAAAAAAAAAAAAAGCTAATTCAATCCTGCCAGGACTTGAAACTGAAATTCTAAGGATTTTTAGATTTTGCAAATCTGTTCTTTGGCTTTGAACATACTCTCCTGTCAAGCTCTCTCACATGGAATCACATCCCAGGACATGTCTGGTGTTGATAGAGGGACGCTTCATTATTCCACAAGGATGCGATCCTGGGGGTCATGGTAAACAACAGAATATCAAATGCATGGGCAGAGAAATTGTTCTTTGGCATAAAAAGGCAAGGTCATTGAGAGAGGACTAAAATTTCTGTTCCTAAATCAGTGAATAATCTGTCAACCGAGGGAAACCATGACCATGAAGAGTAAGGACTTTCTGTCCATATATAGCCAACGCAGTCAGCAAGAAGGGGACAGACCGATTGAGACCTTATTCTGTGGTTTGTGCTTTACGTAGTAAAGTTTTTTCAGACACTTCAATTTTATCCCAATAGAGTTCATAAGTTTGTTCACAAGTAACTTTTCTATCCCTTGTTTTACAGAGTAAAAATATAGGGCTCAAGAGTTAAATACTTGGTCCAAATTAACAAGGTAACTAGGAATGCCAAAATTTGAAAGGCATAAATTCAATTAGTACTATAAGACTAATTCAGTTTACCCAAGAATTGGGAAAACAATGTATAATCAATGGAACTAGAATAGGCATAAAAGCTGCCTATATGTCAAAAACCAAAAACCAATTATAGTTCCATACTTAGTCATTATCCAAATCTTGTGTGACTTTCCCAGCTGATGGGAGATGAATCTGAACGGAAACTGTATATACATGAGTTCTCGGGATAAGGAGAGAGGTATTGCTGCTTTTTATTAGTAAAAGAATATCCTATCGTGTTTCTAAATAGGAAAATAAAGCTGTTAGATTTTGCTCTGTACTCCAAATTCAATAGTCCAATGCAAAATAACTACTTAGTCTACTTGTGTTGTGAAGTGCAATAGTTTTTCCAATATAATGGCTGTACTAAAACTAGTTGAATCCAGACCTGTTAACTAAAATACTATGGTATTGCCTCCCTCATTGATAAGAGTGATATGATAGTTTAAAGAATATGTTTTGTGAGAACTTGCAGAAGAAACCTCAGTGTGAATGTTCTATAAACCTATAATCTCAATTTAACTTCTGATAAACTACTAAATGTTTTATGTTTATTGAAATTTACTTTGAATTATGAAAAAATCAAAACTTTCATTAATATTTTCAAAGCTGGTTTTTCTGTGTTATTGTTTTCAACTGAGCCCTTACAATCATGAAATAAAGGCTGCCTTGCAGGTGTAGGTAAACAATTCTCTGTGGGGCTATTATATTTTTTGTATACTTGAAAGAAAATCATTGACCTTTCTTCTACACCATCTTTTCAAGGAAGTTTGTATCACAAAGTCTTTGAATGTAGAGACAGTTTCTCTCTTGAGCAAAGAGCAAGTTTGCTTATAGTTTTGGATGGTGGAAATAATGTCTCGCTCTGGAACAAAGAGTAGGTATACTTACTGATCATTATAAAATACTTTGGTTCCCTAAACACAGAATTTACTTACTATGTGTGCAGGACTCATCTGCCTCTCTTCATATCACTCAATGAAAATTGGAGCTTAAGGAAGAGGCTCAAAATAGCTGATGCTTCGATTATTTCTATTGCCATGAGTAATAATAAACTGTTCTTTGTCTCTGACCCAGGAGTCTTGTGTCTTCTATCAGCACCTATGAAACTATGCCAGGCTAATTTTTTAACTCTCAAGTAGAGTAAAATCTTAGACCCTTCATAATTCTTAACACCAAACAAATGTATGACCTCCTGTAAGAATTTAAGAATTTACATAAATACATTTTTATGTATGTGTTTTCAACTGTTGTTTCTTGAAAAAATATGTAGGCAGATAGAAAAAACATTTCATGGAAGTAAATAAAATGGGAAGGGGGTAAGTGATAGTGAGACGTAGCTTATTTAGCCATCACTATTCTATTCCATCTTGTTTTGGCATCCAGAATGAAGTATCCAGCAAGACATGCTGCTTCAGTTAGTATTTCACTACTATAATGAAATACCTGCAACAGGCTAACTGTATTTTTAAAGGAGGTTTCTTTAACTCAGTTTTGGTTGTTCAAAGTCATGGTGCCTACATAGACTCAGTTCTGGTAAGGGGCCTCTGGCTGCATCACATTGGGATAGATATCAGTGGCAGGTAGCTATGGTGGGAGCATACAAAAGAGCAAGTGACAATTTGTTGAGACAAGCTGAAGGACTGGGTGGGGCAAGGCTCAGACTTTTATAACAACATTCACATAATAACTAACTATTATCTCACAAGAAATATCTCAATTCATTCTGAGGGCACCTAAGGACATACCATTAGACCTCACCTCTTAAATATTTATATCATGTCTCAGTACCAGCACCCTAGAGACCAGCACCCTACAGACCAATCTTCTGATACGTGAAACTTTGAGGGTACAAGCAACATCCAAACCATACCGCACACAAACAGGGAAATAACCAGAAACAGCATCACAAAAATAGTCACTAAGGAACAACTACTTCCACATCCCAAACACAAAGTGACTAATAGGATCACTGGGATCATTGGCTTCATGTCAGTATGTCTTCCTGGCTCTAAAGATATGTTGTGTACTCAATTTGGACAGATAACATCTTTTATCATCTTTAACTTCATTCTTTAAGTATTGATTTAATCTAGAAGTATAATTTTAGGAAAAGTAGCAGTAAAAATTCGTTGCCTTCATTTGAAAGGTAAGTCTCAAGAAGCTATGCTTTGACAAAATTACAGTAGCTCAAATTTTTTTAAATTAAGTCTATTATTACCTTTGTTAAATTAGTCACTTAAGTTTTTTCCAGCTGGGTAGAAATAAAATAGTATTGCTTAGAGATTTTGAAAAATATTTCTGGAAAAATTAGGTTTATGTATCTGTCAAACAAATTTTATCATTTTCCTAAAACTGAGTGGAACAGAAATGTGTTTCCTTCATATAAAAATAATGAAAGTCTGGGCTTGGGGTTGTGGCTCAGCGGTAGAGTGCTCACCTAGCACGTGTGAGGCCCTAGGTTCAATCCTCAGCACCACGTAAAAATAAATAAATAAAATAAAATTGTTACATCAAAAAAATAATGAAAGTCATTAAAATTATCTTTTAAACTTACTCCCACACACACACATATAAAAATGATGCCTTTCACATAGTATGCTTTAGTAAATATTTTCTGATTCAAATTTGTAGAAAAAAGCATATGTCAAATTGAGTTCTATGTTCAAACTATCTGTTAAACACACTTTTTAAAAGTGTTTTTCTCTACCAAAATAAAACAACAAAAATTTCCATAATTAATGACTTCTTTGATCTTACATGTTATATTTTGTCATCTTAGTATTGTTTCACATTGTTCTGGATTTGATGCCTCTACCCTGCTTCTTGAATATAAAATGTAAATACCTATTCAGAGACTAGAAATGTCATATATTGTCCATAGATTAGGGCTCTCTTCTCCATTATGTAAAATAACCTTTAAGAGAACTAAATTGAAAGAAGGGTGGGAAGGTATTAAATATGGCCCTGAAAACCTCTTTGAGTTCAATGACCTTGTTATTACTTCTTATCTCTGAAAACTTGTGACTGTGGCCATTTATGATGCATAATAGCATCATTTCCAAAGAAGGAAAAACTACGGAAGTAACAGTCCTAGAGAGAGAAAGAGAAAAGAAAACTTTAGGTAATGCTGTGCTTAGGAAAACCAGTGAATGTCTAGGTCTTGAACTTTACCTTCTTGTAGTTGATCCTCAGTGAAAAAGCCTCATCAATCACTGCTACAATCCCTCCCCCACAGTCACTCTAAGAAAATGGCTGATTGTGAAAGGAGGGTATGGACAGTCAGCCTGGTTAAGAGAGCATCATGGGGGCATCATCTCCTTCCCCTCCTGCTTCCTCCCTACTGCATACAAACTGAAGGAGCTAAACATCAAAGAGGAGAGGGAATGGAGAAGACCTTGCTGTCTTCTCCACTTCAAACTCCTTAAACAAATCTAGATTACAGTGAGGAAGTGAAAGAACTTTGAAGTGGACCTGAGGTTTTTAAATTTTTTAAACAGATATGGACTAGTTTTGAATGAGTAACTGGCAGGTTATACAGTATGCCCAAGGTCCTATTAGAGATGAGAAACGAGGAACTATTAAGTCCATGTTAGATAAAATAGAATTATTTTATACTTATACTCCAATAATGCAAGGCTCTTCAGTTAACCATTATGCTTCATACAGATGAAAAGGT
Organism: Tamias sibiricus; assembly: GCA_025594165.1. Classification (NCBI taxonomy): domain Eukaryota; kingdom Metazoa; phylum Chordata; class Mammalia; order Rodentia; family Sciuridae; genus Tamias; species Tamias sibiricus. Next base: position 88,449,075 of record CM046661.1, read on the forward strand.
AAATGCTAAGTTTTATGCAATCCACAAATAATCATTGTACATTAACAAAAGATAAAATGAAGCCTCCAGGTTTCTGAGAAATATGATCAAAAGTGCATTTCTCTGCCTGCAACTATGAACATATTTTTCTAAACATTTTCTGCTGTCTATATTATGATGCTAAGAACTAAAAGATCTCCTGAGTTTTCATCCAGTGACTGGGAAGGGATGTACTCATTTGTGCATGACAGGGCATGGGTGAGCTATAGGAAACAGGGACCTGTATATATTTCATGCCTATTCTTTACCAACTAGACACCCTAAACATGTGATCGCATTTAATCTTCAAATTGTGATAGACAGATGGATAGATACAGATAGAGTTAATTATTAGAATTAAATGTCAGCAAGTTTCAACTAAAATAGCCCACTATGTTGAATTTAAATTTTTCCAAAGCAAGGATGTTTACTTTTTATAAAGTATGACAGTTTGGAGAATATAAGAATTTCCCACTATTATATCCACATAAACCTAAGGCATGTTGCCAGAATCACCTATAAAATCAAGTATAAAACTAGTGTGAAATAAAATCTAAGTTCTTTTTCTTTTTCTTGACAGTTTCCTCAACTAGAAAATGATGGGATTGGCGTAAATCTCTAAGGTACATTCCAGCTCCTGCAGTCTAAGATTCTTACATGGTCAAGTGGAAAGGATAAACTAAAAAGCTCAGTTGTTAGTATCAAGCAAATCTGAATTAGCCAGGTCTAAGGTTATATCCACACAATGCCACCTAATCAATTGAAAAGTGAAAATTTCAGGCCAACTGTAGATTTGCCATTACAGAGTAGGCAAATGGCTGTACAAAAAAAAAAAACATAGTAACAAAAAAACACAAAGTTTTGCGATTAAAACTGTGCTCAGATGTGAACTAAAATCTCTGAGATTTCTCAAGTCCTCCAATCTCCTTTCCAATAACAAACTACCCCAACAATTTCTCTTCCAGGAGTGCTGTGGCTACACATACCAAGTGGCATTTCCTCTGAATTCTTTTCCCAGAAGCTTTTGAACTTCAGCAATTTGAGGTTGTGCAATCTTAAATTAATGTTGAGGCTTAAATTAATGTTGAATGTTGAGGCTCAAACAGACCTTATTCTGATTTCTTCTTTTACAAATCAGGAAACTGAGGCTCACTGGCTTGTTTCTTAGCCTACATCAGCACAAATTCCAGCAACACTGATTATTACATTTTCATTTCAAGATAATTTCTTTAGAAAATATTACATGCTCTTTGTTTCTCTTACTATTGGAGCCCAAACTACCAAAACTATCTCAAAAGAAAGAAGTGTTTTCATAAAAATTGGAAACAATGTGTTAGAGTGAAGAAGAAAGATGTGGAAAGAGGAAACTTGATAAAAAGAGGGGATTGTTATTTGGTGGTTTTGATAAATTTCTCATCAGGTGATTTGTCATTTGTTGAACTGAAAGCAATAGAAGCATAATTTTAGGCTCCTCTGGATTTCACATTTGATTTAAAATAAACCAAAGTGGACTTTAAAAAAAATAATATCCTAAAAGGATACTTTGTTCTTTTTTCTCTGAAGTGACTCCAAAATCAACAAAAACAAAAACGAAACCACTGAAGGATGGACTGCTTCAATCTGGATTGTTTGGTCACTGTTTCGTTCAATTTAATTTAACTCAACCAACTTTTATTGAGTATGTGATATGTTTAAGGTACGATCTCTTTTATTTTCCTGTCCCATGACTGTGTATCTCTGAAGTTATAGAAGTTAGTTGAATAGGAGGTGACAGGTGAATGTAAATTAGAGTTCAAGATTATATTTAGCTCTTCAAAACTAAACTTTTTGTTCTTTCCGAAGTAGCTAGTTTCACATGGAGATGTGATGCTGGAAAAGTATCTGGCAACACTAAATGAATGTCAGTCTGATTACTTATTTTGCTTACATTTTATTGAGTTAATGAGTCCCTACCACCTCAGTGCTCCAGTGGATTAATATGTATCTGTGTATGTGGGGAGGGGTGGTTCAATCTCTTGATTGCTTCAGAATTATGGCTCAAAACTACCTCTAAGCTATTTAAATGAGAGAAATTACCATCACTTCATATTGATATACATGGAATAATTCTCCCAGAGTCTAATGTAAATGTCCCTACCTTTATAATAGCAGAAACATAAACTTTCCTTCCAGTTATCCCAAAAGTCACTAAGACTAAGAACTTTACATTGTGATCATTGTAACTTTGGATTTATAAACACAAACAACAAAGACCAAACATACCCATGTTAATTTTTTTTTTTGGGGGGGGGGGTTGGTTTTGAGTTTACAAAATTGATGCTAACAGTCTATAACTTTTTTTTATTTATTAATGTAGGAGTGCAAAGATTGCCGTGAGATTACTGTGTAAACGCTTTGCATTTAATTGATAATTCCATAGAAAGGTGTTAATATTTGTAAAAAATGTTAGATTTGTTTAGCACTTCATTCTGCCTAAGACATTTATAGATATTAGTTAGCTAAAGCTTACCACATCACTGAGGTGTAAGAAGACCTAGAAAGTATGACTCTCACTTGAAAGATGGAGAAAATGAGAATCAGAAAGTGATTGCTTATCTGGTCTGAGAATAAGCAGGTGGTATACTTCAGAGATGCCTGGGACTCAAGGACAGGAAGCCTCAGAGCTCCTTCCTGTGCAGGACCCTGCAGCTGATCTGTATATCTGCCCCTTGCATCATTGTTACAGGTTCAAGAGTTCATACTTTAGTGAGAGTGGAAGGAGAACGCTTTAAAAGACTAGTTCTTAACAGCCTTTCTAGGCTCTTGGACTTGTACTAGAGTTATCTGTGATTATAGTACCATGGAAAACAAACTGCAGAGTTAGAAAAATAAGCCAAGTTCTATCTTTGTCCTCTGGTAGCTGTGTGATATGCAAAAGTCATTACACCCAAGTAGGTTCAGTGACCTTCTCTGAAGAAGTGAGGTAGTAAAACCATGTGACCACAGTGAGACCTAAATTGCAAAATATAAAACGATTTTGGGAATTAGTGGACTAAAATGTTATTTTTCCTTCTGAAATTCATCTATAGGTAAGGTGGGGGTGGAAGTGATTTGGGAGTTAAAGGTTTGCATTCGTGTAACTCAATTTGTTGTTTGCAATTGATTCAAACTTATTTGTGAAAGATTCCAAAGAACTCTGCTGATATTCAAAAGCCAAAAACTAGTTCAGGATATTTAGAAATGCAAAGTGACTCAACTCGGAACTTTCTTTGTTGGCATTAATGAATTAAGAGGTTTTCACTAGGCATTAATGGCTCAGTTCAACTAAAGCTTGCAGGAAGTGGAAATTGCAAGCAATGACCCAGGACTCTGTGTGCAGACCTTCCAGTCAAGTTAAAGCGCCTTGCAGGTGATGGAGCACTGAGGGGAGAGCCCTGGATCTGTAGGATGAGCTGTCTTCGACTCCATAGGGGGAAGATGTGACTCACTGCAGCACTGACACCCCAAAAGTCTGTGCTGATGCTCACAGCTTTCTCAAACGGATTGTCTTCAGTTACATTTTCTTTTCATGCTACAACACTGTCATATCTCATCTCGTTTTTCCACATCTCTTCACATAAAAGAAACTTTTGACTAGAAGTAAAACATTCCCAAATTATTATTCCTTTACCAGAACTAAAAAATAAAGCACAATTATGAATTAAAGCAAGAGGGAGCATCAAGAAAGAACCAAATCTTTACTTTTTCATATTTTAACTTTCACATGAATCTCACTTTTCTGGTTTTTACAGAGATTGGAGGTACTTAAAAATTGCAAGGGGAGCTGTAGAATTCCTAGGCTGACAACAAGAAATGCCTACTCCATGCCAAAATATTCTTCAGAAAAGTGAAAAACAAATTTGAAATTTCCCAAACGTCTATTATCATGATTCTGATTGCAATAAATACAAACATAAAAATTTTGTAATTGCCCCACAACAATTATTCTTTCTTCAGGACAGGTGCTCCGACTAAATGAAATAATTGTTTAGGTTCAGGTTGTAAAATATTTCAATGTTCTGATTTAGTTCTGAGTTATTAGTTTTTTAAAAACCACATGAGCTTAATTCTGGCTCAAACAAGTTCCCTAGGTTTTCTTTGAAAGAGTTTAAGTTCAGTTCACAGTTGAGTTAAAAAATAATCACAAAAGTCAGGTTCACATCAGGTTTACCAAACCTTGTGGTTTCTTATGGTTTGAGATTGAAACATGTGTTTGGGCCCAATCTTGGCAGAGGCCTGGGAGGTTTGCTTGGGTGGCAGATATTGAGAGGTAACAGGCTGAGTTTTATGCAGTATCTTTGAAGCAAGAGATGAAGAGAGGGGAGTGGTTATCTGCTTTGAGAAGAGAAAAGGAAGTGCCCCAGTCTCCTGCAATTCAACCTGAAAAGTCACTGTGCTGTGGCTTCCCCTGCCACCCTGACACTTGAGTTCCTGGCAGTTGAAACAGTAGATGGGGGCTGGGTAGGAGAAGAAGGAGAATAGTCTGTCCCCACACGGGCCAATTTCTTCTCTTTACACCTCCTCCCACTTTACCCAAGGCTGGTCTCCCAAGGGGCACACCTACATCTGCTGCCAGGAAGAGCTTTCTCCCACCCACTTCACCTCTTCTTTGACTAACTTAAATGTCACTTACCAGATAGACCTCCCTGACCCTCTGCTTTGAAATTAAATCCATGTTATACATGTTCATGTTTCCCTGTATTTCTCCTCTATTGTTCTTATTACAATTGTAGCTATGGTGATTATGTGTTTATTGCTCATGTTTGTTGTTCTAGTCAAATTTTTGTTACTATAACAAAACACCCAAGGCAGGCTAATTTTATAAGAAAAGTGATTTATTTAACTTAGAGTATTGGAGACTGTAGTTCCAAATAGCATGGCAAAGGCTCCTAGAGGGCCACCATCAACACCCCATCTCCCACCACCTCTGCTTGCAAATACTACATCATGGTGAGAGAGAATGTAGATCTCTATGTCTATGTGGCCTTTCTCCCCATCCTTATTAAGCCACCAAAGTTCAATCATGGAGCTCCACCCTTATGAACTAATCTGATCACTTCCCAAGAGTCCACTTCTAAGCAACATCGTCATTCAGTTTCCACCCACTTGACACCATTAATCTAAGACTCTGGGGATTAAACTCCTGCTTAAGTCTGGGGGAACAAACTATTAGCAGTTAGTTTCTTTCTCAAGACTCTTCAATCCATAAGTGAAGAAGAATGCGTGTTATTTAATCCTCTACTCTCAGCCCCCAATCTATCCAGAAGATGCCCAATAAATAACTGTGAATAGGCAGCTCTTGGCTTGCCAGTACCAATGCCATCCATTAATTGCTTGTCCCATCTTCAAGTCCCATTTTATATTCTAAATATCCTTGGGTGAACTATACCTTTAGCAGTCAGCAGAGATAATTAAAGCTATCAATGATAGAGGCCCTAATGTGTGCTAAACATGGAATGAAAGACACCATAGAACTTGTTTAATGAAACATTCTCAATACTGTGAAGTGTGTGAAGTTATTATTTCTGTGTTACAGGGAGAAGAAATCAAGGCTGGATTAAGCCGGGGCTGAGTTATGTCTCCCTGTAGAGTAGGGAAAGGGGCGTGGTGGTGAGGAGTGTGGAGAGGAAAGTAAGATGAGACCTGGTGAAGGGAGGAATGTGTGAGTAAACATTTCTCATGTCATGATTTCTCCAGAGTGAGTCTGATCTGTACCAGTTAACAGCAATGCATATGCCATGCATGTTACTACTGAGTACAGTAGGAAGCTCACATTCCAGAGCTGAATCCTTTTTCCTAGTGCTCAAAAGAAAGAAAAATTACAGATAAAAGGAGAATGCTGAAAAGAGATTTGACTTTGTGGCCACTATTGTTTAATACCTATTAATTATGTTATTTTTTCTTGGTGTCTACAAAATTTTAGCTAAGACATGGGTGGTCAGCATGTCTGGCCCCCTTCCAATCTTGTAAGTCTATGTTTCTATGTCTCTGTAATGATTTCCTCTGTATTGTGTCAATGGCTCTTACTTCCCTTCAGACTGAGGCTTCATCTACCACTGAAGTTTTGACAACATCTAAAATGCCTGAACTGATAGTGTCATAAAGACATTTTTTAGCCTCCATTTATAGCCCATCAAGATAGCTAAGTAGGAATTTGGCAATTAAAAAGTTCATTTGGTCCTTTGTGACAGCCATACTTTTCTGGCATCTCATTTCCACCCTTGAAGCAAGGATGGGCAGGAGCTACTCTGGAGTTTGTCACGTAGCACTTTAACTCTTCAATGACAACTGGCATGCATGGAGGACTGCAGAACAGGCCTTCCTCCTGAATCCAGGCCACTCTCTCCTCCTCCACACTCCTGTCATTTCCAGAGTTCTGTAAAACAACATGGATAAGGAACTGTGTTAAATCGTGACAATTACATAATTTGGTGTACTACAACTCTTAAAGAAGAGGGTGCTGCTGGTAAATGGAAACTTCAAAGAGTCTCAGAGAGTTTTATTTTGTTAATAGGACTGTGATTATTTTGGTGTAACTTGAAATTATTGAATTAGAGATTTGAGGCATGAAAACCTTTGAGAAATAATGATGGTACAATATGATTGTGGAGGTAGAAAGAAATGTTCTCTTTGACCTGTAACTTGTGGACTTGCCAATTTGGGTGAAAAAATTGTATAAACCAAAGTTACATTTTTCAGGTAAAGATGAGCTTGGAATACAATTGTTGTGAAAACACTTTATATTAAACCAGCAACTTGAAAAATTGTGCTCTTTATATGTAATATGAAATGAAATGTACTCTGCAAATGTGTATAACAAATTAGAATAATAAAAAAATCAAATGCAAAAAAAAAAAAAAAAAAAAGATGAGCTTGGAAATAAAGAGACTCAATGACTCTCTATTCCCATCATTTAAATCTAAATTCATTTGCCAGTCACCACTGAGAAGGAAAGCATCATTGAGTGCTCTGTCTTGGACCAACTGGCAACCTCTCCCCTTTCTTTTTGAAGTATTTTAAGCTTTTTTTTTTAATTCTAATTTGTTACACATGTTTGCAGAGTGCAATTCATTTCATGTTACATATAAAGAGCACAATTTTTCAAGTTGCTGATTTTATATAAAGTACTTTTACAACAATTGTGTCTTCATACATGTACTTAGGGTAATGATGGCTAACTCATTCTACCATTATTCCTATCCCCTTGCCCCCTCCCTTCTCTCCCCCCTGTTTGTTTATTTAAAGTTCTTTCATTGCTCTCATCCCTACTCCCTTGCCTTTATAAGTTAGTATCTTCATAACAAAGAGATCATTAGACTTTTGGTTTTTTGGGATTGGCTGACTTCACTTAGCCTTATGTTCTCCAACTCCATCCATTTACCTGCAAATGCCATGATTTTATTCTCTTTTAGTTCTGAGTAGTGTCCCATTGTGTATATATACCAAAGTTTCCCTATCCATTCATGTGCTGATGGGCATCAGGGTTGGTTCCACAATCTAGCTATTGTGAATTGTGCTGCTAATGTGGCTGTGTCCCTGTAGTAAGCTGTTTTTAAGTCCTTTGGGAATAGACCAAGGAGTGGGATAGCTGGGTCAAATGGTGGTTCCATTCCAAGTTTTCCTAGGAATCTCCATACTACTTTCCAGATTGGCTTCACCAATTTGCAGTTCCACCAGCAATGTAAGAGTGTGCTTTTTTCCCCACATCCTCGCCAGCATTTATTGTTGTTTGTTTCTTTGATATCTGCCATTCTGACTGGAATAAGATGAAATCTTGGAGTTGTTTTGATTTGCATTTCTCTAATGCTAGAGATGTTGAACATTTTTTCATATATTTGTTGATTGATTGTATATCATCTTCTGAGAAGTGTCTGTTTAATTCCTTGGCCCATTTATTGATTGGGTTATTTGTTTTTGTGGTGTTAAGGCTTTTGAGAGCTTTATAAATCCTTGAAGTTAATGTTCTGTCTGATGTGCTTGTGGTAAAGATTTGCTCCCATTCTGTAGGTTCTCTATTCACCTCACTAATTGTTTCTTTTGATGAGAAGAAGCTTTTTAGTTTGAATCCATCCCATTTATTGATTCTTGGTTTTAATTCTTGCACTATAGGGGTCTTACTGAGGAAGTTGGGGCCTAATCCAACATGATGGAGATTTGGGCCTATTTTTTTCTTCTATTAGGTGCAAGGTCTCCGGTTTAGTTCCTAGGTCCTTGATCCACTTTGAGTTAAGTTTTGTGCATGGTGAGAGAGAGAGATTGAATTTCATTTTATTACATGAGGATTTCCAGTTTTCCCAACACCATTTGTTGAAGAGGCTGTCTTTTCTCCAGTGAATGTTTTTGGCACCTTTGTCTAATATAAGATAACTGTAGGTGTATGGGTTAGTCTTTGTGTCTTCTATTCTGCACCATTGGTCAACTGGTCTATTTTGGTGCCAATACCATGCTGTTTTTGTTACAATTGCTTTGTAGTACAATTTAAGGTCTGGAATAGTAATGCCACCAGCTTCACTCTTCTTGCTAAGAATTGCTTTGGATATTCTGGGTCTCTTATTTTTCCAGATGAATTTCATGATTGCTTTTTCTATTTCTATGAGGAATGATATTGGGATTTTGATTGGTATTGCATTGAAACTGTATAGTGCTTTTGGGAGAATGGTCATTTTGACAATATTAATTCTACCTATCCATGAACAAGGTAGATCTTTCCATCATCTAAGATCTTCATTAATTTCTTTCTTTAGTGTGCTGTAGTTTTCATTGTAGATTAGTTATTTAAAGTTTTATGCTTTAGTAAAAGAGGAAAAAGAAAATTAGTAATAGCAATACAAAGATACTACATCACCATATGTGATTTTTCCATGAAGTTTAAGAAGAAAAATACATAAATGTGCCAAAGTAAAAGGTTAATAAATGAATTAATTCCAGTTTGGTCATTATTACAGTTTATAAATTCACATACAAAACCACATATGCATGCACTAAAAATGGGAAACAATAACTTAGAAGGGAAAAATACGAAACATATACACTATTAAATCAATAAAAGAAAATGAATACACTAGAGTTTTAAGCTTAAGTGGGCTTCTTTAAATATTTTTATTTCATTATGAATATTTTATCAAAAAATAATAGTTTTAGCACAGATTCCACTTTTCAAAGCTCACATAGCTCCAACACTGAGGTTATCTTGTTTGGCATTAGAAGAGCTCATGTCTACATTAAAGCTGGAATCATAGAAGTGACATAAACAGGCCTTTTTCTATAAAGATAAAAGGCTAAGCTTTAAAGGATTTTATATTTATAGATAAATGTTTCCATAGTAATCAGTACTATAAAACTTGCTGGTGTCAGCACTCCTTTGCATACAAAAATGGCTCATATTAAAATGAGCTAGATTCAGAGAATCAAATGTAAATTCTTTTACCTTAAAAAAAAAAGAAAAGAAAAGGAAAAAACAGGAAGGGAGAAAAAAAATAACTTCTGAGAAGACCAGCAGTCTTCTTGAATTTTGTTCAAAACTCCTCTACTTTTGGTCACATGCACCACATACTCCCACGAAACACACCAGGGATGAAGGCCTGACCTTTAAGGACAGCGAGGACCATGATGAAAAGTAATTTACAACAGCACACTCATTATTACATCCTCAGATGATGAGCTCGGAGCTATGCATTTCAGATTTTCCCAGCATCTGAGGTCAGTTTTGTTTTAGAAAGAAAGTTCAGGAAGAGGGAGAACAAAGTTCAGAAGGAAGGAAGATTAAAAAGACAAGAATGCAATTGTATTGCTTTAGTAATCGACTCAGGAATGCATGGGAGAAATGTCACTCGTAACACTGTATAAAACAGGTAAGAAATCTGTTTTTAATATCCATGGCGATCCCAAGAAAAACAGAAACATCTATTCACTGAAAACCATGGACAAGCATGTTCACAGAAACCCTGTTCAAAATTGCCTCCATCTGGAACCATCTGAAAATCTATCAACAACAGATTAGGTAAATAAGTTGAGGTATGTTTATGAAATAAAATGTTCTAGAATCAAAGTGAACAAACTATTGTTATATGCAAATACACCATGTAATGTTGAGCCAGAAGGCAGGCACACAGAGAGGACACACTGCGGGACTCCAGGCAGAGCTCACAAGTAGACAGAACTGATCTTCTGGTTATGTGACCTGGGGGTTAGACAGTGACTGGGAGGGGAACCATGGAGGGTTCTGGGAACGTGGCAGTGTTTTTAAAATTAGTCTACTGGTTACAATGGTGTGCTTGCTTTATGAAAATTTGTCAAGCTGCGCATTCATGATTTATGCACTTTTTTGGCATGAATGTCATACATTATTAAGAATGGAAATAACTTTGAGGTGGTCTGAGCATTTTTTATTACATATATGTAAACGCTGCCATTGTAATCAGCTCAGTTTCATCTGCCTTGGATACCCCTTCAGTTCTGTTTCTCTTGGCCAGCAACCATTTGATGCTCATAAGAGGTTACTTTTATGATGTGAAGTATATGTGTGCACGTATGCACACTTCCAGTCCCAGTTACCCACATTTTTTGTGATATCTATGAAGACACATATTCTGTTTTACTGCCCCAAAGCCACTAAAGTTTAGGACTTTGCTGGGGGTGGGGTGGGGCAGGGAAGCAATTTTTAAATAATGAAGCTGTTCTGGACTGCCTGGTGTCTATGCTACCACTTTACTAAAGGGGTGAGTGTAGGCATGAGAAGTCCTTTCATTGCAAAAAAATGAAAGAGCCACCTTGGGGATCTATGAATGGGACCATACTGGGCCTCGAGAGTCTGGCAGGTGGGGTAGAACCACGGGTCTCCTTGCTTCCGCAGCAGAGAATTTTAGTTTGTCATTCTCACAGCTTTCTATGTGGCACTTGAGTGTCTGAAAAAATAAAAAATTAAGTGGGAACTTTCAAAACCATTCCATTCCAGCGGTTTTGTTTTGTTTGGGGCATTAGGGATTGAACCAAGCGGCACTTGAACACTGAGCCACATCCCCAGCCCTTTTTGTTTTGAAATAGGGACTCACTAAGTTATTTAGGGCCTCACTAAGTTGCCCAGGCTGTCTCGAACTTCTGATCCTCCAGCCTCAGCCTCCCAAGTCACTGGGATTATGGGTGTGTGCTACCTCACCCAGCCATTCCAGGAGATTTTTCTCCTTGTTCTGAGAAAGAGGAATACCCCCTCCACTTTTTTTTTTCCATTTTTTTTTTTTTTTTTTTTATTCTTTAGCATGAGAAGCAGCTAGCTTTAAAGAGGAGGCAGTGGGGGAAGGGGGGAAGGTGGTGAAGAGCTGACACACTATAGTCCCCCAGTGACTATGTCACCTCAAGCATAATACTTCACCTTCACTGTGGAGGCCTTTGCTCCTTCACTGTGAAAGGGAAGTGATAATAGAGTGCTCCTCATAGAATCTTAGCAAGGATTAAATGAGATAGTAGTGGAGTCAGTGGGTCATTATATTCTGGCACAAAGTGCAGTAAGCACTCAATAAATGTTAGCTATTATTGCTATTTTATTATTGCTCTTGAAAAGTGTTCAGCTTAATATCTGGATTTTTCCATTGCATGGGGCTTGTAAAAATAAAATCCTGGCTGCCTCCATATTGCAAACATTAGTGCATAATCTTCAAATAACCTCAGGTACACTGGATTATATTCATTGGTAAGAGCTAGACACTTAGGCACAGAACTTCTGAGACAGGATAGCTCCGTGTGGAGAAAGGATGTCTCCAAAATACCACAGGAAAGAAGCCTTCCAAACCCCAGTTTTCCCCACACTTCTAACTGAGTTTCTTTTGGTCTCTTCCATCTTTTTCCCTCACCCCTTTGTATTTTCACATCTGTTCTTGCTTCCTGACCTTAGCCTAAGTTTAGGAGTTAGGTTGCTGACAGACTCAAAGGCTAAACTTAAACTGAGGGAGCTAGTCATGAAAGGAAGAATGAAAGAAGGCACTAAGAGAAGGGAGTGTATATTGGCAGGATTCATTCATGCACACACATAATACCTTTGGATGGTCTCCTGAGATGGGTTGCATGGCGATATTGCTGCCTGTATTCAAATGTATTTAATAGTCCTCATTGCATTTCTAATCATGTTGCTCATAAGGGAATTTCTACCCTGAGATATGACAGCAAGGCATGACAGGCATGAGAAATAAATATTGGCAAAACAAAGAGTGAAATATTTTACCTGCAACACTGGCCTTCACCTTTGGTAAATGCAAAACAAATAAAAACAAAGAACTGAATTTGGCCAGGAGTTTCCTTAGGATCTAAGAAAATGCAAATTGCTAGGCTGGCAGTTTTTTCCAACATTTCTCTTCACTTCTCTCTCCATTCTCTTTTCTCAAGTAAACTAAGAAATATAAATGCCAGAATTCCATAAAAAGTTAGTTGTTTTTTCTTCCTGTGGTTGTTGTTTTGTTTATTGATGATCAGTAGAGAGTGATGTGCAACCAGGTAAGTCAAGCACTGTGTCAAGATTTTGGGTCCTTACTTTTGCATCATCAAGAAATTTAGATAAACTAGTTCCATTGTCAGATTTGTCAAAGTCTGTGAATTTGAACAGTAGAGGAAGGGTCAAGAGCTCCTGCTGTGAATTGTAATGATTGAGCCATGACATTAAATTACTTAGCTAAATAACACCATGCTGTATTTCCAGGCATATCTTTCATACACATGCACTAAATTCATGGCTGGTGAGCTCCTGAAATCTTACCGTGAGAAACGACACAGGTTACAAACTTGATAGTGCATGACACTTTGGAAGCCCCCATCCAGCGGCACTGAGCATTGTTGTTACAGCCCTATGGGAAGTCCCTTGGCCTGGTGATACCCACACAAACCTTTCCCACAAAGTTTTTCCAATATGATGGCAATACCTGAGCATCTAAGAGAACACAGGTGGAAACTTGAACTTGGAAAAATTCTACATGAGATAAAAATGGAGCTAATATTACACGCATATGTAGTGGTATAAATGACTTAATGATGGCTTCACTAGGTGGCTTTGGTTTCTGAATTTAGATGAGTCATGTAAAAGGTAAGTCTATGACTATAAACAAGATGGAGTGAAGAAAAGTAAAGAAAGATGGGAATCCTATGCAAATGCGCCAAATTGTATGTGTGTGGGGGTGGGGGATGGGGGGGTTGTTTGCTTATTTTTAGTTCTAGGTGGACACAATACTTTTATTTTATTTATTCATCTTTTTAAAATGTGGTGCTGATGACTGAACCCAGTGCCTTACACATGCTAGGCAAGTGCTCTATCACTGAGTCACAACCCCAGCCCCAAACTGTGCTTTTGCAGCTGTCCACACCCATGCCACACAGGTGGTACCACTGCAAAGGAAGGCCCCAACAGGATGGCTGGGGAGACCTGAAGACTGTACTTCATGGTGGGCTCCTATTTTCACATATGGTCAAGTTTCCTTAATATGCATTTTCTTTTACCTTGTTTTCTTTCCCCTTTTCAAGCACCATTCCAATGTCTCAGCAAAGGTAATGCAAATAAGCAAACAAGGATCAAACCCTTGGCTTTGGCAAGTTTCAACCATTTAGGTTAAAAATCATGGTGATGATTGTAGAACTCTACAAATACACAGAAAACCAGTAAACTGAACCATAAAAATACATGAGTTATATGGTATTAGAATTCTATTTCAATAAAGTTGCTTTTAAAAAGTTCAAAGTTTAGGTCAGGCTGGAATCCACAGATTTGGAAGATGAGACAAAAATACCAGGATACCTTGCACTTAAACTGAATAAATCCAAAATCCAGGGCTTTTGAGGATGAAGTGCTAAAGCAAGGGCTCCCTGATTTGTCCACCTCCCTGACCATAGGACAACTCTTAGGAGGGGTGGGTAGAAATTTCTGGATAGATTTGGGGACTATGTGAATAGATACCTTCCTTCTCTCTATTGTAACCCAAATCCACAAAAGTTATCTGAGAAGTTGACCCAGAAAAAGCCTCACAGAGTTTGCTGCAGACCAGATGTGTCAAACATCAGTGGAATGAGAAGCTCAGACATGGCACAAAAAGCCCAGGAGCTACAAGGGACAAGGAGTTTACAGCACCAACCCTATGCAAACTTGTGACAATGAGGACACAGCATGCAAGAGTGGCAAAGAAGAGGGATATAGGCTACTTCCATCCCCCTACCTCTTGGTACTACACAATCCCTTCAGAACTTAAACACCATCCCAGGGCAAGTAAAGGAGACCATGAATTGACTGTAAGTTTTTACCTTTTATCCAAATGCAGTATCAGTCCAATTTATTTTAAAAAGTTACATGGGTTGAGACTGAGTTTGGAGATTGAAATTTTATCTATTACAGGGCTATTTTAAAATCGGCACAGGAAATCATGAGGGCCTGAGGTCTTGAATGCCACAAACCAAGTGGGCTGGTTTTTACAGAGGGTGGAGAGAGATTTTTCTGCCATCTAAGCCTCTTAAGGCAGATCAACTGGACATTCCAGATTCAGAAGAGAAGAATCAGGAAATTAAACAGCCATTTACATTTTCTGTTTAAGAAATACTATAGTATGAATTACTTGCTCAGTAATGATCTCTCCTTCCCTAAAAGGTTATACTACAATGACATCAAGTCATTTCATGGGCTGAAATATTCTACTAAACCTCAAACAATCTGTTCAGAATGGGTTTGAGTCAGAAAGGGGAAAGTATATTAGAATGTTTATTATAGGGTTTTCCCATATGAGTCATATTCTAAACTGCCATTCAGTTGCCAATGTGTGCTCTTATTCTAACTCCTCTTCCATCTTGAGAGTTGCTTCTTGGTTTATTAAGCATCAGAAGTCAATGTTATCAGGAAACACACATGCTTGGTATCTACACTAAAAATGAAATCACATTTCTTTTTACAATCACCCTATATTTCTACTCTCTTTCATATCTGCATCTCTCAAAAGAATGATTTACATGTGGTGCCCTTCATCTTTGCACTTCTCGTTTGTACTTTCATTTTCTGATTTCTGCTCTAAACATTTTCAATGAAGGGGTGTGGTGGCTTGTCCATATCATCATTGACTTCCATGATTCCCATTTCAATGCTCACCTCTCTGTCCTTGATAACACAGTCCTGAAGCAGTACTTGTTACAGGTAGGCAGCACCTCCTTATTGAAAGGATCTCTTTTCTTGGCTTTTGTGACACTGCTTTAATTTTCCTGGGCTGGGATTGTGGCTCAGCGGTAGAGTGCTTGCCTAGGACATGCACGGCCCCGGGTTCGATCCTCAGCACCACGTACAAGTAAAACACATTGTATACAACTAAAGCAAATAAATAAATATTTAAAATAAATTTTTTTTTCCTTTTACTTTATTGGTTGCTCCTTCCCATTCTCTTTTGCTGGTTCTCTCTCTGCTAAATGATCTCTAAATGGAACCCAAGGCTGAAATGGAAAGGCTCTCATCTTCTCTGATATCTCATCATTTCCATGAGTCTAAATATCATTTTAATTCTGATGACTCCGAAATGTTTATCTCCAATCTAGGCCTCACTTCTAAGCTCCGTATTCCAATTACAACATTGCTTATTAATATAGTATATTTTACAGATGTCTCAAACTTAACAAATCCAAAATGGAATTCTTGATTTCTTCCTTAAACTTGTTTCCACATTGTAAGCAAGTCTTTTCCTCAGTACATGGTACCACTGATCTTTTAGTTGATTGAGTGTGAAATGTAGGGGTCATCTTGATTTTTATATTTCCTCATGCCCTGCGTCTATATAATTGCAATAGCGGGTCTTGTCAAATTCGTCTCCAAAACCATCTTAATCAGTGTTTTGTTTTGTTTTGTTTTGTTTTACATCTTTTCCACCACCTTAGGCTAGCTCACCTTCATCTCATTGCATGGACTACTATAAGTTCCATTGATCTCACCTCTTCCATTCTTACCCCTTACTAAGCCATGCTCAACATAGAAGCAATAATGATCTTTCTAAACTACATATATATTGTCTGATATCACTCCACTGTTTCAGTGTCTTCCCAGAGATCTTACAGTGGAATCCAAAACCTTTATCATGGTCTGTGCCATCCAGCTCACCTCCCTGGTCTCAGCTTATGCTAGTCCTGTCTTTGGCTCAATGTGCACCAATTACTCTAGTATTCCATTTTTCTTTTTTGTTTCATTTTGTTTTTAATATACCAGGTCCTATGTTTCAAATGACTTCAAATAACTCTTTTTTTCCTGCCTAGATTTTCTCATTCTTTGGCCTTTGGGCTAAATATCAAGTTCTTGAAGTTTTCCTTCTTGAACTCTCTGTTTAATGTCTTTATCTTCTGTCTTAAATTTATTTCCCTTAACCCTATAATACTTAAACTTATTTCAACTATTTTACTTGTTTGTCTGGTTACTTTGGCTATCTGTGTCCAGAATATAAGCTACCAGAATATAAGCTCCAATTTGCACATAGATAAATCATGACCATCATGTTCATTATTATATTCCTGGAAATTAGAACAGGGCCCACTACAGAGAAGATATTTAAAAATATCTATTGAATGTTTAATGTTAACACAATAGAAGTCAAGTTCATCTTCTCATGTGTTTGTATGTGTATGTGAGGAAAAAAGAGGAGAGTTCATAATTATCCATTCTCATACCCAGTGAGATAGTGGTTATGGCATAAGCTCCTTCCATATAAAAATATTGAAAGATAACACACAGAGATATCCTCATTTATCTACCTGAGAGATTTATTTAAACAATGATCTCCAAAATTGTCAGGGTATCTTTAACACTGAGCAGATGTCATGCCATATTATATTAGGAGCTTGAGTATATATTTGTTAATGGATGTTTGTAGATCATGTTTTCATGTTTGCTTGAACTTTTTCACTCAACTTGTCTCATCTGGAAATTGTTTACTCACTTCATATTTCGAGCTAATTCTTGGTGGGTTTATGCATGTGTTTCTATGATACGAGAGTACATGGTCATTCTTGATAGTAAAGTCCAACATCTCTTCTTCCCATAATATTACATAATGTTACTTTCTTTGGGGTATGAAATTTATTCTAAATTGCTTTCAGACAACTTCTCATCATAATCAATAAAAAGGTAAAGTATTGGTTGCCACTAGGGAATGTATGTGCCATTACTGTGGCCATGTCGCTAGCACTCAGCATCGCCAGGGAATTTCCCATCTCATACTTATCCTGGTTTTTGTTTCTGCTATGGTTGGTTTTACGTGTCACTTTGGCTTGGCCATGGTACCCAGGTATTGGGTCAGACATTATTCTGGTATTTTTTTTTTTTGACAAGATTAACATTTAAATCAGGAGACTACCAGTAAAGCAGATTATTATCCATAATGTGAGTGAGTCACATCCAATCAGTTAAAAACCTCAATATAAAAGACTAACTGCCCTCAAAGAAGAAGGAATTCTACCAGCAGACTCCCTCAGCATCAGATTTTCCTCTGGTTTCTAGCCTGATGGCCTACAATGTAGATTGTAGAATTGCCAAGCCTTCACAACTGTATAAGCCAATTTTTAAAAATAAACCTCTCTATATAGATACATATCCTGTGGGTTCTATTTCTCTGGGGAACCCTGACAAATACAGTTTCTATCATCAACCCATTTTCAATTTGATTCCCATTTTTAAGAGTACCATAGAAACCACGGACAAGACTAAGACTCATTTTTTTTCTATTTGAAACATTCACAAAGAGTAAGAATAACTGTAATTTGGGTAAATGGAAGTACTCTGTTCTCTGTGGTGGAGCACATTAGTCTCTGTGACCTCAAGACTCACCCTAGTCACCCTTTCCACCAACTCAAAGGCAACAGATGCTATAAATGATATTGTAGCAGAGAGCTCAGCAATGCAAGTTCTCTGCTCCCCACTCCTCTATTGACCAGTCTTATTGACTTTGGCCAGGTCAAGAGCTTTTCATTGCTTTAGTTTCCCTGTCTGTTTGTGTAATGCTTATTTCTCCAATATTCTGAACTCCTTCCATAAGCAGGTGCCCCACAAGAGCAAGTGTGGCTATTGATCTGGTGCTGTACCCACAGAAAGTCTCCGATTAACATGCCTGAACCCATTATCCTGCCTTGTCACACATTAAAAGCCTGACGGTTACCAGAAGTATTTGGTTTGGGTTGTTCTTTGAAAGATATGACTGTAGCCACAAATATGCAGAGAATACTGGTGGAGGACTCTTGAATCACAAAGGTAAGTCCTTCCCTCTTCTGGCCACAATCTTTGATGGTAATGAAGAATGTGTTTACTCAAGTTCACAAAAGAGAACTTGGTTTGCTCTGTTTTAGCAACAGATTAAGATTTTCAAAGAAATACTGGCAATGTAGGTCATTTTTTTTTTTTTTTTTTGAACAAGCTTTGAAGCCGTGCTGAAATCTTATCAGCATGTCAAGATTTAAAAACTCCCACCTGTACATCTCTCTTCCTAGAACTCATTTGAGCAGCTGCTGCCTCCTCCTTCGCTGATTATGTGTGAACAGAAATGGAGCATACACTCAGCTCTAGGCACTAGAAACCACTGTAAGCCATTTCTATCTCCTTATGGCCTGTCTGGTAGGCAGATTCAAAGCAAACATGGATTCCTAGGGATATATTATAATATATATTATGTGATTAAGTTGTGCTGGCTCACCTGCAATGGATTTGTACTCACTCTCTCTCAGAGCCCCCATTTTTCTAGCAGTAATCTTCCCAAAGGGAAGCCTTGCTCACTGGGCTCTTTTTAAAAGGCATGCAAATCTCAACGCTGCAACCATTTAATGCCACAAATGTGATTGTAAAGAGAGCACAACAAATGAAAATATTGTACTTTCATCATTCATCAATAGGAGGCTTATGTGTAATATACCCACTGCAGGCAGGTCTGGTGTGTATGTTCATTTGTTAAGGAAACACATCAAATTACTTCACACACAGGAACCATATAAAGAAGGTCAAAAGTCAGCCCAAAAACTAAGTTGTGAAGAAAAATCCCTGCAGAGAACATTCTGCCTCTCTTTTACTCTTGGCCATCACAGCTTTTTCTCTTCTAGGTAATTTCTGTTTAAAACAACTAACAAACTCCAGTTTCTATAAAATGACTCAGCCCATGTAGGATGATGACATTTTAGGGTAGCCATAGAGCATGCCACCATATGTTAACTCTTCAAAGCCTTCTCCTAACTCTCAAACCATATTCCACCCAAATATCAGATGGATGTCATCTGCAGGCTGCTGAATTTCATCATAGTGTCCACCACCACCACATTAAAACCACAGAATTTGATCCAGAGAGAGCCATACAGAAGAGCTGGTGGACAATGAACGCAAGTCACACCTCGGATCTAACGTAATGTTTACATACATTTGCAAAAGTAAAAGCTCTGAGCAAGCACAGCCTGGAATTTACTTCCTGGCCTATACAGCAATTCTCCTCTTCCACTCTTCTGGAAAGCTGGAGCAAAACCTTTTTAACAAATAACACCCAAGAAGAACTTGCCACAGAAGTGTGATTTTCCCAGCTCAGTGTCACAATTATTCAGTGTGTTGAGCACTATATGTCTTTTAATTTCCTATAATCCCTACCCATAGTATAATGTGGAATTCCATTTATTCTATTTTAATAGGGATGAAGTCATCCAGGGTGGAAACTATGACCTGATTGAAAGTACTGAAATGCTGCTATGTCTCAGACTGGGCTCTGGCACATGCAGAAGTATAAATTAAACTCTTCTGCAGACATTTGATCTCTTGCTATGAAAAGGGATATTGTGTTTCCTCTGTTTAACAGTATTCTCTGTCCACTGTGAAAAGAAGCCTGTTTGCTTAAAAAAGTGTGGCATATTTTTTCCACTATGAGTGGCATTGCAAATGAAATCACAGCACGCACCAAATACACTTCCAATGGTCTATATGAATTGTACATATATCAAGAGAAGCCAATGTTGAAATTTTGGTCACTTAATATGAGATGAATAATTTAATAATATGATGACTGATCACAACCACATCTCTGGATGCTAAGACTGGCAGCTTTTGTTGAGTGCCCACCTGCAGACAGCACTGTGCAAAGCAAGCTAAACAGAAACAGTTGTGCCTTCTAATTCCAGTCGATCTTGCTGCACACCAGAGGCTGTCCACGCACCAAGTTAGGATATCACCATGACTGGTGGGACATTATTCTAAAAGTGCATGCACATTTTATCAAGTTGGACAGAAACATTCTCTTTCATTTCCATCCACAGATCCCTTGTGTCTTATTAAAAACCCTAATAATTCTTGGTGAAAGAGTATAGACTAAAAACTCCATGATAGCATACTATGAAAACATCCTACAACAAACCTTTCATTAGTACCTAGCATATGGCAGGTACAGAGTTGACTGGATGAACCAAGGCTGTCATCTTTAGGGAAAAATTCTAGCAAAGGTTTTGAAACTCCTTTTTGCCCATTCTATGGAGGTATTTCAGGCATTACTGAAATTTTGTTTTTCTTATAACAACTTCTTGTTATCCTGATGCCTTGAACTCTCCTGTCATATCCCCTGGAGGCTGGTGAATTAGGAAGGTGCTGATTTTAGCTACTTTGTGCTGGTCACAGCCGGGGAGACCCTGTGGGAAATCCTACTCCCTTTGCTACCCACCCACCCCCTCAGTCTCTACTGAAAACATAGCTGCTCCTAACTTGTTTCTTTATTGGGGTTTGGAAAAACCATGCTCAGTTTCTACAAAAATATTTGAAAACCATTGGTGGAAAACATGTTTTTGTGCCTTTAAATGAGTTTCATTTTTTAATGGCTTCTATGGAGAGATGGCATAGACAAGCAAGTTACATGGCAGGTGCCACAGACCCAAATGATGACTTTTATTGTCCTAAACAGCAATCAAGTGTATTTGGAAGAAACAAGGGATTTATTTTTCTTAAATAAAGCACCAATAACAAATTTATTTCACTTTGTAATGAAAAGAAAATATTATAGTCTGTCCCAGAGTTTTTTTCTACCCCAACCTAATTGGCAGTACTTACTTTAGTAAAATAATCTGGAGACCCAATAAAAAATTTGGCACAGTTACTTTTTATATTGCTGTCATTCCTTCTACCAAAGTGGCTTGCAAAATTATAGAACAACTAACCCCAACTATTTCCTCATTATTTTGATGCTCTGCAAGTCCTCTATTATAGTGTTTAATAATATATGGTGAGTTGAAGAATGTTATTTGACTCAATTTACTTAATCATTTTTGCAATGTTTTCCAAAGTTCCATGAAGATCAAGAACACCTGGAACATTTGGGAAAAACAGATTCTTGAGCCCCAAACAGACTCATAGAACTAAAATGTACAGGGGTCATGCCTGGAAATCTACACACCTAGCATGCACTGAGGATGATTCCTATCTTCACAGAAGTGATAGAACAATGGGACAGATCTACATCAAGTTCAGACTCAGTTAATGTGTCAGTTTCTCATTCTGCCTTGTATATAGTGCTCTCATTAAAGAACAATGGTCGAACTGGAGAGGTTAGAAACTTAGGACCTTGGCAAATGCATATAACTAGCCTGCCCACCCACTAGACTAGCAAGTGATCAGTTTGGAATTAGAAGTTAAGTATTTTACTCTTCCAGTGTATGTAAACATAAAAGCATTTGCTTTATCCAATATCCCCTTCCTCTTCATGCACTTTGATGGAGAAGTAGCAGTCAGAACATGGAAGCTGAGATGAGTGAATCCAGTGTCTGTATGTCTAGTCTTAAAAAACTTTCAATGCATAATTTTTTGTTGTACCCATTACCCTAGGAGATGTTCTGAGTTTCCTTTAAACTCCCAAGGCTACCACTCTTCAGACACTAAGGAGCTGGAGTTATCATGTATTTATTTTTTGAAAATCCTTTCCTAATATACGATTGGTGTGTGTCTTTGTGGGTGACAAATGACTTCTCTTAAGAATGATGCATGACTTTCCAAGAAAGTAAAATATTGAGTGGCTATCTGGTGAATTCAAAAGCATTAGAGTCAATAAAGTAAAGAAAGTTAAGAAAATGTATATTACCAGTGTGATGAGATGTTCTTTGGGACCCTGAATGCACAACTGACCCATAAATCACTCTGGAGTTTGGCTTGTGCAGACCGGCCAGCTTTGTCTGCCTCCCTACCCCTTGAAAACCTGCAATGGCTCACTCTCCTACGGGATCAAGTTCAAAGCAGTTAGCATGGTGCAGGAACAGCTTCAGAGATACAGCTATCTCCTTCCTCTCTACCTTCTTTCAGTCCTAACCTATACTCAGTATTGAGCATCAGAAGCCCAGTAGTTTCCTGCATGGAAACTGTGTTTCCCAACCTTTGCTGGTGTCATCACTCTCTTAGGAATACACACACACACACACACACACACACAAACACACACACACCCAACATCTTTGTCTTTAGGACCTAGCTAGGGATCATCTTCTCCAAGGAGCTTTCCCTCTTCTGGCCTCATGGTCATTGAAATCAACAATGTCAATATCTCCAAGCTTTACAATGTGAACTACAGAACAAAGGCTTGTTAAAGGTGGGAGAGGGCTTGTTAGCAGTTATGCCCTCCCCCCATTTATATGCCCAGTGTAGTGCCTGACCTACAGAAGGTTCTCAAAAAGGTGGTTACTGACTAAAAAAATGTGAGTCAATTCTGAGTGTTTGCAAGTAGTTAAAATGATGAGACCAGATTATGCCTGCCAACATTGCTTTTCTGTTGTGTGATGTCCTTCAAATATGACCACAGTCATTTTTTGTTATAGCCTTGGAAAGAAGGCCAGCAGTACAAAAAAAGAAAAAGAAGAAAAAAAAAAAAAAACACTCCATTTACTTTTGATGGAATATATTTGTTTGGTATGCAAGGCGATTCTTTTTGTGCCCGTTACATGTACATTTAAAAAATTAGTTGCACCTTTTCCTTTTAGAGGTGCTTAGTAACCATGTTGTTTCAGATACAAAGGCCTATAGAGCAATGCCCACTGCCCTGTGAATGGGGCCTTTGTTCTCAGTGCTGTTTTGGTAGGAAATGGTTGCTATTTAGGTCTCCAAGAGGGAATATAAACTATGCTCACCTAATCAAACAGACCAGTAAATACAGCAGTTAATCTGACAACTTCAAATTCCTGAGTTGCATTCTGAGAAACAATTTAACACCAACAATCATTTAAAGCCTATGTAAATCATAAGCCTTTGGTTACTAAGAGGTTTATTGTCTTTTATTTCATTTCATTAATTACTGCAAATGCCTGGTTCTAAATTATATTTCAGCATGGAGATTTCTTGGTGGTAGAAAAGCAATCACATCGGAAAATACAACATTAGAGCTCAAAAATAAAACATGTTACCCAGATGTCAAAGAAAGGAGGTGAAGAGTGTGGGTGAATACATGAAAGCCAAAGACAAAGCTATCGGGTTGGTATGCCATGGAGGGGGACCCATCCTGAGGACAGAGGAGACCCAACTGGAAGTCCACACGTGGTCCTTTGTTCTCACCTCTTCAGATAGTTACTTCAAACTAATCTGCCCTGTGGCTGTGGAATAAAAAGCAGTACCTGTTTGTTCAAGTCATTAGCAGTTTTACAATTCCTCAGCCAAGTCACCTTGAGAGTCCTGAGGAATAAGAGCACAGAAGCAATGCAAATCCACCCAGTTCTGAAATGCACTGTATAGTGATAACTTAACCCAAACAAAACCAGCAAAAACATGTGCTTGTTCAAGGTATGGGATAGATATATCCCCATTTAGATCCTGTTTGCTCACTATTGCAATAGCCTCTTCAAATTTTGTCCCGGAAATATTCTAGGGAGCAGGCTCCACTATGCACACAGCCTATATTAAAAGCACTTATCTGAATGATTCCTTCTCTTCTGAAGAAAAAAAATCTAGTGTTTCTGTTTTTAAAGGAGCCATTGTCACTCCTAGTTGAATGTTTATTTTACCATCTTCTTCACAGTGGAGGGCATTTCACCTATAAAGAGTGATTATAGAGCACTGGGACAATTTGAATACTCTGATCAATGGTAGTTAATGTGGGAATAAATAAACTTTTATGGCACCAGGGTCCCTAACTTTCATGGAAATTATTGTTAATTTATTGAATCAATAATCTTAAAACAATAAATTATGATACCCTTTGTTTTACTAAGCCCTTCTTACAGTGTGTTAAAATACAAAGCTTTATACATATTGCAAAAGACTGAAAGGAGGTTTTTTAAACCAAGACTTTGTATGTGGTCCATTATGCAGGACATGAGATTATAAAAGTTAAAAGAGTTGTGTGCAGGGAAGGGGATGACTTGAACATGAGTAGACACTGAAATAATGATGATGATGATGATGATGATGATGATGATCCCTTTACAACTTAAAGTGACTGAGCAAGGAATTTGGATTCTTTTTCTTATTAACCCTGTTACCACTTATAGTCATTTGATTTTACTCTTGGGTTGTTTGAAAATTATTACTTACTAGGAGAATATTTATTACAAATCAGGGAGGACATTTTTTAGCAGATACAGGCTGGATGCTGACTGGCCAGAAGAAATAGTTGCCCTCAATATTTTTTTCCTAGTCACAGTCCCAATTTTAATCTGTTCTCTGCCAAAACCCTTAGGGAAAACCAAACTCCCAGGCTCATTTTGAATTTTGAAACTCCTGCTATCCTAACTTAGCAAGGATAAGATAAAGTGGCTAAAACAGTGTCTGGCCCTATGGTTGACTCCAAACAAAATATAATGTTCCCTCTCTGGGGCCATCCCAGTTCTGCTTCTCCACCCCACACACAAGTTTAACAGGTCATGAGAATTGTATCCTTGAAATCTTTATTAGTTTTCTCATTATGTTTTTACCTTTCATAGCTATCAAAGTATCTTTTGGGTACCTATTCATCCTGTTATAAAATTGTACCCAAATGCAAACTCTCTGGCTTTAAAAAATAAAATATAATGGGGAAAAGTGCACATTTGGGGTAATATCTGCAGATGAGACATTATTGTAGAAGCAATGTCCCAGAAGCACCTAATATCCAAAGCTTTCTGTATAGATTAAGCTCCTCTAATGGCTCTACAGCTACTATACACAATTATCTCCTCACTAACAGCATCCCTTAAAACAGACGTAAGGGATCTTTGAAGCCGAGCTCTGCATACCTTAATTACGGAACCAATTTGGGACACTATTTGTTCCAACATTTTTTAAAGGCCTTCCCTAGATTATAAGAACACATCTAATTCAGGATTATATTTTGTGCTTGGAGACTGCAGACTTAAAGTGCAGGCCCCTGAAATGGCCCCCCAGAGTGCCGGCATTTGCCACCACATTCAGCTTGGGGGTTTACAGTTTTTTTACACACTGACCTAAAACCAGAAATATTATTCCCTGGAGCTAAACTTGTGTCAGAAGTGTGCCCTTCCTGAGATCCAACACTGATGAAGGACTGTAATATTTAGCACATGAAGGGCGCCGCCTTAAAACTAGAAGCCAACAATGTAGGGAATTTCCATCAATCATTGATATAGGGCTTTGAGAAACTGCAATTGAGTTCAGTACAATCATCCTGGGACTCTGAGGAGTGTGAGAGACATTCCTGGACCAAAGGACAAAAGGGAGACCCAACACATACTGAGTACCTACCACAAGCCATTAGTGATGGTAAATCCCCAAATCCTCCTGGAGCTGAGTCCTGGTAAGAGAATGACATAGGCAGGAAAATCCCAGGGCCTGCACTGATTTACTAGGAATCCTAGTCAATCCTTGGCTCTGGCTAAGGATTCTATCTTCCTCCTAGGTTTTTCTCCCCTGCATATTCCTGGATCAGCTCTCGAGTCCCTAGAATCTTGTTGCAGGATAAGGAAGAGCCATATCCACGAGTCTCCATTATATTCCATTGCAGGGGGGACTAAGCGGAATTTCAGGAAGTCAGTGAGGACTGGGCTGTAATAAACATGAAACAATGGCTGTCCTGTACAGATTGGCTCCTACATACCAAGCACTGCCACAGAGACTCCTACATGATTTCACTTGGTTTTTACAACAACCCTTTGGGTTGCGCATGCAATCTTCATTTTAAGAACAAGGAATGGAGATTTCTGACTGGCTAAGGGACTTGCCTAAGGTAATAAGGCAGCAGAGACAGAAACTGCCAGATGTCACAACTGGGTCTTCCTGCTCCAACCATCATCCTTATATCAGTAAGCCACAAATACAGACTTCCCCTGAAGTTACTTTGTCATGTCAGTCATGTATCTTCTAGGCCTTGACAACTTGTCTCCTTTACCCATAGAAATTCATCCAAACCTCATTCTGAATCAATATTTATTATTTAGGTACAAGATTCATACATTTCAGCGAATTCATTCATAAATAAGAAGTTTCAGTATTGATTTAACATTAGTGGGTCTATGAATATTAGAGCTAATTGTACTAATTGTGTTCTTCCTGATAGATAGGCTTGGGCCGATGGGCTACCTCTCCCATGGAAATTTCCATAAGAAGCAACCTGGTTTCATTTTCCCTGGGCAGGAGCCAATGGGCTTAAAGCTGCTCTGTTCCCCAGGCAGGAGCCAATCAGCTTAAAGTTCGCCCTGTTCCCTGGGAAAAGAGCCAATAACATTAAAGGTCACTCTGGCACACCCCCCACCAGAAATCCCTGTTTAAAGCTCCTGTCTTTCCAGAGCTCAGACACAACACCTCGTCCCTGCTGAGAGGAAGCAGCCGCTGCAACAGCTCCAGACTCACCATCTCCAGCCCAACAGCAGCTGCCCCAGCCAACAGCTCCAGAGACCACAGCCGGCACAACCAGTCACCCACCCTCAGTCCAGAGCTCGCACACTCCCGTCTCCCTAACTCCTCTCTCCCACCAGAGCTTGCACACTTCCCTCTCCCTGACTCCTCTCTTCCACCAGAGCTTGCACACTTCCCTCTCCCTGACTCCTCTTTCCCTGTACTTCTTCTACCTCTGATCAGCCATAAAGGCTGGTGAATAAATTTCTTGGCTTCACGGTTGTCTCCGGTGTGATTTTTGCCCTTCACTTCCAACATTTCACCCTTTAATGTTCATGCTCTTCTCCTTAATGCTCCAAAGAATGAATTCTCCTCCCATGTTAGGTAAGAGATTCAAGCAACTTTAACACATGGGAAAGGAGGTTATTATATAAATACATATGCAAAACCTGGGATAGAAATCTTAGGTGGAAATTCATGAATGGCCTTGCACTGAGCCTCACAGAAATGAAAGCACAGTTTAAAAACAAGAAGGACCTAAGTACCAGAAAGTGAGCTTTTGTCACTTCACATTATAGAAACCAGGGTTGGGTGCTCAGATTTTTCTTTCAGAATTAAAGTTCTCATTTCTCTACTCCATCCTGTGAGTTTTGGCTACTGATACCTGATAATTCAGTCTCTGTCCATGAATCACTTGGCCTAAGTGAGCCACCTCTGCCCAGTATTATACACCTTCCTGGAAGCAGCCCACATATAAGGGCTAGCCTATACTTAAACATAACTGTAATAGGCCATCCTACTGGAAAATGCCCTTTAGATTAGATAAGGCTCTGTTGCATTGGAGTTCAATGTCTATCTCTGCCTAATCCTGCTTCCCCTTCTCCCTTGTGATTAATTCCTTAGAGAACTGCCCTGCAAACACATCTCCATCTTATAGTCTATTTCATAGAAACTGACCTAAGACACCTCAAAAGGTGCAGAAGTTTATCAGAGACTTTCCATTCATCTCTTAACCCTTCTCTGTCTTTGTGTTGCCATTCTTATAATTACCAACCACATTTTCACCTTGACAAATGCCTTATTTTTATTGTTTCATGGCTTCTGACTTTGAAATCTTCTGCATTCCAGGAGAGTCACTGGGGGATATATGGAGTGGCATAAACTAGTTGAAGACAGGCGTTACCTTAATAATTTTTATTTAGACAGATCCATTGCAGTATCAATTTTCCAGGAATCGGGTATTGTCATGTTGTCATGTTGTCAGTACTAGAGGGCAATCTAAGCCCAGATTTATCCCAAATACACTGTTGGTGTGTTATTCAGAAAGAAGCAGAAGAGTAATGGTGAGAATAGTCTGTCCCCACAGGCCTCTCCCTGGGGCCAAGATATTCCCTGATGCTTCATCCACAGTTACTGGCTTATACTCAGACACTAGAGACAGAGTTAACATGGACAGATCAGTCTCAAGCTCCTATGTCACACTTGTGACCACAAATGCCACAAAATTGTGTCACACCCTGAGCCAACAGCCCACTTAGACCAGCACAACATTATATTAGGACCATAGCCCATGCTTCTATGGATTGCCCATTGCTAAGATGGACTCATGGTCCAAGACCACTGGCAGCCAGGCACAGGCTATACTATCTGGAATAGCAGTCCAGTAATCTTGGGCTGCATGTCTTACCCCAGCACTGGAGCTGTTCCAGAAGCACTATTCGAGGGCAGGCCTGGGGATGGGAGGTATTTAGGATCTGCCAAGTGTTAGGTTAGGAACTTGGTTTAGCATCAAGTTCCAGGGAAAAGTCTTGTGTTACTACCGTCTTACCCCCATATCATATACACTGCCTAACGTGTAGTGAACACAGTCTATTAGCCAGAGTCTCACAGCCATAAGGACCTAAACAGTATGAGGGGTGCACAGAGGCCTACGCCACAGCTGGCAGTACTAGGTTGAAAGACAGGTGGTGGAACCTGTTTCTGATGTAGCCAAAATGTGGGTCTGTCCCACGAGTACACAGGTTTCTGCCTGATGCCAGAGCTAGTACAGAGGCTGTGCGAGTTCTGGCCTGCTTATTGAGACCTCAGCTTCTCCTGGGTGCTGGGTCTCACTGACAATGTATTCCCAGACAAAGTCCTTTCATGCCCTGCTCCCCAGCACGTGGAGTCCTGTTCCCTGCTCTGCTAACCAAAATTGGAGAAGGGATGGTGGTTGCAGTCAGCCACCTAGACTACTACAGTCCCAGTAGCTCAGTTTGTAGTTCCAGATGGGCAACAGGGGTCATGGGGCTTTGCTCAGTACTGGGTTTCCCTTGGCAAGCCTGGTATTGGGTTTCCAGCCTAAGGGCTGGCCTTAATTCTTCTTCCCTCAGTAGGAAGTGTCTCCCTGGGAGCAGGGCTGAGTAGAGTTGGGGGCAGAGGGAGAGATAACAAGGGAAATTCCTCCTTTCCTGCATGCTTCAAAAGTCTTTTGTTAATACTAAAAGCAAGCACTATGTTCTCTCACCTGATTTCTTTAGCTCTTGTGAAGTAGTTTGGTACATGAATAGCTGTTCAACTTGGTGTGTCTATGAGGGGATGATTGCTGGAGGATCTCACTCAGCCGCCATCTTGCTCTGCTTCTCCTTTCTCACCTTTCAAAGAACTACTCTGATTTTGGGTTTAGGTGGAACCATTTGGTTGAAAGAATGGACTTGAGCTGCATTTGCAAGGCAGAAATAAGACTAAAGAAATCCATTTGTCTGTTTAATGACACTGAAAATGCCATTAGGTATATAATAGAATTGAAAACAATTCTCATGAAATAAGAATAAAAGGATGTAAAGATATTTTTCTCTTATGGTAGCTACTTGGGCCCATGCTTCTAAACTCCAATCTATTTTCTGTGATTAAGGTTCTTGAGTGGGAAAAAAATCTAATCTTAATAATCAATATTCCCCATTCACATGACCAAGCACAAGTTGACTGTTACTGAATGCCACTGCCAAGTTCTACAAACCTCTGTGTCTGCAGGTGGGGCTTCATTTAGAGTTCATTTTGTTCCCTTAGCTGTCTCACTGACTCTGAGGTGCAAGGGGAAATCATGTTACCAGGAGAGTTTGACCTACTTCTCAGGAAAAAGACACTGGAAAACCGATTTGTCCTGGGGAAGAATGAGTTTATATAGTGTTTACATACTGTAGCTGCTGTGTCAAGTTAAGACTGAAGAAAGGAGGCAAAAGAAAGGAAATTAGTGGCTTATTTTTAACTTTTCTTTTATTATTCTTGTTATCATTATTATTATTCATAGTAGTAGTACCAGGGATTGAACCTACAGGTACTTAACCACTGAGCCACATCCCAAGTCCTTTTTTATTTTTTATTTAAAGACAGAGTCTTGCTGAGTTGTTTAGAGCCTTGCTAAATTGGTGAGACTGGCTTTGAACTCATGTTCCTCCTGCCTCAGCCTCTTGAGTCTCTGTGATTACAGGTGTACACCACCATGCCCAACTAAACTTTTCTTTTATATTGGCAGATTCAATCGTGTGTATTTTCTGTAGACAGCATGACAGTTTGAAGTACATACACACTGTGTGATGACTAAGTCCAGCTAATTAAAACATGCATTACCTCACAGAGTTATCATTTTTGTGGTGAGAATGCTTTATATCCACTCTCATACCATATTCAAGAACACAATAAATTATTAACTTCAGTCACCATGTCGTAAAACAGATCTTGAACATTTTCTTCCTATCCATGGTTAACTTTGAATCATGTGATAGGATTTCAATTTATACCTATGAAGCTATTCCCCAGGATGAATTGTGCCAGGTTACCTGATTTGTTATCCTTTAATTAATCTTACAATCTTCATTGCATAAGTCAGGGTCTTCTCTAAGTATTGTAAGTCAGGCATAAGCACTGGCTTTGGCACGAAGTTGCTTCTGACATCCTGAAGTTCAAGAAAAGCTGCACTGTTTATAGAAGACTTCCATCTTATCCTCATCCTCATGGGCTTGGGTTTTGTTTTGTTTGGAAAGGAGTGACAAATAAACAAAGCCCTCTATCAAAAGCAGAGGAAGTAACAGTTTACAGTATATTCTCTTTTAAAATTCTACCCTCGTTACTTTTATTCTTTATATGGCCAACTATAGATTCCCTCAATCCCCCCTTGCCCTGAATGTGTAATCCCCCCTCCACCATGCTTTGAACATGGTGGACAGTCAGATCGACCCTCCTTTGCTGAGGTCAGGAACAAAGTAATGGGCCAGTTGATGAGCTTATTGTGTGTGCTCTGTGAGCCTGCCATCATTTAGCGCTGGATTGTCTTGTCCCCTCCTCTGGACCCAAATACTGCTATTCGGTGATAAGAATTTTAAAAAGGCACAGCCATTCTCATCCACCAGCATCCTCCAGTAGGCTGTGATTTTAGAAGATATTCACGTACTGACTCTTCTCAAACTTGCAGGACATAACAGAAGGGGTGACATGGCAAACTCCACTGAATCACACCTGTTCTATGTTCCATTAAGCTTTTTTTAAAAAGTTATATTTAATTGATAATATATAGACATTTAAAAATGTACATGTTAATGGGGTACCAGTAATGCTTCAAAACAAGGACCCGGGCTGGGATTGTGGCTCAGAGGTAGAGCGCTCGCCTAGCACGTGCACGGCCCAGGTTCGATCCTCAGCACCACGTACAAATAGAATTCATTGTGTACAACTAAAAGCAAATAAATAAAAATATTAAAAAAAAAAAAACAAGGACCCACTGTGTAACATTTAAATCCACTTAAACATGCATATTTCCTCAAGCACTGATCATTTCTTTGTGGTAAAAACTTTCAAAATCCTTTCCTCTGGCTTTTTGAAATAAATAGTACAATATAGTTATCTACAGTCACCCCACTGTACAATGGCACAGCAGAATTTCTTACTCCTATCTCCTTGTAATTTAGTACCCATCCATTAATCTTCCCATCCCTCTTACTCCCTTACCCTCCCTGGCCTCTGGTAACCACCATTCTACCCTCAACTTCCATGAGATCAACGTTTTTAGATTCCACATGAGTGGGATCACGCAGTACTTGTTTCCCTGCCCCTGGCTTATTTCATCTAACACAATCTCTAGTTCCATCCATATTGTTGTAAATGACAGGATTTCATTCTTTGTATGCCTGAATAGTATTCCATTGTATATATGCACCACATTTTCTTTATCCATTCATCAGCTGATAAATACTTAGTTTATTTTCATTTCTTTGTCTTATTAGTTGGACTCCATCACCAGAATCACATGTCCTTTGCATCAACCACAACTGGTGATTCCAGGAAGAATTTTATTAATGGTTTTAACTTTATTTTTCCTTCTTTAAAATAAAGGATAAGAGTTGGGCATGGTGGCCCACACCTGTATTCCCAGCAGCTCAGAAGGCTGAAGCAGGAGGATCACAAATTCAAGGCCAGCCTCAGCAACTTAACAAGGCCCTAAGCAACTTAGTGAGATCCTGTCTTAAACTAAAAAAAATAACAAAAAAGGGATGGAGGTGTGGCTCACTGTTTAAGTGCCTCTGGGTTTAATCCCCAGTATTCCCCCAAAATAAAATAAAGGACAAGAGATCAAAATTACAATTTAAAACAAAGGATAAGAAATCAAAATTGCAATGTTTATGCAGGAACATGCCTTTCATATTGATAGACACATGAACATAAGTACTTTTCCTTGTGAGTGAAAACAGTTTGAAAATGGTTACATCCCATGTAATTTTGTTTCTGGATTTTTCACTATGTTTAGTGGCCAAGCATTACAGTTCCATGCAAGCTGGACTGATGCAAATTTGTCTGCAGTTTGTACCTTTCACATATCACCATTTACTAAGACTACAGAGTTTTCTGAGCCAATCCACCAAAGAAGCAATAAGAGTATGCAGTCCCAGGGCACAGATTGTATGACTTAAATTTAACAGAATTCAATAAGAATATTTTCTAAAGTAACTCCTTCATTCATTGCTGAAACATTTACTCCCTACATATTATGTGATCCACACTATGTAAGCCCTGGGAATTCAAAGTAACCAGGATAACTTACTCCTTAAGAACTTGCAGTCTAGAGAGGAAGGCAGGTAAACAGTTATCAGAGAGTTAAGGGCTGCTGTGTTGTGCACAGAAAGCTAGAAATATGGATGATGGATGAGAAGGCAGCTGCATTTTATAGTTCCATGAGAAAAATGAACCTGATTTTCATTGCTTCAAATCCACATAGCCTTCCTTGGATATATCTTCTCAGTAAATTAAGAGAATTCAATAAGATTTTCTACCATTTTAGACTCTGATGCCTGGTATTCAGAAGAAAAGAAAAATGATAGATTTTTGCTCACATGGCTGCTCCATGGGTCATGATCATGGGCAGAGTGAATTCTGTAGCATAACTCATAGTTCTTATCTCTGAAGTTGTACACAGGACCCTGAATGCTCACACAAGGAGGCTAACAGATGATGGAAATCTCTTCCTAACAGAAATGTAGGAAAGATCAACTTTCTAGAACTTTAGATTTATCCTACTTTGAGGGTGGTTCTAGAAAGGACTGATTATAGTTTCCTTGAAAGGCCTCATTATGCAAGAAAACAGCATCTGAGAAAGAATAGGAAAAAAAGGAAGAAAGAAGAAAGGAAAGAAGGAGAGATAGATGGAAGGAAAGAAGGCAAACAAAATATAGATTGTACTTGGAATAAGAAATTTTATGTTCTGCTATAAAAAATAACTACAAGTCACACAACATCAATTAACAAAGGAAATAAAGAATATTGGGGGTGGGGAGGGCTAGCCCACAGTCCTTCCATCAATCTGCTCTATCACTTTATAGCCATCTATTATTAAACATACCTAGTCAATTCTCCCCTTGCCTGCCTGTCTGCCCATTATCAAAGCTGCATGTTAATTTTTCTGTGACACATTATGGTGTGTGAAGCATGGGAGTCTCCCATGGAAATAACCAGTTCTGTGGAGGCCAAGCCCTAATGACCATTTGGGAGAGTTCAGTGCACCTGAAATGATGGATGTCACCACACACATCACACGAACTCTTGGGTAAGGAGGAGGTCAAAGGCCATCTCTTGAGAGAGCTGTCCCCATTTCTAGGGCTCAGGCTGTGCAAATTCTCCCTCTTTAGATATCCTTTTAAGTCATAGTATTTCTTTCCTGTAATCAGGCAAAAAGGAAAGAAAGGGCCTGGATGTGCTCAAAGAAAGGAGGCATGAACTACATTAGAACAAGAGACAGGTCTCCTTTCTTAATATTTATTTAATGTTTCTTAAGATATGCAATTTGCTACTACTCTCATGTTTGTCACAGAGATGATTAATATAGCTGTTAAGCACATCAAATGAGATTTTTCTCCTGGAGGAAAATCACAGAAGAGAACTGTTAGGAAACTATTCTGGAAATTCACTCTGAATTGGAGCCATACATTATTGCTGTGCAGAGTTAAATATTAAATCTAAAGTGGTAACAATTCTTTTAGTGTATCTTTAAAATTGATTTTTATTTTGTTATCCATAATTAGAATAGTAATGATATTCAATCATGCATTCAATAGATATTATTAAGGGCCCACTGTGTGCAAGGCACCGGTCTAGGCTCTGGAGGAAAAATGCTGAACAAATCAAAGAATTTTCCTCCAAATAGAGCCTACATTTCAGGACAGGAAGAGACAGACAATGATGTATGAAGAGTCAAATAATTATTAAAGATGATTTCACATATGCAGAAATGCTAAGAAGATAATGAAATAGACTAATGGGATGGAGAATGGATGAGTCAGTTTTGGGAATAGGGGCCACTTCGACATGGCCAAAGAAGACCTCTCTGGGTTGAGATAAGGAAGATAAAAGATAGGAGAAGTGTAAGAACTAGGGGGAGAGTATTCGAGACAGAGATCATGAGTGGAACAAGAAATTGACCCGTTAATATCCTTGAATACTACAGCATGTTTTCTATAGCTCCTTTTAAAAGTGTTTGTTTTCTAGAGCATCTTTTGCATATAGGCAATCCTTCCTAATCCACAGAGGATACATTTCCAAAGCTCCAATGCATTCCTGAAATAACAGTACCAAACCCCATTGTGTACAATATATTTTTCCTTTCCATACATAGCTATGATATAAATTAGGTTCAGTAAGAAAATACTGGTAATGATAACTTTATGGTAACAGTAACTTACCAAAGAGTTTAGCAATTCCAGCATGTGATTTTTTTCCTTCCTAAGTCAAGAACTTTTCACTTACAGGAAGCACTCTATAACTTTTCTGTGGCATATCCAAATCGCCAACATCATTACTCTTGCACTTTGAGGGCATTATTAGGTAAAATAAAGGTTATTTGAACAGAAGCACTGTGATACAACATCAGTCAATCTAATAATAAAAACAACTACAGTGGGTGGAGGGCATATGCTGTGTGGATATGTTGGACAAGGTATGACTCAGATCCCAGGAATGGTGGGGTGGGACTGTGTGCAGTTCATCACACTACTTGGAACTGCAAACAATTTGATACTTATGAATTGTTTATTTCTAGACCATTCCATTTAATATATTTTAGACAGTGGTTGCCCGTGGATAACTGAATCTGCAGAAATTGAAACCACAGATAAGGGGGAGGACTACACATTGTTTCTTTTGATCCTCCAAATGATCCTGAAATAAGGGCACCACAGGTAATATTATTTTCACTTTACAAATGATACATCACACACCCAATGGAAGATTGGGGGGGGGGGGTTCTACAGATATTTATGTTTCCAATATTTTCTACTGATACATAAAAGTATATACATCATCTGAATGGATGGTTTACTGCCATGATTACCACCATTTTTTTTCTTCCTTTGGTGTAGCATAGCAGATAAATTTTGAGCTCTGAGTCCAAAAGACCCTTTGAATTCCTGTCCTTTCTCTCATATGTTACCTTCTTCTAGTAGCTACAGATGGATTATCCATTCTCCTATTGAAGCAGAATCATCCATTTGGACCTTGGGCCCTTGGGCCCTGCTAGCCTGTTCAAGGACATCACTGAAAAAGGTCTCCCCTCTCCCTTAATCATTACATTTTCTGTCTTTATTGGATCATCCCATTAATCTATTAATAAGTTATTATATTTCTCATCTAAAATAATATTTTCATGACCCCATATCTCCTGTGATCAGAATGCCATTTATTTGCTATTCTATTATTACTCTCCTGAAAGAGTTGTTTACACGTATTTTTATCAACTCATTTCTTTCTATTCTCCATATTTCCAGCTGATATGGATGAAAACCTTAGAATTATCTGGAATTCTCTCTTACACAGCCTTTATCTAATCTGGCAGAAAATCCTATTGGCTCTACCTTTTAAAAATATCCGGAATCCAAACACTTCTTACCATCTCTGTGTCCACTACAATGGTCCAAGTTACCATCATCTCTCATCTGGATTACTAAATATCCCCCTAGTGGGCCTATTTGCTGGTTCCATATATGCTCAGAGTAGCAGCCAGAAGGATCCTTTTCAAAACGTTAAGCCAGATCAAAATAGCCTTGTGGCTCTTGTTTGCTGAGAAATGGAATCCTTACTGAAGGGCAAAAATCACACTGGAGACCACTGTGCAGCCAAGAGATTTATTCACCAGCCTTTATGGCTGGTCAGAGGTAGAAGAGGTGCCGGGAGAGAGGAGTCGAAGTTGGTGCACAGTTCGCCCAGTTACTTGGCGCAACATAGCAGCAGCCGTAGCCATCCAGCACAAGGCTCATACCCCAGACAGTGCAGCACCAGCACTGTCCCGCACTGGCACTACCCACCACAGTCCTGGCCGGTGGCCTGCCGGCTGCACAGGACACGGAGGAGCACCAAGGCCAAGAGGACTGGTCCAGCCAGGGTCAGGGTGCTGCGGTCCAAGCGGATGGGGCGCAGTGCGCGGCAACTGTGAGGCACGCAGTGGGCCAAAGCAGGAAGCCAGCCTCTGGAGCTGTTGGCCAGGAGGCTGCCCTCGAACTGGAGGTGCTGGGTCGCCTAAGGTTGGTGGCCTCCTCTCAGCAGGGAAGAGTTGTTGTGTGTGAGCTCCAGACAGGCAGGAGTTTAAGTAGGGATTTCTGGTGGGGGGTGTAGTAGAGCGACCTTTAAACCTATTGGCTAAACACCAGAGTGACCTTTAAACCTATTGGCTAAACACCAGAGCGACCTTTAAACCTATTGGCTCCTGCCCGGGGAAAATGAAACAAGGATGCTTCTGGAGGGGAAGGGGGTGGCCCATCCACCCAAGCACATGTATCACTTACAACCTCCTGATCTGGCCCCTTCCATGGATTTATCCTGTTTCTTGCCCACCCCCACCTTTCCCTTGCACATAAGCTCCAACCTCAAGAGTGTCTGTCCTTGGACCCCCTGCTAGAATGTAAGTTCCACAGAGGCAGGGGTCCTTTTCCATTTGGTTCATGCATTTTTTGCAAGCAGCTGGAACAGCACCTGGCACATAGGAAGCCTTGCAAAGTAATTAATGCAGCTTTGCCTGCTTTTCACTTAAACAAATTAGTGTATGAACTTCTTCCGGATCACATCACAATCTTAATTACTGGAAACAGTTCTCCCTTAAATAAATGAAAACTCAAGGTGTAATGCCCCAGATCAGTGCCCTAGCAAGGATGTAGCCACTTGTTAGAAACCGTGTTCCATTGGCTGCTACTTTAGAGGAAGGATCCAACGTCCACAATGAGGGCAATGGTGCTTACTTATCACTCAGTTTATCTGCTCACCACAATTTAAGGACCTAGAAATAATTGGAAAAGAAAAACCTTTAAAAAAGCAAGTTGCTCTTTCAAATTTACTATTCAAATTTACTATTTGGTCTCTTTTTGGATCAGCAAATGCTGTCATGAGTGTATACACTAATTTTTAACTCCATATAAAAAAGAATATAGTTATTTATGAAATAAGTACAAATATTTCCTTTTAAAATGCCTTGTGACTTAGTAATTGGATCAGAGCTTTCTTTGGATCAATCAGAAATCTTTCCATATGTATCAACAGTTATAATGTAAAGAAGGGTGCCCATATGGAGCCGTGGTGGAGGAAAAAATAATACACCTTAGTGAAAAATGGAGAAGATAAAATGTTTATAGAATAAATTACATTTCTGACTTTTATTTGGAAAAAGTATTATACCAAAAACTCATAACTTTTTTAAACTCTAAACTGTTATGACAATTTCATGAGGGAATTTTTGGTTAATTTTTTGCTGGGGTACTGGAGATTGAACCCACTGAACCACATCCGTAGTTCTTTTTACAGTTTATCTTGAGACAGGGTCTCACTAAGTTGCTTAGAGACTTGCTAAGTTGTAAGGCTGACTTTGAACTTGTGATCCTCCTGCTTCAGCCTCCCATGCACTGGGATTACAGGCAATGTGCCAGCGCACCCTGCTTATTTTTATATTGAATTCAAAATACAAGTACTTCCCAATCATTCACATATCTAGATAAAACCTAATACATTTATTCCCAGGATGTATTTTACATTCCTCTGAAGTGCTTCTCCCATGGAATTCTCAGAACCTTGAAATTGGTTATTAACCATGAGACTTAGCCACTTTTTATCTTCCTTGAAGAAGAAATCAGTAAGGTCATTTTAAACCCTAGGCACAGTCCTCCTCACCTGTTCTGCAGCTTTTAATTCCCAGCACTAGATTAAAACAAAACTGATTAAGACTTCCCTAATCAGGTCTATCTCTGAAGAATTTGTTTTGCTTTGTTGTAAGGATCAGGATTTTTGACTCTCCATAAAGCTCTACAAAGAGTGTTTCTATTGGTGGTAGAAGGAAACCCAAAACTAATTGCCAAAGAATGACTTGACCCTTTTTTTTTTTTTTTTTTTTTGACCATTCATTTCATTCTAATCCAGTCCTACAAACATCTAACTTAATATCTACCCCACTGATGTGGTGCTCATCATTAAACAAATAGCATGGCCCTGCTTTGCAATATGGTAGACAGGTCCTTTGCAAAGCACATGAAGTCTTCCTCCCAGGAGTCAGATAAAACTTTCTGGACAAGACCACATCTGGGAAGACTTTTAGTACAAGTGAAATATAAGCTGGAAAATAGGTAGAAAGGTCATTCACAAATTTCATTGATCCATTTTTACCAATTTGGTTAACTATATACATATATATGTATATGTATATACACACATATATACATATGTACACATACGCATACATATACATGTAAATAAATATATATAAAAATACACATATATGTGGAAAGAATAAACGTTAATACCTAGTATCTAAAAGGAGGCCAGATTATCTGTGGCCTTGGTTTATTCTTTTTAAAAAAAAAAATTTATTTATTTGCTTTAGTTGTACACAATGCCTTTTTATTTTTACGTGGTGCTGAGGACCAAACCTGGGGGCTGCGCATGTGCCAGGTGAGTGCTCTACCACTGAGCCACAACCCCAGCCCTTGGTTTATTCTTGATTGTTTACCTTTGCCGAGTTAATTTGGGGTAAGCCGTGGTCCTGTATTGAAAATACTTGATTTATTTTTCTTTCTGTGATATAAAATCTTCCTTTTTAAAAAAAATAGTTTCCCTGGTCTGAATGTTGAAAGTAAAATTAATTAGGTCTGAGTAAAATTACAATATAACTCAGCTTAAAGTCATTCAAAAGAATGTCTTTTCATTACAAATAATAAACAGGTTTAAACATTTGCATGGTGGTGTGACATTTTTAAAAGAAGTATTCAATTTGAATTGGGTTTGCCAATATCAGGAGAATTCTCAGTTTTGGAAAAGAAGTCTGCTTTTCAGTTTCTTAATCCTTTGTTAGTTTGTCTTCCCTGGTGCATCCACTGTTCTTGTTTCTATAACATATGGGATTTTACACATTAAAGCAAAGCTGTGTTTGTTAAAAATAAAAAATAAAAAATAAAAATCTGCTGATTTTAAATTCCAGTTTTTATTCCATGCATGCTACACCCTGTAACTATAAAACAGTTATAGATCATTCTATTTTGCCCAAATTTCACAGTACAGAAGTCCCTTTATTAAGAAAGGAGAGTTAATGAAAAGGAGAGGAAGGCTACTGTTTATATGGCTGCAAATATCACTGGGGAAATATTTCATGTTTACATTTTGCTGAACTATTTATAGTGGGGGCATACGACAGTACAGCCCTCTTTCTCCCACATAATGGGTATCTTTGTGCCCGGATTCTATATACTTACCCAGTTTATGTCTTTAGCCAGCCTTACCACTTTTCATTCCACATTACTTTGTCCTGTGAGCCTCACTATATTAGAGCAACACCTTCTGGCAGAACAGAGACACTAAAAACACAGCGAAATAAAATAGCACCTGCGTGACAGGGTCTTAAATAGTTAGCAGGGAATGCAGGCCAAACGTAGCTATTTAACAAATCCCTCAGATCAATGAAAAGGCTCATTTTTACCCCCACTGATGATGGTTGAAAACACTCAATTTTAAGCAGCTGAGTTTCTGTCTCTGAATTAATGGCTAATACCTATATCCGTATTTTAAAGAGTAAACATGGGATGCTCCTATCGCACATAGGAATCTTCTGCCTCTTCTGAAACAATTGTTGCCTAAAGTACTATATCAATGAGTGAACTTTGGAGTCCCTCTGGTGGTCATTCATCTCATTTTTAAATGAACTGCTTTCTTAGAGCTTTTCTTAGCCTCTAGTCTCACTCATAGGACCCATCTCTGCACCCTATCCCCTGCCTACTGTCACTATCCAGCCCCCAAGACACACAATTCCAAGGAAAGGAATAAATACATTGTGAATATTTTTTATACATTATTAGTATTTGGTTATGGAAATAGTTTGCCCTGAGATTGGATTTATCATAAAATGTTCTTACATCATATGAGGGTGCCAACAACTAAGTTGCTGAGGCTGGCCTTGAACTTTAGACCTCATTGGCAATTAAATCTGTTCCCAGTTCCTGGTTCCTCAATTGGAAATCATAGCTCTGGTTTCTTCCTTTCTAAAGTAGATTTTAGAAATTTGGTTTAGGTTTTTTTATTTTTTTCCATTTTAATTTTTAAAGAATATCTTTCTATATGTATGCGGCCTTTAATGGCTTGTACTTGTTTTCAGTCAATGATTTCATCTCTGTAAATATTTCTTTAATTTCACTAATTCAAGAGCCCCAGTAGAAAATTATTATTATGCTAAGAATAAACAGTGACTTGGAGTGGTCACTGTGCATATGCATTGTTTTTTCCTTGATTTCATTTTTCTTTTCTTTTTCTTCTTCTCCTTTTTTAAACATATATTGGAACAAACTCTTTCTGGGACTGGCCCTCGAATGATGGAGGAGACTTCCATGTAAAATCTTGGACTGTGCTTAGAGGAGACAAGGTATTTACCTAGAGGGAAATGAGATGTCTCCTCAACTTTATATGATGACTCTCCTGACATTCTGTAATTACCCATTTCTAGTGAATGGTCTCAGAATTTCTAGCATTTAATGTTCAGTTTCTACAAGGTGTGGTTTTCTGAGTGGATATGTATTTCCCACCTTCGCTCTCAGTTGAAAGATATTCATCCTACAAAGCTGTGTTTGCTTTTATTCAGAAAATGACTATGTATCCTGGGCTGTTTAGAAAAGGAAATGTATAAAAGTTGTGATTGTATTGATATTGCGATCGTCCAGTGCTCCCATATCTTTCCAACCATATATCTTCCTGGACAGTCAGAATGTACCATCTTTCCTTTTTTTTATAATGAATTTGCTTGAGTATCATAATGCTACATTATCTACCTACCATCAACTTCAAGATATCAACCACCCATCCTATTAAGTTAGAAAGAACTGAGTATAGAATGGTGGTTAAAAAGAAATCATTGCACAGATCATGCTTTCAAATATCATAATAATCAAGTATGAAAGTAATATACACATACTTTACACTATTAAAAAATCACCAAACAGATATAGCCTTGGCCAGTAGGGGCTAAATATTAATAATGTTGCATTTGTTGAAAGTCAGCACCAGTAAGAAAACATGTAGTAAATAATTTGCAAGAAAAAAAAAAAAAACATGAATGCTATCTTTTGCTACCTTTTCATAAGCATTGCACTACACCACATAAGATAAAAACAAATAGCACCAGCATAAATTCCTTTGCGAACATCCTTCCCCTGTAGTAGTGTCTAATTTCCAATTCACTTTCATATCCTGTGTAGCTTCAGGGTGCTCTGTGTTTCTGAAGGGGAGTTGTTGTTCACATGTGAATATTTTTAAGAGATGTAAGCAATTTGATACAGCAAACAGAAAATCAGGTTCATTG
The DNA here is from genome assembly GCA_025594165.1 of Tamias sibiricus. NCBI lineage: Eukaryota > Metazoa > Chordata > Mammalia > Rodentia > Sciuridae > Tamias > Tamias sibiricus. The sequence goes on from CM046661.1 coordinate 88,491,197, forward strand.
TTCTTTGGATTTTTAATAAGTAGTTACTTTTGAATTATTAGCAACCAAATCTCCAACATCCTGTCCTTCCTCACAACCCACTTGCAGGTTTTCTGAATCTGTAACATTGTTATTTGTAGACTTTCATGAATAACTATTTCAACTGCTGTCATATGGTCCTAATTATTTTAGATTAGAGGAGCTGGCAGACAACACTAGAAACATGGATGCTTAGCACCATCTATTGTTCAAGAACAAAACAACGATACGGTAGATAAAGGGGAAAGGCACTCTCAAGGTAGGACTTTACAACAGAGGGTTTGTATTAGTTTTCTGTTGCTGCTGTAACAAAGTACCATAAATTTTGTGGTGCAAACACAATTTCTTTTGTTAGGTTCTGGCGGGTAGAAACCTCCAGTACATTTCATTGGGCTAAGTTCAAGGTGTCTGCAGGGCAGCATACCTTCCTAGGGGAAAATCTGTGTCCTTGCCTATTCCACTCTGTGGAGGACCCAGCTTTTAAGAGACCACCCACACTCCTTGGCTCAGAGCCCTCTTCCTTCATCTTCAAAGCCAAACATATTTCCAATCTTCTACTACTCATTTGTGGTCACGTCTCTCTCTGCTTTGAAAAGAGTTCTCTACTAAGAAGGGCTCATGTGACTAGGCTGAGCCCACCTAGCCAAGCAGTCTAGGTATCTCCCCTGTGTCTCCAGGTGCTTAATGATCTGCTTACTCAAAGTCCTATTTTTATGTGCAAAGTCCCTTGCAACAATGAAATGCTACTGTAATGAGTTATTATTACTTGTTTTCTATAGCAATACTATTTGTATGTTAGTGATAGATGACCTTGCTGATCAATACTCAGCAACCAGTTTTATTGCATTTAAAACAGTTAACACAGACTCGTGAGCTGCTATACTCTCAGGCTGCTGCTAGTATTTCATGACTAATCCAGAAGGGGAGGACAAGGATGGGTGCTCGAGGAGTGCCCAACAGATTTGCTCCACATGACCCCCATTCCCTCTTCTGACTGGAGACATTGATAAGGACAGGAAATAGGAGGCAGCTTTTGGCTGACAACATTGTGTATGGTCCTCACTGATTCATGACCGTGCCCAGCACTGTGAAATATCTGGAAGAGAGGAAAACTCTAGAGAATAGATTGCCCTGGCCACATTTACTTTGGGATGGATTTGATGTTTATTTCTAAGGCACGGGAAGAGTGGATATTTTGGAAAATAGAAAAAAAAATTTTTTTTCAAATTTGGTAATAAAATAAAAAGATGGAGCTGAGGTTTTGAAAGAACTTAAAGTGAATGTCAGCTATTCAAGGTCTATCCAAACTTCCTTCTCAAAATAATAGCAAGAATGTACAGAACAACTGCAATTTATAATTCAAGTTCACAACCATATAACCTGATAATAACACCAACACTGTTCCACAGGGTTATTTTCAGTTGAAGAAACTAATGCTCATATCTAATTGATCCTGAAAAAGCACAAATTTATTGATAAGGATATGGGAAAATGATTGCTATTACACAATGGCAAGAGAAGAAATTTATTCAACTTTTCAGAAGGGCAGATTCAAAATGTTTAAGCATGTCTTAAAGTAAGTCTTTGACCCAAATTTGTAACTTTAAATAATATATTCTAAGAAAAAGTTTAAGAATGTGAACAAAGATTTAAATAAAACTGTGTTCATCTCAGAATTGTTTATAATGGTGATAAATTGGAAATAACTTATAGCACAAACTGCTGGTATTCAACAAAATCTGTTTCCCCTGCCTTCCGGAAATACCACTGGTCTACATTCCCCAGCCCTTCTGCTGGGGACCTGTCAAGATGGTTATAGGGCTGTATTCTGAATGATGAAATGTGAGCAGAAGTCATATAAACAGCTCCAAGTTCAAGTCCATAAATACCTCCCGAGTGGCCTTCATGCTCTCTTGCCCCAATGTAGGTGAAATGCCAAAAATCTGGTAAAGAAACACAAAAACCCTAGATGATGACAAAACTACTAAATGAAAAGAACCGATGTTTTCCCCTGAAAAGACCATATGGAAAACCATCTCTGACCAAGAATATACACACCAAGCTCTGTGTGAGAAAGAGATGACCTTTTTCTGGATTTAGACAGAGATTTTTGTCTTTACCCAATGCTGCAACTAAAGTCAACCCTAACACAAAATTTAGATAGAGAAATTAGTCAATGATAGAGAAATTAGTCAAATAAACCTAAGTGATTTCCTTGAAACATAGATTTCTTTGGATGAGTTATTGATAGTAGTGGTGGTAGTCAGGCCATTATAGAGATAAAAGCATGAATTTCCATTCTGCTTTATTATCATCAATTTTAATACCAGCTATTAAATTAATGCACTACCACTTGTTCACTGCAACTTTTTGAGGCTCAGTTGGGCTCATTTGCCTCACCTTTCAGTTTTTGACACTATAGGAGACAACCCACTCTCAAAAAAAAAAAAAAAAAAGGGGAAAAAGAAAGATAAAGAAATTCACCGGTAGTTAGATCCTTTAAAATTAAAATGACTATTCTGATTAGTGGTTTTCCATGGAATCATGGAACTGGAGCTGAATTAGGGATTGATTAAACCAATCACCCAAATGGCTTGAATTCCACACACCTCAGTCAGAGTCATCTATTCTTTCCTTGAACATTTTCAATTATGGGCACTAAATGAACATAGAATAAAAAGCACCTTAGAGTTTTCGTGTCTTCTGTTTGTTTTGTGAAGCTAACAACAAAGATTTCAAAAGGTAAGCAGGCAGGCAGACATTTGCCAAATGCGGGGTGACTAGGCCCTGGGTAGAGCACATCAGTATGAGTTATTTCATTTAATCTTTACAACTATGCAGGGTGGATGTGTCGTTTTTCAGAAAGCCTGAAGTTCAGAGAGTTGAAATAAATCATGTAGCTGCCACGTTGGTATAATCTGCCAAAGTGGTGGAGACAATGCCTACTCCACCAGGGCATTCCCCTCCCCCAGGCCTTGAAAGGAGGATATGGGAAAAGGCAGAGGATTAAAGAAATTTAGCTAAGGACTGGGAAGCCAACATGTGCACTTTATTTCACTGAATGATTAGGCAAAATAGCATCACAGTAGGTGCTTGGCTTCTAAAGTCAGAGTACTGAGGTTTATATGCTGTTTTTGTTTCCTAGCAGTACAACCCTAGGCCTTGACTTCTTTATCAGTACAAAAGGATGATATGTGATAGCTGTAACTTACAGTCATATCAAAGATAGTCTGAGATGATGCTCATGCAGTACTTATCACAGTGCTTCACAGACAGCAGGTAAAAGGAGTAGAATTCTGTGGACAAAGAGGGCAAGTGTGGCAGTGGCTGGCCCTAGTTCAGAAGTTACAAGAGTCTGGGGGACTGGCAGTTTTCTCAGAGACATGTTAACTAAAATGAAATTACTTAAAAGCATATCAAGCCAGGTGCGGTGGTGCACATCTATAATCCCAGTGACTTTGGAGGCTGAGGCAGGAGGATTACAAGTTCAAGGCCAGCAATTTAGTAAGGCCTTAAGCAACTTCCGAGACCCTGTCTCAAAATTAAATATTAATGCTAGGGATGTGGCTCAGTGGTAAAAGTCCCCTGGGTTAAATCTCCATACCAAAAAAAAAAAAAAAAAAAATCAAAGTGTAGTTTCAAAATAGGAAGTTCCTAGACTAATAATGTGGAACCTTAGGAGTGTAGTTTACAATCATTAAACACAGAAAAACAACACCTGATATTTTGTTAAAGGGCAGAAACCATTATTTTAACATAGTGATTGCTGCTTCCAAATACACCTGGTTCAGATTTTTATTATATTAAGAAAAATTAAGTATTCTTCCCCCCAAAAAATTAATATAGATGACAAAGTTCATATTGATATGTAAAAATCTGCTCAATTTTTTTTCCAATGTGGCCATTTTGCATGGATATGCATGCAATGATTTCAGTGTTGGGAGAAAAGTAGAAAATGACCTATAAAAATGAAGGTGTTTCTGGCCCGGTTCTAAGTTGTCTATGAGAATCAGGAAAGGATGGAAGGCAAACATTATTTTCAAAATGGAAAGAGGAATTCTGGTGAGCTGGAAAAGTTTTAGGAACTTTGTGTGTTGTAGAGAATCTAGATAAGAAAATACTTCAGAGTTGAGGACAGCTATTAGATTAGAGAATGGAAGTGGCAAAAAATAATAAATAAAAAAATACAAACAGTTGAACTCTTTCAAATCAAATTGAATGGACCACAACGTATACACAAGTTGAATATGCAGTTGCTCTACTTGAAGTAGTATGTGTGACATCTTTTCTAATAAACCTCCCCTTTGCTGGAACCTGAGCCTCTTCAGAATATAGTTTGGAGACCAGTACCTACCTGGATATGGAAGAATTGCCTTGGGTTGCTTGTTACAAATGCAGCACCTAAGACCCAACCTGAGATTCTGATCTAGTAGCTCAGATGTGAGACGTGGGTATACTTGTTAATGAAATGCTTTCCTAGAGATTGGGATGTACAATGAGGTGGGGGGCCGGTATTCACACAGCAACTCAGGACACACTCTTTAAGCTAATTCTACAAATAATGTCCTTCTTTAGGTGTTTAACAAGACAGAGCCATGTTGATGTTAGAGAGAGAGAGAGAGAGAGAGAGAGAGAGAGAGAGAGAGAAGATGGATTTATTCTGTGTGGCCTTAAGAGAATTATGGAGACAACAGAAAAGCCAAAGTTATACAGCCAAGGAATGGGCAAAGGCATAAATAAGAAGAAAATACATACAAACCTGAAGAGAGCAGCTTAGCATCATCTCTTACTACCCTGTAGTCACTACAAAGTGGCCAAAGGCACAGACCCCTGAACTAGCTGCCTGAGCATGAATGAATTCATCCTCTTCCATATAGCTGTTTTGAAGGGCAAAGCATCACACCGGGGACAGCCATGCAGCCAAAAGATTTATTTAACAGCCTTCGTAGCCGGTAGCGAAAACCGGAGAAGAGGTGCTCTGGTCGAAGGTCGAAGAGGTGGGAGAGGGGAGTCAGGGAGAAGGGAGTGTGCTAGCTCTGGTGGGAGAAGGGAGTCAGGGAGAGGGGGAGTGTGCAAGCTCTGGACAGAAGGTGGGTGCTTGGTTGCACCGGCTGGGATCTCTGGAGCTGTCGGCTGAAGCAGCTGCTGTCTGGAGCCGGTAGCGAAAACCGGAGAAGAGGTGCTCTGGTCGAAGGTCGAAGAGGTGGGAGAGGGGAGTCAGGGAGAAGGGAGTGTGCTAGCTCTGGTGGGAGAAGGGAGTCAGGGAGAGGGGAGGTTGTGCAAGCTCTGGACAGAAGGTGGGTGCTTGGTTGCACCGGCTGGGATCTCTGGAGCTGTCGGCTAAAGCAGCTGCTGTCTGGCTGGAGGCTGGAGCTGTCAGCTGGGAGCGGCCGTCGAGCTGAAGGTGGTCGGTCTGGAGCTGTCAGCTGGAGCAGCTGCCGTCGGCTGGAGGCGATGGGTCTGGAGCTGTTGGCTGGGGCAGCTGCCATCGGCTGGAGGCGATGGGTCTGGAGCTGCCGGCTGGGGCAGCTGCCATCGAGCTGGAGGCGATGGGTCTGGAGCTGCCGGCTGGGGCAGCTGCCGTCGAGCTGGAGGCGATGGGTCTGAAGCTGTTGCAGTGGCTTCCTCCTCTCTGCAGCGATGAGCCGATGTATCTGTCTTCCTCCTCTCAGCAGCGATGATCCGATGTTGGTGTCTGTGTGTCTCTCTCTGTCTGGCTGGCTGTCTGAGTCTCTCAAACAGGGCCTTATATAGGGATTTCTGGTGGGGGGTGCACTAGAGCAACCCCAACACCATTGGCTAGAACAGGATGCCCTTTAAGCCTATTGGCTCTTGCCTGGGGAAAAGAAGCATTCTGCCTGGGGAAGGAACATCCTGTCTGGAACATCTTGAAACAAGGTTGCTTCTCTTAGGGTGTGGAAAACTCTGAGGGCGGGGGAGGGTAACATATCTATCATTCCCCCCTTTTTGTTTTCTTAGGAAGTGGGACGTCGTATGTCAGTCTGGCTACTTCCTGCTGAAACGGGGCGACGTGGGGTGTTATGGGGGGGATATGATAAGACAGGCAGGTCAGGCTTGAGGGTGAAAAGGATTCCTAGGAGGTTGGCACCAAAAAAAAATGAATTCGCCCTGAGGTGATGAGAAGTGACAGATGATCCCTAAGGAGAAACTGGTTAAAGGTTGAGAACAAGAAAGACATGAGCTGTGGAGAAGGAAGAGCTGCAAAGGAGAAGATCATCTACATATTGCAAAAGAGTGGAGTCAGAGAATTCAAGGTCTTTGAGATCGGCAGCTAGTGTCTGTCCAAAGATATGAGGGCTGTCTCGAAAACCCTGAGGGAGGACTGTCCAGGTCAATTGTTGGGACCATTGAGTATCAGGATCAGTCCAGGTAAAGGCAAAGATGTCTTGTGATTCCTGAGCTAAAGGGACAGTGAAGAAGGCATCCTTAAGGTCAATGACCGAGAAATGAATAGATAAGGAAGGAATTAGGGAGAGAATGGTATAAGGATTTGGGACCAGAGGGTGTATGGGCCTAACAGCCTCATTGATGAGACGAAGATCTTGGACTAACCGGTATGACCCATTGGACTTCTTGACTGCCAATATGGGAGTATTATATGGGGAATGGGTGGGTCGGAGAAAGCGTTTCCGCAGAAGGTCTGAGATAATAGGTTGGAGACCTCTGAGGCTAGTGGCTGGGAGTGGGTACTGGGCTCTATTAGGGAAATACTGGGGATCTTTAAGGTGTATTCGTATAGGGTCACAGTGAGCAAGGGATGGAGTCTGGGTGTCCCAAACTTTGGGGTCTACCAGATGGGAGGGGGGCAGGGTAACAGGAGGTTTCCGCATCAGGCTCTAAAATGCTAAGAAGGAAGACGGAAGAGGAGACGGAGTGAGACGAGTCGGGGAGAAGAACTGAGCGAGGCGGGTCAGAGAACACAACTGAGGCCTGAAATTTGACCAGTATATCTCGGCCCAATAAAGGCACAGGACATTGAGAGATTACTAGAAACTGGTGGGGAAATGAATGGAGGTGGAGGCGGCAAGACAGCATGGGAGTCTTGTGGGGGTGAATGGTGTGTCCCTCTATCCCGACAACAGGGGACGATAAGGTGGTGGGCCCCCAAAACTCCCTCAAGACCGAGAAAGTGGCTCCTGTGTCTAGGAGGAAATTTATGGGGTGGCCATCAACAAGAAGGGTGACCCTAGGCTCCTGTAAGTCGATGTCAACTGTCGGGAGAGGAAACCCAGGGCCCCGTCAATCTTCTGTGGCTAGTCCAAGTAGGTTGGGTTTCATGACTGATCCAGTCCCCCTGCGGGAACTGGGGCAGTCAACACCCCAGTGGCCCATCTTGGAGCATTTAGGACATGGGCGCATAGGGGGCCTGGGGTTGGGGCAAGCTCTAGCCCAGTGTCCTTCGTTCCCGCACTTGAAACACGGCCCTGGAGGTCCCCTCTGCGCGGGGTAATGGCCCCTTGTTTGTGAGGCCCGAGAGTCGGTGCCCTGTAAAGCCTGGGCCAGCATTTGAAATCTTGCTTGTTCGGCCTTTTCATGGTTCTGAAACCTACGGCGTTCAGTATTCTCATCTCTATTATGATAGGCCTTAAAGGCCATGGCCAAGATCTCGGTCTGAGGTGTTGCAGGTCCTTGCTCTAATTTTATGATTTCCTGCAGCTTGTTGTGCTGCACGCTTAAGACCAGTTAGTATGGAAAACTGATCTCGCAAGGCCACGTCCCCTGGGGAATTAGGGTCCCTTTCGGGGACAGCCTGAGGTCCAATGAGATGGTTAGGGTTGGTTCTATGGTTCTCATCGGCATAGGCCCGTGCCTGCTCCCAGACTCGCCTACGCTCCTCAGGGAGGAGGGTATTTGCCAAAATCATATAGATGTCATGGAAGGTAAGGCTATAAGCTTGGAGGACCCATTGAAATTCCCTGAGGTATGTAGTGGGGTCAGTGCTATAAGAGCCCAATCGTTTCTCGATTTGCACTACCTCAGTCATTGGGAAGGGAACATGGACACGGACAATTCCTTCTGGACCCGCAACTTCCCGGAGTGGGGTCAGGACTTGGGCGGGAGTAAGTGACAGAGGGTGAGCAGACATTGTGCGAGATCGCGTAAGGGGTGGGCTGGAGGAGAAGGTGGCAGGAGTGTGTAGAAGTGGGGCTGGAGGGGCCGAGGGAGGCGGAGAGGTTTCAGATTGGTATGGGGGCGGCTCATCCGCGGGATCGAAATCAAGAAAGGAGGGGGATGGTAGGGGAGCAGCCGGTTGGCAGGCTAGGAGGCTATTGTTGGAGCTGCTGTGGGTACAGAGTGAGGGATTCGAACGGAGGAGGGAGAAAGCCTGAACATACGGAATCTCTACCCATTTTTTTGATCGCTCGCAGAAGTTGAAAAGATCTCTCAGTATAGAGGGATCCAGGGACCCAGAAGCAGGCCATTTGTTTTGGTTATCTAAGGGGTATGTGGGCCAATCTTGGGTGCAAAATTTGGTAAGTCTTGTTGGTTGTATATCGGGAGTTAGGCCAAGAGTGGCTAGGTTGTTTAAGAGGCACTGTAGAGGACAGTTGGCTGGGAGGGGTCGGAGTGGGTACAAGAGTGACAAATAGTGAGTGATAGCAAAACCAAAGAAGAGAGTGAGGACAAGAGCAAAGAAGAGAGTGATCGGAGGGTAGTCAGCCAGGAGGGATAGGAGTGAGTCAGCCAGGAGGGGTGAAGAAGCAGCAGCAGAAGAAGAAGAAGAAGCCCCCATTTTCCCGTTCCGAACGGGACAGATATATTGTCCTGAGGAGCGTCCTCCTCAAGATATATATATCAGAGAGATCCAAGTCTGTGAGACCCAGTCGTCACTGGAGTCAGAGATGGGGTCCAAAGGGACCGAAGAACAATGGGTCACCTTGCGCAAGGATTTTCCGTGTCCCGTCCTGGACGGGAAGGAGAGACCCAAGTCCGGAGGCCAGAGGCCGAAAAAGGGCTTTCTTCAACTACTCCCAGGAAAGGGAGAGAGAGGGAGATAAGAGAAAGAGAGAGAGAGAGAGAGAGAGAGAGAGAGAGAGAGAGAGAGAGCCAACGGTCAGTTCCCACTGTACAAGGCCTGACGGGTTTAGGAGCCCTGGGGATGAGGAGACCTACCTAGGAAAAGGAGAAAGAGACAAAAAGAGAAAGAGCTCCACGAGGTCCACTGTGACCATGAAGGTCTAGGTGGGGTGCGATCCTCCCTGTACAGGCCACCAGCGGGGCTGCCGGACGATCAACGGTCAGTTCCCACTGTACAAGGCCCGACAGGTTTAGGAGCTCTGGGGCGGGGGGGCTTACCAATCCGATGACCGGTGGTGGATGCGTCGGAGCGGCGATCAAAAAACCGGGCGAAGGCTGAGGCAGTTCCGGGTGATTATGCCCTCCGGCTCAGATAGGATCCGAGTCACGGCACCAATGAAGGGCAAAGCATCACACCGGGGACAGCCATGCAGCCAAAAGATTTATTTAACAGCCTTCGTAGCCGGTAGCGAAAACCGGAGAAGAGGTGCTCTGGTCGAAGGTCGAAGAGGTGGGAGAGGGGAGTCAGGGAGAAGGGAGTGTGCTAGCTCTGGTGGGAGAAGGGAGTCAGGGAGAGGGGAGTGTGCAAGCTCTGGACAGAAGGTGGGTGCTTGGTTGCACCGGCTGGGATCTCTGGAGCTGTCGGCTGAAGCAGCTGCTGTCTGGAGCCGGTAGCGAAAACCGGAGAAGAGGTGCTCTGGTCGAAGGTCGAAGAGGTGGGAGAGGGGAGTCAGGGAGAAGGGAGTGTGCTAGCTCTGGTGGGAGAAGGGAGTCAGGGAGAGGGGAGTGTGCAAGCTCTGGACAGAAGGTGGGTGCTTGGTTGCACCGGCTGGGATCTCTGGAGCTGTCGGCTAAAGCAGCTGCTGTCTGGCTGGAGGCTGGAGCTGTCAGCTGGGAGCGGCCGTCGAGCTGAAGGTGGTCGGTCTGGAGCTGTCAGCTGGAGCAGCTGCCATCGGCTGGAGGCGATGGGTCTGGAGCTGCCGGCTGGGGCAGCTGCCATCGAGCTGGAGGCGATGGGTCTGGAGCTGCCGGCTGGGGCAGCTGCCGTCGAGCTGGAGGCGATGGGTCTGAAGCTGTTGCAGTGGCTTCCTCCTCTCTGCAGCGATGAGCCGATGTATCTGTCTTCCTCCTCTCAGCAGCGATGATCCGATGTTGGTGTCTGTGTGTCTCTCTCTGTCTGGCTGGCTGTCTGAGTCTCTCAAACAGGGCCTTATATAGGGATTTCTGGTGGGGGGTGCACTAGAGCAACCCCAACACCATTGGCTAGAACAGGATGCCCTTTAAGCCTATTGGCTCTTGCCTGGGGAAAAGAAGCATTCTGCCTGGGGAAGGAACATCCTGTCTGGAACATCTTGAAACAAGGTTGCTTCTCTTAGGGTGTGGAAAACTCTGAGGGCGGGGGAGGGTAACATATCTATCATGTTTGACCTTGGCTAATTATGTAATCATTTAGCCCCACTTTCCTCCTCTATCAAAGGAGGTAAATAATAGTCCCTGTCTTGTTAGATTGTCTTTTGGGAATTGCATGAGTTAAATTGTTATCAGGCAAAGCAATGAAGTACATCTACGTGGGCTGGGGTCAGAATGCTTGTGTTGGAATCTCTGCAACTCTACTTACAGGCTGTAAAACTATGGATATGCTTTAATGTTTCAGCATTTCTATTTTTTCATCTGTAAAAGGGGGATAAATAAATGAGGTAAATATAAAAGTACCCCCAAAACTACCTAGCACACAGTACTTCCATAGTTAATGTTATTTAATATGCCTATTGTAGAAGAAAACATAGTGGGAAACTAAAGATGATTTTGCAGTTTCCTGTGTAAGGAGTAGATAAAATAGTAGTGTCATGACTCTAGAAAATGAAAGATTTGTCTTTATCATGTTAACTTCAGTAACTATTGGTGTTGTCTTTTTTTTTTTTTTTAAACTAGGAATTGAACTCAGAGGCTATTAAGCTACATACCCAGACCTTTTATTTTTTATTTTGAGACAGAGTATCACTAAATTGCTGAGGCTGTCCTTGATCTTGCCATCCTCCTGCCTCAGCCTTCAGAGTCGCTGGGATTACAGACATGTGCCACCACACCCAGCCTGATGCTGTCAATTAAGTAAAACGTGAATCATGATTGAATAACAGGGAAGGTTCTAGCTGAAATTTTTGTCATTTGGTTTCAGGCTGCTTCAGATGCTAAGAGTGTATTAGTATGTTTTTCATATCTATTAAAAAATAAAGTACCAGCCGGGCGTGGTGGCGCACGCCTGTAATCCCAGCACTTTGGGAGGCTGAGGCAGGAGGATCGCGAGTTCAAAGCCAGCCTCAGCAATGGTGAGACACTTAGTAACTCAGTGAGACCCTGTCTCTAAATAAAGTACAAAAAAGGGCTGGGGATGTGACCCAGTGGTCGAGTGCTCCCTGAGTTCAATCCCCGGTACCACAAAAAAAAAAAAAAAAAAAAAAAAGTACCTGAAACCGGGTTCTTTATAAAGAGGTTCATTTAGGTCAACAGTTAACAATTGAAGTCCAAATAGCATGGTGCTGGCTCGTGTGGGACCCTTGATTACCCTTGTGGCATCATAGTGGTAGCATATGTGAGAGGGAGCGATCACAGTGAGACAGGAAATCAGAGGGCCACAAAGGTGAAGATGGCACTCTCCAGTCTCCATTCAAGAATTTGCCATTCAACTACAAAGAGTACATGGAGCTGACTGCCTCCAGGGCCAGCACCTCCAGCATCACCATCAGCTTTTGAGTCTAGACCATTTTTTTTCCTGGACTAACTCTAACTCCCAGGAAGAACTTAGCACAAATGGGATACTAGGTCTTGACCATTTCTGCCCTGTACAAGACTTGTCTCCTGGGTGGAATTTTGGTTCCTGGGCACCCCATTGGGCTGGCTGAGACTTTCCCAGACTACCTAATGGTGTGACAACTCTGCCTATACAAATTCAACCCCTCTCCCTTTTAAAGGTATCACCCATGTGTATCATGTTGCAGACTTTTTTATTAATAGACAGATATTAGGACAGGAGCTATTTATTAAATTAGGTGCTTATAAAGATGAAATGGAACAATTCAATGTGATTATTTGCCATCCTCAAAATTTAAATATAAGTAATTACCCTGCAGATAATTTCCCATTTCTCTAAGGCAGATATTATAATTGGCACATAAATCAGTGTTCTGAAATCTGTTGTAAAACGTCAGTGTAGAAGGTGGCCAGCTTGTGTCTGTAGACATAAAGTGAAATTTATAGCAGTATGGTCCATCCCTCCACTTCAACTACTGATTCATATAAATGATCTTGGTGTGGATTGTCATGAAGGTCAGAAGTTTCTTTGAACCTCAGCAGACTAAATAGCCATTTGATAGTATAAGGAATACAAATTATAAATAAAAAAATTAGCCTAGCAGTTGAGGTAAGTCAGGATTTAGTTAAGAAAATAGAAGCCACTCAATATTGTTACAAGCAGAAAGATATCTAGTACAGTCCATTAGCAGCTTACAATATCTCTGGAAGGTGTGAGACAGCAAAGGTCAGGACTGCAGCTTTGAAGACATAAGGAAGTAGAGGGATTGTAGGAGAGCTTCCACCAGTGATCATCAACCACCTGTAGCACCATAGCCAGTAAATCCTAGAGGACCCCAGACACCAAATGAAGCCACCATAAATGATCTCAGCTGCCACTAGAGAAATATGGCTCTCCCTTCCTGGAAATTTCAAATCTCATGTACATGTTTATCATTTGGCAGAATCTAACTCAGAAAGAGATTTTGAGAATTTCATTTCCAGAGTTTCCCCAGGAAGGTAGGGATGGGAATGTGGTTGAATTGCTAACAGATAATCCACTTATTAATGTGTTTCCCTATTCTTCTGACTCAACTCACTTACCCACCAGAGTCTGGTTCTTGCCAGGTTATTAAGAGTCTGCAGTTCACCATGTCCAGATGTCTGCACTATGCTTATCAGAAATATAAAGGCCACAAAAGTATGGCAAGAATACAACTAAGAAGCAAGAAAAGAAGATCTTATTAACTTTCATAAGAGCATACTACCTGATATCTGAAAAGATGACCTGATTTCTCTCGAGGCTCATAGGCACCTATCCATTTCCTTAGCTAACTTACTGTTAAGGTTTGGATGTGAGGTGTCCCCCAAAAGTTCACATGTGAGACAACACAAGAAGCTTTGGAGGAGAAACAATTGGATTATAGCCTTAACTGGAAGGCAGATGGGGTGTGGCCAGAGGAAGTGGTTTACTGGGGGACATGGCTATGGGGTATATATTTTGTATCTGGGGCGTGGAGTCTCTGTCTCTGCTTCCTGATCACCATGTGAGCTGTTTCCCTCTGCCACACTCTTCCACCATGATGTTCTACCTCACCTTGAGCCCCAAGGAATGGAGCCTGCTATCTATAGATTGAGACCTCTGAAACCATAAGCCTCCAAATAAACTTTTCCTCCTCTACAATTGTTTTGGTAGGGTCCTTTAGTCACAGCAATGAAGAAAGCTAAGACACTTATGCTACATTATTTTAGTCTTCTTAGGCAAAGAGAAGTCCATTTTGAGAAAATGTTATAGCAACATTGCCTTGGGTTCCTTAAAATATGAGTTGATTGTTCCTTGACCTTGTGCAGTTGGTACAGAGTGAACTCATCCCTACATGACCTACTGACCCCACACCATCATTGTACAGACACATACCAAGCAGTTATTTTTGAAAACGAGATAATTATTCCATAAGTTTTAAGAGTGAGTGAGTCCATATCCTTATTTGTCCTTGAGTTCATATTCTAAAATAAAATGGATTTAGGATTGGATGGCTGCCCTGTCCCTTTTAGAAGAGGATGGCTGTACTTACTAATACGTAAGGCTATGGCATATACCTAGAAAGTCAAGTTAAATTGCTAGCTGGGTAGGTAGTTAGCAATGAAGTTCACTTGGGAAATGCCAGATTCTCTGTAGATATTTTAGAGCGTAGATCTATATGATAATACCATAAGAGAGGGTAAACTAAACCATGTGAAAATTAAATTTCAAATATACTAACGAATTTAAGTGCATAAAGTGTCCATATAAAAAATTTCCAAGATACATTGCTTTCTAAGCTTCTTTTCACAAAGTATTTCAAAGATGGCATAGAAACATGCATAACTTGAAGCCTAGACACTAGAACTACCAAGAGAAATGGTAATGTTCTATGAGATGTCCCCCTCTTGTACCTTTAAAAACTCCAAAATAGTTAACTGTAAGATAAACTACAGTAGTACTAAATACGAGCTCACATCCAAAATCAAACTAAACTAGCCTAGTAAAAGTGACACTTAAGGAGGAAAAATTCCACCTACATAGTGCATCTGTATGACTGACACCTAGCTATAACAAATGGAGGCTAAATGAAACCAAGAAGTTCAACTAAGCCATGTAAGGGTCAATACTAAACAAATAAAAATATGGTTCATATTTTTAATAAATAAACTAGAAATGTTTATTAGGATCAATCTATCATTTTAATGTAGGTATTTAATTTTTAAAAAATATTTTTAGTTGTAGATGGACACAATACCTTTATTTACTTTTTATGTGGTGCCAAAAATCAAACTCAGGGCCTCACGCATGCCAGGCAAGTGCTCTACGACTGAGCCACATCCCCAGCCTGGTATTTAATTTTTACACAGTATGAAAGAAGGTGTTTGAGGGGGAGTGGGATAGATATATAGACAAAGCACTCCAATTGAATGTTCTAAAAAATGAGAATCTAAGAGAAAACTGTAGAGTAATCTTTATTTGTAATTTTCATAGAGAGATTTACCCCAGAGTCATATTTTTCTTGGCAAAACTAGTGCTAGTACTTTTTGTTTAGAGAATTTATCAAAAACTGTTTGTTTGTTTGTTTGTTTTTGCCTTACTGTAATTGAAATGGGTTTCAAGGTAAAGTAGGCTAGAATTTATCAAAACAATTTTAATTTTGTGCCAGGGAAAATTTAAGTCTGAGAAAAGTCAGACCAACTGGGACATTTCAAGTTCATAAGGGTAGATGGGAAGACAGAAATTACTATATTTTAAAACAGATATTAGAAGTATTTGATCTTCTGAGTACCCTCTGTGCAAACAATGAGTTAACTGAGAATACGGAATCTAAAGAAGACCCAGAGATTACATATCAGCAGACCCCCCTTCTT
This sequence comes from Tamias sibiricus, assembly GCA_025594165.1. Taxonomy (NCBI): domain Eukaryota; kingdom Metazoa; phylum Chordata; class Mammalia; order Rodentia; family Sciuridae; genus Tamias; species Tamias sibiricus. The sequence continues at coordinate 88,506,437 of CM046661.1, forward strand.
TTTTTGTAAGTGGGAAAATTGCAATGGTGAAGCCATTGGATAAACAAACATCTTGTTTTCAGGGAAAAATACACAACCACTTTAATTCATGAGAAAATATTCATTGACCATAGATGAAAAATAATACAGAATGTATGGGTAAAGCTTCTCTTAAGCATGAGAAGCACTAAATTCAATGACCTCTGTTATTTACCTTTCTGCTTTTTCTATTAGGAACGCTCTACCAACACAGCTACTATTGTGGGGTCCCTATCACGAATACCTGATCTATAAAGTACACATAAAAATAAGTTTTATAATATTAAGAATAGAAATAGAAATACATGTATTCATACTCGGTAAAAATTATCCATAGGAGAATTGTTCTCATATTTGAATTCAAAATACTTTTGAAATTTTGGTTTAATGTTAACAGTTCCAGGAATGTTCATGCTGATAACATTTTGTCAGAAACGATGAAGAAGAGAGGGATCTGTTGTTACTCTTGAGAGTAACAACAACAACAAAATGCACATGCCATTATAATTCTTTGAAATGAGATAGTGCAGTTCTCTACATAAAACTCACAAGCAGTCTGAGTGTCTTCCATAGGTGAAAAGGCACCCCTAAACTTTCGTACATGGAAATGCCCTCATCATTTGCAAGAACTATAAAGCTGAACAATACCAAGATACAGCCATTTATGTGAATGAAGCACTTTACAAACAGGGACATTATACGCCGGTGCTAAAGTCAATGGAAAGGAAGCTGTCTACAACACTGGGCCATCACCGTCCTGAGCAATAAATACTCACTCATTTTTCTTGCTGGAAACACATCAGTGGCATTTAAATGCAAGGAAATCAAATCCTCAGTAGGGCCTGCTGTCCCATCTTATATCTGGGCAGTTCATCTGGGGAGAAAGCCTACATGTAAGGTATGATTAACTAACCCCTTGCAGGGAGTTTGCCTTTTGGAGCTAGAGACCCTCGTGTAGAGTCTTAATGTTTGCTCGGTCTAAAAGCTTAGGACTCAGGCAAACTCATGACCTGCTTTGAGTTTGCAGCCGCTCTTCTAGAAATTTTGCGAGTGTGGTGGTGATTATGACTCTTGATTGACGAGTCACATAAGGAGATTTCCTAATGATCAGCTCATCACAGACTAACATGAAGGGTTCAGGCACTAAATTAATTTCTTCCCCTCTATAACCATAATTCCTGGACCACTTCCAACAAAAATTATGAACTAAGTTGCCCAAGTTCCTTTAGTTACTATTCTGTACTCAGTTTTATCCAACTTTCCCAAAGCCTTGATGGCAGATTTTGGTTCCTAGATAAGGTATGATGGACATTTTCACATTGCCATTGCCCATCTCTAAAATTTTAGGCAACCCCATTAACCTGGCCCCCCACCAGCTGCCTGCTTTAGTTCTTTTTAATTAAATTTGTAGTGAGATTATCTAGATTTACATGCAATTATAAGAAACAGTAAAGAGAAATCTCTGTGTACTTCTACCCAGTTTTTTCCAATGGTAATATTTTTGCAAAATCATAGTCTACTATCTTAGCCAGAATATTGACATGGCTACAGCTAACTCATCTTATTCAGATTGTTCTAGTTGAACCTGTATTTGTTTGTAGGTTTAGCTCTGTAACTATATATTCATATATGTATATGTAACTATATAATACAAATACAGCTAGTCAGATGTGGTGATGCACACCTGTATTCCCATCTACTGGGGAGCCTGAGGCAGGAGGATCACAAGTTGGAGGACAGTCTAATCAACTTGTTGAGACTATGTCTCGAAGTAAAACAGTTATGGGCTGGGAATGTAGTTCAGTGGTAGAGCATTTGCCTAGCATGCACATACTGGGTTCAACTCCCAGTACCACAAAATAATAATAATAATAGTAAGTTAAATGTCTTGAGTACCTGTCATCTTCCTGACACTGTTCTAAGTTCCTTACATGCATCATCTCATTTAATATCTCATGTTCTAAGTAATATTTTTGTCACCATTTTACAGATGAGTGGCTCAATGACTTGGTAGTAGCAGAGCTGTCCTCCTGCAGGGACAATACATTGCAGCAGCACCACCATGCCATGCATTTCTCATTATTTCTGAGCACTTCTTGGTACATGACATGGTTCTGTGGCACTAGACTGTGTCCCCAGGGAAATGAGACTGGAACCCACTTCTAAAGTAGCTGTAAAAGTCAATGTGGCGAAATTATTCTATATGATACTGTAATGTGGATCTGTGCATTATACATTGTCAAAAACCCATAAAACTCTTCAACACACACAAAAAACTGAATCCCAAAGTAAACTAAGGACTTAGTTAATAATAATGTATCAATATTGGCTCATCAAATATAAGAATTGTACCACAGCATTGCAATATGCTACTAATGGGGCAATCTGGCTGGGGAGAGGTGGGGTGGGTGGGAAGGAAATAGATGAGAACACTCTGTACCTTCTACTCAATTTTTAAATAGACCTTAACAGCTCTAAAATAAAGGTTTATTAATTTGAAAATAATTAAGTCAATGACTCTTTCAGATGGATCCAACAAAAAAAGTAACTGCCAATATTCTCATCTTTGGAAATCTCCGAACTTTGGTCACTGAGCATTTGTGTCTGACCAGATGCCTTGCGTGATCTGAAGTGGCATGAAGATAGTGACAAAAACTCCTGCACTTAGAGGGTACCCTGGGGACATGTGTGGCTTTTGTCCTTCCACATCTTCCCCTGCATCAGCCTCAGCAGCTGGGCAGAATTAGGACAGAGAGAGGAAAGTGTCTGCAATTCTCATCTACTCGTGGCCCAGCAGAATTTGAACGTATGCTTACTGCTTTGTCACTTGGACATTAAATCTTAAATGTCAAAATTTTCTTCAAGGTGGAGAAAGGATTTCAACGTGGTATCCCCAAAAATCTCTTTTCCATATCCTTTTAGGCAGCTCTAAAAGAAAATTGTGCTACTGCTTTAAAAAAAATTTTACCATTTTTATATTCCTGCAGCAATTCACAAAGAGAATATTGTATTTAATTTTTACCACAAGCAGAAATAATTATTTCTGATGGAAATAATATTAGACATGAATAGCATGGAAAATATTGTCTAAACTTTTATATTGGGTAAAAAAATTCATCCTGCACCTCAGGAGTATTGTACACCCAAGAGCAATCAGGAAAATTGCCAATGACTACCCGCTGTGGAACTTGTTACTTTGACAAACATACTCTGCTCCCAGGCAAATTTCCCACCACACATTCTCATATAAAGTCAGAGACAAATTAATCTTAGCAGCTATTTGAGGGAAGATATTCGAACATGCCTCACCCTCCTCCGCCTCAAATCACAATCCAATATTAACTCGTAATCTTTCTCATTGGCTTTGGTAATTGTACCCTTTGAAGACAATCTATGAATATGCATATGGCCTTTAGGCACTGTAATTGCCATTTCATCCAATTAACAGATAATTAAAATGCTGTGTATGGGCACCTTTTCTCCCCTTCCTTTTATCACCAAAGAGTGCCTGATGTTGTAAGGACGAAGTGCAAGAAGCAGATAGTCAATGGCGGATCTCAAGAGAGTCAAAAGCAAATAGCTCACCTCCTTCAGCCTCAGAGTCCCAGTCACTTTGTAACCTGACACTCTATGTTACAAAAAGTCTGCTACTCTCCTTTAACAAAGTCAACTGGTTATTACTGGACTTGCCATGGGGTGTTTCCAAAGTTTCAATGTGTTGCTAGTCATTTGCATGTATTGTGTCTTGGGTGGATTATTTTTTAGAGCAAACAAGGAGTAAATCCTACTTATGGCTAAATTGGTGAGGAGATTTATTTATAGATACTTTGATGTCTTTTCCATACTCATTAAGGGAAGGAAATGGGCATACCTCCCCTCAAGAGAAATAGAATCTAACTTGATAGAATAATCAAAGTTATATAGCTTAAGGTGTTTATTCTATTTCAACCAACATAGTTTTAACTTATAATGAATAACCCTCAAATCTCAATGATTCCACGCAGATATTTTTTCCCATCCATATAGCATGTCCATATAGATCAGCAAGGGTCTCTGTTTAATTAGTCATTTGTGGACACAGAGGCCTCATGTAACTTGTGATTTTATGATCACTGAAGCAGGAAAAAGGAAGTTTGTAGCTGAGTACCGCCAATTAAATGCTTCTTCATGTGCCACTTCTAGTCACTTTTTATTGGTCAAAGAAAACCACTGGCCAGACCTAACTTCCAGAAGGCAGAAAATCACAATCTAAACAGGATCTCAGAAGGAAGAGAACCAGAATATTTGTAAGTTGCTCCAATTATTACCATACTGGCTATTCCCTGTGATTGACATATAGGAGTTCAATAAAGCCATGTAGCTGCATAAAGTTTGAGAATTTCACATGGCATAGTACAACTGTTCATGAGTGGCCCTGAAGGTCTATGGTAAGGTCTAATGTCATGTGTGAGAGATATATATAGCTAGTGAGGTACTTGTGTCTGCTACATACTGTCACATCCACTGTAACTCAAGGAAGATAGTAAAAATGTCTCTCATAAGTACATGTTCCTTATGAGAACTTTTTATTGTTTTAAGAAGGAAGTCTTAATTCTCTTAATTCTCTCTGAAGAATTTGCATGTTTCACTTATGAATTAATTGGAATCTGTTGACTTTGCTGAGAACCAATTTATAAATTTGTCCAAAAGTTAACATGTTACCTGCTTTAAATTTTTGTTTTCTCCCTTGTAATTAATTTTAAAATAATGGCATTATATCTCTCCTTTTTATAAACTAACTTAAGCCTTTTGTGGATGAAAGACTGAGTGAAGAACTGGAGTTGAAAGGAAAAAAAATAGTTTTCCTGATTGTGATATTGTACAATAGTAATACAAGATGTTATCACTGGGGAAAACAGCAATGGATGTATAGATTCCTATGGGTTACTTCTTACAAATGCATGTGGATCTGTAATTATCTCAAGAGAAAGATATTTTAGAAGAAACCTGCAATAGCCCCCCAAAGAGGGTTGACTCTTAATGCTGGTATGAGAAGTCTCAGTAAAAGATTTGAAAAATGTCAACATTCTCTTTCAAATCAGTTATTTTCCAGGCACTGTGGTGCACACCTGAATTTCTAGTGACCTGGGAGACTGAGATAGGAAGATCACAAGTTCGAGGCCAGCCTCTGCAAAGATTTGAAAGGTTAGGGATGCAGCTCAGTGGTAGAGCACCCCTAGGTTCAATCCCCAGTACCAAACAAGCACCCCCCAAAAAAAAAATTTAATGAAGAAATGTCCAATTTACCATGCAATAGAAATTGTGGTGGCAAAGAATTTGAGGCATAATCAAGGGATATTTTCAAGGATTAGTTTAAAAATGGCAAAAGATTCATATGTGAATTAGCTTGCCCGCCCTTCTTTCCTTCCTTCCTTCCTTCCTTCCCTTTCTCCCTCCCTCCCTCTCCCAAAATATTTGTAATCATTCTCACGGCCTCCTTTTGCTGAAGACCACCATGGTAGAATTTGTAGGTAAGAAAGAAAAGGTCTCTGCCCACATAGTGCCTATATGCTAATGGTAGAGATGGTAAAGAAGCAAATAAAATAATTGCAGTTGTAGTCTGAGCTTTGAAGAAAATGAAGAGAAGCTGAAATGAGAATCATTGGGGGTAGAGGGGTGTCATTCTAGACAATCCAGTCAAGAAGAGCTCTCTGAGGAGATGGAGGAGGAGAAATGACTACAGTTGTGGAGAGCAGGATGGGCTCATTTGAAGTATATAAAAAATGCCATGGAGGGAGGGAGGGAAGGAGGGAGATCTGAGTACATTTGAGAACCTGGAAGTTGGTTAGTATGGTTTGTAGATGGCTAGCTTGGAGAGGGCAAGAGATGTCACTGGAAACATCATGGGCAGAGATCTAGTCTAGAAACACCAAGAGCTACGATCAGTGATTGTCAGCTAAGATTGATGTGATTACTGATGATGTTTGCTCTAAATGGAACAAATTCATTAAAGAACTAATGGAAGTTAGAATAGTTGCTCTTTGTCCCTCTGCTGTATGTGTCATTATTGTTCCTATATTCTTCCACTTTCAATTTCCAGTGAGAAAGCTAATGAACAAAATTAGGCAGAAACAAAATTAGGAAAGAAGTCAGAATTAACGCCTGTTGTTAGAGGCCTACATATGTAAATAAAGTACCAGTAACAGGGAAATTTTCATTTGGTTGATATATATCAGATACAATCTGAGTATATCTTCATTCTCAGGGCCAATTATTACCCAGAAAGGACTCTGCTCCCCATGTATTTTCCATTTGCCAAAAATTCTTTTAAAGGTCCATATATGCTATTTATTTATTATTAGAAATCAGGTTTGAGTACCATACCCCTTGGGTGACACTAAGATTCAATTTACAGTTAAGACTAAATGATGATCCTGGGAAGAGGTTATCTCCCAGGGTTAGAGAAGGGAATGTGATAGATGAGAAGGTAACTGAAGGATTAAACTTTAATGGCAACATTTTATTTATTAAAGTTGTGAAGTTGGTGCATGGCTGATTTAGATATTAATTTTTACAATCTTTTGGAATTTGTGTATATTTCTCAATAGATTCTTGGTTAAGAAGTAGCTGTCTCCTAAAAGCTTTGAGAAGTTTAAGACAATACGCACAAAAAGTAAGAAGAAAGACCAAGACAAAAGAGGAGACCTTGGAATTTCACCTAGACAAGCAAGGGTTATTGGTAACTGAGTAAAAAATATTATTGTATGGAAGGAAGCTATATAGGAAAAATTAGGTGAGTTTTTGTTTTCAGTTTGAGATGTCTGTCTGTAGCTAAAATATGAAAACACTTTTGTTGGGTAGCAAAAAGGATTAGACTTGAAAGAAAAAGTTTTTAACATTTTGACATTAGAGTGATTTCCTGAAGAGAGCAGTTGCTCTGGTGATAGTTTTAAAAAAACAAACAAACAAACAAACAAACAAAAATACCCTCCTATCTGTGCTTCTTGAGAGGCAGTCCAGCCTGATGCAAGAATTACCTCTCATTTGTGCTACGAACAAAAACTATGATCCTGGTAGGAGGAAAACCCAGCTGACTTGACTCTCAGCACCTTCATTTCAGGTTCTGGAAAACTGCCACAGACTCATAACGGGGGAAGGGTCACTCATTGGGGCCACATGGGCCCAGCACTGCACCTGCAGGGCTTTCTAAGTGGGCTAGAGTCCCTCAGTCAAGTTATCAGCCAACCAACCGTCATTGGCAGAGAACTTACATTAATATAAAAGGAAGCGCTTATCTAGGTAAGTATTCCAAAAGACTCAAGAACAGCTGCAACTTGGCTAGGAATGTTGTTGATCTTTATAATTGTGTATATATGCCCAGAGGCTCTATAATGGCTCCAAATACAGAGAATAAATAGTGTGAAGGAATTCACTAATTAGGAGTCTTCTGTTATTTCCTGTGTGGTAATTTTCATGGACCACCATGATACCTTTCTCACATGAGACTGAGACAGAAGCAAAGTGCCAGAAAAAAAAATCTCAGAATTAGCAATTTAGGAGTAACATTTCATAATCCAACTGGCATAGGTCAGGTTTTGAACAAACTCAGGACCTTGAGTATAGTAATGGAAAGTCACTTTAATTTCAGAACAAATTCCTTTATTTACAACTTATTTCTGTTTACAAATGAGTCTTGTCTCTAACCTTGCAATGATTTCTGAGGAGTCCCTTCATTTGATGTGATGCTGAGTTTTTAGATGAGTGCTTGTAAATTTAAATGTGCAAATGAATCATCTTGTTAAAAATGCAGATTCCAATTTAGTAGGTCTGAAAGGGCCTAAGATGCTGCATTAATTTCCAAACGCACCCAGGATTTTCTGATGCTGCTGGTCTGGTAACTATGCTTTGAATAGCAAGGTTTTAGATTATTTCAAAACGAATCTAGAAGGTGCAATTTTAAACTTTTAAAGATACTCTCTAAAAAAATTAAATTAAACCCACACAACAGGAAGCTAGGATGATTTTCAAAGCTAACTGGTTATTTCTCTTTGGGCCAAAAGGGAGCTCTTGCCAGCTGAGACCTCAAGAGCAAGCTGGCAGACAAACCAGTATAGACCAGAGCCAGGCAAACCTGCAGGAGGCAGGAATCAACCCAGGTCACCATGCTCATTGTATTATGGCAAATTCAGTTCTAATCAAGCCATATTCAGGACCTAAGTTACAGTCTGGTTGATGGGGTCCAGCAGTAATCTTAATCAAGCATCATAATCAAGCAAGAGGTATTAAAATTTGTTCCTAAGGTGTCAATCTAGATCAAAACTGGACCCATCTATATCTGAATGGAAAGATAAAAAGTCCAGGCTTGAGAAGGTGGTTAGGCCCTGGCCAAACAGGCTGAGGCTTTGAGCATGGTGCCTGTTACCGAGAAGAACTATACCAATGCAGAGATCTAGTCAATCAGGATGGACAGACACATATGTTGAGGGTTAGGGAGAAAGCTCTAGCTCAGGTAACAGCAACACCAAATGATGGTAGAGTTATAGTACCAAAGCTCATTTCATGCCCCTGAACCTCAACTGTTGATTCTTGATCAGGCCTGTCTCCAATTAACTCACGATTTTCATGCGATTGAGCCTGCAAATGAGAAGTCTTCAATACTTGGAGGCAAAGTGGCACTTAAAGAAAGCATGGGGCTGCCAAACAATTTGTGCCTATTATATGTTAAACACTGTGCAGGGGGATTAAGAGATATACCCCTTATATATGATTAAGGAATTTTGTTCCGAGAAAACAGGAAAACGAGTTAAATGTAATTCTTTGAAGAATTACTAGTCTAGCGGGAGAGGCAAACATTGACACACATAATTACAAATTCTCTTAGTTGTGGACATAGTCACCTTAGAAAACCATGAAGAAATGAAATGAATGTGAATTGAAGGATAATATAAAATCAAAACTCTTTGTGCACTTGGCTATAAATAATAGACATTCCAATCAGTGATTAGCAAGAAGGGCGATTATTGAAATAGTATCAGGAGGAGGATTATTGCTATTTGAAAAAGTTTCCACTAGTGGGGAAAAGTCTTGCAGAATGCATTTCAGAAAATGCAAACATTAACCTCATGGTTAAGACCAAAGTAAACCCAAGAAAAATCCTATTCCTTTTCCTCATAGAAAATCTGTGATCACTTTCCATGAGAACAACCAAACTGGTGAGGAGCAGTTGTGCAAGATCCTGTTCTCATTACTTAACCTCATTTGGCTTTTTATTGTCCTTTAAATGACCCCGTCAAATTTCATTGCAGAAACAGATTTTTATTCAGTTCACCAAACAGTCTTGCAAAATGTAACTTTAGTACATGTGCACTATAGGGAAATAAAAATCCAACTGACTACCAACATGTGTACTAAATTGAGCATGGTAGGGGGAGCCCCAGTAAGTATGGGGTTGAGCCTGGTTATCTCATTGGGTGAAGTCAGCAGGGTCCAGAAGACTCTGATGATCTCTGTAGCCATGCATTTAGTAAAACTATGACTTTTGTCGTTAGGATGGTTGCTTACCTGATAAAATCATCCCATCCCTCAGTTTCACCAAATTCTTTCCATCTATTTTTTGGGGTACATTGCATTTTGAAGGCATCAATTAGGCCAGAAACACTAAGCTAATGATAATTTAAGGGACATTTAATGAACCAACATTCAGAAATATTTTCCCCATTGACACCTGAAATTTCACTTGTGGTGTCTACCTTTGTTAAATTGGTTTGGGCTGTGCAAATTACCAATCCTAGAATTATTCTCTGATAGGTACTATGCTTACAATCACACTAAAATATTATAGGTGCCCTATGAGGTAAACAATTTTCTGAACTGCTAGATATCTGAGTCAAGAGGGAATAATACTTCACATTTTCTTTCTCGGGAGAAAATTTCCATCTCCTAAGTAAGAAAGTGGTCTATGGTTGTATTAGGGTTCTATAGAGAAATTGAACATATAGGAACTATATCATGTCTGTTTACAATATTATCTATCAGTCTATTTAAAGATTTAAAGAATGCAGTTGCGTCATGTGAATGTGGGGACTGTCAAGTCCAAAATCCGTAGGGCAAACTGACAGGTTAGAAATTCAGGTAAGAGTTGATGTTGTAGTCTTGAGTCTCAAATCTGCAGGACAGACTGGGCAGGTTGGGAATTTCAGGAAGGATTTTTACATTCCTTAAGGACAAATTCCTTCTTTAGGAAACCTACCTATGCTTTTAAAGCCTTTGGATGAGGCCCACCTACTTTTTGGAGGGTGACCCACTTTTCTCAAAGTCTACTGATTTACATATTAATCACAACTTAAAGATCTCTTCACAGCAACATAAGTGACAACAACAGTGTTTGGCCAAACAACTGGGCACTATAGCCCAGTCAAGTTGACACATAACACTAGCCAACACAGCTGCACTCATGTAAAACAGAGAACAACTAAGATTGGTATCATTGCAATCTCCCCTTTCTCCCCAGTTCATTCATGATGGTAGGGGAGGTGAAGGCTCTGGACTACTCTCTTCTTATGCTACCTACATGGTAAGAAAGATGGTTTGTTATCTCACCATGACTCAGAATAAGCCAGAGATCAAAGTATGAACCACCTCTGTTTATCATGATCATGAATGAATCTTTAAGAAACATTTAATAGATTACGTAGATATCGTTAAAACAAATGCAATTTAATCTCAAGCAGTTCAGCTTTGAAAATTGGTATATGTGTCTGTAACACAGTCAGCATAGATCTTTCAACTGTAACAGTTTCCATCACATTTTTTCAAAATTCCTCTTTACTTAGTAATGACCACCTTTGGAGAGAATGACCACGGGTTTTAATCAACATTGTCCCTGTTGTAAAGACACGGCTACAGAGCCGGCCCAATGATTACTCTGTAGATATAAGAATTATATCTTATGAGTATCAATGATTACTCTGTAGAAATGATTACTCTGTAGATATACCTAGTTCTGGCTATCTTGGTTTCAAGGAGTGCCAACTTGCAAGTTTTCACCATTATAAATAAAGTCAGGCTATCATCGCGCATTCCTTGATCTAAGGCAATAGATCACATCAACTATGTGCAGTAAGACTCTTGATTTGAAAAATATGCTTAAGATCTCATTGAGTCAGCACAGCAAAAACATGATTATAAAAGTTGGAAAGCCTCCCCCTTTTTCTCTTTGCTTCTTATTAAATCGATGTAGAAGAGACACTTTCTACCCTGAAGGAGACTGCTGTCTCCTCTGATAAATCATATAAGCTCCAGCAAATATATGTCATCACCCCTAGGAATGTCAGGACTCTCTCTGTCACTCTTGTGGGAGTTGAGCATTGACACTGTCAGAGGACTTGACTAATAACCTTCGCGTGGACCTTCCAAACTCTGCATGCAACTTCTTGATAGAGATCTTGACAAAGGACACAGTTTTCACAGATCGACAGGGTCTGGTTAAGAGGGACACTGAGCACTATGACACTTTTAAGTTCAGTTTACAGTAACTCCTTGGAAAGCCTTCAGCTTCGCTTCACTTGTAATCCTTTGGACAAATGACAAGAAAATGAATATGAAAGAAGTGATCATCAGATTTAATATGTGCTCTTCACTTTGTTCTCTCAAAGACAGGCGCTCCTGAGGACAATTTATATAAGGCCTGGTTTGGCTAAAAAGATCCATCACTGATGTTCTTTCAGTTTTGACCAAATAGCTTTTATTTTAGAAGTTTCTTTCATTCTAAAGCTAGTTAACCACATATTGATGTATGGCTTTGTCGATGAGGTATGTACATTATGAGCAAATGGGAAGAGGTAATCTATCGTTTTAAAACTCAAAATACAAAGCTAAAATTTTATTGAAGATAAATTCATAACCAGAGAAAAAGGATGATTTTAAATGCCCATAGTGTTTCTCACCCAAATGTCTGAAGATGAGACATATTTAGACTCTCTCCAATTGTATGATTTCAGGTCTTTCTGGGATACTCAACCCTTTTCACTTTCTCAATGTCATTTTGGTTTAAAAATACCATACTACATTCACATCCCCTGACCAAAAACCTTGGGACATCATAAAAATGGTAATTAAGCATTATTATTTCATGCGCCCAACAATGCCAATTTCACAAGACTACACAACCAGGATTCCTTTAAGTTGTTTTATTGATGACAGAAACTGTGCATAATTGCTGATTTGATGAGGAACCTGCAAACAATAAAGATGTGTCTGTTGCCAACAAAATACAATTATTCCAGGTCCTTTAGACATACAAATATAGAGTTCTTCACACCAGATGGCTTTTGTGCAACAAAGCCATTTTAGAATGTTTAATTGTGCTTCTACAAAACCTTCAAAGAATGCGGTAGTTTCCTTTACCCACTGTATTTTCCACATTTCCATTATTACACTGTAGTCAGCCGAAATCCTTTCACCACAACCTTAAACAATTTTTCATGAAAGCCAATCCTCATTTACAATGTTTATTTCTTCCTACTTACTTCTTAAGGAGAACTTTAAAAAATCACTACAGAAGAGAAATTGAGACTTGCAGAGGCTAGGGCTTATCGTTTCAACAGTTAACTGCAATCAAATTCTGATACAAGAGACTAGGTGCTACAAATTCCCTGGTTAACCTTATATGATGTTCCTATCTATAAGCTCTGATTTAAAAAACTGCCTCAAACTACTTATTTGCCCTTGGCTTCCATAGTAAGCAGGCTCAAGTTCTTTGAAAACATAGGTCTGGCTCCAGCTTCAAGGATTAGCTGGCTGAGGACACTGTGGGACCATTCTTGTTCTCAGTGACCAGAGAAACATCTGCAGAATTTACAGATGCAGCAGGGGTTACCTAGCTTTTTTAAAAAAAATGTTTATTTATTTATTTTAGTTGTACACAATGCTTTATTTGTACGTGGTGCTGAGGATTGAACCCGGGCTGTGCACATGCTAGGCGAGTGCTCTACCACTGAGCCACAACCCCAGCCCATACCTAGCTTATTTTTAAGACCTGATTAAAATCTATTTGTAGCCATACTCCTGAGATAATTCCTATACTCTTTGAAAACTTATCAGTAACATAGAAATTGAGGACATTTGTATTCCTTTCTTTAAGCCTGGGAATGACTTTAATGTCCATGTCAAATTGGCCTCAGGAAATCGCGGCATGTTGCACGTTTTCATTAAAAAAAATAAACCATAATAACCAATTTGCAAATTAGTTAACCTTCATCAAAGAAAGGTGGTAAGTAGTATTTCTAAGAAGAAAATGGTCACAATCTACCCCTTGTCACATATTATTTGGCTTCAAGAAGTTCCATGAGTCAGAAGAAATATATCTTATAGACTATGCAATTATTAAAAAGTCTCATCCAGATTGGTAGTAACCTAAAATGGTTCCTACATAACATGACCCTTGGATTACAAGCTTGAGGTCATGGCCTAGTTCTAGCATCTGATGGACTGGCTACTATAGTCACTTCTTAATGGCACGGCTTGTGTTTGGCACCTACACTGAAGACTTGAGAGCCCAATGCCTGGCAAAAGGCCAACACAGAAGCAAGTTTTTTTTTTTTTTTTTTTTTAATATTTTTATTTATTTATTTATTTATTTTAGTTGTACACAATGCTTTTATTTGTACGTGGTGCTGAGGATTGAACCCGGGCTGTGCACATGCTAGGCGAGTGCTCTACCACTGAGCCACAACCCCAGCCCATACCTAGCTTATTTTTAAGACCTGATTAAAATCTATTTGTAGCCATACTCCTGAGATAATTCCTATACTCTTTGAAAACTTATCAGTAACATAGAAATTGAGGACATTTGTATTCCTTTCTTTAAGCCTGGGAATGACTTTAATGTCCATGTCAAATTGGCCTCAGGAAATCGCGGCATGTTGCACGTTTTCATTAAAAAAAATAAACCATAATAACCAATTTGCAAATTAGTTAACCTTCATCAAAGAAAGGTGGTAAGTAGTATTTCTAAGAAGAAAAATGGTCACAATCTACCCCTTGTCACATATTATTTGGCTTCAAGAAGTTCCATGAGTCAGAAGAAATATATCTTATAGACTATGCAATTATTAAAAAGTCTCATCCAGATTGGTAGTAACCTAAAATGGTTCCTACATAACATGACCCTTGGATTACAAGCTTGAGGTCATGGCCTAGTTCTAGCATCTGATGGACTGGCTACTATAGTCACTTCTTAATGGCACGGCTTGTGTTTGGCACCTACACTGAAGACTTGAGAGCCCAATGCCTGGCAAAAGGCCAACACAGAAGCAAGTTTTTTTTTTTTTTTTTTTTTAATATTTTTATTTATTTGCTTTTGGTTGTACACAATGTGTTTTTTATTCAATGCGTTTTATTTGTTCGTGGTGCTGAGGATCGAACCTGGGTCGCCCACGTGCTAGGCGAGCGCTCTACCGCTGAGCCACAATCCCAGCCCCCAGAAGCAAGTTTTTAATTTCTACCTTCTCTTGTTCTCCATCTGATGTCTCTCACTAATTTTTTCCCATAATTCAATAATCGGCAACAAAGAACCCAGCAATTAATACTGGCTGTGCTGAGAAATCCAATGAAACTGTATTTTAATTCACTCATGTAGCACAGCTTACATGAATTCTTACCATTCTGACAGTGGATTACATACACTGAGTACTATGCAACTTGGGTTTTAGGTCATATTAATTGGGTCCATCATGGACAAACAACTTAAAACTTTAAGACTTGTGTCTAGTATATTAATTTAAAGAGCACTTCAATTCTAAGGCTGAACTTCATGTTTTTTATCATTTTATTAAAGCAAATATGTTTACATTTATCTGACCCCAGGTTAATTATTTACCCACAGACACTGCTCTGTTGATATTTTACCATCAACCTCCCCAAATTAAATATCTGAGAAGTCTTTTATTATGGTATATATGCCGAAGATGAAAAACAAATTACTTTTTTCTGACTTCACATTTTTAAAAGGGCTTTCCAGCAATGATAAAAATTAATCTCTTTGTAATACCTTAAGTGGACTTTCTTATTCAAAACCTCAAACTGTGAAAAATCATGGTTATGTGAAAGTTATTTTCTGAGTAGCTGGATCTATCGCCTTTTAGCTAATGGTTTAAACAGCTTGATAGACTGACTCCAGGATCATTTTCTTTATTTCAATGTAATCTGGCTTTGACTTTAAGACGACCAGCAAGATGCTGACTCTAATTGGCTGTGCTCTGTTAGATGCAGCAGGAGAACTCAACACTACTCCAAAGGAATGCAGACACAATGTATCATGTTGATGGTAACTAGCAAGCCAGAAAAGTCACTACCCCACACACCCAGGAGATAAATAACCCTAAATACTAATCTTTCTAAGTAGTTCTCCACTAAAGGAAAGGGATAGAAACGGAACATTTTCCTCAAAAAGTAAGATAAAATGCTTATTGCAATTTCTTGATAAGAGAGATATGCTCTGGTCTTCCTCTCTTTGTTATCTAGCTACTAAATTCTGCTTTTATATCTAAAATTAGTTCAAGTATTAGACTATAAACCCCACGAGGTAATGCTACTTATTTTCTAAAACTAACTTCCTATCCTATTGCTGTGTGAGATGCACATTTGTGGGTGCTCCATCAACACTTATCACCTGCTCTATAATCTCCATGATCTTGTCAAGTAACCTTTATTGAAAAGTTGTACCCCTTGCTAAGGTTTTCCACATCCACACTGGAAGAATTCCACATTGAAAGAAAGGGTTCTTTGGTCATATTTGGAATCAGGATGTGAAATAAGGAGTCTCTTGAACCCCTAAGTCCTTTGCCTTGGTGCATCTGATATTGCTCTAAATACTTCAGAAAATACAATTCATTCAAAGTGAACAGTAAGTCTTTTGCTCGTCTGCTTGTCTTCTGTTTTCCCAATTATGAGGGTAAGGCAAACTAACAATCTTGGAAAGGGGAAACTAACTGGTTTGCAAAGCGGAAACAGCATATCATGATCGAGCACTGAGTGGGACAGGGAAAGAAATATGGTTATCATGGTGACTGCTTTCCACAGCACAATCCCCCTAAAGCAGATTTCATAAAAAGTTCCTATAGTGTTTTTGACAAAATTATACTTTCATTGCCTCCAAAGGACCCAGAGTGTTCAGATTTGGGGCAAGTAAGACTGCCTGTTTAGGTACAGTTTGGTCAAGCAACAAAACTCATTTGGCAAGGAACTTTAACCCAGGGTGCTTAACGCAGGCTCCCCACGTCTGCAGGAGAGCTGATGTCATGTCACATTCCACCACATAGTTTGTGTGTTGGTTTTTTATAGCAGTCTTTTCGGGGGGGGGGGGGGGAAGGAATTCAGAGTGTTTTTCGGGAGAAAACACATGATTCCCTAACAAGGGTTATGAGTCATTTCCTTCTTTTCTCTTTTCCTTTGTGTTTTTGAGAGCAAAGGCCCAAACAGGTATTATCAATGCATCACCTGCCTGCTGCCATGGAGGGAGGGTGTGGTACATAACCCAGATTCTTCTTTTTGGGTATGTCATGAATTAAATCCTTGATTAGTGACTGCAACAATACCAACCAAAATTTTCTAATAGCAAATCTCTTTAGGAAATGCTCAGGTCTTGTCTACGTCAGAATGCTGCATTTTAAGATCTTAATTTTTACTGATGTGTTTTGGGCAAAGCTGACAAACTCGGGTCTGATATGTAAAAACTAGAAAAAGTGAGAGGAAGAGAACATGCAAAATAAGTTAATCATTATCATTTTAAGTGCCACTAGTTCTGTTTATATTCATTCACATGTGAATTGCTGAATCTCATTTGATCAACCCAATTAAACATTAAATAATTGCAGCCAATTATGCAAATATCAGCAACAATATTAATTTGTTGATCTTTTTGAGCAGATTAGCCTCACATGTTCCTAATGCTAGACTATCTTATGCCTTAAATGATCAATTAGTGTTATGATAACTAAGTCTTGAAGAATGGATAATTGCCTAGTTATAATGTGACACTTGCTGTATTACTCCACTGCAATTAAACAAATAGTGCACAAGAAAAAAAGAAGTGCAGATGTTCCTTTTAAATCTACTTAACAAGTGAGTGTCAAGGTCAATTTCCTGTCTTTTTACTTAAGAGAATGGTAGTTACACTCCCTGTATTAGGAGACCTCTAGTTTTTAGAAATACATATCCTTAGCCTTCACCGAGTCGGGGCTGGGGGGCTGGGGGGGTAGGGTTTAACGTGCTCTTATGTTTTTATGAGAGAAATCACATAAACATAGTGTTCTCTAGCTTTCACAATGAGCTAACTAAATTTAGAAATGCAAAGTGTAAAATGTACTTATGGCAAACAAGTAATTTCCCTTTCTCAAGGGAGTCAAGAGTCTAGTTATTATGTACTACTTGACAGTTAAATTACCTGAAACTCTTTTCTGGACTGCTATATTAAGAAGGAGGTCAAGGGACTCAGCAAAGGCAAATGCATACCCTCACTGAGCATGTGCAGGGGAGTCGAGAGTACCTCAGGCTGAAGAGAACAGACTGGCCCCAGACTGCAGATCACCAATTAAAAGCCCCTAAAAGATATTTTTACCATTCCTTTTCATCTTAGCCTTCTCTAATTTTCATTTTACCAGTCCTCTCTAAAAGAGACCCTACAGCTAGAAGTTTTGGAAAAGAATCAAAGCCCATTTGCTATGTGTTGTTAAATGCCTCGAGGAAATTTTTCCAATGCATCAAACTTTTAGAATGTTTTTTTCCTTTGCTATGAAAAGAGAATGAAATATGATCAGCAAGATGAAAGTTATTAGGACTGAGGGAAAGCAAACTACAATGTCTGAGAGTTGACCTACCAAGGGTAAATGTTTTCTGTCAAGATTTGACTTTCCCATAGATAAAGCAGGAAAGGATACAATTTTTAACTCACAGCTCCTAAACGAGGAAAATATCATCTGTAATTGCTCTCCCTGTATCCTCACCACATGCTCTCTCAATCCCCAGTCAACTGAAAAAGAGTACCTGCACAAAGAGTATAAAAACTTGAGGATTCCTCTTCTTTCCTCCCCTCCCCTTCACCCCCAATGATTTCTTTTGCATTTAACACTTAACATGTAACATTTGTCATTTTCACTTGGTTGCTATGATATCATAAATTCTCTAGAGCTACTGCTTCCACTTCAAGATAGCCTGCAAACGTGAAGTGATGCCTCCAACTATGCCTCTTGGTATCTCTAATGACTTTGGAGTCCACGGAAAATAATGACAATATGAGGTAAATATTATACAACATCAGAATTGTTCACAAATTCTAATAAAGAGGTTTCAAAATACAGAAACAGAGAAGGTATACTTCTATAGAAGCTATATATTCACTCGTTTGTTCATTCACATAAAACACTTACTGAGTACCTACCATGTGCCAGGCATTGGGGATACAAAGATCTATAAGGCATAAGGCCCTTAGTCTGGTGGGAGCCAATGGACAGCCAGTTACAATGCTATGTTGGAAAAGAAGTGGCAGCAACGTGCCCAGGTTTTACTGATGCACAGATGAGCTCACAGCAGAATGAAATACCTGGAAGAAGGGAGGCATTTGCCTTAAGATGGACTTAAGGGCCTGAAAAACATGATGATGGAAGGACATCTAGTTTTTCTTTTTTTCAGAATCTTGATTTTAAAAAGAAAACAAAGCACTTTCTGAGTGCTTCTGAGAATAATGATGTGTCACCAGAAACATTATCTATGAAGTGCTCAAATTAGCTTTCAGACACACACATCTCATTTGGTTGAGGAGCCATACCTTATACTAAAGAATAAACATTTTTGGATCTGAGTGAAGTACTAAGGGAAGCACTCAAAATCATTAATGAAAATTCTGTTATATGGCTTACATTATTATCTCTCTGGGAAAAGGTAGGAAGGTAAGCTTCTACTACCAAGCCTACAAAACAACATTTGACAATTATGATTCATAATTCTGGCACAAGGAAAAAAAGTCATTCTTGTAACACACTAATAATACAAACTACATTATGCACAACTACTAACAGGTAGGCAAAAAGATCTATCACAATTCAAATGCAGCAGTCTCTTCCAAAAGCACACAGTTGATATCCTGCATTTTTCATTCAGGATAATACGATTGTCCAGTCGCTCTCTTCTCTTCCATACTGTAACAAAAGCAAGAAAACATGTTTCAATATAAAAGCTCACAGTGTGGGAATAGCTAATAAACAAACTTCACATAATCAAAACTATACAAACAGTTTACTTCTGTTTTGAACATTATACATTTGAACATATATATTCATATTAAGAATAAGATTAGAGAGACAAAAGGAAGGTGGGCAGGAGAGAGAGAGAGCTCACAAAAATATAATGAAGTCGTATATAAGGAGATCTGTAAAAAAAAAAAAAAAACAAATAGCTAGAAAGAATCACAAATTTTATAATGATTGCTGAACATATTTATAGCTGGTGTATGTCCTTCATGTAATATTTAAGTACAAGCCTCTTATCACTATTTCTGTATTTTGCTTCTGCTCTGCAAGCAAAGTAACTGAGTTAAATTAACTATTGTTATCTCTTCTCTAAAGAAGTGCTGTACCAAGTGTATTCCTCACACAAACTGCATCAGCATCGACTAGCAAGCAACTTATTAGTGGAAACCTCCAGGCTCCAACTTAGACTTGTGGAATCAGAAAATCTGGGGATGCCTTTCCAGCTGATTCTGATGTGCACTTATTTTATGTTCATACACAAAATGAAGTTGACGATCCTCGTGGAACTTAAAAGAGACCTTGGTCTCTAAGTCAAAGTTGTTTGTAGTATGTTGGTATCCCAATTTTTCCTGTTCCTTCAAAAGTCATGTAACTAGTACCATGATCAGAATTTGCTTATTTGCACTAGCAAATAATCTGCTTTGAAACAACCCTGAATTTTAATACTTAGCATTAATGAAACAAAGATATTCCGTGCCGGAAATGGAAATTCTACATTCGATATTCATTTACTCACTCAACAAACATCTGTGTTTAAATAAACTGTCACCCTTTGAGCAAAGCTGCATGCCAACACCATTGTGCCAGGAGCTTCCCAGACTTATTACCTCATTCAGTCCTCACAGAAACTATGGACAGTAGGTGCTATTATCAATCTCATTTTGTGGATGAGAAAGCTGACTATTAATTACAGAGGTTAAATAACTTGCCTAATGCTGTAGTTAGAGAACAAACAGCCCAGATCTTAGCCAAGGCCTCTGTCACATCAAATTTCACATTCTTGACCATCACTTTGACTGCCCTCCACCTGTCCACAAAGCCATATGCAGGAAGACAGACCTGGAGTACGTCTTCCCAGCCCAGGGAAGCCCAGGGCATTGAATCTGTCACTGCGAGTTCGCCCGAATCTCTCAGACCATGTCCCTTTCCACATGAACTGGTTAATTTGGCCCTACTATAACTTTAAATTAGTGTGAATCAGAATTTCTGAATTAGATGGTCAGTAAAGTCCTTTCTAAAATATAGGAGAAGACCCAAGTAAGGGGACTCCAGATGTTATTTCTTTACTTCAGGATAATTCTAATTTCAGCTGTTTTATATATTGGGATTCCAGGAAAGATTTCTTTTGAAGGAAGTTCTGCTTAAAAACCAAGTTTGAGGGAGTGATAGTAAATGCCTATCATCCCAGCAACTTGGGAGGCTGAAGCAGGAGGATTGCAAGCTCAAAGCCAGCCTCAGTAACTTAGCAAGGCCCCAAGCAACTTAGTGAGACCCTGTCTCAGGGCAGAAAATGAAAAGGGCTGGAGATGTGGCTCAGTAGTTAAGCGCCCCTGGGTTCAATCCCTGGTACCAAAACAGAACAGAATAAATCATGAGTGTAAAGAGCAGTGAATTTTAATCTGAGCCTGTCGTTTCACACACAAGGACATTAAGGTTCTGATCACACTTAATCACAAGCCCAGTTCTCCTGCCTCTAATGTTATCTCTCCTATATCACACTGTGCAGTGCTGTGTCCCTCTTAACAAGTTTTTAAAAACTTCAAGAGCAGTAACCATCAAATACATAAGAATAGTGGGAATTGAGACAGGGTCTGCCCACTGCCTGTGGTTCAGACCAGAAAGAGAATGAGGGAAGCCAAATGACCATCTGATGTGCTTAGTCCACATCAGATCCAGGTGCCCAAGAAGGCAGCCTGCCACTGCTGCTTCAGGACCAACACCAGATGACATATGCCCAAATGCTGCCTCATTTGTGTATGATGTCCACATAATTTACGGTTAAGAGCAAAGCACTTGTTTTATTTTATTTGTTTGGACTTGACACTTTTATCATCAATAATAATTAAGAGTTGGTGTATGGACATTTTCACAGATCTACAGAACTGTGATTCATGATTACTATCCCTTCATCTTGAATCTTACTGGTTAAAGTAAATTTACTTTTATTAGTTGTTTTAGTTTTATAAATGGTCAAAAGTCAATTTGGTTACAATGACAGACATAGCCCATATTACTCTACAGACCTGCATAATATGGATTCAGTTTGACCCCCTCATCCTGCAATTTATGCTTTTATGTAAAATGGAAACATTCCAAGCTATATTTAAGAAATGTGCTATTACAGGTAACGCATCATGTGTAGACCTAGATATTTAGCCATCAGATTGGTCACTGGACTGATGGATGATTCCATTTTTCAAGGAAAAAATAATTCTAAGTAGAGATGGCAGATTTTAGTGAAGCTAAGAATTATATTCCTTCCTTAAAAGTAAGAGTTCCAAAAGAAGGGTAAAGAGAAAGCATGCCTATATGAGCTAAGGAGTCATTGTACAGATCTAGTATCACTAATATGAAATGTATGGGACCAGTGCTTTGGATTTCAGGGGTTTTTTTGTTTTTGTTTTTGTTTTTTCATTTTGGAATTTTTGTATATACACATTGAGGTACCTTGAGGAATGGGACTGAAGTCCAAACACAAAATTCACCTGTGTTTCATATGTGCCTTATATACACAGTGTGAGGGTAATTTTATACAATATTTTTAATAATGTTGTACATGATACAAAGTTTGTGTACACTGAACCATGAGACTTGTGAAATCATGTTGCCACTCAAAAAGTTTTGAATTTGGATTTTTGGATTAGGGATGCTCAATTTGTACTATCATCAATGTCACCACAGAACTCACAGGGAACCTTCAACATTCACAGGCCCACCCCAAGTCATATTTACTTTGCTTTATTCATTGGAATCAGAGATGGGGCCAAAGCAATGTGGCAGACTAGGTTACATCTGCAGAAGGGTGTTTTGAGCCCACATGGAAGATGGTTAGTGTGAATTGCAGAATTTTAATCTCTAAAAAATTTCAGTTAGAACCCCAAACCAAAACATGACTAATGATAAGTTCATTGCTTCACATTCGAGATACACATGGCAAATAATTTCATACGGCTTTTGCTCAATGTCTTTTACATTCAGCAGAAAATTCTTGGCAACACACAAGGACAACCTGTGTGTCATGTACTCACTCTCTGCAATGCCAATAAAAATATAATCAGTGCCGCCCCCAGCTAGTAATTTGTCATCCTTGTTCTAAACACTATTGAAGGGCTGGGCAAAGCTGTGTAGTCCGGTAACATGTGGAGAAGGTGTGCTGGGAACCTCAGGGGCTGGAAACTGGTCAAGGAAGTCAGTCATCAGGGTAATCAGGACAGGAAGTTCACTCTACACTGAGGACAGTGCGGGATGTTGGAGGGGCTTCTAACCATACACGTAAGTAACTAAGCTGCTCAACTGAGAACAAGAAAAGCATAATAATTGCTAAATAGTCATTTGTGCTTTCAAAGCTCAAGCCATGAATGAGAAAACAGAGTTGGATTCCATCAGGTGACCCAGAGTCAATAGGAATCCTGTTCCTGTCCCTTTTAGCCTTTCTCTCCTAAAGTACTTAAGACCTCTACCCCTGGGTCTTGGCAGTCACTGCCCAGCCCCAACAAACACACTTTCTATAACCTGAAGGGCAGCCATGCTGGTGACTCACACTGCTATCCCCGGTGATTAAGAGCCAGGTTCCAGCTTTTATGTGATCCAGATAGCAGTGTCAATGCGTAGCTCACCTGGAAAATCTGAAAGACTTCTGTTGAAAAATAACTTGATACTCTCTGTGGTTTGCATATTGGTTGGGGTGCCCCCATGGTCCATGGGTGCCCCCAAAGGTCCATTGTTGAAAGCTTGGTCTCCAGCGTGGTGTTACTGAAAGGTGGTGGAACCTTTGGGATGTGGGAACTAGAGAGAGGTCCTTAGGTCATCAGGACCACAACCTAAAAAAGGGATTGCAGAACTGGCCCATCCCCTCTGCTTCCTGGCTCAAAATGTAACCAGCTGCTGTGACATGCACTCCTGTCATTGATCTCCCACTCTCATCAAAGGCCAAACCAATGAGGCTCGGTGATCTTTTACTTTGAACCTCCAAAACTGTGAGCTAAATAAGCCTGTTCTCTTTGGAAACTTAGTTGCCCTAGGTGTGTCACTTTAGCAACACAAAGCTGACTAAAACAACATCCTTCAAGATAGTCCCTCTCTCTCTTCTTAGTATGTGTTAATATACAAAAGCAAAAGGTCTTTTGCTCTTTGGTACTTTCCTGGTGTCTTCTTTAGCTATTCACTGCTTTGTTAATTCACTGAAGAAGCATCATGGCCTGTGTATTCTGCCCTAGGCCCTGAGTGAACCCTGGGGTATGACAAGAAAATAAACAATTTCAACATCTGAACAGGTTTTCAAAGTCGGAGGGTGTGGCTCATTATAATGTATTAGATGGTAATCTCTGGCACTATGGCCAGTGGCGTGCTTAAGTGAGTGTATGTGTATTTGGAATGCAGGAAAGAGATAAAGTTCAAGAGAGACTTAAAAGGAGATGAATATTGAAGATAACCAAGACCTTATCAGATGAGCAAATTGTACAAGGTGCCACAAAGATGGGTGGCATCAGAGAGAGCACAGAACCTTTGGAGAAAAGAGGGGACCCCAAAAGGGGGGCAAGGATGAATATGATGGTAAGTAACTGGAATATCAAAGTATAATAGGAGAGAAAAGAAACATAGACAACATGGCTAATGTTCTCCAAGATTAAATTTGGTTAAATATGAACAAAGACGTGTTTTTCTTTGTTGCTTTAAAAATGACAACAACAAAAAAAAAAAAAGGAGGAAAAAAAAAAAGCAACCTTTCTTGGAAATGTTCCCTTCCTCAGAGGTATTTGTGGAGTAATCTAAGACCCAAGGAGCAATATGGATAATTAGCTAAATGGGATGAATACTTAACTTCAGAGATTCTGACTCATGCAGAAGTACAGAAGCTAAAATGAAAGTCAGATCTGTGGTTAAGAAGAATTTTCCCCCTGGGTCATTCTGGCAAGAATCTTGAAAAAAAAAATTTTTTTGGTGGTTGTTGTATCCCTCATCTTCAATTTTACCAGAGTGCTTTTTGTAGGAGCCATTTGTGTTTCCATGTCATGCCAAAAGAGATCAAATGTGAAGCCTGATGCAATGCCATGCTTTTTCTTCAGTAATTACTTAAATTATTTTTCTTGGAAACAGACAACATAGTAGCTTGGCTGATAGCACCAATTTGCCATCTTGTAAGAGAACAATTTTGAGACTTTAGGTTCCATGCACACAGGCATAAAGTAAATGAAGAAGAAAGGTGTGGTCCTAAATTATGAAGGGTGGTCCTCTGTGACTCAGTGTGGAGCAGATGTGGAGCTTCTGGTTTGTGGTTAATTCAGAATCACTATAGTTGCCCTAATGTCCCCTGTCTCCCTTTGTTTCTTTGTTCACTGTGTGGCTCTGAATCTATCATTAGTTTTTAGGGTTTCTACCACTATACTTTACTACCTAAAGTGAAAAGAGAAATTATTAATTTCTTCTTAGCCATGGTACTAAGGCACACAGAGAACATATAAAGTTAGAGGGGAAAGTTCAGGAACATTTCCTTTAGTCACTAACATTCAGCTTCCATGATCTTGCTTTGAAAAAACATTCTTTTGAGAACTTTAATAATGGATTCCCAGCTTGCCCACAAATTCCATGTGTGTGCTTCTTTCTCATTCATATTTTTGGGTCTAATGCATATATGTCATCATCTCAATGCCAATGAGTCCCTTTTCTGCCTTTGCCTCCTAGTGATTCCTTCCCATGACTATGTTTACTAAATATCTATGCTTAGGTCTTTCTTTCAATTCCACTGTGGTGGAGCTCAAATTTTCTCTCAATGTAATGACTTTACTGTGAACCCAACCAAATGAGTTTAAAGTTTACTTTCTTTTTTGCAGTAATGGAGATCGAACCCAGAGCCTTATACATGCTAGGCAAGTGTTCACACTGAGCTACATCCCCAGCACTTAAATTTTCTTGTTTTATATATTCTTCAAGAAACATCCCTGAAATCTCATTTTCAGTATTAGCTGCTGTAAGTGTATAATTTGTGCAAGAAATTTTTCTGAAGCAGTCTTTCTCTCTTCTCATTTATGGTCACACTTCTTCCCCTCCTAAAAACCTTTAAATTCGTATGGATAAAAGCTTTCATAATCTATCCAATTATGAATTTTTTTGTTCCATTTATGTTCTTTATCTGAGCAAAATGGCATCATCTTCATCAGGTTTATTTAGACAACTCTGATTTTTTTTTTTTTTTTTTTTTTTTTTTGGTATCAGGGATTGAACTCAGGGGCACTCGACCACTGGGCCACACCCCCAACCCTTTTTTGTATTTTATTAGAGACAGGGTCTCACTGAGTTGCTAAGTGCCTCGCCATTGCTGAGGCTGGCTTTGAACTCGCGATCCTCCTGCCTCGGCCTCCCCAGTGCTGGGATTACAGGCGTGCGCCACTGCGCCCGGCCTAGACAACTCTGAAAAAAACTTAAAATGTTTGAGCCATCAATTCAGCAGTAGTTTATTAGTTATCCCTCAAGGTACTTTTGTATACAAAACAGAAAAAAACTGAGTGATATTTTTTACTTCTTCCAATATGAAGATTATTCCTTTTTTTTTTTAGCTTACAGAAAATTCTTAGAGAAAACTTTGTTGAAGAGAAGTAAGGCAGCTCATTGATTCAAAAACCAGAACCATTCTTTCCTTTTAATACCATAAAGTTTACATAAAAGTTATTGAGTAAGTCTTAAAAAAATACCATTTTTATCACTACCTAAGAACCTCAATTACTCTCTAGGTACCTGCTGCATTCCCAACCACTTTTAAATCTGCTTAGTTTTATGACTCAATATCATCTGACATTACCTAAACTATCATGCTTTATTTGACTTTTCAATATTAGTCTCAGCTGCCTTTGGATATTTTCAGTAATGGGCAATGATAGTATCTGGGCTCAACAAAATCCTCCAACTTGTAAACTATGTAAATTATAGTACAGTCTCTTCTCTAGGTGGCCCAGTGTTATCTGTTATTTGGCATGTCTGCTTGTCTGCCTGATGAGACATTACTGAAGATTGTTGCTCAGAAAAAAAATGGGTGAAACAAAGGTAGTGGTACAAAAAAAAAAAATAGGGTGCATGCCCTTCAACTCAATACAATACCAGGAATTTTTTTCCTAAGGAAATAATCAACTATGTACTATTCATAGAAGTGAAAACAATCATCAACAACATAAATGTTCAATAATATGATTTCTTTAAAAAACTATAATGTATCAATATGATAGAATTCAATTGAACTATATAAGTGGTATTGAGAAAACTGTTTCAGATGAAAAAGCAAAGGGAACAAAATTATGTATAATTGGATGGACTCCATTTTGGGGGGAACATCATGGTCTAAAAGTATGCAAATGCTTACTCAATATTGAAGGTGTAGACCTTCAATAGTGTAGCGGTTCTACCTCAGCATTGGAATCACAGATAACAGTTTGCTTCCTGTATTTTGTTCCATTTGCAAGTTTTGAAACAAAAATATCATACTTTTTAATGAGACTTAAATAAGTGTTATCAAAATTTACATTTACTTTTAAAATGTTAATCTGGAGTCTCTAACAACATCTCTCTCTCTCTCTCTCTTAACATGTATCTTCTTTTCCATGACTGCTCTGCTCATGCCTACTCATACAAGAAGAAATGGTTTCCTTAAATTTAAGTTACTGATCTCAAATTATAACAGTTACTCTCTTTTCCCCAGATGGAATAAGGTGGTATTTTATTTTTATTTTTGCTTTTTGGTGGGTGGGGATCAAACCCAGGGCCTTACACATGCTAAGTACACCTCCAACTCCTATGCGATATTTCAAAAGAAAGAAGTCTTTACCTGGATATCAGTCAGTTTGTCCAAGATACGGGTTGCAAGCTTAGGACCATTCTCCATAGTTGGAATGTGTATCATCTATGAAAGAAAAATGAGATAATTTAAGGATATGCACCATTTATTATGATAACATTTTGAGGTATAAATTGAAACAAGTCTGTCTTATGTCATGACAAAGGGGCTTCTAAACCTATCTCAGGTGCAAGTAAAACCTCCAAAGACCATGAATGACCTCCATAATACTTGACATCATAATTAAATTCATGGCTGAAAGAGATTGCATGCCCCTAATCTGTATGTGAGTCATGCCCATTCATGCCTCACTGGCTTCAGGCTTTGGGTAGTTTGATTTTAGTAGTTAGTCGTACTCTCAAACATTTTTCTTATTATGCCTTTTAGTATAATAGGATAATTAGATGTAGCTTTTGGCTCTAAATGCCTTCTAAAACAGAATCATTAAAAAGGTGAAACTTTGTAAACTTACTTCTAGAAGTGAAATAATAATTCGATATTTAAAAATATGACCTAATGACAGCTTCAATTAATAAAGGGGACAGATATCATAACCTAGGTACTGTTATAATAAAATACCAAACACTAGCTTTATAACCAGTATAAGTACTGATCTAAAACAGTATGATTCTTTTCCCATAAAACAATCAGTCTGTATGTGGATTTATGTCAGGAACCATCCCTAAAAAGCCAAGTTCTAATACCTTAATCAATGAAGCAGCCACCATTAAAGTCTATAGAAAAATCAATATGATTTGCTGAGGAAAAATAATTGTGTGGCGGAACTTAAAGACCAGTGGAATTTGTATTTAATATGGGCCACTTAAGTCAGTTCATCTTGTAACAATAATGTTTACGTGCCTTTAAGTTCTAAAGGTAGGTACTGATGTTAATCATGAGCATTGGAGCTTTGTTATAAAAGGGAAAGTCAAAACATTGGCAAGATAATGAAAGTACCGTATATACAAAATTGGACTGAGAGAAGAACATTACTTCCAATCAAAGAGTTATTTTTTTTAAATATTTTTTATTTGTTAATAGATCTTTTTTATTTTATTTATTTAAATGTGGTGCTGAGAATCAAACCCAGTGCCTCACACATGTCAGGCAAGTGCACTACTGCTGAGCCACTGCCTCAGCCCATATCCTTGAGTTCTTCTGGAAAATTTTAGTTAATGTACCGGGTTTGCCAAATGAAATTTTTTTGTACTGTAGTCTACTTAATAATAACAATGCTGGTAGTAATAAGTGAAGGAATTGGCCATTCAAATGCATTTTCATAACTATTTGCCATTCCTATCCAGTAGTTTGAATGTACTTTTGGAAATCAGAAAACTACCTGCTGATTCTAACTACCTACTGAGGCTTTTTTACTGAGCTGGTGGAAAGAGATAAAAGTGGCACAGCTCCAGTCCTAAGTTGAGGTAACATAGACATGACACTTGCCAAAGACAAAATTGAGTTCCTACTGTGTTTGAGCTTAAATAAAATCACTGGAAAGGTGCTACTAATATGCCACTACAGGTTCATCTGAACAAACTGTCCTGATTAATGTAATGCCATGTTATAAAACAACCCTCTGTGTCTTGGGCCCAAATAAAATTTCATTCACACACTTAAAAAAGTTAATTAAATTATAGGTAAATGTTTTAAATAACAGGAAGGAAAGAACAGCCTGTCTCACCTCGCCCTTGTATAGTATATCAGAAACTGGGCAGACAACGCAGGCTGTACCAGAGCCAAACATCTCCCTCACTCTGTTCCCCTCCAGGGCAGTTGTCAAGTCGTCCATGGTGAGGTACCTCTCTGACACCTTAAATTCACCCTGTTTGGAATATTTTAAAAAAAGAAGAAGAAGTGATGTTTATCTTAGTATTTTACTTTCTAACTCAACTCAGATAATGTCATAATCATCCTTTGGGGGAAAGCTGGGAAGGGTATAATATCACTGTATTGTTGACTGCACTGAGGTGTTAAGCAACCTATTTCAACACCAATAGTAATAAGTAAATGAGATTTTCAGAATACAAAATTGGCTCATTCCAAGTGCTACTTAATGTACATTCCACATAATTTAGCACAAAGAACAATATAACACATTATATACTAATAATAATCACAGTTACCATCTACCCATCCTAAGCCAAGTTCTTTAATTCTAAAGGTAAATGCTGCCATCTCCTTTTTACTTAGGAGAAAACTAAGATCCAGGGAAGTTAAGGGTTATTCCCAAGGCCACAAAGCTAGTAAATGGCACAAACTGAATTCGAACTCATGTCTGATCCGATTGGCTCTAAATTTGGTCCACTTTCTACTGTGTCTTTTTTTGGAGTAAAAAATAGACTGAGGCTGGGTATGGTGGTGGCACACACCTGTAGTCCCAGCAGCTCGGGAGGCTGAGGCAGGAGGATTGCGAGTTCAAAGCCAGCCTCAGCAAAAGTGAGGTGCAAGCAACTCAGTGAGACCCTGTCTCTAAATAAAATACAAAATAGGGGCTGGGGACATGGCTCTGGGGTTGAGTGCTCCTGAGTTCAATCCCCCGTACACAACCACCGCCCCCCACCCCCAAAAAAAAAATTAGACTGAGTTCAAATATCTGAAATAATGTTTTTTAAGAATGTATACTTGAACTTTACTTGAGAAATTGCATTGTATATATATATTTTCTTTATAAATTCACTGAAAGTTGACTTAATAATCTTCCTCTTTCAGTATCATAGTATACATTGAGTGTCATTATGGAATAAGTATGTAACTTCATCAACTTCTGCTTGATTGTTCAATCCCTAGTACCAAAAAAAAAAAAAATCCTAATTAGAATAAATTATATTCCATGTATGTGCAATATGTCAAAATGCACTCCACTGTCATGTATATCTTTTTTTTTTTTTTAAAGAAATGGGCAAACTTTAACATTTTATAGGTCAATTGTTTGTCTACATTTTGCCAAAAGAGGTGCTTTGGCATTGGAAATATGTAGTAGCTACACAGGTCATAAACATGGAGAGGTTCTTCCATAGAGAAAAAGAGATTGATGACTGAGGAAGTGTCTTTCTTATCTGTCTTCAGCAAACAAAATATTATACAATGATATTATGTGTCCTCTATCAATGAAATTTTCTAGGAAAAAAAACATAGGAGGTTTTCTTAAACAATTAAATACAAACTGAAAATTTGGGGTTGAGGGTATAGCTCAATGGTAGAGTGCTTGCCTAGCATGTGTGAAGCCCTGGGCTCTGTTGGATTCTAGGCAGAGGCTGCACCTCCCAGGCAGAAGGCCACACCTCCCCAGGTGCCTTGTGAAAAACTACAGCTCCCAGGATCCTCAGCGTGACCAAAACCTGACCAGCAAGTCCCCTGTCCACTACCCCCCCTGACCTCTGCTGGCCTATAGGACAAGGACTCACTCCAAGGGGGTTTTATGGCCCCTACTCTATTTAAGCCAGCCCCGGACTGAACTCTGCCCTTTTCTTGTTCCTGCCGCCTTTTGTTCCTGCTCTCCGTTCCTGCCTGTCCCTATTCCCCTCCATCCCTTCCCTACCCCCCCTTCCCTTCCCTTCCTTTCCCTACCCTTGCCCATGTGGCACCCCAATAAACCCTTTTATTTCACTAACACGGTGTTCCCAGCTAAGTTAACTATGTTTCAGCAGTTTTCTAACAGGCTCCATCCCCAGTTCCACAACAAAACAAACCAAAACCCCACAAAACTAAAACCTGTTGATTGTTATTCCTGCTTAGAAAATCTAAAAATACATCTGACTTGTAGCATTATTCATTAGGCACACTGTTGCTTATAGTTTATATCTAAAAAGAACAAATTAAAAAAGCATAAAACAAAACCTATAACCCTACAATATATAAAAATGGAAGTCAAAGCCCCTGGTAAGATTTAAAATATTAGAAAAGGAATGCATGATGCTGTAAGTGGATTTAGAGGGAAAGCAAAGTATGTCTGCAATAGAAATATGTAAGTTTCTCTCAGTCTGCACTTGCAATTATGTTGTTCAAAGGTAAATAAATAAGTTCCAGTAAATCAGCCAAAATTATTGAAAACAAGCTCAGTTCCATGTTCTGGAAAAGAAAAAACTAAATAAATAAAACTCTGGTAAATAAACAGAATTGTTTTTACTCTGTTCACCCTTACTTATCTTTGGACAATTTCCCCTGTTTGGCAAGTAGTGGTAACCCCCCACATGCCTCTTGGCATTTTTGTCACACTGTTTTAAAATAGCTTTTAAAATAAATTACAGCCAAGGAGTCAAGAAAAACTTCCTCCATAATAACCTATTTTTCATGCTAGCAAATCATTAGTGTGGGAAAGCATTTCCACTTGCAACTTGTCATCAAACCTTCTGTACTTGGTTGATTTTTTCCTTTAATAAAACAAAAATTACTGAGCGTTGAAAATATATCTTTCCAACTGCAAACATATTTAGGACAGGGCAAGCTGTTTGAAATTATACCAACAGTTTGTAAATGTCATGCCCAATGTGCCAGCCAGCATGTGGCAGTTGGGTCTTGTCTACTTCAGGGTTTTGTAGAATTATTTATAGCATATTTCTTCTACTTTCAGAGTCTTTTCCAGAGAAATTGCCAGTACTCTCCTAGATAATGTGTGCATTTCTGAACATTTGTCCCATCAGTATTGTCTGACCACAGTATGCACAAAGCCTTTCCTGGTTTTTGGAGGCCATTGTAACACATGGGTCAAAAGTTCCCTCCAAGAATCTTTGCCAGACAGCCAACTCACCCAATATTCATCTTGATAATGCTATGTCATTTCCAATACCAAATAGTTTAATAGGCTTGCTTGTGTCGCATGGATTTGAAAGTCTACTGAAAACAACATTACATTTGCCCCATGTTTTGATGTTAAAATAAGAGTGTATATGAACTGTGGACCATAGAGGGCGGTAGAGAGAGAAGGCTGCCAAATTAACAGTGTTCTGCTAGAAGAGATTTAAATGTCAGGAAGACTCGTCCATTTGTATGACAAGGTGGTTACACTGGACTAAATGGAGGAAACGGAAAAACCACGCTCTCCTACAGAACTGGATGGACAGCAGCACACAGAACCTCGGTGGGACAAGCTGTGAGAGATACCTAGAATACCTCCTCATTAGGACAACTTGCTAAACTGGTTTCTCTGTGCCTTCCCTAGAAACAATACTTACTTGATAAGCTTGCCAAGATGGTCTTTCTAGGGAGTTCTTTGTTATCCAGTGACTCAAGGTATGATTTAAAGATGAGAAAACATTGGTTGGAACCACAGAATACTGTTTCACCAAGAATCTATGCTTATTTTGATTGCTTTTTTGTTTCGGGCTCAATGAAAGTGTTCCCGTCAAAGGTACCCACCCACTTGCGCGCCAGGTCCAGGATGCACCGCCTTGTCACTCCTGGAAGAATGATGCCATCTAGCGGAGGAGTTGCCAGTTCTTCCTCTGTCAATTAGAAATTGGAACGTATTAATCAGTAAAATAAAGAGATGGTCTTCCACTATCAAATAATAAAAAGTAAAGAATACTTCAAGAGGAACATCCTGAAATCAAAATTTATCTTAACAGATAAAACCTGGTTCGTACTTAGAGTAAGGTAGACAGGATCCTGCTCAGGAACACAGGTCACATTACCAAACCTTCTAAGAATTCTGTGGAGGAGGTTGTCCCCTAAGAAATGTGCATGCAGCCGGTGCACACCTTTAATCCCAACTACTTGGGAGGCTGAGGCAGGAGAATCACAAGTTTGAGGCCAGCCTCAACAACTCAGCAAGACCCTATCTCAAAATAAATGGGCTGGGGATGTCACTAAGTGGTAGAGTGCTGACCTAGCATACACAAGGTCTTGAGTTTAATCCTCAGTACCACGGGAGGGAGAGAAAGAAATATGCATGGCTATTTGGGCTGGGCACTACTTCTACACTGCCCTTTGAGAAATCTTTGAGAAATTTCAAACCTGCTGGAATATCAGCACCAAATATGTAGATGCTGACTTCACCCAAGAATTAAAAGGAAATCCCCCAAACAAACTCCAGGGCTGGGCCAATGTTCCACTGGGAGAGGACCACAGACCCCTAGCCACAGTGAGCACTGGCACCAGGGTCTGTCTCTCAGCCATACAAGCTCTTCTTACAACAGGCTGTCTCTGCTATTCAACATCTGCCTTTCCTCCCCACCTCTGGCACCCAGGAATCTGAATCTTCAAACCCTAAACCATTGCCCCACGAAGATGTTGAAAGCACCACGTACAAATAAACGCATTGTGTACAACTAAAACAAATAAATAAATATTTTTTTTAAAAAAAAGTGTTGCCCATTAGGTGTTTGCAGAGAAATTCACAAAGTGTACTTGAAAGGGTCGCTAGGTAGCGAAATCTGGAAGAAATCACACTGATGGCCTGGGGCTCTCCCAGGCTCTTTTATGTTGTTAAAAAGAAGTTTAGAATTCACTTAAATCAGTCCTATTCTACAGAAGAAATAAACACTGGTGCTGGGCTTGCCAAGGTTGGTGAAGCTGGGGTAAAGGTAGGACCACAGCGCATGTGCCTTGACAGTTGAGCAGTCCTTGCTCTAGTGTGGCTGCTCTGTCTGGAGGCCCCAGAAATCCAGAATCATCCCTATATCCTCAAAAACTTGGCATTGTGGCTGGACCAGAATGGTAAATAATTAACTATTTTTGAACAAATAAATAAATAAACCCTCTTAGCTAGGATACATAGGAGACATGAATTTTAGAATTTCATCTCTTAAAATCACGTACTGAAAATTGCTTTCTGCAAAGAAGAAATTTGTTCTTGGCACTATCCTTAGGGCTACTTTTTGTCATGTTTAGAAGTGTTGAGGATCTCAAAATAAACGTGTTTTGTGATAGCTAGTTAGCTAGATACATAAATGTATGGATCTATATGTGTGGTTCTCTCTCTCTCTCTCTCACTCTCACACACACACACACACACACACACACACACACACACACACACACACACACTTCCAGCGAGCCCAAACTGGACCTTTCCTAAAGCTTGCACAGCTCTGAGACTACACAAAGTTAAACGAAAACAGCAGCTTTGCATGTACAAATGCTGTTTTGTGAAATCCATTTAACACCCAGAACTATAACCACTAGCCTGAGGTCAAGGAACAGAACATCTGCTCCTCTGGTTGCCAGACAGAGAGGATGACATGACAACATTTGGGTGAGAAATATTCATTTTCCTCTGCAACCACAAACATGCTCACAAGAGCCAGAACCAACTCCAGATTGCCCAACAGGAGGAAAATAGAACCTACAAGTGCAGCTTGTCTTCGACAAAGAGATTATTTTCAGGGGATGAGGAATTTAGAAGCAACAACAGCAGGATTTGCGTGTGACTTCCCAAAGTCAAGCACTAATGGAGAGTGGGAATGCAGGTTTACACAAGAGCCCTGAACACCAACAGCACAATTACTCACTTATTCAGCAAACAATTATTGTGTTAAATATTATGATAGATTATGGAAGAAAAAAGAGGGAAGTGCTGAAGACTAACAACTAATGGGAGCAGGGGAGCTTACAATTTTGAAAAAAAGACTCACGGAAATCCATACTGAGGAGTTCTTCACAAAGACTCGGAGGCTGTGAAATACCTAAGCAAGCAGACATCTGAGGACCAGAGTTCTGGGGAGAGAATGTAAACACCTACATGGCCAAGAAAGCTCATGGGCTGGGTGGACGTAGCAGCAGTGATACCCATGGTCATCATGCTCCCAGGCCAAGTGTGTGCGCAGCCACAGGGCTGGGCGGTATTTTTCTGAGTGTCCCCAGTGTCCAGGCCACGACAGTTTGTTCAAACAGTGATGTATATATGTTAAATTACTCATCAATAGAGTGAAAAAAAAAGAGAAAATAGAGGATGTGTGATTTTTATTACCAGTTGGATACAGGAACCAAAATCGCCATGAGCTATAGACCAAGGGCCACAAATAGCCACCCAGCACAGCACTGCACTTTCCACACACAGCGTCTGCCTTATCTATCTTTCTGCACCAACCCTCTGTCCAAGAGGGGTGGTTGGTGTGAGGGTTGTGGGAGGGTGGCAGCTCACTACTGAAAGAACCCTGCTCATGTCTCCTGTTATCAAAATTTGTGGAAAAAAAAATCAATATTTTGCTGGCTTTCAACTCATTTTTCTTTGTATTTTCAGAAAGTCACGTGGTGTAAATCAAAGTCTCTGCAGAGTTGCTTCAGCGTCTACTTCTTGGTCTGAAGGTTGTTGCTGACATTCTGTTTTCTTCTCTTCTAGTACTGTTCAGGAATTTGTTCCATCTCCTTTCTCCTTGTTTCAAATTTATTTGCCCTTTTTGGTGAACACCTCCCAACTAAAGATGCACCCTGAACCTAAAGTTGTCTCAGGCAAGAGTTACTCAAGAGGAGCTCTCAAGGTCTTATTTTGCAAGAGGCAGAAGACAAATTCACTCATTTTTATTCTGACCTTTAGAAGGCATGGTAGAAATGTTCCACGACTCTTGTTTGGATAAGGAATGTTTTTTTAGCTGGGCAGTTTCTGGACGTTTCTGATTAAATCTTGTAGCTCTGATTCAGCAGGTGCTTAATTCCTGACTTCTCCCAGCCATAAACAATGGTGGCACCAGTCTGAGTGATGCAACTGTTTTTGCTTTGGGTTGTGTGGGTTTGGGGTGGGGAGAGCAGGAGCAGGCAGGCGGGAAGAAGAGTGGAACCAATCTGTTTTCTTCTAAGTACAGAGTTCAACATTCGCCATCTTTTTCCTGGCATACGTATATATATATTTTTGGGGGGGTAATGTTGGGGATTGAACCCAGGGCCTTATGCATGTCAGGCAAGCACTCTACCAACTGAGCTATAGCCCCAGCCCCCTGGTATAATTTTTTTAAAAAAACTTTTTTAGTTATCAATGGACCTTTATTTTATTTATTTATTTTTATGTGGTGCTGAGGATCAAACCCAGTGCCTCATATATGCTAAGCAAGTGCTGTACCACTGAGCCACAAGCCCAGACTCTGGGATAATATTTATATATATATATATATATATATATATATATTTTTTTTTTAACTAAAAAATTGAAACTCACAAATTTTCCAGTTTAAGAATGGTTTTTAAACAGTACCAAGTACAAGCAGTAGGAATGGAAGAAAAGAGCATGAGCTGTATCTGGCTTTCATATGCCAAGGATTACCAAGGGCCAGCCCAGGACAAGGGGTGCTGCCCATACCTCCTGTGTCCCCTACCTCTGGTGGAATCTAAGGCTCACCCTCTTGAGTCTTTGCAGCTAATGCTTAAATTGGTACACAGCTCTGCACTCAGCCACATCTGAATCACCACTTTCCTCTTTTTTGTAGCCAAATAACATAAGAGCAACAGAGGCTAGTGCAGAATTAAAATGTCATTTGAAAATGTTGACTGAAACCAATACTGAGACCTCACAAGTATTCAGAAACATCATTTTACTTTTCAAGTCAGGACACTCACTGTGAAATGAGCAGTCTAGGAGGAAAAACAAGCTTAAAAATATGTTTCTAAATTTTTTGTGACTATCAAAATTCTAATGGAAATAAATACATTTCTCCCCCTCGAAGACCCATTTTTGGCCATTTAACTTAATGATGTATACATTGTCAACACTTCTCCAAATCCCTATGGTCTCTGGCAACTAATTAAAAAAAAAAAAAAAAAGAAATAGCAAAGAAAGGTAATGAACATTCAGGATATTAAAGGTGGTAAAGAAATACTGATTTCTAGATTTCTAGACATAGTAATAGTCTTGAATGAACAAGGGTCTAGACACAATCTTAAGATACAATGATTTGTCTTTAATACAATGATTCACATTTTAATAAAGTGGAGCTCCAGAGAAAATCTGGAGGTTTTCTGATATGTTATCAAGGTACAAAAAAAGGTCTGCAATTATTTAAAAATGTTAAAAATACAGCAAGTTGGTTGGGGGTGTGGCTCAGCAGTGGAGCACTTGACTAGCAGGCATGAAACCCTGGGTTTAATCCCCAGCACAGAAAGAGAAAAATATAGATACACACACACACACACACACACACACACACACACACTCACTCATATACATGTGCGTGTATCAAGAGGGTACACTAAATTCTATATCAATAGAATCAGTATACTGTATTACTATAGTATTTCAAATTTTGTTGGTGGTTAGTGCACACTGAACTGATCTGAGACCTCTCTCCAAATGCAACGTATTCAGATAGGAGTATGCTACGTGGCAAAGGGCATAAAGCAGCATATCTTCAAATTACAGTGACTTAAATCCCTTAATGTGATATCTCAGTAATTAGAACATCAAAAACAAGCCAGGCAATGTGGCGCATGCCTGTAATCCCAGCACTTGGGAGGCTGAGGCAGGAGGATTGTGAGTTCAAAGCCAGACTCAACAATGGCGAGGCACTTAGCTACTCAGTGAGACCCTGTCTCCAGGGTATTTATTTTGTCTCCAGGTAAATATTTTGTATTTAAAATACAAAAAAGGGCTGGAGATGTGGCCCAGTGGTTGAGCGGCCCTGAGATCAATCCCTGGTACAAAAAAAAAAATAAAAATACAAAATAAAAAAATAAGAACATCAAAAACAAAAACAAAGTCTTTATAACTTACTGAAACTAAAACTCAAGTCCAACTGGACTTCAAAAGCACAATATTCTTCGCCTTGGGAACTGAGTTACCTACTCCCTCTTTCTAATTTCCTAGTTCTTGTCTTTTCAGTCCCATTGAAAATGGTCAAAACAGAGCACAGAGCTGAAAATCTGAGTGTATTACCTCCATCTTCATTTATCCAGTAAAGAAAAAGGTTCATATTTCCGACTTCCGTTATCTGATTATCCTCTCCATAGAGCCAAAGAACCTGCTGACAACCATTCTCTGCTGCTTCACATTGGGCAAAAAGAGACAAGCCATAATTCCTTTTAAGGGAGAGAAAATATTCTGATTATTAACATATGTCATCCCAACACTCAAATATGTATGTCCTTAGTTCACGCATGGATGTGGTCAACATACTTAATGTTCTTAAGATGTTTGACATGTTCTTAATACATGTACTCTCTCTAGTTAACTCCAGGACATTAAAGGAAAACTCATTGGATAACCTAAATGATCTCTGCATTCATCTGAGAGACAGCAAGCCAAAATCTCAGAATCCTAACAGGTAAAGTGAAGACAGGAGAACACAGGTAAACAACCAAGTTAATGACAATAGAAGTTATTGAGTATTTTTTCACACACAAGCATTTTACATGACTTATTTAATTTAAACCTTACATCCATCAATACTGTGTGTTAGCCATTAGCATTATTTCTGCTATTCAGATGAGAAACTAAGGCTCAAAAAAGTAAGCTCAAGTAGCAGAGCATTAACTGATGCTTTCTGATCTGAGACCTTTTAACATAGTCCAAAACCACCAAATAAATGCCTGGTGTCTGAAATTCCCAAAGGTGGGACCAAAAAAAAAAAAAAAAAAATCCTGAGTTTGACCAAAAAGTATTCTGAAAGCTTGTTTTTCTTAACCCACATTATTTATCCTAGATTTTTTAAAATCAAAAGAGTATAGCATATTTTCCTAGAATGACAATGGAATTTAATAACACTTCAAATTATGGTTTATTTAAACTTAAATGAGAAAATTACAGAGTATATTGCAAAATATGGATGAATGTTTGATAATCTTCAAATAAGTGATTCTTGCTTTTCTCCCTAAGCTCCTGCTGTACAATTAACTCTTCTTGGTTTTTGGAGAACATTAGGAAAGAAGTTTGAGAAGCACCACATGCAACAATTGGCAGATAAATCCTGCACCCACCCTTGAACTAAAGCCTCTAGAGGTGCACAGAAACAAACTAACCACTAAAACTACTACAAAGCAAATAATGCAATCATCTGCAAAATACCTGCTTAGGTCTTTTTAATTATCTGGTTTATAGGTAAGATGATAATGTGCACTGTTGTCTAAATAAAAGTGTAAGTTAAGTGCAAGAGCTATTATTACAATGAATATGAGCCACTTTCACTTGCACATCTTCCTTTCCCACTATATTCCCTCTTATCAAAACATAAGCCTTCCTGTGGAGCATCTTGCCTTGCTGCAATTAATTTCAAGGGTGAAGCCGGGTGTGGTGGCACATGCCTGTAATCCCAGCACTTGGGAGGTGAGGCAGGAGGATCATGAGTTCAAAGCCTGCCTCAGCAATGGCGAGGCACTTGGCTACTCAGTGAGACCCTGTCTCTAATAAAATACAAAAAAGGGCTGGGGATGTGGCCCAGTGGTCGAGTGCCCCCGAGTTCAATCCCCAGTACCAAAATAAATAAATAAATAAATAAATAAATGGTGAGCATGTGACCTAAACTGCTCATTCATTTGTTCATTTTAATGTATGAAATCTAAAATGTAAGTATTTTCTCCTCTCTAGGGTTGCACCTTCAAGGACACAGAAACTTGGCAACAGTGATCTTGACCCCTAGAAGGTGCATCACCACCATCTTAGTTAAATGAGCCAATGGATACCTTCCACTTAACATTGCTGGAGTTGGTTTTCTGACTTGCACCTGAAATAAGATTGACTAATAACTGAAATAGTCTAGAAAGCTGTGGAAAATAGGCATGATACTACATGGCTAGCTATTGCTAGTGGAGCATGAGGTGGACTCACTCTAAAGTAACGTTGAAATTCACTGAAAGACCCTCAGAACAGATGACAAACATAAATTCTTGATCAATCTGGAGATGATACAAGTCTGGCATACAGGATGCCTTTGGTTAATGACCATAAACAATTATATCACCCTTATTCAGAATTGATGGTAAATACCTAATAACTGAATGAAAACATGAATGCCTTTTTTCTTCATAAATAATTTTAAGATTTATTACATAGTAATTTTCTTTTTATGAATGCCTGTTAATAATGAGTATAAACCAGTAGAAAGAGCCCAGCAGAAAGACCATGGGTTTGGAGTTCATAGGTCTGAGTACAGCTCTTGCTCTTCTACAGACAAACCTCCAGCCCCTTGAGGGTTTGGCTTTACAGTGGTGCCCAGGTGATGCACATTCAGTAGGAATCATAATTTGAAATGTTGAATTTTCACTTTTTCCCGGGCTAGCAGTACTAACAGGTTGGGAAACAACAGGAAGCCACACCTCCCTGTCAGCCATGCAAAGCATAAACAACTGATAGTGAGCCATGTTGCTAAGGTGTCATATTTAATCAGTTAGATGCATTAAATGCATTTTCTACGTATGATATTTTCAACCTATGATGGGTTTACCAAGTTATGACCCATGGTTAAGTCCAGTAACAAAAGCAAATCAAGTCATATTTTTGCTTCATCAATTCATCTGACATAAAAATATTTGTTTTATATGTCACGTGCACGTGGTGTGTGTGTGTGTGTGTGTGTGTCATAGAGTTGTTTGGAAAAAATAAATAACAAAAGCTAAGAAATAGGTTATGTAAGCCTGTCACATGCCAATGTAATATATTTTAAAATATTCAGTTGAAGTTTAGTTGAATTTTCTCTCATTGTGATACAACAGTAAGATTTTGCCATATCTAAAAATAAATTATTATTTCACATGTAAAATGCCCCTTAATCTATAAAAAACACAGTGGGAATTCTTCTAGCATGAATAGCCTATTAAACAAGACTCTAAGAACAAAAACACACCCTTTTGAGAGTGTGTCTGAATTAAACCCTGGTTCCCAAGCATCATAAAGCTACCTGGGCAGGGAGAGAGAAATTAAAGACAACTGTTACAATGAATTAAAAACATTTTAATGTTTAGTGTTTGACTGATTTATACATTATATTTTTTATATAATATATATAATTTTTATATATATATGTAATATATATATATATAAAATAGTTGACAACTACAGGAACAAATAGGTGTTGTAGGAAAAATGGAAACTCTTAAAAATCAAAGGTATTAAAAATTGAGAATACTATCATAGATATAAATAGCTGCTTTGAGGGACTCATCTGTAGACTGAACACAGCTAGTAAAATAATCAGAGAGCGTGGAGATGTGTCTGTAGGAACTTTTCCAAATGAAATACGGGGGGAAAATATAACTGTAGACCTAATACTTACTATATGATGGGTTGAACATAACTGGAATACCAGAAGGGGAAGGAGGAGGGGAAGGAATATTTGTTTTAATAATGGCTGAGAATTTTCCAAAATGAATGACAAAAAACAAAGTCTGGGTAAGGAGGCTTAAGGAATACCAAGCAAAATAAATACCCAAAACATCAAATATCACATTTCGACTCCTGGAAAACTAAAGACAATGCAGGACATCTTATTAGATATATTAAATACATCCCTCTAAGAGAATGAATTCTATTTTGTGTAATCCAACTGATAAAAGAGAGTCCAAGATAAAGAGATTCCCCAAGATGAAATAAGAAAGTGAAAAAGCCTCCTGCTATCAGTAGAGAGGTGACTACTGTCAGGCAGGGTACTAGGTATTTACCTGCCTTAGTTCATGGAATCATCTCAAAAGAGCCCTATACTTTATTATACTTTTGAGGACTAAGAGGTTGAAAGGGTTTAATATATCTAATCTCGCAGATGTTTATTCTACTTAAATTTATATTGAATTTTTTCTCTGTAGGCAGTTTTCCCACTTTTTCAATTTCTTATTTCCCCCACCAAAAGGACATGTGTTTCTCTTCTGAATATTAGAAGCACATGGGAGGGAACGCGAAAGTATTACCAAGGTGTCAATTACTCTGTGGACGTTTATAATACAGTGAACAACAACTGAGAGAAATTTTTGAGAAAATTTTGTATCAAAGATAAAGCATCTATAGAATATAATACAAAAATATTAAATAAAATTTACTATATATAGCTCTCTGATTATTTTACTAGCTGTGTTCAGTCTACAGATGAGTCCCTCAAAGCAGCTATTTATATCTACTACAGTATTTTCAATGTTTAATACCTTTGATCTTTAAGAGTTTGTTCCTGTAGTTGTCAACTATTTTCCATTAGATCTCATGTATTATTCACAATTGTTTCACACTGTCCACTGTGTATTTTTGAATCTGTATGCTGTAACTGATCCTGGGAGGGTGTTTTGGTCTGGATATGAAGTGTCCCCCCAGAGGCTCATGTGTTGAACGCTTGGTCCCCCGTGCAGCAGTGTTTAGAGGTAGGGCTTTGGGGAAGTGACTGGATCATGAGAGCTCTGATCTCATTAGATTAATAACTTGATGGCACTGTTGGGAGATATTGGAGATTACAGGAAGTGGGACATGATGGAAGGAGTGGGTTCTTGGAGGCATGCCCTTGGGGGCCATACCTTATCCCTGGCTCCTTCCTCTCTCTCTTTCTATTTTCCAGCTGCCATGAACTCCACCATGATGTTCTACCTCACCTCAGGGTCAAAGCAATGGAGCCAATCAGGACTGAGACCTCTGAAAATATGAGCCAAAATAAAATCTTTCTTCCTCTGTGTTGTCTTCCTCAGGTATTTGTAACAGCAACAAAATGCTGGCTAACACAGGGGGAGGGGAGGAGAAGGGAAAAGGGAAGAATGGAAAGGGCACTGGGCTAAAACATCAGCAATGTGTCATCCAACTCTGTGGCCTTCCTGAATGTACGTGTTTTATCAGGGACCAGATGATGCACATCACTGTTTGAGACAGACAAGGAAGAGCCCAGGCTGCTTAATCCAGCCATTCTCATTCACCTACAGGGGCATTCCCAAATCAAGGCCAAGTCCACCCCTGAAACTGTCCAACACTTTTGAATGCTCTTTCATTTCTTGCCAGCTACATATGGCCTGACACCAGCCTGACAGAGCCAAGCAGGCTCCGCTCAGCCAGTTCACAGCAGGTATGGCTACAATCTGTGGCAATGGGAAAGCATTTCAAGTGAAGCGGACAAGCTCAAGTACAGCTGAGCGGACTCCTGGTTCCTTTGCCGTAGTTTCTCCTGCCTATATGTCATGTTCAATGTCTCTCCCTCATGAAGGGCCTTGGGTTATCCTTTAATCAACTACCTCCTTTAAAACACTTAAACCTAAACAGGAAACAAAAAAAATGGGCATTTACATTTGAATATTATTATATGAATTCACATTGAAGCCAAACAGCAATTACTACAAGATTGGGAAGGACTGTCTCCTTCAGAGAGAGACACTGACTTACCCTCCCATCTTGCAGTCTCCAGTCCCACCTTTCCAGGCTCTGACATACTTTGGGTTGGCCCACAGGGACACTGGATTAAAGGTTCCGCTTGAAAAATAAGGTCCCACTGGGCTTAAGATTACAAAGAGCAGGGCTTTGGTTGACTTCTTGATTCCAAGAGAAGGCTGCAATAAAGTAAAAGTACACACATCTGTAATTTACGATGTAGACACTAGTCTTAAACTCTAGACCAGACCTGCAACTATCTCCCAGCCAATTAAAGTCAAGTGACACAAAGCCTTAAGATCTTTTAAGAAGAAAACACTGAAATGAAACATTTGGCTTTATTTTTTTCTTTTGTCTTTTTATTATTTTCTTTATTAAAATCCTGTGTGCATATATGCATATGTATATTTTACATGTATATTTCGGCTTTGCTTTCTGAGTTACAATTTTAGAGAAAATGTGAATACATCAATTATTATTATTTTTTAAATATTTATTTATTTTCTTTAGTTGTACACAATGTGTTTATTTTTACATGGTGCTGAGGCTCAAACCCTGGCCGCACATGTGCTAGGCGAGCGCTCTACCTCTGAGCCACAACCCCAGCCCGTGAATACATCAATTATTGTTGCTGATCGGACAAGGTTGCGTTAACTGGAAATTGACAGAGGGAAAACCTCAGGCTCTAGTATTTGGAGGGGAAATACACTATCCTGCTCTTCTCAACTTGTCCTGCTGTTTCCCATCCTAGTCAACACTTCAGGCCATATCAGCACCTCCAGCAGATGGCTGTCTGGGAGGTTGCCATGCCCACATCTGCCTATGTGTCACTTAACAGAGAGCAAGAGTGTGGTTTTCTGCAAAGGCAAAGAGACCATGGATGATAAACACCATTAAAAGGGCAGGGGG
Organism: Tamias sibiricus; assembly: GCA_025594165.1. Lineage (NCBI taxonomy): Eukaryota > Metazoa > Chordata > Mammalia > Rodentia > Sciuridae > Tamias > Tamias sibiricus. The sequence goes on from CM046661.1 coordinate 88,550,874, forward strand.
GAATGATCCAGGAGCTTCTATCATGAGTAACACAGATAGGAGACAAGACAGCCGTTATCACAACACTGGGAATCAAAAGCCAGCAGTGCACAATCGTGCAAATTCCTCCAACACAAAAGCAGCTACATGGCATTAGGGTCAATGGATTACTAAGGAAGAAAATTGAGAGACTGGAAGTTTTGAGGGCTGTGTACTATGAACTCACACATAAAAACGGTTACTGGGCTCTTCTGTATAATCTAAGACCACCGGAAGTCACAAACCGAGTCAGTACTGGAGCCATGTCTGCCTGAACTGGGCAGGGGGGTGCGGGATGTCATGTAGAGTGAGAGTAAGGGAAGAGGAAACTTACCTCCAGCTGCTATTGTGTTTCTATAATGTCGGCTGCAACTGGCTAAGAATGGAGCTTGGGGTGTTTTTTACCTGACTTTCCATTATACCTTCCCCTCCTATTCACTGCTTCACAGTCGGTAGCCCACTACTTTGACATCAAGAATCATAAAAATATTTGTAAGCATTACGAGAAGTGTGGATGTGCCCACTGAGGCCATCTGAAAAGTGTGTCCCCTTAGGAAACAGGAAGTTGACGCTGCCAGCACTGTACAGGAACACAGGGTCTAAGCAGAGCTCAGGTGACCACAGAGCAAACTCATGTGATCAATGGATGACCGAGTTAAGAGAAATTAGCAAGCAGCAAGAGGTTCTGCTTCTTTGCTGTTTTGTGTTTGTTCTTCCATGGGGGCTTTAGATGAACGCCCGTAATCCCAGCAGCTTGGGAGGCTGAGACAGGAGGATTGCGAGTTCAAAGCCAGCCTCAGCAATGATGAGGCACTAAGCAACTCAGTGAGACCCTGTCTCTAAACAAAATACAAAGTGGGGCTGGGGATGTGGCTCAGTGGTTCAGTGCCCCTGAGTTCAATCCCCAGTACACCAACACAACAAAACAAAACAAAAAAAAAGTAAAGAAAATAAAAGCATCCACCAAGAAAGGATGAGGAGCCTGAGCACTTCATTTGCCTTTTTTTAAAAATTTCATTGTTTGGAAAGGAAAACGTTAGCATGGTATACACACCTGCTTTTCTTCTGGCTTAGATAAAACTTTATTATCTTATCTCTGTACTTTTATTTACCTATTAAAGAAAATTCCAATATCTCTTTTTCATGGTTGCTTTGGACCTTAATGTCTTAAATATTTTTATGATTAAAAGAGAAACTTCCCAATATAATTTAGAGATACAATATACCAGAACGTCGACAGGACTTACCTACCTTCTAGTTTCTGAATAAAATAAGTTTTATTTGTGTTAGAGCTAAAAGCGTTTTATTATCACATAAATGCCTGGACTTCTTTTTACTCGAACTCCCATATTTCATATAACCTGCATTATAAGTAATAATAAGCCATTATCATGGGATTTTTTCCTGTGATAAATTTCACTTCATTTAAAGCTGAGGGTTTAGGTGGTAGAATGTGTACCCAGCATGCACACGGCCCTGGGTTCCATCCCAGAACCTTGGTCACTTTCTTCCCTGATTTTTCCTTCCAATTTTAATTGACAAGCAAACTTGCATTTATTCCACTAGGTGGTAGTATAGAGAGCACAGATGGAAAACAGGGAAGAATTGTACACATACCCACTCTGGGAAAAACGTCTCCATGAGCCTTAAAGTAATGTTTTTATTCTTAGCAAGCAGGTAAATGATGGGCTACAATTTTTCAATACTAAGAGAAATATGTGTTCATATGTACTAACATTTTATATTCTGAAACTTATGCCTGGTCCTCTCATGTCTTAGAAGTACTCTAAGTACTGGTGTGGATCACATCTTAGTCACCTTCGTCCTTCAACAATCACTTACATAGATTGTCTTTCTGTGTAAAGATTTCTATGGCTGGATGCAGCGGCACACGTCTGTAATCTCAGTGACCCAGGAGACTGAGACAGAAGGATTTAAAGTTCAAGGCCAGTCTGGGCAACTGAGCCAGACCCAGTCTCAAAATAAAGTAAAAGGGGTTAGGGATGTCACTCAGTGGCACAGTGCCTGCCACCCTGGCATGTGTGGGGCCCTGGGTTCGATAGACAGTACTTACATTCTAAGTCTAGGCACCAGGAAAGGAGCTTGGTGATTGGGTCTGATTATACTCTCTGGAATCCATTATTTATTCCTTTGCTTAATTTGCCTTTCTATCCTAAAAAGCAATTTAAATTCTGGGCTGTTGTAAAGAGTATTTTATCGTATAATTTAATCAAATGATTGTGAATAAAATTATATAATGACAAGATCAGATTTCCAATTAAATAAAGCAAAAGCCACAAACATAAAGAGACAATAAGGATGCCGATGTCTATTCGGGTGGGTGGGTCATTTTCAACAAGTCTGATTGCCTGTGCACATTTTGATTGACTTTGTATTCTTCTCTACTAGTTTTTTGAAATATTTCAACAGAATTGAATGAGAGATAAAAAATTTCACATGCAAAGCACATTACTTCTCAAGACCACATTGACTTTGAGATTAAAATACTAGTGTATAAGAAATAGTAAGATTTTTTTTTCATAGGCCACATCTTGCAACTTTGTTGTGATAACAATAAAGAGGCAGGTTGTAGGGAAACTGCCATTTCTTTCTGGGTCACCCAGAAGTTCCTCCACAGTAAGACAGGACATGGGGTTGTCTGAGGTGAGCTCACCAAGCTGATAAAATGCTATTAGTCTGTTTTGACCTAAAAGGCAGAGATGTGCAGCAGCACGTGGCTAGAGCAGCTAAGAAGGAGAAAACGAAACAGCTGGGAATAACAGATGAAAACTTTACAAAAAGAAGCATTTTCTTTAACCCAAAGAGCAGCCTGATTTCTCTTTTTAATTCTGCTAGCTCTTAAAAAGGTTACAAACCAGATGCTGGTAGTCATACCTATAATCTCAGGAGGCTGAGGCAGGAGGATTGCAAATTCCAGGCTAGACTCAGCAATTTAGTAAGGTCCTGTCTCAAAGTAAACAAAACAAACAAACAAACAAAAAAGGCTGGGGGGCTGGGATTGTGGCTCAGCGGCAGAGCGCTCACCTCGCACGTGCGCGGCCGGGTTCGATCCTCAGCACCACATAAACATAAATGCATTGCATTGTGTACAACTATAGTAAATAAATAAATATTAAAAAAAAAAAAAAAAGGCTGGGGATGTAGTCAGAGGTAGAGAGAGTGGTAGGGAACCCCTGGGTTCAAGCCCCAGTACCACACACACAAAAAGAATAATGCTGGAGTCAGGGGTGCTATACAGGAGAGAATCCAGCAATGTGGGGTGTGTGTGTGTGTGGGTGTGTGTGTGTGTGTGTGTGTGTGTGTGTGTAATGTGAGGGTCACAAACAGAAGGAAAACTAAGGTCCTACAGTAAAATCAGTTGCTTTGGAAAAGATTTTTTTTTAACTTCGGTATTATACATTGCTTTTTGGCTTCCAAGATATTTTTATAATCACTGTCTCATAAAACACAATAATCTACAGATAAGTTGAGTTACACTTCCTATATTTACATTGAGGAAAATGAGGCTCAAAACAAATGATTCACTCAAGACAGCACAGTTACTAAGCTCCACAGCTACACTTAATCCACAGCTATTTTACACAATATCAAAGGTTTGAAATAAAAATTAACAGAAGACTTGGGATTTCCTACCCTGAAGAGAGCTCCTGGGGGGCCTTGCTTGCTGCCTACACACTTTGCGCTCCCCAAGCTTGCACCATGCTCCCCACTTTCAATCCCTTCCCATTCTCCTTTCTCCACATGCTCTCGTGCAATATTGCCTCAACCCAGAACACTCTCCTTCTCCCCACCCCATTACAGACTGAATTTTGTGGAGAGCAAGCTGGGCCCTGCAGAATCCTTCCATAACATGTAAAACAGCAGCTTTCAGGCTGTGCCTAGCCCTGAGCTGTTCTATAGTGAGCATAAGTGCTAAGGCAGAATGACTTGGTAACTTGTCTGGGCAAAGAGATAACCACGAGCTATTGGACACTTAGAACTTATCAAAAAGAACCTCCCTAAGCTGCATAGCACAATCACAAGGCACAGATAAAGTAATCATGCAAATAAAAATGACCACCTGTGAACTTAACAAGTTAAATCAGAAGCATAAGGATGCTTGAGCAATCAAGCTCCTATCAGAAAAACCAGGCAGGCCCATGAGCTTATCAATTTCTCTACAAGTTGATAAATTTCTCACCTAAAACCCATAAAAGGAGTAGCCTCCCAAGACTGACTAGATAACACACACCAACACATCATCAGACCAAGTGAATGCTTTTGTGAATTGAGGTCGACAGGCAACTATCTCCCAACTGTCACTGTGTCTTCAGCTCAGCTCAGCTCAATCTCTCTATTGGAAGTAGCCCACTTGGATGCTGCCCACCAGCCATCTGGACCCCAGTCTAGAATAGGTTCCATCCCCTGACAGCTCTGTTCCCAGAAGAGTTTTCAGGCTGGTCAGTTAATCTTATCTGACCACCTGCAATGACTCTTGCATTTGTATCTAGCCTCTGTCTTTGCTCTTTCAGTGTAGCCTCCTGAAGCCCTGTGGCCACCTAAACCCTTTCTTAGCCTTTCCATAACCTATATATATCTGCCATTGTGTGAAGCATGATGTGACTTGAGTATTACAAACATTAGTGATTAAAATTGGAATAAAAGAACTTATAATTGCCTGGCTTGTATCTACCAAGTGACCCACAAGCACTCAACGAATTGCAACCGAAGTACATGATATAGCTTGTGAATTAATTGTTAATCAATAAATTCTGACACAGTGGAAAGACACAACCATGGCCAGTCTGTGTTAATATCCTAGCTCACTCATGATAATTATAACTCATCAATTTCCTATGTTGAACACCTAACTTCCAGTGTGACTGTACTTGGAGATGAGGCCTTTAAGAAAGTAAGACAGGTTACATGAGATCATAAGAATGCAGGACTAATCCTATAGGACTGGTGTCCTTACAGAATGAGGAAAAGCCACCAGAGCTCTCTCCCTGTACCTGCATAGACAGGCCCTGTGGAGACATAGCCAAAAAATATGCATGAGCCAGGCGCAATATAATCCCAAATTATTTATTAATAATGAACTGTCTGTAATAAAAATAAAGCTAGGGGGAAAAAATGCATGGGATTCTTATGCTTACATGTGGCACTGATACCATAGTAAAAATGTTCCTTTGTCTTTTGTCTGATCTCCTTCAGTGCTGGCCTCTTGAGTTAATATGTAGACATTGAAAGAATTTCAGGAGAGAAGCAAAAGTCCAGAATTTTCTCAGAATTGCTATTATACAAATAGGGGACAGATCCAGGTTTGTTTCCCTGTTCACAGGGAAAGAGGGGACAAATTTAACACTTGACAAAAAGAAGGCTGAGCACGTGCCTCTTAGTTTTTAAGTAAGAATGATTTGAAAAGTTCAAACAACAGTGTAGAGAAAACTAAATATGAAATGAAAAAGACTAAAGGGACAAAACTGTCTTACCCAGATTTCTTCACAAGTAAAGACAGTGGTAATGACTATGTCCTCAGAGGGTTGGTACAAGGATTAGATCAGATAATATCTGAAAAGCACCCAAGGTCTCAACAAACAGCAATAATTATTATTTCAAGCACTCAACAAACAGCAATAATTATTATTTCTATAAGTAACAATTGGTAAAGAGTAGTAGTGGTAAATCAATTTGATCTGTGCCAAGACAGAGAGATGAAGACGACATTCAAATGACTGCAGCTGCGACCCTGGAACTGCACATGACACTCCATGTTGGGACGATGGACAGTGAGCACTAGGAAAAGACATGGGTGGTTAATATGGATGATCTGGGAAACGTGGTTTGGTAAATTAAAAACCTGTCTTAAGTAGAAATTGCAGCATGGTCAGGTGGTCAAGAATACTTGTCAGGGAAACGCTCAGGAGGAGCTGGAATGAGTCACCCTCAAAAAAGCCACGCTCCACTTCCCTGGTAGAAAGGGCTCCAGGTCAGGAGTCACAAGCTTCAGCCCGCTGCTTTTGTAGTGCCACTGGAACATGCTCGCTCATTTATAAGCTGTCTATAGCTGCTTCCGCACTGAAAAGGCAGAGCTGGGTAGCTGTATGGTCTGCAAAGCTCAAACTATTTGTTATCTGGCCCGTTTCAGAAAAAGGCTGTTGGTGTCCTCTGGATAACAGGAAAATGCTTATTGAACTGGGAATGACCTCAGAGCCGGGATCTCCTCACTGGCTCCTGATGTTGACCTTGTGAGTCCACCCAGTTTGTTTCAAATTGATTAAAACAAGAACCGTGCTGGACCTAGATTAGAGAAACAAGAACAGTGCGGGTGCTAACATTCACACTGCAGACATAGAAGAGGCAAGTCCAACCCCAGCTGAGCAGGTGAGGGAGAAGACACTGATGCTGGTAATCGAGAAGATTACATTTAAATGAAAGACCCACCCAAAGACATGGTGACAACAAGAGTGTGTGTGAAATTAGAAGCTGGAGAAGGCAAGTCCTCCCATCTGGTCACATGCCACTGGCCACCTACACTGCTGCTACCCTCAAGAGTAGACCATGATATAGAGTTTTGAAGGTTTTAACCATCAGCTTTGCCAGAGCTCCCACTTAAACACCTAATCCTTGCCTTCTCTGCATCTCTTTCTATAGTTGTTCCCGTAAAGACTTCACCATGGTCCTGTCTTGAAAATTATTTTTTTATTCTACAGACTAGAGTGTAGAATTTAAATTCTACACTTAAATTCTTCACTTAAATTCCAAATTCTCTCAGGAATAATGGACTTGCACACCTAAGTACCTATGTGAAGTCACTGGCTTAAGTTTCTGCACCCTAAATTCAAACCCTCATCACTCCAATGAACAAAATCATCCCTCTTCCCTGACCCAATAAATGGTTAGAATCCAGTTGGCAAGGCCCATAAGAAAAATTTAACCTCATTTCTCTCATATCAGTAAATCATGTGAGCTGCAAAAAATATCACTGAATCTCTTTATACATACTCAGTTATGTCTATAACATGAATATAGACTTTAAATGTAGGCTTTCTAAGTTTAATTTTCCTGCTTTACTCATTTTAGCACTAACACTTCTATTTGTTACAGGAACATAATAGTAGATCCACAGAAAATCAGTTAAAGAAACTATGCTATCATATTTCAGATTCTATGATGTCCATTTATTTTCACTCTTAACATGTCTGAGATGTGGACTAAGCATTTTGGTACTGCTGTTGGCTAAGCAGTGTGGCAAAACACAGCCACCCTTGGTCATAGCAGTTCGGCAGTTCATCCTTCCAGTGGATCTTCAAAAAGTTACAGGATGATTTGGTACTGAAACAAGCACTGAAATAGGAACACGCACTAAAAGCAAAAAAGGAAGCTCCCAGCCTCCCCAAGCTGAAGCCAAAGCGAAGCCTTCAAAGGCCAAGGAGGGGGCTGGGGCTGTGGCTCAGCGGCAGAACGCTCGCCTTGCACGTGCACGGCCCGGGTTCGATCCTCAGCACCACGTAAACATAAATGCATTGCATTGTGTACAACTAAAGTAAATAAATAAAATATTTAAAAAAAAAAAAAAAAAAAAAAAAAGGCCAAGGAGGCAGAGCTGAAAGAAGTCCACAGCCACAAAAAGAAGATCCAACTCTTCTGTCATCCCTTTCCATCAGCGCAAGACACTGCAGCTCTGGAGGAAGCACCCCCAGGAGAAGCGAGCTTGACCACTATGAAGCATATACAGGTACCCATGTGTGTGCACTCACACTGCCGAACCTGTATTGGAGAAAACGGTGGCTTAAAACAGCAAAACTTGCTTCTTTGGATATAAGGTTGTTAGGTTTCTAGTACTGAACCTGAAAGTCATATGATTTTAACTTCTTATCTGATAAACTGAAATCATTCACGTGCATATTCCTCATTTAAATATATTTTATCTTAGAGGCTATGGGCGTAGCTCAGTGGCAGAGTGTGTGGCTGGCATGCTTGAGGTGCTGCCCTCAGTCAACAGCACTATAAATATATGAATAAATGAATGTTATGGTTTGGGATTTTACCTTAATTTAAAATTGGTACATAACCAGAAAGAGTTTGAAACACTCTAACTTTTAACTTCTCATTTAAGTTTTTTTTTTTTTTTTTTAATTGAACCGTTTCATTGAGTTTTAGAACCTTGCTTTAATATTGTAAGGTGCACTGCAGGTATGTCATGCTGCCAGTTACTTTTGGAACAACAAATGTTCTATTCAATGACCTGGGAAATGAGCTGGGAAAACACGTGAACTTTCAGAGTGTGTAAAACTGGTATTTCCAAGTTTTTCTTATTGAAATTGGCCTGGGACTTCTCAGTCTACACAGGTATTACCACAGTGCTCACTTTGATGCTCGAATGCCTCAGAAATATGTTCATTATCATGATTTGTGGGTCCTACAAAAGGTTCAGTTGTTAACACACAGGCAAATAGTACAAAATAATATTATCTAAACTATGGCTGCCAAGTACTGGATTTTTTTTTTTAAATATTTATTTATTTACTTTAGTTGTACACAATACAATGCATTTATGTTTATGTGGTGCTGAGGATCGAACCCGGGCCGCGCACGTGCAAGGCGAGTGCTCTGCCGCTGAGCCACAACCCCAGCCGTGGATCTTAATAATGAAATTAAATTGCAAAACATATCTTATAGAGCTATACAAAATACATGTTTTTAACAAGCTACAAATAAACACTTCAGAAGATTTTGATTAAATGTAAATGATACCGAAGTTCTTTTACCTTTTTTTTTTTTTTTTTTTGGTATGTGTGTGTTACTGGGAATTAAACCCAGGATCTTGTTATACTAGGCAAGTGCTCTACTACTGAGCTATATCCCAGGCCCTGAGGTTCTTTTTTTGTTTGTTTGTCTAAGTTTATTTCAATCTCTTTTTTTAAATTTATTTTTTATTTTAAGTTGTTATAAATGACAGCAGAATGCATTAGATTTCATATTACACATATAGAGCAATATGTAAAAATGTGCTGAGGTTCTTTTTAATATGAGAAATCTCTGGCAATGCAAATGATTCTACTCTCTAAACTTTTCACAAGACTTTCATGTAAAATAATGTCCAATAAACTATTATGTATTTATATATTTGTGTGCTACACAGATAGATACTATACTGGTAGCCTCATATTTTTTTTTACTAATTCCTACTCACTGGTTGTATATTAATAATAAATTAAACATGTTTTCCAACATTATACTCTTCTGCTTAATATAATCTTAAATATAAAAGGATTTAGTAATGGATTTAATCATTATTCATATTAAAAATGTCACAAAAACATTGGCATAACAGATACATACCTGTGAAGAAAATTAAAAGTTAATTATAAAGAATGTAAAGATGTGAAGCGCCCTTTGCAAATACAATGAAATTTATAAGTTGCCAACAGAGCCACTCCCCTAGTACATGGTAGCTACTGAATCTTATTGAGCATGAGAAGTAATAAGTAATACAGGACTACCATATCATGTCCCGTGAGAGACAGTGAACTCAACACCCCGCTCTCAATGAAGGTCAGCTCTCAATTTCTACCTTGCTGCCAACTTGCAATCTTTAGAGTACATAAAGCTTTAAGACCACCAGATACATACGTATTTGATACCTTAACAAGATCTGAGATAGTGACACTTTTGAAAGTGGTCAAGAAGAATTGCAGAGTGTGCCAAATTGCAGAGTTTCTGATGTGCCTCCACAGATTTCCATTATTTGTGTCTTGGTTGGGACCTTTATGTGTCTACTGTGGAATAATGAGTGTTCTATACAAACAAGTGACTGACACACCAGAGAATAGAATTGGACACATCTGATCAACTAGGTGGTTCTCCCCCTCCCCTCTCTCTGGGTCTCTCTTTTTTGATGGTGCTGGGGATGGACCCCAGGGCTTGCATATGCCAGGCAAGCACTCTACCACTGAGCTACACCCCCACCCCCTATATCTCTTAATAAATTATATAATACACACACATATACATATCTCTATCTCTATCTCTATATCTATCTATCTATCTACTCATTTGAAGAAATCAAAATGTCTTTGGGACATAAGACCTAGTTAATCAGCTAATCAAACCATGAAAAGAACATAAAAGAAAAACATGAAGACCAGCAGCAGAAAAAACTAAAAGGGCAAAATCACATAACTGTCAGAGGTGTGCCTATAATCATTCTGTGAAGACAGTGAGAGGACAGAAGCCACCATAAAACCATGTAACATAAAGGACAAGCCCCAGCCAATAATCCTAGATGAGAAGAGTCTCAGTGGACCAGAGGCCACTGTCTCCAATCGTCCAGCCAGTACTACACATACCAAATGTAGCCACTGATGCATGAATATGGCACCAACATGAACAGTGTAACATCTGTGGAGTGCACAAATATTTAAATCCATGCACTTTGCTGCTTATTGGTATCATGTTCATTTCTGAATTATAAGTGATATTTTTTGCCATTAATTAGAAAATGATTGTTGATATAAATACACCAACCAAATATAAATAATATTGATTAATCAAATGGGATTGGCTACTTCCTTAAATTCTTACCTCAGTACTTGGGCATATTTTTTAAAAAGGATTGCTTTGAGGTGCAAAGTATAATCAGGTATATAAGCTGATAGAATATAAAGACAGAGAACCAATCAGCATGGCTTTTGTGATGGCACTTGAATTCGGTGGGAATTGTAACTGTCACCTAGATCTACTCAGTTAGATTCTCTGGGGATTGAGTTCAAAACAACTGGGTGATTCAAATGCAAACAGTTGAGGACCATAATATAGCCCATACACTAAAACTGGAATGACACACAGATTAGTAAGACCCCTGTGCAAGGATGACCCATAGATGCATGAAGCCTTCCTTATTTAATAACAACAACAACAACAACAACAACACAAAGCTGAGGACCCCATCATAGAGAGGATTATTGTGATTTACAGAATTGACTGTGAAATCAGATTTAAGATTTTATCTAACTCTGGATTATAGGATTCTGGGAGTCTAAAGAATTTACTAAACCACACAATTCGACATACTGAAAAACTATGGATGGCCATATTTCATGAACATTGATACAAGAATTCTTAACAAAATATTAGCAAACTGAAGCCCACAGATATAAAACGGATTATTCTCAACAATCAAGTCAGATTTAGTTCATGAGTGTAAGGTTAATTTAACATCCTAAAATGAATTGATATGACTTATTAATAATGGAATAAAGTATAAAACTGCATAATAATGTCAAGAAATTTAGAAAAAGAAACTGACAAGACCCAATGTCCATTTGTGACAAAAACTCAACAAACCAGAAGACTAATCAAATATTAGACTGGAAAAGTGTCTCAAAATAAGAGGAAGGCGGTACTCTGAGATTAGGAACAATGTTTCAACCAACTTTAGAAATTGCTTCCTCTTATCATAGTTAAAAATTAATACTAAATAGTCAATAATATTAATTAACCCTAATCAATATTAATAGATCAATTTAAAAATTATCCCCAATCTTCAAAATTTATTTGGAAGGCTGCAACCCATGACATTTATTATCTAGATTCTTATCTAGATTCTTTCTTTCAAAAGTCATCAAAAAATGCTAAAGGACCATTTAGGTTTTTATTCTTTGACCCTATATAATTCCCAGTTTGGGGCCTTCATACAGCTCAGGAGAAAACCTAGTAGCCATACAACAACCCACAAGAGAACAGAATGGCAAAGAAGCCCTATCTCACCCATCCTAAAGATCTCCAAGTGCCCATCCCATCATCTGCCATCCACATTCAATCTCCTGTCATCAATGTTCCCTTAATATCATTTATTCTCAGGCCCAGTACAAACCAGAGACAGGTGATGGGGTCTGTATATATCATACCTGCCACTGAAATGTCCTTGGCCACTCCAGGAATTGCTCAATCTGTGCCTTTTTTGCAAGACTGTGACCTATCAAGTGTTTAAACCTGCCATTCCAGCTCCTGAAGTTCCTTCCCTAATCTCCTTGTGAACTCTATTTTCAGCATTTTCTATTTGGAAGCGGACCTTCTATTCCTAGTCCTTACCAAGAAATCCCAAGACTTCAGGAAAACAAAGATAAACATTAGGAGTTCTCCCTCTCCAAGTGTCTAAACCAGCACTGCTACACCTTGGAGCAATGCCGCCATGATGAGAGGCATTACCCTCATACACTCGGGAAATGATGGGGGAGGAAAAACAGCATTGCTGTTTTCTCATTCACTGGCTGATTTATGTCTTGTCTGTGGCTGTTTTAGTATTCAATCAGAGTGGATAATTGTGACAGAAGCCAGGCTCCCAGCACCTGAACTATTTACTGACCTTTTATTACTGACATTTTCACAGAAAATGTCTGCTACCTAGTCTTGACAATCGGGAGAAAGGAGCCATTAATGGTGCTTTTGGGGGGCTATTTCAAACCAAGTACTGAAGGTTTCAAGCAAGAACTATCAATGCTAACTTGCCCACCAAAATACTCCCAAACAGGAAGTCAGTGTGTACCTCAGTTCCAATAAAAGTGGGACGAATGTAGAGACTGGCAGAGGTGGAGTAGGGGACCCATTCTTGATCCAACTGCACAAGCTGCTGAATACACTCCAGAAGCTCTTCCTTGTCAAACACCTGAAAGAAGGAAAAGCCCAATGAATGGCCTTCTCCCAACGGTCCTCATGGGTGCTTGGGAAAGTAGTATAGGAGCTCATTTTCAAGACTGCTTGAATCTTTTCCCAGATTACTGTCCTAATTAGCTCTAAAGAAATGTAATTTTCTTTGTTCTCAAAAACAAAATAAAAAGTAATCATAATAAACCCAAACAAAAAGTATTTTTCTGTGACATTTTTCTAAAAAAACATTGGGGTTAAATTAACTATTCATATAGGAAAAATAAGAAATTAGATCCGTCAAGGCCTGGTGGTGCACAACTATAATCCCAGTGGCTTGGGAGGCTGAGGCAGGAGGATGGCAAGTTCAAACCCAGCCTCAGCAACTTAGTAAGGTCCCAAGCAATTTTGTGACTCTGTCTCTAAATAAAAAACAAAAAGTACTGGGGATGTGGCTCAGTGCTTACGTGCCTGTGGATTCAATCCCTGGCACAAAAAAATTAAAATATAAAAAGATTACCCTTAAATTCACTGTAACGGGATTTTATACTTAAATAAGACAAAATATTAAGACTTTTATTTAAAATAGAGACTATCTGACCTTAAGAAAAGTAAATACTTGGGCTGGTGTTGCAGCTCAGCAGTAGAGCACTTGCCTAGCCCTGGGTGTGTGGCCCTGGGTTCAATTCTCAGCACCACATAAAAATAAATAAAATAAAGTTGCAAAGAAAAGTAAATATTTTTAATTAAGACATGTAAAGTAGCCAGGCATGGTGACATAGGCCTGTAATACCAGTGACTCAGGAGGCTGAGGCAGGTGAATCACAAGTTGGAGGCTGGCAGTGAGGCCTTCAGCAACTTAGTGAAACCTTGTCTCAAAATAAAAGATAAAAAGAGCTGGGGATGTGGTACAGTGGTTAAGCACCCCAGGTTCAATTCCTGGTACAAATAAAAAAAAAAAGAGAGAGCGAGCGAGAGAGAGATGTAAATACAAATCATGTAGAAAAAAATCGAATAAAATGTACCTATTTAAAATTTTAAGGACTTCTGTTCTTCAAAAAGATGTAAAAACAACACACTTGATGAAGTTATTGGTAAAGTTTCCAACAAAGGATTGTAATCAGTATAGGTTCAGCTATCCTGAACATGAGTAAGAAAGAGACAGACAATCCAACAGGAAAATGGGCAAAGGCGAAGAGCACTTTATTTCCAAGGAGAAAAGGGTTTTTCATATCCCAGATGGGTAACAGTTTGTAAAACAATTAAGGAGTTACTCCATTGTGGGGCAGAGAAACATGCTTTGAGAGAGATGATGGGTTACCCGTGGGGCAGAGAAACATGCTTTGAGAGAGATGATGGGTTACCCATGGTGGAAATGCATCAGAAACAAGATCATGATACCATGATTGCCTATTTAAACACTAATTCCTAACAACAATCATGGTGTGACAATGATATAGAAACTGAGTTCCCATCACGGAGATGTATCACCTGCTTATTAGATCTCTGATACTGCTCTCTAGAGAGAAAATGTAGTGAATTTAGGGAAAAGAAAATCTGACTAGGAGTCAAAAAAAACTAGATCTAATTTTTTTCCCCTGTCCTGTGTGACAGTGGGCAAGTCACTAAACTCTCTGGGCTTGAGTTTTCTTCTCTGTGCAAAGGTGCTACCCTAAATTTTACTATGAATGTCTTCTTGACAATGGCTTATTGCTATGATTGAACAGATATGGAAAAGTGAAGCCACATAACACCATCTGCGGCAGAGCTGATGCTCAATACTTAACATTCCCTCCCAGTGACCTTGCTGTAATGGGAAGAAGAGCAAAAATAGGACCTAGTCCAAGACTGTATTTTAAATTTCTATGGCTTCCAAAGGAGGTGAGTAAAGCCTGGGTTACAAAACTAGGCAGAGGTAGAAAGGCCTGGTGCAAAATGAGGGGCTACTGGGCTTTCACTGTCCTCAGACTTCCTCCACACCAGCCTGGGCCCAGCTCCTCCAGGTTAGACCTGAAGGTGTGTAATGGAGAGGAGCTTCTTTCAGTTCAGAAGAGCGACCTGGTCATGGAAGTCATCTGTCACCTCCTACTTTATGTGAACCTCAGGGTCTAAATCAAACACATTTTAAAATAAATTCTGCTCCATGACAATGATCTGGCCAGGATACAAGGGCCATGAGAGACCATTTTGATTTGATATTCTTTTTTTCTTTTCTCCAAAACAAAACTTGGAATAAAATAATAATATGATCACTGTACATTTGCTGGTGTGTAAAGCAATTAGGTAAAACATCACCCAAATAACTGCTGCATTCTATATTTTCCATTCTCAATACCATAATTTCATGTGGTCTTTAAATATTATTTTAGCTTAAAACATGTTTTTCTTCCTTAACCTTTCATCTCTCATATGCCCATATTAATCCCCCACAACCCTTCATAAAGAAGCAGAAATATTGTGGCCTTGTCAAATGGTATAGCTTATGTCCTTATACTTTTACCTCACTGATTAATGTCAATCATAAATAACTTCAACGTTCATATGGTTCATAACGAATATTGACATAATTATGCAGAAATGATATGCGTGGTAGTAAACTCAAGTGACCCATGGAGTTAAAAGACACTTCTAAATTTACTTACTGGCAAAGTTGCTCTCACAGCAGACTTACACATTCTCTCCATGTTGAGGTCTGGCCGAAACAGTCGAATTTTATTATCTACTCCTCGAAATGCCTTTAAACCTTCAAATAACTGAGGATAAAAGAGAAACATATCTTAGAAGGTATCTCAATGAAAACCATTCCTGTGTTCAAAAGACTGGCTTTTCCAAGGGTACTTCTATCATTCACCACGAAAAGCTGTTGACATTGGCCTCTACTTGAGAGAGGATTACATCTAGAGAAGACAGGAGTCAACAGCATGGGTACAACGACTGGGGAAGAAAGGAAGTCCTTTTAGTAACAGAATCTGGTGGGAATTCAGGATTGCCCTTTCCCTAGCAGGAGCCATATTACCAAAAAACACTCAGTGGAGGTAGGCAGACAGTGTCGTCATCACAGAACATGGTTAACTGTCTGGACCAAGGAGACTGAAAGAAACCACAGGCTCATGCCATCCTGCCCTCTCAAATGTAACCACGTGTCCTTTCATCTAAACTGGTTCATTCAAAGTCCAGACTGTAGATCATCTATGTGACTAGAGCTGGTTCAGTTCCCAAAATCACAGAAACCAGGAAGCTCTGCTATGTTAAGCCTTCCCCAGCTGGCCCAGACTGACAACTAAGCAGAGATATGAGGGGATTTTGAAGTACGTACGTACACTGATAAATACATAAGAAAAAGACAAATCAATAATTTTAGAGGGAAATATGACACAAGCTCCCTATGCAATCATTAGAACAAACATGTAAAAGCTCAATAAAGATATGGAAGGAAGGAAGGAAAACTTACTAATGTACATCAGGACCCTACAGGTACCACCTGCAGGATACACGTTTGTTTCACAGGTTTTCCAAACACAAAATAGGCCAGAAATCAACGCCAAAACTATAACCAGAAAATACCCACACTTTTAATAACAAGGCATCTGTTACTAGAAAGGAAAAAAAAAAAAATGGAAAATGAGAAGTAGGGCCTTTGGTGATGTATAGCCTAAACTCATAAATAAGAAAAAAAGGCAACACAATTTAAAAGCATGAATTTTGACACTGTATTTAAGTACCAACTTATTATTAATTTTTAAAATATAATAGGACTAAAGCTTTAGTTAAAAAGTAAGTTGTCAAGACTGGACTCAGCAGATATGATCTGAAACAAAAAAGTTTATCATGCAAATCCTTTCTAAAATAAAGCCTGGTGGGGTTATGTTACTGAATATAATAAAAACTAGGTTTTAAGGCAAGAAGCTTTATTAAGGACAGAGATAACTTCCTGAGTTTCCCTTTACTTCACAATTTTTAAATTGTACACACACTTAAAAAGGCTATAATAGCCGGGCGCGGTGGCGCACGCATGTAATCCCAGTACTTGGGAGGCTGAGGCAGGAGGATCGAGAGTTCAAAGCCAGCCTCAGCCATGGCGAGGCACTTAGCAACTCAGTGAGACCCTGTCTCTAATAAAAATACAAAAAATGGGCTGGGGATGTGACCCAGTGGTCGAGTGCCCCTGAGTTCAATCCCCGGTACAAAAAAAAAAAAAAAAAAAAAAAGGCTATAATAAAAAGACAAAGAAGATAACAACAAGTACCTGCCAAGAATGTAGAGAAAAGGAAACTCTTGTACATTGTTGATGGGAATGTAAATTATACAGCCATTGTGGAAAACACTAGGTACATTCCTAGAAAAACTAAATATAGAACTACCGTATTATCCAGCCATTCCACTAGTGGGTATATATTACGAGGAACTGAAATCAACATGTTAAAAATGTCTCTGGGGGCTGGGGTTGTGGCTCAGCGGCAGAGCGCTTGCCTCGCACACGCGCGGCCCGGGTTCGATCCTCAGCACCACGTAAACATAAAATGCATTGCATTGTGCACAACTAAAGTAAATAAATAAATACTTTAAAAAAAAAAAGTCTCTGCACTTCCATGTTCATCACAGCACTATTTAGAATACCATAACACAATCTACCTAAGTGTTCACCAACAGATGAACAAAGAAAACATGATTTGTAGGCACAATGGAAGACTACGGAAATTCTGCCATTTTGTCAATGTGGATGAATCTGGAGGATATTATGCTAAGCAAAACAAGCCAAGCACAGAAAGACAAACGCTCTGTCATCTCATTTATGTGAAATCTATAAACGGCAAACTCATAGATGTAGCCATTAGAACTGTGGAACTGTTCCCCCCACATGAGTGGGGATTGGCAGATATTGGGCAAAGGATGAAAATTTCAGTTAGAAGGCATAAGTTTTGAGAAAGCTGTACAGCATGGAGCTACAGTTAATAAAAATAATGTATATTTCAAATTTGTTGATATTAGTTTTCAAACATTTGCATCATAAAAAAGATAAACATGTGAAGTGATGGGGATATATTAACTCAATTTAATCATTCTATAATGTGTACATATTAAAATATCACATTAAGACATTTTTATGTTCTAAAAGTTGTATACACTTAATAACATAGCTTCAAATATATGTAAATATTATGATAATCTCTTTGAATAATATTACAAAATATATAAAAGGATAGTACAGCATGACTATGTGGGTTTATCCCAGGAATGGAGTAATTTAACATAAGAAAAATACTTAATGTGATTCATTATATTATTAGCATACATATAAAAAATATGACTATCATTAAATGTATTAAATGCATCTAATAAAAATTGAAAAGTCATTTATGATTTTCAAGTTTCCTGCATAAGAAAATAAAAGAGAACTTGGTGTGTGACAAAGTATATATATAATGAACTTGCAGCAAACACTATAAATGGTAAAATGCTGAAGCTTTCCTTTCAAATTTAGCAAACCCACAAACTGCCTACTGCAACCACTTTAATAGAATATTGTACAACCAGTAAAATAAGGCAAATATAATGAAATTTAAAAGTAAGTTTTGAGGAGGATGAAATAAAACTGCCATTGGAGTATGAAACGTAGAAGACATGGTTAAATATAAAGAAAATCCAGAAAAGCTGACAGATAACCTTTAGCAAATATGTGTTTAAACAAGGGGGCCAAGATGTAAAATTATATTCCAATACAATGGCAGCAGTTTAAAAAAAAATAAAAACACAATTTACAATAGAAATAAAAGTTAGGAATATTAGGACAGGGAAAAAACAATCTAACAAAAGAAGTAAAAGAACCCTAAGGGAAATATCAAGTTAATGACAACTTAATTGTATGTGGAAAGCAATCTCATGCTCATGGATTGAAGGCCTCAATAGTACAAAGGTGTCAATCTTTATATTCATAACAATCTGAATAGAAGTCACATAGATATGTGCTATTTTCTTTTAACAAGCTGAATGACAAAAATCAAGTGACTTGATAAGCTGAATCTAAAAGTTACGTGGAAAAGAAGATGACCAAGAATGCCCAAGGCACTCTTTGAAAAACAAAGCAGAAGGACAGGTTCTAGCAGACCTCAAGATCATTACTACGATTGGGAGACTAAGACAGTGGAATGGACAAGTGCACCGATGAACAAAGAGAACAGATCCAGACAGATAAAGCGATGGAACAGACGCGGCCATCCAGAAGCAGACACACATCAGAGGGCAAAAAACACTCTTTTTAAGTGGTGCTGGGAACGCTGAGTATCCATAGATGGAAAAACAAACCAGACCCCTACTTCATACAAAAATTCAAGACAAGGTTAATCCTAACAAATGGTAAAATCAATAGACAATATTGACAAAATTAATCAAAATCAATAGTTCATAAATGACAGAATAGATACTATAGGATCAACTGGGTGTAGTGGCACATGCCTATAATCCCAGCTACTTGGGAGACTGAGGCAGAGGATCAATGGAGCTCAGGAGTGGAGACCAGTCCAGGTCACCAAGAGAGACCTCAAAGAACACACACACACACACACACACACACACACACACACACGATGTCTTCATAATCTAGGGGTAGGAACAAAAGTCTTTAAACAAGGCACAAAAAATACCAAAGATAAAGCAAAGATTGACAGAGTCAACTATTTTTTATTTTAAATGTATTTGGTGTCAAGAAAAAAAATTAGAGGAAAAAGGCAGTGTAGAAGAAAATATTTAAAACAAATAATAAAGGACCCATATCCCAAATACATAAAGTGATTCTATAAATCAAAACTAGAGACAACACAATAGAAAAGCAAGAAAAAGACTTGACAAGCAGGTACTTCAAAAGATATCCAGTTGACAAAAAAAAAAAAAAAAAAAAAAAAAAAAAAAAAAAAAACATGTAGAAGTATCCAGCCTCCTCTGAGAAGTGCAGAGTAATGCACCAGAAGATACTATTACACTCCACTGGCAAAATAAATAAATAACAATAATAATAATAATAAAATAAACCAACCACACCAAGACTTGATAAAGTTGCAAAACACAAGCAATTCTTATTCATGCCTGGTGGTTATGTTTATTTTTCTCTTTTTGGGGAGGGGTGAAAGGGGGTTGGGGGTACCGGGGATTGAACTCAGGGGCACTTGACCACTGAGCCACATCCCCAGCCCTATTTTGTATTTTATTCAGAGACAGGGTCTCGTTTAGTTGCTTAGTTCCTTGCCATTGCTGAGGCTGGCTTTGAACTAGTAGTGATCCTCCTGCTTCAGCCTCCTGAGCTGCTGGGATTACAGGGGTGCATCACCATACCCGGCTAACTTTTCTCCTACAAATCAAGTTAGAATGCTCACTTCCACAGCACATATACTAAACTTGGAACAATACAGAGAAGATTAGCATGGCCCCTGCACAAGGATGACATGCAAATCTATGAAGGGTTTCATATTTTTAGCATGAGAGGAATAGACAGACTTTGAATAGGGCAAAGGAGAGGGAGGGGAAGAGGGACCATGGAGGAAGGAAAGAAGGTGGAATGAGACGGACATCATTACCTAAGTACATGTATGAAAACACGAATGGTGCAACTCTATTTTGTGTTCAACCAGAGACATGAAAAATTGTGCTCTATTTGTGTAATATGAATTGAACTGCATTCTGCTCTCATATATAACTAATTAGGATAAAAAAATCAAAACTTTTTAAAAAATCAAGTTATAGCCTAGGGTCAGCAACACTATTCTTAAGTATATAACTCTCAAAATTTTTCATCCCATGCCTGTTAAAATTATGATACCCTCAAAGAGCTTTTATTTATGCAATCATTCTATCAGTTTTTACTATGTTAGAAATTAGAAGTGTGACATTTTAAATTTATTTTTACAATAATAAATCATGATATGTTAACATACTTTAATAAAAAATAACTACATGGTATGAAGTGTAGCATTGCCTTAAATTATTTCACAACTTTTGCTTATAAGAAGTTTTGCTTATAAGAAGACAAATGAATTCTTCTATCTACTTCTGCACTCAACCTCTAAATATATGTAGTTCTGGTTGCAGTATGTAAAGTAAAGTCGATCTCACACATATTCATGGGGTTCAGAAAGGAAGAAGTATTTCTAATACCTTTACCACATAATTGCGATATTCTTTGATATCACTTCAAAGCTTGACAAGTAGAGGTTTCTAAAAGACTAGTTGCTCTGTGGTATATGAAGCCATAATTTATTAAATCCATCATCAGTCAAGGTTCAACTAGAGAAGGGGAACCAGTAGGATGGATGGTTAATATTAACAGATTTATTATGAGGAATTGACCAGTGCAACTATGGGGACTGGCTAAGCAAGTCTGGAGTCTAGATCAGGCAGGCAGATTGAGAAGGTCTATAGCAGACTGGACCTCTCCAGCCTCAAGCTACAGCTTATCTGCACTTGGTGATCCAAGGAAGATAGGCACAAAAAGTGAGTGTGATGGCAGGGGCAGCTGCTGTTTGGAGTCTCTCCTCAGGGAAGTCCCCAGGTCAGGCTCACCCACAATAATCTCTCCTTTGCTTCCCACTAAATCAACTGATTAGAGAGTTTAAGCATGAGTAAAACCCCTTTCCAGCTCCTCCTAGAGTAGCATTTGCCTGAATAACTGGGAGAAGGTGTGCTCCTGCAACAATGTGACTACTGCCTCCCTTCTTCCCTGCAAGGTTCTCTCAAGAAAACAATCTTGGAGTCTACTACCACCAGAAAAGACTAAAAACAGAAGTCTGGGGACAAGTTCAGATTAATCAGACTGACATATCGACATGCCATCCTACGCTATCTGGCTGTGTGATTAGATCTTTATCCATGTACAAATTTGAAATGTCATACAATGATTATTTGGAAAAATTGGCTCACTGAGCTATGCAGATCTTCCAAAGACTAACACCTCTTCATACTCCTGATATCACCACTAACATCAGAAAGCTCTTTATAAGCCATGAAAATGGTCAAGTTCAAAGAAAATTCCAAATTTCTAGTTTTCATTTGAGCAAGAATTTCATCATTGCTGAGACATTCTTTCCATTGTTTTGCTTAAAGCGACACGTTCACTCATGTATAAGAAAATGTCTGACAAATACCCAAATCTGAGTAATCTTTGCTCTTTCAAGAAAAAAAATGGTGCTAGATGAAAAAAGCAACCAGATACACTCACAAGCTCAGGAGAATTACACAATCACTTTTCCTTGAGACACATAGTACTTCAGGATACAGAAGTACTTTACATGAAGTTGCCAGTTATCACACATTGTAGTAAAATGATACTTAAGAGTCAAGATTTAATAAAATTAACAGTTGCTACTGCTTCCCCAAGAACATTCTGCAGTAAAACTGGCATTCTTTTTATAACTGTGATGGATGGACCAACTAGCAGACTTTGGACAAGGAAGCTTTCTCTAGTGCAAATGCCAACACAACGAAAAAAAAGTAATGCCTATTATTACAAGAAGAGTGTTATTCTTAAAGTTATCTCTTGAAAGGGTTTCAGGGGAACCAGGGGAGTCTGTGGACTGTATTTTGAGAACTGCAACTTAAGAGAAACTCTCACAAGTATACAAACATTTCACACACAATAATGTTGCAGAAGGAAACAACAAATGTCCATCAACAAGACTGCATATTTGCACATAATAGAAAACTACTACTGCAGTGACATGTGAATGCAGTACCTACCACCCTTAGATCCAGGCAGCTAGAGCCTCTGCCCTGATCCCCACACTTTAGAGGGCTCTTGCTCCTACCGTGCTCCAGTTATGACCTTCTCCTTGGAGCAAGTAGTCAAAAGGACATGTTTACCTGGATCCCAAGCCTCCTTTCTAGTCCAGACTCCAAGAGTTCCCCAAAACTCTGCCCAAATAGCCCTGATCCTACCTTTAGGAATTGAATAGGCCCCTCGGGTTTATCCTCCCAAAAGCAGATGGCACCACTGGTGTGCCCATACCTAAGTCCTAGGAATAGCCACGGGTCACTGCAGGTAGGTGGTGAGGGTATGTATGTATGTGTGCATGCTGTGGCATTTGCAATATAGGATGGAGCCAAGATGGGAAGACATGGACAGGGCAGAACACGGGCTTCCCGTGCATACTTATGTCCCATGCCCCACAAATGTTAGGGCTGGTTCTGCTTGGATAGATCTTATAACACTGAGCTCAAATAACAGGGTGCACGCAGATGTACCCAGAATGTTATTCCACTTACAGAAATTTCAAAAAGCAGCAAAATATAGTATTAGAGATCCACACACTCCATACAAAAAAGCAAGGAAAGGTTATCACAAAAGTAAGGGTAATATACCAAAAGAAAGATGCAAGATCTATCATCAGGATGGGACAAATGAGGGATTCTGTAATTTTAAGTGTTCTGTTTCATTACCTGCATGGTAACTATTATGAGCATTCATTTTTTAGTATTTGTTAATACATACTCCATGTCTTATCTTTTTTTTTTTTTTTACAATTATGCTTTGTTTCACTAAATATTTATTTGAACCTGGAAATGGAGTGTCTGATATCAACTTTTCTTTATGTTCCCTACTCACAGTTCACATCTCTTTCCACTATTTGAAATCGTCACATTTTTATCTATTTAAAAATACTTTCATACATTAACAGAAATCACACATAGCTGTAGCTCTCATAATGAATTCTAAGAACAATAGGCCTGATGAATGGAGGAGAAACATGTTCAAGAACAGTATTCATACTGAATTTTGATTTAAAAAAATACTATAATTGAACTTAAAAATCAGGTTGGTGCTGGGTGATGTAATCCTACTACTATTGAGAAGGCTGAGGCAGGACGATTGCTAGGTTGCAGGCCAGCCTGGGAAACTTAGTGAGACTCTGTCTCAAGATAAAAATAAAAAGGGCTGTAAGCTGGGTGTGGTGTCACACTACTGTAATACTAGCAACTCTGGAGGCTGAGGCAGGAGGATTGAGAATTCAAAGCCAGCCTCAGCAACTTACTTAGCGAGGCACTTAGCAACTCAGTGAGACCCTGTCTCTAAATAAAATTAAAAAAAAGGACTGGGGATATGACTCAGTGGTTAAGTGCCCCTGGGTTCAATCCCCGGTACCAATAAATAAACAAATAAATAAATAAAAATTAAATAAAAAATAGAAAGGGCTAGAGTGTAGCTCAATGGTGAACACCCCAGGTTCAACCCCAAGTACCTTGCTTTCCCCAAAAAAACCTCTCAGGTAGGCATATAAGAATGTGATATCCTCAGCCTGACTGTCTTTGTGGAGGGGAAGGAAGGAAGGAAGGAAAGGAGGAAGGGAGGGAGGGGGCTGGGGTTGTGGCTCAGCGATAGAGCACTCACCTAGCACGTGTGAGATGCTGAGTCCAATCCTCAGCACCACATTTAAAAAAATAAATAAATAAAATAAAGGTATTGTGTCCAACTAAAAAAAAATTTTTTTTTTCAAAAAGGAAGGAAGGAAGGAAAAAAGGAAGGAAGGAAACAGACTTTCGATATCAAGGTTGTAGCTCTTTGCTTGCCTACCATACTACCTCTGGGAATTTGCACAGTCCTGTGCACTTGGTAGACACTCAACATTCATTGAATAAGTGAACAGGGAATGAAATGAATGTGCCTGGTAAGAAAATCCAGGAACCCTATGGTTTTTATGCTTCATGAATTCCTATGACACTGACATAATATTTGACCTGTGATACCTTAACAGCCCAATCTGTCACTCAAAGGGAAAGCCAAATGCACATCAATGTCTCCCCGATTCCTCATTCTACGTATCACAGTCTGTATGTTCCAAAAATGACCACAGAGCATTTCCACAAACTCTTTCAGATCCTTGACATTCCTCATTAAGAGGTGGGGCATTTGTCCCCTTCTTTTGAACTGGAACAGTTCTTTGTGCCTACCCTAATAGAAAACGGCAGAAATAATGCTATGTGATTTTGAGGCTAGAATGCAGAAAACAATGAAGCTCTCAACTGGACTCAGTCTTGACACACACAGCTTTGAACTCCTAGGTCACCATCTAAGATGTCTGACTCCCCTGAAGCCACCATGCAAGAAATGATATAGAGAAAGAGTGATACTGGAAGCGCACCAGCTTTTCAGTCTCCAAGTGGGTGCCAGTAATGTGACTTAAGAAACTTTTGAGCTGACAACAGACCCAGCCACTGACAGCAACCACATAAGAGACCCCCCAAAATAAACTACTTAGTCATCCTACACAACCCCCAGAAAAATAGACGATAATGAGTCATTCATTTTGTTATATAATCCAGCTCCCACAGAAAACCTTTTTAATGTTTTTATTATAAGTAGGACCCTAATAATCCAAAGACTTTGGTTTTTACAAGAAAGGATAACAGTATTTTGAGTTGCTATTTTGTTTTGTTTGCAATGTGGGAGATGAAATCCAGGGCCTCACACAGGCTAGGTAAGCACTCTTATTACTGAGCTACAGCCCTAGCCTTGATAAGCAAGTTAGCATTTCAATTTACTTAAATAGATTTCCAAAGAGTTTTCAAAAACCAATGACCACCAAAATCTTTCCAAAATGGCATAATCCTTTCAAATTTACTTCCTACAGGTCAGTCTCAAAAATAGGGTTCCTAAAGCATCAGCACTAAGGTGACCTCAACATTTGTTAGCAATCAGAAACTTGGGGGTGGAACCATGCCAAGTTTGAGGAGCAGTGTTCTAGTTTGAGCATACTACCATATACCTTCTTTTCAATTTAAAAGCAATTTTAGTTGCTCTTCATTACACGCTCTGACATGGCAAGGGCTTGGCATGAATTATGAAAGAACTCACCAAGTTGATACAGCTAAGAGAGCTGGGAATGGAACTTAAGAATCCTAAATTTGACATTTTGTAGATACATATGGACAGTGAATATGTTTCCAAAATTATTTGATTTTCTAATTCCGAACAAGTTAATGAAAATAAACCTCCTAGTGCTTTTAGTGCATACACTTAGGATCGTGTGTAAGCTCTAGGACTAATAGGATTGAACCCTGGCTCTACCTGCGCTATGTAATAGTAGGCAAGAAAACTTCTTCTCAGTCTGCTTCTATAGTAGATGATGCTACTGCATCAGGGGTTACCATAGCTAACAGCTGGTGCCCCCTGTGCGCCAGGCACTGTGTTATGTGCATGAATTAATTATCTTATTCTATACTTAGAAGAACACTGTGAGATAGATATTATCACTACCTTAATTTTATTGATAAAAATATAAAAGCACAAACGATTAAATTTCCCAAGTCTGACTTCAGAACCTGAATGTTTAACCAAACACTTGCTTACTTAAGATAATTAGAGGAGGGCTGGGGTTGTGACTCAGCGGTAGAGCTCTCACCTAGCACATGCGCAGCCTTGGTTTCGATCCTCAGCACCACATAAAAATCAATAAATAAAAAAAGGTATGGTGTCCAACTACAACTAAAAAATAAATAGCTAAAAAAAGATAATTAGAGAAGATGAAATGATGGATATAAGGTACATAATACAGGAAACAATGAAGGAACTCAATGCATAAAAATAGTTATCATTTAGCTATTAAAAT
Source organism: Tamias sibiricus (assembly GCA_025594165.1). Classification (NCBI taxonomy): domain Eukaryota; kingdom Metazoa; phylum Chordata; class Mammalia; order Rodentia; family Sciuridae; genus Tamias; species Tamias sibiricus. Next base: position 88,577,129 of record CM046661.1, read on the forward strand.
TTCACTATTATTATCTTTTACTCCCTTAATAGGTAGACCATTATTTATTTTCAGCACCCTCAATATTCTGGGAAAGATGTCCAACACATTAAAAGGTAATAAAATGAAATGTGTCAACAGAATTGCAAGTATCTAGTTAACTGTGTATCCTCAGAAGGATGAGTAAAAAATTCACTAAACTCTTCATGCCTATAATTATTCCAACTCATGCTTAAATGAGGACATTTAATTATATGTCCCTAAATGTACATAACTACATGTTGCTGCTTGATCATAAAAGCATGCAATTAGCATTAAAATCTAATCATAATAATGTACTCAATAACCCCTTCTCAATCATTACAAGATCAGAAAATACAGTGATTTAATATAAGCTCAAGAGTATGGGCTTTTTTGTTCACTGATTTTCCTATCAACTGTCCTTTGTTCTAAATGTTTTATTTAAATTGACATCATAGAATGTTCAAGATTATCTGAAAAAATATCTTCTTAGGACTTATCCTCAATTCAATTGTCAATTCATTTAGTGACATTCATGACTCCCTCTTATATATGATGAAACTTAAAATACCCAAAAGCTATTTTAGCAGGGGATCTACTTGGTTTCCATAGTGAAGTATAAGCACATCACTATCATCAATTCCCATATACTTACTTCTACTGCATAATGCAAAGTCGATGACCCAGGATGCAGTGACAGGTTTTGAAAAGGCTTGATGTGAGGTTTCTCCCATCCAAACTCAGAGGACCACTCCACCGTCAACATGTGATCCGTAAACACAGTTCCAAAAACCAGAGTATTGGGATCTGGTTTTTCCTTCAAGATGGTGGCTGGTGTGATTATTAGATCTTTGGCCTGGGGGATAAAAATCAGCACCATTAAACATAAGTATCTAAATATCCACCAGCTAGGTGATGCCGAAGGTATAGAGTAAAATCACTTGAATTTTGACTATGAACAACTAAACATAGAAATTTAACACTATGTGAGCCAAACAGGCCCCACTTGTGTTCAGAATTCAGCTGATTGTTCAGAAACTCTGTCATGCACACTGCCTAGTAGAATATCAGGACAAAATTTCAGTAATACTTTACATGGGGACAAAAGTAGCAGATGAGGTAAAATAATGCAAAAAGGAGAGCCATCCTTCTTTATTCCTGCCACAAGATTCAAGTTGAGCATTTGGGAAAGAAGTGGGTGTGTTCCATGATACAAATGGCAATGCTCACAATGACTTGTTAAATGAAATGGTCATTAAGAACTGAACCTCTTCTTGACAATGGCTACGCTCCAACTCCCCCAAAGAATTTTTGGCATAAACCCTCAAAATCCTCTAGATGCTCAATAAAAGAAATTAGCAGAGTGAAGCAAATGTTTTTCACTTTGAAAACAGACAAGAAGAAAATGAACACTAGGATATAAATCCTCTGTTAGATGTTAAGGAAATAGTGAACAAAAGGCCTTATTCAAAGACACATAGTAGTAGGAAACAACTTCGCACAGTGTTTCACCAATTTTCAACAAAGCCAATTTGCTCATTAAAGATGACCAAATACACAAATATACAAGTGGCCACAATACCACCGATATCTTTGAAATAGCTGTAAAAAAAACAGCGGAAAAGGCTTTTTTGAGCATTAGAAAAAACCAGAAACAGGTTCAACCTATTCATAGGTTGTAAGCAATGTTGAACACCACTTAAAAATTTTTTCCCCCTTTTTTTCTTTTTCTTTTAGGAAAAAGTAGCTGGGCCCACGAGTTCATGCCACTCTGTCTGGTTTGCACAGTTTTTGTTTTAGACATATTGGGTATAAAACTGAAGGGCTCATGCATGCTAGGCAAGGACTCTGCCACCGAGCAACACACCCAGTGCTTTTTACTTCTTTTAAGACTACAAAAATATTAATTTCCTTCCAAATCAAATACAGAACTTAGAGGTGGGTCAGGAGGAAGTGTTGTAGCTCAGTGGTACAATGTGTGCTTCGCATGCCCAGGGCCCTGGGCTCACTCCCCAGCACCAAGAAAATCAAACCAAAACAAAAAATACAGACCTTCATTCTGCATCATCAGCTCTTATTATTTTTAAGTGATCTTATTCTTCTAGATCAATTCACTGCCTTACAACTACCTTAGTTTTAGATTATAAATGACAATCAGCTTTGTTTTTAGAAAAATATTCAGGCTGAAAACTTTTTTTTTTAAACTGTTGTTAGAAACAAATTTATTAAGAACCATCTCTGCCATCCCAGAAGCATGGGAGAAAAGACTGAGAAGAGCAGGGCAGGGGGAAGTGTCCCAGGGAAAACAGTCTCTGATGTCTTCCAGGTAGGGTAGAGAGGACCCTGGTCCCAGGTGGCTCCACACGCTCGCCTCGCCAGAATCTGTGTAGAGAAGTCTGAGCCAGTTTGCACAATTTCTCCAGTAGCTATGTGAGCCCACACCTGACCGGTGCCCACACCATGACGTCAGGATCCACACAGCCCAGGGGCCTCCGGCTGTCCATTTGTTTTGTCTCTGTCTCAGCTCTCCATTTTCACTGGAGCTACTTTCTGAATCCAGCACATTTCTGTCCTCCTTTCATGGGAGCCACTCTTTTTTGAACGCAGGGCCTGTCCTTTAGGCCAGTCAGCAGGAATATGGCATGCAGCAACATAGTTGTTGAATATAGGTGGCAATCCTCCTTGTCCCCTCTTCTAGCCCTTGCTGTTGCCATGCATGGGCAACAGGGTTGCCCTGTAGAGAGGGAGCTTTCTTCGGCCATATACCCTGGGAGGACTTGCTGCTGTGTTCCACCCACTGATGATCATCCAGGAGCTGGGTATGGGGCACACAGGGACAAGCTGGGGAGCTATGCTGGGAATGGGGGATCCGTGCATGCATGCTGGCTCTTTTGCCTCCCTTCATCCATGACTGCTTGGCCTCCTCAATCAACTGATGCTCCCAGGGCTAGTAGGGGAAGGGCCAAAGGGCAAGCTCACTGGCAATCCTCTTTGGGTGAAGAGGGAGACTGGAAGGGGCATGGGCAAGGCCTAGCCTCTGGATGCCCAGGCTTTAACTGGAACATGCAGCCTGCTGCCTGGGTTATCAGGTGCTGGAGTATCAGGTACACAGCCATTGCCTCATGAAATTTTCTATTTGTCAGAGACACCCAGGTATTGTTTGGGTCACAGCCCATGCTAAACATGACTGTCATCATTGTGAAGTCTGGGTGGTTTGGGGAGTACACACTAGAAAGATCAGTGAATGTACCTTACCCTAACTCATCCATGGGTGCCCCATGATTTGGTCTACCATGGGCCTCTGTGTGGAGTCCACATTCAGTATCTGATACTTGAAGTTTCATGCTTCAGCAGAAACCTAAGGGAATGTTGTACCTTGCATGCAGGATCAGCTCTGTCAGCGGCCAAGCAGTTGTCCCCCTTAAATGAGTGGTACCCTGTGACCATAAAATGCAGAATAACACCCAGGTTCCAGATGTCCACTGCAAGCGCACTCATATTTTTCCTACTGGAAGATTTCTGGGGCAGAGTAGGAGAGAGTGTCCCAGAACCTGTCTGGCTTCTGCCCAACCATGAACCTACTGCTCAGACTGAAGTCAGTGACTGTGACGTTTCCTCTGGCTCTCACTGGGATGTTCTCCAGCTTCAAGTCTCCATGACCCATGCCCTTCTTCTGGTAGTAGCACATGTACATGTGATCTACCTGAACATTCTCTGGGCAGATATTTTCAATGTGTCAATAACTTGAAACAGCTCAATCACATTTGAGTATTCCAGTCTCCATTGTATCCTATTTGAATATGATTGAGAAGTTCTGCTATATGTTTGGCAGGACTTTTCACAGTCACCTCTGTCCTGGTGAGGAGATGGCAGCCTAATTTCACCTGGGCAAAGCCACTCTGACCAATGTCACTCAGGACCCTGTAATAGTCCGTGAAGATGGTCTCATAGCATAAGCTGGTCCCCTTGCCACACTTCACTACTCTGACTACTCTCACTACACATCTTAAGGACTACAGATGTTAAAAATAACAAACAAAAAAAACAAAACAAAAACCCCAAATCAAAAAAAGCAATATCAAAAAACCAAAACTAGAACTGTCAAACCACCAAATAAGCTAGCTATCCTTGAGTTTCATGGGTCACACAAAGATTTCCCTGTACTAATGAATGAAAATCCAGCCACAGCCAGGGCCTTCTCTAGCTGGTGTTTGAAATTCCCTCATATGGCTTCTTGTGAGATCAGAGCAAGAAATGACTCAAGTCATGCATGGGCATAACTCACTTTTTGGCCTCCAGGACCAAAGAATAAGAATAAGGACTCCAGAAGCTTCCGTGGGTTACGGAGACTTATATTGACTTGTTTTGAAACTCAAATTTGCTTTAAGTCTGAAAATTTGCAGTAATTTTTTGTCTTTTAAAGACCTCATGGTATCTACACTCAAGGTATTCGATTCCTGTGTCTCAGAATAACTGGTGTCAAAGGGATGGAGGCAGCTCACTCACATAGTGATACCATAACAAAATGCTCTGTTCCCTTTAGAGCACGTTATTAACACCTATGGGTTGAAAGGGAGGTGGCCTTTATCACCATTTTCTCACAAGGTCCTCAGCAGATTTCTCCAGAGAAACCTTCACAGGATTGCTGGTCAAAGACAGAGGGAGGGACTCCAGGTATGATACAAGTCTCTCATCTGTAGACCCCATTTTCAGTTGATGCCTGAATTCCTGGGGTGAAATCTGTAGACTATGTTTTAAGATTTCCTATATCAGAAGCAGCATTCGTTTTGATAATGAAGTCCTTTTCTCACCATGGTGCCCTTTTTTTGGTTTGAATTCATGTTTTCCATCATCTTTATAAAAAGTTGTGGGACTTCATTCTTGAACAGGAGCTTCGAAATGTTTTCCACCATCTCGAGGTGCCGATGAGCAATCATTGCCTGCAAACGCAGTCTTCAGGTTGGGAAAAAGTCTCCATTTGTTGTTCCCTGTCATTCTTAGGCTGGCAAATTTGTCCAGCATGTCATCCAAGAAAGTGGGGGCGCTTCTCACCAGGCTCCTCTGGCCTGAGGGTGGCGGGCGCCTTCCTGCGCTGCATCCTGCTCTCCAGCAGCTGCGGAGGTACGGGGGACCCCAACCTGCCCTGCCGCAGTGGCCAGGGCCAGTCTGTCTTCCCTGCCAGCTCCGACGAGCCGAGGAGGCAATCACTCCGCAAGTCACGACGGGGAGTTCTGGGGAAGTTCAGGGGTCCGGTGGTGGGCACGCTTTCCCAGTTCCACCACCCACGCGGTCAGCCCAGCCCAACTGCCACAGTCCCTTTGGGGCCAACGGTCTGAGCTCGCCCGCTGCCCACTGGACTTGGAAAACTATTCTAAGAGGACTAGAAAGCTCCCATTACAAGGAAGCACGAGGCATTAAGGACGACACACTACTGCAATGCTCAGGCTAGCCTAGTAATGCCACCTCCTCACATCTCCTCGGTAAAGTGCTACATTTGGATAGGATATCAACCTTTTCCTATCACTATTTACTCTGGTTTCTCTTCAGATCGTATAAAATCTTTCACCTTTCACTATTTAATCGAAATAAATTAACTTACAACCCTTTACTAAGTACAATGCATTTATTTAAAAGGATGTAGTTCAGTTAAAATATTTTGATTACCTTGGAAACCCATTTCTCTCCTGATCTTCTAGACTAAGTAGGGGTTTGGGCAAACACCTACCCTGTAGACCAAATGCAGCCTGCTGGCCTGTTTTGCAATTTAACATTTTACTGGAACACAGTGATACCTTTCTTTTACCTTCAATAGTGGAATGATCCAATAGTTGTGACAGAAAGCTAATGGCCCTCAAGCTTACAATATTTATTAATAGGACCTATTAAAAAAATTATTGACCAGGCACATGCCTGTAATCCCAGTGACTCAGGAGGCTGAGTGAGGCAGGAGGATTGCAAGTTCAAAGCCAGCCTCAGCAATTTAGTACAGCCCTAAGCAACTTAGTGAGACCCTGTCTCAAAATAAAAAAAAAAGAGCTAGAGATGTAGGTCAGTGGCAGAACATCCCTGGGTTCAATTCACAGTGTCCTCCCACTCCCCCCAACCAAAAAAATAAAAAAGAGAGAGAAAAAAAAGTTTTTTTAAAAGATTGTCAGGGGCTGGGAATATTATTTAGCAGTAGAAGACATGCTTAGCATGGATAAGGCCCTGGGTTTAATTTCAGCACACACATATGCATGCATACACACACACTCACAACCCCCCCCCCCACACACACACACACAAGTCTGTCAAACCCTGCTCTAGACTGTTCAGACAAAAGTTCCGACTAGGGTATTTGAGTATTTGCAGTTACATCTCCATCCCTAGCACAGAACAGTATAGATTTCTTATATTCTGATGATGTTTGGTAGATTCCAGGTATATCGCCTCATGAATGATAGACATATTTATAGAAGCTGGTCAGGATTCACAGGGCAATTCTAAGACAAACATGTTTTTTTTTTTTTTTTTTTTTTTTTTTTTTTTTTGGTACCAGGGATTGAATTCAGGGGCACTCGACCACTGGGCCACATCCCCAGCACTTTTTTGTATTTTATTTAGAGACAGGGTCTCATTGAGTTGCTAAGTGCCTCGCCATTGCTGAGGCTGGCTTTGAACTTGCGATCCTCCTGCCTCAGCCTCCCAAGTACTGGGATTACAGGCATGCGCCACCGCGCCCGGCTAAGACAAACATTTTTATGATATGATAGCTTCACAGAGCTCTTGCACAATGAAACAAGTACCTGTAATGTTATTCCGTTAGCTGTTTTTAGTGAATGGGGAGAAATCCTGTACTAAGAAAAATCTGGAATCATATAAATATTGGAAGATAAACTTAATGCAAATTTTCTTCTCTTAGGACAACTAGTAAAAGTTTCTCTTTTTAAAGGAGAAAGGAGTAATAAGACACACAGAAAAACTGGTTGTGAACTGGAGAGAAGAGTGTGAGCTGAAAGGGTGAAATTTTTAGTAATTGCTGAATTCCAGAAACATCTTAAATATTGCAAAGGCAACAGCCCTTGTGTTCCTCCAACAGAATTAAAAATATGTATAGTTTTTCAAGGGTAACATAAAACTTCACCCTTCTTTTAATATTACTGTCATTATTATACCCCCAAACATAAAGCCTAGTATACATTATCCTTAAACTTTCCTGGATTCCTAAGATCTACAATTACTCTTGCTGCCATGAAATGAATACCTAATAGTAGATATGACAATGACAATCTACATAAGAATATTTTTAAAACAAAACTAAGATTTTGCCTCATACCAAATAAAGGTAGGGTACTTCCCCACCTTCCTTATTCTTCTAAATTTCTTCCTTACGTGCTTTATTATTCTTAGTATTTTACCTTCTATTCACTCAATAAACATTGGCTGCACCAGCACTACACAGCACTACACAGGTTATATCAATAGTGCACACACAGGGACTGGGATTGTGGCTCAGCGGTAGAGCGCTCGCCTAGCACGTGTGCGGCCCAGTTCGATCCTCAGCACCACGTAAAAAATAAATGCATTGTGTACAACTAAAGACAAATAAATAAATATTAAAAAAAAATAGTGCACACACCTCAGCTTTCCCTGCTTGGGCAAGTTCTCTGTCAGCCATGAACAGGCACAACCTACTATGTTCCTGTACTACTATAGGTTTTAAGGAACATCACATTCTTGTTCTCTCAGTGGGGAAAAATAAATAGATAACTAGCTGTCAAGAGGTGATGCTATAAAGAAAATTAAGGCAGCTGAAGAAAATAGATTGGGAAAGGGAATGCTTATCTTAGAAGGTTTAGTGAAGGCCTCACTAATGAGGTTATATTTGAGCAAAAAACATGGATGGAGAAAGAAGGGGAGCCATGTAGAAATCTAGGGGCAAAGTAATTTAGGCAATCAAAGCCAAGTACAACGGCCCTGAGGTAGGAACTAACATGGCATGTTTAAGAAATAGCAAAAAACCCAGTGTATGGTATGGATCTGCAATGCCCCCCGCCGCCCCCCCCACCCCCAAGCTCATGTGTTGAAAACATGGTCCCCAAAACAGCAAGGTTCATTGGTGGAGTTTGGGGGAAGCAATTGGATCACAAGGGCTCTGACCTCATCAGTGGATTAATCCACTGATGGCTGAATGGACTACTGGGAGGTGGAACCTAGTTGGAGGAAGTGGGTCACTGGGGTTGTGTCTTGGAAATTTATCTTCTCTTCAGCCCCTTCCTCTCTTTTTCTGTCTGCTTCCTGCTGCCACTGGCTGAGCACCTTTGCTCACCACCCTCTCCCTCCATGCTGTTTCTGCACTGGAGCCAGATGACCATGGAGAGAATCCTCTGAAACCCTAAACCCAAATAAATCTTTCCTCCTCTAAGTTGTTCTTGTCAGGTATTTTGGTCGCAGCAACAAAGACTGACTAACATACCCAGTGTGACAGGAATGTAGAAAATGTGAATAAATAAAGTGGTAGGAGACAGGGTCACAGAAGTCCTGCAGCTTCTGCAGCCAGAAAAGGGATCAGCAAGGGCTGGGCCGATATAGCCATTTAGTCCATTCTACTGGCTATACTGATGGACATTCCAGTTTTCTGTGAGCATTGACTCACAGAAAAGATTGTATCACATTTTCCTTCTTCCTCACAAATGTTTACAATAAGCTGCCAACAATTAAAGTCATCACTCTATTCCAGGCAAATCAAAGGAGCCATTGAAGATAACAGTAGAGGCAGGTCTACCATGTTTAAATTTCTTACTGATTTTAAGGTATGCAGAAGCAAACCAGGAAGGGGAAGGACAGTTCACAGGTGGTAAAATACAAGAATTTATCCTGTGAGTTGCTACACTTCCCCTTCAGCATCAGTGATTTTCCAGCCCATCTTTCAAATTGATGAGATCTTCAAGGAAGATAATGTGATGTGGTTCGCAACCCTGGCTGCAAAGATAGAATCACCTGTGTAAAAACTCACCTTATAAAACAGAATAAAATATGTTCCATAACCCACCCCTCTGAGGTTCTGATTCAGTTATGAAATGGGAGCTAGATGAGACTTTTTAAAAGTTTCCACAGCTAAATCCAGTGTGCAGCCAACATAAAGATGGATATGGTCCATTATATATAATTTTGTTTTCTGAATCCTTTCCTTGAAATACGTCTAGGGCTGGGGTTGTAGCTCAGTGGTAGAACAATTGTTTGGCATATGGAAGGTTCTAAATTCAACCCCTAGCACCACAAAAAATGAACAAAATATCTCTAGAAGCACACATAAAGACCCACTGGTCAAAGAAATGAAGTTAATAGCAAAGCAGAGATATAGAATAAGGTGTATTATATGCAACTTAATGTTCTTCTAATTATAAATTGCCCATACTAATTAAAATTCTGAAGATGGAATATAAATGATTAAACTTCCATGTATTCATTCTTTATCAGTAGACCACAACACCCTTTTTATTATTATTATTTATTCTAATTAGTCACAACACCCTTTTGAAAGCTGTGATTTCTCAATGATGTGAATAGTAATGCTCTAACTCTGATTTGTACATAGGGATTGCCCACTTTTTCATAATTGGGTGGCTTTAGAATTTCATGAAGAACACTAATTTCCTTTGAGAAAATTTCTACAAGTCTGGGAATTAAAAATAATAACTTTTAACCTGACCTCAAAGAAATTACCGAAATATACTAAAACAACTAGGTGATACAGCTGAATGAGTTCAAAAGTAAATTAATAGTAGGGTGTGGTGGTCCACATCTATAATCCCCACTACTCAGGAGGCTGAGGCAATAGGATTGCAAGTTGGAGGCCAATCTGGACAACAGGAGACACTGTCTCAAAATTAAAAAGTAAAAAATAAATAAAAAATAAAAAAACTAGGCAGGGGGGATGTAGTGCAGTAGCATAGTGCCCTTGGGGTGCCCCAGTACCATTAAAAAAAAAAGTTAACAATATTAACTAAATGTATGGGACTGGTTTTGAGCAGATACTAAATTAAGCTCTAAGGAAAAAAATGATTTTATAAACAATTTTTATCAGTGTTTTTAAAAAACCCTTTTCTTTTTCTACATTCCCCTAACTGATGGATTTAAAAATAACCGCATTTGTAAAGTGATGACCCACATTCTCTGATGACTTCTAAGTCAGGATTTTTCATGCTATACATAGGTTTACAGAAAAATCTGGATTGCCACAATGACTGATTGTGAAATGACAAGAGATACTGACAAAAGCAGGGCATATTAAAATTTTCCTGATTCAACATTTGTGGTGGATAGCAATTTGCTATGAAGTGGGGAAGCCCATGCAGGGAAGTACAACTTGCTGGAAAACCCCTGGGGACTCTCTTAACCAGAATTCAGCCAACATCCTTTGCTCACCACTCTAACATATTTGTGCTTTCCTGCACTGCCCAAACACTTAAACTGTCAAAGACCAAATCTGTATTACAGCTGGATTGGAAATTTATTCTACAATAGGTATTCTTCTTCCTCTATTCAGAAAGCCTTGATGCTATCTATGTTCATTGTCTATAAAGATACTCTTCTAAAATTTAATGACAAGATCTGAAGAATAGAATTACAGATTTGGAGTGTTACATTCTGTGGAGATATGTGAAGCAGGTGGAACTGGAAGAAATGGAAAGCTAACGTCTTTCAAACAAAGAGGACCCTGAACTCCACAGGAAGATTCCCTAAGATATGTAATAAAGCATCTCATTGCTGTATCCCATTTTCATAGGGAAGGGAAAAGCAATGTGAAAACTACTTAAGAGGATAGAGAGGCAAGAAAATATTATGACTAGGGTAAGATTAATAAAGAGATAGAAAATTGTCAATAGCAAAGATTGGGGCTGGGAGTATAGCCCAGAGATAGAGAACCACACTGAGCATGTACAAGGCCCTGACTCAATCCCTGGCACACACAAAAAGGCAAAAATGATCTTTTAAAATCGATCATGTTTCTTCCCCAAATTATCAAAATCATTTTACATTTGCCCCATTACATATGTGCTATGAATTCATCCATTGGAAGTCATGTTTTAATATATAAATACATGAGTATCAATAGATACTCTTCTTTCACTAAACCCTAATATGTAGAAATCTAAATAAACAAATAGATCATTTATATTATAAATTAATTCTTTATTTTGTAAAGAATGCTTCTTTGTATAAAAGTATGAAGGTCTTCCAGGTATTAACTTACTTATCACTTTCCTTTGAGGAATTTACTTACTGAATTCATATAAAACAAACCTTAGAGATAATCAAGTCAGAGTCTTTTTATCTTATTCTTGTAAGGACCCATGTAAATCCTCACATGTATCAGAGCTTAGTCTCTATAGTTTAGTAAAGTAAATCTGTTGCTATAGAGTTATGATGAATATTATCTTTAAAGCACCAGAAATAATGTGCACAAATAAAATTCAGGAACTTACTTGAGTAAGGAAATCGGTATATTTTGTTATATTTTGGTTTTCAAAAAACTCATGAGCATAGACCTTATCTTGAATCTATCTTCTGATTTCTAATACCTAACACAGTCCCCGGCACACTGATAAAAGCTGAGTATGTGTGAAATTGATGAGTCACGTTTCATTCCCTCTCTGAACTCTGCCAGGATGTGAGATCATTAGGACACTCTGTACTGTGAATGACAATTGACAGTGACAGAAATAGGCAGGAGAGCAGAATGAGGCACAAAGAGAAGCAAAATCCTCCATGGTTGGGGGAAGTGAATAGAGAAAATATAATACATATTACAATGGGATTTGTATGATTTTTCAAAGTACTTTTACCAGATTCTTGTCTCAGTTCCTCCTCACTATTCCCTGGGAAGCATTAGATTATTTAATATATACACCATGTAATTAAGACAGAAAAGAACAAAATGCAACACTTTTACTATAAGTGTGACAAAGAGAAAAATCACAGTGAACTTCTTCCATAAGTGCAGTGAAGGGCTATCTTTATACAATCAGAAAAACATCCAGGTTAATATTTAGGAATTAACTTTTTTCAATAAAAATTTATGATTTATGAAATAAAATAAGTGATTAGGTGCTAGGTAATTTTTTATTTGATGAATGGTATTATTGCTTCCCAAATGACTTTTTTTCCCCAAGTGGAATTTAAAATGTTACTATATAACCCACTCAGTGAACATTCCCCCCCCCCAAATCTCAAAAAATGGATTTACTGAGTTGAATGTTGTTTTACACACATAATTTCTGGCTAGCAACTTACCCTGAAAGTCTCCACCACCTCTTTTGATCCTCCTTCCCCAGTGTACTCTGCGGAGCATCCGTCACTGCAGTCCTTAAAGAAGAATTAAACCTCAATTAAGTAAAACCAAGTGGGTTAACGGGGGTTTGGGATGATCAATAATACTCACCATCACACAGTGTTCTATGTGCCAGTAGCCAGGCGAACAGAAAAATGATCTGGCAATCCAACGCCCAGGCACCAGCCCAAACAAGAGCCTCCTGAGAGTGCTGCCCTTCACTTCCTACCCTGCCCGTGCGGTCTGGGGTTGTTTTTGTCCTCCTCTGCTAGCTTAGGGAAAACTTGTTAAATTCCAGGTCAGCCCTGATGCCAGTGTTCACCAACAAAGAACAAGAAGGTAATTGTCTCCCTTATATCCGAGTAAATCGTCTAGACTAGGGGTTTAAAGCCATTTATAGAAAAATCTCCAGAGCGCGCTCAGCCTCGTGGTCTTGTCAATCATTGGCGCACAATAGCCAGAATGCAAAAGGGATGGGGATCGGCGTGAACCATTTTCTTCACCAGCAGGGCCATCCGCATCACACCAAACCCCACACCTTAAGGACAATACCTCGTGACATTTGGAGCGTTGTAAAAGATAATGATACAGGGAAGCGGAACTAATTGGGGAAAGGTACCTACACTGGGGGGGGGGGGGGGGAGCCTAATTTGCTAATCAACTATAGAAGCGAGGGAAGAAAGGGACCCAAGGAAGTAGAAGACAGAATCTAAGTATTTTAGGGTGGAAAAGGCTCTCAGGAAGGATGTGGCTGTGGATTCCTGCAGCCCAGAAATTCGCTAACGTCTCCTCCCCTTCAAAGAGGCTTCCGTGGCGACCTCACATCCCCACTGCGCTCCGGAGCGGATCACCCGGCAGGATATTAAACTTGGCCAGCAGGGACCTCGCCAAGGCAGAGCTGGCAGGCTGGGAGTCTGGATTTAGGGAAAGGACGAGGGAAAAGGAGCCGCCTCCGCGGAGGCGGAACGTGGAGTGAGGCAAAGGAGGGTGGTGCAAGAAACCGCAGCCCTACGTGCGGTCAGGCCCGCAAGCCTCTGAGATGCGGATTCCAACCTCCCCCCGTCCGCAAACGCCCGGTGCGGAGTACCTGCGGGGCGAGGGCCGCGGCGGCGCAGGGATGGCTGGCCATCAGGAGGCTGCGGGAGCGCGAGGCTACGGAGAGCGGCGGCGGCGGCGGCCCCCAGTGAGCGGCTGGACCCGAAGGCGGACGGCGTGGCCAAGCCCAGGTGCACAACCCCGCGCGGCGCGAGGTGCCACGGCCCGGGCCCCGAGCCAGCGCCAGACTCAGGGAGCGACGCAGCCCCTCTAGCATCCCTGAGGGAGGAGCCTCGGCTGTCTGTTCCCTTTCTGTCTGCAGTAGCGAAAATCAGAGTCGTGTCCTTGCCACTGGGTCTGGAACAGAGGCCCAAGAATAAGCTCCAGGAGTCAGCATCTTCCCAAGTGCAGGCACTCCGGGAGCATTCTTATTTACTAAACGACCTCTGAGAGAGAGGCCCGAAACGAACCTCACCAAGGCAAAGGAGACATTCATTTACATAAAGGCAGCTTTCTGTAGACTCCAAATCAAACTGGCAAAAGGCAGGCGCTGCCCTGGAGAGTTTGCGGCCAAGGGATGGCATTAGCACTTGGCTCTTGACAGCCACCGACCCCCAGTTGCAAACTGAAGAGGGAGATGATGAATCCGGGTTTTAGATTTCTTTGCGCCACCTACCCAAGTGGTTATTTGTACATCCGGATTTGTCACAGGGCTACCAGGCTCACATCCCCTAAACTCTGTGCTGTTTCTGCCCAAAGATCTCCATTCCATTCATCGTTTTCAGGCAAAACAACCAAGAGCTCCTAGACATACTGTTTTCACAGTTTTCTGATGTAGGCCCATGATAACAATATTAGAGGCTGGGAAAGTGACATTGGAAATAATACTTGGTTTAGAAAGGGGAGATTGGAAGAGCTGTTGTCTCCTCTGCTCTGTTTTCCCAGGGCAATTATCAGCCTAAATTATGAGCCTTCCTGGTTCTGAATAGGAAGTGGTGACTGGGACCAACTCAATCTTTGAAAGGGAAGATGTTAGTTCATTCTGGGTGGAAGCAGCTAAGTGTGGTCAGGTTTTAGAACTGATCTCACACAACCTTACAGAAAAATAAATTCCAATCTCATCAACTATCGAAACCTTCACTTCTCCCTTTCTTCCTCCGCTTTTGACAAGGCAATGAAATGCCTCTTCTGCTGGGTGGGGTCCCAAGCACCAAAGATTCCCAAATCCAAAGATTCCTGAATCCATGTGTCATTGCAACTGTGGCAACTGTCCCTGCAAACCCAAAGTTTTAAATTGAAAACTTTTTTTTTTTTTCACTCTTGTGTACAGGCCAAGTAAACCTTAAGAAACCAGTTAGCCATCCCTGACTAAGGCTTAAGAATGAATCCCTAGGTCCATAATGTACTGCAAAAAGATATATGAATATTATTTATCCATAAAATGCTTTTTAAAAAAAATAATCCTTAGGGAAGCACTTCAGGACATCAGAATAAGTAAGGATTTTCTGGACAAGATCCCCAAAGCAAAAATAGACAAATAAAATTTAGCAAACTAAAAAACTTCTGCACAGCAAAGGAAGCACTCATCAAAGTGTAAAGACAATATAAGGAATGGAAGAAAATATTTGCAAATTATACATCTGACAAGGGACAGATATCTGGAATATACAAGGTACTCCAAAAACTCACTAGCAAAATAAATCAATCAATAAATAGCAGTCTGGATTAAAAAAACAGGCAACAGATCTAAATAGACATTTCTCAAAAGAAAACATAAAAATAGCTAACAGGTACATGGGAAAAGTCAATGATTCTGAATTCTCCTGCGGGGCCAAATCCATCCAGAAGTCAATATTCTTTAGATGTTACATCAAGGATGTGTAAAGGTCATGGCAGGCACAACAAGGACAGGGAATTTCTTTAGTATTTTCCTTAGCCCCTCCATGGATGTGGAGAAAAGGAAATTCTTATACACAGTTGATGGGAATATAAATTCATACTGCCAGTATGGAAAACAGTATGAAGGTTCCTCAAAAAATTAAAAATAGAACCATCATCCAGCTATCTTAAGAAATAGAGCCGGGCGCGGTGGCGCACGCCTGTAATCCCAGCACTTTGGGAGGCTGAGGCAGGAGGATTGCGAGTTCAAAGCCAGCCTCAGCAATGGCGAGGCACTTCGCAACTCAGTGAGACCCTGTCTCTAATAAAAAAAATACAAAAAAGGGCTGGGGATGTGGCCCAGTGGTCAAGTGCCCCTGAGTTCAATCCCCGGTACCACAAAAAAAAAAAAAAGAAAGAAAGAAAAAGAAAAAGAAATAGAAACAACCAAAGTATCCATCATCCGATGAACTGAATGGATAAAGAAAATGTGGCACATATGCACAATGGAATAGAAAAGGAAATCCTGGGACCAACCAGCCATAGAAAAGGAAGTCCTATCGTTTGCAACACTATGAATTGAGCTGGAGATTATTATAAGTGAAATATACCAGGCACAGAAAGACAAGCATTGTGATCTCATTCACAGGTGGAATCTCAAAATGTGGATGTCATAAAGGTTGAGAGTACAATGGTGGTAATCACAGTCTCGGGGAGTAGGGGGAGGGGAGGGTTGGGGAACATTTTTTGAGGTGTTGGGGATGAAACCCGGGACCTGGCACACTGGCAGAGCACTTTGTCACTGATCTACATCCCCAGGCCAGGGATGGGAAAATATTGATCACTGGGTACTATCTCGTACTACACATGTCAAAGCTAGAAAGTTTTCACCATATAGAAATGGTAAATGAGGATATAAATAGGGTTAACTGGACTAAAACATTATGCAATTTATACACGTCTAGAAACATTACATAGTATCCAATTAATATGTGCAATTTTTATATTTTATGTATCAATTTTTGCATTTTATGCACCCATGTTATCAATGTTTGCATTTCTCAGTTGTTTGTAAACAAACAAAATAAAAACCCTCAAAAACAATGAAATAGGCCAGGCGCGGTGTCGCACGCCTGTAATCCCAGCACTTGGGAGGCTGAGGCAGGAGGATCGCGAGTTCAAAGCCAGCCTCAGCAATGGCGAGGCACTTATCAACTCAGTGAGACCCTGTCTCTAATAAAATACAAAAAAGGGCTCGGGATGTGGCCCAGTGGTCGAATGCCCCTGAGTTCAATCCCCGAAAAGGCCCATGGACTCAGATAACCTTAGAAGTTTATTCTATAAAAGTCTCTATTTTTCATTGAAGAACAAATTTTTCCCTACAAGTAGGTAATTAATTTCTTCATTCAAGAAGTGTTATTAATAAGCAACTAAAATAAGCCAGAAGTGTTTGTCACTCTACTCACCCATCATATTAAGACACTCTGACATTCACAATTTTTAATTTACTTTAATTCAAAGGCAAGAAAACCTACTGAGAAGTTAAGAATTGTCTGGAATTGGGGGTAGGGAGTGTGACAAAATTCATGTGCATGGGCTCCACTTTGGAGACTGAAAGAGGGTTGGGTGGAAAGGAATGGGTTTTTGAGGAAGCTATTAAAGAAAACACATTTCAGATGATCTTACTAATAAATTGGACTTCGAGTTGTGGTAGAGGATAAGATGGAGAGAACCAGCCAGATTACAGCCATCTTTAGATAGAACGGGCATGGCAAAGAGAAGCAAAAGAGAAGCAACTAGGAGGGCTCCTTAGAATCCAGCTGGATCTGCTGGGCATGGTGGTGCATGCCTGTAATCCCAGCACTTGGGAGACTGAGGCAGGAGGATCGAGAGTTCAAAGCTAGCCTCAGCAATGACGAGGCACTTAGCAACTCAATGAGACCATGTCTCTAATAAAATAGAAAAAAAAGGCAGGGGGGGTTGGGGATGTGGCCCAGTGGTCAAGTGCCCCTGGTACCAAAAAAAAAGAATCCAGCTGGATCATCTAGTTGGCTACGTTCACCAAGAACAATGGGACACTAGAATGTGACATGGTTTGAGGAGATGAGCAGATCTGATTGGGTCACACTGAGTTTTGAGGTGTCTGAGACTCTGAGAGATCTGGTTGGCTGAAGCTCAGAGGGGAGGTCTAGATTGAAGGTAATTGTTTGATAAGTCATTGCCATACAGGTGCTATCCGAAGTGGCAAATACAAATGAAGTATCTCTGTACCTGAGTTTTCTGATCTATAAAATGGGATACAGCAACACTTCTCATTTGATAATCAGGATACATGATCATGAAGCATTACAACATATGTATATGACTTAGAACACCACCTTGTATATCTTAAACCTTCAAATAACGTAGGTAGTGATCCTTTCGCAGTGTTGGCAAACATTTTATGTAAAGGACTGTTAGGTAGAACTTGACATAGGCAACGCCATTTTGAAATACATCCTCAAGCTTAGAACGAGAGTCACCTCAAGTCACTGACTCAGCCTGACTTAAACCCCAAACAATATTCCACCATCATGCAAAGAAACTCCAAACACTCCATTATCATAAGGAAATTGTTATCAGGGTCTGAAATCCTGAAAACACCTAGTTACTTATGAAGGTGACATCCCAAGGACCCTTCCCTGACAACCTCCTAGCAACAGCCTAATTTCCCCCTCCCTCATTCCCCTATATCCACCCCAGGCTGTAAGTGGTCTCAGTCTCCACTGGGCCCCCCTCTGCAGGTTTGTCCCAAATAAACCTGTGTTACTGTTGATCTGCTTCTATTTCAAGCTTTGAGAAATATATGATCCCTGCTCCAACTACTCAAATCTGCCACTGTTTCACTGAAGTAGCCAAAGATATGTAAGATATATAAAAGAACGGGCATGGCAGGTTCCCATATACACATACTTATGAAACAGACGGAGCAGATGTGGCCTGTGGGGGTGGGTTACTGACTGTATGGTTTAGATATGAGGTGTCCTCCAATGTGTGAGACCATGCAAAAAAAATTTAGAGATGAGTTGACTGGGTTATGAGAGGTTTAATCTAGACAGTACATTAATCCCCTGGTAGGGATTAACTGGGTAATAACTGTAGGCAGGTAGGGTGTAGCTGGAGGAGATAGATCCTTGGGTCTTTAGGGTTTATATTTTATCATGGTTGACCAGATCTCCCTCTGCTTCCTGGTCCCATGCTTCCATCTGTTTTCTTCCATACAATTCTACCTGCCTCACCTCACACCCCATAGTCAGCCATCTATGCACTAAGACCTCTGAAACCATGCCCCCAAATAAACTTTTCCTCCTCTAAAATTGTTCTTATTGGCTTTTTTTGGTCATATGAGTGAAAAAGATGACTAAAATACTGACCCCTATTCCATTCAGTTTTCCTAGCTACACATAGAGAGGTTGTCCATCAAACACATCCAAGAAGTCACCCGTGTCTATTAATTCTAGCTTCACATGTGCTGAAGTTGCTATTTCTCCAACCACAGTACCACTATCCCAGTGCCAAATGGCTTCCAAGTAGCCCCTCAGAGTCAGGCTTGATTCCATTTGGGCCATTCCTATCTTGGCAACCACAGATATCATCTCAAAATGCAAATCTGAACACACCTCTTGGCAAAAAAAAAAAAAAAAACTGCAAACCTTTGTATCAAGGCTTTTGACAACATACTTTAGCAAGCTCCTCAACCCATCCTAAATTCTGGTTCCTATCCCTGACTCTCCAGGTCATTTTTTTCTTCTCTCTCTCTCTCTCTCTCTCTCTCTCTCTCTCTCTCCTCCTTCTCCACCTTTAATTATTTTTCATTTATATGTATTGCCCTTGGATTAGGGGTACATTGCTGATTACAACATGATAATGAGAGAAACCTTAAAAATATACATCTAGGGGCTGGGGTTGTGGCTCAGAGGCAGAGCGCTCGCCTCCCACGTGCGCGGCCTGGGTTCGATCCTCAGCACCATGTAAACATAAATGCATTGCATTGTGTACAACTAAAGTAAATAAAAATAAGTATTTAAAAATATATATATATACATATACATCTAGTATTTCTCAGTCTGTTTTAATGAAGCTTGTAAAATATAAGTCTGTTTGGTTCAAAAACCAAACTGCACAGCTATTATTTACTTGTGTCCTACTTGTACTTGGGAAGACAACTATGTATGTGGCATAGCTCCTACTTGTCCTAATTCACCATCTCTGGAAAGGCAAACCAAGCAGAAATCTTCATAAAAGAATTCTCAGTTGGGCTTATTTAATGCCACATCTCCTCTAACCAAATAAAACCAGCAATTCTACCTCCCATGTCTATAGTTAATGGATCAGTTTCCCAGGCTGACAACCACAGACAGAAATGGATTGTCTCAAGCTTTGTTCAATGGCAGTCTTACAGCTGATGAAACCTATCTGAGGCAAGATAATTGCTATTGAAAACTTTTCCCAATACTCCATTGTGATGTCTTGCAATATAGTCAGCACTAGCAATTTCTGGTAGTCTCTACAGAGCCTGGAAAAAAAGAGAAAGACAGAAAAGGGAAAAGAAATTGATTGTCTCATAGTTCTGGAGGCTGGATGTAGACAGGGCCATGCTTGTCTCTTCCAGCTTCTGGTAACCCAGGTGTTCTTGGCACAGAGCTGCAGCACACCAATCTCTAAGTGATGTTCCCCTTCACATGTCTTTTTGTTTCTTTCTTCTTATAAGGACACCAGTCATATTGGATTAAAGGTCCACACTAATCTTGTGTGACCTCATTTTAGCTTGATATGTGCAAAGACCTTATTTTCAAATATGGCATTCACAGACATTGGGTTTTAAGACTTCAACCTCTCTTTTTTGGGGGTACACAATTCACCCAGCATAGTTAACTAACTTTAAATTTGATGATCATGCCATCTTTCAAGATTTCTGCTTTGAATAATTAAATGAACGGATTTATAAATCACATCCCTTTCATGCAACTTTTCATCAGTACTTGCTGATGGAAAAAGCGGGTTCTTAGCAAAACTTATAGGCTCTCAAATGTATGGCTCTAGACTGTCCCTTCCCTTTCTGGCCCAGTTCAGTACATCAAGTCACACTGAGACTGCTGCCTGCTCGTGTTTCTTCTCTATGCATGTCTGGGCTTCTTTGCTGGTCTGCTCTTCCAGCCAATAGCAAGATTCTCCAATGGTTCGTTCTGGAACTTTCTCCTTCTCCACTAATACATCTATCCTTTATGCTGTCACCAATATTCTCTCTGAAAAGTTTTTCTAAAACCTCAAATTAAAATCCTAATAATAGCAGCCACTGGTGCAGCCAGATGTACCGGGCACTTTGGGTAGGATATTTTCTAAGTACTCAAGAGTCCTATTCCCACCCACGCCAAACACACACACCCATAGTTCTACTATAAGCCTTCAGAAAGGTTGGCTCCATTTCCCAAGATCAAACAGCTATAGGTCAAATCAGTTAGATGACTAGGTTTGTGATCTCACCTAAAATTCTGACTCATTCATTCCAAAGGCTCCCAGGTACCAAAAGAGTGGTGACCTCCAAATTTTATGGTTACAAAAATTTTTAGCCTATGTGACAGATTGTGTTTTTCCAAGATGGCCTCAAAATAATAGTCCACTGCACAAATGCTCTTCTGCTCAAATGCTCATGAGGTAGAATTTTGTTATTTATTTTTAAATCCAGAAAGCACTCTGTTTGGACACACAGAATATGGCATAAGTATATGAATGACCTGGTGCTATTTCTGGACATGTACTTCAACTCCCCTGGCAGCTTCTACTTTGTTCCTCTTAGAAGACTTTTGGGATTCCCCCACTGAGAACCCAATCACCAAGATGTAGGAGGCCAAACCATGAGAGGAGGCCACATGTGACGACTCCCAGCCAACACAGAGCATCTTACACGGCCAGCCAGTCATCTTACATGGCCAGCACAGTCAGGACTTCCAATGGCTCCAGCCCCAGGGCACTGATTAAAAAACACCCAGCTAAGCTCAGACAACCCACAGAACATGAGAGATAATAATAAATTGTTACTTTATTAAGCCACAAAGTTTTGGTATGTTTGGTTTTATATCTATGTTAACCAAAAGTGAATGTATAGCTATCATATGCTTATTTAGTTATGAAAAATAAACCTATTATACAAAAAAACACATTCAAAATAGGAATAAAAAAGTTGAGATAAACATGAAATAATTAGCATTTTAAAATATCTCCCTAATTATGATTTTCTTGTACCATCCTTGGCTGCAGGCACAATATACACAAAGGCCAAGTAATCATTGATGACAGTGGATGTAAACCCCTCTTTTACATAGTCTTATTGATTATATCAAATTTCTGTGATCCACTGCTTGTCAGTTATGATTAATACAATTAACAGAGAACTTATAATAAGAATTGGAAAACCATTTGCTATCTTGAACAATATGGCAAGTTTCCTTGCTTCTGTATTACTAATATTTTCTTCATTCTGGTTTTACCTTTTAATATTTTACTTGTGTTTGTTTTGTTTTCTTGCAGAAATCTTTGAAAGCCAGTCTTCCCTCTTACAAGGAGAACCAATTAACACTGCATGACATAATCTGTAAATCTTCTTAAGAAGGCTGCTAGACCTCCAGGCATCACAACCTGCTAGGAGCCAGGCTGTACAGGGGACCCCACCCCACCCCCAGTGGTGACTATGCACTTCTTCTCCCTTCAGGACACTGTACAGTCTGTGACAGTGTGGCCTTGTGACAGACTGAGCATGTCAATCCATATGAGATAAATATAACTTAATTGTTTCCCATGTCAGAGAAAATAAAATATAATAATTTCTCCCTGCACCCCCAATGGACTCTTCTGCACATCCTTGAGCACATACACTCTGCTCTGCCACTCACTGTGCTCAAGACAAAATTCAGAGTCCTGAGCTTAGGCCTTAGGGTTCTGCCCTTTCTCTGCTTAACTTTCCCTTGCCCTCCACTGCTCACCCTCCCTTGCACTTCTTGTCCCCCCCCCCCCCCCACCTTTCGTACACAAAGAAATCCATAGCCTGGTAATTCTCTAGGTCATCACCAAATTCCTTAAAATGAAGTGACAGAGGGACAGAAAAGCAAACATGTGAAGACTCCCGATGAAAGGTTAGGAATTTCATTGAATGTTTGGAAATATTTAAACTTATAATTTTGCATTTTACAGAAATAGAATCACCTAACAACTTCTGAGAGGGAGGAATTAATCCTAATTAAATGAGGCTGATAAAAAACAACAATAACAACAACAACAACAAAAAAATATGTTATATCTTGGTTTGCTTTGGAGAACATTTTGTCTTACACCAGTATGCAAGTAGGGGCTCTACTTTTAAGAGTTCAGGTTAATTTACTTTGAGAAAATTAATAGCAAAAAGAAAAGACACTGGGACCATGACCAAAGCAGAGATGACTAAAGCTTTAATGATTGGTAAGAACATTAAAATTGCCCCTCTGCATCTGCTGGGGGCTGGGGGGGGGGGCAAATACAGGACCTCCTGCAGACCAAATTCCAGGGATGTTCAAGTTCCTTATATAAAAATGGAGCCTGTTTGCATGTTAACCTATGCACGTATTCCTTTATGCTTATTTGTCTTTTCTCCCTTATATAGTTTGAAAAGTCTCTAGGTTACATTTAAGACCTAATACATTGGTAAATGCCATGTAGTAGTCCTTATATTGTTCAAGGAATAAAGACAAGGAACAAAAGTGTACGTGTTCAGTAGAAATGGAGCCTTTCTAGGCCTAACTACATTGTCCACCTGCAGTGGATGGAATCCACAGAGGCAAAACCCACAGTTATGGAAGACCCACTGTATATACAGAAGAATCTACAATGTATGCCCAGAAACATAAACCCATTCTAGTAAGTGCATGTTAAGTATTAAAAGTGAGAAGACAGGTTAATGATGGACAATGAGGAAAGATATGCACCAAATGGGAAGAGAGGCATCCTATAATACAACTAATGGGAATGATTTTTCTGTGTATATGATACATGTCCAAGAAAATGTAAAACACTAACTAATCTGCGATATGTCCCTTTGTTCTTTTTTTTTTTTTTTTTTTTTTTTTTTTTTTTTTTTTGTGGTACGGGGGATTGAACTCAGGGGCACTCGACCACTGGGTCACATCCCCAGACCTTTTTTGTATTTTATTTAGAGACAGGGTCTCACTGAGTTGCTAAGTGCCTCGCCATTGCTGAGGCTGGCTTTGAACTCGCGATCCTCCTGCCTCAGCTCCCAAAGTGCTGGGATTACAGGCATGCGCCACCGCGCCCGGCTTCCCTTTGTTCTAAAACGTGCTGCTCTCCATAAGAAGTGAAGCACACATGCCACACAGCACCTCCTCCAGGAAATCAAAGTATGTGCCAAACACTGAAGGGGATGACAAGGTCCATCAAACTTTCTGGGGTGAAGTGGTATATTTGCATAATACGTAGTAAAGGCCCTGGGCACACTCAGTCCTGGCATTCTTTTTGGAAATCTTAAATAGTCTTATTTTCACGTGGAAAGAAGAGTAAGTGGTGCCTGTCTGTCACCTGGATAATATAAGGGCCTGCATCCTTCAATGTCTTTCTCTTCAATGCCTATTTAATGATACACAGACTACAACCAGAGGAAGAAGCAAGGTCTTTAGACCAAAATTGTCATAACTCCTGCTGCCTTTAACAGTTTGAAGTTGAACTATCATAATGCAAACCAAAACCTTCTCTTTTCATTGCCTTTCTCCACCCTAAATGGAAGGAAAACTGCAACCAGACAAATCCATGAAGCCTGGTAGTAGATTTCCAGTGGCTTCATTAGAGGAGGTTGTATGGACACAATAACCGAGATTGTCTGTTTCTTTATGCCTAGCAGTTTTTGCAGCTTATTGGACCATTTGGAGCAAATGAAAGAACAGCTTTCCTTTTGTACAGTGACAGAAAGGCAGTTATGAAAAGGGAGATGGGAAAAGAGAATTGGCAAGATGTGCTCCCCACCTAACCCAGGGGCTTTCTGCCAGGCAAGGCTTGGGTAAGACTGAAATAAAGGTTTGTCAAAGGACAACATTATAACAATTTAGCTTAAAGATGTTAATTAGCTTTATTTTCAATTCTAGAATTGGATAACACTTCATTCCATAACCTAGAATAAGTGTTCAAATGGGCCAAGCAAAAGAGATTGATGTCAGGGACAGAAAGTATCAAGAAAACAAAAAGCAAAAGCAATGAAGCAAAAACAAAAGAACGAAAGCAGATTTTCCCTTCAAGGTTACTTTCTTTGCAAGGTGGGGACAGGGAAACAGAGCAATAGAAAAAATAACTGATTAGTTAACATCAGGTTACTTCGGTTTACTGTTTTGTTTTTTTTGGTTTTGTTTTTTTGGTACCAGGGATTGAAACAGGGGTGCTTAACCACTGAGCCACATCCCCAGCCCTTTTTAGTTTTTATTTTGGAACAGGGTCTTGCTAAGTTGCTTAGGGCCTCTATAGAGTTACTTGAGGCTGGCTTTGAACTTGTGATCCTCCTGCCTCAGCATCCAGAGTAGCTGAGATTACAGGTGTGCACCACTGTGCCTGACTGGTTTGCTGTTTTTTTACGAGGATTTAGACAGAGGGAACTTCATCATCATGTCAATTGATACTGGCCTGTTGGGGAAATTTGGCTGTATCTCTCTAATTGCTTTGGTGATGTGGGACTTTATCATGAGCAACTCCATTTTGATTTTCTGCCTGGTCTGTGCAGAAGCTTAGTCCAAAACAGTGACCTCCTCTAATCTTTATTTAACATGGTGAAGACCTGGAAATTGTTGGTCTCCTAACATCTGTCTGTCCTGTGCATCTCTTTGGAAAGAAAGTATCCCAGGAGCATGAGCTCTGCAGATTGACGTCACTAGTCCAACCTCACTTTTAAGAAGGCAATTGCAACATTGGATTATTGCCCTGGTTGTTTCTGTATCAGTCTCCAGCCTGGCCACATTTCTACTGGTTAGTACACAGGCAAATATGTGAACTTCAATAAATATTTTCTGAATAAATTAACTGAATATATAAATCCACCATTTAAATTGTTTCTATATTTTTTACTGGTACACTATAGTTATACATAATGGTGGGATTTGTTGTTACCTAGTTGTATGTGCACATAGTATAACAATGTAACTTGGCCAATATCATTCCCCAGTATTTTCCCATTCCCTCTCCTCCTCCCTCCCATGGTCCCTTTTATCTACTATACTGATCTCCCTCCACCATGGTTTTGTCTAAATTAAAAAGAGACAGATGAGCTTACATAATTTACACATAGAAAACACAAACTGAGACAGAGAGAGAGAGAGAGAGAAAAAGAGAGAGATATCAAGCAGAAAACAGATACCTACATAGTCAATTGTTTTAGGTACAGAGAAATCAAAAGTAGATTTTAAATGTGACTATTTATTTAGGCTGTATGTCGTAGATCTATTGACCCTAGTTACTAAACTGCCTTTATCTATTTATAAAAAAAATTTGTTTTTCTCCTCTTACTTTAATACATATCTGGAAAGACAGCAGAATGTCCGTAGGATGTTTTTGAATCTTGTGCCATGAACTCCAAGTTCATTAGGAGGGTCTGTGGTAATCTCTGGCTCTATTATCTGTTTGTTTCATACCACAGACCCATTATCTAATAGATAATTATCTAGTAGACAAACCTAGGGCAAATCACATCATGTCTCCAAACTTCACTTTAATGTATCTGAACTTCATCTATCTTCCCCATAGAGGTAAAAAGGGAATATGCAACTAGGAGTATTGTGCAAATTACTTAACATCATTTGATGAAGTTAGTTATTTGTTCTAACAGAAAGTTTCCAAGTTTACAGGTAGATCTTAAAACTGCACTGGTAAAGCACATAGACTCTGGAGTGACATTGTGAGATTCTACTCCAGCAATGCCTCTTTTTAGCTTTGCAAATTAGCTCTAATTCTTGCCCTTTCTGTGCCTCAATTTCTCCATCTGTTAAATGATAATAATAATAATAATAATAGAGTTTTTATAAGGACTAATGGATAATTCAGGCAAAACCTGTGCAGTAAGTGCCCAGTCAGAACTCAATATGCATCAGTTATAATTACTACAGTGAAGCTTCACATAGAGACTGAAGCTCTTTTAACATAATTTGGCATTTGTGAAAACTGAATTATTTATAATTTTAGAAAGAAGAAAGGACCCACAGGAACTCCATCTCTCTACCAACTGAACCTTGTGACATGGCTTAATTAGAGCCGGATGCAGGGCTGAGAAGAGATGCTTGACCTTGCATGCTCCCTAACTCCTCTGGCAAACAGACACCCCATGTGGTCAGCACTTTACCAGGGTACCAGGAAGGCCACTGGCTTTTTAGTGTTTTCTCAGATTAATGGAAAGGCAATTTTTCTACAGAGGCCCTTTAAATGTTCCAAGTGGGTACAGACTTCCAGTGAGTTAAAACTTCCTTCCTCAAAAAGTCCACTTAATTTCATTCTCTACTTTTTAAAAGTTTATCTGGAAGTTCCTTCTCACCAATGATGATACACATTCTTCCCACTGTACGTAAGCTCAACATATGACAGTCTCCATTTATAAAACGGATGTATCATCAGGTCTTTAAAATGTAAAGTTATTGCCACAGATATTTTTTTTTTCTCCTTTTCTGCAGTAGTGGGGATTGAATCCAGGAGTGATTTGCCACTAAGCTACATTCCCAGCCCTTTTAATTTTTTTGAGACAGAGTCTCCCTAAATTTCCAAAACTGGTCTTAAACTTGTGATCTTTCTGCCTCAGCCTCCCAAGTCACAGGGTTATAGCTGTGTGCCACTGCACCTGACCCACAGATAGCTTTTAAATAGCAGTTCACTTTGTGTATTTGAGTGTGATTAGTTCCAAAATGTAAGAAGATATTATGACTTTACAATAATACAATCATCTCTTTTATAAAAACATGCCCAAGAGGAAAGAACTGCATTTTCTCTACCCATCTATATTCTGCTACAGAAAGATAGTTTTAGAAGAATGAGCATGTATGTGTGTGTGCATATATGT
Organism: Tamias sibiricus; assembly: GCA_025594165.1. NCBI lineage: Eukaryota > Metazoa > Chordata > Mammalia > Rodentia > Sciuridae > Tamias > Tamias sibiricus. The sequence goes on from CM046661.1 coordinate 88,604,458, forward strand.
GTACTTGCATGTTTGTGTGTGTACATGTGCACTTATGTATGTTTTACGACACAGTGATTCCAGCTACTTCATCATCAATAACACACCACTTCATCATTTATTATTGCTGAACAAACAAAATAGCCTATGCCAGTTCTAAGTTTCAATTCATGATCATGATACAATTCTTGAAAGGAGTTAGCAATAAAAACTATGGTTTTGACAGTGTACATTGGGGGAAATATGAGGTAAAGGAATCCAATGAGAAGGTAGTTTGAGCATCCTTAAAGAACTTGTGTGCCAATAATTTTTCTATAGGAAATGGGGAAATTCTTTATGATACATGATATAAGAAGTTCTATCAGGTATCATTCTTCCAACAATGCATGAGATGGGTTTGAGCAGGAGAACTGGAAAAGTAAGCCCTTGGGAATATTCCAGTGCTCTGAGCCTGACCCAGAAAAAAAAGGAAGCAGACAATAAATGTCCAAAATTTTGGGATCTCCAGAACTGAGTGGGTAGCAGGGCACAGAGAGAAAACCAGATTTCATTCTGAAGTCCCCACTCCCCTCACCATGTTTTAATACATCAGCATTAATGGACCATTGATGGACAGTTCCCAAGGATGGATGACTGTCTAAATATAACACTTTTCTAAATCTGGGGCCACAGAGCCAATAGTCAATATTGCCTTAGAATTCTGTCTTCAACCACTGTGATTTGTACTTGCCTTGAAAGTCAGCTTTCATACAGCGTGGTATTTGTGTTGAAGCATGTCACCTATAGGTGGGTTTGCATTCTCAGTGGTTCATTGTCTTGATTATAAAAGATACCTTGTACCTTGGCAGACCTTCGTGTTGTTTGATGAGACATTCAGCAACATTCCTTCTATCTTAGAGCAAACAAAGGACAAAATTTGCCATGAAAATAGACGTAGAAGGGAGTGAAGATATATAATGTATCCTTGGTACATTTTGTTTTAATAACTTTCATTAGTCACAAGTTGATAAACTATAAAATTCCTTTCTAAATCTATTCCTGACCCTTCTTTCCTTCTATTATTTTTTGCAGTAGACTACGTAGTCTGTGCCTACTCTACAGATTTCTAGGCGTATATCAAAGGAAAGCATGAAGAGATAGAGAGAAAAGTAAACAAGCAAACAAAAAAACTGTGGGGAAAAAAAGAACAAAACAAAAAACCACCACCCAAATTATTTCATGACTTGTTAGGTGAAGAAACTAGTGTGCAGATTCACACGTTTTAATGAGAGAATCAAGGGTCCTCAATAAACTGGGATGTGAACCTGTTGTTCCCATCAGATGAGTCATCAAAGATTTGACAATTAATTTGAGTCAATCAGAAATACTCTGACAAAGACATGAGCACACAATCACAAAATGTTCCTCATATGAGCAGTTTCCATACTTCATAATCATAACCACCCTCTGTTGGACGCATTTTACATCATGAATTTCACACATAATTCACACTTGCAACAACACCAGATGATAGACATTTTTATTATAAGTCCCATTTGCTGATGAAAATATTGGACAAGGTTTAGTAATTGGCGAGGATGACTCAAAGGGCCCTATTATACTCACAGCCATGATTTATTACAGGATGGTACAAGAGAAAATCAGCAAGGGGAAGAGGTATACAGAATGAAGTCCAGAGGCACAAGCTTCCAAGTACCCAGACACCAGCCAAGGCCAACCTCACAGGCCTGGCTTTCTAAGGTTAGAGTCTCAGGCCTGTTCTGTTAACTTTTTCCTGCACAGGAGTAAAGCCTGGTCAACTATGAGGAAGCACAGGCCAGGGCTCTCACTGAGGGCCAGGGACACAAAACACCATGTTCAGTTTAGAGATTACCAGACTGGGTATCTGAAAGATTGACTGCCTTGACCAAAGTACCAAACCTACAAAGTGGAAGAGCTGGTGCCAGAATCCAAGTCTTCAGACCACAAAGTGCACTTCTCAGCTATTAAAAAAACAGACTTTTATCTGTCCTTGCCCATCTCTGCCATTGGAGATGATCCTGATCAATTCATTTAACTTTTACTTATACACTACAAGATTTTATTACAGTCAGACAAAACAAAGCACACAAGAAAATACATGTTGATTTTGTACCGCTAACTTTTTGATCTGCATGATGAAATGCTTAGAGCAACACATACACTTCCAGTCTGCTATATTGGTAACATATATTGGCAACTTCTCAATTCTTTGCTTTTCTAGACTGAAGACCACTACTTGTTATTAATTTATTGAAAAATACTGTCTTAGAGTAATTCTTAGTCACTCATGAGAAAAAATTACAATGAATGACATGGGGAAGGGAAATCCCTTGTGTATCCAAGAATGTCAGCTAATCAATGCCAAGAATAATGGACTTGGAATAGTTTAGGGATGCAAAAGCCCTCAGACTTAAGGTGGTTAGGGAATAAGACGGTCACACAATTTCAAGGTCACATACCAGAGATTACTTATTAATTAAAAAGAAGCAAATGTCCCTTTACAAAGCAGGGAAAAGGTGGCCATCGCCCTCACCATGTGACCAAACTTAATATGACTGGTAGAAATGCCAAGGAATGTTATGTGGCTCCTGGGCAAGGCAAGGAGTAGTACACAGCCTCATCTCAGTGGGGTTCTTTTGTTTTTATTGGTGCATTATAATTATATATAATAATGGGATTCCTTATGCCACACCTGTACTCAGTGGCATTCTTGCCCTGAGGTTTAACCTGTCTAATCATAGAGAAAAAAAAATCAGACAAATCTGGACTATGAGACATCCTAGAAGATAACAGGACTGAACAAAGCAGACAATGTCATGAGAAACAACAGCAGCAAAAACATACTACTATTGTTCTAAATTAAAAGAGACACAACCATCAAGAGCAATGTGTGAACCAAGCAAACACAAGACCATAAAAGACATTTTAAGGTCAGTGGAGGAAATTTATATATAGTTGAGCTATGGTGTAAGCCTACTGAATTAATGTTAATTTTCTTAGGGGAGCAATATTAAGGAATGTCCCTATTTTGGGGATATGAAGTACTAAGAAATAAGCACAACTGCAATTTATTTTCATATGACTCAATACTGGGGAGAAAGATAAGGAATATAAAAAGTTAACTATTGATATATCTAGATAAATGGCATTCAGGTATTTTTTAAAAAATATTCTTTCACTTCTATAGTAGATGCAATGGCTAATTTTATGTGTGAATTTGGCAAGGCCTTGGTGCACCTGCAATTAACATTTAAATCACTAGAATAAAGTAGATCTCATTCTACAACATAGGTAGGCCCCATCCAATCAGCTGAAGTCCTGAAGAAAGGAAAAGATGGAGGTTTTCAAGAGAAAAAGGAATTTGGCTTAGAGGCTGTAACAGAGATTATAAATCAGAAAAGCAAATAAAAGAGAAAGAAAAGGCAACAAGGAATAAAAGATAGCAAATAGTAATTCTGTCTGGCCTGCCATGCAAATTCCAAACCAGCTCTGCAACAGAACCTCTCAACAGAATTTCCTGTGCCAGCTTGCTCTGTGACAGATATGGCAGTCCCCCCCAACCCTCCCACCCTCTCCTCCCCACCCCCTCCATATATGCATATAAGTCCTATTGGTTCTGTTTCTCTGGAGAACCCTGCCTAATACAGGTTTGGAAATTGCTAACTAAAAGGTCATAAAGAGCTGAAGATGCAGTTCAATGCCAGAGTATTCACCTAACATACACAAGGTCCTGGGTTTGATCCCCAGCACTGATTTTAAAAACGTTGTGAGAAATAAAATACTTCCCTTTATTTAAAGTTGTATTTGAAACAATAATCATTTGCTTTGAACTAAATTTCATCTCTTTGATGATGATGAAATGACCAAAAATCCAGTTACGAGAGAAAGAAGATAATTCAAGGTGATCTACATAGATAAGAAGCAATTCTGGAAAAACTGAGAATGTTATTTTTTAATCCTTAAAAATCTACCAATTATTCTATTTAAATATGGTGGACTTAAACCTTTCTTCACATGGTTTTTAAAACTGGCTGAAACAACATTTTTTAAGAAGCTTTAATCAATAAGGAAAAGAGAATGGGAAACAAGACTTTAACAATGAGTAATGTGAACATGTTTAGAAGGTAGAAGGCTGGTAGTAGAGACTGCAGGAGCTGAAAGCAGACAGCTCAAAGGAGATGTTAATGGAAGCCAATGTCTTTCTCCGAATTCCAGAAGGCTCAGAATAGAGGCACCAAGGACTTTAAAAAGGGAGGCTGAAAATGGGGACTCTTGAAGAAAATCTGCACAACCATTCATTGAATGGCATTATCTTGGAAAATACAATCAGGAATCACTTTATTTTTCTCCCTTTTGCCCTTCAACGCCACTTTTTAAAATCTCCCTTCCTCATCTGGAGATGATCAGACTGATCTATCTCACTGTAGGATTAAGAAAATCCTGTTTTCAAGTTTTGTTTTGTTTCAGTTTTGGTACTGGGGAATGAACCCAGGATGCTCTACCACTGAGCTACAACTCCATCCTTTTTTATTTCTTCTTTCGAAACAGAGTCACACCAAGTTGCTGAGGATGGCTTTGAATTTGTAATCCTCCTGCCTCAGCCTCCTGAGTTGCTGGGATTATAGGCATGTGCCACCATACCTGGACATTGTGTTCAAGTATTTTTCAGACTGTTTTCTGTTGCTGTAACTGAATACCTGAGACTTATTAACTTATAAAGCAAAGTTTATTTAGCTCATGGTTCTGAAGGCTGGAAATCAAGATTGGGCAGCTACATGGAATGAGGGTCCCATGATACCTTATAACATGATGGAAAAGCAGAGGCAAGCACTTGTGGAACAGATGAAACAGGGGTGTTCTCACTTTATAACAGCCTGCTCTTGCCATGATTAATGCAGTCTTATAAGAGCAAGAACTCCCTCACTCCCAAGACTATTAACCCAATACCCACACAGTGGTATTGTCCAAATACCTCTCAAAGGTCCACCACGTCTCAACAATGTCACATTAGGAGTCAAATTTCAATATGTGTTTTAGAGGGGATAAACCACATTCAAACCATAGCAGGTATGACTTGAAATAAAAACTTTCCCTTCTTATTGCACTTAAAGCTTTACTCTCTGAGCAACCCCTTTCCTGTGCCCCATCATGCTCAGCTGGAATTTTTGTTTTTTTGGGGGGAAGGCTTACTAGAGATCAAACTCAGGGGCACTTGACCACTGAGCCACATCCCCAGCCCTATTTTGTATTTTATTTAGGGACAGGGTCTCACTTGAGTTGCTTAGCACCTCACTGTTGCTAAGGCTAGCTTTGAACTCCCAATCCTCTTGCCTCGGCCTCCTGAGCCACTGGGATTACAGGCATGCGCCACTGCACCTGGCTGGAATGGGTTTTTTGTTGTTGCAATTTCCTTGTTCTCTCTGTTCTCCATTCCCCAGCGGCTGCTGCTTGAATCCACCAGGATCACGTGTGTACCTTGAATAAGAGAGAACAGGAAGCCAGGTGCGGTGCGCAACGCAACGCCTGGAAAGGCAGGAGGATCGCAAGTTCAGCAGCTGTTGCTGCCTGAAGCGCTTGAAGCAACAAGCCGCAGAACTTCAGAAGATGGAGCAAAAGCTTTTTCAAAAGGGCCAGCCAGCCTCAGCAATGGCGAAGCGCTTAGCAACTCAGTGAGACCCTGTCTCTAATAAAATACCAAAAAGTGCTGGGGATGTGGCCCAGGGGTCGAGTGCCCCTGAGTTCAATCCCCGGTACCAAAAAAAAAAAAAAAAGAGAGAGAACAGGAAAGGTCTTTTTTGGCCAGGACCATTAAAATCCGGGTCCAATGCTCCTCTTCTGTGGTAAATTCCCAAATGCTGGATCGTGTGTGTGTGTGTGTGTGTGTGTGTGTGTGTGTGTGTGTGTGGTGCTGGGGATTGAACTCAGGGCTTGTGCATGCAAAGCAAGAACTCTACCAACTGAGCTATATACCCAGCCCAAAATGCTGGCTTTTGATTGCATCCTGGGGTATACAGAGCTTTTTCACAGCCCACCTTTCCCCATCCCCAGCTGCCATGGAGGCCTATAGCTCCCCACAAAAGTGATGCATATTTTGTGCCACCTTTTAGGCTCCCCTTCCACTTAGGTTCTGGCATTGTACCTTACACAGCACCTGACAGCGAGGGTCTCCTTGTGCCAGCAATCAGCCCTCTTAGGGTTCTTTGAGGTATTTCTTCTATGACTCCTCTCTTCAATGTTCACATGAGTCAGGACAATTTTGCCCCACAGAACTCTGGAATAGCAAACTGCACTCACTAGGGAGCCCTCTCCTGACTCCCATCACGGGCAACTCCAGCCACTGACTGTCCAAGGGTGATCCCAACACCAGTGTGTACTACCCCATCTAGCTGGGAGCACAGGTCCAGTGCTCTCAAGATCTTCAGGCTGCATTCAAGACCTTTCCTCACATAGGTAAGTTTGGTGCTGGGGGAATGAGAGAATCACTCCCTCTCCTCATCCACTATAAGGAATGGTCCAGAAATGCCAAGCCCTCCTTACTTGGCCAAAAATGTCTTTTGTTGGATTCCAAAATAACCCTCTTCTTTCCATTCTGTTCAATATCCAGCTTCTCTTAAATATAAATTGGAGTTGAGTTTTAATGTTTACAGAACTAATTTTGCCTTTAGAAAGGTCTTTTGATGGGGGCTGGGGATATAGCTTAGCTGGTAGAGTGCTTGCCTCCCATGCACAAGACCCTGGGTTCAATCCCCAGCATCACACCAAAAAAAACCAAAAAACAGAAAGGTCTTTTGATATCCAGGCAGGGCATGGTGGTGCACACCTGTAATCCTACAACTCAGGAGGCTGAGGCAAGAGGATTGCAAGTTCAAGGCCTGCCTCAGCAACTTAGGGATACCCTGTTTCAAAGTAAAAAATAAAAAAGATGGGGGATGTAGCTCAGGGGTACACTGGGTTCAATTCCCAGTACACCCTCCCCCAAAAGAGAAAAAGTTCTTTAGATATATCTAACATGGAAAGCAAAGGTCCTTATCTCTCTGTACTCAGCACTGGAACCTCAGGGGAGGCCAGGGCCCCATTTAGCATCATATCTCACCCATACTAGGTTCATGTATTCCTCTACATCTCCATGCTCACCTAGTACAACCTGGTGACTACCTTCTTGATTCCAGCAAGAAATGGTAGGTTTGTTTACTGGAAGAATAAGCTACAAAAATATCCAAGCTGGGGAAATCTAAACACTGTCTTCAGAGCGGTTCACCACACACCAAATGTTGAGAATGTGAGTCCCCGTCCCTGTCACAGAATATTGGTAGGAAGTTTTAGCCTGTTTGAATTTTTCTTCCTGGAAAAACTACATAACACCCTAAGAAAAGACCTAGAATTAATAACACTTGGCATGCCTCCAACAAAATGGCCACGTCATTTCCACGTGGGTCTGTAACTGAAGCAACCAGTAAAGGCACCAAAGGGGCAGGCGCTTCTGTAAGTATGTTCATGCCTCACTTAAAAGGAGAGCCATGGGTCACCAGATATTTGAGGATATCAAATGTCCTCAAATATTTGAAGAAAATCTCCTACATAAAGGCAAAGACCTCCTGCCCACAAGGAAAAAAAAAGTATGAGGGGGACAATGCAGGGAGCAGAAGGAAAATCTTTTAATTGTAGAAACATAGGGAAGACATCTATAAACAAGAATGTACATTATTTTCAAAAGGGATTAATCAGAATTTTAAAGGCTCTTATAAATTGGAAATAATGTAGGTTTGAATTTTAAAATTAAAGGGGCAAGTTAGAAGACTAGATTGAGGAAGTCTTCTTTCTACCCAAGAAAATCAGGCACTAGGAGAGAAAAAAATTAGAGAATCAGTTAAGGAGGACAATATCAAACTAAGGAATTTAAAAACAAAGAGGAAAAGCAAAGGAAAAAAATCACCAAAGATATATGGCCAAAAAATCTCCTAGGACCCATGCACGTCATCATAAATTTTCTGAACACTAGTGACATAAAGAGATCCCAAATGCTAATCACATGTGGTGGCGCACACCTGTAATCCCATGACTCGGGAGTCTGAGGCAGGAGAATTGCAAATTCGAGAGCATCAAGAGCATCCTCAGCACCTTAGCAAGGCAAGACCCTGTCTGTAAATAAAATATAAAAAGGGCTGAGGATGAGGTTCAGTGGTTAAGCGCCTCTGGGGTCAATCCTTGGTACAAAGAAAAAAAAAAAAAAAAGAATGCTTCAAATACAAACAAACAAAAGTAGGTTATTTAAAGAATCTGAAATAAATAAATGTACCCTTGGACTTCTCATTAGTGGCATAGGAAATGCAACAATTCCTTTAAAATTCTGACGAAAAACTATTTCTAACCTAGAATGTCATTCATAATCAAAGATTACCCTAGTCTGATAGTAGAACAAAAAGCATTTTCAAGCATGCAAGAAACCATTTGCCTCTCATGTACTCTTCACCTAGAAACTACTGAGGAAATGTGCCCTACAAATGAGGACGTATACTAAGAAAGAGGAAGCCGCCAGCTTCACAAAACCATGCAACTAACATAGACAGAGGATGAAGGATACCCAAGAGAAGTCTTGGAGAGGCAACAGGGCAGCTTGCCTAGAGAAACCAGCATGAATTAGAGCAAAAGCAAGGGGGTTAGCAGAAAGAATCCAGGAAAAAAAAGAAACTGACTAATAAATAAGTACATTTAACTTACACTAAATGATACTGAGAGTCTATTGAAGAGTTGGGAGGAGTTCATAATAAATACAAAGTAAAGGAGGCAAATGAAAGAAATAGTGCAATAATTAACTCTAGGAAAAACAAAATATTTTGTAAGAAAAAATATAACCATGGTACACTATTGACTCACCAGTGACTTTTTTTTTTCTTTTTTATTGGTACCAGGGATTGAATCCAGGGATGCTTAACAACTGAGCCACATCCCCAGCCCCTTTTGTATTTTATTTAAAGACAGGGTCTCACATAAGTTGCCAAGGCTTGCTCTGAACTCAAGATCCTCCTGCCTCAGCCTCCTGAGCCACTGGGATTACAGCCCTGCATCACCAGGCCCGGCTCACTAGTGACTTTTAAAAGTACAGGTCCAGATGCTGCTCATACCCAGCCCGCAGCATACTACCACACTTCAGTTAAGATCCACACTCTCACAAGGGCCTAAAGGAGCTTTAATGGTGTGGCTTGAAAGTCATTCTGTTGACTTTTCTTCTCTCTCACTATACTCTAGGAAACTTCACCTGTGGGTTTTCCATAGTTAGGTGTCCACTCCAAGTTCACCTTCTCTGAAGTTTTCCAGTGTATGTTTACGAGCCACTGTAAATTAGTACTAGCTTTCTATCAACTCTGCCACTGTCACATCATTCTATTTTATTTTCTTTATATTCTATCACTGATGGAAAATACTTTAAATGTTACTATATGAGAAAATACTATATAACAGAAAATTGTAATGACTTTAGCTAATATTACTGTGGTCCTTATTTTGGACCACACATTCTTCTAAGTGCTTTATATATTTTATTTGATCCTCATACTATCTATGTAAGGTAGGTACTATTATTACCACCATTTCTTCAATCAGAAAAGTAAGGCACAGTTAAATGACTCGCTAGGTCACTCCCGAGCACAGTCGGAGTCACATGCCTGCCTCTGGCCTGTTAACTCTCATGTCACCTGGTCTTTCTCTGCCAGTTCCATGGAAGCAGCAATTTGTCTACTCTTCACCCTCCTGGCCTCAAGAGCTTGAGCAGGTCCCAAAGCTTATATAATGAGAACTCTTCACATTTATTCAATAAATGGATTACAATAATCTAAGATAATCATCCAGAGGCAAAAAAAGAGCAAGGGGCAGATACTTTTTCCTTCATGAACCACATCTCAGTTTTGTGTACCTTTTGACACTAGCTGTTCTGGTTCTCTTGGTTTCAGATTTTTTTTTTTGGGGGGGGGGGGTATCAGGGATTGAACCCAAGTGCTTAACCACTGAGCCACATCCCCAGCCCTTTTATAAAAAAAAATTTTAAATTTTGAGATAGGATCTCACTAAGTTGCTCAGAGCCTCACCAAATTGCTGAGGCTGGCTTTGAACTTGTGATCCTGCTGCCTCTGCCTCCCTAGCTGCTGGGATTACAAGCATGCACTACGGTGTCCAGCTAGTTTTCGGATTTCTTGATCAAGATATTTCTATCTTCTCTTTAGGCTTCAGGCCACATTCTCTCTCTCTCTGTATGTCTCCGGTCCCTGCCCTATGTTACAGCTGTATGGGCTCTTGTATGGTACCCAGTGTTTGGAGGATATGAGGGTCCCACCTTCTGGTCTGTGTCCAAGGTCAAATGGGTATGGTGGCTATTGTTCTATGGGCTAGGTGGATCCAGCATGCCTGCTACCTATGAACTTCCAGAAACTTCCACAAAATTCTGTAACAGAGTAGTGTGGGGTTAGAAACTACTCCTTGCTGGATCCTACAGTCTAGGGAGGAGGTCACACATGCAGAAAAAGATCACTTGTTCCCAAATACACAAGAAAACAGAGCATTCCAGAGAGGGTTTATTTCAGATGGTCAGCTAGCTTAGACGGCCTGAAAGGAAACCTCTGCAAGACCCAAATAAAGGCCCAGAAAAATCAATGCATTCCTCTATATTTTTCCATATCACTGTCATGCCACTTGTCAGGTCACCATCATCTCCCTCCTACCTCGCACCACAAGGAGCTCCTTTGCCTTCCTCTCCCAAATACACTTTCTTGACAGTAAATCTCTTAATTGTAGCACCTCTTATAATCTGGGTAATCTGAGAACTTCCCATATCATCAAGTCCTAGTTCCTTTTGTCTTAAAGTTCTTCCCTCAATTTATCTCTTTCCTCTCATTTTGACATGAACAGCAAGAAGATACAAGACTGGCCTCAAGAGCTTGAGCAGGGGATGTAGCTCAGTGCTAAAGTACTTATAGCACACAAGGCCCTGGGTTCAATTCCCAGCACACATGCCCCACACAAAACTCTCAGCTGAATAGCTAACTTCATTCACTAACAAGTGATGAAGTGCTTTCCATACAACTGCAAAACATAAGTCCACTGAGGATCCTTTTTCCCCCAGTTTCCCTGAACCTACTCCTCATTTCTTCCTCAGCCCTCATGGAAACACTTTTTTATTTTTGGTAATAGAGATTTAACTCAGGAGCACTCAACCACTGAGTCACATCCCCAGCCCTTTTTGTATTTTATTTAGAGACAGGGCCTCACTGAGTTGCTTAGGGTCTCACTAAGTTGCTGAGGCTGGCTTGAACTCATGATCGTCCTGCTTCAGCCTCCTGAGCTACTGGGATAACAGGTGTGCGCCATTGTTCCCGGTTGGAACCACTTTTAATGGCCATGCTTCCACCAATGCTCTCTGATGACACAGGTATTCTCTAAGATGACCTGCCTTTTTTTGCCAGGCTCCCCACTTTCTTTGCCAGGCTCCCCAGCCCCACTGCCTTCTGCCTCCCAAAGTCGGCTTTCCCCACTGCCTTCTGAGTCCTCATCAGAAGCACCTCTAATGCCTATTTCTTTTTGTTTTTTCTTTTGGTACCAGGGATTGAACCCAGGGATGCTTTACCACAGAGCCACATCCCCAGCTCTTTTTATTTTTTTGTTTAGAGACAGGGTCTCATTAAATTGCTTAGGGCCTCCTGAAGTTGGTGAAGCTGGCTTTGAACTCGCAATCCTCTTGCCTCAGCCTCCAAGTCGCTAGGATCACAGGTATGGGCTACCTACCATCCCAGCCAAATGCCCTTATTTCTACCAGCAGTCTTTTTAAGACCAGCCAAGTTTTTCCTATCAAGCTTTGTAAAATTCTTCCATCCCTTGCTTAATGCCCAAATCCAGTCACTTCTACACTTTTTAGGTATTTGTTACAGCAGATCCCTATTTCTAAATCTATATTCCTTTCCTACTACCATTGTAAAAAAATCACCACGTACTTTGTGGCTTAAACACAAATTTGTTATCATACAGTTATTTCTGGATGTCAGAGTCTAAGCCAATGTGTCAGCAGGGCTGCATTCCTCCCGCAGATTCCAGCCTGAGAATCTCCCCTGCCTTTTCCAGCTTCTAGATGCCACCTGCTTTTTTTGGTTCATGATCCCTTCCTCCATCCTCAAAGCAGCAATGTAGTTCTTTAAATCTTAACCCCTCCCTCCCCACACACATATCCCTCTGTTTCCAATATCACATCCTTTCTGATTCTGACCTTCCTGCTTCCCTCTTATAAAAAAACCCTTGCGATTACATTGAGCACACTCAGATAATCGAAGACAATCTTTGCATCTCAAGACCCACAACTAAGTCACATATGGAAAAACCCTCACGCATGGAAGTTCCATGGATTAGGCTCTGCACGTGTTTGGGGAGGATTATTTAGCCAACCACACTTGACAACTACCTACTATGCATTGGATTACATATGGTTGCACAGTGGTTAAAAACTGGATATACATCCTGCCCTCAAAAACATATGGTCTAGCCGGGCTTGGTGGCACACGCCTGTAATCCCAGTACTTGGGAGGCTGAGGCAGGAGGATCGCCAGTTCAAAGCCAGCCTCAGCAATGGTGAGGCACCTGGCAACTCAGTGAGACCCTGTCTCTAATAAAATACAAAAAAGGGTTGGGGATGTGGCCCAGTGGTTGAGTGCCCCTGAGTTCAAGCCCCGGTACAAAAAAAAAAAAAAAAAAAAAAAAAAATAATATATATATTTTGTATTATATATATATATATATGGTCTAGCAAGAAAGACAGACATCAACCCCAAATTCATACAACTAATAACAGCCAATAAATAATGGAGAGCTGAGGTAAGTGCTCTGAAGGACTAGGAATCACAGGGGCCAAAGGATCTCTGCAAAAGCAACATCCAATCTGAGGTTGGTAAAGAGCCACTGAATGAGGATTGGAAGAAGGCCTTCCAAGAAGAATCATCAGCAGTGCAAAGACCCTGAAGAAAACAATCTGGGGGCAGGAGAGATGTAGAAAAGTGGCCCTAAGACAAGGCTGCAAAGGTGAGAAGGACCAAATTCCTCAGGTACTTCTAGAACATGTCAGGGACTTTGAGTTTTATTCAGAAAATAACAGAAAGGAGTTGAGAACTTTTTAAACTAATATGATTATGCTACTCTGTGGAAAACAAATAGGGGCTGGGGATGAGGGTAAGCAAATGTAGATACACAAACACCCAGAGTAAAGAAAATGGTTTGCCTGAACTGGGCATAGGGCAATTAAAATAGAACTGAAGAGATGTAAGACATATTTTAGACCAAAAGTAACCCACAGGGTTTGTGGTGACTTGGTGACTTAGGTATGGGGTATGGCCCCAGGTGTAGAATGCATATGGGGAATGTAGGGAGCTAAAGGGAATAATAAATTAAAGGGACTGAGATGCCAGGAAGGAGAATGGGTCATCTTGAAATACAGAAAAGGGGACTTGGGATAGAAGAGAGATTCAGGAGGCAAATGCTAAAGTAGTCTTCAGTGGAGGAAGGCTGAGTGACCACGATGTCAATGGTGGTCATAAGGCAAAAAAAAGCATGGACTGTGGCAGGATTATCAGTGAGGGCATCTCACAGGAGGAATGCAAGGTGGAAACAGCACTGGGCAGGGTGAAGAGAAGGGGCAGAGAGAATTAGCAACCTCCACTGTAGAGGGAAAAGCAGGGACACTTAGGGAAGGTGGAGGGAGTCTATTAATATTGGGTTGCAAAGAGCATCACGGACAAATTTGAGTGGAAGGTTCTAGAGAAGGGAGTCAAGAGAGAAAACCAGCGCATTAACAGAAACTGAAGGTCAGGGAGTATGAAGATAGCGTGGGATGATGAACTTAATTGGCTGCTGGGCTGCCAATGTTGAGTCTTGACCGTGCATTTCGTGGAGGAGGCTGGAACTCTGGCCTCTCTGTGTTGACCACTGGACTGGAAGGCGCTCCAGTTTTTTCTCCTGGTCTTTTATGGTAAGTGAAGGAGTGGCGGAGTCTGGGTCCAGGCGTCTGGAGTTGGATGCAAGCGCACCATGCTCTTATTTCCTTGTTCATCGGTTCTGCTCGAACGTCCTGTTCCTATAACAGTTTTCTTTCCTAACTTCTCTGACTAATCTTTTTCACAAATGACTGTGCCTTCCAGAGACATCCATTCCAGCAACTATTATATTTTATTGTGTTTGTTTTTCATATATTTATCTTCCTGAATAGAGTGCTTCTCAAGAGTAAGAATGATCTTAAATTATTTCTATTTCCCTAGTACAAAGTCTGGTAGCCTTAGAGCGACATAAGGGTTTAATTATATGAAACTTAAGAATGGTTTGCAGGTCGTTATTACATCATATAAACAGTAGAATTAAAGGAGTTTATGTACTCAATACAATAAGTTACTATAAAGTTTGGTATACACATGAATTTAATTTACTTAATAATGTTCAGTTAGTTGTAATTAAATACATGGTTAAACTGTCAAGTAGAGCCGGGCGTGGTGGCGCACACCTGTAATCCCAGCACTTGGGAGGCTGAGGCAGGAGGATGGCGAGTTCAAAGCCAGCCTCAGCAATGGCGAGGCACTTAGCAACTCAGTGAGACCCTGTCTCTAAATAAAATACAAAAAAAAAAAAAAAAAGCTGTCAAGTAATTTGTCCTTGGTATGTGCTATTTACTCAGTATTTCAGATACTAGATATTAAATCCAGGGGCACTCTACCACTGAGCTACAACCCCAGCCCTTCCTATTTTTTATTTTGAGATGGGGTCCCAATAAGTTGCTTAGGGCCTCACTGAGTTGTTGAGGCTGACTTTGAATTTGTGATCCTCCTGTCTCAGCCTCCTGAGCCACTGGGATTATTCTTTTTTATTTTTTATTTTTGTTTGTTTGTTTGTTCTTTCTTTCTTTCTTTTTTTTGGTACCAGGGATTGAACTCAGGGGCACTTGATCACTGGGCCACATCCCCAGACCTTTTTTTGTATTTTATTAGAGACAGGGTCTCACTGAGCTGCTAAGTGCCTCACCATTGCTGAGGCTGGCTTTAAACTGGCGATCCTTCTGCCTCACCCTCCCAAGTACTGGGATTACAGGTGTGTGCCACCGTGCCCAGCTCAGATATTCTTAATAATGGCTTACACTTTCATTACAAAGTACTTTCCCTTTTTAAAAATTTTAATGTTGAGTATAAATAAACTCACATGTACCAGAAATTAAACAGAAACATATACAACACAAAAGCTCTTGGCAATTCTCCACTTTTCTATACATAACAAGTTCACTTGTTCTTCCCCCTACTCTCCTCACACACACTGTCCCCTACACCTGATGAATATGTTGGTGACTGATCAATCTTTTGTTATTACAAACAAAGCTGCAACAAATACTCATGTTCATACATCACTTCACACATATGCAAGTAAACACAGTGTGTTTCTAATTAAACAAAGTTTTTTAAATGATGATGAATCATTAAATCTACCTCGAACTGTGCAATTTCTGCTCATGTGATTGATTGCAAGTGATCCCTCAGTTTCAACTGTGAAGTGTTATCCTTCAATATCAAGACAGACTGATGTGCTACTGCACATAATGTTAAGAGGAAGGAAGGTACCAGTTAGCCAGCAGATTAATTAATGTACAAGGTCTGCATTGAATTATTGAGAAACATAAACCTTGCTGACATCCTGTATCTATATATTTACTGAAATACTACATAACTAGTAAAATATTTCCTCTAGTGTTATTGAATTTTAAAGTGACAGTTTAGTTTATAATATCATGCTTTATAACCAACTAATGAAAGCACACACTGTATTATATATTTTTAAAATAAGCCTACATACCCATGGGAAACTTAAGGATGGCCAAGCATAAATGATTGATCCATATAAAAAAAAAAAAGAAAAAGGAAATAAGGTAATTATCAGGAAGCTTTAGAAAGTGAATATAGCAAGTGATAGAACAGTTCACAGAGAATCTGAGAAGTCTTGTTTAATGAGGTATTTACATGGAATAGAACTAAAAGCTAGAAAAATAAACTCAAAAGAACAAATCCTCCTTTGGTAAAAGTAAAGGCCCCAAATGACCTCTTAGATATTTCTTTGGAAATTCTAGGATTCAATGAACACTGCTTCTAAGTGCCTCTTTTGTTGGATTTGTTTGTCAGTGTCTGCATTCATTAGTTTTCTTAAAAACCGCATTGTTTGCAACAAAGAAAAACATGTTAAACAGTATTGGAATTGATTAACACATGACTTTGTTTTATATTCTAAATCCATTCTAGAGTGTTTCCATTTACATATTGCCTAAATCCAAAACCAGCAGTGATTGAATAGACTGGCATTGGTGGGCATCACTGATGTTCATGAGTTCAATTCATACTGCTATGTGGCACCTGGTTTGAATGACTTTTCCCAGAATTGAAGCCAGAATTAGACAGGCAGTCAGTATAGATCAAGAAAGTCAATTTTGAGTGAATCCAGGGAAGTAGGAGACTGTCCCCTGAGGGATTGACATGTTAATTCCTTCAAAGCCTTTCCTACACACACATCAAGAGCAAGCCTTTGCCCCAACCTGTTGCCAAGGTAACCAGTCCCAGGATTTGCCCCTCCCTACAGGGAGCTTTGAAGTTGTTAATTAATGTGCCCTGGGCTGCACCATCCTGTCCTTCCCCCTTCAGCCCATCTGCTTCTCACCTTTTGGCCATCCTGGGCCTGGTCTAGTATACACAGGAAGGAGAGAGATAAGGGAAAGAGAGCAGAACAAAGGAAGCTTAGGGCATATAAAAAAAGGCAGACCTGCCTTGCTTCTTGGGATACCAGAATACCAGCAATGACTCCCTTCTCCCTCCCTGGAAAAGTCTATGTTACCCCTTTTAAATAAACCCTGCTTTATATGCTTGCCTTGGCATGCTTCTCTAATGTTCAAACCTCAACATTTGGGGGAGCAGAACTGGTCACCAGCAACCGGCGGTATCAGAATCTTTTACCATCTATGTACACTTAAAATCTATTCATCATCTATATGCAACATCACCACTGACAGGCCGTAAAAATGTCAACCAGAAAATAGTGGCTGTATGAGTCTGTCAATAGGTGCTAAGACATGTAAATACTGTTCTCTGTAAAGAGAACTTTATAACCCTTGACTCCAGAGAAATCCAGATATGAAAAACATATGTGCTGTTCAAAGACAAATTATAAAATGGAATCAATCTGGATCTTGGGGATCTAAAAATAAACACTTGATTTAATGCAACTAATATATCTGTGAAGTACCAAGTGGACAGATTGAGGCATATAATCAGTATCTTTTCTGACTTCGAAATGTAACTCTGCTCTTACCTTTCCACCTTCCACCCACATTCTTTCCATCGTAAAAGTCTAGTCACTGTTCTTAAAGAGTCTGTGAGGGACACTGTGAGCCTCAGAGGTGGCAGAAAGACAGGTGGAAGGAATTAGAGACCAGTGAGTGGCAATGGGAAGGTTCACTTCAAAAACCAAGTCCTGGGTGATGCTGAGAGGAACACATGTAAAGAAGAGTTGTAGAAGTAAAGATCATGTTAGCGAAATTTGCAGGAAGGGATGGACGCTCGAACTGTCGTATAGGAAAAGGAAAGGGGTTTATTGAATTACCAAAGAAACACGTGGAGGGGATGGGGACAAACCTCGGAACTAACGGGAGCTGGAGCACGGGGGAACGGAGAGCAGGAACAGAGAGAGATTTCAGTCCGGGGCTGGTTTAAATAGAGTAGGGGTCATAAAACCCCCTTGGAGTGAGTCCTTGTCCTATAGGCCAGCAGAGGTCGGGGGGGGGGGGGGGGGGGGGGGGGGGGGGGGGGGGGGGGGGGGGGCAAGTGGACAGGGGACTTGCTGGTCAGGTTTTTGGTCACGCTGAGGATCCTGGGAGCTGTAGTTTTTCACAAGGCACCTTGGAAGGTGTGGCCCTCCTGCCTGGAATCCAACATATCAGACCAAAGTCTCATGCACAAAACTAAATTCAATAGACAATAGGGAAGTCATACATATTGAGCCAGCCAGTGACATTAGCAAAATAGTACTTTAGGAAAATTAAACTTGAGACCAGTTTATGGAATAATTAGAGTAAAAAGTCATCTCAATATAAACCAGTACACTGGCAATAAGAAGGATCCAGATAAGGTAGACACCAAAAGCCAATGTGCCTAATGACTATGAGAGATGAGAGAATAAGAAAGAAGTAAAAGATGGCCGAATTTAGGTCAAATACCTACCATTGCTACACTCAGGTGTGGCTGAGGGGTGATCACCTGGTAGCAATGTGGCCATCTAGGCCTACCCCTTTGACTTGCACTACAGGTAAGAGGAGTTATCTAAGCAGGAAGGCTAGGAACCCCAAACTACTACACACCAGTAAGAAATTGCTTATTAACCCTGTCTAACAAAACACATAAACTCACTTCAAAACTAGCTTAAGGTCAAAAAGATGTTGGTGCAGATTCTGAGAATCCAGTTTTATACTATGATTATGGACCTTAGATCTTTATGAGAAAAAACATGAAGCTGATGACTCGTGTGCTGTAAAACCAAACTACGGTTGCCATCTTTTTGGAATAAAGGATTTAGTCCAGTGCTTTGAGCTTTTTCAACTTTTAGCAGCAGTGTAGAGTTCCTGTTTATATATTTTTGTATCTCTCCTGATTGCAGAGGCCAGAGCCAGTAGCTGTCCACACGGTGGAATAATAATGGTGAATAATTAAATCAGTTCAATATTTTCCATAAGTCTTCCATGCTTGATGAACCCGTTTCCTGATTTTAATAACAGATGATTTAGGTATAAAATGTTGTGCCTGTATGCAAGTGCTCATTTTGCTGGAAAGAGTGACCATACTCACATAAGATTTGCAAAGTGGTATCAAACCCAAGAAAAGCTAGAACCACAGAAGGGCAGACAGCACCTTGCAGGGCACTGAAGGCACGCTGGACGTTCAGACATGGCTCGGAGTAGCTAGTTTCTCATTATGCTCTGTCTTTTTGCTCTTAAGAAATTGTGGTACGCTTCCTGATCTTTTATTTCCTTATCTGTAAAACAAGGTTAATAATTTCTGCAATGATATCCTCATATGAATGTCTTGAGGTTAGAATTCAATGTTAAGTAGTTTGTATGGTATTTAAGAAATTATAAAGCATTGTTTGCTTTGTTAAGCAAAGAAGTCCTTCCTCAAGCCTGAGTGACTTTTCCTGTAAAAGCACCAACACTGAGACCTCGTAAGGAGAAAACATTCACCAACACTGAAAACCAGGGGATCCTTGAGTAATATTTTATACTTCCCTAAGCAGAATTTGCAGATCCATTTTAACTCTGCCTTCTATCTTTAAAGTTCACAGATAAGTTTATTATGATTTCATGATTTCAAATTCCTGAATTAACATTCAGTACTAAAATCAAAACAATATAACGTCATGTCTCAGTCAGTTAAAATTTGATGAAATACACTTAGCAAAGTCACCCTTTTATGGAGTGGTGGAATGTTAAAACTGTCCTGTGTTCCTCCTGTGCAAATCCACCCTTGGCCTCATTCCAAGTGCATCTCAGCCCCATCTCTTTGTCAGTCCAGCATAAGACAGCTGTGTCATGCTTAGTCTAGAATATCCCAACAGGTGTTCCTTCTGTCTAGACATATAAGGAGTTAGAATCTGAACTCTAACCCTAGTCTGAAGCTTCTAAAACTTTCTTGAGTAGATAACCATCTACAGCAAAAATTTTAAAAGGCTATCTTTACGGGATAGGCTATAAATGCAACTGATAAAATATTTAGATCTATGCTTCAAAATGAACAACTAACAAATGAATTTGGCTCATGTCAGATAACTTGTAGGACAATTTTTTTAATGACACTAAGCTGAGTTTTACAAGAATTTCACAATTCTTAGATTTCAAAGAACCATATGGCTTTTTAGTTCAAATTATTGCTGTCATAATGTCATTTCCTCTTCCTTTTTTTTTTTTTTTTTTTTAATTTGTCTTCTTTTCTTTCATTCTTCTTGACCATTCTGTATTTTTGGAACTTGATTATCTTTTTCTTTAAGATTTTTTTCTTTCCCATTCATTGGTCAATACAATAAAAATGTTTTAGAAAAAATGTAGTGGCCTATATGATAATAGAAAAATGTTTGTGTGATATGCTTTGCTATTATTAACAAGGTGACCTAATTTCTAAGTAATTTTAAGGATAAAGTATGTGATTTCTAGAGATAATATAATTTAGCTTTGTGGATTTAAGAGAACTAATTATATACACTGGGTAAAATTAGTTCTTGAACCCTGGTGTTATAGAAAAGACAGCTTCTGCTTTAGTTTTGCATTCACCATTGATATTATCAATCACTGACCCAGTGTTACAATGAAAATATTTGCTGAGTTATGTTTCTGATCCAAAGCATCCCAAGTGCTTAATTTTGAAACATTCTAAAATCTGAGCTGCACCTCACATTTATGACTCAGTTGATTTATATAGAATGAATTACAGTGGCTGTGGTTGAATGGACACTGGCATGCATTACCAAATGAGCTACAGAGGCTCAGTAAAGCTCAGCAGTAGGAACATTTGCCATATGTTACATGAAATGTTTAGAGCATTTGGACAGCTGTTCGGGGTGTAAGTTACACACAAAGGGTGCACATATTTACAACTGTCAAATGAACAGTTCAGCTACAATTTCCTCCCATGCTCAAAAAGAATAAGAGAATTATATAGAAAGTAGAAAATTGCTGAACAATGATGTCTACCACGGAAGGTTTCAGATTCTGGCCCCCTTGAGCATGGGCTGAACACTCCACTGGGTTCCCTGAGGTGGTATCTGTTATTGAACAGAACTGTAGTTACCAAGCCTAAAGAGATAAAGAGAAAGATCTGCATCTTTACCAATTAAGAAAAGTCCATTTAAAGAACCCCACAACCTGAAACCCCAAAACAGATAATCAACCTAAACAACTTCAGATGGTCACAGTTTAGAATTAACTATTCATTTATGCACAGAAATAATTTATGTGCAAGTTCATCTCTCTGGGGTTAATAACACAACTATTAGCTTTCCAGCTACTTACTTCCCTTGTTTTATTTATAAATATGACAAATAAGAAACAAAATCTGTAATTATGGAAAATTGGGAGAGTCATAGCGGCTGTAGAAAACCATCACTTGGTTTTAATTCTCAGCGCACATATCTGTTAGGATCAAATGATGTTTTCAATTTCCTTTAAAAAGATTGTCAACCTATTTCAGGTTCTAATGAGCTTATGAGTATGATAATTTCTTGCATACACATGAAAAATCTTTAAAATTCTCCTTTGTCTCTACAGTTCTAAAATCAGATAAAGTTACTCATTATTAAAAAATCTCACCAGATGAAACGCTGGCTGAGATTACATTTTTGTCTGCTTCCCCACATCCACTCTTTCACAACTTTCCTCTCTGCCCCAGATTCCATCCTTTTGTTAGACCTGCTTAACTAGCATTGCCTCTCTGAGCCTTGCCTAAGTGGCCACGTGGAAATGTAAAGACCCCCGCCCAGCAAGCTTCCAACCTTCCCCCTACACTCAGGGACAGCACTGGCCATGGAGATCAAGCTTCCCCTTTCTCTCTGTTAACCATACATCACCCACCCCTACCCCAACTCTTGACTTCCTTGTCCCCATCCATTTCAGTTATGGGTATCTCTTACATCTCCACTTTAATTCCTTAAATCATAATATACACTTAAATTTTTTTATACACATTATTCAATTTATATGCTATGTTTCTTATTTTAGTTGCTTATTCTATATGTGCTCATCTTAAAATACAAGCTCCCAAACTTCACGACTAGAGAATTTGCTGAGGACAAATAATCATGGTGCTGTGCGCAAACGTGTTTTTTAAAAACAGATTATTATAGCAATGTATAAGTAAAAAATAACTAGAAAAGTTATTAAAAACATTTTTATTAACACATATTAATGGGCTCATGTGATAGTTTCATGCAAGCATACAGCATGCAGTGATTGAATCCCACTTCCCTTTTCTACCCTCTCCCTACTACTCTTCCCAACCTCTAGTAATCAATAGTAAGTAGAAAGATCCTGAAGTAATAAAACAAAGGAAACTCATGTACTCCTTAGATCATGCTATAATAAAACCAGTTCTTTCCTAATCTTAGGAAGCATCAGGAAACAGATGAGACTATTGAAGATATCTTCTAATTTCCCATGTTACGAAAGTGCCTGGTAAAAGGGATAAGGGCTTTTGGATTCATGTTAAAGGACCCATAAACTTAAAAAATACATAACCAACTACAACTTCACAAAGAACGGGGAAATGCTGGAAAAGCAAGACTGAGTCTCATAAACTTCTCCTTGTATCACTAAAGCAATACTGAATCAGAGTTGTTTTTTTTCTGCTAAAATTAAGCAGGCATGAGCAAACCACAAACAGCGTATGTGTGGGAAAATAAGAATGCTAGACTTTTCACTGTGGTTCATTTCCATAATCTTTTTAATACAACATGTATAGTTTCCACTTGTTTACTGCTCAATTGTGGTGGAAACTGTTATCTGAAGAAAAAAGCACCACCTACATATGACTTCTTCTGAATGAAATTGTCTGGGGTGGGACATTGTTAAGGACAGTTGAGAGTGGCACTTCCATCTCCCCGCTTCCAAAATGAAACGTGGCTTATTTCTTCCAAGAATTCTGGTTGCATTAAAGGAATTTCTTAATTCTAAGGTGCTAGATGGCAGCACTACTTAACCAGACTTTATTATCCTTTGAAAAAACAGCTGCTTTTTTTGTTTTCACCTTATTGCATCTTTTTCAGTGTGTGAGACCAGGAAACTACACTTAAAACTTCAGAAGTAATAGAGACTATGCTAATTATCTTAGATTAGCATAAGAATACAAGTCATTAGGGTGCTCAATCCTTTAATAAATGAATGCCCTTAGGCTTATAAGATTTGAAACTCATAGAAGCTTCCACAGGAAACATTTTTAAAAGAGCCTTCTGCGTTTAGTACCTAAGAGAGAGTTTTTCCTCCCTCAACTTTCTCTTTCATTACACATACCCAACAGGAAACCCTTTGCAGCCAGGGACACCACCTCTAAACACCCTCTCCAAATCCCCCATCCCCAGCTCATCTTAAAAATTGAGAACAGCTTCCTCTATCTTTCCAAACTTCCACACAAGCAGAAGAGGGAGCTGCGAGTAGAGGGAGCTCTGAGTCACCTGGTATCTCAGTTCACAAATGCAGCTTTGAAAAAGCCCCGAGAAGGCGCGTCTTGCGAGAGGAGTTTTAAAAGTCTAAGCAGAATGAAAGGTCCCGACAAACTGTGACTGACAAAAAAACGTTTACGGGGAAACGAACCAGCTTGTCTTCTTTCCTCCCCCTTCTGCCAACTGTGTCCTTTGAAAAATCGATGGATGGTTCGATTCTTAGGACACACATTTTTGTCAAATACAGACAAAACCATGAGTAGTTACCTTCATTGTTCTGTCGGCTGTGAGCGTAGCTCGAGTAGGGCGAAGGAAGAATCCCACGTGTCCTAGCCCCTGGCCGCGTGGTCCAGGTGGGCGACTGACTGCACAGGGCGGTCCGGCTGCCGCGCGACTGGGGAAGCGTCTGGGGTGGCGGCGGTCACACGTGGCGGGCAGGATGGCAGACTGGCCTAGACGCAGCGGAGATGGAGCCCTCCAGCCCTCTCTCCGCTGATTGCATCAGCAGGAAGACTGGGAGGCTGCTTCCCCCAGACCGCCCCCAGATGGTGGAGTCTCTCCCAGCACCAAGGTCCGAGCCAGCGCCCTGCCCCGAGCCTGCCCAAGGCTCACTCTCTCACCAGTGTCCCATCAGGTCATCATATGCTGCCTCTGAACTGAGGCGTGTGAGTGTGTATCCGAATGTGGAGATGAACCACTTAACGTGAGCACCTCAGAAAGAAAGAGGAAAGAAACCGACCAGAGATCGAATTTAATTGCCATTCCCTCCATCACCCCCTGAGAGCCTCTAAACCTCTGCCCACCTAACTTCTTACTTTCCCCAAAGAAACTGTCCTACGTGTTGATATGGCCACAGCACCCCCCCTGCTCAAAATTACACAGCGGTAAGCCACTGTGTAAAGCAAAAGGATTTAAATGTATCCTGAATAGTAAAGAACATGTGCCTTCTTTTTGAAGTTCGCCAATCTCTTTCCCCCACCTCCTTCTCCAGTCCCCCACTATACCCTTAGATAAAACCATTTTTGCCAGTTCCTTATGTACTTAGGAAACAATTTTTAAACCTTTTGTTTATACAGAGTTTTTTTCTGATAAGAAAGTGCCTGCCAATCCAGGCCATCCCCTGGACATGAAAGCTCCCCAAATGCTGCTGTTCTGCATCCGGACCCCAGGCCAGGCTCTGTGATTTTGCTTAAGGGCCCTTCGGTTGCCTCCAGCTTCCTCTTTGTCAATTGGCAAGTTCCCACTTTTTGTAAATCTGAACTGAAGTCTTTGAAACTGTTGCTGACTCTCTCAAACAGAATTGGGCTCTTTGTATATGCACTGCATTTTGTCCCATTTTTTCTTTCATTCTTTGTTTTGCAATGCTGGAGATCGAACCCAGAGAATTGTGCTGGTGAGGCAAGAGTTCCACCACTGACCTACATCCTCAGCCCCAAACCCATGTTCTTAATACTGCTTTAATCATTTGTTTGCACAGATGTTATTTCAGTAGATCATGAGATTCTTTTTTTTTTTTTTTTTTTTTTTTTTTTTGGTACCAGGAATTGAACCCAGAGACACTTAACCACTGAGCCATATCCCTAGCCGTTTTTATATTTTATTTTGAGACAGAGTCTCACTAAGTTACTTAGGGCCTCCTTAAGTAACTGAGGCTGGCTTTGAACTCACAATCCTCCTGCCTCAGCTTCCTCAGTTGCTGGGATTACAGGCATGTGCCACTGCATCCAAGTAATCATGAGATTCTTAAGGGCAGATCCCATGTTGTGGTCATCTCCCACACCTTAGAAGCACATGAGTGTCAAATATAAATGTATGGGTGCATAACAACAGTTGTTAGAAAAATGAATGATTCATTGTTTATTTGAAAAATGTATTAAGTTATTTCTATGTGCCAGGCACCGTGCAATCTGTTAGGGATAGAGTGGCATACAATAACAAAAAAGATTCTTACCATCATGGTAAGAATCTAGCATGGGAAATAGAAAAAAAAACAACTTTAAATCCGGTAGCAAAATGTACATCAACTGATTAGTAGATAAACAAAGTGTGGTATATGTTATTATTTAGATATGAGATGTCCCCCAAAAGCTCCTATGTGAGACAATGCAATAAAGTTTAGAGGTAAACCCAGTAGGGGACACAGGCCTATAATCCCAATGGCTGGGGAAGCTGAGGCAGGAGGATTGCGAGTTCAAAAGCAGCTTCAGTAATTTAGGGAGGCCCTAAGCAATGTGGCAAGACCCTGTCTCAAAATAAAACATAAAATGGACTGTGGCAAGACCCTGTCTCAAAATTAAAAAATAAAACGGGCTGTGGATGTGGCTCAGTGGCTAAGTGCACCTGGGTTCAATTCCTGGTATGGAGGGGGAGGGCAGGGGAAGGAGGAGGGGAGGGGGGAGGGTGGGGAAAGAGGAGGGGGAGAGGGAGAGGGAGGAGGAGGGGAGGGGAAAAGGGAGGAGGAGGGGAGGGAGGGAGGAGGAGGGGAGAAGAAGAAAGAAAGAAAGAAAGAAAGAAGGAAGGAAGGAAGGAAAGAAACAGAAAAGAAAAGTAAGTTTAGAGCCTTAACCTAATCAATGCATTAATCCACTTGAATGGATTAACTGGGTGGTAACTGTAGGCAGGCTCATAGGATGCGGCCAAAGAGGGTAGGTCTGGGGGAGAGCATGCCCTTGGGATTTATATTTTTGTTCCTGGTGAGCTAAATTCTCTCTCTACCTCCTGGTGACCATGTCCTGAGCTGCTTTCCTCCACCTCACTCTTCTGTTGTAATGTTCTGCCTTACCTAGGGTCATCTATGGACTGAGACCTCTGCTACTAAGATCCCCAAATAAACTTTTCTTCCTCTATTTTGTTCTTGTCTGAACTTTGATCACAAAAGACAAAAAAGCTGACAAAAATGGTATACTTCACATGACGGAATATTATGCCACAATAAAGAGAAATGAAGGAGGCAGAGTGGTACTCACCTGTAGTTTTGTGAACTCAGGAGGCTGAGGTGGGTGGATCACTTGAACCCAAGAGTTTAAGGCCAGCCTGGGAACATAATGAGACTCTGTCTCATAAAAATGAAGCAAGACAACAACAACAAAATCACATGTGTGTTATTTCTATAAGAGAATCACAAGTTCACAGGTTCAAAGTTCAAGGCTAGCCTCAGCAATTTAGCAAGGGCCTCTCAAAAATAACATAAAAAAAGGACTGGAGTGGCGCAAGTCTGTAATCCTAGAGGCTCAGGAGGCTGAGGCAGGAGAATCTTGAGTTCAAAGCCAGCCTCAGCAAAAGCGAGGTGCTAAGCAACTCAGTGATACCCTGTCTCCAATAAAATACAAAATAGGGCTGGGGATGTGGCTCAGTGGTCAAGTGCCCCTGAGTTCAATCCCTGGTACACCCCCTCCCCCCAAAAGAGGACTAGAGATGTAGCTCAGAGGTAGAGCATGCATAAGGCCCTGGGTTCAATCTCCAGTACCACAGGTGGAAAAAAAAAGTACTTATATGTGTTATAACATGGATAAACCTTGAACACTTTACATAAATTGAAAGAATAAGAAGGCATAAGAAGTCACATACTGAATTACTCCATCTATCTGAAATGATGGAGATGGAGACAGAGTAGATGGTATGGCCCATCTGATGAAAGGTGGAGTAAGGAGTTTATGTTCATGGGTATGGAATTTTCTTGGGGGATGATTAAAGTGTTCTCAGCTGGTGATTCAAGTAGTAGAGTACATGCCTTGTATCCTCAAGGCCATGAGTTTTATCCCTGGCACTGCAACAACAACAACAACAAAAAAAAAAAATGGTGGAGGTGGCACATAGATAAAATGTTCTAAAATTAGGTTGTGGTAAATTATTATTATTTTTTTAAATATTTATTTATTTACTTTAGTTGTACACAATGCAATGCATTTATGTTTATGTGGTGCTGAGGCTCGAACCCAGGCCGCGCACATGCGAGGCCAGCGCTCTGCCGCTGAGCCACAACCCCAGCCCCTAGGTTGTGGTAAATTATATAGTGTAAGGACTATGTCTTAATATAGATGTTGTTTTAAAATCAGGTAACACATAGTAAATTTATTTATTTATTTATTTATTTTACAGTGCTGGTGCTCAAACCCACGGCCTCATGCATGCTAGGCAAGTTCTCTACCACTGAGCCACATCCTCAGCCAGGCACACAGTAAATTTTATGAGGAGAGATAGAACATGACCAGGGGATAAAGAGCCCGCCAGGGTTGTAAACCTAAATGGAGCAATGATTATGCCTAGCAATGACTTCCAGATCCAATGACCTTCTTATGCAAGGATTCATTGATTTTAGCAAAAGAGAGGACAAGTGATATCAAAACAAGAGCTCAAAGATAAGTAAAGTGTAACAGGAAATGTGGGGAGTTCACATCTACGGAAGAATGAGACAATCTGGCTCAATAGGGTCCTCCCTTCTCCCTAATGCTTATAAGAGGTCCCACAGGTCTCCCCTGTGACCACCTGTGAGCTCTCAGAGCTGCTTTCTCAGATAACAAAAAACATTCTCCCCAAGTTTTTTTTTTTTTAATATTTATATATTTCCTTTAGTTGTATACAATGCATTTACTTTTATGTGGTGCTGAGGATTGAACCGGGGCCACGCACGGGCTAGGCAAGCACTCTATTGCTGAGCCACAACCACAGCCCTCTCCCCAAGTTTTAAGGGTCCTCCTCATTCAGCAGTTGGTGTCTCTATCACAGGTGGTGAGATGTGACTTGCTTGAAATATGCTATGTGAAGCAAGTTTACTTTAAGCAAGTCACAGCTGAATGACATTTAAGGAAGTAGATGTCTCCAAACTTGATTATGCCACAGCTGAATGATATTTAAGGAAGTAGAATTCTCCAAACTTGATGATTATGTCATAGTGTTATCTGTCACCAGTGGTGTTTGTGTGTTTGTGCATGTGTGTGCGCGCCCTTTAGGGAATACACCCAGGGGCACTTCACCACTAAGCCACATTCCCCATCCTTTTTAATTTTTATTTTGAAATAAGGTCTTGCTAAATTGATGAGGCTGGTCTGGAACTTGTGATCTTCCTGTCTCACATTTCAGAGTAGTGAGGTTATAAGTGTGTGCCATGGTGCCTGCAGCACTGTCTTTTACTGAACTTGAAGAAAAGACAGAATTTCTACTAACTTCGAGATGGACTTCAGAGTCCCACATAGCCTAGTTCCATTAAATTGCCACTGTTATCAACAAAGTCCTTTATTGTAATCATTATGAAAAAAAAATATATGCAGAATCTCTCTCCTGTTATTCGATATATTTTCTCTAGAGGAAGGAAACTCACAAACCTCCTTGAGCTATGATCATCCCCTGGCCTCAGATAGGAGAATTAGCGGAAAGCAAATGATATTCTCTGCCATAAAGAGCAAAATCTACTATAAAATTCTACTGTACAGGGCTGGGGTTGTGCCTCAGAGGTAGAGCGCTCACCTAGCACATGTGAGGCCCTGGGTTCGATCTTCAGCACCACATAAAAATAAATAAATAAAATAAAGGTATTGTGTCCATCTACAACTTAAATTTTTTTTTAATTCTACTGTACAAACTCAGAAAAAAGTTATTCTTTATCAAGTTCTCATAATCAAAAATACTTCCAAATTTTATCTTTTTTGTATTTCCTATAAATGCACACATTACCCATTACATATATGTGTACATACACCAAGTTCAGTTCTCAAATATCATTTGTACTATATGGAAAATTTAAGAAATTTTCCAGGATAATTTATATTTACTGGATTTATTTTTAGCCTTGCTTTTCATGTTCTAGTACCTAATCCCCATGAAGAATGAGGCTCATATCAGAGAGGTTGGCCACCCATCAAAACTGGGGTAACACCAAGTTGGATGATCTCTCAAGCCCGGGGCTGGTGACATCCAAAGAGGGGAAGGGAAGCTACCCAAGGACTTCCCCTTAAATAGGGAAAAGGCTGCAGCCTTTATGATCAACTCTCCCTACATAACTTGATAAGCTTTGGGAAAAGATTAGGGTTTTGCCACTCCTTAGCACTCTCTTCTCAGTTTGATTCTTAACTCCTTTGAAGAACAGACTTGAGTCTAATCCTATTGCAATCTCTAAACTAAGACCTAGGGGCTGTTTAATGAATGATCATCAAGCAAATGTTGGCAGCGAGTAAGGAAAAACATTAGCCTTAGAGTCAGGCCAGAATTTGTATCCCTGGTTGCACTATTTTGTATGTATGACCTTTCACAAGTTATTTAATAGCTCTGAAACTCAGTTTTTTTTTTCTTCTTTATTACTGAGATAAGGAAATGGGTAACCTAATTTGGAGTTTTGTTACAGGAGACAAAAGAGGCAATATATGTACAGTGCCTAGCACTAGAGGCCCACTCTATATGTCCCACCTAGGTTACCTGTGTGTCCTCTCAACCCCAATCAAGTGAAGGGCATGGACTGATGCTGCAACAAAAGAAATTTTAGAATATTACAGGCACTCCACCTATTAATTAAGAATTCTGAAGTGGGTTACAGACTCTTCTGCACTCTCTCAACATACAATTAATTCCAATCCATCTTGGAAAGATGTTGTGAATCTTTCCACTGGTCCTCTGTAACCTCTCAGGGTACTTCCTACGCTGATCCATAGAATTGATCATCTTCTTTAAAGCCCTGCCTTCTACCTCTATTCTGGACCTTCTCTGGCCCCTCTGGTAGGCTCTTTATCCTTACTTATGATCATCTTTTTCTTCTCATGCCCTCTAAATGCAGGCTAGATAGTCATTTCACCAGTGTTTGATCTTGGATTTCCTGTTGTGCATTCTGCCCCTACATGTCTCAACTATGACTTTGAGTCTGATGATTTCCCAAAACTATACTAGATATCTGGTTCATCACCATCATTTCAATTTAATTATTCAAAATCCAAGCATACAAAATCTTCCTCTTGAGCCTGCTTATCTTTCTGACTTCCTTCTCTATGCTGATAACATCAACAACCTCCAGGTCATCTGAGCTCCTAACTTTAAAATAGCTCATGTCTTCAGAGGTAGTGTTTAAAGTGGGAGGAAAAGAACTGGCCTTCCTACGTACACTTATCACCAGGCCTTCCTTCCTAGTTCTATCTCCATAAGATCTCTCATAGTTATCTCCCTTCTGTTCCTACTCCCACTGCCCTAGTTTTAGTCATTCATTATACCTTCCCCCTGGATTACTGCTATTCCTGCCTTTAATCTCTCCTTGCTCCAATCCACCCAACACAGATGGCAAGTAATCTTCCTAGACCTCTGTTCTGATTAGATTGTTTTCTTGCTTAAACACGTGTAAATGGTGCTCCTAGGTTCTTGTGTGAGCCAGACACACCGCGTACCTAATCACAACCAAACCTTCCATCATGCCTTCTGTACAATATGACTTGGAACTTATTTGTTCCGAACTGGCTGCCTACATGATGTCTAGTTGTCAAGATCCACTTTAATTACTACTGCCCCTTTGCAGCCTTTTCTGAAGCTTGTCCTTGCTACAGACCAGTTGTTTCCTACTGAGAATGTTTTTGCCCCCCAGAAGACATTTGGCAACCTCCAGAGATATTTTTGCTAGGGACACATTTTTGGTGAAGAGATTTGCTACTAGTACGCTGGGTAGAGACTCAGGATACTGTATAGGAAAAGCCCCCACAAAGAAGAATATCTGGCCTCAAATATCAATACAGCCAAAGTTGAAAAACTGTGTACAGACCCTTGACAACTTAAGTGCTGTTTATATATTTCTGCTGTAGTCTCACTTATCTTTTTCTAGGATGCATTTTGTGAAGACAGGGAACTGTTATCTTTGCACTGAGCACTGCACTGACTAACCATACTTCACACTGTGTCTGCTCCACTCCTCCACTCCTCTTCTACCTCCTAGTTATTTAATCTCTTCATATATTCTGCTCTTTAAGGGTTTCATCCTCTGTCCTGATTTATTTTTCCTCATTCATTTCAGATGCTCTCCATAGGAGAATTCATCTGCTTTTTGGCTGATGTGGCCTTTTTCTACTAAAAGGCCTTTGCTTCCTGCCTTTTTTCTTCTAATGGAAGACTCCCCCACAACCCCCGCCCAGGGAGAGGTACAGAAATTCCTAGTTCTGAGGAGGAATAATTAATCTAAGGCAATAATGAAAATCTCATTTTATTTTGCAGTCTACATATTCTCCCATACTCTCTGGGGCTAGGAAGGACCCAATGGATCAAGTTCTGGTCCATGAGACCTGAGAGAGTCACCTGAGAGACTCTGATCAAGAATTTTATGTTCTGATTAATGCAATAGTAAGAGTCCTTGCTGGTGCTCCACCATCTCCTCCTCACTCGCCTCTCCTTCCTCTCCTTCTCTCCTTTTAATTTTATTATGGTAAGAACATTTGACATGAAACCTACCCTATTAACAGATTTTTTAATGTCCAATGCATGGTTATTATCTCCAGGCACAATGTTGATAGCAGATCTCCAGAATTTATTCATCTTACATAATTGAAATTTTATACCTGTTGATCAGCAACTTCCCATTTCCCCTCCCCTCAGCCCCTGGGAATCACCATGGTATCCCTTGTTTCTCACCCCAACTCTTCTTATTTTTTAAATATATATAGAAACATGTTTCAGGGGGCTGCCAGCAGCCATCCTACAACCATAAATGGCAGGCCCAAGATCAAAGACCAATATATTGAGAAGGAAAAAGTCAAAAGAGAAAAAGGGTATGGGCTGCTGATAACATCACCCAGCCACCTTGCTGAACCTGGAATTGCCTACCTTCAAAATTCTGTTACATGATTTAACTAAGTACCTTTATTATGTTGCCACTATTGGTTGAGATTTTAAATTACTACCATCAAAAGCATTTTTTGGCTACAATGACTTGCATATTCCCCTGCCACCTGCTTCAAGGGGTCTTTACTCCTAATTCTTACCAATGTCTGGTTCCACATTTTGGACCCAAATCCATGCAATGCAACTCAGTTGGAAATGTTTACTGTTTGCATGATAACTTATATTTACTCTCAAATCCTTCTCTCTCTCTCTCTCTCTCTCTCTCTCTTCATCTTATATACACTCCTCATACACACCCTACTATGTGCTACAACCTTGATTGATTTTTCCAGAATTTTCTTTCTTAGTAACAGCACTATTTAACTAGTTGCCCAAATAGTAGCCAACTTCAGATCCTATCTTTTGTGGTTTCTCTTCCAATCTAATCATTTCTGAGTTCTATAAACTTTTCTCTTTATTATTTCTCAAATCTGTCTTTTGCTCTTTGAAATCACTAGGATATTTTATTTTAAACTCTCAGTATGTCTTAGTTGGACAATAACCTCTTAACTAGTATCTATGTGACATTTTGATGTATTAAACTGTCTTCACCTTTTTTCCTTACCTGTAATATAAGGAAATAAATCATGTGGTTTCTAAGAGGATTAAAAGACTGACTATCCATAAAGTAACTAGAATAGTGTTTAGCACATAGTAAGTGGTCAATAAGTATTAGCTGTAATTATTGTCATCAATACTAATTTAATTTTTAAAAATTATTCTGTGAGGGGCTGGGTTGTGGCTCAGTGGCCTAGCATGTGTGAGGCACTGGGTTTGATCCTCAGCACCACATAAAAATAAATAAAAAAAAAAAAGTCCATCAACAACTAAAAATAAATTAAAAAAACTCATTCTGTGAGTTGATTTTCTGTATCATACATCACTTTCCACCAAATCACCACTGCCCAAATACTTTCTACTTTAGTCTAAATAATTGACTGAAAGTTCTGAAGATCATGCTTAGAGAATAATATGTTATGTTCAAGCCATTCTCTCCTATACCTTCAGAACACTGTCATTTATCACTTACATAGCCCCTTCATTTAAAAAAAATTGAAGGAAACGTTTCCTTATTTGGTTCACAAGTTTCTTTCCCATCTAAAACCCTGCCATGATCTTGTATCTCCAAATGAGGACTAACACTTAGGGACTACATAATCTGTATTTCTACACTTTGTAGGCCATTTGCTTCCAAACTTGTACTCTTGACTTCCCCTAAAGATGCTCACTCCCAGGGCCCATCCTTGAGCTACAGAATCATAATCACAGGAGAGGAAGGTGTATGGGTAAGACTCAAATATCTGTATTTTAACCACCTCCTGAGACACTGAGATATTATTGTGCATATTGAAGTTTAACACAACTAAACTAGGCCTGCTATAGTTTGGATCTGAAATATCTTCCAAAGGTTCAAGTGTTAAAGGCTGGTCACCAGTCTATGGTGCTATAGGGAGGTAGGGAAACTTTAGGAGGTGGGGCCTAGTGGAAGGAAGCTAAGTCATTGGAGGCATGCCCTTAAAGGAGATATTGGTACCCCCAGCCCCTTCCTGTTACTCTTTTGCTTCCTGGCCACAATAGTGAGCAGTTTCCTCTGCCTCCTACTCCTCATTATGATGTACTGTGCTGCCAAGACCCAAAGCAGTAGGGCCAAGTGACCATGGACTGAAGCCTCTGAACCATCAAGTCCATTTATCTCAGCTATTTGTTACAGCAACAGAAAGATAACTAACACAGGACTTGTCTCAGAACTGCTATGCTTCCAAAATTTTTATTAAAACATTATCCTCCAAGAAAAACCTCCTATTCTTCCAAGTTTCTCATTTATAGTAACACTGTATCTTTAACCTCATCCATCCCTTTCGCTCACTGACATCTCCGCTAAAAGAATGACTGATATTTAGTACATCCTCAATAAATATTTGTCAATAAATACTTTAGTCTTACCTATGAGTGCTTCCTTGTCTTTGTGTTTTTCCATATCTAGGTTTTTATACCTCAATCCATCATTTGAGTATCCTTTTATATCCAATAAGATTTTCTCTGCCCTTTTGTAAGCTGCCTGTCATGGCCAGCCACGGCGCCGCGGGAGGAAAACTCGGAGGCAGAGTAGAGCTATTACTACTTTTACTTCTACTTTCTTAGAGAGAGCTTAGAGAGAGAAAGAAAGATTTTTCTTCTTCTTAGAAAGAGCTTAGAGAGAAAGATTAGAGATAGCTTTTTCTTCTTCTTAGAGCTTAGAGAGAAAGAGAGAGAGCTTGAAAGAGAGAGATTTCTTCTTTAGAGAGCGAGAGAGAGCTTAGCTTATAGAGCTTCTTTCTTCTTTGTTCTTTCTTCTTTCTTCCTCGGGAGCCTCGGCCTGACTCTGACCAGGAATTACTTCTTCTATCTGGTTTCTCTTCTGTAACCGCTCTGCCTACGTTCTGGCCGCTCTGATTCTTTTCTTCTTCTCCGACCCGAACTCTTCTTCCGACCGAGCGACTGCATGACTGACTGAGTGAATTCATTCTTCTCCTGACTCCGACCGCTTTCACCCGGTTATATACCTTTAGCTTTGCGGGTACCTCACGTGCATTTACAGGTGCGTCACATACATACTTATTATCAGGTGGAACTTATGGCTTCCAGCTGACTGCAATAGCCATCTCCCTAATTGGGGCTCCTTCACCCTTTAATTGAAGTAATAGAATATTTGCCTATTGTAAATATTGAGATGGTTGTGTTTACATTGGTCATCTTGCTGCTTATTTTCTACTTATCACATCTATTCTTTGTTTATGTTTTCCTAATTTTGTGTTTTTGGGAGATTAAACTCATATTTGCAATGATTCCATTTCATACCCCATGTTAGCTTATTATTTGTATGTATTTATTGTTTGGCTTTGTGTTTATGATATATACCGTATACACCATTAATCACAGTCTATATGTAGTATAAGAACTTTACAAAATTATGCTACAATTTCCAATTTCTTGGCCTTTGTGCTATTGGTGATATACATTTTTCTTCTAAGTGTATTATTTTGACTTCAGTAAATTCTTTTTTTTCTTTTTTTCTTTTTTTGTGGTACCAGGGATTGAACTCAGGGGCACTCGACCACTGGGTCACATCCCCAGACCTTTTTT
Source organism: Tamias sibiricus (assembly GCA_025594165.1). Classification (NCBI taxonomy): domain Eukaryota; kingdom Metazoa; phylum Chordata; class Mammalia; order Rodentia; family Sciuridae; genus Tamias; species Tamias sibiricus. The sequence continues at coordinate 88,639,657 of CM046661.1, forward strand.
GTATTTTATTTAGAGACAGGGTCTCACTGAGTTGCTAAGTGCCTCACCATTGCTGAGGCTGGCTTTGAACTCGCGATCCTCCTGCCTCAGCCTCCCAAAGTGCTGGGATTACAGGCGTGCGCCACCGCGCCCGGCAGTAAATTCTTTTAATGTGATTTTTAAAATAAGTAAAAAAAAAACATGTATTTACCAATCTATTCACAATTCTGGGGGTATTTATTTCTCTGTGTATCCTTTTCTTTCTATCTGAAGAATTTTTTTTAACATTTTTTATTGTAGAGGTCTGCTGATGATGGATTCTTTTTGTATGTCTGAAACAACATTTTTGCTTTTGCTTTTGAAAGATAGTTTCACTGGTTTAGAATTCTAGATTTTGGTTTTCTTTTCATACCTTATAATAGACATTTTTCTACTGTCTCTGGCTTCCATTGTTCCCAGGGAAAATCTGCTGTCAATCTTATTCTGGCCCTCTGTACATAATAATTGTCTTTTTTCTTCTTGCTGCTTTTAACATTTTCTCCTTATCACTTATTTTAAGAAATTTATGAGGTGTCTTGCTGTTGGGAGTAGTGACTAAATTATGGTTCTTGAGCTGTTCTGTGACAGAGGCAATGCCTCTTCTGGGAACTTTCTATGCAAAGGTGCCAATTAAGATTGCCCAGTTGCTATGGTGATGCCTTGTTCAAAAGAAGGTTCTATGCCAGCCATGGGACTATCAGTTTTTGACCTTGAAGTTCAGACACAAGCTACCCTGGGGTTAGAAAATTATGGGCACAAGCTGATAATCATAATTGGGCTATTCATACCTATGACCTTGGTTCTGCTTGTTTTGAAGAAACTTTCTTACAATAACCCTTTTGATGTTAAAACTTATGTAATAAACATCCTGAGCTGGTTCTGGGTCACTCTCTCCCTACCAGGGTTTAGTGACCCACTGAGCCCCACCATTTTCTCTATTTGTGTGTCTGTTTATCTTTTCATCATTCCTTCATTGCCCCTCTGGTTTCCTGAATTAACAGCTGTTCAGGTCACAGCACCTTGTCATAATTTTCTTATTTTAAAAATTTATGTTTTGTTTTGTTTGGGATTCTTTGAGCATTTTAGGTTAATAGGTGTATAGTTTCCATCAGATTTTGAAAGATTTCTGTTTGTTTGCTTGTTTGTTTGTTTTTGTACCATGGATTGAACCCAGGGATGCTTAACCTCTGAGTCACATCCCAAGCCCTTGTAAAATTTTTTATTTAAAGATAGGTCCTCACTAAGTTGCTGAGGCTGGATTTAAACTTGCAGTCCTCCTGCCTCAGCCTCCTGAGTTGTTGGGATTGCAGGAATGCACCACCAAACCCGGCCAGATTTGGTAAGTTTTGAACATTATTTCTTAAAACTTATTTCCCTGTTCCTCTCGCTCTTCTCTCTTGAATCCTTCAAAGGCTGCAAATTTACATACACACACACACACACACACACACACACACACACACACACGGGTATATATACATATACATATATAATTATATATCACTTAAAGTTGTTTCATGTGTGATTAATACTATATTTTCTGTTTTTTTTTCCTCTTTGTCTCATTTTCAGTACTTTCTATATCTCTAAGTTTACTATTCTTTTTTCTTTTATCTGTGTGACATTTTGATATATTAATCTGTCTTCACCTTTTTCCTTACCTGCAATATAAGGATGATATATCATGTGGTTTCTAAGAGGATTAAAAAACTGACTATCCATAACTGGAGTAGAGAATAGAGAATAGTATTTAGCACATAGTAAATGGCCAATAAATATTATCTGTAATTACTGTCATCAATACTAATTTATAAAAAAAATCATGTGAGATGATTTTCTATACCATATAGCACTTTCTACCAAATCACCACTGCCCAAATACTTTCTACTTTAGTCTAACTAATTGACTGGAAGTTCTGAAGATCATGCTTAGAAAATAATATGTTATGTTCAATCCATTCTCTCCTATACCTTCAGAACACTGTCATTTATCACCTACATTGCCCCTTCATTTAAAAAAAATTGAAGGTGTCTAACTTTACATTAATCTAATCTAAATTTCACTTAAGATATTATATTTTTAATTTATTTTGCTGTTTTTATACATTCCATATTTGAACATGCTATTAAATGTAATTTGTAATATATATTATATAACATAACTCATATATATATCCATATATTTTCATAAACATACATAATTTGCAATAAATGTTTTAATATATTTGAATATGAACTTTATCTTCTGTCTCATTTCTGGATTTATTTCAATTACTGACAATTTTCCTCATTATGAGTCATATCCAGGCTTATTTCCATCACTGGTAATATTTACTGGATGCCAGAGAGTATGAGTTTTGTCTTGTGAATGATGGGTATTCTTTTATTGTTTTTGTTTCAATATCCTTGTGCCTTATTCTGGGGCACAGTTGTCAGTTGGAACCAGTTTTCTCTTTCTGGGTGTTGCTTTTAAACTTTGTTAGATGGGACCAGGGTAATTATTAGTCAAAGGTGACTTTGTCCCATATCTGAGAAAATACTCTCTGAGTACTATGCCCAATACCCAATGTATTACAAGGTTTTCCAGTGTTGGTTGGTGAGAACATCAGCTCTTCCAGGCTCTGTGTAAGGTCCCAAGTTTGTTCCTGCTTCTCCTTTCAGGTGGTTCTTCCCCAGCCTTGGTAGCCTTCTCACACACATGCATGGACCGGTACATGCCTGGGGCAGGGGCCCCACTGCAGAGCCACAGAGATCTTTGTCTTAAAATCATGTGATCAATGCCACTAAAGAATTTTCAGTATTCTTCAACATTGTATGAGGAGGTAATGTTAACTTATCTGATCTAATTTGTTTGTTTTTGCAGTACTGAGGATCAAATCCATGCCTCTTTTATAAGGACCCTAATCCCCTCCCAGATGCTGTCATCCTCTCATTGCTATTGTACTAACCACTAAGTTTTAATAGTTGAATTTTGGAGAGGACATATTTGAACTAGCTATCTGTCTACACACACACACACACACACACACACACACACACACACACATATTTTTAAAATCAAAATCTCAAAATCTAAAACTGTGTATATGAAACTATAGCGTTTCTTGAAAACACGCATGCCCTGAGTGGAGACAGTGAACTAAACTAACCAACAGCTCTAAGGGGATGGCACTCATAAAGTGGTAGTATTCACTTAAAAGTAAGTGAAAATCTCCAAAGATAAACAACATACTTGGAATGGTTGATCTGAGAACCAGCAAAGCCAGCAGACCTTCAGACCTAATATACACTTTTTATTGCAGATATTAGACAGTGCTCCCTTAGCTATACCACTAAATAAGATGATCTTCCTACATGCAAATTTTAAACACGAACATTATAAAGGAAAGCCAAGTTTAGCACAGTGGCACTCATCTATAATCCCAGCAGATTGAAAGCCTGAGGCAGGAGGATTGCAAGTTCAAAGCCAGCCTCAACAATTTAGCAAGTTCCTAAGCAACTAAGTGAGATCCTGTCTCTAAAAAAAATATAAAAAAAAGGGCTGAGGACATTAGAGCCGGGCGCGGTGGCGCACGCCTGTAATCCCAGCACTTTGGGAGGCTGAGGCAGGAGGATCGCGAGTTCAAAGCCAGCCTCAGCAATGGTGAGGCACTTAGTAACTCAGTGAGACCCTGTCTCTAATAAAATACAAAAAAAAAGGGCTGGGGATGTGGCCCAGTGGTTGAGTGCCCCTGAGTTCAATCCCCGGTACCAAAAAAAAAAAAAAAAAAAAAAAAAAAGGGGCTGGGGACATTAGTGTTTAAGCACCTCTGGGTTCAATCTCTGATAACAATTTAAAAAAAAAAAAGCCAAGAAAACTAATTTTTAATAAGATAATTTTATTTAATTATGTAAATGCATAAATATAACTCTTCAAAAAGGCACAATTGGAGCCAAATATTTATATCTACATAAATGAGACAGCCTCAAATACAGACTGATGTTGGTCAGCATGTAGTCTAACTTCTTAGCTCTCTAGAATGGATCTTAATGACCCATTGACACTGGCAGTATAGTATGGAAAAATCCTTTGTAAAGCTTGTGTACACACACACACACACATGTGCACATGCGCACACAAACATACATACGCCACAAATGTTTTGTTTTGGAAATATTGAAAAAAGGAAGAAAAGTTAAATGCCATCCACGATTTCACTACATAGAACTCTGATCGTTAATAATTTGGATATTACTTTTGTAGCTTTTTTTCCTATTCCCTCTATATATTTGAGAGCATAGTATATATATGTAGTTTGCTTTTGTTCACTTCAAATCTCCATCTTTAAATTTAGATATTATTTCTGTATCATCCCCATTTGGCCATTTCTGGTGGCCTCCCTGTCTTTTGGTTTTATTTGAGTGCTGACAGAAGATCCAGTGCCCCAAATCCTGTGAAGCAGAAATGCTACCACGGTCTTTTGAGCGGCCAGAGAGCTTTATTAAGTCAACAAAATACCTTCTCAGTTTGGAGCCACCGTGCAGTGGGATTCAACACAGACATTCCATTTGTCTGGATTTTCCATTCTGAGATCCATGTAAGTTAGAAAAAAATGTAAGTTCCATCATTTTCTTTTTTAATTATTTATTTTATTTGTTCTTTTATTTACTGCCATATATTTTTGAAATGAGGGCAGGTTTTCACAGAGTTGGTAGGATTTATAAAAAGTCTTACAGGAAAGCATTATAAAGTCTGCAATTTAAAAACTTTAGTGTGGTCAGCGTCATCTTATGTACATGCCAGTTCCTTTAGGCTGTAACTCTTGGGGCAGCAGATGACCTGCACGTGTCCCAGGATAGTCCTATACTATGCCACTGGTTCTCTGCAAGCTTCTCTGCCTCCTAGTGCCTCCGCCAACGCAGCCTGGGCTAATCAGCATATGGGATGTCAAAAATGGGTTCTTATTGGCAAAACTAGTGTCTGTATAATTGTTAGGAGGACAAAAGTTAGAAATATGCTCTTGTTAGTAAAAAATAATATTCTCTACATATGTGTAGACGAAATAATTTAGGGAGACTCCCCAAATCAGGCCACAGTCTATGGAATAGCAGGCTGCCTACATGATGCCTGCCTTTGTGGAATCTCTTCTTCTAAGTATGGGATGGATTCAGGGACTTGATTATGAGTACAATAGGGCAGAAGAGATAGGATGACACTTTCAAAAAGTTTAAAAAGTCTTGTTATTCTCCCCACCCCCCCCCTTCTCTTGGTTTGCTCATGCTGTAGGAATCCAACTGCCAAATTGTGAGGCATTCCCACAGAGAGGCCCATGAGGAATGAGATTGAGGTCTGCCAGCAATCATGTGAATGATCTTGGAAGCAGAGCCATCTAACTCAGCAGTGCCAGATTCCTAACCCCCAGAAACTGTGAGATAATAAATGTTTATAGATCTAGGCCACTAAACTTTGGAGTGATCTGCTTCAGAGCCCTAAATAACTAATCAAGATACTAAACACTAAAGAAAGAAATTATAGAAGATGGAAAGACCTACCTTGTTCTTGGATAGGCAAAATTAGTATTGTCAAAATGACCATACTACCAAAAGCACTATACAGATATAATGCAATTCCAATCGAAATCCCAATGACATTCCTCAAAGAAATAGAAAAAGCAGTCATGAAATTCATCTGGAAAAATAAGAGACCCAGAATAGCTAAAGCAATCCTTAGCAAGAGGAGTGAAGCAGGTGGCATCACTATACCAGACCTTAAATTATACTACAGAGCAATAGTAACAAAAACTGCATGGTATTGGCATCAAAATAGGCTGGTAGACCAATGGTACAGAATTGGGGACACATAGACTAATACATATAATTTCAGTTGTCTTATATTAGACAAAGCCATCAAAAATATACATTGGAGAAAAGATAGCCTCTTCAACAAATGGTGCTGGGAAAACTGGAAATCCATATGTAGCAAAATGAAATGCATGATCGAAGACTTGAATAGTATGAATATACTTTGTATACAAACAGTGTTATGTAAAAAGGTGCTCTATATATGTACTATGAATTGTAATGCATGCTATTGTTATATATACAACTTCAAATTTAAAAAAGACAGAACTTTTCCAGAAAAAAAAAAAAAAAAAAAGAAGAAGAAGGATAAGACATGGAGAAGCTGGGAGAAATGACTCAGGACCTGACATATTTTTGACAGTAATGTAGCCAACACTTCAGAGTATCCCAGGGTACATTAAGCAGTGTTCTGAGTATTTTACATTTAGCAGTTCATTCAATTTTCAAGTTGACACTGTCATTATCCCCATTTTACAGAAAAGGAAACTGCTGTAGAGAGGTGGAGTCACTTGTCCAAAGGGACAGTTTGGAGGAAGACTGATAAATCTAGACATGTAGTCCATTCAGTCACCCCGTGCTATCAGTGAAAGCAAATCTTGTTCTGTTAGATGGCCAACTTGTAGGCAGAGATGGTAGGGCGCAAGAGCAGAATAGTAATCTGAAAAGCTTACTCAAGACTAACTTTGAGAGCAGACAGTGGCCCATACCTGTTAATTCCAGTGGAGTCTGAAGCACAAGGATTGTGAGTTCAAAGCCAGCCTCAATAACTTACTGAGGCCCTAAACAACTCAGTGTAGACCCTGTCTCTAAATAAAATAATTAAAAAAAAAAAAAAAAAAAAAGATGTGGCTCAGTGATTAAGCCCCTCTGGGTTCAATCCCTGGTAGTAAAAGAAAAAGAGACTAACTTTGATTTGATTAAGCATGACCTATACGAATTAAGTGACCCACGTAATTATGATTATGAGGAAATTTGCCTATTTTGGCAGGGAGGGGCATTTTCCAAGGGAGGCAGAAAGCTCAGTGGTGGATATGATAAACATGACCATCAGTGCTGTGTGGTACTGTCTTTTTAACATTTCCATCTCAATGGGTTTACTCAGAAATAAATTCATTAAGAGTTTGACCCATTAGCAGCGCGGGGCGAGAGCTGGTGGTGGTGGTGGTTGCGTGGTGGCTGAGCAAAGGCAGAGGCAGCCCAGACCATGGCTGGAGGCAAAGCTGGAAAGGATAGTGGGAAGGCCAAAGCCAAGGCAGTGTCTCGCTCACAAAGATCTGGACTACAGTTTCCTGTGGGCTGCATCCACAGACACTTGAAGACTCTCACCACAAGCCATGGACCGGTGAGTGCCACTGCTGTGGTGTATAGTGCTGCGATTCTGAAGTACCTCACTGCTGAGGTGCTGGCGCTGGAAGGCAATGTTTCCAAGGATCTCAAAGTAAAGCGTATTACTCCAAGACACTTGCAGCTTGCAATCCATGGTGATGAAGAGTTGGATTCTCTGATCAAAGCTACCGTAGCTGAGGGTGGTGTGATCCCTCATATCCACATATCTCTGATTGGAAAGAAGGGACAGCAGCAAACTGCTTAGAAAGTTGTTTTAACCAATTCTCTTCCTCCCCGCCATTGTACTGCAACTGGGACAGAAGCTAACAATGGGGATATGTGGAATTTTTAAAAACAGTTAAATGGAAAGGCATAGACAATTAATGTAGACATGCTAAAAAAAACATTTGTATGTTCTTAGATTTGAAGTTTGATAAAATACCTTTTCATGTGATGACAGTTGTGTGTTGATTGGCTAGGTTTTTCCCATATGTTTTATACAAAAATGGAATTGATAAGCCTTTTTTTACAAAAAAAAAAAAAAAAAAAAAGTTTTACCCATTTAATCTTCCTCCAAGATAAAATAAAATATATTATTACAATTTTTCACAAGCAAATAATGAAAGTCATAGGCTACTTTGTTCTCTTTGTTTTCTCCATAGTGACTTCCATGTACTTCCTCTGGCATGGCATTTAGAATTTCTCAAAGGGAGCAGGTGCCCAGAGATTTCGGCAGAGCCTGGAATACTTCACTTTGGTTTTGTCCCTGCAGATGAGGTCAAACACTTCTCTATGTCATTACTCTGAGCACTGTCTGACCTGACTGGTAAAAAACATAAATCACCAGCAACTTTTGTTTGTTGGTAATAAAAATGCCTCACTGGGTGTCAGAAAGTTCATTCCAGGTTTATTGTCCCAATAATATACTAGACAATAAGAATATAGTTGACAGTGGATAAGCAAATTTGAAGAAAGAATATTAATGAAGCTCTAAGTACTAATGACTTATAACCTGATAACTTGGCACCTGATTTCCAAATCCAGACATCAGGACTAGAACTTATCTGAGAAACTCCCTCTCCCATCACAAGGATAAAACCAAGACTGTTGGTTTTGATTTTACCCAGGATGGTTGATTTACTATTTAACTCTGTATGAGAGTTAGGGTTTTGATATCAGGGAAAAGTCACGGTAAAGAAGTGATCATATTTGTATATCATAAAAATAAGAAAGTGAATGTAATATTTATGTGACATTAATTCTTACCTGCCAGGCAGGAAAAAATAAAAATATGTGTATCTTGCAAACTAAATAGAAGTCCACTTCAAATATTTATGATTGCACATTCAAAATGAATACCTCTTTCATTTAAAAAATCCTGGCATATATTTGGTTTGGTATTCTAGGGTATGATACTGAAATAAGATCCACTCAAGGGATTATTTTCAAAAGTACAACCAAGACACATACATAAACACTGTATCTAATTCAAATAGCTCAGTTGCTACATGCCATGAGGTCACCTCTTGGGAAGAACATACACTGTGGACTTACATACTTATTATTAAATATACTTGCAAAGCCACTCCATGGCTATAGCCTTGATCTTATTACTATCAATAGCTGCAGCCCTGTCATATCTCAAATTCTGTATTCCACTCTTTGGTTGCCACCTTCTAACTTCTGACAAGATTAAGGTTCCTGGATCTTGCCTCGTCTTCCTCAGCAAGTACAGGGGCAGCACACCCTGAGCCCAGAGAGCTTCGCCCCAGCCACTCTGTGTCCTACCACCAAGCCACTCAGGACCCCTAACAATCCACAATCCTGTGAAATGCCTGCATTCCCTATTTCCCTCTCCCCTATAAAGAAAGGTGTGTACCTTTCTGAATCTCTTTGGGTTCTCATTTTCCTGTGATGCCCTCATGCATCTAAGTAAATTTATATGCATTTTCTACTGCTAATCTATCTATTCCAGTTTATTTCAGGAGATGAGAACCTTCAGAAGGTTGAAGGAGAAATTTGCACATCCCTACAGCAAGATCTTCTAGCCACTGATCCTGTTACAATTGAACTTTCGATGCTTTCTCCCTTCCTGGCTTAAATGGCCATCAGTAGTGTCACTATTTTGCATATACTCTCAACTCTACCAACTCCTTATTTTCACATTACATATGGACAAATCACAACCTGGTTAACTCGAATCCTTCAACTTTCCTGTGCCTATATTCACGTTGCCAAAAATTACATTTAATAAAGCTACTCCACAGCCACCATGCTAGCTGGTTAAATGTGGAACCATGAATTTTCATGCTGCCTTTGATGCTGACCCCAAATCATACTGTGTTTCCCTAATTCATTCTCTCCTAGATTATTTTATACTTTTTCTTCTCCCTCCAATGTCTAACACTTCCTCTCTGTGGCTTTGCCAATGTTATTGAAACAATGAAAAATATATCATTCATGACTCTGTCCCCCAACCCACCTCTCTGCATATGTGCCACACTCTGTCCTTCCCCTGTGCTGCTAGCTGAACCTGAGTTCCTCCTGTGCACCAGGTATCAGGCTATTATTTCTTCCAACTATAAAAGAGATAAGCAAAAACTACCTTAACCACATCTCTCAGATTGATTTTTGGATTTGCATGGACAAATCACAACCCTGGTTAACTCGAATCCTTCAACTTTCCTGTGCCTATATTCACGTTGCCAAAAATTACATTTAATAAAGCTACTCCACAGCCACCATGCTAGCTGGTTAAATGTGGAACCATGAATTTTCATGCTGCCTTTGATGCTGACCCCAAATCATACTGTGTTTCCCTAATTCATTCTCTCCTAGATTATTTTATACTTTTCTTCTCCCTCCAATGTCTAACACTTCCTCTCTGTGGCTTTGCCAATGTTATTGAAACAATGAAAATATATCATTCATGACTCTGTCTCTCTCTCTTGCACCAGGTATCAGGCTATTATTTCTCTGATAAGCAAAAACTACCTTAACCACATCTCTCTCTCTCTCTCTTTCTCTGCCTAAAAACTACTCTTAACCACATCTCTCTCTCTCTCTCTTTCTCTGTCTCTCTCTGTGAGTCTGTGAGTGTCCATTTCTTTCCCCCTTTTACAGCACACCCTTAGAAAGCTTTCTCTATGTTCACAGACTCTCTCCTCCCACTCACTTTTTTTTTTTTTTTTTTTTTTTTTTTTGGTGCCAGGGATTGAACTCAGGGGCACTCGACCATTGGGCCACATTCCTGGCCCTTTTTTGTATTTTATTAAGACACGGTCTCACTGAGTTGCTAAGTGCCTTGCCATTGCTGATGGCTGGCTTTGAACTCAAGATCCTCCTGCCTCAGGCTCCAAAGTGCTGGGATTACAGGCGTGCACCACCGCACCTGGCTTCTCCCATTCACTTTTGCACACATTATAATGAACTTGCTGTCATCAAGATCACCAGTTATTGGGGCTGGGGTTGTGGCTCAGCGGTAGAGCGCTCGCCTCGCATGTGGGCAGCCCGGGTTCGATCCTCAAGCACCACGTAAACATAAATGCATTGCATTGTGTACAACTAAAGTAAATAAATAAATATTAAAAAAAAAAAAAAAAAGATCACCAGTTACCTGCTCTCTCATGGCTAATCTAGGGTCATTTCCTAATCCTCATTTCCTCATCCTATCAGTAGCTGATCAATTTTTCCTCCTGAAAACCTTTTCCACTTGACTCCACGATACTGTGCTCACCTGATTTTCCACCTACTTTTCTGCTGTTCTTTTTCAGTCTCTCTTTCTGGTTCCGCCCTCTCTCATCCCCCTGGCTGACTCATGTTGAGGCTTCTTTTCTATCTGACTCCACTCCTTGCGGGGTTGGGGGGCTTCAGTGACTCCAAAGTCTTACAAGCCACCTTCATGCTGAGGATGCCCAGATTTCCACCTCTAACTTGAACCCCTGCCTTCAATCTAGACCATATATCCAACTATCTGATACCTCTCCTTCCAAACTCACTCTTCGTATTTTCTTTCTTTGGTATTTATCCGTCTATACATACCACACTTTTGGTCAATTATTTTAATTTTTTGTCTTTTTCTCTAGGAAAACAAAAAACTCTGTGAGTGTAGGAAGTCGCCCATTTTGTTTTCTATGTATCCTGAACATGCCTGTTAACACACGAGTACTCAGTATTAGCTAAATGAATGAATTACAATGGTGATGAAAATGATGAATACATACATATTGACAAGGCACACATATACAAAGGTGCTTACTTTTATACAAATTTTAAAGATAACTATTGTTAAAAATAGTTATGGTTTTATCCTCAGAGTTCCTGAATTATCAAAAGTAGAGTTACGCATACATTTAAAACATTAGAATGATGGACTACTATCAAAATATGTAAATTTTGTAATGTTAAAAAATTATCACAGTGGTATTTTAAAATTATGATATAAAATCTTATCATTCTTATGATACACTATTTGAGCACATGATAGTAATCACAAAATACAGCCAAAGATTTATTATCATTGACTGCGGGGTCGTTGAATTTCAGCCATTTACCAGCAGAGGGTGCTACTGATCCATTTTTTTTTTTTTTTTTTTTTTTTTCTACAGTTTATGTGTATTTCCTGAACTAAAGGACAGGTTTCAATACTTTAAATGACATTACCTTACAAATCTGTTATATGAAGTTCTCATTGTCCTTGATTTCTTCTGAATTTATGTGTATGTCCATTTTATTGTGTGTTTGTATGTTTGTTTAAATCAGAAATGATACAGCACTCTTCTTCAACTCAAGGTTAAACACAAAACTTTGGAAATCAAAATTGGGCCTTACAGAATCTCTTTCTTTTCAACAGCTACATTGTATCTGGAAGTGTAAATGAATTGTGCTTTTTAAAAAAAATTTTTTTTAGTTGTAGGTGGACACAATACCTTTATTTTATATATGTGGTGCTGAGAATCAAACCCAGGGCCTCACATATGCGAGACAAGCGCTATACCACTGAGACATAGACAGTCCACTCTTGAAAGATGCTAAGTTTGTTTTCAACATTTTGTCATTCAAAATTATATTATAATAAACTTATTTTTACATTTATCTTCGTAAATATGTGCATGTCTATCTGTGGGGTAGTTTCCTGAAGAAAATTTGGCAGCCATCTGAAAAGGAAGGTGAAAACCCATCTTCCTATATGCCCAAATACTTTCCAAATGTACTGAATCATAAATGTACCAGAAAAAAAGTGGGAGAATGTTTTTAAGATTTAGAGTTGGGAAGATCTTTCTGAGGCCAACAAACTCAGAAACCCCATGAAAGATTAAAACGTAACTATATTTTAAGAAAATCTGGGGTGGAGAGGTAGCTTAGTGGTTGAGTGCTTGCTTAGCATTGCAAAGTCCTGAATTTGATCCCTAGCACCTAAAAAAAAAAAAGAAAAAGAAAAAAATTGCCTATCCCTGCCTCCCCCTGCTCTCCCCAGCATCTAGTAACTACTGTTCTATTTTCAACACCTATGAGATCAATTTTCTTAGATACCATATATGAGTGAGATCATGCAATTTTTCTTTTCCTGTGCCTGGTTTACTTTACTTAATAATAATAAAAAATCTGGTGCAAGAAAAAAACCCTTAAACAAAAATGTAAATGACACTGTGAAAATGTATTTATAACATATATTATGCAGAACTAAATCCCATAATAAATAGCTTTTGTAAGCTGATAAAGTCTAGCTTGCATGGAAAAAATGTCCAAAGACTGCAAGCAAACAGGACATAGAAATGGAAACACAAATGGCTTTAAACACATGGAATCATATTCATAATGGAAGAAATGCAAATTAAAATGATGACATGTCATATTTCATTTATCAGATTGGCAAAGCTCAAACCATTGTGTTCATGAGGGGTGTGGGGTACTAGGTAGGCTCACAGATTGTTGGTGAGACTACATTGGTACAATCTGTATGGAAACTGATTTGGCAATTGCCATCAAAAATTGAAAATGAAAGTGTGTAGTTTCTTTTCTGCTTTTTTTTTTTTTTTTTTTAGTCAAATCTCCTTATTTGAATTAGCTCTATGTACTTACCTAGAGGAAAGTCTACACATAGTTTACAAATAAAGCAAGATATAAAAATGTAAGACAGGTGTTTATCCTTTGTATAATGTGAATGACAACTATATTGAGCTATGGAAATTAACGTGACAATAAAAGAAGCCCTGAGTGTATTAGCTGAGGTCCTCTGGAGAACCTTCCTGCAGACACAGGCAGGGTTAAGGGATATGACAGGGGAAGCCCAGTGGTGCTAGCTTATGACTTTAGGAAGTAATGCCATGCCCAGCAAGGGGCCAGGGAAGAAACAGTTAAAGCCAGGCAGGGACTGTCACCTTAGGGGAGGGCTGCCTAACAGGAACTGTGGAGAGGTGTGCACCACTGTTAGACCTGGCAAGGGTGGAGCCAGAAAAATGCCCAGGCAACTCCTCCTCCTGCCCATGTGTCTTCTGCTGGTGGCTCTGACTGGACACATGCCATGGTAAATCAGGGGATGAGCAACCAGACATGTCCCCATTTCTGGGATGGGAGCAAGGAGGAATAGATCTTGCTTTGTAGTTACAGAGTAGATCTGGAAGTCCAACAGTTGATTTTCATTCAGTAAAAAAATATATCTTGGTAGTATATTCAGGGCCTTACTTTGTTTCTACCTTCTTCTCCCAAAAATTGCCATTTTTTTTTTTTTTAAAATGTGTGTGTGTTTCTGCTTTTCAGAATAGAACCCATAGATCAGATCACTAAGATTCCTAATTCTTTTCTTTCTGGGGCAGTATCTTTATGAAGATTTGTTTTATGTAGACATTGCATTTTCTAACTGATTAAAAGCAAAATTAAAAGCGAAAGACACCTAGAATATAAGCACACTGAAGAATACATTATAAGAAATAGTGCATTTTACATGGAGTGGGTTTGGGAAAAAAAGCACATATTATGTTAGGTCACATGTATACTGGAGGAGGAGGATTCTACAATGTTTTTGTTTTGTTTTTCCTTGTTGTTTCTTCCTTCTAACAGCACCTCCAACATATGCTCCCTTCCCCCATCTATATTTGGCTAGACAGAATGGATATATAAATCTATATTTGGCTAGAGAGAATGGATATATTAATCCTGGAGATCCCATATATAGTTAAAGTTACTGTCTTGATATAAAACATTGAAGACTGCATAATGGAGAAGGGAATATATGTTACTTATGTATAGGACACCTATAAAAACCTATATAGAACTCTATATAGAGTGTATGTAAATCTATACAAATCTATATAGGTTTTTATAGGTGTCCTATATATAGGAGATGAGACATAATGGGTTAAATAGATTTTTTTTTTTTTTTTTTTTACTTATTTACAAGACAAGATTTGATTTCTTTGAAGTGCCATTTTGAAGACTGGGATTGGCAACCATTAGAGATTCTCTCATCTTAACACCTCAGTTGCTTTCAGGTCTGGTGATATCAGGGATCCTGTCAGGTCCAGGCATCCCATAGGGAAATAACTTGTCAAGAAAGTGTGTTGTCATCAACTCTACTTACGTTTTATCCAAAACACAAACCACTATCTTGGGATTTTTTTTTTTCAACATTTGACCCCTTTGTACTTCTTCCTGTGGAAACCAAGCATACATGCAGGGTGGGGGAAGGAATTTCGGTAGACATGTATGTTTCTGGTTGCCTTTGGGAGTGGGTTCAGGAGTCACCAGCATACGATGTCCAGGATCTGTCCTCTCCCTTGACCTAGTGTTGTGGGTGTTCTACTAGACCCACCATGAAGTAAATGTTAAATAAATAATGACATCACCTCTTCGTTCAATTCATTACAGATCCACTGGGATGTATTATTCACTGCTCTATGAAACATCAGCTATGATATACTCATTTGAAGCGGGAAGTCAAAGTTCAATTTCTCAGACAGGTGATATGGTCTAGTGGATTTGGAATTTGAATATTATTTCTGGCTCCACCACTGGCTTCCTTTATGACTAGGAGAGAATCTCTTTGGGTGTTGCTAGTTTCGGTATCTGTGGATTGATAAGCAGTTCAAAAGCGTGGATGTTATGCTAGTTCATTTCATGGGAAGTTAAACAGAGCAAGTTCAGAGAGGAAGAGCCAAATGGTCATTTCTTTCTAGTCATTACATGGCGCTTTCAGAGGACATCCAATATCTTAACATATTAAAGGAGTTCAGGGGCTGGGGTCGTGGCTCAGAGGTAGAGCGCTTGCCTAGCATGCATGAGGCACTGGGTTCGATCCTCAGCACCACATAAAAATAAAATAAAGATATGGTGTCCACCTATAACTAAAAACATAAGATTTTTTTTTTTAAAAGGAGTTCAGAAAGATCATCTCTCTTTTTTTGTACTTGGGATTGAACACAGAGGTGCTGTACCACTGAGGTACCCCCAGCTCTCTCTCTCTCTTTTTTTTTTGAGACAGTGTCTCCCTAAGTTGCTGAGGCTAGTCTCAACTTGCAATCTTCCTGCCTTAGCCTCCCAAGTCGCTGGGATCACAGGCGTGCACCACCGTGCTTGGACAGAAAGATCATCTTAACACCAAACATTTCTGTGTGCACACAATGTGCAGTACATTTCTGAGAGCTTTACATACATTATCTCACTCAATCCCTGTAGTAAACCCAGGACTTCATCGTATGATATTGACACAGTTTTACAGATGAAGAAACAGGCACAGAAACAAAATTTGTCTAAGATCACAAAGCTAGTAAGAGGCTGAGTTGGGATTTGAACTCAGGTTATTTGAACCCAGAGCCTCAACTTTTAACTACCACACACCCTTTGAAACCGCTTTTTTTTTTTTTTTTTTTTGAAACCGCTTTTTACCCGTGACGAGTTCTTGCTCCCCCGAACGCTGAAGAATAATGCCGAAGAAGCACGCGAGGCAAGCGTAGAGTGGAAGATGGAAGGCTTTATTTAAAGGACAGCTAAAAGACTTCCCCCCAGAGGAGAAGGGGACCCGGAAACCAGGAATCCAAAGGGAGGAGAGGCCTTCTCCCTTTTATATCTGAAATCTTTCTTTTGTTCTTTTTATGTTCTCTATCTCTGCCCTGCTTGGGACAGGAATGCCAAAAGATGTGACACAGGTGGGCGCGTGGTGGGTGGGGGACCCGCAGGAAGGGCTCAGGGCTATTTAATTAGCTTCTCCATTTGCTGGGAGCTCTTTCATTAACATTCCTTAAGATGGGTCCTAAACTTGGGAACATTAACTATCTTATCTCCCTTGGAGTTGTTCTATGTCTTTCCAGGACTCAGACTGACTCCATTTTCCTTATGGACTATTTTCTTTATGAGACTCGATGTTAGACCCGATTTGTCTCTCTACTCTCACTACCTAGCTTTAAATCTGGCTTCACCTTCCCTCTTATCTGGAGATAGAAATGCTGACCACAGAATGAGACCATTTATAGAAATCTAGATATTCGAAAAAGGGATTTGCAGAGAGCCCCAGGTGGAGAAAGGAAGGGAAAGAATAGGGGAAGAAGTGAGAAATCACCGAGGTTAAAGTCTGTGAGACATATGAATAAATACCTTAAGGGATTTAGCTAGAGCAGCCCCTAGGGTATTATGCAAAATGCCAGTTTGAGAACAAAATGTTCCAGGTAAGATGCTTCAGGCTGTGTGCTTAGAACCTGGATCCTGGTTTGCTTTTTATTTGTTTTATGGTAGGTTTAGTTTTGTGTCTTTGTAGGCTCTCTGTTCCAGCTGAACATTATTTCCTTTGATGGGAAATGACATTGGTTCTGAATCTGGCTGAACTCTACCTATCCAATCTCACTTTTTTTTTTTTCTTCACTGCTCCACACCACACACCTGTCTTACTGTTCCTTCAGACTGCTTGCCTAGGATGCCCCAAATTAGTCTCCCCACCACACAGCTTTGCCCTTGTCCCCATCTATGGAAAATCGTTAGTTATTTAAAGCCAAATTTGTCTTACCTTCTCTACAAATCTTCTGAACCCACATTGAATTACCCTATCCTGACCTCCCATGGAGCTTAATTTATGCACCACTCATGTACTTCTTTGCTTAGCTACTGTATTTTGCAAAATTTAAATACTGCTTCTCCCAAACCTGTTATGGACAGTTAAAATACAGAGATGACGTCATTAATTTTTTTTTATTTTCATTTTTTGGAGTATGGGGGATTGAACCCAGGGTGCTCTACCACTGAACTACATTCCCTGCCCCTTGTAAAAAATTTTTATTTTGAGACGGGGTCTTACTAAGTCCCTGAGGCTGGCCTACAACTTGAAATCCTCCTGCAAGTTTTCCAGTCCTCAGCCTCCACAATCGTTTGGAGTACAGGTGGTTGCCACCGCACCAGGCAATGTCATCGTCAGTGCTTTAAAAAACAGATAGCACTGGGTTCAAGAGAAACTTATGAAATTTAACTTAAAAATGATTTTTATGTCATCCTGATGAGAGACTACAATCCAGGTGATTTTCATTGTGTGGTTGTGACTGTGGAATAGAGCACACCAACGTGGCATCCACCACCCACTGTCTGCCTCATCTTCACCCTTCCTACACGCCCAGCCTCACCCTCCTGATTGCAACCTCAGCTAGAACCCAGGCAGGTGCAGCTGATCAGCGGCCTCCTGCTTTTACAGCTTGTGCCTTTCACTTCATCCCACGCTACCTGCCTCTATAAATTAGCTCCACCCACACATCTGATCTGTTGGTTTCCCTCCTATCTTCCCGGTTCTCAGAAGATGGTTCTTGGTGCACTGGCAAAGTCAAGTGAAAATCAGTTGGTGAGTTTTCCCGTAGTAACTAGCTGAATTTCAGTCCCTGCTTCCACCTAGTTTATTTGAGGTCAAGAAAGTGCTTCCCCTAAGTGTGGGAGAGCAGGCCCAGATGTAAACTGCCCAGTTTGGCAGTTTGATAAACTGCCAAAATATTGATAAACACAAATTTGGCTTTAAACTGCCTCACCCCAAACTCAACCTCAAGACGATTGTGGATGAAGACCAACCTCCAGTACCAGACTATAGCAAAGGTTCCACAGAATAAGTTGAAAATGTGATAGAGTCTAGAAAGGAAAGACACTGAAAAAATAGGGGGGGGGGGAAGATGATTAGAGAAGAGTGATAAAGCTAGGCTCCCCAGGAGCCTTGACTTCTCTACAGGTGAATACTTGCTGTGTTTTCCAATTGGCTTTCAGAGAGATCCACAATTGTCTTCAATGGCCATTTCCACGCTGGTCATTTGGAATGTGTTTTAGTTGACTGTGAGAAGAACATGCGAGGGGAGCACTTGAATTCTTGGAATTAGAGAATTTTTCTTCAGACTTCACAAAACAAGAAGTGAAGCAGACCAGGGCAGGCAGTTTTCAGAAGCAAATGTGTGACTGCTATTTAAGGAATTGTTCCAAAAAGATAAGTTATAATAAGGTCTACGTGACCCAGTCTAGAAGCTTAATATAACAGGGTTAAGTGAATGGTGGGCGGGTTCTGGTCTATTCCAGTTTGCATTCATTACTAATCAGAAAATTTACAGATGACAGATATGCTAAGCATTTATTAAATCTGGGACCTGTAAGCAAGTCATTTTGATCAATAGCTGCTATCACCTATCCTAGAAAAAGCAGGTAAAAGTTACTATTTTATCACATAAAATAATAGTCACACTGAAACTGAAAATAGCTTAACTGACAAATATAAAAATCATGGGTTAAGTAGAAAACCAGGCTCTGCCCACCCACTGGGTTCACTAAAGATGGGTTTGCTGGGGCATCTCAGTGAACAGGTGTTTCTTAGTGTTTTTTTTTGTTTTAATTTTTTTTTTAAGTTGTAAGTGGACACAATACCTTTATTTTATTATAAGTGGTGCTGAGGATCAAACCCAGTGCCCCACATATGCTAGGCAAACGCTCCACTGCTGAGCTGCAACCCCAGCCCTTGTGAAGAGAGTTTAGTGGCATTTAATCATCAGTGAAGGGTTGTTTTGGCATAAGGAATCCTTTGTTTATCATTGATCTACACACACATATATTCAATTGTTTTTGCATTTATCAATTATGGGTTTTATTTTTAATTAAACTTCTAAGTGGATTTCACTTAGGTGAATCATGAAAAATTTGCCTGGATTTCATAATCAAGTATTGAATGATTTTTAAAATAAGCCTATCTGACCTAAAGCTTGAAAATTCAATGTTTAAGAAGTAACCTTAGTAAAGGAAGAGAAATATTAGATGGTTGGTAAAGGAAAAATAATTGTCTACATAATCTTTCTCTGAGTTAGATGCAGAAGGCTTTCTAAAGAGCTTTTTGAATCATTGTGAAATCTGCCAGCTTTTTCAATGATTCTACTTTTGTATCTCTGTATAAACCTTATGACTTTTTTTGGTAATGAAATTTAACTGTTTCTTAGTAATTAAAGAAAATGAATATTGATAAACACAAATTATGTCTTTGCAAATATTAATATGCAATATTGCCTATAATGCACATACATGGTAAATTTTACTCAGCCTGTGGAAAACTCCTTTATGAAGTTGGAACAAATATTCATTTCTGTAAGTCTCAAAGAGTGCAAATGTCTTAGAGATTGATGTTGAATTCTGCAGTTACTCAGTGCTAAAAAGTGGATATCTTATAACAAACAGCCCAACATTAGGTAAGAAACAAATCAGACTTATTTATAGATGTGGCTGGGCATTTCAGACTTTACTGCTTGACAATTTTAAATTAGGCTGATAGTTGAAAATTGAAGATTCAAGAATTTGTACTATATATAAGACAATTCAGGCATTAAGAATAGAAGTCTATTATGTAAGCAAGGACAATGAAACAGTTCAATCAGTAGGAAGAATAAAAGTAACAATAGTGAAATCAGTGGTTTAATTTGGAACATTATTATTATTTTTTTTTTTTTTGGTACCGGGGATTGAACTCAGGGGCACTCGACCCCTGGGCCACATCACCAGCCCTTTTTTGTATTTTATTAGAGATAGGGTTTCACTGAGTTGCTAAGTGCCTCGCCATTGCTGAGGCTGGCTTTGAACTCTATATCCTCCTGCCTCAGCCTCCCAAGTGCTGGGATTACAGGCGTGTGCCACCGCGCCCGGCTGGAACATTATTTTACATTACATTTAGCTCATGTGAATCCAACTATGAATTCCTATAGCAGATTTATAGTTCTACTCTAACCCTGGATTTAACAAACAATATGTAGCAATATGCTCCATATATTACACAATAGATGCCCCTAGTTGTTTCCCTGTTCTTTCCAAGCTGGGATAATCACATATTATATACTCTCATAGACCATAGCTTTGTAATTTATCTGTAGTCTTTTTTAAAATTAATAATTAATTTATTTATTTGCTTTAGTTGTACACAATGCAATGCATTTATATTTACGTGGTGCTGAGGATCGAACCCTGGCCGCGCACGTGTGAGGCCAGCGCTCTGCTGCTGAGCCACAACCCCAGCCCTATCTGTAGTCTTTAGGTTGCTATGTTTAGCTAATAACAAAACACCCAGTAACATTTGAATTTCAAATCAATTATTATTATTATTATTATTATTATTATTATTATTATTTTGGTACCAGGGATTGAACCCAGGGGCATTTAACCACTGAGCTACATCTCCAGCCCTTTTTATGTTTTATTCTGAGACAGGGTCTTGCCGAGTTGGTTAGGGCCTCGCTAAGTGCCAAGGCTAGCTTTGAACTCCTGTTCCTCTTGCCTCAGCCTCCTAAGTCACAGGGATTATGGGTGTGTGCCACCACACCCAGCTTATTTTATTTTTTTTCCATTGTATTTTAAAAATATTTTTGTTTTTTATTTTTAAATACATTTAAAATTTTTCAGTGTACACATGAACCGTGCAATGTTCGGGATATACTTATATTAAAAATTATTGTTTTTCTAAAATTAAAATTTTATTTTGCATCTTAGATTTAATCTGGCAGGACTTTTAGTTTACTCTTCATACAGACTGCAAGTTTTAGAAGAGCAGATGTTCTGTTTTGCTCATGCTTGTATCCCCAGTGTTTACACAGGCCTTAGCACTTAGTAGGTATTTAATACTGATTGTCTTCCTAAAAGGAAGGTGATTAAAATATTTTAATTACAAATATATAGAATGCAGTCGAGGTTCAGAAAAGCAGTACTTGTCATTGGAATTTCTCCAAGTGTACCATCCTTACATGGCAAATGTAAGTCAGCTAAAGCAAATAAACAAAGGGGGGGGATTTTATTTTTTTTGAAATGGGGTCTCACTGGCCTCAAACATTCTGATTCTTTTTATCTCGGCTTCTCAAGTAGCTGAGTGCCACTGTGCCTGGCTCAGAGAAATTCCTTTTTAAAGAGAGATTCCAAGCAACTACTTCTAGTTCAATTTACTTTCAAGCTTTTAATTCTCAGTTAATGGGAAAAAGGCAATTATTGTACAAAGCAAGTTAGACTTGTATTTGTAAGTATTATGGCATACTGCAGTTAATCTTTTCTATTGAGATCTAAAACTAAAAAAGTCTGGACAGAAATGACAGGAGATATTTCCAAGCCATATATGGTGACAGTGGCACAAACCTGGAAATCTTTATCATCCCATCTTATTGAACTTCCACAAATATTCTGCTCTATATTAGAAAGAGCAAAACAAGCTAATCTTGTGAGGCTTTGACAGGAGTTAGTGTCTTAAGAGTACAATGTTACAATGGTAACATTTAGGAAATCAACTGCCAAGCTGGGCTCACATAGGCGAGTTGTGGAAGTTTAGAAAATGGGAGAAAAATGGCTTGAAAAAGAAAATCAAACTGTGTGTTTTATATGCTGAGGATGTTAATCTGGGTCAGTTACCAGTACCTGCAAAGCAGGGCCTCTTATCCTGGCTTGGACAGCACCACAGAGCAGTATTTTGTGGTGTGAGTAGATAGGGCTCAGGAGTCCAAGATTCCAGTCTAGGGTCTCCTGTGACAATCTGTACCTCAACACTCTGGCTCTAAAAGGGAGAAATAGTCAATATACACTGAGAACATTGATAAATATGTAGCCAGTATTTTTTAAGCCTCTTTGCTTGACCTGGGGAAGTCAAATGCCTTCCTATGAAGTCACCATCATAGCACAGGTGAATTGTGTTGGGTTCACAGGTGAATTCTCTTCTGTTGTTACTACTGCTTCATGTCTACCCCTCCCAGTTGAACAGCTCCTGTTGGGATAAGAGGGAGTTCTCCAGGAGAGGAGGTAGCTGGAAGCAGTTGAAAGCTAACAATCATAGCAGCTAGGGAATAAGGCTTCAAGCCTGTAATTACATGTATTATATATAATTGGAGGTTATCAATTGTGCCACTAATAATGAAGAATCACTTCATGACTTTTGATTTCAAGATTTAAAAGTATTTTTTAGGAAACAGCATGCAGATCCATTTGAAACTATCCAATAATGGAAGACAAAATTTAATTACATGACAGAAATTACAATACAATTTTAAATTTTGGGAGACTTCAGAAAGAGTTGAGTCCAGTGAGAATTCAGAATTACAGGGGAAGAATGTGTTTTTGGTTTAGTATTGAAAGATAAGCCTTGAATACATAGTATAGTCAGGTCACAAAATAAAACTTTGGAAGCGGTAATGACCCTAAATGGTGGATTCTGGTGGTGGAAACTTCATTGGCTAGAGCTCACAGCCATTATATTGAAATAAGTTAAAGCCAGAATGAGAGGGCTTTGAGTATCTTCTTTCCAAACACCCTTTCCAATTACAGCTCTTTCAGTTTCTATATTGTTTGTATATTCTCTATTAAATTTTTATAAAGATCCATGAATGCAAATTTTTGTTTAGATTTTTTAAATCATAATTTTCAAACTCTTCATAACTATTCAATTATTTGTACTAATTAGGTAAACTTATGGATTTCTTTCTAAATTCCCTAATTATTATCTTCTAAGTCAACTCATGCTTTTTATTTAAGTCCATATATCTTGCCATGAAACAAAACTGGGGGTGCAGCATGGTAGTAGAGGGCATGCTCAGCATGAGGGAGGCCGTGGATCCAATCCCTAGCCCCAAACCAAAATTATGTTGGAGGCAGAGGTGCTTCAGCTCACATCTTGGAGATATGACCATTAGCAAGTTCTTCACTTCTTCGTTTCTTCTCTGAATGAGAGCATGTCCAGCATGGCATGATGGGGCCTGCCTGAAATCCCAGCAACTTGGGAGGCTGAGGCAGGAGGATTGCAAGTTGAAGTCCAGCCTCAGCAATTTAGACCCTTTCCCAAAATACAAAGTGGCCCAGTGGTAAAGTACCCCTGGGTTAAATCCCCAATCCTCCCTTTCCCCCAAAAGTTGTGCCCATATATCTGACAGGGTTTCTGTGACATTTATACACAATACTTGTAAAATGCGGTAAGTTCTCAATAAGTGAGAACCAGGACAGTGCCAATGGTTGGCATTCAAATGAGCGTTGTTAGCATCATTGGCATATTTGACATATCATAAACGAAAAGCAATACGGTTAAGAGTCCAGTTTCTAAAATTGTACTTCCTGTGTTCAAATCTGGGCTCTGGCACTTATCTCGGTGATTTTGAATGTGTGCCTTATTCTCTCCTTGCACAAAAATGGAGATACTTGTAATGTTCACCTCAGCATTGTTTTAAGGACAAATTGATGAGTATAAAGAGCTTACTGCCGGGCATGGTGGCGCACGCCTGTAATCCCAGCACTTGGGAGGCTGAGGCAGGAGGATTGTGAGTTCAAAGCAGCTTCAGCAATGGCGAGGCACTTAGTAACTCAGTGAGACCCTGTCTCTAATAAAATATAACAAAAGGTCTGGGAATGTGGCCCAGTGGTCGAGTGCCCCTGAGTTCAATCCCTGGTACCAAAAAAAAAAAAAAAAAAAAAAAAAAAAAAAAAAAAAAAAAAAAAAAAACAAAACTTACTGCCATGCCTGCACGTGGTAAGTACTTTATATACATTATTTGTTGTTTTCTGGACAATTCAGTATCAAATGCACAGGAAGTTATTTAGAACAGTTGAGCATCTTGTCATGATGTCCTCCCAAGTCCACTTGAGAATAAATAGCCTATTGCTAAATGATCGTTGAGACAATGCTAACTTTTAAAAATGTTGTCTACTTTCGCCCATACTTTAGGCACTTCTATCCAATTGGTGGAGAGCCAATGATGACTTCTGCAAAGAAGGTAACTAGGAAGCGGCATAACCCGGTGGAAAGCATTTGCAGAAAAATCAGAGCCATTCAAAAGGGAGAAACAATTTCAAATCCAATTCGGCAAATTATCAAGTACCAGTCTAGCTGTTTTGATAGTCCTAATACCAAGAAAAACTTTGAGGAGGTGCTGAGGAAGATGACTGCTGCTCACATTCCTGTGCAGGACTCTCATTTTTCAAGTTCTGAGAAAGGGGCTGCCTTCATTTCATCTCCTGAACTAGCATCTACGAGAAGCCCATCCATCTCTCACCTGCACTCTCCCAAGAATGCCACATACACTGTTGGTCTCACTAGTTCTGAAAACATCGCTAGACTGAGATCACAGAGCAACCAGCATGATACATCTTTGATATCACAGATTAGACCAGGGGAATTCTTTTCTACCAAGAATTTGAATAACTACTGCAATGGAGATTCCACCTCTGCTCCTAGCTCTCAGTTTTTGACTTGGGATTCAGGGATGAGAAAATTATCTCTGAATGATGATAATGATGGTAAATAATCATTTTTTTTAATGTTTGTTTTACCAGTGAAGCAAAAAGAAATATCTGCTTTTAGAATATCTGAACTTAAAACCAAAATACATAATTAAAGTTTAAATGTATGTATCCATCTTTTTGTGTTTTAAGTATGTTTGTGTCCACCACCCACCTTAAAAGAAAGTCTTATGTGTGAAATCTATTTCATATGCTGCTAATTAAAATCTGGATAGAAATTCTGGATCGCATTTATAATCATACCATGTGGTATCCTCTTTTTTTAATATTGATTTATTTGCTTTAGTTGTACACAATGCCTTTATTTTTACGTGGTGCTGAGGATCGAACCTGGGCAGTGTGAGTGCTAGGCGAGCGCTCTATCACTGAGCCACAATCCCAGCCCCCATGTGGTATTCTCTGCTGACCTGGAAATCAACTTGAATGCCAAATTAGAATGTCATGAATATACAGATATAGGAGACTTAAAAATTCATATAATTCCTAGATATCTTGCTGAAAGAACTCTTCACATTCGTTTGCATACAAGCAAAACAAATATGTAAGAATATGTGGGTTCTAGCTCAGGAGCCAAGGAGGTAGGCCAGGGAAGATGTAAATTTTTCAGGCCAATGGAGATTTAGGAAACTACTTAGGAGATTGTTTAGAAGAGTTCCTTACATAATAATATCTGAAAAATAGAACGTAAAATGGTATATAATCTGTATAGTTTCTGCTTTCCCTCTATTTTTCTTATAAATCAATGTCCTACTAGTTGCTTTTTCATAAGGCACTTCAAGTGGTAAAGCAAACAAACAAAAAAACCCTTAATTTCCCTCTTTATATCTCTTATTCCCTCCTTTTATAAATTTATAAAGAAAAAGGAAAAAAAAATAGGGGGAGACCTTTCAAGACCACTTTATTTGCTTTCTTATGATGCTGTATTGGAGCTCAGGGAGTTGTGCATGTTGGGCCACATCCCCAACCTTCAAGACTGCTTTTTTGATGGGTCCATTCAAGATAAGCAATCAGTATTATGGGCTTCTGTTTATTCAAATAAGCTTTCTTTTGCTAAAAATTACCCCCCCCCCATGAGAAATGAATAATTTGTAGCACAGATAAGCACCTATATTTGCACTTTTTCTTCTGATAGGATGGAAGCTAGGAGCTGATGATGGCCAAGATGAAAGGTACAGCACCACTCGGGCCTGGGAGGAACAGTTACTCACTGGAATCTTCCATGAATGCGGCACAAAATACAGAGGTAAGTTGAAAACTATCTGCTTAAACGTTTAGGAGTACTCATCCTGTCACCTGTACTTGATTTTGTAAAAGAAAGAGGAATGGTTTGCTTGGGATCTGTCCCCATGTCCACACACATGGTGGATGCCACCCAACTTGGGAATAAGATTGGTTGATCAGGTCTTGATTATTTCTTTATAATTTCTTTAGTACCTCTTTTGCTTATTTTAACAGTGTCTTAGGAGATTGTTTAGAAGAGTTCCTTACATAATAATATCTGAAAAATAGAATATCTGAAAAATAGAGTTTACAAGCTGAATTATCAACTCTAAGCATTGCTTGGAACTACTTACATGTCATAGGAGTTGCCTCACAAGAAATCTATACTTCAGTATATAAAACCACTATGCAAGTTTAGGTCAAAACTTAGCTTTATATTTTCATTTATTTTTTTTAATATTTTTATTTATTTGCTTTAGTTGTACACAATGTGTTTTATTCAATGCATTTTTATTTGTACGTGGTGCTGAGGATCGAACCCGGGTTGCCCACGTGCTAGGCGAGCGCTCTAACCGCTGAGCCACAATCCCAGCCCCATATTTTCATTTAATTTTGAGACGTGTTCTTTTAAAATTTCTGCAAGTGATTTTTAGCATGTAAATATTCATGATCATTGTAATGAAATTAATGTATTGATAAATAAAAAGGGGAAAAGTAATCAGTAATCACTTTTCCCTGAGTAACCATTTAATTATTTTTTTATACATCTTTCCACAATTTCCTCTGTTGATATGACTTCAGATTAGTTTTTAAAAATTATGGAACACTTCAAATATATATAGGAGTGGAGAGAATAATAAGAAGACTGCTTATATGTGTGTCTACCAGTTATGTTTCATTTCTAATCTCACCTGTTCTCTTCTATTCTGAATTATTTTAAGGCTAATATCAGACATCACATTATTTCATTTGTAAATATTGAATTAATTAAAATATAACTGATTCTAAATATAACAACAATGCCATTATGTGACTAAAATAACTTTCTTATCAAATATTTTATCAGTATTCACAACTTCTCATTTGTGTGAAATGTATCTTTTAAAAAAATTTTTCTTGTTCAAATCAATATCCAAGAAAGGTCTCTTCATTGCAACTGACTGTCTGCCTTATATGCTTTTTAAGTTATTTGTTAAACAAAATGACTATTCTGTTTGATAGAGTTTCCTACAATCTGAAATTTGGTGACAGTATATCCATAGGAACACTTATTTCCTCCATCCCCTATAGTGAGACTTTTGGGCAGATAAAAGTTCGGGGTTTTGCATTTTGATTTGTGGGAGGCATGAATTCTACAGAGATGATGCTACGTGTTTTCATCATAAGGCAACAACAGAAGATGAAGACCTGCATCAACTCTTTCATTAGGTGTTGCAAATGGTGATGTTCCATCATTCCATCTAAATTTATCAGGTGCAATACATTTATAATGAGAAACTCTGCCCTGTTTCATCAACTGTTTAGCCAGACTCATTCGTCTGTGTCCTGAAGAAGCAGGATAAACCTACCAGTTTTCAAAATAGGAGTAGTGATCTCTAAAGGTCACTCATAAGGTTGTTTTTTTGTTGTTGTTGTTGTTGTTTGTTTTTGTGTGTGTTTTGAATTCATTATTCCAGCATATTTGGTGTTTTATCCATTGTAATTTTAGACGTCTTTTTAGATATACATGACTACAGAGTATATTTTGACATATTCAAACATGGATTATATCTTATTCTAGTTGGAATCCCAGTCTTGTGGTTGTACATGATGTGGAGATTCATTGAGGTATATTCATATATGTACATAGGAAAGTTGTATCAGATTCATTCCATTGTCTTTATTCTTCCTATCCCTCTTCCTTTCATCTTCTTATTAATGTCCATCATTGGACAATAGAAATCTCCTCATGTTGACTACAGTGTCATTTGTGGGGGAGGGTTAACTTTTCATTTTGATATAATTTCAAACTATAGCAAAGTATGAGTAATTTGCACATGCCCTCTATCCAGATTCACCAATCATTTTCATTTTGTCTCATTTGCCTTATTATTCATGTATTTTTATTTTCTGAACCCCATGAGAACAAATTGCAGATATGTATATTTTTTTACCCCAGTTCATCAGTGTGTGTTTTCTACAGACAAACACATTTTCTTAGATGACCACAGTACAGTGATCAAAGTCAGGATGTATATTTAACAGTGATACAATATTATTAGCTAATTCACAATTCTATATTTAAATGTCATCAGTTATCTCAATAGAATAAGCCATAGTCCTGGGTCCAATGCAGAAGCACACCTGTGTTTAGTTGTCCTGTCTCTTCAGTGTCCTTTAATTCTGGAACAGTTTATAATGTTAAATGAAGAGTATGGGCCAGTGACTGTAGAATGTCTGGTCTTGGTATATTTCCTTGATTAGATTCAAGTTATTCACTTTGTCAGGCAGTCTAGAAGTGATGTTGTGTACTTCTCAGTACAATACGTCAGGATTTTAAACTTTGATTTCTTAGTTACTGTGTTGTCTGTCCGGTTTTTTCTGTTGTATAAAGTTATTTATCCTTTGTACTTAATAAGTATTATATTGGAAGATACATTGAGTCTATGTAAATATTCTGTTCCTAGTCAAACTTTTATTCACTAATTTTAACACGCGTTGATATTTCTTGGCTGAATCAATTATTATTATGATGGCTACCAAATTTTTCTTTTCCACAATTTTTTCTGTTTATTATTTCTCAATCTACCACAAGGGTTTTACCTTCTCACTAATTAATTGCTATTACTAGGAATTCCTGTATTCTTATATGGAGTCATTTGTAATGCTACTGTCATTATTTGTCTCTGTGCACAAATTGTCCCAGAGTTGGCCAGCAAAATACTCTTCAATCTGGCTCCTTTGTCTGACAGGTCCCCATCTTTTTTTCTTTTTTTTTTTTTTTTGTGGTACCAGGGATTGAACTCAGGGGTACTCGACCACTGGGCCACATCCCCAGCCCATTTTTGTATTTTATTAGAGACAGGGTCTCCCTGAGTTGCTAAGTGCCTTGCCATTGCTGAGGCTGGCTTTGAACTCGCGATCCTCCTGCCTCAGCCTCCCAAAGTGCTGGGATTACAGGCATGTGCCACCGCGCCCAGCTAGGTCCCCATCTTTTAAAGAGCATTTTCTTAGCTGAACCAGGTAGAAATACTTTTGACTTCTGCCCTTCCTCGTTTTTCCTGACATTATAAAATTCTCAGGCTTGTCTTGTACATTTCCTGCTCCAGCCTTGGAATCAGTTACTTCGTCAAGGATCATGACACCTTTCCATAGGAAATGTTCTGTACAGACCACACTCTAGGGAAAAGGGATGGTGGTTGTTTCTAGGCCTTCACAATGGTTAGAAGTAGGATGCATTAAAAATTTTTAAAGATAATGTACATTGAGTTCTTGGTCTTTCTTCCATTGCAAAGTCAGGACAACAGAATTTTACTTATCTCTTTTATCTCTGTATCTCCTTTCTTAGAGGAAATCCTGATTCTCAATGTCACTAATGAAACTCAATGTAAATGTTCATTTGCTTTATTCAACCACATGCAGTAGTTTCAAAATAATACCCGAACTATTACCAGTTCTCTATAACTGACTATTGTACTAGTTCTTTATAGCTAACTTTCCATGGAATGACAGAATTAATTCCTTCACAGCTTCTGTGGCTTACTCTTCTGTGGCATAGCCTAGCTGAGTAATTTGTACATGCCCTCTATCCAGGGTATATTCATGTATTTCTAGCAGGGAATATATATTTCTAGTTCCAGGGAACTCCCAGGGCTATCATCAGGAGATGCTTGGGGCACTTATCTCTTGCTTACTTTGGGAAGACTGAGGGCTTCCATTACTTGCTGCTGTTAGCTGGAGGTCTCCCTCAGTTCCTGGCCACTTCTGGCTTTCAACATAGCAGGCCATAACATTGCAAGGGAGTGAGTGACAGGCACTGCAGTCTTAGGGAATGTAATCATGCAATCCCATGCATGTATGTCCCTCTTGCCTTTGCCATTTTCTATCCATTAGAAGCAATCCACAGGCCACTCCCACTCTCCAGAGAGGAACTGAACAGGCACAAACATTAGGCGGTGGGATCATGAGGGTGCCCAAGAATTTTTTCTACAGTTGAAAATGATTTAAGATTTTTTTGGTCATTAAAAAAAACATTAAGCTATACTATGGGGTAGTGGGTGTGGCTTAGTAGTAGAGCATGTGCTTAGTATGCTTGAAGGCTTGTGTTCAATCTCCAGGCCTCCCTCAAAAAGGGACAGACTACCATATTGCCTAAGTATGTTTGGGAATATTTCCAGACTTGTTTTATAATCTGATATTTCTCATTTAACATTTTTAGTACTTTTTGGTATCAACAGTTTCTTCTCTTTTCCATATAGTACAAGATACCTGCATGTTTTATTAAAGTATAGTAATTATGCACATTGGTGGGGTTTGATGTGGTATTTCCATTCATGCATACAGCATGCACTGATCAAATCCAACCCTCTTTTTCTACAACCCCCCCCCCCCACAATTGCTCTTCCCAAACCCTAGAAATCACTATTTTCAGTTCAACTCTTGAGCTTCCACCTGTAAGACAAAACATGTGCTACTTGTCTTTCTATGTCTGGCTTATTTCATTTAACACAATTTCCTCCAGTTCTATTCAACTTGCTATAAAAGTCAGGATTTTGTTGTTCTTTATAACAATAATACTCCATTATATAAGTGTGTGTGTGTGTGTGTGTGTGTGTGTGTGTGTGTATCTATCACATTTTCTTTCTCCATGCATCTGTTGATGGGCATCTAGGCTGATTCCTTACCTTGGCTATTAAGAGGCACTGTAGAGGGGAGTCAGCCGGGAGGGATCAGAGTGGGTACAAGAGTGACAAATAGTGAGTGATAGCAAAACCAAAGAAGAGAGTGAGGACGAGAGCAAAGAAGAGAGTGATCGGAGGATAGTCGGCCAGGAGGGATAAGAGTGGGTCAGCCAGGAGGGGTGAAGAAGCAGCAGCAGCAGCAGAAGAAGAAGCCCTCATTTTCCCGTTCCAAACGGGAGAGATATATTGTCCTGAGGAGCGTCCCCCTCAAGATATATATATCAGATCCAAGTCTGTGAGACCCAGTTGTCTGTCACTGGAGTCAAACAGACATGGGGTCCAAAGGGACCGAAGAACAATGGGCCACCCTGTGCAGGGATTTTCTGTGTCCTGTCCCGAACGGGAAGGAGAGACCCAAGTCCGGAGGCCAGAGGCTGAAAAAAGGGCTTTCTTCAACTGTTCCCAGGAAAGGGAGAGGGAGAGAGACAGAGAAAGAGAGAGAGCTCCTTGAGGTCCACCGTGACCATGAAGGTCTAGGTGGGGTGCAGTCCTCCCCGTACAGGCCACAAGCAGGGCTGCAGGACAATCAACGGTCAGTTCCTACTGTGAAAGGCCCAACGGGTTTAGGAGCTCTGGGGATGAGGAGACCTACCCAGGTAAGGGAGAGAGAGAAACAAAAAGAGAAAGAGCTCCTGAGGTCCACTGTGACCATGAAGGTCTAGGGGGGGTGCGGTCCTCCCCGTACAAGCCACCAGTGGGGCTGCCAGACGATCAACGGTCAGTTCTCACTGTACAAGGCCTGACGGGTTCAGGAGCTCTGGGGCGGGGGCGCTTACCAATCCGATGGCCTGGTGGTGGATGCGTCGGAGCGGCGATCAAAAAACTGGTGAAGGCTGAGGCAGTTCTGGGTGATTGTGCCCTTTGGCTCAGACAGGATCCAAGTCACGGCACCAATGAAGGGCAAAATGAAGGGCAAAGCATCACACCGGGGACAGCCATGCAGCCAAAAGATTTATTTAACAGCCTTCGTAGCCGGTAGCGAAAACCGGAGAAGAGGTGCTCTGGTCGAAGGTCGAAGAGGTGGGAGAGGGGAGTCAGGGAGAAGGGAGTGTGCTAGCTCTGGTGGGAGAAGGGAGTCAGGGAGAGGGGAGTGTGCAAGCTCTGGACAGAAGGTGGGTGCTTGGTTGCACCGGCTGGGATCTCTGGAGCTGTCGGCTAAAGCAGCTGCTGTCTGGCTGGAGGCTGGAGCTGTCAGCTGGGAGCGGCCGTCGGGCTGAAGGTGGTCGGTCTGGAGCTGTCAGCTGGAGCAGCTGCCGTCGGCTGGAGGTGATGGGTCTGGAGCTGTTGGCTGGGGCAGCTGCCATCGGGCTGGAGGTGATGGGTCTGGAGCTGTTGCAGTGGCTTCCTCTCTCTGCAGCGACGAGCCGATGTATCTGTCTTCCTCCTCTCAGCAGCGACGATCCGATGTTGGTGTCCGTGTGTGTCTCTCTCTGGCTGGCTGGCTGTCTGAGTCTCTCAAACAGGGCCTTATATAGGGATTTCTGGTGGGGGGTGCACTAGAGCAACCCCAAACACTATTGGCTAGAACAGGGTGCCCTTTAAGCCTATTGGCTCTTGCCTGGGGAAAAGAAACATTCTGCCTGGGGAAGGAACATCCTGCCTGGGGGAAAAAACATCCTGTCCGGGGAAGAAACATCCTGCCGAGAATGAAACAAGGTTGCTTCTCTCAGGATGTGGAGAACTCTGAGGGCGGGGGAGGGTAAGCTATCTATCATTCCCCCCTTTTTGTTTTCTTAGGAAGTGGGACGTCGTATGTCAGTCTGGCTACTTCCTGCTGAAACGGGGCGACGTGGGGTGTTATGGGGGGGATATGATAAGACAGGCAGGTCAGGCTTGAGGGTGAAAAGGATTCCTAGGAGGTTGGCACCAAAAAAATGAATTCGCCCTGAGGTGATGAGAAAGTGACAGATGATCCCTAAGGAGAAACTGGTTAAAGGTTGAGAACAAGAAAGACATGAGCTGTGGAGAAGGAAGAGCTGCAAAGGAGAAGATCATCTACATATTGCAAAAGAGTGGAGTCAGAGAATTCAAGGTCTTTGAGATCGGCAGCTAGTGTCTGTCCAAAGATATGAGGGCTGTCTCGAAAACCCTGAGGGAGGACTGTCCAGGTCAATTGTTGGGACCATTGAGTATCAGGATCAGTCCAGGTAAAGGCAAAGATGTCTTGTGATTTCCTGAGCTAAAGGGACAGTGAAGAAGGCATCCTTAAGGTCAATGACCGAGAAATGAGTAGATAAGGAAGGAATTAGGGAGAGAATGGTATAAGGATTTGGGACCAGCGGGTGTATGGGCCTAACAGCCTCATTGATGAGATGAAGATCTTGGACTAACCGGTATGACCCATTGGACTTCTTGACTGCCAATATGGGAGTATTATATGGGGAATGGGTGGGTCGGAGAAAGCGTTTCCGCAGAAGGTCTGAGATAGTAGGTTGGAGACCTCTGAGGCTAGTGGCTGGGAGTGGGTACTGGGCTCTATTAGGGAAATACTGGGGATCTTTAAGGTGTATTCGTATAGGGTCACAGTGAGCAAGGGATGGAGTCTGGGTATCCCAAACTTTGGGGTCTACCAGATGAGAGGGGGCAGGGTAACAGGAGGTTTCCGCATCAGGCTCTAAAATGCTAAGAAGGAAGACAGAGGAGATGGAGTGAGATGAGTCGGGGAGCAGAACTGAGCAAGGCGGGTCAGAGAGCACAACTGAGGCCTGAAATTTGACCAGTATATCTCGGCCCAATAAAGGCACAGGACATTGAGAGATTACTAGAAACTGGTGGGCAAATGAATGGAGGTGGAGGCTGCAAGACAGCATGGGAGTCTTGTGGGGGTGAATGGTGTGTCCCTCTATCCCGACAACAGGGGACGATAAGGTGGTGGGCCCCCAAAACTCCCTCAAGACCGAGAAAGTGGCTCCTGTGTCTAGTAGGAAATTTATGGGGTGGCCATCAACAAGAAGGGTGACCCTAGGCTCCTGTAAGTCGATGTCAACTGTCGGGAGAGGAAACCCAGGGCCCCGTCAATCTTCTGCAGCTAGTCCAAGCAGGTTGGGTTTCATGACTGATCCAGTCCCCATGCGGGAACTGGGGCAGTCAACACCCCAGTGGCCCATCTTGGAGCATTTAGGACATGGGCGCGTAGGGGGCCTGGGGTTGGGGCAAGCTCTAGCCCAGTGTCCTTCGTTCCCGCACTTGAAACACGGCCCTGGAGGTCCCCTCTGCGCGGGGTAATGGCTCCTTGTTTGTGAGGCCCGAGAGTTGGTGCCCTGTAAAGCCTGGGCCAGCATTTGAAATCTTGCTCGTTCGGCCTTTTCATGGTTCTGAAACCTACGGCGTTCAGTATTCTCATCTCTATTATGATAGGCCTTAAAGGCCGTGGCCAAGATCTCGGTCTGAGGTGTTGCAGGTCCTTGCTCTAATTTTCTCAATTTAGCCCGTATATCAGGGTAACTTTGGGACAAAAAGTAAGTCATAAGGACATGACGTCCCCCTGGAGATTCAGGATCTAAATTGGTGTATTGTTGGAGAGCTTTTGTTAGTCGATCTAGAAATTCAGAGGGGGTGTCTTCCCTTTTTTGTATGATTTCCTGCAGCTTGTCAAAAATTAACTACTTTTTGTGCTGCACGCTTAAGACCAGTTAGTATACAAGTGGAAAAACTGATCTCGCAAGGCCACGTCCCCTGGGGAATTATAGTCCCAGTTAGGGTCCCTTTCGGGGACAGCCTGAGGTCCAATGAGATGGTTAGGGTTGGTTCTATGGTTCTCATCGGCATAGGCCCGTGCCTGCTCCCAGACTCGCCTACGCTCCTCAGGGAGGAGGGTATTTGCCAAAATCATATAGATGTCATGGAAGGTAAGGCTATAAGCTTGGAGGACCCATTGAAATTCCCTGAGGTATGTAGTGGGGTCAGTGCTATAAGAGCCCAATCGTTTCTCGATTTGCACTACCTCGGTCATTGGGAAGGGAACATGGACACGGACAATTCCTTCTGGACCCGCAACTTCCCGGAGTGGGGTCAGGACTTGGGCGGGAGTAAGTGACAGAGGGTGAGCAGACATTGTGCGAGATCGCGTAAGGGGTGGGCTGGAGGAGAAGGTGGCAGGAGTGTGTAGAAGTGGGGCTGGAGGGGCCGAGGGAGGCGAGAGAGGTTTCAGATTGGTATGGGGGCGGCTCATCCGCGGGATCGAAATCAAGAAAGGAGGGGGATGGTAGGGGAGCAGCCGGTTGGCAGGCTAGGAGGCTATTGTTGGAGCTGCTGTGGGTACAGAGTGAGGGATTCGAATGGAGGAGGGAGAAAGCCTGAACATACGGAATCTCTACCCATTTTTTTTGATCGCTCACAGAAGTTGAAAAGATCTCTCAGTATAGAGGGATCCAGGGACCCAGAAGCAGGCCATTTGTTTTGGTTATCTAAGGGGTATGTGGGCCAATCTTGGGTGCAAAATTTGGTAAGTCTTGTTGGTTGTATATCGGGAGTTAGGCCAAGAGTGGCTAGGTTGTTTAAGAGGCACTGTAGGAGGAGAGTCGGCTGGGAGGGATCAGAGTGGGTACAAGAGTGACAAATAGTGAGTGATAGCAAAACCAAAGAAGAGAGTGAGGACGAGAGCAAAGAAGAGAGTGATCGGAGGGTAGTCAGCCAGGAGGGATAGGAGTGAGTCAGCCAGGAGGGGTGAAGAGCAGCAGCAGCAGCAGCAGAAGAAGAAGCCCTCATTTTCCCGTTCCGAACGGGAGAGATATATTGTCCTGAGGAACGTCCCCCTCAAGATATATATATCAGAGAGATCCAAGTCTGTGAGACCCAGTTGTCTGTCACTGGAGTCAAACAGAGATGGGGTCCAAAGGGACCGAAGAACAATGGGCCACCCTGTGCAGGGATTTTCTGTGTCCTGTCCCGAACGGGAAGGAGAGACCCAAGTCCGGAGGCCAGAGGCTGAAAAAAGGGCTTTTTTCAACTGTTCCCAGGAAAGGGAGAGAGAGGGAGAGACAGAGAAAGAGAGAGAGCTCCTTGAGGTCCACCGTGACCATGAAGGTCTAGGTGGAGTGCAGTCCTCCCCGTACAGGCCACAAGCAGGGTGCAGGACATTCAACCCAGTTCCTACTGTGAAAGGCCTGACGGGTTTAGGAGCCTGGGGATGAGGAGACCTACCTAGGAAAAGGAGAGAGAGAAACAAAAAGAGAAAGAGCTCCACGAGGTCCACTGTGACCATGAAGGTCTAGGGGGGGTGCGATCCTCCCTGTACAAGCCACCAGCGGGGCTGCCGGACGATCAACGGTCAGTTCTCACTGTACAAGGCCCTGACGGGTTTAGGAGCCCTGGGGCGGGGGGCTTACCAATCCGATGA
Organism: Tamias sibiricus; assembly: GCA_025594165.1. Lineage (NCBI taxonomy): Eukaryota > Metazoa > Chordata > Mammalia > Rodentia > Sciuridae > Tamias > Tamias sibiricus. The sequence continues at coordinate 88,676,077 of CM046661.1, forward strand.
CTGGTGGTGGATGCGTCGGAGCGGCGATCAAAAAACTGGTGAAGGCTGAGGCAGTTCTGGGTGATTGTGCCCTTCCGGCTCAGACAGGATCCAAGTCACGGCACCAATGAAGGGCAAAACATCACACCGGGGACAGCCATGCAGCCAAAAGATTTATTTAACAGCCTTCCGGGTACAGCCTGGGGAAGGTGTAGCCAACAGCCTTCGTGGCTGGTAGCAAAACCGGAGAAGAGGTGCTGGGAGAGGGGAGTCGGGGAGAAGGGAGTGTGCAAGCTCTGGTGGAAGAGGGGAGTCAGGGAGAGGAGAGTATGCAAGCTCTGGACAGAAGGTGGATGCTTGGTTGCACTGGCTAGGATCTCTGGAGCTATCAGCTAAAGCAACTGCTGTCTGGCTGGAGGCTGGAGCTGTCATCTGGGAGCGGCCATTGGGCTGAAGGCCATGGGTCTGGAGCTGTTGCAGTGGCTTCCTCCTCTCTGCAGGGTCGAGCTGATGTGTCTGAGTGGCTTCCTCCTCTCAGCAGCGACAAGCTGCTGTTGTGTGTCTCTGTGTGTCTGTGTCTGAGTCTCTTGAACAGGGCCCTATATAGGGATTTCTGGTGGGAAGTACACCAGAGCAACCCCAACGCCATTGGCTCTTTGCCCATGGAACAGGGCAACCTTTAAGCCTATTGGCTCTTGTCCAGGGAAAAGAAACACCCTGCCCTGGGGAAGAAACATCCTGTCTGGGGAAGAAACAACCTGCCTGGAGAATGAAACAAGGTTGCTTCTCTCAGGATGTGGAAAGCTCTGGTGGGGGCGGGGGGGGGTAGCCCATCTATCATCTTTCTTTCTTGGTTAGCCTAACTAAAAGTTTAATTTAATCCTTTCAGCGAGCCAACACTTTGTTTCATCAATCTTTTATATTGTTGGTTTGATATCTATTTCCTTTATCTGCTCTTATCTTTTTAAAAATTTTTTCTAATTTTGGGTTTGGTTGGTTTATACCTTTCCAAGTGCTGGAGATATACTGCCATGCTGTTTACTTAAAATATTTCTAATTTTTTTATTTAGACAATTGTTGCCCAATGCTCCTTTCTGGGCACCCCTTCTCTACAGCCCACAGGTTTTGGTATATTGTGCTTCATTAGTCTTGACACATTTCTAAATTTTTAACTTCCTCAATGATCCACTGTTTTTTGAAATCTGTTGTTCAGTCTCCATGCATTTGTATACTTTCTAAACATTTTTTGTTGACTTCTAGTTTTATTCCATTATGATAAAAATAATACAGCATGTAATTTCAATGTTTTGGGGCTTTTTTAGACTTTTTTGGGGGCCTCATATATGCATATTCTAGAGAAGTTCCATGTGCATATGAAAAGAATGTATATTCTGCAACATTTGGATAAAATTTTTCTGTAAATTCTGTGACATCCATTTAATCTGTAGCCTGATTTAACTCTGATGTGTATTTGTTGATCTTTTGTCTGGATGATCTGTCAATTGATAAAAGTGGGATGTTGAACTCCCTACTATTATTGTATTGAAGCTTCTCACTCCCTTTAAAGGTGTTTTTAAAATATTTTTTAAAAAAACTTTATAGCATATGTTTAATTGTATTATGGACATTAATTCAATATGCCTTAATAATTTCATTCAGATTAAAAAAAAGATGGCATAATGATGGTTTAAAGTTGGCTCAGTCGTAAACTTACAAGTGTATTAACCAAGAGCAAAAACAGAAGACTATTAAAAATAGCAACAAAGGTAACACATGTCAAAGTTTTGGTAACTGTTAGAAAGCTTATTTCTAAATCTGATGCAGATTTCTTAGTATTATTTGAATAGTTCTTTTCTTAGCCACATGTGCTATGAGTCTGGAAGAGACTGGTTATGGGTACAGCTTCTTGTCTCTAGTTTTGATTGTGCATTGTCAGCAAATGCACTTTGTAGCTTTTCCAGAAGCATGTCCCCTCCATAAACAACATCCTCCAGACATGTAGCAGCTTCATGATTTTCTTCTAGCTTATGTAAGCTAGCAGTCTGTAAAGCAGCTGTAGATTCTTCACTGGGTAAGGAATCTATCAAAATATCAGTCTTTTGCTGTTTGTGCAATCAGTGATGCAAAAAGCTGGGCATATTCTTCTGTAGGATTAACTGGCTGGTCTTTGTTAATTTCTGTTTGAATATTATTAAAAGAGGCAGGAGGACCACATTGTTGCAACATTTGAGTAACATTACAAAACTGATCTGCAAGCAAGTTCACCGCATCTTGCAGCTGCATGAGCTGATCCACCTCCCTTTAGGTTTAATAGTGTTTCAAAAATTGGGGAGCACCAATATTAAGTGCATACAGATTTCTAACCAATATATTGTCTTACTGAATTGATCTCCTGATCATTATATACTGACCTTCTTTGTTACTTCTTACTGTTTTTGTCTTAAAGTTGTTTTGTCAGATATTAGTATAGCTATTCCTCCTTGCCTTAGATTTCCATTTTCTTACAATATGATTTTCTGTCTTTCACCTTCAGTCTGTATGTGTCTTTACTTGTCACATGTGTTTCTTATTGATAGCATATTATTGGGTATTATATTTTTAAAAACGCAGAGAGTCTGTATTTACTAATTGGAAAGTGTAGCCCATTTGCACTGAAAGGTTCTTATTGCAAGGCAAGAACTTATTCTTGTTGTTTTGTGGATTTTCTTCAAGTTTTTAATATTCTTTGTTTCTTGGGCTGGGGTTGTGGCTTAGCAGTAGAGTGTTTGCCTAGCACGTGCGCAGCCCTGGGTTCAATCCTCAGCACCACATAAAAATAAATAAATAAAATAAAGGTATTGTGTCTAACTACAACTAAAAATAAATTTTTTGTTTCTTGTTTGTGTTTCTGTCTTAATATTTATAGAATTGATAATGTTTTATTCTTTTATATTTCTCTTATGTATCTATTCTTGTAGTGGGATTTATATTTTCACATGATATTATGATAAAATTTATCTTTCTTTAACTTCTGGATGTAGGACTCTTAAGCATGTTTTGTGAGGCAGGTCTGGTGGTCATGGATTCTCTGTTTTTGCTTGTCTTGAAGAATCTTCATATTTCCTTCATTTCTAAAGGATTGCCTTGCATAGTATAATAGTCTTGGTCAGCTGCTATTTTCCTTCAGGACTTGGAATTAGTCCTTCTGTTTCCTCCTAGCTTGTAGAGTTTCTGTTTGAGAAATATTCTGTTAGTCTGATGGGGGCATCTTTTTTCTTTCCTTTTGTTTTAAAAATATTTATTTATTTGCTTTAGTTGTACACAATGCATTTATTTGTACGTGGTGCTGAGGATCGAACCCGGGCTGCGCACGTGCTAGGCGAGGGTTCCACCGCTGAGCCACAACCCCAGCCCCCGATGGGGGCATCTTTAAGTGTTACTTGGCACTTCTATATATATTAAAGTTCTTTCTGTCTTATAATTTAGACAGTTTGACTATAGTACACTGTGTGGGGAAGATCTTTTCTGGTCCTGTCTATTTGGGGTTCTATAAGCCTCCTATACAAAGACATGGTCATGTCTTTCCTATGATTAGGGAAGTTTTCTGCTATTATTTCATTGACTAGGTTTTCTATGCTCTTAACTTCTTTCTCCTCACCTTCATGCAATCTGAAAATGCAGATGTTAATTCATTTAATGGTGTTGCAAAGATCTTAATGCTTTCTTCTTATTTTTTCTTCTTTTGTCTAAATGGGATATTTCAAAAGACCTGTATTCAAGTTCAGATATTCTTTCTTTCCACTTGATCTAGTTTGTTGCTGGAATTTTCAACTGTACTTTTGCTTTATTTTCTAAGCTTTTTGTTTTCAAGATTTCTGTTTGGTTCTTTTCCAAAATCTCTATCCCTTTGAATTTCTCATTCATATATTTTGGTGTTTTCCTAATTTCATCTGATCATCTATATTCTCATGGGTCTCACTGAATTTTTTAATAATCATTTAAATATTTTTGAAGATATTATTTTTATTGTGTTTAAATAGAGAAACACTATATGAATATTCTGCCCACGAAATAAAAATGCATAATGGAAATTTAATGATTTCTGCCCCCAACATCTCCTTTACTTCCTTCTCCTGAAGTTATACCTTTTACCCTGTTTTGTTCATGAAAACATACATATACATATATTAAGAGGGAATGATTGGTACTGGGCTTTTATTTTGTTTGTCTTTTTCTGTATAGAATAATGGGTTTCATTGTGGTATATTCATGCATGCAAATAACACAATTTGATCAGTTTTACTCCCAAACTTCTCTTAACCCTCTGTTTCTCCACCCCCAATGATCCCATTTTTTGACCCCAATGACTTCCTTCTGCTTTCATGACATCTTTTCTTTGTTCTTTTTTCCTCCTCTGGTTTCCACATATGAGCAAAAACATTTAATACTTGTCTTTCTGAATCTGGCTGCTTCTTCTTAACATGAAACTCTTTGAATCCATTTGTTTTCCTGCAAATGACATAATTTCGTTGTTCTTTATGACTGAACAAAACTTCATTTTGGGAACTGGGGGGTGTAGCTCAGTGATAGAACACTTTCCTAGATTGTGAGACCCTCAGTTCAATACACACACACACACACACACACACACACACACACACACACACAAAGCAAAACAAAAACCTCCATTGTATAGATTTACCACATTTTCTTTGCCAAGCCATCTGTTCATGGACACCTAGGCTGATTCCATAATTTGGAAATTGTGTTGGATTAACATGGGATGGGTATGCATGTATCTCTAAAGTATGCTGATTTTTAATTCTTTTGAATAAATACTGGGGAGCATTCTAGCTGGGTCCTATGGTAGGTCTATTTTTTAATTTTTCAAGGAACCTCCATATTGATCTCCATAGTTATTGTACTAATTTATATCCCTACATACAAGAGTTCCTTTATTCCCACATTCCTGCTAATATTTCTTTTTATCTGTATTCTTGATGGTTGCCATTCAGAGTGGAATTAGTTGGAACCTCAATGAAGTTTTGATTTGCATTCCCTGTTAGCTAAAAACATTGAGCATTTTTTTCATATATTTTTTGGCCATGTGTACTTTTCTTGAAGTATCTGTTAGCTCATTAGCCCATTTTTTGAATATTTTGTGTTTTTGGGTTTTGAGTTTTGAAAAGTCCTTTATATAGTCTAGATATAAATCCTCGATTGAGGGGCTGGGTTTGTGGCTCAGCGGTAGAGCCCTCCCATGTACGCGCAGCCCAGGTTTGATCCTCAGCACCACGTAAAAATAAAGGCATTGTGTACAACTAAAGCAAATAAATAAATATTAAAAAAATAAAATTTAATTTAAAAAAATTCTCGATTGAAAGAATAGGTGGCAAAAATTTTCTTTCCATTCTGTAGGCTCTGTATTCATTTCACACTGCTAATTGCTGTGCAAAAGCTTTTTAATTGGATGCCATCCCATTTATTGATTCTTGATTTCCTGAGCTTTAGGAGTCTTATTCAGAAATTCGTTGCCTATGCTTATTTGTTGGAGTGTTTCCTGTATGTTTTCTTCTAGCAGGTGCAAATTCTCAGGTCTTATACCTAGGTTTTTGATGGATTAATAATTTGAAAGAGCTGCTGAACTGGATGATAACTCTTGGCATGTTTCCTGGCCACCATGACCTGAGCATCTTTCCTTTCCCACACCTTTCTACCACAGTGTGCTCAGGCCAGAGCAGTGGAGATGGCTGATCATGGACTGAACCTCTGAAACTAAGCCCAAAATAAACTTTCCCTCCTCTAAGTAGCTCTTGTCAGTTATTTTGATCACAATGACAAAAAGTGGACTAATATACTTGGATATTTAATTTTTCCAGCATCATTTGTTAAAGAGGCTATCTTTTCACCAGTGTCTATTTTGACACTTTTGTCAAGAACCAGATGACTGTAGCTATGTGGGTTTGTGTCTGTGTCTTCTTTTCCATTGATGTACATGTCTGTTTTTATGCCAGTACCATTTGTTTTTGTTACTATGGCTCTGTAGCATGATTTGAAATTGGGTACTGTGATGCCTCCAACATTGTTCTTTGTACTCAGGATTATTTCAGCTAACCTGGGTTTTTCTTCCACATGAATTTCAGGATTTTTTTCTAGTTCTGTGAAGAATGCCATTGGTATTTTGATGGGGATTGCATTGAATGTACAGATTGCTATTGGTAATATGGCCATTTTTAACAATATCCATTCTGCTTATCCATGAACATGAGAGATTTTCCCATTTTCTAGTGTCATTAAAAAAATTCAGCATTCTGTGATTTTCATCAGAGGTCTTCATCTCTTTGGTTAGACTTACTCTTAGGTATTTTTCTTAAAGCTATTATGAATGGAATTGGTTTTCTGATTTCCTTTTTGGTGGGTTTAGTATTGGTGTATAGAAAATTGTTTTTTTTTTTTCCTTATTTTTGTTGGTATGTTGATTGTATATCCTACTTTGCTAAATTTGTTTTTCAGTTGTAGAAATCTTTTAGTGGAGCCTTTAGGATCTTCTAATTATAGAATTGTATCATTTGTAAACCATGAAATTTTACTTATTCCTTTTCTATTTGTGTTCCCATTATTTTCTTCTCTTGATTAATTGCTCTAATATTTCAAGTATCATAGTGAATAGGAATGGTTAGCATGGCCATACTTGTTTTGTTCCTGATTTTAAAGAAAATTAATTCAGTTCTTCTTCATTCAGTATGATGTTAGCCTTTGGTTGGCCTTATTCAGTATGATGTAGCCTTTATGATATTGAGGTGAATTCCTTCTGTCCCTAGTTTCTTCAGGGTTTTAAAATTAGTATTATTATGAATGGATATTGAAGTTTATTCAAGGCTTTTTCTATACCTATTGAGATGATTATGTGATTTCTGTCATTAATTCCATTTGTGTGGTGAATTACATTTATTAATTTGCATATGTTGAACCATCCTTGCATCCCTGGAATGAAATCAACTTAATAGTGGTATAAAATCTTTTTAATATGTTGTTGAATATGCTTTACATGTAGTTTTTTGGGGGTGAGTGCTGGGGATTGAATCTCAGGGGTTCTTAACCACTGAGCTGCATTCCCAACCCTCTTTTATATTTTATTTAGAGACAGGGTCTCACTGAGCTACTTAGACCTAAGTTGTTGAGGCTGGCTTAGAACTAGCAATCTTTCTGCCTCAGCCTCCTGAGCCACTGGGATTACAGGTGTGTGCCACTGAGCCCGGCACTTTATATGTATTTTATTGAGGACTTTTACATTTATATTCGTCAAGGGTATCGGTCTGTAGTGTTCTTTCCTTGACATGTACTTACCTGATTTTGGAATCAGATTGATAACTGGCTTTGTAATATTTTTGAAAGCTTGGTCCTTGTCCCCAGTGCCAATTCAATACTGAGGACAAGATTTTAAGAAAAGGAAAAGGTTTTATTCCTTTGCTAGCAAAAGAGAAACACAGGGGACTACTGTTCCAGACACCATGATTCTTTTTTTTTTTTAATATTCATTTATTTATTTTAGTTGCACACAATGCCTTTATTTATTTTTATGTGGTGCTGAAAATTGAACCCGGGCCACACACGCACTAGGCGAGCACTCTACTGTTGAGCCACAAACCCAGCCCTAGTCATCATGATTCTGTCAGGGGAAGTACAGGATTTTTAAAGAGGTAATTCAAAGGCTACGTTTCAGTTGTGCTCTTCCAGGGGCCTTAATTCACTGGTTGCTTTGAGAGACAGCCATTTCTTGGGTCTTGTGGTGCCAGTCCTAAAGTCTGAATTTACTTCATTCCTGTAGTGTGTGTGCTTAATGACAAACATCTCAGCCTAGGAAGGAAAGAGGGGTAATCTTTGTCAAAGATAAGGTGACCATATCTGTGTGAGTTTCTCTGTGTCTTCTATTCCTTTGGTTTTCATGTCTTTTTAAAAAAATTTATTATTATTATATTTTTACTTAGTACCATGCTGTTTTTGTTACTGTATTTCTGTTGTGTAAGTTGAGGCCAGGCATTATAATATCTCTAGCCTTGTTGTTCTTATTCAGGATCGCTTCAGCTATTCTGGGTATTTTAATAGGCATTGCATTGAATCTGCAGATCACTTCTGGTAATATAGCCATTTTGACAATATTCTGCCTATTCAAGAACATGGGAGTTTTTTTTTTTTTTTTTTTTTTTTTTTTTTTTCATTTTTTAAGATCTTCTTCAATGTTCTATAAATTTTATTGTACTGATCCTTAGATTTATCCCCAATTTATTTTTTGAGGTTATTTTTAATGGAATTGTTTTCTTGATTTTTTTTCTTCAGATTTATTATCAGAACATAAGAAAGCTAATGATTTTTGTACATTAATCATATATGCTGCTACTATGCTTAATTTCTCAGTTCTAGAAGTCCTCTGGTGAAGATTTTTTAGGTTTTCTAAGTGTAGATCATGTTGTCAGGAAACAGATCATTTGATTTCTTTTTTTCCTGCTTATATTCATTTCCTTTACTTTTCTCGCCTGATTGCTTTAGGATTGGTGAAAGTGGACATCCTTGTTTTGTTCCTGGTTTTAGAAGAAATGCTTTTAGTTTTTCTTCAGTGTGATGTTGGTTTTGGGTTTGTTGTATATAGCCTTGATAATGTTGAGTTAAATTCTTTCTATCCCTAACTGTTTCAAAGAAATGGGTGTTAAATTTTGTTGAAGGCTCTTTTGGCATCTATTGAGAGGAACATGTTATTTTTGTCTTTAATTACATTATGTGATAAATTACATTTATTGATTTGCATATCTTTAAAAAATTTTTTTTTAGTTGTAGGTGGACACAATACCTTTATTTTATTTATGTGGTGCTGAGGATTGAACCCAGGGCCTCACATATGTGAGCTCTATAGCTCAGCCATAGCCCCAGCCCCTTGATTTGCATATCTTGAATCATCCTTGCATATCTGGGATGACAAAAACTTGATCATAATATACAATCTTCTCAGTGTTTTCTTGAATGTGGATTTTTTATTTGTAAAGGATTTTTGCATCTGTATTCATCAAGGATATTAGTCTGTAGTTTCTTTCCTTGATGTCTTTATCTGGTTTTGGTATTATGGTGATGATACTGGCTTCTTAGAATAAATTTGTAAGTGTTCCTTCCTTTTCTGTTTCATGAAATAATCTTGTGGAGGATTGGCATTAGTTCTTCTTTAAAGGTTTGTAGAACTCAGCTGAGAATACATCATGCCTTAGATTTTCCTTTATTTGAAGGCTTTTAAAAATCACTGCATCAATCTATTGCTTGATATTTGATTGTTTAGTTCTGCTACATCCTCTTGGTTCAATCTGGGTAGAACATATGTATCTAGAAATTTGACAATATCTTCTAGGTTTTTTTTTCCATTCAAAATACTCCCTATGATTTCTGAAATGTCTGTGGTGATATCTCCCTTTTCATCTCTAATTTTATTGATTTTGGTTCTCTCTCTCTCTCTCTCTCTCTCTCTCTGTTAGTTTGGCTAAGGGTTTATCAATCATCTTTATTGTTTCAAAGAACTAACTCTTTGTTGCGTTGACCCTTTGTACAATTTTTCTTCTCTATTTCATTAATTTCAGGTCTGATCTTAATTATCTCCTGTCTCCTACTGATTTTGGAATTACTTTGTTCCTCCTTATGTAGGGTTTTGAGATGTAGCATTAGGTTGTTTGGAATCTATTTTTTAATGTATTTTATTTATGTGGGCATTAAATGCTATAAACTTTTCTCTTCAAACTACCTTCATAGTGACCCAGAGATTTTGATTTTATATCACTATTTTTGTTTGATTCCAGGAATTTAAAAAATTCTACAATCCATTCCTTATTCAAAAGAGTATTATTCAATCTCCGTGAGTTTATGTGGTTTCTTTATAATTTTCTTGCTCTTGATATCTAATTCCATTGTGATATAAAAATGATGCAAAGGATTATACAAATTATTTTATATTTGTTGACTTTCTTTGTGACCTAAATTATGGTCTATTTTGGAAAGGTTGATGAGCTGCTGAGAAGAAAGTGAATTAATCTGTTTTTGGGTGAAATATTCTACAGATGTCTATTAGGTCCATTGGATTTATGGTATTGTTTATATCAGAAATTTCTTTATTGATTTTATGTCTGATGATCTCTGTGTGTTGAAATCATCCAGTATCATTGCTTTGGGGTTTATTGGAGACTTAAGAGGAATTTGTTTTATGTAATTAGGTGCACTGACATTTGGGGTATAAATGTCATATACTATTGTTATATGTATCTTTTTTGGTGATTGTTCTCTTTACCAGTATGTAGTGACTTTGCTTGTCTCTTCTGATTAGTTTTTTCTTGAAATCTGCTTTGTTAGATATGAGAATAGCTACTCCTATTGTTTTTTTGGACTCCATTTGCATGGAATATATATATATTTTCTATCGCTATTACTTTCAGCTTATGGATGTCTTTGCGTATAAGGCAAGTCTCATGCAAATGGCATATATCTGGGTCTTACTTTTTAAATTGACTCTACCAGTCTGTCTTCTAAGGAAGAAGTTGGGACCTTTTACATTCAGAATTATTATGCAAAATACTTATTTCTTTCCTGCCATTTTTGATTAATTTCATATATTTAATTGTCTTAATTTAAACTTGCTTAACTGCTCTTGTAGTGTGCTCTATTCATTCAGGAGCTTTTTTTAAAAAAAAATTCTTTTAAAATATCTTTATTTTTATGTGGTACTGAGAATTAAACTCAGTGCCTCACACATGCAAAGCAGGTGCTATACCACTGAGCCCCAGCCCCAGCCCTAAATTCTTTTGTATTTACTATTTCCTTACATATTTTCTGGATTTTAGGTAAGTCAGAAGTTGAAAAATCACAGGTTATTGGTTTATCTTTAAATGTGATCTCATGTTATTCTCTTCATGCTTGTTATAGTCTACTCATATTCTCTGCTAGTCAGTTTGATTATGATGAGTCTTACATAGGTTCTTTTTTGATTTTTGTCCATTTGGGATTGTATATACATCCTGTATGTGGATGTCCATATCATTCTTAAGTTTTGGAAAATTTTCTGCTTATTTCACTGAAAATGTTCTTAATGCCTTTCAGCTGTGTTTCCATGCCTCTTTCAATACCAATGAATTTTAAATTTGATCTCTTAATGTTGTCTCAGAGTCCTTGTATATTCTGACTATGGTCTTTTATTTGTTTTTTCTTTACTGCTTACCGACTATTCAAGCTCATGTACCCTGTTTTGGAGGCCTGAAATTCTGTTTTCTACATAATCTAATCTGTTGGGGAAACTTTCAACTGAATTTTTTATTTGATTTATTATTTTATTTCTAGGAGTTCTGATTGGCTTCTTTTCAGAATCTCTTAAAAATTTTTTTTCATATCCTGTGTCTACTTTCTAAAACTGAGTCCTTTGATCTTCTTTTAGCTCATTAGTCATTTTAATAATCAATTTTTGTTGACTTTCTCTGAAATTTCATCCCCTTCATGAACTATGGGTTATTTCATTGGAGGATTATAAATTTGGGGAGACATGTTTGTATGTTTCCTTTTGTTTTCAGAGTTCGTAGACTTGTGTATCTGTTGATGTATTCCCCTTTTTATCAGAGAGATATTTGGTGAGTAGTTATTTCATTTGTAATAAGTCTTGTGTTGTTGGTATATCTTAGCTTCATCACATAGGCTCAGCATGATGCAAATGTTAATTTCGCTCTCCAATATCTCTCAATTTATCATTGTATTACTGCTGATTTAATTCACTCTTGTAGAGTGTTGATCCAAGACGCAAAGAAAAGACCACCAACTCCAATTTTAGATTAAAGCAAGCTTATATTGTATACATATAAAGAGAGCTGGCCAGGGCTGCCCCTCCCAAACACTGGGCTTGGGGTCAGCCCCGCTCTCCGGGAAGACAAGGTTTTTATAGTTCAAAGAGTTACAGAAAATCTTGGGAACTTACAGCTAACAAGGTCAGACATGTGTAATTCAAAGCAAGTAGCAAACTAATATCTACATGGCATTGCATTCCAAGAAAAAAGGGGAGTAATAGTTAAACCCCACATCAAAAGTTTATGAGGCACCGTTAGTTTGAGAGAGAGAGAGAGTTGTTATCTGGTCAAGGACAGCCAGGCCTGAGCGAGCTCAAGGCCTGGGAATGAATGCCAGACAATAAGCTCAAGCCAAATAAGAATCCTAGCATTTCATAGAAAACTGAAGTGGGCTTTTCATAACTTTTTGACAGGATGGCTCCCAGTCTTAAGATGGAATTAGGCTGGTTTATCATAGAGCTGTTACAACATTGTGCATTGTTTTGAGTCATTGTCTTAGAACCTCTGTTTTTGCACTAGGAGAAGATGTCTATGAGTGGAACCTGAGGGATCCCCACCCCAGCCATTCCTACTTGAGGTCTAGTTTTTGTTTGAGATTTTTCTCTATACTGTGTTAAAGTATTGTTGAAGCTCTAGCAGGGTTAGTTTGTGTGGTGCAAAATACACTGTCTCTTGGTTGTGTTGTGAGTGTAGCTCAGCATCAGAATCTCTACCTTGTGAGCTTGTAATGACCCAGTTATTTCCCAGTACCTCTCAGAAAAGGGGGAAATAAACAGCAAAAACAGCAGCAAACAATACACAGTATTAAAATAAATGCCCAGTGCCTACTATGATATCTGCAACACTAATTGCCACTAAAGGAATGGTGGGGTCAGCAGTTTATAATTGCAGTAACAATAAGTAGCCACAAACTAGATCCAGCAACAAAGTAGACAGCAGCTGTCAACTACACCATCAATAGTACTAATAATGCAACAACATAAATGGTGGGGACAGGGATTATATAAACTACTTAGAGTTTACTAAGAGAAAAGAAAATGGGGAAGGAAGGCAAAGGAAAGTTTAAAATATTCAAAAAGTGAACAAGGGAAGTAGAAGAGAGGTAACAAATAATTATAAACAAGGAGAAAAAACAACTGAGACAAACTGAATAGTGAACAAGAAAATTTGGCTGTTATAGAGGCAAGAAAGACAGTAACAAGAGAAACAAAAACAAAACCAACTAATCAATCAAATCCAAAGCAAAACAAACAACAAAAAACCCTATCCCTCCAAAGATAAAGTAAAATAACAAATAAAGGAAAAATAATTTTAAAAATTACTGGGATGACTGGTTCATATGTAATCATACACATAAATAAACACCCAGTAGAAAAAGAGAAAAAAGACAAAAATTCTTAAATGAAAGGCTTGTCTCTTCTGAGGTGGTCAGAACTGTTGACAAGAGTGGACATTCACAGCCTTTACCAGACTGCCCTTTTCATTTCTTCTTGGGCTGTATACCCATCAGAAAATAGGGCTGAGGGTTGCTCTGTCCTCCTTCTCACTGTGTTGTTCTCCAAGCTGCTGGCTGAAGTAGCCTGGAACTAAATTTGGTAGTAATAACTCTCAGCCTCTGGTCAGCGGGATGAATAAAATTGAATCTGACCAGGTCCTCCTTGGAAAACACTGTATCTACTGGGGCTAAATTGTGGCAAAGTGTATTATGCTATGTTTGAAGCAGGAGAATGTCCCAGGTGGGACTCAGGGTGGCCACGTAGGTGGCTAGAAGCAATTCAAGAAGTGATTAAAGCCCAAGAGCATAGCGGAGGAAAGGAAAACTAATAATGAAGCAACGAATGTATGGTGTGTGTTATTGTTACATCCATCAAAGGCAAGGGCGAAAAATATCCTTGACATGGGGTTGATTATCTTTTCTTAGATGAAACGCTTTTATTAAAAGATCTTTAAAATTTTAAAAAAATGGGCTGGGATTGTGGCTCAGCGGTAGAGTGCTCGCCTGGAGCGTGGGTGACCCGGGTTCGAATCTCAGCACCACGTACAAATAAAACACATTGAATAAAACGCATTGTGTACAACTAAAGCAAATAAATAAAAATATTTTAAAAAATTAAAAAAAAAATAACCCTCAGCCTCCCTTCTCACTAGTAGAAAGTGGGACAGAATGGGAAATACTGTCGATTGTACTCTGTCCAGACCAACTAGATTGATGCTGTCCTAAGGTTGGACTGATGCAGGGTTGTAAATGGGAAGTTCTAGCAACTGTGATTCATCTCTGATCAGACCTTTGGAACTTTTTCAGGTGATACATGCTCCAGATAGATCAACAAACCCTAGTGTCACGCAGATGCCAATCTCTGCTGGGCATCCGGATTTCAGGGGCCTCCTGAGAACTCCCCTCATAGGGTTGGGTAACCAACCCTCCCCAAGTCATGTACACTCCACTGCCCATGAATGTTGTCTTTCAAGGATCAGAACCCAAGTGCAATTATGCCTGCCTTTCTCTCATCTGGACCTTCCATGGCTGGTGCTGTGAGTCACCAGACCCAGAGGGAAAGTGAGCTGCGCCTCCTTCCATATTCCCAACCTGAATCCTCCTGGGCATAGTCATCTCTGTTTTCATTTCAGTTGGGCCCTGCCAGGCACATTCTAGACCACATGCAGCTGCTTTTCAGAACAGCGTGTCAATATTGCTGTGATCTGCCAGGCTCCCACAGCAGCAAGCCACTGTGTGTCCCCTTAGAGAAGACCTCCTGTCTCAGTTAGCTCTGCCCTCACCAGCTGAGAAACAGTACTTTGTAAACACCAGCTTCCTGTGCAGCCTCCAGTTCAGTTCAGTCTCCTTCTGTATTCCACAGGTTTTTTCATGCCAAATTTGTTTGCTGTGTTTCTTCCTCTTCCTGTCTGTGTCACCCTTCCTTCTGTGGTGAACTGGCACCACCAGCCTTGCTCCAGAGAGTTTGTTTTTGTTCTCTATTTAAACCTCTCAAATTTGTCTCTATGATCCTCTGACTGTAATACTGGATTTCAGTGAACTCCCTCTGTCACCTACCTCCTTCAAAGCTCCTGGAATCCCAAGCCACAGAGCGACTAGAAAGTGTACTCTTCCCCTAATGTGTCGTCTTTGAGCTCCCTAGGTCTTATTTTTAAATAAATCTGCCATCTGTGTTATATCCAGTCTTATTTTAGAGAGGTATGTATTTCTTCCTATCATTTTGTTTCTTTATAATGTTTGATTCATTCCTAGTCCTCATTTGCTTATCTACTCTTTTTATTCATTTATTTAGAGGTGCTGGGGATTGAACTCAGGGCCTTGTGCATGTGAGGCAAGCACTCTACCAACTGAGCTACACCTCCAATCCACTTATATACTCTTAATAAAATTTATTCTTTGCCAAGCTCTTGGTTATTTTTATCTTTTTTTGTGTGTACTACTCCTTTAAGTATCTTCTACAATGCTGGCTTAGTGGTCATGAATTGCTTTAAGTTCTAATTTTTTTTTTTTTTTTTTTTTTTTTTTGTGGTACTGGGGATTGAACTCAGGGGCACTCGACCACTGGGCCACATCCCCAGCCCTTTTTTGTATTTTATTTAGAGACAGGGTCTCACTGAGTTGCTAAGTGCCTCGCCATTGCTGAGGCTGGCTTTGAACTCG
The DNA here is from genome assembly GCA_025594165.1 of Tamias sibiricus. NCBI lineage: Eukaryota > Metazoa > Chordata > Mammalia > Rodentia > Sciuridae > Tamias > Tamias sibiricus. The sequence goes on from CM046661.1 coordinate 88,691,545, forward strand.
CGATCCTCCTGCCTCAGCCTCCCAAAGTGCTGGGATTACAGGCGTGTGCCACCACGCCCGGCTAAGTTCTAATTTTTTAAAAGGGTTTTATTTCTTCTTTGATTCTGAGGTACAGCTTTGCCGGGTGTAATTATCTAGATTTGGTAGGTGTTTTCTTTCAAGACTTGTAATACCATACCCTCCTTGGCTTTAGAATTTCTGCCGAGAAATCTCTTATTCTGATGGGCTTCCCTCTATAAGTGACTTGGCACCTCTCTCTCTCTCTCTCTCTCTCTCTCTCTCTTTTAATATTTATTTATTTGCTTTGGTTGTACACAATGCGTTCATTTTTACGTGGTGCTGAGGATCAAACCCGGGCTGCGCACGTGCTAGGCGAGCGCTCTACCACTGAGCCACAACTCCAGCCCGCACTTTTCTCTTGTAGCTTTTAAAATCCTTTATTACATATTTTTTTTTTTTTTTTTTTTACTTTTTAACTATAATATGTCATGGAAAGGTTCTTTTCTGATGGCTTCTATTTGGAGTTTTAAAAGTCTCCTGGACTACTTGACCATCTCATTACCAAGATCAGGGAAATTTTCTGCCTTCATCTCACTGAATAACTTTCATTTGCCAATAGCCTGAATCTCTTTTTTCCTCAATATTTGAATCTTAAATCTGGTCTTTTAATGTTGTCTCAGAACAACTGTATGTTCTGTTCATAGTTGCTTATATTTTTCCTTACATCATCTGAAATTTGTAGTTTATCCACCTTGTCTTTGAGCCCTGATAATCTTTCCTTCTGCTTGATCTAGTTGAGACTATTGCAAGTCTCTTTACTGACTTAATTTGACTTATTCAATTTTTCATTTCCAAGATTTCTGTTTGGTTCTTTTTCAGAATACCTACCTCCTTATTGAAATTCTCTTTCAAATCTTGTATTGTTTCCCTTAGTTCTTTCCTTAGTTATTCTTTTGATTCTCTGATTGTCTTAACAATCAACACTTAAGATCATTTGGCATTTTCCCTACTTCAGTACGTATGGATTTGGTTATTAGGGAGTTATAAATTTTTAGGGGTGACTTATTACCTCATTGTCTCATGTTTCCGGTATTTCTATATTGATATTGTCACCTGTGTTGGTATGGGTTTCTCTTTCATTGTTATGTGAAGGTCTTTTTAATGAGTTGTTTTCTCTTTAGTATGTGTTCCAGGCTGGGGATATATTTCATGTCAAAGCATGCAGCATGTTCCAGGTGTTATGTTCAATCTCCAGAACCACTTTTAGAGGAGAGAAATCATGACTAGTAACAGTTACAGCTTGAAACAAACAATATCCTAACACATAATAATAACTTATTTAAAATGTTCTCTATCATTCCAGTAACTAAATAAGAAAGAACAGAATAGGCTGAAAAATTGGAAATAAAAAAATTAAATTAATTTAAACTATATAGAACATATAAATAAATGGGAAAGAAGGAAAAGCAAAAGAAGAGAAAGTAGGCGGGAGAGAGAGGAGGATAACAAATGAGACAAAATACAAAGACTATATAAATGACAAAGAATAAAAAAATCCAATTAACAGATTTAAGAAAAGGGGAGAGAGAAGTAAAAATGAGAAGAGGAAGAAAGACAAAACAGAAGAGGGAATATAAAATGGGAAAGAATAAGAAGGTAGAATAAATGCAACTAACAAATTAATTTTAAAAGAAATTTTATGAGCATAAAATTTCAAAAAAATATAATAACAAAAAATTAGGTAAAAATAAATAAATAAAATTCCTCTACGTAAAAGTTTTTAAGATGGGAGGACTTATTTCAGGGACTTGCAGATTCAATATGTGCCAGGTGTTGGGAGCGCTGTGTGTTTAATTTCCCCCACATCTAGATCAGTATCCTGCTTTCGTGGGGAGAAACAAAAATAAAAACAAACGTAAAACCACATGGAACTCGGGCTCCAGAGCTTATCTTAGTTTTCAACCTGCTAAGTTAGTGCTGATTTCTACCCCAGTTCATTATACTCTCTGGTGGCACAGGGGAGATGTGCCCTCTCTAGCATGTGTGGCTGTTTGCCGGAGTGGGGAGGGTTGTCAACCATGTCCAGGAGCCTGTTACCACAGTCCAACTCCACCCTTCTCCCATATGGCTAATGTGATTTTGTGAGCTCCTCCAGAAGGCCAGGCAACTCAGAGGGCCTCCTGCTTGAACACAGGTGACAGTGCTGGTGAGTTCTTGGCCTGGTGATTGGAGGCCTCCCTGGTGGGAGTGACAGGTGTGTGTGTGTGTGTGTGTGTGTGTGTGTGTGTGTGTACGCGCATGCTCACCTCTGGGAGGATCTTGCTGTGCAGGGAAGAGAATCCTGCTCCAGGCACCTGAAGGCATCTTGCCCAACTTCCATCTCCAGCTGGAAATAGATTTCCCCCTTCCTTCTGATGGAAGGGGTCTAAGACCTCCTGATGGAAGTCTTAGAGGACTTCCTTCAAAGGCAGTCACCATGGCAATATGGGCAATATGTGCTGCTATCTCCAGAGAAGAACAAGTGGGAATTTCTTTCTCAATTCTGTAACCTTCACAAAATGGCTTCCCACCACAGCTCTGTATTCACTAGCTAAGAGGAGTAGGCACCTCACTTATCAGCTCTCTATGCAGTGTCTATATCAGCTAAGTTCAGTCTGATTTTTCTCTTCCTCGGAAGCAATTTCCCCCCCAACTTTGCATCTCTTTCTCTCATTTTGTGTCCCCTCTTCTCCTGGCTCTGAGAAGTTAGCTTCTGAATGATGCCATCCCTCTTGCTCTCTGTTCCAGTGATCAGAATCTGAATCTCTCCAAGTCTCTCAGTCTAACATTAAACCTTAATGTATTCCCTTATTTATCCACCTTGCCACATAGTTGTTCCCAGCTGTTTCCAATTCTGAACTGTGGAGGATTTGGAACTTTCAGACTGCTTCTACTCTGCCATCTGGATCCCCTCCATCATTAACGCTTCACAATTAGCCATGTGTGGTGGTGCTGTACCTGTAGTTCCAGCTCCTCAGGGGAATCACTTGAACCCAGGGAGTTCAAGGCCAGCCTGGGCAACATTAGTGAGACCCTATTTAAAAAGCCTTCAAAATTCCTTTAAACTTATTATGAGGGATTTCATCCATTTCAATTTCTTTGGGCTTTGTTGTTAGAGAGTTTATTATGTTCTTTTGGAGGAATAATTATCTTTTTTTTTTTTTTTTTCATATTTATCGGGTTCCTGTGTTAAGATTTGTGCATAATCTACCATTTGGGGTGGCCTTCTTATGGCTTTTTCCTGAAAATATATCTTGGGGTGTCAGTTTGGTAGGCAATATTGGTTTTTATTCTAACTGGGCACCTTAGTGTAGTCTTTCTGTAGCTTCTTTGGCTGTGATTAGTCACTTTGGGTGCAGTGCATACTGGGGCAGAGTTGAAACCAATTGTCTCTGTGGGCCATGTAAGAGTGGGGGCATTCTAGTGTTCAGGCAGGTGTGGAATAGTGAGCAGAATGTGTGTGGTGCTCCTTCCATTCCTGATCCTACAATGGGAGTAGTGACCTCTGTTGAATGACAGCATTTTCACGGCACTGTTGATGTGTTATGCTGCTAGCAAGGGCTTTTGGCACTGGCAATATCAGCAGTGTTGTAGGGCTTGAAGCACTGTCCTCTGATCAGTGGTGTGGCTCACATGCCACGTGCGGAGAGGTAATGGTGGGAACCACAGCACCTCCTCTGTGGGGCTCACATGCAGTCCTGACAGAACTGTGTGATCAGAAAGGATGCATGGTGGGGTGGCAGCAGGAATCATGGTGTTCTTCTCTGCTGCTTTGGGGGTAATACCTGCCTGGGAGCAGGACCTTGGATGGATCTGGTCACAGCTGCTCTCTGTGCTTCCTTTGGCTGTGCATGCTTGGACCCTGGGAGTTTATCAAAGCTCCCTCAGCACACCCTTGAGTTAGCCAGCAGCAGGAACCATGGTATTCCCTCCTTGCCTATCAGTAATAGGCACCTGAGAGGGCAAACACCCTGATATCCCCTCTGCTCCTTTCCATGTCTCAACACCCATTCCCTACAGTGTAGGGTACCCAGTAGGCTTGGGACAGAGTCACTCTACTAGGTGCATTTGGTACATGAGGCAGCTACTGATGAGCCAGTGCAGTAGAATGTCTGTGGGGGTCCCAGAGATGGGAATATGGAGAGGTTTCTGACCCCTAATGCTCTTCAAATTCAGACAATAGGTCCCTTTGCATATGGCTCCTGCCTATAGCACCCTGAGTGTTCTCTGGGACATGATATGAAATCCTTTTCCAAACCAAGGCTATGCAGATTTTAGGTTACTTATCTAAGTGGGCTGCAAGTCTATGGGGGTTGTAAAACTTTCAAGCAGCTAAGATCGCCAGCATCCACACTGACAGAGTTCCTGGAACTCTTTTTACTCTTACCCCTGCAGAGAAGAAATTTCTCCTTCTTCCTACCAGAGACCTGGGACAATCTGTGGAGCCAGTATGGTATTTTGTTTTTCTTTCTATGCTGTTGTCCCAGGTTTCTGAATTTTGCAAGATTCCAGTTTCTTCTGGTTTCCAGCACTCTTGCATGGTTACTCCTCCCAAAATGCAGCTATACTCCTGTTAATTTGTAGAAGAGGTGAGTGCTTGGGCACCTCTATTTGTCCATCTGATTCTCCTAATAACAAATGTCTTGTACTTTTACAATACATTTAACCAATCTGCCTTAATTGGATATTATTTTTTCTCTACTATAAACATACCATATGAACATTTCTTGTAGCAAATTATTTGCATGTATACTTAATTGTAGTGGGGCTTATATGTACCTGGAAAGCCTCTCTGCTTGGACATGGATTAAGGAATTATTTCTCTAAAGAAAATAAGGAATCATATATAATTGAGTCATGCAGTTATAGAGACTGCCAAGACCCAAAATCTGAAGTGTGAATCATAAATCTGGGGACTCAAGAGAGACAGTTTAGTTCATCATAGCTAGGTTCAAGTTTGAGAACTAGGATTGCTGATGGTGTAGCTCTAGTCTAAAAGTTGGCAGGTTTAAGAGGAAGGAAGAGCTAGTATTTTAGATTGAGCCAAAAGGTAGAAAAAACAAACCAGTTTGTTTGTTTCCCAATTTGAAGGCATTTTCTTATACTCTGGGGAGAGTCAGTCTTTTGTTCTATAAAGGCCTTGGAGGGATTGGATGAGGCCCATTTTCATCAGGGAGAACTCTGTTTTACTTAGTCTATAGTCTATAGGTTTAAATGTTAATCTTGTCCCAAAACATCCTCACATAAATGCCAATGTTTGACTAAATGTTTAACTCCTTTTCAGTTTTGAGGTATGTGATAGAAGGTTTAGAGTTTTAGTGGGGGAAAATGATATAAAGGTATTCTTGTTGGCTTTCCAGGTTTTTACCCCCAATTCTACAATTTTTTTTTTTTTTTTTGTGTGGTACCGGGGATTGAACTCAGGGGCACTCGACCACTGGGTCACATCCCCAGCCCTTTTTTGTATTTTATTAGAGACAGGGTCTCACTGAGTTGCTAAGTGCCTCGCCATTGCTGAGGCTGGCTTTGAACTCGCGATCCTCCTGCCTCAGCATCCCAAAGTGCTGGGATTACAGGCGTGCGCCACCACACCCGGCTCAATTCTACAAATTTTAATGAACCAAATCATCTCTCTAATTGCTAATTGCATTAGCAATTGTTAGTCAGATTTTCATTACTGTGACAAAAATGCCTAATAAGAAAAACTAGAGGAGAAAAAGTTTATTTTGGCTCATGGTTTTATAGATTCAGTCTGTGACCAGCTGACTCCATTTCTCTGGGCCCGAGGTGAGGCCAAACATCATGGCAGACGGGTGGCCTAAGAAAGCTACTCAGCTCATGGAAGCAGAGGGGTGGGGAGCCACAGATAGGATATAACCCCCAAGGGCACATCCCCAATGACCTACTTCCTCTAGCCTACAGTTGCAAAACAGAAGTCCATTCAAATTCAAATTGATTAATCCACTGATTAGTACAGCTTCCATAACATAATTGGAATTCCACCATCTCATCTGTGAACATTGCTGCATTTGGAGTCCTGTTTCCAACACATGAGCTTATTAGGACATGTCTATTCCAACTGACAGCAATTTTATTTCAGTTTGTAATACTTCCTATCACATCTAAATAACCTATTGCATTAAATTAATATTTCCATTAAATGTATTCCACTTGCTTTACAATTTTCTCCTCCTAATTATAAGACATTTTTCTGTATGCCACCGTCTATATTTCCTCAAGGGAAGAATCTTCAATCCTGTATGGCTCGTCAACCTTCTGCTTATTTTTCCCTCTCTTGCCAACATCCAGCCAAAGGCAGGCCTTAGGTTGTAGTTAAAGAGAAGAGAAGTCTTATGTTTAAAGAAGATTGGTATGTCAATTACTAACAATCTGATGATTTCAATTTCTAATGTGATGATAGGATTCATTTAAGAATAATTTGCCCCCACCAAAGTCAAAGTTTTTACTTTAAACTGAAATTTTATGTAGGTCAGAGGAAATTTTCCTTTACTGAATGCTTTCTCAGGAAAAAAAACCCAGCATTTTGCTCACTTCCATAGTATTAACTACATATATTATCAATATTTAAACCTCACAATAACTCTATATGATCAGTGTCTTTATCCTAATTTCACAGATGAGAGACTGAGGCACTGAGAGAGAAGGAATTTTCCAGAGTCACATAGCTAGTAATCTCTAGAACCAAGATTTCATACCAGCTCCATTAGACTCCAACTGAAGACCAGTGGTCTTTCCACAGTGCTGTACGGGATTGACAGGACTCCCGGGTTATATGGTGTATTTCTAAGGTCCAAGGAGCCTGAAAGAGTTCAGCATCCTGTTCACTAAAATGCATCTTTTTCCATCCTTCAAAACTAATTTGCCTTTCTTCTTCCTAAGGCTTAGTAGGAGTGAGCAAAATAATAGATTACCTGCGACAAACAACTAGCCAAGATTGTGAAGACATGAGCCTTGAAGAGTTGTGGAACATGCTTGATCCTGAAAAGAGAGACCCACATGTTGATCTAGAAACCTTCCATGCCATCGTGAAAGAATGGATTGCTTTCCATGCAAACAAATGGTAATCAGAGTCCCAGCGGAGTGTTTAACTATTCTGTTTTAACAATCCATTATAATTGGTGGCTAATCCTTTTATGTGTCAATGGAAATACTATAATCTGATGCTTTTAGAATTTCCTGAAAGATGTTAAGCTGATGGTTGGGTCCCATCACCATGATTCAGTACTTTTGTGGCAAAGCCTGACAATTTGTGTTCTAGCAAATTTCCAGGTAAAATTGCTGCTGCTTCTGGGATGGACAACTTTTGAGGACCACTGTCCTAATATGCTAATTCTGATAATGTTCCTTTTTTGTGATTGGTGGGAAGCACAGATTACATTCTCACTAAGAATTTGGCTAGTGTGGGAGCCAAGTGAATTATCGATACCATCAAATCTCCAGGATAAAAAAGCTACAGATGCAGGAAGGCTAAAGGGAAAAGGAAAGGACCGTGGGATAGGAAAAAAAGGTAACAAGAAAGAATGGCGTCCATGACTCAGATGCCCTGGCAGTACTACTGAAGTATATTTCCTTTTTCAGGAAGCCAAGCTGCTGTGCCTGCTAGTCACCCAATCTCCAGCTGAAACATATGAGGGATGTACTTTAACAAAAAAACAATCAAAAAATCCCTTCAAAACCAAAAAGTAGCAATACTTGCTAGATTATTGGCACAGAAGGATAGATGACTTAAAGAAATCATCTAAGGATAGACAACTTAAGGAAATCATCCATCTTAAGCAAAGATGACATTGTTGGGAGAAGAGCAAGTTGGAATGGTTTTTTTAAAAAGCATTTGATAAAATGTATATCAAATCCTTAAAATATGAAATCTCTGAGTTGGTAATGAAATGTGATGAAAAATAACTTGTAAATATGGATTAAAGCATTTGGTTATTTATGATAATGATAAATAGATAAATAGAAGCCACCTAAATATTTAAAAATTTTGTAGTAGATAAATATATTAGAGTTACATTCACTGAAATCCTAAATAATCATTCAAAATTATAATTTGATTAATATTTGTCAAGAGAAATAGCCATATGGATTTATTTCAAATAATAGGACATATAGATCTGTATATGTAGTATAATTGCATTTTTCCTAAGAAATAAAAATATTCATAGAAAAATTTGGGAGAATATTAAGACATGATTATTTCCACATTAATTTTAAATTTTTGTTCTCAAGTATTTCCTAATGTTTCCAAAATATGTAGGTTTGATTATATGATGAAAATATCAGTAACATGTATAAAACAGATGGCAAAAGTAAAAACTCTTATAACCAATTTTAAAAGAAAGAAAACCATGGAGGGTATTAATACAAAAATATAGGAGTGGAAATTCAGAAATGATGATGACTGTACACATGGGAATAGTTGGAAGGTTGGGCAAAACACAGCTATCAGACATCTCACCCTGGAAAACAATGAGATGTAAGTACAAATTTAGAAAATTTTGTGGCTTCTTCAGAGATAGAGGCAAAAGATCTGGTGCTTAGAAAGATTTAATAATAAAACATAAGGATTCTTTGAAAGGAAATGTTTGAAAATTTGATGTTTGTTTTGGGGGATTAGAGCTGGATGGAGCTTGTGTACTAGACAAAGGCCCTGAACAGAGGGTTCCCCAGTTTTCAAGAACAATGTTCGAAATCCTCTTAAGTGTAAGTTCTATCTGATTCTGTGATAAAGGGACAATGACAGCACCAGGATGTAGTCCAAAGTACTACTTGTCCACGCCTTTCCTGCTGAATCTATTAAGGCCCATGAACTTGCTGTCCCCACATCTCCACTTATCACTCCAGGCTTTGCCAACATCCTCCTTCATCAACACCCTCATTCCTGAACCATATGCTGCTGCTGTCACCTGCTTATGTCTGTGTGCATGGTGGTTCCCCCGCCCCCCACATCTGATTAAAAGTTTATGGATGGTGGAGGCAATGCCTTCTGCTTCTTTTCTATTACCCTAACTACAGTATTGGGCACTAAGTAGTTGAATGAATAGTTGATTTTAAAACTCAGGAAAAAAAAAAAAAAAGCTGCATAGGAAGATACAGAGTACATCTTTTAAAAATGAACAAAACTTTGGTCTGACAAAGGATCCTAGCTCACTGGTTTTGTGTTTTGGATACAGGGGAGGAGTGAAGAGCAAATTGAGTAGCATCACAGATGACTCTGTTTTTGAACAACAGGGCAGCACAAAATCAGGTGGGCAAGTATGGATGTGTTTCTTCAGGATCATTCTGCTACTTTCTTGTGGTTTGGAGAAAACAGGCTTTTTGTTAACTCTCTTGTATGTTTCAGTTAAGACCACCAGAGATACAACAGATTCCACACCTGGAAGCTTTGAGGCTCTGGGTGGAGACTTGTCTAATAGAGTCTTGTAAGTGTTCTAAGATGCTTTTTCAAATGCCTCAACTTGACTTATTTTCTTGTTAAATTTTACATCCACATTTTTACTTAGTCACTTAACTCTTTATTTTTTTCAGTACAGCTAACATAATTGACTTAAAAAATTTTAAACTATGCTATACTATCTTCATTAGAACCAGTTTCACTAGGAACATGAATTCTTATAAGACTAGTAATCCAGAGTTATCATTTGCCCACTCATGAAACCCTTCTCCATTAACTTCATATGTTTTCCATTAAAAAAAAAAAAAACAAGTCCCATTTTAAGTATAATTATGATATTAACCTCAAGCTCTTTTGGAGATTATTTTTAAGCATTTCTTTAATAGAACATTGTAGACATGAGTGGACAATTTTATTTTCATTGAGTATGTGAAACACCACTTTATACATTAAAGAGGTGTTTTTGTCTCTCCCTTACTTTATGTAGCAAAAATGCAGAGCAGGAACCATTTGTCCAACCTGTCTAAGAACGGAGGAAAAAATAGCAAAGAGAAAGAGGAGGCCTGGCATTCCATGAAACATGCAGTCCAGAGTTTCTAAGTTTAGGAGCTGATGTTGGGGCAAGGGTGAAACATACATTAACAAGCTATACAAAATAATGGGAAAGACAAGTTTTACTTTGTGGTTATAGGCCACATGTAAGATCTAGGAGTTGTTTCCTAGTTAGAGGCCTACTGAAAACTGCTGAGATCCTTCAAATGAATGAGCTTTATTTTTTAAAAGTTCAAGATTTTCCATATCCCAGGTGGAAACAGAAAACACTTTGGTGTGGAAGGAGGCAAATGCTGGCAGGGAGGTAGAAAGAAAGAAATCAAGCTGTGGAAGTTGATTTCATAAATGGCAATGCTGAATGCCTGACAATTTTGGACAGATCTTTGATGCTATTGGAATATACTTGTTGTATGAGTAACTACATTTGTGATGACTGTGATGAGGGTAAAGTAGAATATTTCATAAGAACATATAAGCCTGTTTGGGCTTAACTGTATTCCTTATTTCTGATTGGAAGAGAGGAGAGATGTTGGAGATTATCCTCATTAATTCTTTCACCTGCAGAGAGACGTCTGATTTCATCACCTATGTAGCAGACCTACGTTTCAACAAACAGAAATTGGAAGAGGAAAATCACAGGTTTAAGTTGGCATTAGAAACCTTGGAAGAAGCTAACAGCCAGTTAGCAGATGATTGCTCTGAATTGCGCCTTCAGATAAAAAGGTGGGTTGCATACTGGTGGGGGCTTTTAGTTTTGTTTTGTGTTTTCAATCTTTTATTAATGTAGAATTCACAGGGCATAAAACTCATTGATTGAAAGTGTACAATTCCGAGTTTTCACCATATTCAGAAGGTTGTGCGGTCACCACCATTATCTAATTCAAGGCCATTTTCAACATTCAGAAAAGAAACCCAATGCCCATTAGCAGCCACTCCTAGTTACTCTCCTTGTCCCCAGGCTCCTGGCTACTACTAATCTACTTTGTGTCTTTGTCCTATTCTGGACATTTCACATAAATAGAATCATGTGGCTTTTTATGTCTGGCTTCTTTGAATTGGCACGTGCTTTCCAGGTTCATTCTTGTGGTGGTAGTATTGCTGCTTCATGCCTTTTCATGGCAGAATGTTCTTCTGTATAGATATACCACATTTTTTATCCATTCTTCAGGTGATGGACTTATTTACACTTTTTGGTTATTATGACCAAAGATAGCTTTGAACATCTGTGTACAGATTTTTGTATATACTTATGTTTTTAGTTCTCTTTTTATAGGAGTAGAGCTGCTGGGGCATGTAGTAACCTATATTTAGATTTCAAGAACTCTCCAAACTGTTTTGCATAGAAAGTATTCCATTTTACATTCCCACCAGAGATATTTGTCAGTTCATTTCTAGCAATGATGTTCAATTATTGGTATCATCAAATGCAGTGTTATCTAAGATCAGTAGACTTATGGACCAAGTATGCATTTGTCCAAACATTCCATAGGTCAGTTATAATCTTACTCTATGCAAAGTCCCATGCTAAATACCATGAGAGATTCGTGGGTGATCCAGATTTAAAATGTGCCCTCAAGGTTCCTACAACCTAGAAGGATGATAAGACATGAAAACTTGTGGCTTATCTTAAGATAAAAAGGGACAAAGTACATAAGAGGCAAAGCAGAAAACGTGTTCAACACTGTAATGTGGGTTGGGGGTGATGCTTGATGGTCAGGAAAAAAACAACAGATCTTATAAAGACTATGTTTACAGTTGTAGGTGCTAAAATCTCGAACAGTGAAATTTTAGGTTGACTTGGAATGACAATGAAGTGCTCTAGCCATAGTTATTCTCACTTTCAAAAATCTTGGCCAGGCTGGACTAGATTAAGTAAAAAATTTTGAGGATGAGAATACCTGTGTATGTGTGTATGCATATATGCGTGTGTATATGCTCTGTGTATGTATGGACATGCTTTCTTCAGGTTCTCTCCATAATTGGCTTACTTATTATTTATTAATATATAATTCAAATTTGCTGTTTTAAAAGGAAAAACCTGTGCTTTGAAGGAGTGTGCCAGTCCAAGTTTTGGTTGCAAGCACTAGAATCTGATTGCGGGTAACTTGCACAGTCAAGAAACATGAATGTTAAATGAAATTAGTCAATCTCAAAAATCCAAGTACCGAATGTTTTCTCTGATATAAGGAGGCTGGTTCACAGTGTTGTTGGAAGGGGGTACATAGGATCAGAGGAACACTAGAATGGTCAACGGAAAGGGAGGGGAGGGAGGGAGTAAGGGGGGGGGTTGGAAAAAAAATTGGTGGTTGAATGAGATGGATATCATTATCCTAAATGCATGATTGAAGATCTGAATGGTACTTATATACTTTGTATACAAGCAGTTGTATGTAAAAAGATACTATACTTGTGCATGATGAATAAGTAAATAAATAATAAAAAAATTAAAAAAAAAAAACATGTTAGGAAGTATTAGAATAACTCGGAATGAACGGAGAGACTGGAGAATCTGGTGGCAGTCAGTCATTGTTAAATTGAGCCAAGCATCACCCCTTTTCTCCTACCTCTAAGCCTTTACAAACAGCCTGGTTCCTTTGGGCTTTCACTTATTTCTGACATTGTGCTTTGCTTATAACCAGAAACCATTTTTTAATATTTTTTTTCCTCCCTCAGTCTGCCTTTTTACATCAATAACAAAAACTATTAGTTTTATCGGCTTTGTGTCTCTCGGTAGATTGACTTCTGCCCACTCCTGTATCTGCCATTTAATTCAAGCCAGCATTGTCTTTCACCTGGATCACTGCAACAGCTTCCTGGCTAGGCTTTCTGTCTTCCTGAAGACGTGTGCCACACACTGGCAGGAATGCTCTTTGAAGATGCCAGTTTAACCACATCATGCCTCTGCTTTAACACTTGGATGGATCCCTATTACAATTAGGATAAAAATCTAAATTCTTTTGCCAGTTTAAAAAGCCTTTCATGATAGGCTTTGTTACCTAGCCTCTGCTTCCCATTTTCTACTTTATACTGTAACAACATCTAACTGTCTGTAGACCATTGGTGAACTTTTGCTTGTGCGAAACATACGCTCTTTCACTGCCTAAGTTATCTGCCTTTTATGCAGTGCTCACAGAAATTGGATCCACACCAGCCTTGGTTCTTAGTGCATTGTACGATAACTGTAAATGTTTATCCTAATAGACTATAAACTCAGTGAGGGGTTCATTCACACGACTGAGTATACTTTTTCTTTCTTTAATGTCCAGCACAACATCTGGCACAGATTTAGAGCTCAATAATTTGCTAAATGATCAATGTAATTCCTTTTTTTAACTTAAATTTTATTTGCTCTAATTAGTTGTACATCACAGTAGAATGCATTTTGACATATCATATATAAATGCAGTATAACTTCTCATTTGGTTGTACATGATGTAGAGTTACACAGGTCATGTAATCATATATGCACATAAGGTAATAATGTCTGATTCATTCTACTATCATGCCTACCCCCAAACCCCTCCCCTCTTTTCACTTCCCTCTGTCTAATCCAAAGTACCTCTATTCTCCCCCACCTTATTATGAAATAGCATTTGCATATCAGAAAAAAACTTTTGGCCTTTGGTTCTTTCAAATTGGCTTATTTCACTTAGCATGATATTCTCCAGTTCCATTCATTTACCAGCAAATGCCATAATTTCATTCTTCTTTAAGGCCAAGTAATATTCCATAGTGAATATATGCCACAACTTCTTTATCCATTCATCTGTTGAAGGTCATCTAGGTTGGTTCTATAGTTTAGCTATCAATGCAGTTCCTTAGTAAGGAAAATATTATACCTTCTTTGAGGCCCTCAGAGACAGTTTATAATCAAACGAGAAGAACAAATAGGTGATTCCATGGCATGGGATTACCAACATTCATTTAAATATGTTTCCTGGTGGTAGTCACCTAGGTTGTTTCCAATTTTTGCTATTATGACAAATACTGAAATAGACTTCTTTGCGGAATGTACTGTGTAGAGATTAGTGGTGATTATTTGTTTAGCTGTTCACCTCCATCATGGTATGTAAGCTCTCTAAGGGCAAAGGCAATGTATCTCTTATCTTCTATTGTAGCCCCCATATGGGGTACAGCACCTGGAATGTAGTAGTATTCAGTAAATACTTATAAAATTTGCATTAACTAATATTACATCTATTTAGTAGGAGGAAAGAACCATGTTGTTTAGCTAATGATGGATTTCAAAGGAATTTTCTAAATCTTTAGTTTCAGGAATATATTTGTATTCCCTCTATACTCTTTCCAATTTTGTTGCTTTTCCAAGGATTGAACATCAGAAGGTGTATTTTTACTATTATTAGTGGTTTTCAGCTTGCATCCAAAATTAGTTCATGACTTTCCTTAGTGTCTTTGACAGTTATATTTGAGGTTTTGCTCATTGTCTTTCCCCTACCCCCCACAGTGCCCACCAAGCTACTATGAGAACCAGTCTGTTAAAAGAAGAACTGGAGGAACTGAAAATTAGTAAGAATGCTTCAGAAGAGCAGAAGACCTTAATTTTAGCCCAGAGAAAACAATTAGTAAGTCATCAAGTACTGTGAGATTGGTATATGGTTTACAAAACTGAAGTTTAAAAGGGTTTGTTTCAGGACAAAAAAAGACAATAAGTTGATAAATGAATTGGTGAAAACTTAGAAAACTATAGGTAAGTAGGATTAAAAATTACTTTTCAATCAAGATTAAATTTCCTTACAAGTGTCTATTATGTTCATAATGGGTTGTAAAGATCTAGATAATCTCTCTAGAATGTCTCCTGAGACTGATGGGGGAATTCATAAATATCTGATGCAAAAACAAAACAAAAAACAGTTGAATTAAAAAAATTCTGCCAAACTTTCACCTTTTCTTGGTTCCAGGTTAATGAGAAACTTCATATGTTCTTCCTTCCACTAAATAAGCACAGTCCCCAAATTTCAGAGCAAGAAGTCATTTAGACCAAGCTTTAGCTCAGACACCAGAGAAATGATTATTTTTACTGACAATGTTAGCATTGGTAATAATCTTCAAAATCCTGATAAATTCTAGCATTACTGATGATGGTGAAGGCAGCCGAAAGTCACTCAAGACGAATTAGTTCTTTAGATATTTGTCAAAAAGCAGTTTTTAGAATCTGTAAGTCATTGGGAGGCTTGGTTTCCAGCCTGGGTCAGGTACTTGTGACCTCTCACAACATGAATTGCTTCATTTAGCTTAGTTCTTGTCCTACTGGGAAGATGTGAAGACCAGACTCACTGAGTATCATTTCCTTTGTGACTGTGAGAGTCTGAGTGCCTTATAGGGAAGACTCAGTATGGGACTACTGGGGAGCTCCAAACTGGACGCAACATGGAGAAATGATCAGGAGCCCCCCTGGGGATTGAGACTGCCTGTATTCAAGCCCCAACTCCAAGGACCCTGTGACTCTAGGCAAGCCATTGAACTACTTACTCTAAGCCTCAGGGTCACCCTAGATACATGGCGATGACTATCCTACCTACCCTAGGACTAGGAAGGATAGACGTGCTTAACACATGTATCATAATATCCTTTTCTTCTTAGGGTTCATTAACGTTAACTACTATTGGTAAAAGTGCAGAATCCTAGATATACAATCCTAATTCTTTGCATTTTATAGTGTTTGTAATTTTGAAAGAAGTTTTACTATTTTACCTCATTGATAATCATTGAAATTCTGTGAGATAGAAAAAGAAGTTGCTATATCTTCATATCTTTTAAAATTTACTGAATCGATAAAATCTAGGTACACTTTGATTGCTCAGTCAATTGTGTAATAAATGGTATAAAATTGAACTCTAGTCTTCTGATGCCAAGTACATGGTGTGTGTGCATGTGTGTTCCTATATTCTTATATCAGTGAAATCTTAGCCTAAGATGTTTTTCCCTTGTTTTAAAGGGTATACTTGTTCATTTTATTTTTACAAATAAAGAAATGCTTATTAACAAAGAAAGAAAAAAATTCCACAAAATCCTTACCTTAACCCAACCACAAAATTTACTGTTAACATTTTACAAATGTCCTGTCTTGGAATAGTTTTTCTTCTGATGCTTCTGAATTTGAGGCTGTTAATTAATAGAAGTTTCTGATGCTTACATGTTGTGGTAACATTGAATCTGGGAATATCTATAGCTTCAGAGAGAAGGCTGAAACTCTTCGTGGTTTCAAGGTACAATTTAACTAGTTGTGTTGGCAGCTATCATAAATGAATGGTGCTAAAGTAGCAAGGAAATAAGCCAGGTGGTTCCTTTTTTAGTTTTTCATCTTTTTCTCCTTAACTACTATTCCAGTAAATTAGGGAAAAGAGTGACTACTTTCAGTTCCTCAAGAAACTGCAAGCCCAGGCTTGACCTCATATTGAAAATATTTTTAGACTATATTCAATTGTGACATATGAATACCACATTTAAATTTAAAGTTGATAAAGGAAAAGAGTGTTAATGGCCTTAGAGGTAAGTATGTGGAATTTTCATAAAATTCTTAAATATTCTAATTTTTTTTTTTTTTTTCAGGAGACAGAAAACCGGGCTCTGATTCTTAAGATTAAGATTCTACAGGAAGAGGTGTGTTGAAATCATTAAAGACAGGCATAGGTAAACATATGGAAATCATATGTTCATGGGTTATTACCATGAGTTAAATAAAAATCACGTGACTTCAGGTCCCTCTGGATCCAAAAGTAGGGTGATGTGTCATATTACAAGTGGAGAAAGGTGGAAGGATTTTCCTGTCAGGACAGAGGTGTCTTATTACATTTGCAATTGTCCATGGAAAAATGGGATTTAAGAAATTCAGATTTAAGATAGAATTAAATGAGCTGACCTTAAAAACCCAAATCAAGAAGGAAACCATGTGGTTTTCTAAAAATTTTCTATTACCTTGAATGAGGTAGAAAGATTCTTGATCTTAGATCTACATCTTAAATTCACTGAAAACACCACTTTGGGAAAACTGTGTTTTTCTTGAATAAAAATATTTATTCCACAGAGTTGTTTTAGAGATTACAATAATTAATGTGAAGCCACTATTTTTACAATGTTTATTATATATGTTAGGAAGTATAATCTCTGGAAAAATAATTCTTTGCAATATGTAATTTTTTTTTTTTTTTTTTTTTTGGTACCAGGGATTGAACTCAGGGGCTCTCAACCACTGGGCCACATCCCCAGCCCTTATTTGTATTTTATTAGAGACTGGGTCTTACTGAGTTGCTAAGTGCCTTGCCATTGCTAAGGCTGGCTTTGAACTCGCAATCCTCCTGCCTCAGCCTCCCAGCTGGGATTATACACATGTGCCACTATGCCTGGCTGCAATATGTAATTTTAAGCAAAAAGAGTTAAAGCATTGAAAGAACAGAAAGGTAGTGAATTATTATTTTAGAGGGAAAAATTCCCTGTAGATATCTTTTGAATATCAAGTATTATGTAAATTTTTTTTTCAGCTTCATATGAGGCTATCAAGCATTTATTAAACCATGCTGACTGGTCTGGAGAGTAAAAATACAAGTCATGTGGATATTAAACAAATTTATAATAGATTGTAAAAGAATAATTAGACTGTAAAGAATTCTACATCACATTCAGAAATATTACACCTGTGAGGCCAGACATTTTTGAAACTAGTCCTTTCCAGTTAACTCCTAATGTAAGAGGTTTATCTTCTTGTACCTAAATGAGTGACAGCATTGAAGAATTGAACAAAATGAGTTTAGAATTGAGATGGAAGATTTAAACCTTTGCATCATGAGGTAGCATTGCCAACTATTGATCTATACTAGCATAGTCATAGAAATGACCCTGCCAATCAAGATTCCTTTAGGAGATAAAAATCTGTGACATTGTGAACAATAACGGCAAAATGGTTTGGGTAGTGGCCCAGATTCATTTACCATATAGTTATTGGGAGTCTTCTGTATGTAGGTTTCATTCAAAGTGCTGAGTATATAGACTTAAGCAGAATAGCTCATGTAGAACTTGTGTCTTTAATGGCAATTAGTGCTATGGAGAAAAGAAAGGCAAACAGAATCGAGAGGGGGGGCAATACAATTTAAATTAGAATAAAAAATAATTTAAAAATAAAAAAGGTTAAGATAGGCATAGATAAGTAATCAATATAATTGCATAAGATAAGTACATAGGTTTAAAGATATTAGTAGCAAAATGATAAGTAAATGTGTGTGTATAGGCCCATAGGTTAACTATAGTATAAAGTAAGCATTAAGTGAGTTATTAATACTGGTCGTGTGAAGCTATTGCTGTGGTATCTTAGACTATTGCATGGCTGACTTCTGAGAAAACAAATGAAAACTGTTTTTTCTACTAAATAATAAAAAAAAAAAGGTGTTCAGGAAAAGCAGCATTGCAAAGTTAATGCTTTGGTTAACAACTGGAAAGGAAGCTTACCTGTGAAAGCATTCCAGGCAGAGGAAGCAGCACACTCTCCAGGTTCTGAGGCTGCAGCCTGCCTGCTATTTTGAAGGACAGCAAAGTCAGTGTGTTTGGAGCAGAGTGAACAAGTAGCAAGAGATATGGAAAGACAGCTGCAGGTAGCCAGATGTACAGGGCCTTATGCAGGCACTGTAAGGACTCTGGCTTTTATTTTATTACATTTTTTAAAACACAGAGATGGCAGCCATTGGAGGGTTTTGAGTAAATGAATGATATAATCTAGTTTGTTTTAAGAAGATAATTCTTGCTGCTGGGTCTATAATCTACTGTAGTGGGGCAAAGAAAAAAGCCAGAAAACTAATTAGGAGGCTTGAAGTCATCCAGTCAAGACTGGTGGGGGGCTTTGATTGAAACAGTGTCAGTGGGGTGTGGGACAGAATTGTTCAAATCAGGAAATGGTGTATAATGCCATTGCCTAAATCAAGGGTGGGCAAATGATGGCCAACACCCATGCCCCAAAGGCCAAACCTAGCTGATCACTTCTCTGTAAATTAGATCACAGCCATGCCCATTTGTTTACGTATTGTCCACAGCTGCTTTCACAGTACACAGGCAGAGGTAAATAGTGGACAAAGGCCCGCAGACAGCAAAGCCTAAAAATATTACTATATGATCCTCTATTTAAAAAAGGTTCCCAACACCCAGGCTACTTTATCACTTCCCTTTCCTAAAATTTCCAATAACTCCTCCAGCAACCTCCCTCTCAGGGAAAGATTTTGCTTTTCATTTCACTGAGATATTAGTAATAATCAGGAGACAGTCTCCATATTTCCTGAATATACAATGAATATCTTTGGCTACATTATACACCATATCAGGGTTATATGATTTGATCATCAGGAAATATGGAGGCTAAAAAGGTCATGAACTTGTGACCAGCCAATTGACTCATTCTTTCACCATTTTTACCTGAAAGCTGTTGGCCTGGGGTGCATGGCAAGCTCATTTGTTACTAAGACCCAAGGGGTGGGCAAGGGAACTGAGCATATGGATAATAGGGATTATAATGATTGACTGTGGAAGAATTTAAGTTGGGTAAAGAGGTTTTAAGTTCATGGAAAGTTTGAAGGATAATGAAAAGGCAGGATGATCAATGGATAGCAGGTTTCAGTGGGGACTGTAGGTTCGTTGGCACTGGAGGAGGTAATCTGGAAAGCCAAGAGGTAGTGATTGAAAAGTGAGATGCTTGCAGTCAAGCATCACAAGGTCACAGGTAACTGGCAATAACAAGTTTGAGGCTATGAACGTGAGAGTGAGTGGCTGAGGTAGGGATAGATAAGCACATCTCCAGCATGGTTGTGTTCAAAGGATCATGCTGTCTTTGGAGCATCTCAACTTTTGTCCCTTAGTTTTTTTTTTTTTTGTTGTTGTTTGTTTGTTTTTGTTTTTTTTTTTGGTACCGGGGATTGAACTCAGAGGCACTCGACCACTGGGCCATATCCCCAGCCCTTTTTTGTATTTTTATTAGAGACAAGGTCTCACTGAGTTACTAAGTGCCTCGCCATTGCTGAGGCTGGCTTTGAACTCGCGATCCTCCTGCCTCAGCCTCCCAAAGTGCTGGGATTACAGGCGTGCGCCACCGTGCCCAGCTTCCCTTAGTTTAAGATGTATTACAATGCTAATGGTGAAAATACCACTCCCTAAAAGAAACTGTTTATGAGACTTTTATTTTCCTTGATGCCAAATCTAAGAATATGGTCGTCATTTATATTAGAATTTGAAGAACATTATGGATATGGATAGACTGGAAAAGAAGATTGAGGAATTATCTAAAACTGAGACAGAGCATCAAGTAAGCACTTCTCAAATACTGGTAAAATATTTTCTTCTGCCAAGCCAATATTATTCTATGCCAGTGTATGTGACTCAATAACACAATAACCTGTGCTTATAATTCTGAAATTTGCACTCCTTGAAATGTCTGAATTATTTATATAAAAGGCAGTTTCTTTTTCTCATTTTTTGGTAATAGCTGTTACATAATTCATGTGCCACAAAATTCATCCATTTGAAGTATACTTATCAGTGGTTTTTAGTATATTCAGAATTATATAACCATAAGCAAAATTAAGCTTAAAGCATTTCATCACCCCAAAATAAATGCTTTTTACAGTTACTTCAGTCCTAGGCAACCACTGAATCTATTTTCTGTCTCTTTAGATTTGTCTGCTCTGGACATTTCATATATAAATGGAATCATACAATGTATGTTCTTTTATGATTGGCTTCTTTCACTTAATATAATGTTTTCAAGGTTCATCCATGTTATCAGCACTCCATATGTCAAGTGCTCTATTTTTTAAAAAATATTTATTTATTTGCTTTTAGTTGTACACAATGCCTTTATTTTTACATGCTGCTGAGGATTGAACCCGGGCCGTGCATGTGCTAGGCGAGCGCTCTACCACTGAGCCACAGCCCCAGCCCCAAGTGCTCTATTTTTAAATTTTTTTTTTTAAATATGGAACGCTTCATGAATTTGCATGTCATCCTTGCACAGGGGCCATGCTAATCTTCTCTGTATCGTTCCAATTTTAGTACATGTGCTGCCGAAGTGAGCACAAGTGCTTTATTTTTATTGCTGAATAACATTTCATTTTATGGTTATACCATATTTTGTTGATGGACATTTGAGCCATTTCCATTTTGGGACTATTATGAACAATGCTGTTATGAACATTTGTGTCTGCGTTTGTTGATCTATATTTCCACTTCTCTTTATTATTTACCTGGGAGTGAAATTATTGGGTCATGTGGTGATTCTATGTGTAATCTTTTTTTTTTGGTATCAGGGATTGAACTTGGGGGCACTCAACCACTGAACCACTTCCCCAGCCCTATTTCATATTTTATTTAGAGACAGAGTCTCACTGCATTGCTTAGCATCTCACTTTTGCTAGGCTGGCTTTGAACTCAAGATCTTCCTGCTTCAGCCTCCTGAGCTGCTGGGATTAAGGTGTGGGCCACCACACCCAGCTATGTTTAACCTTTGTAGTAGCTTCCATCCAGAACATTTTCCAAAATGTCTGCACCATTTTACATTCCGCCAGCAGTGTATGAGGATGCACACTTTTCTGCCTTCTTGCCAACACTTGTTATTTATTGTTTTAAGTACAGTGCAACTTCTAATTTAATAGCTTTTGAATTTTTAAATCCTTAAGACAGGGAAAAATTCAGATATTGTATATTCTTATTTTAAATTTTTAGTTGTAGATAGACATAATACCTTTATTTATTTTTATGTGGTGCTGAGTCAGATATTGTATATTCTTAATGATGAAAATGAGAAACAGGAAAAATCACTCCCCGATTAAGAAACAGTACCTTACAAAAATTATCTTATATCTCTACAGTTTGTTTAGTACATACTTTTGTTATCTGCCATATATTCTTATCAGTAAATGGAAGGAACCTATCAATAAATTCATTAATATATGTCATCAACATCATCTCAATGGTTTATTTGAACAATATTTTTTGTTGTTTGAAATAATGTACTTAAATTTCTTACCTATGTGTCATTTTCAAGTTTTCTAGCAGAAACCCAAATTTTGTATGTGTGTACATACAAATGCATATATTATGGCTGTTATAATTTAGACATTAAAATTAATTCTATACTAGGAATGGCTGCTTGGAAAATGCAACTGTGATAAACAGTAGAAAGAGTTGAAAACATGGGTTCAGATCCTGTTTTTTCTACTTAAAAGTTTTGTAATGTCAAGCAAATTGTTGACCTCCTTGTCTCAAGTTTCTCACCTGTTAAATGGATATGATATCTCTACCTACTCTACAAGTTTTTGTTTTTGTTTTAATTTGGAGGATTTTGTGAAAATACTGTTAGAACTATCACAAAAAATCCAACATGTATAACTAGGTGGTGATTCTGCTTCTGGCTTTGCCAGTTATTTTTCCATGCTCTCAATTTAGTCATTGTACATATTTGTCAATTCCATTATATTTAGAAGTGTATGCTAACAAGTTTGCTTTTGGTTTTAAGAAATTGATGTATTCTTAATATTCACTTTGCTAAAAGGAATCTTGAACATTTAAAATTTGTTTCTAAAAGGAGAGTTTTCGATATGTCCTCATGGAATCTGTTCATGTCCTATCTAGATTTTCATTTTCACACACACACACAAAATCAACATTTTATACATCCTCTCGTGTGGAACAGAGGGAAGGGCACTTCTCTGAAGCTTAATCTCATATTCTGGGCTCAGCTCTGCTACTGACGGTGGCCTTGGGCGAATCTGAATAGTGCTGAGCTTTGGCTTCCTCACTAGTGAAGTGAGGACAATGACCCCTACCTCTAGGCTTGAAAGGCTGGATGTGAGACTTCGTTGGAAAGTGAAAAACACATGCTGTTAAAGGTGTTTCAGAAACATGTCTCCCTTACTGGGATGATTTTATGTCACCATCCTTTCACAAAACAATGTCCCAATGGCCTTCCCTAAATTTGTTTCTTTTCAGATGCAATTGCACACATACGAAAATATGTTGCTTAATAAAGATGCAAGTATGCAGAAGGTTGGTATTTTCCCTTCCTTTTAATAATCCTGTGCGATTGACTAGCTTTCTCCAAATTGTGAGGAAAATGGTCATTCCTGTAACTTCACCCCTAGGAAAAGATCTGATTTTGTTATTATGTCCTAAGATTTTTCTTAAAGTACTTTACAAAAATGTGTTTGTGAGGGAAGAATGGTGACTTTTTTTTCTTGCAATATCAGTGATGTTGATTGAGGTATTGTTTGAACTGGATAAAGCTGGATGACTTAGTAATTCATTGGTCACATGTAAAGATTTGTTTTCTTTAATGGCATCATAATCATTAAAATTAAGAATCGCCTTCTGGGATTTGATTTCATTGAACCAGACAAACAGAACATAATGACACTTATTAGATATAGTTGCCTTATTGTCCCATTGTCCCCCCACTTATGTGTTTTTTAATCCCAAACATTGATTGGTTCTGTTTTCAAATAGCAAGGTTGATAGAAGATATCACGATAGGGTATGTACAATTTCTTGGTTTGCACTGATGATCTAATAAATATGATTTGGTGGACCTTTTTTTTTTTTTTTTTTTTTTTTTTTTTTTTTTGCTATTAATTCACTCTTCTATTTCTCAGAAGGATTTAAGCATAGAAGAGCTGAAGTTGACCATCACAGAGTATGGAAGTGTGATAGAGGTATGCCATAATCTCACAACTTACAAAGCACAGCTATTAAATCTAATTTCCCACTAGCGTAACATAAATAGCCTAATATTTCTGCTTCCAGAATTTACGAGGGGATAAAAATAAACTGGCTCAAGAGTTACAGCGCTTGCAGCAGGAACTTGTCATGTAAGTAGGATTCACCCTTGCCAGCCTTCCATCTTGTGCCTTGGTCCCCTGACCTGCATTCAGTGCTTTGTCACGCCCCACTCTGTTCTTCAACACCTGTGTATGCTCTTTACCTTTCTCCATGGGAACTCCTTCACCAGTTTTCTGTGACCCTTCCTGACTTCAGTCAGTTTGGATTGCCATAAGAAAACACATGGACTGGGTGTCTTCAGCGGCAAACCCTTGTTTCTCGTGGTACTGGAGGCAGGAAGTCTAAGATCAGGGTGCCATAAGGTTGGTCCTAGTGAGGGCTCTCCTTCACGTTGGAGACTGCTGACTTCTTGTATCTTCACAATGGAGAAAAGAAATTCTCTTAGAAAACTAATTCTCTGGCATCTTACAAGGGCACTGATTCCTTTACCCCCATGATGCTAGTACCTCCCAAAGGCTCTACCTCCTAATACCATGGGGCAAACACTGCAAATTGTTCTTAACTCTTTCCTGACACACATAATCTGTTATAACCATTGTTTCTAAAGCGTATAATATGCTGATCCAGGATCCTCAGGCACTCAGAGTACAAGCACGAGTAAAGCCAGTGAGTGAGTGCACACACATGTGGTATGTGAATGACAGGGAGAAAGGGGCATTGCCCACACAGAAGGCAGAGGCAGCAACTCTGCCTAGCTCCAACTAATTGTTTTATCAAGGCTATGTGAACCCCATGTGCCCACCTCTTGTGATTGTGGAAGGAAAGCCAGAAATCTAGATGTTTTAGTGACATTTTATGTTTTAAGTGCTGGTTTCAGTACTTAAGTGTGGCCCACTTATTTGGGACCTCTTAGAGTCACTAGCCTTCAACTCCTGGAGGATAGATCCCGTCTTCTCTCTGGACCTTGAGCCCCTTGTACAGTCCTTGGCCACCATAGGCACTTATTGGTGACAAATGAGCCCTGTTTCGGTGACTGCAAACATAGTGTTGGAGGCACTTGACTGGACCACTTTTGTTTTTTCCAAGAAATGGGATCCAGCTGAATGTCAGTGGAGAGCACAATGGGGTGGTCTCTGAAGGAGGAAAATCTTTACATTATGAGCTCATTCTAGCTCAGTCTGCAGAGGTAAGTCATTTTAATCAGAGGGAGATTATGTAAGCTATGTATAGTTTACTATTAAGTGAATGTCCAAGGATATTTGGAACATGTCTGTTGAGAGTTTATAGAATTCAAGTCTAAAACCTTTTAGCCTGGGGGAAAGGCCATTTCTTTTTTTTTTTTTTTAATTTTATTTTTATAATTTTTAATATGTACAACTTACAGTGCATATATTTAGTATCTTTTTACATACAACTGTTTGTATACAAAGTATATTCGTACAATTCAGGTCTTCAATCATGCATTAAGGAAAATGATATCCGTCTCATTCAACCACCTTTTTTTTTATTCTTTTCTCCCCCTCCCTCCCCTCTGCTCCCTCCTTTACCCTCCCTTCCCTTGACCATTCTAGTGTTCCTCTAATCCTCCTATGTACCCCCATCCAACAATACTTTGAAATAGCCTCCTTATATCAGAGAAAACATTTGGTACTTGGATTTTTGAGACTGACTAACTTCACTTAGCATTATGTCTTCCAACTTCATCCATTTACCTGCAAATGCCATTAATTTATTTTCTTTTATTGCTGAGTAAAATTCCATTGTGCGTATATACCACATTTTCTTAATCCACTCATTTATTGAGGGACATCTAAGTTGGTTCCACAACCTAGCTATTGTGAATTGCACAGCTACAAACATTGAGATAGCTGTGTCACTGTAATATGCTGTTTTTAAGTCCTTTGGGAATTGACCCAGGAGTGGGATGGCTGGGTCATAGGGTGGTTCCATTCCCAGTTTTCCAAGAAATCTCCATACTGCTGGGAAAGGCCATTTCTAAGTAATGGCCTAAAGTTCAGCAAGGCTAGCCCAGGTTTTTTGTTGTGTGTGTTCAGTGAATTGGGACTTTAGAAATCTTTATATTCTCGATCTTTTATTTTATTCCATATTTCCTCCCCTTTCCTGTTCTTTCTCCTCCCCCTTAGTCTCCTACTCCAATGGTCTTCCCTCTATCCTTAATGATAACTTATCCACCCCCAACACCACCCCACACATACACTTTTTCCCTTAAATTTTGCTCTACCTGCCTTGATCCCTAGCCTAGGTAGCAGTGGAGATCCATGAAGTATTTTTTCACATTTTCTAAAGCCCTTAAAGTATGTGTATATACCCAAAACTAAGATGTCCAGAAGTGACACCAATTTCTTTGCTCTAGTTAAACCAACTCAATTTTTTTTTATTAAAGCATTATAGTTATACATAGTAGTTGGGTTTGTTTTGACAAAATCCTACCATCATAGAATTTGATTTTAATCCTTGTCCCCGTAAATTCCTCTCCCATTTTCCTCCTTCTATTCCTGATCTTCCTTTAGCTCATTTATTTATATTGGATAGGTACTTTCTACACATACGTAAAGACAAAATTCCCTGTGGTATATTTATAAATGCATATAGCATGATTTTATTAATTTTATTCCATATTTCCTCCCCTTTCCTGTCCCTCCTTCTCCCCTCAGTCTCCTACTCCACTGGTCTTCCCTCTATCCTTAATGATAACTTATCCACCCCCAACACCACCCCACACATACACCTTTTCCCTTAATTTGCTCTAGCTTCCACATGTGAGAGAAAACATTTAACCCTTAATTTTTCTGAGTCTAGCTTATTTCATTTAGTGTGATGTTCTCTATTTCCATCCATTTACTGGCAAATACCATAGTTTTATTCTTCTTTATGGCTAAGTAAAACTTCATTGTATATATATATATATATATATATATATATATATACATATATATATATATATTATGTTATATATACAATTTTATTATAATATAACATTTATTATATTTAGTAAAACTCCATTGTGTATATATATAAAGAAAAATTTTATATATATTATATATATAATATACATTTTTATATATATATATATATATATATAAAAGCACATTTTCTTAATCCATTGATCTATATTGACAGGTATCTGGTATGATTTTATAACTTAGCTATTATGAATTGAGCTGCTATAAACATTTATGTGGCTGTATCACTGTAGTGTTGATTCTAGTTCTTTTGGATAAATACCAAGGAGTGGGATAGGTGGGTCATATGGTAGTTCCATTCCTCAGTTTTTGAGGAAGCTCTATGCTGCTTTCTAGAATATGCCAGCTCAATTTTATGATATCGATTATTACATTCTGAACAGGAACTAGAATTTTTGTGTGTTCTAGGTAATTTAAAAATGACAAAATGAATTATTTTAAAAATGTTGTTAGACCCAGTTTTTTACAACATGGGAAGAAACACTCAAAAGCCTTCTCGGGTCTGAAGTGTTGCAGCTCCCCTACATGTTTAGTCCTTTTATTTTCCAGTTCTGTGCTTGTGATGTTAGGAAATGCCTTATTTAGCAAATTGCTTTCTTTTCTCTGCTTTAGTCTCTCCCTATCTGGACAATGGCTGTGTCAGAATGTCCTTATGTTGACAGCTGTGAGATGACCTTGAAAGCAGAGGGAGAATGTCTTTGGGGCAAATGCTGTTTGAATTGCTCCTGCCAAGGATGCAAGGGCAACATATGCTGCCTTCATCCAAAGCCATCTCAACAGCCCTGGAGGTTCTGTTGAGAGCTGTGTTTTTGTGACATTCTGTTTCAAATACTCATCATTTCACTGTACTTTTGAAACCAAGCCAAACTGCCAGACTGAATGAAACTGTGGCAAGTCTGCCATGGCTGTGTGTTTCTATCCCTAGTCCTTTGAGATAATAATGATGTCAAGCTGCCAGCCAATAAAGTTCTATACTTCCCAACAGGAGGTTGTCAGCTGGCAAAATTCTGGCTGAGGTTTACTCCCTGATGAGTTAGGAAGCTTGCCTTCTTACTGGAATCTGGAAATTAGAGTCCTTGACACTTTCCAACAGACAGCAAGAAATCTAAATATGTTGTTGTCATATATCTTAAATGTGCTGAGATGGGGAGAGCACGGGAACATGCGTGTTTTGTGAAACACCATCCGAGCATGCCTGCTATGAATTGGGGGGGGGGGGACAAAAGAAACCAACCTAATTTCAAAGGGGTTAATTGCACATTCTTCCCACTTTTACCCTGTGAATTTATTTACCTTCCTCTATTTCTGTATTAAAATTGGTGTCATAAGTTTCAACCATCAACACCTAAATGTTACAAAAACACAGCTCTCGGCAGAACATCCAGGCTGTTCATGAATGAGTTTTTCTTTCAAATAAATATTCAGGTAAAGATATTTTAGGAAGAAAATGTCCACATTCTTTTTAAGATGCAGAAGGATTTCACAAGACTGTTTAGAACTATTTAATGACAATTACATTGACCTGTGAGTATCATTTTCATCAAATAAAAATACTATTCTTTATTAGGATAACAGTTGTGGGTATTTTGCTAATTGTTTCAGAACAATGAAACTGAATGGCAATGCAGTGTAACCAGCTTGTCATCTCTGGACACAGTGATAGACCAAGAAATGCTGCTGTTCCTAACAGACGCTGAACAAAAGGGAGTGGAGTTCACAGCTGCACTTCAGAAGCTGGTATTTTGTAGCATACATGTGTCGTGACATATCACTCTGGCAAGGAATATCTGCAGATTAGTGACCTACAGCGCATTTGCTGGGTCCAAATGTACAATTGTTTCAGAACAATCGTGTGCTGTTGAGACCCAGCTTAACACTATGATAAGAAGACACTCAAACCTTCCTGAAGTTTATCTTCTAATTCTGGGTCAGTCAGGACTAACCACCTGATCTTGGGTATGATGTCATGAGCTTGTTTTTCCTGCGGGTTCATCTTTAACACTGAAGGGCTAAAGACAGGCCATCTGTTGGACTGTCTCCTTCTCTTTATTTCCTTTTCATTAATGGCCCGTATATCTCCAATTTGGTGCCCCTTCTTTGGAAATTCTAAATGGTTGGAAAAATCAAATGACATCTTCATATTTGTATTTCTATTCCTTTTCAACAGAGCTTGCCTATAGAGGTAGTATGTAGTTTGATGGAGGATAAAAATCAATGAAAATGATTGGCTCTGTTTGAAAGGGGAAAGAAAATGAATAGGATTTGTTCTAGAAAATGATCTGTTCATACTTACTCAGTATATTCAGTGCACCAAGAGGGTTAGCATGTACCCATGGCCCGTCCTCAGATAAAGGGAATTCACTGGGGAACATTTCATAAGAAGGACCTCTAACTAGCCTTCCTGAATTACCTATATGGTAGAAACTTTGGTCTAAATTATTATTATTTTTTTTTCCAGATTTTTTTTTATTTTTATAATTTTTAATATGTACAACTCATAGTGCATATATTTAGTATCTTTTTACATACAACTGTTTGTATACAAAGTATATTCGTACAATTCAGGTCTTCAATCATGCATTAAGGAAAATGATATCCGTCTCATTCAACCACCTTTTTTTTCCCCCCCCCCCCTCCCTCCCCTCTTGCTCCCTCCCTTACCCTCCCTTCCCTTGACCATTCTAGTGTTCCTCTAATCCTCCTATGTACCCCCATCCAACAATACTTTGAAATAGCCTCCTTATATCAGAGAGAAACATTTGGTACTTGGATTTTTGAGACTGACTAACTTCACTTAGCATTATGTCTTCCAACTTCATCCATTTACCTGCAAATGCCATTAATTTATTTTCTTTTATTGCTGAGTAAAATTCCATTGTGCGTATATACCACATTTTCTTAATCCACTCATTTACTGAGGGACATCTAGGTTGATTCCACAACCTAGCTATTGTGAATTGTGCAGCTACAAACATTGAGATAGCTGTGTCACTGTAATATGCTGTTTTTAAGTCCTTTGGGAATAGACCCAAGAGTGGGATGGCTGGGTCATAGGATGGTTCCATTCCCAGTTTTCCAAGAAATCTCCATACTGCTTTCCATAACGGTTGCACCATTTTGCAGTCCCACCAGCAATGTATGAGTGTGCCTTTTTCTCCACATCCTCTCCAACATTTATTGTTGCTTGTGTTCTTGATGGCTGCCATTCTGACTGGAGTGAAGTGAAATCTTAGAGTAGTTTTGATTTGCATTTCTCTAATTGCCAGCGATGTTGAACATTTTTTCATGTATTTGTTGATTAATCGTGTATCTTCTTCTGAGAGGTGTCTTCTCAATTCCTTAGCCCATTTATTGATTGGGTTATTTGTTTTTTTAGTGTAAAGTTTTTTGAGTTCTTTATATATTCTAGAGATTAGTGCTCTATCTGATGTGCATGTATTAAATATTTGTTCCCAATTAGTTGGCTCTCTATTCACCTCACTGATTGTTTCTTTTGCTGAAAAGAAGCTTTTTAGTTTAAATCTATCCCATTCATTAATTCTTGGTAGTAATTCTTGCGCTAAATTATTTTTTAAAAATAATTTTTTTAGTTGTAGATGGACACAATACCTTTATTTACTTTGATGTGGTGCTGAGGATCAAACCCAGTGCCTCATACTTGTGAGGCAAGGGCTCTGCTACTGAGCCACAATTCCAGCCCTAAATTAATTCTTATTATGTAATAGCATGCACCTTTGACCTTAATCCCTGGTTGAAGATATGGAATTCTTTTTCTCCCCCCAAGCAAGAAGTCTCTGAAGTTGGAACCTTCCTTCATAGCTCCCTGATGTGGGTAACTAATCCAGAAATTACTGCAAAAGAAAAGTGGGCAAAGCAGCTTGCTGTAAGTGTTCTGTGGTTTTTTCCCCTGGTTTTCTTCTACTTTGGTAATTCAGGTAACACTTAGGTACAATAACAACAGTACCATTTTCTGAGACTCTATTGTGGACTTCTGCCATCTTAGTTTCATGAATCTGAGTATGTGGGTGAGTGGGAGGGTTAGGGTGAATGTGTGAGCAGGAGTGTAAGGATATGTGAAATGTGGTAGAGAGAGAAGGAATAAATAAGACAAATTAATGAAAAAGTGTTTTATTTGTTTCTTCCAGAGAACTGGCTGGTCTAAGCCTGGCTTTTTCTTTGGCCTATTAAAATTCTCTAGCTTTTGTAAAATGAACATTATATAAAAGAATCTTCTTCCTGAATCTCCAACTACTTTGCTTTCTCAGGAAGTAGCAGAATAGTTGAAAAATCTCTCTCTTTTTCTTGACTACCAGACTGCTTTCTAGCATCCATCACCTCCCTACTAAGTTAAGCTTAAAAAGTAAAACTCTGGAATATTATTTTCAAACCCTTTGCCAATCTAACCTTTTTAAAAAGTTGCTTCAGAATATAATAATCAGAAAATATTGATTTTATTGCATTACTTTGTTTCACTATATTGTAGAACAATCATGATGATTGATGGAATGGTCAAAAAATCCACTTAGAAAAAGAACGTGAAACTCAGTTTTGTACTACCTCACAGGCACTTAAAACATATTGTTAAACCAAGATAATCAACTAATAAATCACCTCTGAGCAATTGAGAATTTAGTTGTACTTTTGGGGTCCAATAGCTGCAAATTGTATTGAGATGAGAAAATATCCACAGAATTTTATATTTCATTTGTTTAATAGTAGAGAATTGGAGTTTGTTTTGTGACTTTTCTTATAGGAATTCAAACACATCATGGAAGAGAAGCTAAATTTTTGCATATTAATGCTGAAAAGCTTGAGAAATCACAAAGAATTTCTTGATAAAGTATTTGTCAAATTAATAGAGACTTTGAAGAAATTCAGGCTGGACTATTTTTATTTCAGAAAAGAATTTCTTTCCAGGTGATGATCATTTTTATTTACGAAATCCATGCTTTATATAAATGACATGATTATGATTTGGATTCAGCCCTTTGTAGGTTGTATTTCTTGATTTCAAATTACACTTTTTCATACATTCTGTTTGATCTTGAGTTGGGAAGTAGTATGAAATTGGCCTGTATGTTTTCAATTGCAAATGGTAAACTTGAAAATCTATAGAGACCAGCATAGTAAATTATTTTTCCTAGAGAAGGAATTTAGAATTATGGAATATAGAAATTTTTTAATGAGAAGGAGTCATGGAGAGCCTATAGTAATCTCATTTTTACAGAAGACTGGGCATAAAGAGGTAAGGTGAATTGATCAAGTCCCAAGTTATTAATAGAAGATTAGAACTTGAAGGCAGCCTGTGGACTCTTCCCCACTGGGCTGTGTTCTACTCTAGTATACAATGCATTGCATTGGGCACTACTCAACAAAATTTTGGTTACATGAAGTAATAGGGAATAGAGAATAATAAATGAAAGTAACCTGCTTTCTTATCCTTCCTCTAATCTCAACAGTTATGATTATGGGGAAATACTTGACATTTTACACCCTGTAAACCACATTCAAAACAAAGACAGTGATTATATCTTTTGTTGACCATGATACAGTTGCTAAGACCTACCACACTTAGCATTCACTTGACAAATGTTTTCTGAATATACAAAAGGATATACATGGGTTTATGTTGCACATGAACAAAGTAAAAAGTGTAGGTAGAGGTTAAGATAAGCTTAAAGAAAATAATGCCAGAAAGTGGCAAATATAGGAAAGTAGGTATCAGAGAGGTTAATAGCAGAAGGAACTCTCGTGGAAAAGATCTGCTTTTCCCCAAAGAGCAGGGAGCCCAGACTTCCCCATGGTGGTAAGAGGTGTGGGTTAAGTGGACATGCAGCTTCCCTCCCAGATGGCATCTCCATAAAAAAGGGAGCATTAAAATTCCACTTGGCAACAAAGAGCTATTTGGAAAGAAGCCTGTACTAAGGTCTTCTCTGAGTGAGTGCATCTCTATGTTGTCCTCTGCACACATAACAGTCTGGTTTAATCATGGTAGATGTCATCCGTCCAGACATGACTGGACTGCACATAGTGCTAAAATTTGACAGCTATTTATCTCTAGAGAGGTTCATTAACTTGACCCAAGTCACTCAGTTGGGATTAAGCAATGGCTGGCATTCAGACCTACGTATCTGACTTCAAAACCTATACTCTTACTATTAATCCTCCACTGTTGACTTCTTAAAATCTGATACAGTGTTCATTAAACATATTTTGAGAATCTAGCATCGGACAAAATACTCCCTCCCGCATAAAGGTGGTTGTAGCCCATGCCATGCCTTCTGGACACAATTTTAAACAAACAGAACTGCATAGAGCTCAACTTGAAATAATTTGGCTGAATTTTAATTATGGATAAGAAATGTGAAGTGCTTTGTGGGGATAAGAGAGAAGTCTTTTTAAATGAGGGAGGGAATATTGATTTAAAGGTTGATTTTTCTTCCCCCCCCCCCAAAGGCTACTGAGGAAGAGAAAGTTCTATTCTGTTGCGAGACATGTAGGTTCCAGTATTGAGGGATGGAGGGAATTGAGTGGATGGAGGAGAAGCAGTGGGAGGAAAACCTGCTCTCTGAGGGCTTGGTGCGGAAAGCAAATTGTAATCAGTATACCAGCCATCTGAATGTGTGCTGGAAGCCTGCTCTTTGCTAGGCTGCTGCTTCTGCCCCCATTCTCCTCCCCCAGGTGCCAGAAAATTGTAGAAAATAAGACAGAAATTTCTGCCTCCGTGAAACTAACATGTAGTAAGGGAACACAAATAATAAACATATAATTATAATAATGCCAAAAAAGTGGCAAATGATGTGAAGACAATTAAAGCAAGATAAGACAGAATGTTGGGGCAGGAAGTCCTAAATTTGGAAGGAATGGCTGGGAATGTTCTGTCATAGAGCTGAGTGATATGTGTGTGAGCAGCCATCGGATGATCTGGTAGTGTTCTTGGCCTGGAGAGAGTTGGTGCAGAGCCCCTAAGGGTGGAATAGCTTGGTGTGCTTGAGCAGCATCCAGAAGTTTGCATTGCAGGGTGGTGGCAGGAGATGGGGTCAGAGATTTAAGTAGGAGTCAAGGCACACACAGAATTGTAGTTCATGTTTATTAAGTGGGAGTTTATTCTGAATGTGGTAGGAAGCCATTCATGAGTGGACAAGACAACTGCTTTATGAAAGATCTGCCAGGTGGAGAATTGTCTTTAGAGTACAGAGGGAGAGCAGGAAGAAGTTTTGTTTTGTTTTTCAACAAAACACCACCATTTGGAGATCCTGAAAAATCAGTTTGCTTGATTGTGAGCCATTTTTTTTCTCTTTGTGGTTAAAAGAAATGTGAAATTTCAGAGTGCATTGCATCCAGTAAGAGAAAGTAGAGTTGAATAAAGTTTTTATTTCAGCAATGTATGTATAGGTGTTGAAAGGTAAGATACTTACTGGGTCATGATCAAAAACAGCTACAGAGTTAGAGAAGAAAAAAAGCTATAGAATGAGCCATAGAGGCATTGTAATAGCCCAGGTGAGGCATGTAGTGTGGGCCAGAGCAATATTGTGAAGGTGGTAAGAGATCACTGGATGAAAAACTATATCCGAGGGTGGATCAGCTCTAAAGAATAGATGTGGGGGAATGCAAGAAATAGCAGTCATCCTGGACTTAGAGGTTTTGGGTCTGAAAACCACATAAATATATTATGCTATTTAGATGGCAAAGTCTGGGAGATGAACAGAATTGGCAGGGGTTGGTATAGAAATCAAGATTTAGCTTAGGACATGTTATTAAGGAGAGATGTTAGATTTAAAAACATGCTCAAAGCCAATATATATACACCTCTTAACATGATAATGAAAATTTCTTTGGGAGAAAAAATTTCAAAGATTAGACATCTGTTGAATATCCTTAACAGATGGTACCATCTAATTTTTTTTGAAAAGCTATTTCAAATACTGTTATGGTTCATAAAACCCATTATATTATTGTCTTATAGGTTAAACTATTAGTGATTGAAAATTTTAGTATTATTAAATATGGATTTCTGATGGTTCATAAAGTCCTTCTTCTTTCTCTTGGGACATGATGGACATTCTTGACTTTAGGCTATTCCTGGAAAAGAAGAAAGTACATAAAACTAACATCTTAAACAAATCAACCCAGAGAGGTGATATCAGCAAGATGATGAAATAGGAAGCCATGGACCCTCCTCCTCCTCAAGGACATACTGATTCAACAACCATGATACATGGACAAATTCCCTTTCTAAGAAACCCAGAAATGAATGAGAGTCTCCGGGACCCTGAGCTAGAATGAAATCAACCACATCAAAACCGGTAGGAAAATTCAAGACACCCTCACCATAATACCATTGCCACATAGAATCATGATTGGAAGGAAACTTCTGAGCTGTCACGTTCTCTCTGGGGAAAGAGAGTTAGACCACATGTTCAACATTCCACTATCCAGGGTTTCTGTCTCACCTGGCTCAGAGAACTGATGGGACCTGGAATACTTGAGATACCTGGGGAATGGGGCACTAAAATGAAATAGGCTGTTAAAACTAGCCTGTGGGCACTTGCCAGAGTCCTTTATTCCCAGCTCAGTGCAAAGCATCAAGCAAAAAGCCCCCAGATCCCAACTTCTCCCTGAAGGTAGAAAGATAAGAGAGTTGGACCACCCATCCAGTGTTTTGTTTTTTTGGGGAGAGCTAGACCAGAGGATTGTCTTTTGTCTTATCTGCCTCAGAGTACTGAAGGAATCCATATATTCTGAATGTCTGGGGGCTGCTAAAAACTAAAACAGTGGTTTGGACTAGTTATGAATGTTTGAGATGCCCCAGGACCTTTACCTGCACCAACTAAGAGTTTTCTCATATAGAGGCCTGAGCTGGTTACTCTAAGGTATTGATAAAAACAAAGGAATTAGAAGAAAAAAAAGAATATATTCCAAACAAAGGGGAAAAATAAATTTTCAGAAACAGACTCTAAAGAAACAGATAAGTGATTTATCAGACAGAATCTAATGAAGATGCTCAATGAGGACAGGAGAATCATACATGAACAAAGTGAGAATTTTAGCAAAGGATAGAGAATGTTAAAAAAAAATATAGAAATCTTAGCATATAAAAATATAATAAATGAACTGAAAAAATATAATAAATGAACTGAAAAAAAAAAATTGCTACAGACTAGATGAAGCTGAAGAAAAAATTGGTAAACTGGAATACCAGTTATTGAAAATTATCCACTCAGAGGAGTAAAAAGTAAAAAGAATGGCAGAGTGAACAAAGCTTATGGGATGCCATCAAGCACAATCCCAGAGGGAATGAGAGAAACACTCCCTTGGTTTTTAGCTACACCTTAGAGTGTAGGCCTTATAAATGTTCTTCTGAGAGGCCTCAGAAAGGTTATTCAAAGAAATAATGTCCAGAACACTTCCCAGACTTGAGGAAGGAAGTGGACATCCAGATCCAAGAGGCCCTATGGACAGCCAATAAGATAAGCCCAAATCACATTAAGACAGATGATCAGATTGCTTAAAAGTTAAAGATAGAATGTTAAAAACAGCAAGATTAAAAAGGGACTCACACATAAAAGGAGATACCCATAGCCTATCAGATTGCTCAGCAGAAACCATGCCAGAAAGGTCTGGGATGATATATTCAGAGTGCTGAAAGTACAAGAAAACTATACCTACCAAATCTGTCCTTAAAAATGAAGAAGAGGCAGACTTTTCCAGGCATACAAAAGCCAAGGCTGAGGCAGGAGTATAGCAAGTCTGAGATCAGCCTTGGCAATTTAGTGGGACCCTGTCTCAAAAAAAAAAAAAAAAAAAAAAAAAAAAAGGGGGGGGTGGTGTGGGGCTGGGATATGGCTCAGTGGTAAAGCACCCCTGGATTCAATCCCCAGTATAAAAAAAAAAAAAGTACAAGTAGTACAAGTAACTTAACTGTAAAAATGTTAATGGATACATAACATAAAAAGATATAAATTGTGATCAATTATGAAAGAGTGTGGAGAGAAGTAATAGTGAATGTGATTGAAAATATTATCTTGTATAGCTATAAGATATTTTATGTAAATCTCATGATAACAAAACAAAAAATACTTATAGAAGATATACACAAATAGCCGGGCGTGGTGTTGCACGCCTGTAATCCCAGCACTTTGGGAGGCTGAGGCAGGAGGATCGCGAGTTCAAAGCCAGCCTCAGCAATGGCGAGGCACTTAGCAACTCAGTGAGACCCTGTCTCTAAATAAAATACTAAAAAAAAAGGTCTGGGGATGTGACCCAGTGGTCAAGTGCCCCTGAGTTCAATCCCCGGTACCAAAAAAAAAAAAAAAAAAAAAAAAAAAAAAAAAAAAGATATACACAAAAAAGGAGAAAGCAATTCAATTAACAGGATTCAAAGGAAGATAGAGGAAGAGAGGATCAAAAGATAAGACACATTAAAAAACAAATAACAAGGTGGTGACATGGTAATAAGTTCTTTCCTATCAATAATTAAATGTAAATGAGTATCCACAAAAGACAGTGACAGAATTTTTAAAATACGTGACTTAGATGTTATGAGACTCACTTTAGATTTAAGGGCACCCATAGGCTGAGAGTACAGGGGTGAAAAATATTGCATGCAAATGTAAAAGAACAGGGATGATTCTATTTACATTAGGCAAAATAGACTAAGTAAAAAACTGTTACAGGAGACAAGGATGTTATATAATGATAAAATGTCAATTCACAGGAAGGTATAATCATAAATGTCTATGCACCCAACATCAGAGCACCTAAATATATAAAGCAAGCATTGGCAGAACTGGCAGGAAAAATAGAATAGACAGCAATACAATAACAGTAGGAGACTTCAGTCCTCCACTTTCAATAATAAGTAGAACACTCACAGAAACAATAAGGAAATGCCAGACTTGAACAATGTTACAGACTAAATGGACCTAACAGACATACAGAGAAAATTCCACCCAACTACCACAGAATATCCTTTATTCTCTGTGCACATTGAACATTCTCCAGGATGGATCACACCTTAGACCACTAAACAAGTATTAACAAATTTAAGAAGTATCTCTTAAAAAAAAAAAGAATGAGACTAGACATCTAAAGTTAGAGAGCTAGAATATTCACAAATGTGGAAATTTAACAACACAGTCCTGAGCAACCAATGGATTAGTGAAGAAATCAAAAGGGAAGTTAGAAAATATCTTCAGACAAATGAAATAAAAAAGAATATGAAAAAAAAAAAAAAAAAAAAACAAAAAAAAAAAAAAAAAAAAAAAAAAAAAAAAAAAAAAAAAAAAAAAAAAAAAAAAAAAACAAAAAAAAAAAAAAAAAAAATAAAAACAAAAAAAAAAAAAAAAATAAACAAAAAAAAAAAAAAAAAAAAAAAAAAAAAAAAAAAAAAAAAAAAAAAAAAAAAAAAAAAAAAAAAAAAAAAAAAAAAAAAAAAAAAAAAAAAAAAAAAAAAAAAACTAAATAAAAAAAAAAAAAAAAAAAAAAAAAAAAAAAAAAAAAAAAAAAAAAAAAAAAAAAACAAAACAAAAAAAAAAAAACAAAAAAAAAAAAAAAAAAAAAAAAAAAAAAAAAAAAATAAAAAAAAAAAAAAAAAACAAAAAAAAAAAAAAAAAAAAAAAAAAAAAAAAAAAAAAACAAAAAAAAAA
Organism: Tamias sibiricus; assembly: GCA_025594165.1. Taxonomy (NCBI): domain Eukaryota; kingdom Metazoa; phylum Chordata; class Mammalia; order Rodentia; family Sciuridae; genus Tamias; species Tamias sibiricus. The sequence goes on from CM046661.1 coordinate 88,729,947, forward strand.
AAAAAAAAAAAAAAAAATAAAAAAAAAAAAAAAAAAACAAAAAAAAAAAAAACCAAAAAAAAAAAAAAAAAAAACAAAAACCTATGGGATGCAGCAAAAGCAGTGCTAAGGGAAATTTACAGAAATAAGCACATGAAAAAAGGAGATCTCAAATAAACTTTGTACCTCAGTAAATTAGAAAAAGATCAACTTAAGTGCAAAGTTAGAAGTAAGGGAATAATAAAGATTTTAGCAGAAATAAGAAAGCAACAAAACCAAGAATTGGATTTTTGAAAAGAAAAAAAAAGCCTATCAAATCTTTAGCTATAATAAGAAAAAAAGATTCAGAAGCAGAAATGAAATAGGAGATGATATAACTTAAGCCATGGGAATACAAAGAATCATAAAAAAACTATATGCCAACACACTGGATAAGTTAAAAGAAAATTAATAAATTCATAAAACATGCAATCTAATAAGACTGAATTAGATAAGTCTGAATAGACCTATAACTAGTAAGAAGAATGGGCTGGAGATGTAGCTCAGTGGCAGAGCACTGTCTTATAAGCCATCATGCCCTGCGTTTAATCTCTATTACCACTTAAAAAAAGTTTGACTTAGTAATCAAACACCTCAAGAAAGAAAAACTCAGGCAGAGATTTTTACCAAACATTTAATGATTGAATGATAGTGTTTCTGAAACTCTTTACAAATGTTGTCTTTTTTTTTTTTTTTTTTGTGGTACCGGGGATTGAACTCAGGGGCACTCGACCACTGGGTCACATCCCCAGCCCTTTTTTTGTATTTTATTAGAGACAGGGTCTCACTGAGTTGCTAAGTGCCTCGCCATTGCTGAGGCTGGCTTTGAACTTGCGATCCTCCTGCCTCAGCCTCCCAAAGTGCTGGGATTACAGGCGTGCGCCACCGCGCCCGGCTTGTTGTCTTTTTTTTTTTTTAACTCATTTTATGAGGCCAGCATTACCCTGATACCAAAGCCAAACAAATGCATATTAAGAAGACCCCAGGCCAGTATTCTCTTTTTTTTTTTTTTTTTTAGTTGTTGATGGATCTTTATTTTATTATATATGGTGCTGAGAATTGAACCCAGTGCTTCACACATGCTAGGCAAGCACTCTACTACTGAGCCACAACCCCAGCCCCAAGGCTAATATTCTTGATAAATTATGAGCAAGCCAAATTCAACACTACAAGTGGGCTTTATCCCTGGGGTGTAAGGATGGTTTAACACAAATCAATCCATGTGGCATACCACATTGACCAAATGAAGCATGTCGCACAGTCATCTGTATAAATGCAGAAAAAGCATTTGACAAAACTGTCTTTCGTGCAAACACAGCAAATTAGGAATTAAAGGAAACTAACTCAACATAAAAGTCATGTATACAAAACCCACAGCTAAGATTTAACAGTGAAAAACATTTTCTCTAAGATCAGAACAAGACAATGATGCCCACTTTCATTACTTCTATTCAGCATTGTACTAGAAGTTTTAGAACATTTAAAACAAAAGGCATGCAAATTAAAAAGGAAGACTGAGATTATCTGTAGTTGACATGATCTTGTGTGAAAAAAAAAAAAAAAAAAAAAAAACCCTAATGATTCCACAAAAAAAAATCCTGTTAGAGTAAATGAATTCAATAAAATTTCAGGATATAAGATCAACATACAAAAATTTCTATATGTTAATAGTAAGCTATCTGAAAGAAAACTAATCTTACAATTGCATCAAAAAGAATAAAATACTTCGGAATAAATTTACATAAAGAGGTGAAAGACTTATATATGGAAAACCATAAAACATTGATGAAAGAAATTAAAGACAAATAAATGGAAATACATGATTATGGATTGGAACACTTCACATTCCTAAAATCCCAATACCCAGAGAAATTTATAGTAGAATTCAGAGCAAAAATCCCAATGAAGCTTTTTCTAGAAATAGAAAAAACAATCCTAAAATTCATATGGAACCACAAAGGACCCTGAATAGCCAAAAAAGTCTTGAGAAGAACAAAGATGGAAGCATTGTCCTTCCTGATTTCAAAATCTATTACAAAGCTATGGTGCTTTAAACCAGTATGACACTGGCATGAAGATGCATAGACCAATGAATAAAACATCCTAGAAATTAATCCAGATATATTTGAGTGCAAAGAATATACAACAGGGAAAGGATAGTCTCGTCAACAAATAATATTGGGAATATTGTATATCTGCAGGAAGAAGAATAAAATCAGACTAGACAGCCAATTTAAACCTATGATCTGAAGCTGAAAGGTTCTATAAGAAAATGTAAGGGAAAGTTTCATGACACTGATCTTGGCAAAATTTCTTGGATAAGACACCAGAAGCATAGGCAACAAAAGATAAAATGATCATATGGGATTGCATCAGATGAAAACTTTTCTTTAAAGACAGTCTACAAAATATTAACAAATTGTATATCTGATGAGGGCTTAACATCCAAAATATATAAGAAACTCAAATATACAGCAAAAAATAATATTTAAAATTTTGATTTTAAAAAAATGAGCTTGAGTAGACATTTCTCCAAAGAAGACATACAAATGCCCAACAGGTATGTGAAGAGACACTCAACATTACTAATCATTCAGGAAATGCAAATAAAAACCACAATTATATATCATCCCACAACCATAGGATGGCTATTATAAACAAAAACATTACCTTTTGAAGATATAGAGAAACCCTTTACATTCTTGGGAATGTAAAATGGTGCAGGCACTATGAAAAAAAGGTATGGAAGTTCCTCTAAATATTAAAAACAGAACCAGTATATGATCCAGCAGCCCCACTCCTTGATATTTACCCAAAAGAACTGAAATAAGGATCTTGGAGAGAGATTTGCATTCGCATGTTCATTGCAGCCCTACAACCTAAGCGTCTGTTAGTGGATGAGTGAATGGAGAATGTACCAAGGAACATTATCCAACCTTACCAAAGAAGAGAATTCTGCCACATGTGGCAATAATTGTGAACCTGGACGACTTTATGCTAAGTGAAATGTTAGTCACAGGACAAACATTGCACTATTCCACTTAGACAAGCTATCTAAAATAGTTAAAACCTGTAGAAACTGATCGCCGGGCGAGGTGGTGCATGCCTGTAATTTCAGCACTTGAGAGGCTGAGGCAGGAGGATCGTGAGTTCAAAGCCAGCCTCAGCAATGGCGAGGCACTTAGCAACTCAGTGAGACCTTGTCTCTAATAAAATACCAAAAAAGGGTTGGGGATGTGGCCCAGTGGTTGAGTGCCCCTGAGTTCAATCCCTGGTACCAACAAAACAAAACAAAAAAAACCCCTGTAGAAACAGAGCAGAATGGTAGTTGCCAGAGCTTGAAGGGAGGCAATGGGGAGTTGCTATTCAACAGGTATAAAGTTTCAGCTACACAAGATGAATATGGTTTTGAGACCTGTACAACATTACGTCTACTTAATGATATTGCATATTTGCTGTGAATTTATTGAGTGTTCTTATTACAGTTAGAAAAACAAAACCACCACTGCCTATAAAACTATTGGAGAATACTTAGTAGAAAGTGTGCGGTGATTTAAGTCATTTTTGTTGTTGTTGTTTAGGTGTTTGTGTGCCATAATGGCAAATTATTCTGTGAGACCATTCTTGTCTTTGGTGTGGTCCTTTTTGTAACCATGGCTGGGTTCTTGCCAATGTACAATGGGATTCTGGCTGTGTTAATGTTCTAAGGCATGCAAAAGGCCTAAACCTGACAATATCTTCTTCACTGCTTTGAAACACCCCAAATTTATCATCCCTTTGAGTTAAGGTCCTTATTCAAGTCACATTATTTCCAGATAAGCATCGATGTGTTGACATGTGGTACAGATTAAATAATCACATTGACCAATAGAGAACAGATGCATTAGCATATATTTTGTGGATTAGTATTGGATCCAAATGAAGGGTGACAATAATCCTAGGATTTGTGGTAGGGTAGAAGCAGGGAAGGGCTACAGAAGAGACAACTGCAGCAGAAATGTTCACAACCAGCTTCCATCCACATTTGGGGTGGACTTCCTGAGCCAGTGGCACTTGTGTATACCACGATTGACAGCCCTTAAGGAGAAAGCATAGGTCATGAAACAAAGCTCTTTTTGGTTTCTTTTTCTCCCTCACTTCTTTCTTCCCTTTTCTGTAAATGCTAAAGGCTAACTGTGAAGTATAAGTATTGCACCTGTCACCCTGATCTCATTATAGAGTCATCTTCTAAGCAGGCCACTAATGCTAAGTGCTCTGAAAGTCATTTGTGGGGAATTGAATGTCCTCATCTGTAAAGTCAAGGCTAAGTGATCAATACACTAGGCTTAAAATTCTGTATTTGTGAAGGACTAATATGTACGTAAAAACCGTCACTTTTTCCTCTGATCTCTGAGGAGTTATGAGTTTGAATATGTTGGTTTCCCAGAGTGACTCTCAGTTGAAATGTCACTGACAGCTTGTGGTTTGGACTTCTTTTGTTTTTAACTCCAGTCAGAAACAACTAGAAGCCATTAAACAGCTGCAAGAAGATGCTGTCAACCAGGAAGTCATCCTCAGGCAGAAGCTCCAGGAAGCCAGCCAACATCTGGAGGACACAGAGGAGCAGGTAGGGTGGACCTGAGCCATTAGATTCAGGGTGAGTCTCCTCAGATGTCCTTAAGACCATGAAGTAAAAATGGAGGAGGAACAAAAAAAAAAAAAAAAAAAAGAGGAACTGTGAAGCTAAGTCCCTAGTGACTGACAGCAAGCGGAGGAAGTAAGGGGGGAGTTGTAAAAGAGGCGGTGTCAACAGCCTGCTGATGAAAGAGGGGACTTTGCAGAAGGAGGCAACTTGACATATCAGGACTTCTACCACTGTAGAAATAGCTCGGGCACACCAAGCCCATGCAAACAGCAACAGCAGAAGTGGAGAGGAGGCTTATCACTTCCCTGAGAAGAAAAGCACATTTTCAGTTTCATGCGTATGAGTGAGCACTCAATTGCTTTCTTCCCTGGCCACACTGCTAAAATCCAGTATTCATTGTGCATATCCAGGTTAGGGCTCGTGATCAGGCCACCTATTCTGCCAGTGAAAAAACTAAGTCTTTACTGCATAAATTAGAGGAAGCAATTTCAGAACGGAACCTCCAAACTATAAATAGTGAGTTATCGAATACTTGCCAGAAGCTTGAGGAGAAGACAAGAAAACTGAAAAGTAAGTAGCAAATTTTCATTTATGTCCCAATGTATTTCACCCTAAGGCAGGGGCAAAAGGACTATGGACATTTGTCTAGATTACAGTCACTGTGTTATTACTGAATCTATGACTAGGGAAGGGTTGGTGGGGGGCAGGACTGTGGGGCTCTTGGAGAGGTCTGCCTAGTGGTTAGGTACAAGGATTTAACATTAGCTTTCCGTTTGGGTTATTTGTTGTGAGTTAGATTTGTCCACAACTGTTTTTATTTTAATTTCTTTTAAAATTGAACTTTCAAATCTCTGAAAGTAAACAAGAAGTCTTGGGTGTATGGGATATTTGAACTGGCAAATTGTTTGCATATTCTACCGTAAATTTATTAACAAGTTTTTGCCCATCATATGGTAGAAATGGCTCTACTCCTTTATTTTATTCTAAGTAGGGAATTGAGCAAAATAATTGTGAATTCATTATGTGTCCAAATATTATGTATGAAAACATTTAAAAATTTTAATGGTAGTTTACATACATATTGTACATTTTAAAAATTGAAATATTTGTCATTTTTCTGTGTTACCTGCTAGTGCATAAGCATTTACTAAGAATATATGTGAGAAGACAATTGTCAAATTACAAATGTCAAGTTATTTATAAACCCGTTTTATTCTAGAAACAAGTACAGTAAACATGAATCTTATTTAGCCATTTATCAGCCAACTGCTTTTGTTCAGCGAGCTTCTTGTTCTAGCAATACGAGTGTTCTTTTTATAGAAAGTTATTTGGTTTGAGTATAAACAACTAAATATAAGCTTAAGGTTAGCTAGAAATGAAAAATTTCAGGCTTGTGTTTGGGGCTTATTGGACCCTTTCTACTGTTATCTGAGAGAACTGCTTAAGAATTGAAGGAATTATCTAGTTTTGAAATAGCAATGGCTATTCAGCATTTTATTATTATTTTAAACCTTTATGAACTTGCTAGTTTTCAATAATTTTAGATGTGGCTTTATTTGTCAGCAATATGAGGCATGCTTTCAGTCAGGATATATATTATTTTATTATTGCTTAGAGGGCACTGGAGAAGGGTCCCCTTGTGATTAGAACTGTTCATGTTGCATAAAAAATAAGGCGTTTCAAATTTGGTTTAAGGCATGTCTGCTTTAGATACTATACTTGGAGGACAAGTCTTGTGGCCCAGTTATATTTATCTTTTGGTTAAGTATTTTATCCCATAATTTTATAGGCTGCTAAGAATGTGTCTCCCCTCATTCCATGATTTCCTTGTAGCACCTTCTTGGGAGAGTCAACTTTTTTAACTTATCCCACAGTGAATACTCTTAATATTAATGAACTTGCTGTTGTTTTTCCAGTTTATCCTTAGGGGGATAATTAGATCACGTATTAAAAGCAGCATATGAAGGCGGCCCTGCGTTGAATGCACAATTTTTTTTCTGCCTGGATTAAGAAGGGTGGACACTTCCTTTCTAGCTCAAGTTACTCATAAACTGCCTGGATTTATGAAATCCCTTACTTGTTTGGATTTTTTTCCTGTCCAAAGAAGGCATACACATCATGAGTTTGCTCCTAAGACCATCTACTTACATGAAGGTTTTTCTAATCCCTTAAAAGTCAACCTTTGGGAGAAGAGGGAAATTTAGATAGCACATGCTTTCAAACTGTTCTGTATGGCGCATATTCTCGATAGACTAAGGACAGCAGAGGTGGGACAGTTATCACAAATGCATCCAAGAGCATTTCACCACAACCACTGCCACCCCATGCTGCTTCAGTTCTGAATCAGACATTTGAATTCTGAGTCAGAAAAGAAAACTATTTCAACTTACTTAGCTTTTCTGAAACTCTCTGGCTAGTTTTAAAAAAATGAAGTGTTTATAACCATTGATTTCTGATCCATGAATCTTCAACAGCAAATTGCGTGGGGATCAAGTTGGTTTGTCCAAATGTTCAGGCCAATCACAAGGTGTACAAACTAGAAGTGGGATAGTGTTTATGACATTTGATTAGAAATACTGAACTGAGGATTGACTAAATAGTTCTGTATAAGGTTTTCACCACCATGAGGACTGATCTGAGTTTTGAAGTGGTCAGTGTGCTTGCTCACCTCCATGAAGTGTGCCATTCGAACAATTAAATTTCTTGAGTGGTTACTTTTATATTTTCTTTCTTCATATCTAAGTATCTTGTTAATGTAGGCAATTCTGGATTATAAAGGCAGGTTTCCTTTAAAAAGGAAATCTAAAAAGTTTCTTGATCTAGAGTACGCATACAACACATTGAGGCACATCTTATCTACAGGAAACACAGACTAATTGATCTAATCCAAACCATCATCCCTTGACTATTTGCCATCTCTTGTTCTATCTAACATGAAGTCTTCATTGAGTCACTCATTTAATGGACAAGGAGGGAATTACCTGTAGGAACCATAAATATTTCCTTGTGGAGAGATCCCAGGATGCTTCTGTGTTTCCTAATTCTTCATTTGAACATAGTATCTGCACTTGAACTTCACTGCTTACAGGATGACAGTCATGTGTCCTGAGTAGTCAGCAAACAAAAAAGAGGCAACTGAGACAAAGGGGGACCTGGGTGACTGAGACGGTTAAAGATAGCAGGTGTCAGGATAAGTCTGAGAACACCAGAGCACTTATAGCTTGTTCAACTGCTTTGATGAGATAGGGGCCCAAATTTTCCCAGTGCAAAGGTAGGTATGCATGAAATAATCCAGGAAGTGTAATAGTTTAAGAGCCTGGGATTTGAAGTTAAACCAACCTTTGTCCTGACTCAAACTCTACATATAAAGTGTAGCTAGGTGAGGTTGGGCCAGTCACTTTCCCTCTGTGCCTCAGCGTCCTTTTCCATGAATGCAGTTGTGAAGTGCAAGTTCAGCGTGGTGGCTAGCACTTGACCAGTTATACGCTACATGTTCATGACGTGAGTTACCTCTTCTCTGATTATTGGTTAATGCTGAATATCATGTTAGTGTAAAGAGGGAATTTCTATTGTTTCATTCACTGTCTTCTTGGAAATAGGATCTGAGTTGGAAGGCACAGAACTATCACCTTCAGTAGGAAAGGAAAATAAAAACTTGGCTTAGGCCAAACAGGCATCAGGAGCCCTTTCAGCTTTATTTTGTGAAAATTCAAAACAAGTGTTTGCACCTGGGCCTCCCCAACCCCCTAGAGAGGCTCAACCCCAGCCTTGCAGAGCTCCCTGGCAGATGGCTTGTTCTCCTTGGCAGCCTGCTGCCTGAGAGTTCTGCTTCCACCTGCGTTTTCCTAGCACCCAACCGCATTGTTCCATTTAAAGGTCCCCAGTATTCTGGCTCTGTTGTATTTGTGCATTTCTAATCTCTGTGAGGCCTTCTGAGATACGTGTCTTCCTGGGTACTAATAATTTAATGATTGTGTTTACTAGACTCTGGTGACAATGTTGCATATGTTTTTTAGTGATTTCTTCCTAACCCTGTTTATCTCATAAACCCTGTTATTTTTGTTGAAATTTTCATGTGTTTTCACACTGTAAGTGCGCTGTCCCACTGTCCCAGGAACACACATCAAAACACAGAACCTCTGTCAGAAATTTCCCTTGAGCTACTTCCCAGTTGATGCTCCTCCCCCAACTCTACCACAAGGAGCAGCCACTGACCTGGTTAGGGTAGTTGGCATATTCTAGATTTAAGTTATACCATATGTACTCTTTGGGGTCTCTCCTTCAGCATGATATTTTTGAGATTCACTTGTTTTATTGGCCTGTAGATTTTTTTTTTGTTGTTGAGTTAACTTTTTATAGGGATAAAAGAAAATTTGATTGTTTTCTCCTATTATTGGACCTCTGAAGTATCCGCCATTTTAAGTTATAATGGATAAAGCTGCCTTGAACATCTGTGCACAGGTCTGTGTGGGGACACAAGTTCCTATTTCATCTAGAATAAATACCTAGGAACAGAATTGTTATGTCATAGCATGTTTATGGCTCTAAATTTTAAAGAAACTACCACTTTTCCATGGTGTTGAGCATTCTACGCTCCACTGGCACTATATGGAAGATCTACATCTTCAGTATTTGATAATGTCAATTTTTTGTTTTAGCCACTCTACTGACATTTCATTGTAAATTTAATTTGTATTTTTTAGATGACTAATGATGTTAAGCACATTTTTATGTACTGAATGGCCATTGTGTATCTTTTTTGTGAAGTGCCTATGTTTTTTGCCCATTTTAAAATTAGGCTGTTTGTCCTTTTAGTTTCCCATAGTCTGTGGTTAATGAATCCTGGTATTTTTAATACACAATTTTACAGAACATGAGTTTTTTTCAGTAAATTATATACTATGTTATAAAAGTTCATACTCCATAAATGTGAAGCATCATTGACAACTAACATTATTACAACTCTAACAATGTTGTGGCTTTAATTTTCAACAGTCAATTAATTGTAGGGCCTTTGCCTAAAAGCTTCATTGCATAGTCATTTAGAAAGTTGCTTTATCTCAGCTTCCTTCAGAGGCAACTCACCAAGACACCTGGTTCCATCTTATATCACAGGTGGCAGCTACAGGGGATGCAGTGGTCATTGCTTTATTTGTTTTTATGTGCAGTCTAAATGTCCTAGAGACATTGCAAGTCCAGCTCCAAACAGAAGAATGCAAAGGTGAATGCAAATTGGGGTCATAAACCAGCTTGTTTTGCCATATGGAAAATATGGAAATAGTTGCTACTTATTGCACAAAACATCTGTTGAAGGAAGGTTTTCAATTTGAATGCTTTGAGATAGACTGTTTCTAAAACCCAAGATTGCCTGGTGGGAAAGCAGATGGGTAATTTAGACAGTGCTATACTAACTCATTATTTCTTCTGAAGCACAAACTTAGTTTGATAATTCTAAAACAGAATTCTGAATTTGTGTTTTGGTGATGCACAACCCTCAAAAACATGATGGCCACTTCTGCAAGCTTTGTTGCTGTTTTGAATATATGTCAGGAGGAAGACAGGGTCTCATTTCTTAGACATTGAATTAAAAAAAATTATGAGTTCCAAATATTAAAGAGAAAACAATTATTACTTTTATAAGTTTTAAATCTTTTTTATTTTATTCTTTTGGGTTTTGGTGATTGAACTTGGGGGCACTCAACCACTGAGTCACATCTCCAACTGTATTTTTATATTTTATTTAGAGACAGGGTCTCACTGAGTTACTTAGTGCCTCATCATTGCTGAGGCTGGCTTTGAACTCAAGATCCTCCTGTCTCAGCCACCCAAGCAGCTGGGATTACAGGCGTGTATCACTGTGCTTGGCTTGAAAATTTTTTTAAAAAATGGTATTGTGGGCTGGGGTTGTGGCTCAGTGGTAGAGTGCTTGCCTAGCACATGTGAGGCCCTGGGTTCAATCCTCAGCACCACATAAAAATAAATAAATAAAATAAAGGTATTTTGTCCAACTACAACTAAAAAAATAAATATTAAAAAAATGGTATTTTTTTTCTTACTGGCCTAGGAGATACTTACTACTGTCAGGTTTAGTTGAAAAATAAACTATTTTTACAAAAAGGTTTGCATAAAATATAATTTTTTTTAAATAGGTAATAGTTTATACAATTGAAGATTTTATATAGAATTTATATATATATAAAATTTATATGCCGGGCGCGGTGGCGCACGCCTGTAATCCCAGCACTATGGGAGGCTGAGGCAGGAGGATCGCGAGTTCAAAGCCAGCCTCAGCAATGGCGAGGCACTTAGCAACTCAGTGAGACCCTGTCTCTAAATAAAAATACAAAAAAGGGCTGGGGGTGTGGCCCAGTGGTCTAGTGCCGCTGAGTTCAATCCCCGGTACCAAAAAAAAAAAAAAAAAAAAAAAAAAAATTTATATATATATATAAACTAATATTTTCACCACTCAGAATTTTTTTCAGGCTGTTGAGATATAAAACTGTTGGTCTATAAAATAAGCAGCACCAGATTGTTCTGTGTTTTGGACACCAGAAGATCTGCTGTTAATAATTTTCCTGACTCTTCGGGATTTAAAAAAAATAGTGGTAGCTATTAATATGCTTCCATCTAGTAGAGCTCCATCCCCTTGTTTAATTTTTGCTTTGAATCTTCTGTGGGCTGAGAAAGCAGCCAAGCTTGTGAGAATAATGTATAAATTCAGAGGCCAGTGTTGGTGATGTGTGAGATTTGCCACGTGAGTAAAGGGCATGAATATCGGTGTCTATTTTGGTTGTTGAAAAGATGTGGGCTATTTTCTCATTCTTGGCTATATTTTAGAGTATAGATTGTCAAATAAGTATGTTACTATTGATTTAAATAGCTATATCCACCCCCACCCCCATTTCCATTATTTGAGAGATAAGACTGTGAATACTTACTGGGAAGCAGATTTTAGTTAAGTAGAAAGACCCATGTTTTCAATGTCATGGGATAGCACACTGAATCAACTGTTGTCCTGTTGGTCTGAACTTGGGTCCATTGCTTGTCAGTCATCATCTCAATTTTCTGGATGTCAGTGTTCTCATGCTCTCAGTTTAATTTATAGAATTCTGGGGTTGTGGGGCCCTAATTCTAAGGTTCAAATGGAGGCTTAATGGACAGCAGATTTCTGCATGGTGGGAGGTTGGCCTGAACGACTTACCAAGGTATTTTTCTTGTTTTGTGGTATTGGGGACTGAATCCAGGGACTGCACCTGCTAGTCAAGTGCTCTACCACTGACCTGACCTACATCCCCAGCCCTTGTATTCTAATTTTGAGATTGAATAATTCTGTGACTCACTTCAAGGAGACAGATCACTTGTGTCTATCAAGGTTAGTTTTAAATACCTAAGCGGGAGAATGGTTGAGCTGTCACAGCCTGTTTCTCTGTTCCCCTAAGTCTTAAGTGGCCAATGCCATTCTCAGAGGTCAGTAGTCTTCTCCTTTCCTTCAGACCCCCAATGCAAAGCCATTACAATTTTATAAAGCACTGAAATGAATGATGGGAAGGGGATTTAAAATGGTCATATTGAACTGGTTATAAATTTTCTTCATAGCAACAATTGAGGTACTTCGAAAGCAGTTAACTGAAGGACAACCCCATGGCTTGCTGTTTCAGGTAAAACAAAACAAAGCAAAACAAAACCCTGTGTGATGATGTTTATTTACTCTGGGGAAGATTTATAACTTGTATTAGGTTTTGAAATTAATTTAGAATGTAGAGTGGTTTTAACCATTAAATTAAATAACCAACTTAGAAGCAAACACTTTGGTAGACTTTGTTTTCTTGTTCACAAAAAGTGTTTAGCAAAATGAGGGGAGAACTCACATCAGTGAGTGGCTCCTGATAGCATCTCCCAAAGAGGAAGCATTTCAGAATTTGTCCAGCCCCTGCATCTGTTAGCAGAGTGCCAGTTTTGTAGGCACCTCCTATCTGATAGGAAGGGTGTCTTCTTCAATTTAAAACCATATGCTAAAATTTTTGAGTACCATGAACCAGTTTACTGCTTGTGTCTTTTTTCTTTTTCTTGTTTGAATTAAACTTTCAATACCTTTCTGGATATCTCATGAAATCCATGGAAGAGTTGAATATATTTATTTCCCTTATGAAGGAGATTTCCTTTTTGGTTCATAAAATGAAGAACATAAGGGAACAGAGAGATTGGCACTGGAGCAAGGAGATGGAAGAGGGAAGAAGAGTGATATTTGCTGCTATCTCTTTTCAGGGCATAATGCAGACAACATCTGTTTAAGCAGGGAAAAAAATGTTCATATAGAAAGTCTAGGCAGAATGCCTGAAAAGCCCCTGTCAAGCAGGAAAAAAAATCTCCATATCTAAAGAAGTCTTAATCATCTCAAGAACACCAATAAAATTTTCTATTGTAATGTCACTCTCATAAATATGTATCTGCCTCTTGGATTAAGCCAATTTTATTAGTATAAAATTTTCATAACATCATTTTACTACTCCAAGTTATATCTAACAAGCTTCCTTGGCTTCTGCCTAATTTCTTTTTTTAAAAATATTTATTTATTTACTTTAGTTGTACACAATGCAATGCATTTATGTTTACATGGTACTGAGGATCTAACCCGGGCTGCGCACATGCAAGGCGAGCACTCTGCTGCTGAGCCACAACCCCAGCCCCACTTCTGCCTAATTTCAATGACAAAACTATTCAGTTTCTGGCTCCTGATCTTTGAGTTTTATTCCTAGATCAATGAATGGGTAAAATACAATGAGAGATTTGCAGTGACAAATAGGTTCCCTGAAGTAGAGGGCACTCACCTCTGCTGGGCTTTGCATCTTGGACCCTTTGAACTTTTCATCTTTCAATACACTGCCATTTCTTATTACAGAGGTTTTTAGATGAGGAATTTTCTCATGATAATCCCCTGTCCCGTACAGAGAAAATTCAATCATCTCTTCAAGAAAAATTGGTAAGCGTAACTTTCTGAAATTATTTAGGTAGCAAGCGTGGGTCAGCTGCTATGTAAAATAAAAAGTTGAGTTCGGTATATATTAGTAGCCTGAGGATTCCAAACAGAATACTTTTCTTTAAAATATTCTTTTTTTTTTTATTTTATCTTTCTTATACACATATTGCCTTTGGTTGGTCCAAGAAGTACTAATATTTAAATTGTTTAATTGTGGTATTACAAGGAGTTGAATAACTTGGCTTGTTCCTCATGCTTACCTCTTTCCTCAGAGGCTTTATTTATATCAAAGTATAAATTATTTGGAGTTGGTAATGCAAGTATTCTGTTAGATTACTGAACTCTGATTTTTAAATGAATATTCTAACTTACTCATAATGTAGACCTTTTGATCAAAAAGCATGAAAGCTTTTTGATTTGACATTATTTATTTTCTGTCTGACTTCTCTCACAGGACCATTTGAGACCAGTGGTATCCTTTCTGCTTTGGAAGATAAAGTATATTAGAAAATGTTTAATGTTATATTCTTTTAGACAGCTAATAATACTTAGTTTTCCATTCAGAAGCAGCATTACCACAAACCACATAGTGGTCAAGAGGCAAGAATTCATCATATACCCCTGACCTTGAAAAACACGTGCTGGTATACACCTCTGCTGGGTGAGCTTGAGTAGCCCCTCTTCCCGCACCAGCTCAGCTATAGCTTGGGTGGGGGTGCTGTATTGAGAGGGGAATTCTTTTTGAAAGGGCAAATAATTCATTAATATTACATTTATATAGGAAGAATTATTGAATATTTGGGTATTTATCCCTGGGTTCAGTCAATCAATATATATTTGAGTACCTACTCTGGGCAAGGCAACTTTATGTATAATAATGAATAAGTGCTGGGTGTGGTGGCTCACACTTCTAATCCCAGCAGCTTAGAAGGCTAAGGCAGGAGGATCTCAAGTTCAAAAGCCAGACTAAGCAACTTAGCGAGACCTAAAGAACTTCATGAGACTCTGTCTTTCATAAAATACAAAAATGGACTGGGGATATGGCTCAGCGGTTAAATACCCTAGGTTCAATTCCAAGTATAAAAATAAAAAATAAGTCCTCAAATAGCCTACAGATTGTGGGAGACAAGACTAGACTCAGAGACAAGAAGTAAGAGAGTACCCCACAGAAGAGGGGAGTGTTGAACTAGGCTTTGAGGGATGGATTGGGTTTAGAAAAGTAAAAAGTGTGAAAAAAAGTATTTTGATGGATGAGAATGACATGGACAGATGAAATACAATAAAAAGAGAAGTAAGAACACAAAAGCCTCAAGTGTTTGAAGAGGCGAAGCTCATTGTGGAAACAAGAGGGTTTTGGTTGAGATGCAGAAGGAAGTTTGAAGCAAAAGCAAGTTGAGGATCCAATTGTGGACTGTTATTGAATGCCAGGCTGAGGAGAAAGAGCCCTAATCTAAGAGATGTTCCGTATAACTGAGATGCAGTCAAAAGCAGAAGTTCATGCTGGTTCTGGAATGGCAAAAGAAATGGGATGCTCATCAAATAAATTTAAGAAGGCATTAGAAAGATGGGATTTGTGGATAATTAGACTACAGAAGGAGAAACTACTACCACCACTGATGGAATTTTCATTTTGTGTCATGCAATAGATTAGGATTTTATAGAGATTATTTCATTCATGATAGCTCAAAGATAACCACACCCAACAATAAGTCAGCACTTAAAGAATGCTTGCTGTGGGTAATGTATCTGTTAACTCATTTATTCCTCACTACAGCCTTAAGAACAGATGCTAATGTGATTCCCATTTTATTTTATTTATTTTTGCTGTGCTGGGGAGGAACCCAGATCCTTGTGTATTCTAGGCCTACTACTGAGCTACACCCCACCCCTCTGTAATTCCTAATTTTAAAGACCAGGAAACAGAGGAGGGGCAATTTACCCAAGACTATGTATCACTCTATAGATACATAAACTAAGGCTCAGAGTGATATAGATATTTACCCAAGGTGACACAACTGGCATTTAGCAGAACCAGGATCAGAACCAAAAAAAAATTGTGCTTGACTCCACAGCCTTTGTGTTTTCCTTTTAAACTGCTGTGTTCTATACCCACATAAAAAGATGGTTTCTCAAAAAGAATGGCTTATCATTCTTACCTATTTCTTGCACCATGTTTTGATGAAATCTAATCAAAATGCCTGATATTTTTTAGGAGTCTGCAAAGTTGTTCAGGAAGGAGCCAGATAGTAAATATTTTAGGCCTTTCAGGCCATACAATTTCTGTTACAACTACTCAACTTTATTATTGTAGCACATAAGCAGTCATGGATATGTATGTAAATGGGTGTGGCTATGTTCCAGTAAAACTTTATTTACAAAAACAGGCATCTGGGGCTGGGGTGGTGGCTCAATGGTAGAGTGCCTGCCTAGAATGTGTGAGGCACTGGGTTTCTCAGCACCACATATAAATAAACAAAATAAAGGTCCATTGACAACTAAATATAAATATATAATATTATATATATAAAACAGGCAGCTTGCTGGCTCTCTAGTTGTTTAGGAGATGAAGATTTTCTGTCTTCCACCTCTCACCATTTGTTTTTAAAATAAACATTTGGCATTTCCACCCCCATGTAACCCAGCATCATGGGCGTTTATGTTAAAGTGCTAATAGAATTGGGTTGGCTTTTGCTTTTACAGAAATGGTTCTGTCAATCAAGTCTTTAGGGAGGATAGTTTATTCTTTAACATGGTATGAACCAGAAGTTAATCTCTATTTTTATTCCATTGTGTTCTACTACAGAAGCCTTGTCTCTGGATAGTCCTACAGTGATTTCAAGACCACAGTTGACGTCTTCCTCATGTTTAGCCAACCCAACCAATGCTTCAAGTGAAAGACCCAAATATGGAGGAATAAAGGATGGTGCTTTGGACGTGACAAGACAATATAAGTAAGTTAAAAGAGCACAATTTACTTTGTTATGGAAAATATGGAAAAATAAGGAAAACTATGGCAATGGAAAGAGATAGGCAGCAATAGGAGAAGCAGAAGAGCAAGGTTTATTCAGCACTACTGTGGGTTCAGCAGAGTCTTCTCCAAAAGCTCAGCTCAGCCCTTTATTCTCAGTATCTTTTATAGAACACGGACCTCCATGTTTCAAGACTTCTT
The DNA here is from genome assembly GCA_025594165.1 of Tamias sibiricus. Lineage (NCBI taxonomy): Eukaryota > Metazoa > Chordata > Mammalia > Rodentia > Sciuridae > Tamias > Tamias sibiricus. Next base: position 88,746,735 of record CM046661.1, read on the forward strand.
TTTTTGTTTTGTTTTAATTTGAGCACTTCTTTTCTTTTTTAAAAAAATATTTATTTATTTGCTTTAGTTGTACACAATGCATTTATTTTTACGTGGTGCTGAGGATAGAACTGGGCTACACACATGCTAGGCGAGCACCGCTACTGCTGAGCCACACCCCAGCCCCAGTCAAGACTTCTTATACAAAGTAGCCTTGATCCTTTTTCTGTCTCTGGGCAAATTTGGTTCCTGCCACAGCTGCTGAGCAAGCATGATTGTAGAAGCAGAAACTAGCAGGTTGCAGCTACTAAGAGATAAAAAGGAAAAAGAAACATCTTAGGAAGGACTTGCTGCTTCACTTAGCCTACTCTTCATGAGTAGTCTATTCCCATTGTCTAACATTTTAATTGATTAGATTTTCATACCCTGAGATTATAATGTCTTTATTGTGAAACTCTCTAACTTTCTGAATATTTATAATTGTAAAATAAAGATACTGCTTTTGAATTTCATAATAGTAATTCTAAAATCTTAAGAGACAAATTCAGTTACCTACATGTTCCCTAGTTTGAGGGGCATATACTAAGTACATACTACTACTAGGTTAATTTAGATGAATTTTGATTGTAATTCTCTTCCTTTCACACACTCAAGGTTACTAAGCCATTGGAAACCTGACCCAGCCCACCCCTCCCCCCATTTTCTTTTGATGCTTATTTATGCTTATCTAACTTTTTAAGTATGCAAACCGATCTTCCTTAGGAAAAATGCAGACATGTTAGTGGAGTTTGTGAGGACTCTCTACCTTGGTGAAATTTCCTTTCTGTATTGAGGGTGAGGAAGCCAGACTTTGAATTGCAAATTGTGTGTGTGTGTGTGGTGCTGGGGATTGAACCCAGGGCCTTGTGCATGCGAGCAAGCACTCTACCAACTAAGCTATATTCCCAGCCCTTGAATTGCAAATTCTTTATTTTCATTTTTGGCTGGATTTTCTGTTTGTAACTTCTATCTGATGAAGGTAGAAGCTCTCTTTCATTATGTTTTAATGAAGTCAGGAACTTAATTAGAAATTTGATAGACTTGGGTGTGGGGTTGTGGGAACTGTGTCCTAATTTGGTATTTGCTGAAATTTTCAGTTTTTCTACCTGTAGTAAATGTCTCTACTTTCTACTGCCAGGTGCCCTACAGGTGGTCTAGACCCAGGAGCAGATCTTTCAGGTTGCATCAGGATGAATGACAACCTAAGTATGGAAGTGAGTGCTATGGCAGATTGCAATTTCATCTTCAGTATTGTCACATGCTTATCCTCTTCTTTGAGGATTCTTTTTTTTTTTCCTTGCTTTTTTTTCTTTTTAATATGTCATGGCTACTAGTATAGCAAGTATGAATCTGATAATACAGACCTCAGATGAATGAGAAATATCAACTTCTGAAGTGATTAAAATTAAAAGCTCAGTATTTGGGGACTTTCTGGTTATATAGCCAGAAGGAGATTTTGACAAAGTGCAATGAACTTTGTGTTTAGGAGGCAGGCTGGTTTGGGACTTAAACTCACTAAGGACTGTAAGTAGTGCCAGGTCACATTGATTCTCTATAAGAATTGAGGTCAAAGCTAGGCAATCTTTGAGGAATTGACCCTTTATTAAAGACCACAGAGTAAGGCTATGATTTTAGCATATCCATATCCAGTGTTAGGCACTAATGCTGCTTCTTAACCCAAGAAAAGGATAATATGAAACAACTGAAAAGGACTGTGGAGGTGGTTAGAGTGTGTGGAGGTGGTTAGAGTGCCTTCCTCAGTCTGCAGCCTGAGTGTGGGCCCGGTGAGTTCAGTCAAATGGAGCAGACAGTTCTGCTTTAGGATTTGGTCATTCATCATCATCCTTCTTATATATATAAATGTGTGTGTGTGTGTGTGTGTGTGTGTGTGTGTGTGTGTATTCATAGAAATAAAGTTCACACATCAAATAATTCATTAAACTGTTCAATTAAGTGGTTTTAAATGTATTCACATATTTGTACAACTATCACCATGATCAATTTTAGAACATTGGGATCACCCCTGAAAAAGAACCCCAAACCCTATTGCAATTTCCCCTTCCTCTAAATACCCAGCTCTAGGCATTAGTCTACATTCTCCATAGATTTACCTATTCTGGATATCTCATATAAATGGAATAAAACCATATATATTCCCTCTTGTGCCTGTCTTCTTTCAATTATCATTAAGATTTTCAAGGTTCATCCATATCATAGTATGTATGTTATTAGTACTTCTGTTTATTGTAGAATAATATTGTGTTGTATCTCAAATTTTGTTTATCCATTCAGCAACTTATGGGCATTTGAGTTTTTTTGACTTTTTGGCTACTGTAAATAATGTCATGATGAACATTAGTGTATAAGTTTTAGTGTAAACATAGGTTTTTAATTCTTTTGGTATATTCCTATCAGTAGAATTACTGCCTCAGATGATAATTCTTTGTTTAATATTTGAGAGACTGAAAGGTGGGTTTCCATAGTGGCTGCACCATTTTATAATCCCATGAGTGATATACAAAAGATTTTAATTTCTCCGCATTTCACCAATACTGCCTTTTTGTTTATAGCCATCAGTGAATGCAAAGAGGTATCTCATTGTGGACTTGGTTTGTATTTTCCTAGTGATTAATAATGCTGAGCATGTTTGCATGTGCTTGTTGGTCATTTGTATATTTTGGAGATACTTCCATTCAGATCCTGTGCCCATTTAAAAGATGGGGTTTTATTTCTTTTTACCAAGTTGTGTGAATCATTCTTACTCCTTTAAAGTGTATGCATCTAACATTTTTTCCCTGTTCATTAGTACCTGCCTTATTAAGCAACTAAGAAAAAGAAGGAAACATATCTATTTTGCTATTACTTGGTAGTTCTTATGAAGCTTTAATAAAGGAAGTTGAGTTTAGGAGCTTACAGGATGTTCAGTTATTAGTAATTTCCCTTTTATCTGGCACCCATTATTACTAAGAATGGAGAAGAAACAAACATCAGTTGTGTACCAGGCACTTTGTAGGAAAGCATTTCCATGTGCCATATTATTAATGTTCCATACAACCTTGAGTGGCAGGTATTCTCTGCTTTTTACAAAGGAGGCACCTGACTTTGAGGGAGTTTGATAACTTGCCCAAGGTCACTTGACTAATAAACAGCAAACCTGGATTTCAAGTTCAGGTTTGTCTAGCTTCAAAAGGATTTGTCCTTTACATAACCCCTCTGAATTTAGACATTTCAGTCATAGTATTCACTGTAGTTACCCTGAAAGGCTTTTTTTTTTTCATGAGGATCATGAAAGCAGCTTGACCTTGTGTTCAAGTCCCTCTTTGGCCTGGTCACAACCTAGCTTTCTACCTTCATTTGCCTGGCACTGTCCTGTGTTGTCCCTGTATCAACCAAAGCAAGTAGTATCTACTTTCAGAATAAATCACACAAACCTGCCTAGGGTGCTTTCTTTGTTCAGAATATTGTACACTTCTCCATTTGTCAAAATTATATTTAACTATCAAGGCCCATTTCAAAAATCTACTGTTTCTAAAACCTTTTGTGGTAGTATAAAATGTTGGGAGTCAAGTATCTCCAGGTTTTTTAAAATTTTTTTTAGTTGTCAATGGACTTTTATTTATATGCAATGCTGAGAATCAAACTCAGTGCCTTACACTTGTTAGGTAAGCACTCCACCACTGAGCCACAACCCCAGCTCTCCAGTCCTTTTTTAGGTGAAAATCATAATAGATTGAGTTTGAGAAATCGGGTTTTCCTCCCAATCAGCTTGTATCTGGAAATATCACGTTTTGGTGCTTCAGCTTCCTCATTCCTCAACTATTTCACTTCCTTCTTTGAGACCCCAGTAACACTCTGCCCTCCTTTTTTGCTACCTGCTTCCTGGTTGCATTGTGGGTATTCATTTTTTACATCCTATTGTGTGTTAGCTGATAAGCCTGGCGGAGAGAGCCCTTACTTGATCACTAACCAAAATGTTTCTAGCACTCTGTGTCTGCATGGATGGGTGCATAGTAGCTGCCTTTTAATATTTGTTGAATTCCTTTTTGTTTTGTAATCACTTCAGATTCCACCTAAAACACTGAGGATGATACTCGGTAGCTTCTTTCTTTGGACTGGTGTTCCTAAGGACTTGAGATTTATTTTCTTCCCCCCACCCAATTCATGGAGGAATCTATATTCTAGCATCTTTCTCACAGGGAATGTAAAAAAAATGTTCATTTGTATTTATGAGAGGGTCTTTGAACAAAGGACTCTGTCAAGATTAATGTCTCAAAAAGAATATCTCATAGGAAAATAATTTAGAGACCTGTTTGGAATGTTCTTAAGGAGAATAGAGCTTTATTGACCCAGTAAATTATTTTATTGGTGGTATTTTGGTGTACCTAGGAAAGAGGAAAATAAATTACTAACAGCTTTCATCTTTTAGGATTAATACTGAAATGTTTAAAGATGATATGTGATGATATCTAGGATTGCTTCTAAAACCACAGGGGTAGGTTTAGTGGGTAAGAGAATGGATGAAACAACAATAAGGTCATAATTGTTGAAGCCACATCCTGAGCACATAAAAGTTAATTCTACTGTCTACTTTTGTATTTGTTTGAAATTTACTTTAGTAATGCTTACAAATTTTATCTCCATAGTATAGGTTTTGGAATCAGGCAGACCTAGATTTAAGATGGGCTGCAATAATTAATATGTGAACTTAGACAAGTGGCCTAACCTGTCTAAAATTGCTGGTGTCCCCTCTGGAACAGAGAGGTTACTTTTCAGAGCTCTTTTAAGTATTTCAGTACACACATGGACACAACATACACACATGCATAAACACATGATATGTACACATCAACACATATGCATCTTCACAGCCAAGTTTTAGCCTAACCAGTTGGAAACAAACCAAGTAGGTCATATTCACAGGAAAACAGTGCCTCTTAATGACCTATTTTCCCACTTGCTGGTGAATAGGAAAGCCTTGCCTTTTTACCGGGTGACTTCTCAACACTCAAACATTTCTAAGAATCATTAGAGGTGTATTCCAGTATATATACATGCTCTTCAGGCCTCACCCAGTAGTGGGTTCCAGGTGGATGTTTAGCCTCTTGAGAAATTGTGGGACAGTGAAGTTGGTCTCATCATCCTGGTCCCTGCTGTCCTTTTGGTTCACTGTCCACAGCCCTGCCCTCACCATTGTAGATTTCCATGGAGCTCTGCATCTGGACCTCTGGTGATCCCACCTTCTCTCCCTGGTCCATGCAGAGGCAACTCTGCCTTCTTGTTCCAGTGCTTTCAGAGAAGGGTCCCAGGGTGGTGTGGCATTGGTGGGATCCTGTGGGGGTAGTTGTGGGAACTATCCTCTACATTTCAAGACACACAGTCTAGCAGGACTGGAAGAGAGGGTGCCAGTAGCAGAGTTTCCCACTTAGTCAAGTGTTACTGTTTCCTTCAGTAGCTAGATCCACTTCCTTGATCCCTCCTCACTCTGGGTCATTTCCCTCTAGGTCCTTAGCCTGTCTACCTTCTGTTAGTGGTTGCTCTTATCTCTAAGTCTGAAGAGTGACCAAAAGTTTTCTGGCCCTTTGCAAAACAGGTAGTTATCTACTTGTATGTATCCCTAAATACTCCACGAATTAAGTTCTACAAAAATTCTATGGCATCAAAACTGATTCTTCTGTCTGATCTGCCTCCGCCAAGATGTTTTGTGAAATCCTGGTTCATAGTACATACTCAAAATAGTAACAGTAGTACTACCTAGAATCAGAATTATCAGCAGTGTGGAACACACAGGATATCTTATAACAGGTCAGGGATCTGGAGATGAACTTCTTTATTTTCCTTTTGGCTGTTCAAACTTAACACGTGATTTGTTTTTTGTTTTTAAGTGTCTTCCCTCCTTTAAAGTTATTCTTCATGTCGTTGTATGTTTTTGTGTAAGATATATTATCACTGGGAGAAGATTTATTGAGTCAATCAACAGGATCAACTTAAAAATACCTCTGAAGACTTTCTGGCCATTGTTCTGTTCTTTCAAGTTGTGTGTAGGTGCTGCATTAATAACCTTGGAGAATAAATAACATTGCCTGTTGCAAAATTGGGACAGGTAGATGCTGATTATAAATGAGCCTCACCATGGTAGGTGTGTCCTGTAGATCTTAGGGTGTGGTGTTCTTTTACTTAGAAATTGAAAAAGAAAAAAAAAAAAGAAAAAAGAAAAAACTATGAGAAAATTTAGTTTTGTTTAAGTTCCAGGGGTTCTAATCTTTTAAAGTTCCATTTAACATTGTTCCTCTTTTCAGAACATTTAAATGTACATGAGTACAGTTTGGATTAAGTCTAAATAGATTCTTGTTCCATTTTTTTGTTCTCATGTTAATCTGTTTGACCAGCATCAACTGTCCAAAGAGACCCAATAGTAAAAATTATATGGGGAACATAAATTTTTATTAGCAGACAGATTTCTGATCAAAAAATCTACAGTTAAAGCGGCATTTAATGTAGAAGAACAAAGTGATCCTGGAAGATTATCTAGGCTTATTACTTGTTATTGTAAATCTCTTAAGTTATTTCTTACTGTTTCTTCATATTTTTTTCTATTAAAGTAATTGTGTGTGTGTGTATGTAGATGAATGTATGTGTATGAATGAAAGAGGCCTGTGTTTGCTGACCCAGCCCATGGGAGAATCTATCTCACTTTGTTCCATAAGTACCTTGGCTACCCCACCCTATATTAAGCTCTTGCTGTCAAGAGCAGATGGGCTGGACCATGGTTTTCCATGTAAATGTTATTCAGGTTAATATTTGAATGGCTTGGTTGGGAAGGGCATTCTTCCTGCTCCGCTGTCAGCATGTGTTAGATTCATTGACTTGAGCCAATCTTCCACATGTAAGTCTCTTGTCTGAGCTTTCTTCACCAATTTCTTGGATTTCTGTGGTTTTACAATTAACAGACTATTTCTTACAATCTATTCAGGTCTCAAAGTAGGTGTGTGTGAGTAGATTCTTTAGCAGGCTTGGTTGGGATGCTGGTTTGCAGAGGGTGACTTTTGATGCTAGAAGAAGAAGAGATCCCAGTGTGGAAAGCTTTTGCTGATTATCCCACCCCCAACCCCATGCAAGAAACTTTGAGTGTTATATCTACAACATTCACTAACTGGATCCTAAGTTTGAAACAAAATTTGAAAGAAAAAAGTTCCTCCTTTTCTCTGTTTATTCTTGTAAGAAGAAAAAAGTGTTGTTAGATCAAATTTATGAAGTTAGAATTAAGATATGTTATCTGTGGGGTTGTTTTCTCATCACTAAGACTTACAAAGATTCATGATTTGGTAGTAATAAACACCTGTTTACCTTGTAACTATTCCATGGCAATGGAGAGATACATGTATGAGGTTTCTTCAGAATCAGATTATTATTTGTATAATCAGTAAATATTTCATATTTATCAAACCTCTTCTCCATAAAATGCTTCATAGTAAAAAATAGGAAAAAGAGGCCCTTAAGCAGGGCATATGGCAAATGAGACTCATTTGTAACATAATGAAGGCACACTAGGTTTTTGCTATAGTTGTTGTCTTGACTTTAAATAGGATAATATTTAGACTCTTTTATAAAAGTTTTGCAAAAAATGTTATGTTCCCTTTTCCTCTATTCTGGAAACCAGCTTAGTGAAATGACAATGATAACTGAATTCTTTTTCCCACTTCTTAAATTCAAATATGCTTATCCATGAACCTGATAGGTACAAGATGAGGTCTTTTCTGATAGGTTTTAGTTATAGTGCAATAATATTATTTCAATCCACACACAGTAACAATGTTTTATATTTTATGGAATGTTCAATGGACTTGATTTTTTTATTAAGGAATACAATTGATTTTTATGAAGTTCAATACCCAATGAAACTGAAGGGTATTTAATTTCATCCAGTTTTTATAGCTTCATTTCATATATATTGAAGTTTAGGTAAATAAGCATGTAATAATTACTACTACAATGTATTTTTAAAATATAAAGATAAAGCCACTATCATTTATTTTAAAAATATAAAGATAAGGCCATTTCCTACCTATAGGTAATAAGATACAACTTCTTTTCAAAATTTAATTCCAAAATCACTACACTCTGTTAATTCTGTTCTTTGCATAAGACCTTCCTCTGTGAAGTAATGCTTGTCAATTATAAGGTATTTGTTTCATAGATTCATCTCCTTGACTGACCTATAAACCCCTTCAGGAAAAAGGCCTATATTTCCGTGCGTCTCCAGGCCTTGCCCCTGCTCCTGGTACAAACTGGATCTTTGATGAAAGTTTGTGAAATTAAATTAAACTGGTGTCATAAGGGGCTTTGGTAATACGTGATCTGAACCAAAGAGGTGACAGATATGCTAATCAGCCTGATTTTATTATTCCACAATGTATACCTATATCAAAACATCACATTGTACCCCTTAAACACATTTATCAATAAAATTTTTAAAGTAAAAAAATAGTAATGAAACTGAATAACAGAAGATTGAATGTCATCAAGATGTAAATTCTTAAGTTTGTAAATTTTTCTAAGCATTTAAGGTGAACACTTTAAAGTTTTATTTAAAATAATTTACAAGTCTAAGACAATAGTTGGAAAGTCTTAGGATAGTGTATGCTTGGAGTGGTTTATTTACAATGGAGAGAACACTGCATTTAGTTTGCTCTGAATTTAAAGATTGGCTCTACTATTCTGATATGCTTGGGAAATTGCTTTAACCACTGGTCTTAATTTCCTTACATGCTGCATATAGTTTTGGGGGAGAATTAGATAAGATGATACAAAAAAGGGGCTTTTGTAAACTTTAATGTGCTCAACAGGTGTAGGCTGCTATTTATTATATGGGCAACTACAAATTCAGAAAGCTCATTCTAAGTCTTTATCTTTCTGTGGCTATGGTAAATATGTTCATGAATAGATTCTAAATACTGTATATGATATGCAGCATACCTCTATAGAAATTTGTTGTTGGCTGTGGTGCTTAATAATAAGCTCTTATTTGATTATGAACTTATGTGTGTGTCTTCATCTTTTTATCATCTGTACAAGTTTCTGATATGTCTAAATGATATGTGTTTTAATTTATTACAAGCTTTCTTAATACATAAAAATTAAAATAAACTTGTCAAATAAGCTCATTATTAAAAAGGAAACTATGTTGCCACCACGTCTCTTTTTGAAAGAGAACAAATATACTAACAAATCCTAATGTCCTAAAAATTCCCCCCAAATTGGGAATTCTTGATAGAAATTTAGAGGTTCAAATGAGACTTTCAGAAACTTGGCATGGCAGGTTGGGGCCACAGTTCTGTGAAACTCTTTTAAAATGCCAGGTGACTGGTGTTGTCTTAGATACAGTCCCTCAGATCTTTAAGATACAGATTAAGCTTAAAATGTATGATTTATATAGCTAGAAACCTGAGAACTCTTCCTATCACCTGGTCAAAAGTTTTAGATTGAGTAATAGTCCCATAAATAGAAATGTTTTATATGCTCATGTAGAATGTTCTGTTTAAAGAAAATTTACGTTCATTAAATAAACTCTGTCTGCCTTTTGAATTTAAAGTTTGTCTGCCCCCAAATTTGTCTAGGTTTTCCTAAATATCAGATGCATAAATATACTTAAAATCAGAAAAAAAAATTAAGTATTGTACTTTTTGAAATGGCAACTGTCAAATCATGGAACTTGTGTCCCTGTGTTTTCTCCCTCCAGGAGAATGGTGTTGAACACTTGGGTTCTGAGTACCTGCCACAGTCCAGGTTTGCTTTTGGTGTTGGGTGTGTGAATTTGTATGCATATTCTGCTCATTTAAAAGAGAATTCTTTGAATCTGACATGCTAAAATATTTCTTCTACCCTTTTACTAGGGAATATCTCACACTACCATCTCCTGGACATGCTTCCTCCTTGGAAAGTACTGTAACTTCAAGTGGTGAGTGGACTTGAAAGAGACATTGAAGAAAAAAAAAAAAAAAGAATTATAACTTATGTTCTGAAACCTGCTGAGACGTGTGCAAATGAGAAGAGCATAGGCAAATTCTCCTTTGCATAGGAGTCATGCTGTTAATTTCTTCCTGTTGGTAGATTCTGGATCAGAAATTTTGAATACGGCTTCTGGTGGCCTTGACTGTAAATCACTCTGTGTGAAAGAGGAGGAAACAAGATCAGTGTCTTCCATGACAGAGATCCAAGGTAAGCTGGGTTCAAGAGTAGCTTCATTCTAGGGCTGGGGTTGTGGCTTGGTGGTGGAGTGCTTGCCTAGCATGTGTGGGGCACTGGGTTCAATCCTTAGCACCACATAATAATAAATAAATAAAACAAAGGTGTTTTGTCCATCTACAAGTAAAAAATATATTTTAAAAAATGAGTATCTTCATTCTAATACACAAGGCAAACCTGTAAGCTAGTGAAGTCACTGTCCTTAATAGCCCAGCAATATATTATATTAATTCTTAGAAAATAATTCTTATAAAGGAATTTTGAAGACAGAGGGTGAGTATGGAGAAAAGTCCAACTACCATTTTTTGGGCTCAATTTTGTAGATAGAACAAAAATAATATATTGTGATGGGGCTTAAATGTTTCCTTCTGATATAGAACAAAAACAATATATTGTGATGGGGCTTAAATATTTCCTTCTGACAGACTGATTGGACACTGCTGGGTTTCAACTATGGCACAGATGTGACATCACTTAGGAAATTCTTAGAATCCTAATTAGTCTATCAGGTTAGAAGGATGGACTAATTTGCAATGGTGCGCTCAGGAGGCAAGAGAGCTAGATGATTTTAGATCCTTTCCTGTTTTGAAAACAAAGTAGTTCTTAATCATCTTCAGTGAGCTGTCGCTACAGTTGACCCCAAGGGAGGTGTAGGCTCCCATTCCTAATATAAAAAGGAAAAAGTCAAGGAAAATCTATTCTGTTATTTGAACTCAACGTTTAAACTTGAGATATGAGTGCTAAGTTAGAGTAGCCATAAAAATTCAGAAATGGAATCTATTCCATGAGTTAAGAATATACCTTATATCTAGTAAGGGAATGTTTTAATCAAAACTGCACCAAGATACCCTTCTTTACCTGTCAAATAGACAAAGATGCAAAAATTTGATTATATTCTGTTGGTAAGGTTGTAAGAGTAAAAGTAATTCTCATACAGTGCAGTGGGAAATGTAAACTTTTGTAACAAATATGGCTCCAATATCTGTCAAAATGTAACTAATATCTATCAAAATGCAACACTGATGCAGCAATTCAGCTTCTGGGAATTTATCCTATAAATATATGTACACACATACAAAATGAAGTGTAAGCTTCTTTGTTGCAGCATTGTTTGTAATAAAATATTGGCAACAAGTTAACTATTAATGGAAGTCTATGGCTTATCCATGTAATGGAATTTTAATATGCATGTGTAAAACATGTATGATGAAAATTTTTCATGCAATACTATGAAAGGATTATTGTTTCTTGGGAAAAGTATAGAAAATATGTATCATGTAAAATTTGGTGGAAAAAGTTTTTATGTCTGCATAAAGTATTTCTGGAAGGCTAGACAAAATTTAATAACATGTTCTACAGTTAAGATCACCAGGTTTCTGGCAGGTTCTGATAAAATTTTTTACTGTGAAACATTTTTTTTTTGTTTGATTTATGGGTCATGTTAACTTACTATCTGTCTTAAAATTTAAGGAAAACTATAACAAAACATCTCTGGGGAAAAATGTGTATCTCTAAGGAATCTAGTGGTCATTTTGTTTTCATTTGAATATACATTTTTAAAATGCAACACCTGCTTTAAATATATTTTTCTTAAAAAAGAAAGGAAACCCTGTCTAGCTGCTCACCTCTGTGTCTAAACTAATTGCAGAACAAAGGATCCTGTGAAGAGGAGAATAATTACCTACAGTAATGGCAGTATAAATCACACAAAAATATGTGGAAGTCACAAAAAGGCATGCCATGAATTTAAAGTGTACCTTTTCTTTTGATGCCATATTCAGAATGGTGTGTGTTAGTAGGATATATCATGGTTATCAGGTTTGCATATGTAATTCTTAAAAAACGGTTTGCCAAGCTATTAAAAAGCTAAGTTATGGGCTGGAGTTGTGGCTCAGTGGTAGAGCACTTGCCTAGCATGTGTGAGGCACTGGGTTCTATTCTCAGCACTGCATTTAAATAAAATGAATAAAATAAAGGCCCATCAAAACTAAAAAAAAAAAAAAAAAAAAAAAAAAAAAAAAGCTAAGTTACTAATTGTTCATCCTTCCTTCATCCAGTTTCTATTATTATGCCAGTAATGGGTTCAGTAAAAAAAAAGACAGTGTTCACTTAAATAAAAAAGATTAAAGAAAACCCAGCCTACTCTTTGAAAGGGTGTTCATGGAGATGTTCCTTCTGATTGGGCGGATTTATGTGGTTCAGCTTCCCCTTGGGCCTCCTCCATCCCTGACTCTGAGTCATGGGCCTTCGTGCATTTTGCAGTACCTATGTTTGCCTCACATGCTAAGGCTTTTGTTTTCCCTGGTCTATCCACATTGCTACCCTCACTATTTCTTCCTCTTTTACTTGTTACTGCACCCCCAACAGTTTACTGTATTTCCTTTTTCTCATAGGCACCAGTCCAGATCCTGAGAACATTGTATGCCAAGACACTATGAGTAAGGATAAAACTGTATCAACTCTGGTAAGGAAGTACGCACATGTGAACAATAAAATTGACATATTACAGTGGTAGATAGAGCTGCCGCTTTAATTTGCAAAGGACTCTTAGAAGTATTCCCAGTTTATCCTTTGAAAATTATGATGTTAGTAGAATGAGCCATCTTGAATATAATCACCTGGCAAAGCTCTCTAAGACATAAGGATAGCTATAAATGTTTGTAGAAAAATGTTAAATTCCTTTTGCAAAAGGTGACTTATTTCTACTTGTATGAATTAATAATTGAAGGGTAACTTGTAGACTATGGATCCAATTTCATGATTCTTCATGGGTCTTACTAAATATATATTAGTCCTGCTTTTATATGTGTGGAGTTCATGTGTGTGTGTGTGTGTGTGTGTGTGTATTATTGTTGTCTTCCTCTCAGTATATAAGCATTGTTGTTATAATCAGGTCCATTTGTTTGCAAGAAACAGACTTGTGCAAACTAATTAAGTGAAGAGGAGGCTATCATGGGTGCATATGGGTAATAAGTAAGGTAGAATAAAATGTTATGGTCTTCCAGTCTGCAGGGAATGGGACAATGAGGTATATAATCTGGAACTATCCTTTGACTTGCGTGAAGTACCCATGGGGTGTAGTGCTGGCTAGCACACATGCTGAAAATTGCTCCCCCTATAAAATAATGGCCAGAGGGAAGTTCAACTTCTTTAGTTTTCCATAGTAGAGTGTTTTGAGAAAAAATAATCCCATTAAAAAAAAAATAACTTTAAGAAATAACCTATTAGGAAAATGTATTGAGGTGGTAGGACTGACTGTGATGCAGTTGTAATAAATCAGATAAGGGGTAGAGGTAGTTTGAACTTGGTGAAGATGGAGAAAAGGAGATGAATTTCAGATTTATTTAGAGGATGGAATTATTAGCAGTAGTGACTTCCATCAGGGAGGTACCCAGATTTTAAGGATTAACCTATAAGAATGAATAGAATAATGTGAGAGGAGGGAGGGAGGAAGAACTGAATTTGTGAGGTTAAATAAGATCATTTTGAAGTAAGTTTCGGATTGATAGGAGACCTCTGTAGTCTCTAAGGAGATTTTATACATAACTATGCACCTATGTTCATAATCTCATGTGTATGACTTTTAGAAACAGAAACATGAGTTATCAGCAAAGAATCCTGCAAATATGTGGATGAGATTTTCCAATGACTCAGGCAGACAGGAAGGGAGCACTGAGGATAATGGCCGTACCTAGCAAAGAAGGCAGGGGCCAAGAGACTGGGAAGGAAGATCCTCCGGGGAGAGAAAAACATCTTCAAGAAGGAGGGATTTATAAATTGTTTTAAATGCCACACTGAGGTCAAGTAAGATGAAGAGTGGGGATGATCATTGGATTTGGCACTAGGGAGGTCAATGATGAGAGCAGTTTACCTGAAGTGTTGGGCATAGGCTAGAGTAGTGTATTTGATCATAAGTGGGAGATAGACTGGATTCAGCCATGGTCAAGCCTTCCTGGAGCAAGGCTGTGGAGGGAAGCAGGAGGGCTGTGACTGGGAGAGGTCATGGGATTGAAGAAGACTCAAAAAACTCCAAAGTGTTCATCTGTGATAACAGTGAGCCAGCGTTTAACCTGTATTATTAAATTTGTTACCTTCTACTGAAACCTTTGTTTCAGTTGTCTAAAAATTATATGGCATGATATCAATGGCTCTACCAAGGAAATTGTTTTCTTAGACTTTTTTTAATGGAAAACTTTCGTTTTCTAAATTTCTTCATTCTTTTGAAAATGTCTAATAATATCATAAAAATGATTGCATTCTTAAATTCTCCCATGAGATTTTCCCAGGCAGTACAGTACAACCCTGTTGTTATGGCAACCCTTGTATATAAGTGCATTTATTACGTATAGAACAGTTCAGTTGGTCAATGACCTAAAAATATATTATGTGGAATTAAAACCTCACAAAACACATTTTTTTTCTTTTTTTGTACTGGGGATTGAACTCAGGGGCACTCAACCACTGAGCCACATCCCCAGCCCTATTTTGTATTTAGAGACAGGGTCTCACTGAGTTGCTTAGCACCTCACTTTTGCTGAGGCTGGCTTTGAACTTGCAATCTTTCTGCTCAGCCTCCCAAGCTGCTGGGATTACAGGTGTGTGCTACTATGCCGGCACAATCTTAACAGCTATCTTTGCCATATTTCCCCCAAAAAACCAATATAGGAACCACATTATTTGGCTCTAGGTCACCCCCACTTTACCTCTCATCCATCCATCCATCCATCCATTCAGTTCTATCTTTCTTATTGCTGCAGTCATGCTCCTGGTCTGCAGATTTTCATGTCACTCTGCCTTCTTCACATTCAGAACACTTATTTACCTAAGCCTCTTTTATTTAGCAACTAATTCAAGTTTTCTTTGTGATAACTTGTGTCATGTTTACAGCTTTTCGTGATTATATTCTTTTTGCCTCAACTAGATTGAGAACCCCCTCAGAGGCAGTCTTGTTTTTATTTTCCCTTAACCCTTATTACAGTTCCTGAGCACTGTAGAGTAGGGTTAGGAGAGGACAGGAAGTGGAGAAACGATTGGTTATGAAGAACTTCCACTCTATGTACAACAATAAAATTTCCTTATGATTTTAGGAAGCCAAAGAGGAACCCAAAACAATAGAAGAGCATAGAAAAGAATGTGCTGCAGGAGGTAAGGAATTCGTCTATCAACCCCATGTGTACTTTTGTCCCTGTGGCTATTTTTGTAGCTGTAGTCTTTCTGAGTAAAGATATGCCACCTACAAATTTTGCATCCCTGGATAAGGTCAGCCAATAGGAACCAGTCCTGATTCCATTTGTATCATTGTCAAAAAGCCATATTGACATTGCATTGACTGTTCAATCTCAGAGGATTTGTAATAATAACTAGTGTTCTATTGTTACCTAAGAAGCAAGCCCGTGTATGTTGGTAATAATTCTCTGCTCTACTTAGTATTTGCTTTTTTTTAGCATCACATCTGAAAGTAAATAAGCCAATATTTTAAAAACAAGACCTAATATGCTTCCTTCCCTTCATTAGGGTGGAATAGTGGCTAGAGTTCAGGCTGTCAGGTCACTTAGACTCTAGTTTGGGTCCATCTCCGACCATTATGTGATATTAGATAGTTATTCAATTTTGAGTCTCAGTTTCACATCTGCAAAATGGAAATGATGGATTAAAAAAGTAAGTATATTTTATAGAAAACTGACAATATACTAAGTCCTAGGCTAAATTCTTTATGTGCATAGTTTCAGTCAGTCCTACAAATACGAGGTAAGGTACGCGTCAGTTCGTTTTCCTAGCCTGTGAAATGCAGATAATAGTGTCTGCCACAGAAGACTTACTGTGAGGATTGATTGAATAATTTAATATGTATGAAGCACATAGAAAAGGGCCTGTCACAGCAGTTCTCATAAAAATTAGTTATTATATCAAAATAATATTCTTATCTCGTAGATGTTTTAACAAGGTTGTTTTATTCATGATCACATATCTGTAAGAGCCAAAGCTTAGCTTTAAATCGAGTGTTATCAGTTTTAAATCCAATGCTCTTATTAAATATATTGTCCTTTGCAGAGTTGTCATAAAGAAAATTCTAATAAATGTAAAGAACTTTGTTCTGGGACTGGCATATCGTAAACCTGAGTTTGATGCCATGTTTATTGTTACTGTTGCAACCAGGATTATTATTATTTATTATTACTGCTATTACTATTAGTACAACTACTACTCCTGCTAGTGCTGCTGTTAAAGTTTTAATCCAAGGAAGAACCAGGATACCATAGGAAGGTATGCATGTAGCATGGGATATAGTAAAACAAATATTCAAATGCCAAGAGGACAGATGGGCCCATCTCTTGACTCTGATACATCTTCAGGTTTCAAAGACTACTAGAGATGTGATTCAGTGAGCTTAATGTTATACTAAGCCATTGGGATCATAGCATTATCTTATAATTTAAGCACACACATTAGCTGGCTATCATCTCAGATGTATTTAGATGAAATGCCTTCGTTTAGTAAAGATAGGACATAACAGCATTTAATGAAAACATGCTTTTAGGTGTTGAGCCATCTTAACCAAAGAATATTTATTGTCTTTTGATAGAATCTCGGTTTTCCCCTGCTCCAGTAACCCCCGTGAAATCAGTTAACTTTAGACAAAGTGAAAAGTAAGCTCTCCTTTATGTTTTAATTTCACTTTTCATTTTTCTGTTGGATTATGTTCTGAGCAAGTCCTTTGTCTTCTCCTACAGCACATCTGCTAATGAGAAGGAGGTGGAGGTGAGTTTAAATTCGTTTTTTTCCTTTTTATTTTTTTTTTTTTAAAAAAAAAAGCACTTCAGGCTTACCTGCTACATTGGCTTCATGCTTAGCACAATGCACACTCAGGTATGTTTGGTGTCTGTTTGGCCTGACAGTGACAAAGTGCAGGTCCAGCCTATGCATACCAGTGTTCTATTGCTAGGAGGAAAAAGAAATGTCTCAGGATAATACTGTGTAAAATTGAAATGTTCAACCATATTAAACTTTCTCTCTTCACCCTCACAATTTTTTGATAACAGGCAGAATTTCTCAGATTATCTTTGGGGTTTAAATGTGACTGGTTTACATTAGAGAAAAGAGTGAAGCTTGAAGAGCGATCCCGGGACTTGGCAGAAGACAATTTGAAGAAAGAAATCACTAACTGTTTAAAGCTTTTGGAGGTATGAATCAGAACAATCAGAAGATATACATTTGGTTGAATTTTAATGATGTTTTCATAACTACATTTGAGTTTACTTGGATGACTAAAACCAACACCATATGCTAAAAACCCTGCCAAACAAAATGTGGATACATAGAATTCAAGATAGGTCAAAATGAAAGGTTCACTAATGGGAGAATATCAGTAATAATACTAAAAAATTCCTTTTAAAGTAGGTTGTACAAGTCATCTGCCTTCTCTGGATTTTCAAATGGATTTCAGGTAGAAAACAAATGGGAGAAAATATTATCTTAAGCTTCATAAAGGAAAAATCTATTTCCATTTATGATTAACTGAAGAAAAAGAATGTCAGTTGAGTCTCATCAGTCAAGTTGCTGAAAAGTACCGAGAGAAGATGAGGGTGTGAGAAAGGATACAACTGTTATCCTTCTATCTCGTGAAGTTTCTATTAATTTAAAAACAGTTCAGAAATTAAAGAGTTTCATTTTGGGTGAAGAAAATAAAAATTGGGAAATCATATTAAATTTTTTTTGTCATGAAAAGTATAAACATGAAATTTACCATCTTAGTTTTAACAGTATAATTCAGTAGTGTTGAATAAATTTAAATGGTTGCAAAACAGATTTCCAGAACTTTTTCAGCTTTCAAAGCTGAAACCCTACACCCATTGTCTCCCATTTTTCTCCTTAACCCATGCCCTTGAAACCACATTTCTACTGTTTCTATGAATTTGACTGTTAGATACCTCATATAAGTGGACTGATACGATATTTGTATTTCTTAAACTGGCTTGTTTCACTTAGCATGATGTCTTGAAGGTTTATCTGTGTTATAAAATGTGACAGTGTTTCCTTCCTTTAGAAGGCTGCATAGTATTCAATTTTAAATGTATACCACATTTTGTTTATCCATCCATTTGTGGACATTTGGGTTGATTCTACCTCTTGCCTGTTGCAAATAGTGCTATTAGGAACATGGATGTTCAAATATCTCTTCAATTCTTTTGAATATATACCCAGAAGTGGAATTTGCTGGATCATATAGTAATTCTATTTTTTTAAAATATTTATTTATTTGCTTTAGTTGTACACAATGCGTTTATTTGTACGTGGTGCTGAGGATCGAACCCGGGCCGCGCACGTGCTAGGCAAGCGCTCTACCGCTGAGCCACAACCCCAGCCCAAGTAATTTTATTTTTAACCTGTTTGCATAGTGGCTGCTGCTTTTTATATTGTCACCAACTGTATTTTGTTAAAGTCTTCACCAATACTTGCCATTTTCTGATTTTATAATAGCCATCCTTATGGGTGCAAGGTGGTATATTGTGGGTTTGATTTGCATTTCACTAATGATTAATTATATTTGGGCATCTTTTCATATGGCTTGTTGGACATTTGAAAGTCCTTTGTCCATTTTTAAATCAAGTTATTTGGAGTTCTTATATGAATTTCTTTCCAGTTATATTCCTTTAAATTGCATTCTTAGGATGCCTTTTCACTCTATTGATTTGGTCCTTTGATGCACAGAAGCTTTTGACATAGTCCCATTTGTCTTTTTTCACCTTTATTGTCTGTTCTTTTGGTGTCCTATTCAAGAAATTGTAGCTAAATTCAATGCTATGAAGCTTTTCTTCTGTGTTTTCTTCCAGGAGTTTTCTAGCTTAGTTTTAAGTCTTTTATCAATTTTGAGTTAATTTTTGTACATGGTACAGAGGATGGGTCCAATTTCATACTTTTGCATATGAATAGCCACTTTTCTCAACACTGTTGAAGAGATTTTTTCCAGTTGTGCATTCTTGTTACCTTCTTAAAGATCATCTGACCATATATACAAGAGTTTATTTCTGGGCTCTCCTATTTCATTAGTCTTCTATCTGCTCTTTTGGTGCTGGGACTGAGTCAAGGGTCTCATGAATGCTCCATCACTGAGATATAAGATACTTCCAGGCCTACACTTTCCTATTTCTGGAAAAAAAAAAAAAAAAAACATGGGATTTTTACTAGAGAATGCCTTGAATCTGTAGATTGCTCTGGGTAGTATGGATACTCCAAATTAGATCTACTTATCTATGAACACAGGATATCTTTCATTTTCTTGTGTCTTTTTTTTCAACAATGTTTTGTGGTTTTCAACATACAAGACTTCTCTTTCCTTGGTTAGGTTTATTTCCAAGTATCATATCCTTTATTATGCTATTGTAAATGGAATTCTTTTCTTTCTTTCTTTTTTTCAAGTGCTCCATCACTAAGCCACATTCCCAGCCCCTGGCGATGGTTATTTAAACTACTATAGGGAACCACATATCTGACAGTGGTCATTCTAGTGGTTTAACAACTATCTGGTTGCAACTTAGACCTAACTATCTGTTTCAGAAGTGGCTGCAATTCACTGAGCACCTACTCTGTGAAAAACGTTTGGCATTTATTACCTTTCATATTGCTGTATTCTTGGAAAGGAGATGTCTGATTTCATCTGACTGATAGGGAAATAAAAAAATAAAAACGATTGACATTTTAACATTTTTCAGAATTATATTTATAATTAATGGTACCTCATAGTTTTATTGGCAACACTTTTTCTTAATGATATACCAAATAATGGCACCTGATATAATTCATGGTATTTTTGATTTGGACATGTTTTAGAAATTTGATGACAATCATAGGTTAAGGAGTGGTGGACTCTTTGCTTCTAAATCTGCTATTCTCTAAATATTGTCTTTACCCTAGTGAAAAGGATGGTCCTTTATCAGGAAGGACATCATCTTAGATAAAGGTCACAGGTTTTTCAGGGAAATATAGTCATGAGGCGACAAAGACATACCCACCTAGTTAGCCCAATACCATGTTATCATCCGCAGAAGAGCAAACATAGTAGTCAGAGCCAGTTCTAATTACACTGTTATGCTGCTTTTCTCAAAATTCTACCCTATGCTCTTCATATGATACATTCAACTCATTTCTAAGCAAAATCTCTTTACTATTACCAATTAATGATATCCCCTCCTATTAACCATAAAAGAAAGATATGGATGTACAAGAAGGAGTGGCACATTTGGGAATTATAAAAAGAATGGCTCAAGAAGAGATCTAAGAGATTTTGTGGGCATTTGTATATGCCTACCTGTTAGTCAACAAAGATGTGAATATGATATCCTTCATTATTGCTCATTGTTGTTTCTTTTCAACTCTCCACCAAGATAATTGAGATTAGACTTAGTGTAAGAATCTCTTCTGTAATGCTTATGTTCTGTATCTTTTAATTAAATGTTACTTTCTGTGCAGTCTTTAACACCTCTGTGTGAAGATGACAACCAGGCCCAGGAAGTCATTAAGAAGCTGGAGAAGAGTATAACGTTCCTCGGCCAGTGTGCAACTCGAGTAGCCAGTAGGGCCGAGATGTTGGGAGCCATTAATCAGGTAACTTTTCTCTATTCCTTTAGTTACAGCAAAATTAAAGGACTTATTTTCCCTGAGGCTGTGGATTATACTTTTTTGGAAAATGCTTTAAGAATACTTTGTTATGTAAGATAAGCATGTTTATATATATATATATATATATATATAAATAGGAATATACAAATAAAAATGTAAAGAAAAATCTTTAATGCTAATATTAGGGGCAGTGCCCATCATTATAAAAAGTTTGTGATATATTTTTCTAGACACTCCTTCATGCTAGCTTATAATCTACCTCCATACAATGTTATAATCTATTTCCTTTTCATTCAAATATAGCACAGATAACTTTCCATGTGATATAAATATATACATGCTTGTCCCCATTTTATGGTATTCTGTTGGTTAAATAGTTATGACATATTTAACCAATTCCTTTTATTTAATAATTTCTGGATGTTTTCAATATTTTGTTGCTATAAACAATGCTATAATAAATGTCCTTGTACGTGCATTTTTGTATACTTGCGCATAGAGAAGTAGAATTTTAAAACCTCTGTGTGGGAAAATCTGAGGAGACTTTAAAATATATACTAAATAGACCTGTTAAAATATATTTTCTTAAGGCAATATTTAATTTTGATGGTAGTTTTTAGTTTGATCATTTATTTTTCATTTATATGTGCTAATTCCTTTTAACCCTTTACTAGAGCATAATATTTTATTTTTATTGAGATTATGCATGCACATAGTTTTTAAAAAATGAAGTAGCTCTCTAAATCTTATCCAATTTTCCATGCATTAGTGCAACAACTTTAAACTCCTTGGGTCTATCTTATATTTCTAAATAACATGTTTATACTGCCATTTCAGGATTTCTTGTTTTTTTGTTGTTGTTTATTTATTTTGGTTTGGATTTTTGTTTTTGGTATTGGGGTTTGAACCCAGGGGTGCTCTATCACTGAGCTACAACCCCACCCTTTTGTATTTCTTATTTTGAGACAGGGCCTTGCTAAGTTGCTGAGGCTAGCCTGGAATTTGTAATCCTCCCACCTAAACTTCCCAACTCACTGGAATTATAGGCATGCACCACCACATCTGGCTAGTGATCTAGTTTCAGTTTTAGATTTTATCTGTTGCTTTCCCACTGTGAAGATGAGTATGTAGTTCCTTTGTCAATCTCTGCCTCCTCACACCTTTTGCTGTGTCTCAGCCTGTTGTTGACCCCTCTTCTTTCCTGACCAGCCTAAAACTCCACGGTCAAACATAGTATTCACGACCTCACATGAACCTTCAACACTTCTCTCTTTCCTGTTTTGTTTATCTCATTTAACAAACACAACCTGTGCGCTACATGGCTGGAAAACGGCACAAGCCCAGGGCTGACCAAACCCTTGAACTTCATCATCACAAGCATCAAGTGGGTCCTAGGGCTTCTCATCCTTACCCTCCCTCTTTTAAGTACTATCAATTTTCCACTGTCCCTTCTAACCACCATCATGTCCTCCCCCATCTTCTCTGTCAAATGATGACTTTGTGTCCTACCTCACTGAGAAAACAGACAATAGAAAGAACTGCCACATACCCCAAACCACTTAGCATCTGAGCCCATATATGCTGCTTTCTTTCCTGTTACTGAAGACGAGTTGTCTCTGATCTTATATACAGGATGCTATCTCCTATAATTAAGGATACATAGGTCTCAGTTCTCCCATATTGCCTCTGTTGAAGGAATCAGACTGGTCAAGAAGCAGCAAATGGCGGGCCCAGAGGAGATCAGACTCCAAATTCTGAGCCCCCATCCTCAGTTTCTTACAATTATAAGCTATCTCCTGCCATAAAATTTCTAGTCTACAAGATGGATGGTCCTGCATGGGGTTTCTAAAGGGAAGCATGTGTGATAAGAAGCAGAGTGTGATAAGGGAAGAACTGGCCCCTCTTAACAAGGCCTTTGATATGTCTCTAGCCTTGGGCCAGAAGCCACCACAGGGGTGTTTACACTTCAAAGAGGAATAATTAGATTCTTAGAGGTAGTTATTTACACTCCAAAGGTAGGGGCCTCTGGTGTTAATTAGGTTTTCTGAAGAAGGGCTCACTAAAAGGGGAGGGGAACTCTCCCTTTCCCAGGCAATAGCTTTCATGACAGTGTTCTTACAGTTTATTTTACATCCTGACCTGGTTTTGTCATCCATCATACCTCCATCTGCAGTTTTGTCCTTTCTGTGGAATCATTCCCCTCAGCACACATATATGTTGTTGTTAAGATGGAGAGGGGCTGGGGTTAATCTGTGGTAAAGTGCTTGCTTAGCGTAGGTGAGGTTCTGGGCTCCACTCCCAGTACCACAATAAGTAAGTAAGTAAATAATAAACAACAAAAAACAAATAATAATATAAACAAATAAGTAAATATTTTAAAAAAAAAAAAACAGAGAAAACACAAACTAAATATAAACAGAAAGACCTTTGGTCCTTTCTACTTTGACTACCACCGGTTTCTCTGTTCCCATTCATAGCAAATCTCTTCCATGGAACAGTACTCATTGTGCCAGGTCTCTTTCCTCCCATTCTCTTCTAAATCTCTAATCAACTTTATACTTCCATCAAGCTGGTGTTACCAAGGTCACCAAAGGCCTGCACATTAACAAATTCAGTGTCGTAGCCCTCTGCTTCCTTAACCTATCTATACTCTTCTTTCTGTGGAGACCCTCTTCTCACTTAGCTTTCAGGTACATTATTCTGGCTTCTCTCTTTACATCATGGGCTGCTCTATTTTGGGCTGGTTTGTGGTTCCACCCCTTCTCACAGGCCCCTTGATGCCGAAGAACTGTAAGACTCCACTCTTGCCTCTGACCTCCACTTGTACTGCATCTCCCTATGGTCCCAGGCAGCCAACTCATGACTCCCAAATTCCTGTTTGCCTAAATCTCTTCCTGAGTTCTAGATTAGAAGACACTGTTATGACTCAACATTTCCACTTGGATATTTGATAAACAGTTCACACTTAACATATCCAAAACTAAGATCCCCAAATCTCCTGTCCTCAGACATGGGCACAGGACAAAACTCCCCTTGGGGGTAATTCTAGACACGTTGCTTGCTTACTCTACATCCAGTTTGTAGAAAATCCCTTTGGCTCTACCGTCAGAACATATGTAGAATTCAACCACTTATTTCCCTCTCCTGACAACCACCGGTTTCTAAGTCACTGTTCTGTTTCTTCCAGACGAACACAGTCACTTCCAAAATGGTTGTCTTGGTTCTAGCAAATCCCAGACTCTCCTCCCAACAGTCTATTTTTAAAAAAAATATTTCTTTATTCTAATTAATTATATGTGACAGAAGAATGCAGTTTGACACATCACATAAGTGGAGTATAATTTCTCACTTATCAGATTGTACACGATATAGAGTTACACAGGTCATGTAATCATATATACAGATAGGGTAATACTGCCCAATCCATTCTACTATCATTCCTACCTTCATACCCTCTTCCCCTCCCTGCACTCTCCTCTGTCTAATCCAAAGGACCTCTATTCTCCTCCCCACCTTATTGTGAATTAGCATCTTAATATCAGAGATAATATTTGGCCTTTGGTTCATTGGGATTGGCTTATTTTGCTTAGTGTAATATTCTTCAGTTCCATCTACTTACCGGCAAATGCCATAATTTCATTCTTCTTTAAGGCTGAGTAACATTCCATTGTGTATATAAACCACAGTTTCTTTATCCATTCATCTGTTGAAGAGCACCTAGGTTGGTTCCATAGTTAAGCTATTGTGAAGTGAGCTGCTATAAACATTGATGTGGCCATGTCATTATGGTATGCTGATTTTAAATCCTTTTGATATATATCAAGGAGGGAGATAACTGGGACAAATTTTCTGAGGAATCTCCATACTGTTTTCCAGAGTGGTTGTACCAATTTGCAGCCCCACAATCAATGTATGAGTGTATCTTTTCCCCCACATCCTCGCCAACATTTATTGTTACTTGTCTTCTTGATAATTGCCATTCTGACTGGAGTGAGATAAAATCTCAGTGTAGTTTTAGTTTTCATTTCCTTAATTGCTAAAGTTGTTCAACATTTTTTTACATGTATTTGTTGACCAGTTGTATTTCTTCTTCTGTGAAGTGTCTGTTCAGATCTTTAGCCCATTTATTGATTGAGTTATTTGTTTTTTTGAGTGTTGAGTTTTTTGAGTTTTTTACGTATCCAGAAGATTAAGGCTCTATCTGAAGTGCAGGTAGCAAAGATTTTTCTCTCATATTCTAGGGTCTGTCATCACATTCTTGAGTTTTTAATTTGCTGTGAAGAAGCTTTTTAGTTTGATACTATCCCATTTATTGATTCTTCATTTTACTTCTTGTGCTTTAGGAGTCTTGTTGAGGAATTTGGTTCCTAGACTTGATCGAGATATGGGCCTACTTTTTCTTATAGTAGGTACAGGGTCTCTGGTCTAACATCTAGGTCCTTGATCCACTTTGAGTTTTGTGCAGGGTGAGAGTTAGGGGTCTAATTTCATTTTGTTACATACGTATTTACAGTTTTCCCAGCACCATATGTTGAGGAGGCTATTTTTTCTCCACTGTATGTTTTTGGTGCCTTTGTCTAGTATGAGATAACTGTATTTATGTGGGTTTGTCTCTATTCTAAACCAGTAGTCTGTCTGTTTTGGTGCTGATACTATGTCAGTTTTGTTACTCTAGCTCTATAGTATAATTTAGGGTCTGGTATTGTGATGCTTCCTGCTTCACTTTTCTTGCTAAGGATTAATTTTGCTATTCTGGGACTCTTAAATTTCCAAATGAATTCCATGACTACTTTTTCTATTCCTATGAAAGAACATCATTGGAATTTTAATAGGAATTGCATTAAATCTGTATAGCACTTTAGGTAGTATGTACATTTTGACAATATTAATGCTGCTTATCTAAGAACATGGGAGATCTTTCCATTTTCTAAGGTCTTCTTCAATTTTTTCTTTAGTGTTCTATAGTTTTCATTGTAAAGGACTTCACCTCTCTTGTTAGATTGATTTCCATATATTTATTAATTTTTTGAGGCTTTGTGAATGGGATAATTTTTGTAATTTCTCTTTCAGTTGATTCATCACTGATGTATAGGAATGCAATTGATTTATGTGCGTTAATTTCTATTCTGCTACTTTGCTGAATTCATTATGAGTTCTAGGAGTTTTCGAGTATAGATTTTGGGTTTTCTAAGTATAGAATTATGTTATTTGCAAATAGGGATAGTTTGAGCTCTTCTTTTCCTATTCATGTCCCTTTACTTTCTTTCTTTTGTCTAATTGCTATGGCTAGAGTTTCAAGGACTACGTTGAATAGAAGTGGTAAAAGAGGGCGTCCAGGTCTTGTTACAGTTTTTAGAGGGAATGCTTTCAGTTTTTTTCCATTTGGAATGATGTTGGCCTTGGGCTTAGCATAGATAACTTTTACAATGTTTAGGTATGTTCCTACCATTCCTAGTTTTTCTAGCGTTTTGAACATAAATGAACGCTATGTTTTGTCAAATGCCTTTTCTGTGTCTGTTGAGATGATCATGTGCTTCCTGCTTTAAGTCTATTGATGTGATGAATTATGTTTAATGATTTCCACATGTTGAACCAACCTTGCATCCCTGGGATGAACCCCACTTCATCATGGTGCACTATCTTTTTAATATGTTTTTGTGTGCAATTTGTCAGAATTGTATTGAGAATTTTTGCTTCTATGTTCATCAGGAATATTGATCTGAAATTTTCTTTCCTTGATGTGTCTTTGTCTGATTTTGATATCAGAATAATGCTAGCTTCCAAGAATGAGTTTGGAAGGGTTCCCTCCTTTTCTATTTCATGGAATAATTTGAGGAGGATTGGTGATAGTTCTTCTTTGAAGGTTTAGTAGAAGTCAGCTGAGAATCTGTCTAGTCCTGGGCTTTTCTTTGTTGGTAAGCTTTTGATGGTGTCTTCAACTTCATTGCTTGAAATTGATGTGTTTGAATTTTCTATGTCTACCTAATTCAATTTGTGTAGGTCATATGTCTCTAGAAATTTTTTGATGCCATCAAGATTTTTTATTTTATTAGAATATAAATTTTAGCTGGGCGCGGTGGTGCACGCCTGTAATCCCAGCACTTGGGAGGCTGAGGCAGGAGGATCACGAGTTCAAAGCCAGCCTCAGCAATGGTGAGGTACTTAGCAACTCAGTGAGACCCTGTCTCTAATAAAATACAAAACAGGGCTGGGGATGTGGCTCAGTGGTTGAGTGCCCCTGAGTTCAATCCCTGGTACCAAAAAAAAAAGAAAAAATTAAAAAAAGAATATAAATTTTCAAAATAGTTTGTTTATTTGATTATTTTGGTAGGGTTCATTGCAACATTTCCTTTTTATCACAAATTTTAGTAATTTGAGTTTTCTCTATTTCTCTTCATTAGCTTGGCTAAGGGTTTATAATTTTTCTTGATTTTTCAAAGAACCAACTTTTTGTTGTCTTTGTTGGATTTTTTTTTTTTTTTGTTTGTTTCAATTTCATTGATTTGGTTCTGATTTTAATTATTTTCTGTCTTCTGTTTTTGGTGTTGATTTGTTCTTTTTTCTAGGGCTTTCAGATGCAATGTTATGTTATTTATTTGGAGACTTTCTATTCTTTTAATTAATGAGCTCAATGCAATGAACCTTCCTCTTAGCACTGGCTTCATAGTGTCCCAGAGATTTTGATAATGTTCTACCTCTATTTTCATTTACCTCTAAGTATTTTTTTTTAATTCATCCCTGATTTCTTCTGTTATCCATTGGTCATTCAATAGCATATTATTTAGTTTTCAGGTGATATGGGAGCTTCTATTTTTTATTTTATCATTGATTTATAATTTCATTCCATTATGACCTAATAGACAACAAGGTATAATCTCTTTTTCTTTGTGTTTGCTAAGAGTTGCTTTGTGGCCTATGATACGGTCTATTTTAGAGAAGGATCTGTTACCGGCTGCGGGCAAGTTACAGCGAAGCTGTGGAAAGAACTCAAAAGACAAAATAGAAAAGAAAAGATTAATTTAATTCTCCTGGGTAAGATCCCACTACCACGCGGTCCGGCAGGAGAGAGAGAATGGCCCCTGTTGGTTATTTCCTCTGGTAAAAAAGTTTTTTCTATCTCGCATCAAGTCCGTGAGATTTTAAGGCGAGCGAGATCCGGAAGGCATTTCCGATGTAAACAAATGGTCTCCGCAGACTCTTCAATCAGGGCTTCTGCATTTCCCCCTTTTTTGTTTTAAAAGAGGGGATGTTGTTAAGATGACAAGCCTTTTGTTGATGAGCTAAATTGTATATTAAATTTTTTTTTTTAAACAAATCAGCTGTCTTGAGTTTATCGAGTAACAACATCACAAATAAATGAAAAACGAAAATGTCTGTCACAACACATTGATCTAGGAGGTCTCATGGATGTAGAGGAGAGGCCACGTTGTTGTTGAAGTTGTCTTGGTGAAGTTGTCTGATGTTTGAGAAACAGGGATGTTTGGAACGAGTGGATCTTGTAGTTGTAGCAGCTGTGTTTTTCATGTCTAGACAATATCGCCAGCAAATCTTCAGGGCCCGCTGCCTAGAAACTTAAGGTTTTATCATTGAAGAGGAAGTAGTGTTATTTTTGTACTGAGTCAAGAGGCGAGTTGTTAAGCTAAAAAACAGAGCTATTAAATTAAAAAATTAAAGTTGATTTGTATTTACACACATTGTTGGAGCTCACGCAGGCATAAGCTGGCAAAATATCATATTTAGAACAAAACAAAGACTGAAGGTATTTATTGTATTAAAGATAGAGTAAAGAGAAGTTAAAGGCACTTTAGAAAAATAATTTTTTAGCTGGTACCATCGAGTCTTTGTAAACTTGTATGAGATTATCTGTTAAAAAACTCAAATTAATCAGTTATAAAACAAATAAGGTTAGTTATAAATAAACATCTGTATGTCAAACACCAAAACATCAGGCTGCATAGCATTAGTCTTATTTTTTGGTAAAAAGAAATCTCTGGGACACTTATAAATTAAAATTGAAGGTACCTTTACTTATTAAATTATTTACCTAGATTAAATAATCTTAAACTTAGATGAATTAAAGTTATTTGGATCCATAGATATATATTTTTTATAAGTGCTTAGTTATTTGAGACGTCACATTGGGTAGACACACAAGTTTACAAACATATTTGTGACATCACAATTACATGAATTTTAGACAAATGTACAGACATAAAGACATATATTTAAAAAGAGGAAAAATACAATTGTGTGCACACTAAAAAGAGATCTCTTTTTCTCGGCCGGGAGGAATGACACTTAAGTTGTGAAATATTTTGAAGGACTCTAATAAGGGAATCATTGTATGTTTTCATCTTGGTCTTCTTGATTTTGTGTCTTTTTTATTAATCTTGATTGTTTAACAACTTCATTTTTGTCCTTTTGATTTTGTACCTGTTTTATTAATCTGGATGGTATCCATATTGGAGAAAATTCGTTTTTTGGGAAAACACAAACATATCCTCTCCCCCAAATTAATACTGGATCTGGACCCTTCCAAGTACCTGAAAGAACATCTTTCCAGTAAACCAAAGGTTTATGTTGTTGATGTGGGTTCCAATGTCTATCTCCAGCAGAATAACCATCAGAGTCTCAAGTTAAAAAATTTAAAGTAAACAGGGCAACTGCCAATCTGTCTTTAGGATTTTTCCAGTTTCCTTCTTTTTGTTTTTAATAACATAACTTTTAGTGTGCGGTTTGCTCTTTCAATAATGCCCTGACCCTGAGGATTGTATGGGATGCCTGTTTTATGGGAGATATTGAATTTTGCGCAAAACTGTTTGAAAGATGAGGAAGTATATGCAGGGCCATTATCTGTTTTAAGCATTTTGGGGATGCCCAATGCAGCAAAAGCTTGTAAACAATGAGATATAACATCTTTAACTTTTTCTCCAGAATTTAAGGAGGCAAAAATCATGCCTGAGCATGTATCTATGGTTACATGAATAAATTGCAATTTTCCAAAACTTGGTTCATGAGTAACATCCATCTGCCACAAATGATTGGGCATTAATCCTCTAGGGTTAACACCAAAATGAGGATTGGGCAAATGTGTCATACAAGATTTACAATCTTTTACAATTGTTCTAGCTTGCTCCTTTGTGATTTTGAACCTACGTTGCAAGGTGATGCTATTGACATGAAACTGGGAGTGAAATAAAGTAGCTTGTTGTAGCGCTGAAAGTATAAATATAGTTTTTGTAAGATCATCTGCCTTTTGATTACCTTCATGGAGGGGGCCAGGCAAGTTAGTATGTGCTCTGATATGGCCTACGAATAGAGGTTCTTTTCTTGCCCACAAAAATTTTTGTATTTGATAAAACAATTTAAAGGCTGGAGTATGAGGTGCTATTGGTCTTGCTAACTCTAATTTTGGGACGGCTTGTACAATATAGTGGCTATCTGAAAAAATGTTCATGGGCTGGTCTCTAAAATTTTCCAGAGCTCTTACCACAGCTTCCAATTCCACTAGTTGAGCTGATTTGTGTGAAGTTATGTAAGTCATATTTTCTTTTTGAGTGACTACTGCAGCAGT
Organism: Tamias sibiricus; assembly: GCA_025594165.1. Taxonomy (NCBI): domain Eukaryota; kingdom Metazoa; phylum Chordata; class Mammalia; order Rodentia; family Sciuridae; genus Tamias; species Tamias sibiricus. The sequence goes on from CM046661.1 coordinate 88,777,186, forward strand.
ACCATTTGAGGACCCATCTGTAAATACATTAAATGCCTTAGGAATAGGTTGATTTTTTATTACCTGTGGAAATATAATAGGATGGTTAATACAAAAAGATAATATAGGAGACTTAGGAAGGTGATTATCAAAATTTGCAGAAGTAGAGCATCTAGCTATAGCCCAATCATTATCATTGGAGCATAGATATTCAATCTGTGACGATGAATAAGGAGTAATGATAGTAGCAGGGTGAATACCAAATATTTTAGTAGAAGTCTTAAGTCCTTGAAGAATAAGTTTAGCTACCATGGAGGTATAAGACTCAATTATACTCTTAGGAGAGATGGGCAAATGTATCCATAATAAAGGCCCTTGTTGCCAAAATACTCCTGTGGGTGTATATTGTGAAGAAATAATAATCAATATCAGCGGTTGAGTTAAATCAAATCTGTCACAATGAGCTCCTTCGATGGCTTTTTCTACTAACTTTAAAGCTTTCCTAGCATCAGGAGTCAAAGTTCGCGTTGAGGATGGATCAGGGTCTCCTCGAAGAATATCAAATAAAGGTTTTAGTTGGCCAGTAGTGAGGTTTAATGTAGGGCGAAGCCAATTAATATCTCCCAGTAGTTTTTGGAAATCATTGAGGGTGGTCAAATGTTCTTTATTTATTAAAATTTTTGGGGGTCTAACAAAGGTATCTATAATTTTAAATCCTAAATATAATATGGGAGATCTGGTTTGAACTTTTTCTTCTGCTATATATAATCCATATTTTTTTAAATTTTCTACCACATCACTGAATATATTAAATAAGATTTTCTGATTAGGGTGGGCCAGTAAAACATCATCTATGTAATGTAGACACATGAGGTTTGGATATTTATTTTTAATGGGTTGGATAGCCTTGTCCACATATATTTGGCATATGGTGGGGCTATTAGCCATTCCCTGCGGTAGTACTTTCCATTGATATCTTTTGTCGGGGCCATTATTGTTAATAGAAGGAAGTGAAAAGGCAAACCTGGGGGCATCCAGAGGATGTAGAGGTATTGAAAAGAAGCAATCTTTTATATCAAGAGTAATGAGATGGAAATTTTTTGGAATAGCTACAGGATTAGGAAGTCCAGGCTGAGTAGGGCCCATGATTTGCATGGTTTTATTAATTTGTCTAAGATCATGTAACAATCGCCATTTTCCTGATTTTTTCTTGATCACAAATATGGGGGAATTCCAGGGAGAGGTGGAAGGTTCTATATGTCCTGCTTCTAATTGTTCTTGAACTAATAGGTGGGCCGCTTGTAATTTTTCTTTAGATAGGGGCCACTGAGGGACCCACACTGGCTTATCAGAAAGCCATGGTATTTTCAAAACTATTTTCTCAGTGGCCCCGAAGAAAAATGTCTTTTTCCTTTATGATAATGTTTTCTTTTAGGCTTAAGTTTACCTTGTGTTTTTTGATAACGATTTCTTTTAGGGTTAAGATTTCCCTGTAGATTTTTACATTTAACACCTGCAGGTTTGGTTGCAAGGTGTACTCCCATTTGTTGTAAAATATCTCTTCCCCATAAGGTAACCGGTAGGTTAGGTAAAACATAAGGCTGAAACCTACCTTTATGTCCTTCATCATCCTCCCATTTTAGAATTACCGCACTTTTTTCTGGAAGGTTATTATATCCTAAGCCTCTTAAACTGGTTGAAGCTTTTTGTAGAGGCCAGTGCTTGGGCCATTGACGTAAATTAATGATGGAAGAATCAGCTCCAGTATCTATAAGTCCCTCCATTTTTATTCCTTGGATCCTTATTTTACACATAGGCCTCCTTGTACAGTCTGGAACCCAGTAAGCCATGGGTCTCAAATCAGTGGAACAAATTCTTCTATTGTTCCTATTTTGAGGCATATTCATTTTAAATGAATTATGTAAATTTGGAAGGAGAAGCAGCTGAGCAATTTTATCTCCTTGATTAACAGAACTTATACTTTGGGGTGAGCTAAGCATTATTTTTATTTCCCCTTTATAGTCTGAGTTTATTACACCTGGGTTCACTTGCAAACCTACTAAGCTTTGAGGACTTCACCCGAGAATAAGTCCTACTGTCCCTGAGGGAAGAGGCCCCTTGACTCCTGTGGGAATCAGTTGAACCCCCATTTCAGGTGTTAACACTATTCGTGGGCGGTGGAACAGAGGTCTAATCCTGCATTTCTTCCTGTTCCTCTGGCGAGGGAGTTGGTGGGTAATAGGGATTGTGTCGGGGAAGCATCTGAATGGATGCTTGAGGATATTCTTCCTCCAATGCCTCGTACATTTGTGGGCCCCGGGCCATTGGGCCCCGTGCCCCGTTTTTTGAATTTCTGGATAAATGATTTCCATGGATGTCAAATTTTGAATAGCATTTATTGGCCCAATGATTTCCCTTTTTACACCTGGGGCAGCAAACTGGAGCACGGTATGAATTTGGTCTTATTTTTCTTTTGGGATTTTGCCTAGAATAGCCTGATTGATTATGATAATTTTTTCTGGAATATCCTGATTGATTATAATGTCTAGGTTGAGCCCTTGTGAAATTCTGAGGGGCAGCATCTCTAACAGCTGCTGCAATCATATTTCCTGTGACAAAGGCATCGTTTATATCTTTACATAGTTGTATATATATGGAAAGATCTTTTTTATTTCTCCATGGCCTGATAGCGTCTTGGCAAAATTTATTAGCATTTTCATATGCTAATTGAACAACTAATGGCATAGCTTGTTCAACATTTCCAAACACTCTCTCTGCAGTTCTCAAAGTTGATCAGCAAAATCAGCATATGGCTCATTAGGTCCCTGGATCTCCTTAGACAGGCTACCTTGCAGATCTCCAGGTCCTTGTAAAGTTTTCCATGCCTGTAATGCAGCTGCATAGATCTGGGCATATATGCCTGGCACATAATATTTTTGAGCCTGTGAGTCTGCGAATTGCCCTTCTCCTGTGAGCATGTCTACATTATGATCTTCAAACCCTGCAGTTTCATTTCTTTTAGCTGTTTCTATACACAGTTCTTGAAATTGTGATCGCCAAACTAAGTATTGTCCCCCACTCAATACAGCCTTACATAGACTTTTCCAGTCTGAGGGGGTTAAATTAAAGGTGTTAAGGGCCTCTATCATGCTCAATGTGAAAGGAGCTTGTGGTCTATATGTCATTACTGTCTCTTTGATATTTTTTATTGTTATGAAATCTATTGAGTAGTGGACCCTCTGTCTGCTATTATCAAATACTGGCAGTTCCCAGTTTATCTGTGAGTTACCCTCGAGAGCATATAAGCGCTCAGAAAGACTTTTTATTTCTGTTTCTAGGGTATGCAAACGCCTAGTAATTCCCTTCATATTTTCTGTAATGGATTCCACCCATGGGGGGAGTAGAGGACACAGGTGGTTCCTCTCTTTGAGGGTCTTTTTTCTTTTTTAATTTCTTTTTGGTGTTTTTATTGGAGACTGTGCTCTCAGATTCACTGGTTTGTCCTTCACTGTCATCACTTTTACTGGAATCTTGAATCTCAGCTTCTAAGGAAAGTACATAATTCTCAGCTAACTTTAATAATTTCCTGATGGCTTTTGCAGCCTTTGTCTTTGAATTTATATCATTATTTTTCTCCCTGGCAGGGGTTATGCTTTCTTGATCGCTTTCCTCCCCATATATTGAATCTGCTATATCGAAAAAACTCATCCATGGCTCTTATTATGTGGCTCTTAGACACATTTGTTCTCATGTTCAGGCAGTTCTTACCTGCCGAGGATACCTCCTCCTACCGGGGGGCACTGGAGCTGACTGCTTTGTGCGGGGCTGGGCGGCTTCTCGGTCCGAAGGAGCCTGGTTTCCTGGTTTCCTCACGCTACAGTTAATCCCTGCGTGCTGCTCACCTGTGCCGCTGCCGCCGCCACCGTGCCGGGTCGTGCCAGCTGCACCTCTGCGTAACTCGCTGCCTGCGTCCCCGAACGGGCCACCAACTGTTACCGGCTGCAGGCAAGTTACAGCGAAGCTGTGGAAAGAACTCAAAAGACAAAATAGAAAAGAAAAGATTAATTTAATTCTCCCGGGTAAGATCCCACTACCACGCGGTCTGGCAGGAGAGAGAGAATGGCCCCTGTTGGTTATTTCCTCTGGTAAAAAGTTTTTTCTATCTCGCACCAAGTCCCGTGAGATTTTAAGGCGAGCGAGATCCGGAAGGCATTTCCGATGTAAACAAATGGTCTCCGCAGACTCTTCAATCAGGGCTTCTGACAAGCTTTTAATAATAATTTTTTAGCTGGTACCATCGAGTCTTTGTAAACTTGTATGAGATTATCTGTTAAAAAACTCAAATTAATCAGTTATAAAACAAATAAGGTTAGTTATAAATAAACATCTGTATGTCAAACACCAAAACATCAGGCTGCATAGCATTAGTCTTATTTTTTGGTAAAAAGAAATCTCTGGGACACTTATAAATTAAAATTGAAGGTACCTTTACTTATTAAAATTATTTACCTAGATTAAATAATCTTAAACTTAGATGAATTAAAGTTATTTGGATCCATAGATATATATTTTTTATAAGTGCTTAGTTATTTGAGACGTCACATTGGGTAGACACACAAGTTTACAAACATATTTGTGACATCACAATTACATGAATTTTTAGACAAATGTACAGACATAAAGACATATATTTAAAAAGAGGAAAAATACAATTGTGTGCACACTAAAAAGAGATCTCTTTTTCTCGGCCGGGAGGAATGACACTTAAGTTGTGAAATATTTTGAAGGACTCTAATAAGGGAATCATTGTATGTTTTCATCTTGGTCTTCTTGATTTTGTGTCTTTTTTATTAATCTTGATTGTTTAACAACTTTCATTTTTGTCCTTTTGATTTTGTACCTGTTTTATTAATCTGGATGGTATCCATATTGGAGAAAATTCGTTTTTTTGGGAAAACACAAACATATCCTCTCCCCCAAATTTAATACTGGATCTGGACCCTTCCAAGTACCTGAAAGAAACATCTTTCCAGTAAACCAAAGGTTTATGTTGTTGATGTGGGTTCCAATGTCTATCTCCAGCAGAATAACCATCAGAGTCTCAAGTTAAAAAATTTAAAGTAAACAGGGCAACTGCCAATCTGTCTTTAGGATTTTTCCAGTTTCCTTCTTTTTGTTTTAATAACATAACTTTTAGTGTGCGGTTTGCTCTTTCAATAATGCCCTGACCCTGAGGATTGTATGGGATGCCTGTTTTATGGGAGATATTGAATTTTGCGCAAAACTGTTTGAAAGATGAGGAAGTATATGCAGGGCCATTATCTGTTTTAAGCATTTTGGGGATGCCCAATGCAGCAAAAGCTTGTAAACAATGAGATATAACATCTTTAACTTTTTCTCCAGAATTTAAGGAGGCAAAAAATCATGCCTGAGCATGTATCTATGGTTTACATGAATAAATTGCAATTTTCCAAAACTTGGTTCATGATGTAACATCCATCTGCCACAAATGATTGGGCATTAATCCTCTAGGGTTAACACCAAAATGAGGATTGGGCAAATGTGTCATACAAGATTTACAATCTTTTACAATTGTTCTAGCTTGCTCCTTTGTGATTTTGAACCTACGTTGCAAGGTGATGCTATTGACATGAAACTGGGAGTGAAATAAAGTAGCTTGTTGTAGCGCTGAAAGTATAAATATTTTTTTGTAAGATCATCTGCCTTTTGATTACCTTCATGGAGGGGGCCAGGCAAGTTAGTATGTGCTCTGATATGGCCTACGAATAGAGGTTCTTTTCTTGCCCACAAAAATTTTTGTATTTGATAAAACAATTAAAGGCTGGAGTATGAGGTGCTATTGGTCTTGCTAACTCTGATTTTGGGACGGCTTGTACAATATAGTGGCTATCTGAAAAAATGTTCATGGGCTGGTCTCTAAAATTTTCCAGAGCTCTTACCACAGCTTCCAATTCCACTAGTTGAGCTGATTTGTGTGAAGTTATGTAAGTCATATTTTCTTTTTGAGTGACTACTGCAGCAGTACCATTTGAGGACCCATCTGTAAATACATTAAATGCCTTAGGAATAGGTTGATTTTTTATTACCTGTGGAAATATAATAGGATGATTAATACAAAAAGATAATATAGGAGACTTAGGAAGGTGATTATCAAAATTTGCAGAAGTAGAGCATCTAGCTATAGCCCAATCATTATCATTGGAGCATAGATATTCAATCTGTGACGATGAATAAGGAGTAATGATAGTAGCAGGGTGAATACCAAATATTTTTAGTAGAAGTCTTAAGTCCTTGAAGAATAAGTTTAGCTACCATGGAGGTATAAGACTCAATTATACTCTTAGGAGAGATGGGCAAATGTATCCATAATAAAGGCCCTTGTTGCCAAAATACTCCTGTGGGTGTATATTGTGAAGAAATAATAATCAATATCAGTGGTTGAGTTAAATCAAATCTGTCACAATGAGCTCCTTCGATGGCTTTTTCTACTAACTTTAAAGCTTTCCTAGCATCAGGAGTCAAAGTTCGCGTTGAGGATGGATCAGGGTCTCCTCGAAGAATATCAAATAAAGGTTTTAGTTGGCCAGTAGTGAGGTTTAATGTAGGGCGAAGCCAATTAATATCTCCCAGTAGTTTTTGGAAATCATTGAGGGTGGTCAAATGTTCTTTATTTATTAAAATTTTTGGGGGTCTAACAAAGGTATCTATAATTTTAAATCCTAAATATAATATGGGAGATCTGGTTTGAACTTTTTCTTCTGCTATATATAATCCATATTTTTTTAAATTTTCTACCACATCACTGAATATATTAAATAAGATTTTCTGATTAGGGTGGGCCAGTAAAACATCATCTATGTAATGTAGACACATGAGGTTTGGATATTTATTTTTAATGGGTTGGATAGCCTTGTCCACATATATTTGGCATATGGTGGGGCTATTAGCCATTCCCTGCGGTAGTACTTTCCATTGATATCTTTTGTCGGGGCCATTATTGTTAATAGAAGGAAGTGAAAAGGCAAACCTGGGGGCATCCAGAGGATGTAGAGGTATTGAAAAGAAGCAATCTTTTATATCAAGAGTAATGAGATGGAAATTTTTTGGAATAGCTACAGGATTAGGAAGTCCAGGCTGAGTAGGGCCCATGATTTGCATGGTTTTATTAATTTGTCTAAGATCATGTAACAATCGCCATTTTCCTGATTTTTTCTTGATCACAAATATGGGGGAATTCCAGGGAGAGGTGGAAGGTTCTATATGTCCTGCTTCTAATTGTTCTTGAACTAATAGGTGGGCCGCTTGTAATTTTTCTTTAGATAGGGGCCACTGAGGGACCCACACTGGCTTATCAGAAAGCCATGGTATTTTCAAAACTATTTTCTCAGTGGCCCCGAAGAAAAATGTCTTTTTCCTTTATGATAATGTTTTCTTTTAGGCTTAAGTTTACCTTGTGTTTTTTGATAACGATTTCTTTTAGGGTTAAGATTTCCCTGTAGATTTTTACATTTAACACCTGCAGGTTTGGTTGCAAGGTGTACTCCCATTTGTTGTAAAATATCTCTTCCCCATAAGGTAACCGGTAGGTTAGGTAAAACATAAGGCTGAAACCTACCTTTATGTCCTTCATCATCCTCCCATTTTTAGAATTACCGCACTTTTTTCTGGAAGGTTATTATATCCTAAGCCTCTTAAACTGGTTGAAGCTTTTTGTAGAGGCCAGTGCTTGGGCCATTGACGTAAATTAATGATGGAAGAATCAGCTCCAGTATCTATAAGTCCCTCCATTTTTATTCCTTGGATCCTTATTTTACACATAGGCCTCCTTGTACAGTCTGGAACCCAGTAAGCCATGGGTCTCAAATCAGTGGAACAAATTCTTCTATTGTTCCTATTTTGAGGCATATTCATTTTAAATGAATTATGTAAATTTGGAAGGAGAAGCAGCTGAGCAATTTTATCTCCTTGATTAACAGAACTTATACTTTGGGGTGAGCTAAGCATTATTTTTATTTCCCCTTTATAGTCTGAGTTTATTACACCTGGGTTCACTTGCAAACCTACTAAGCTTTGAGGACTTCACCCGAGAATAAGTCCTACTGTCCCTGAGGGAAGAGGCCCCTTGACTCCTGTGGGAATCAGTTGAACCCCCATTTCAGGTGTTAACACTATTCGGGTGGTGGAACAGAGGTCTAATCCTGCATTTCTTCCTGTTCCTCTGGCGAGGGAGTTGGTGGGTAATAGGGATTGTGTCGGGGAAGCATCTGAATGGATGCTTGAGGATATTCTTCCTCCAATGCCTCGTACATTTGTGTGGGCCCCGGGCCATTGGGCCCCGTGCCCCGTTTTTTGAATTTCTGGATAAATGATTTCCATGGATGTCAAATTTTGAATAGCATTTATTGGCCCAATGATTTCCCTTTTTACACCTGGGGCAGCAACCTGGAGCACGGTATGAATTTGGTCTTATTTTTCTTTTGGGATTTTGCCTAGAATAGCCTGATTGATTATGATAATTTTTTCTGGAATATCCTGATTGATTATAATGTCTAGGTTGAGCCCTTGTGAAATTCTGAGGGGCAGCATCTCTAACAGCTGCTGCAATCATATTTCCTGTGACAAAGGCATCGTTTATATCTTTACATAGTTGTATATATATGGAAAGATCTTTTTTATTTCTCCATGGCCTGATAGCGTCTTGGCAAAATTTATTAGCATTTTCATATGCTAATTGAACAACTAATGGCATAGCTTGTTCAACATTTCCAAACACTCTCTCTGCAGTTCTCAAAAGTTGATCAGCAAAATCAGCATATGGCTCATTAGGTCCCTGGATCTCCTTAGACAGGCTACCTTGCAGATCTCCAGGTCCTTGTAAAGTTTTCCATGCCTGTAATGCAGCTGCATAGATCTGGGCATATATGCCTGGCACATAATATTTTTGAGCCTGTGAGTCTGCGAATTGCCCTTCTCCTGTGAGCATGTCTACATTATGATCTTCAAACCCTGCAGTTTCATTTCTTTTAGCTGTTTCTATACACAGTTCTTGAAATTGTGATCGCCAAACTAAGTATTGTCCCCCACTCAATACAGCCTTACATAGACTTTTCCAGTCTGAGGGGGTTAAATTAAAGGTGTTAAGGGCCTCTATCATGCTCAATGTGAAAGGAGCTTGTGGTCTATATGTCATTACTGTCTCTTTGATATTTTTTATTGTTATGAAATCTATTGAGTAGTGGACCCTCTGTCTGCTATTATCAAATACTGGCAGTTCCCAGTTTATCTGTGAGTTACCCTCGAGAGCATATAAGCGCTCAGAAAGACTTTTTATTTCTGTTTCTAGGGTATGCAAACGCCTAGTAATTCCCTTCATATTTTCTGTAATGGATTCCACCCATGGGGGAGTAGAGGACACAGGTGGTTCCTCTCTTTGAGGGTCTTTTTTCTTTTTTAATTTCTTTTTGGTGTTTTTATTGGAGACTGTGCTCTCAGATTCACTGGTTTGTCCTTCACTGTCATCACTTTTACTGGAATCTTGAATCTCAGCTTCTAAGGAAAGTACATAATTCTCAGCTAACTTTAATAATTTCCTGATGGCTTTTGCAGCCTTTGTCTTTGAATTTATATCATTATTTTTCTCCCTGGCAGGGGTTATGCTTTCTTGATCGCTTTCCTCCCCATATATTGAATCTGCTATATCGAAAAAAAAAACTCATCCATGGCTCTTATTATGTGGCTCTTAGACACATTTGTTCCCATGTTCAGGCAGTTCTTACCTGCCGAGGATACCTCCTCCTACCGGGGGGCACTGGAGCTGACTGCTTTGTGCGGGCTGGGCGGCTTCTCGGTCCGAAGGAGCCTGGTTTCCTGGTTTCCTCACGCTACAGTTAATCCCTGCGTGCTGCTCACCTGTGCCGCTGCCGCCGCCGCCGTGCCGGGTCGTGCCAGCTGCACCTCTGCGTAACTCGCTGCCTGCGTCCCCGAACGGGCCACCAACTGTTACCGGCTGCAGGCAAGTTACAGCGAAGCTGTGGAAAGAACTCAAAAGACAAAATAGAAAAGAAAAGATTAATTTAATCCTCCCGGGTAAGATCCCACTACCACGCGGTCTGGCAGGAGAGAGAGAATGGCCCCTGTTGGTTATTTCCTCTGGTAAAAAGTTTTTTCTATCTCGCACCAAGTCCCGTGAGATTTTAAGGCGAGCGAGATCCGGAAGGCATTTCCGATGTAAACAAATGGTCTCCGCAGACTCTTCAATCAGGGCTTCTGCAAGGATCCATGTGCTGCTGAGAAGAAAGTGTATTCAGTCCTAGATGGATGAAACATTATATATATACGTCTAAATAATTAATTGTATTTTTTAGTTCTATAATGTCTTTGTTTACTTTTGTTTGGAGGATCTATCCAGGGTGAGAGAGGTTTATTAAAGTCACCCATCATTATTGTGTTGTAGTCTATTTGATTCTTAAAATTGAGAAGGGATTGTTTGGTGTACATAGATGCTCCATTTTGGGGGGGGGCATAACTATTTATAATTGTTATGTCTTGTTGATGTATAATTCTCTTAAGCAGCATGAAATGTACTACTTTGTCCCTTCTGATTAACTTTGGCTTGATATCCACTTTATATGATGAGGATGGAACCCCCTGCTTGTTTACAAGATCCATGTGAATGATGTATTTTACCATCCTTTTAACCTTCAGTCTATGGATATCTTTGACTATGAGGTGAGTCTCTTGGAGACACCATATTGTTGGGTCTTATTTTTTTAATCCAATCTGCCAGTCTATTTATTTTGATTGATGAGTTTAGGCCATTTACATTCAATGTTATTATTGAGAAATTTTTATTCCGTTATTTTATTTCTGGCTTTTGAGTTAGTTTCTGCTTTGATTGTCTATTCTTCTAGTGTAGTTCCTCTCTCTGCTGGTTTTCACATTTATTTTTCATTTCTTCTTCATGAAATATTTTATTGCATATGCTTTGTAGTAGTACAGGTTTACTAGTAGTGAATTCTTTTAACTTTTTTTTTATCATGGAAGGTTTTTATTTCATCATCAGTTCTGAAGCTTAATTTTGCTGGGGTATAGTACTCTTGGCTGGCATCCATTTTCTTTCAGAGTTTGATATATATATTATTCTAAGCACTCCTAGCTTTGAGTGTCTGGGTTGAGAAATCAGCTGAGACCCACATTGGTTTCCCTCAAAATGTTACATGTCATTTTTCTCTGGAAGCTTTTAAAATTCTATCGTTATTCTGTATGTTAGGCCTTTTCATTATAATGTGCCTTCCTGTGGGTCTGCTGCAATTTTTTATATTTGGGGTCCTATAAGCCTCCTGCATTTGAATTTCCATTTCATTCTTTAGGTTTGGGAAATTTTGTGATATTATTTAATTGAAAATATTGTGCATTTATTTGGTTTGTATCTCTGAGACTTCATCTATACCAATAAATCTTAAATTTGGTCTTTTGAGGTTATCCCATATTTCTTTGAAGTTCTTCTGTTCAAGGTCTCTTAACATCTTTTTCTCTATGATCAACTTTGTTTTCAAGATTATATATTTTGTCTTCATTGCCTAAAACTCTGTCTTCCAAGTCATCTAGTCTGCTGGTTATGCTTTCCATTGAATTTTTAATTTGGCTTATTGAGTCCTTCATTTTGAAGATTTCTGTCTGGCTTCTTTTCAGAATCTCTTTCACTTCCTGTATTTTCTGATTTTATTCCTTATATCATCCTTCACCTCACAGATCAGTTTAACTATGTATATTCTAAACTCCTTCTCTGAAATTTCTTCCAGTGTGGTGTCCATGGATTCTTTTATTGAAGTGTTTTGGTTTGTTTGGGGTGATTTTTTCCCTTGATTCTTCATGATGTTTGTGTGTCTACCCATCTAACAGTATGAATCTGAGGCAGTAGAATTGCTATTCTGTAGACTTATCATGTCCCTGAGGGTTTATAGTATCTCATTCTTTAGGAGGAGACAAATAATAGCAACAACCAATGCAAACAATATACAGCTCCTGTTATAACATCTAAATAATAACTGTCACAATAAACAGAAATGATGTGATCAGTTATTGCCTACAATATAACAGTAAGTTTGCAAAAGGTTTATAATTTTGGATGGTGGATAGGGAGAGAACAGAAGTAATATAGGATGTGATGATTATGAAAGAGTAGGAGAGAAGACAGAAGAAAAAAACTAAAGGAAGTGTAAAAGAGAAAAATAGAGATTGGCTGTCAGTGGAAGAAAAGAGAGAAAGAACTTCAAGGGAAACAGGTGAGAGAAAAAAGTGAAAAATTAAAAAAAAAATAAATAAAAAATACAAAACTGAAATATACTAATAAAACATTATAGTATTCATAAAACTGATACATGAAAAATAGCTGGCTTCAATAATGCTAGAAATGAGAAAAATACAACTATGAATGTGTATAAATGTCCATGAATCATTAAGGTCACAGATAAAAGAGAAAAAAAGATCTTCCATTGGAGTTCTAAAGATTTTCAGCTTCCCTTCTCAGCAGTGTTAGGTGAGGTTGTCTGGTGTATGATACTTGCTCCACCCTCAGGGTGGCGTTGCTACAGTGAGAGTGTTAATCCCATAGGTAGAACTCCTAGATGTGGGGTTTAAACTTAGGTAGGCTCTAGGCTCTTTGCTGAATGTCAATTGGTCTGGAGATTTTAAATCAGCACACTTCCAGGGCCCAGCAATTGCTGGTCTCTGCTGGAAGACTGCACCCCATGGACCTCCTCTTGTTTCCACTTGTGTCATCAGGGAGCCAAATCTTAGTCCACTATGTCACCTGCAGACCCCACATTTCCTGGTCTCAAATTCAGTCACCAAACTCAATTTCTCCTGTCCCCACCCCTTGAATTCCCAGCCAGATTGCAGGGGGAGGGGGAGAGCCAGGTTGGTTTCCACAACCAATATTCCTCTGTGTAAACCTCTGCACACTTGATTTTCTCCTGGTAAGAACACTTTATGTTGTCCAGTGTGGGTTTGCCAGGTCTGTATTTCGGGCCAAACTTGGGTTTGCCAGGCATCAGTTCCCCCAGTTGCCAGCCCCCACACTGTGGTTGCAAAGTGGTTCCTTCCTCTGTCCTCTGTACACAGCTGAGAGAGATGGGGCTTCTTTCCCACACCAGGATATTGTACAGCACACCTTTCAATTTATTCAGGTGCTCTCTCTGATTTGTAAACTCTCTATAGTCAGACACACATCAGAACTCCTAAAAATGCAGGTTCCTTTAATTTCCTTGTCCCTCCAGTTTGCATGGAGGGTCCACTCTGGTTGGTGCTTCCAACTGTGGCAGTGGCTGTGGCACTCAGATTTCTTTATTTTTTTATATACAACCTCCTGAGTACCCCATCCACTTTGAGTGTTCAGTATTAAATTCCAATAAAGTCCCCCCCCCCCATTTATTTTTTTGCACACCCACCTTGCTTAGAAGTTGCCTAAATGCTTTCTTGGTTTCATGCCACAGAGCAGCCAGGAAAGCAACCTTCTTTATACTGCCATCTTGAAACCTCCCTCAGAATTTTTTCTTAACTGACTTTTCTACATTGTTGCATTTCCCCCCTGTACTCTTAATTCTTCCCTGTTCTTTGTTGGATTCCCTGAACTGACCCTTTCTAAGTTACCTCAATCTTTTTGCCCTAGTTTTAGGGAGATTTCTTCATCTTGAGACTCTTTATTTTTTTTTTTTTTTTTTTTTTTTTTTTACATATTTTTAATTTCCAGAAACACTAATGTCCCAAATGTTTTTTAAATATCTTGTGCTTATTCTGTGGATGCAACAATTATTCTTAACTCTTTGAAGATACTGATGGTTTCCTTGATGCTTTAGTTTCTTGCAGAACCACTCTCCAAGGGTACTCTGTTATGTGTTTTGGCCCACATCTGGTGCTCCACCGTGGAGCTGATTGGAAGCTCTATGTTGAGTGGGGAAAAACTGTTGACTTTGAGCTTCACACAAACTAGAATGCTTCAATGTCTGTACCTAAGAACTTTCATGTTGGAAAGTTGGATTTCCCAGAGAAAAATCTTCCAGCTGCTTGCCTGAGGGTAGAACCCTGGGTGCCAGTGTTAGGAAGAACTCTACATGTACCCAGACTTTTGTGTATATCTATTTTCAGTATGGTACAGTCTTTATTCTCTGTAATTTCCCAATCCACAGAACCTTTGTTTACCTCTCTCTAGATATTCAACCTGATTGTCTTTCACTACAGTGGTTATGGGGAAGGTGCTCTGGGCCAGAGGGGATTGGATCTATGGCTCTCTCATGTTTTCACAAAGTCCAACTATCTTCATACTCACATGCCTATCTTCCTCCCTACTTCTAGAGGCACCAGTCTTAAGACTTTGAGACTCTGGCACAAACTAGGTTGCTTCTAGCCCTTTCTTACATCCTGTTTCAGGGTCCAGCTTTCTCAGGTCTTAGTCATTTACCATGAATCCTTTTACTTTCCTGCTTTCAAAATGTTGCTATTATAGCCTCTTCTATTTGCCATTGTAGATTCATCTCTTCTTAAAAAATACCTTTCTTGACATTTTAGTTGGATTTAGAGATGGAGTGAAGGTAAATGCATGTGTTTAATCCCCATCTTTTAACTGAGTGTTGAGAAAAGTATTTTCAATGTAAACTTGCTCTTTTCCTACTAGGAAAGCCGGGTTAGTAAAGCAGTTGAAGTGATGATTCAACATGTAGAAAACTTGAAGAGAATGTATGCCAAAGAGCATGCTGAATTAGAAGAACTGAAACAGGTTCTCTTGCAGAATGAAAGATCTTTTAATTCTCTTGAAGATGAAGGTAATAAAACTTTAAGATCACAGTATTAGTTACATTTTTCTAACATTCCTTTCTTTCATACTCTACTGTATTGTGTCTTTAGAATAAGACCCTTAGGTAAAATTATGTTGGAAAAATAACTTACTCCTTTTATTTATATAGACAAAAGTAAAGTGTCAGAAAATAGATTAGAAGCTACAAAAGATTTCGTTGATAATGACACCAAAAATTCACTAAATCAACTTAGATTGCTGAGATGAGAGAATATATTTAATCCACTGTATTGACACTAGTTATCTTTTCAGGATATATATGAATTGGCTCTTTTTCCACACATCAAGTAAGATACAATAACTTAAATGAGCCACTCTTATCAACAATGGTTTTGGATTCCTCAGAGGAGGAAAGACCCTTGCTTTCAGAAAGCCAACTGATTGGAAAATGGACAGATGAGGCCATGGGAAATATTTTAACATACAGTTTTTACAAATGTTATAATGATTTTTAATTAAACAGTGTGAACATTTTTTAAGCAGAATTCTTATTTTAATGATGTTCCTTCTCCTAGAAATGTAATCATATTTGATACCCTTCTAATATGCACTTGTGGATTCCTTTATTCAGCAGACAGTCCTTTTGTGGCTGCCATGTGCTTATAGGCATTGTGAACATCTGCAATGACATGGAAGACTGTTTTCCATTGGTGAAGATGGCAGTTGTTACGAATCACCAAATAAGCGATAAACAGTTTTTGTATTGCTCAGTAGTCTCTAGAGTCTTAAATATTTTCTGAACTTTGCTTTACTTATAAAAAATGAAGACAACTGTTTTAACATTAATCGCATGTGTGATTTCTAAAACGTGCAAATATTTTTTCCTTGTAGATGACTGCCAGATTAAGAAACGTTCAGCTTCTCTGAACTCCAAGGTAATCGCTTATTCACTTAATAAGTCATCTAATGAATATATTATAACCAAATGGGCTTTAAAATATTCTTTGAAGTTACATGCCTTTAAATGTAAACCACAAAACAGTGATTACAATTCATATGCATGTATATATGTAGGATCTTATCTAGATAGTTTAGAAAGTATGCTTTTATACTTCCTGCTGTATTTGTATATCAAACAATTTTGCCTGGCAATATGAGAAAATCCAGTTTAGCAATATTTTCTATCACATGAACCAAATTTGAAAATAGGCAATGTGACAGTAGTAAGGTAGATTGACAAAATCCTCCTTTCTTGCTGCTTTGCTACCCTCAGCCCTTGGCTTCATCTTCATGGTCTAAGGTTGCTACTTCAGAGCCAGGCACCAAGGCCTCACCATTATGTCGCGTCATTGCAAGGAAAAGAAAGAATCAAAGACAAGCATTTCCCCTCCCAGTAAAGACCCTTCTCGAAGTCCACCGTGACATTTCCCTTTCCATCCATGGTGAAAAAATTAGACTAGAAAAAAAAAAAAAAAAAAAAAACCCCCAAAAAAAAAAAAAAAAAACTAAGAAAGCATGGTTTTTCTTCTGGAAGCTATATGCCTTGATTAAAAAAAAAAAAAATCAGTCTTGTAATTAAATAAGAAAAGGAGAATGGGATATTGAAGATCAGTCAGTGGCTTTTACCACAGTTTCAAAATTGGGCTTCCACAGATTTACAAAATTTTTAAAAAATTTGAGCAAGTGACATTAAACTGTTCCATCTAAATATTTTTCAGAGAAGCACAGAAAGTGATCAGAAACCAGGTTTCTCAAACTGCAATTTGACATTCTTGGGGTGCTCAACTAACCAGTGAAATTCAATTACAGATGACAGTTTAAGAACTCACATAAAACCTCTTAGTTTATTTACTAAATTTAAAATATTTTTACATCTTTTAAGTTGCACTTAATTAAACCACATAATACTAAATATTATTTCCAGCATAAGCTCAAGGCAGATATATAAACTCTTATAGAATCCAAAAACTGTGATCTCACGAAAGTTGAAAGTAGAATGGTGATTACCAGAGACTGGGGAGAATGGGTAGTGGGTGTTGATCAATGGGCACTAAGCTATAGATAGATAGGAGTAAGAAGTTCTGGTATGTGGTTGCACAGTGGGGAGACTATAGCTAACAATAATGTACAGTACATTTCAAAAAGCTAAAGGATTTTGAACTTTTTCACCATTAAGGAAGGATATTTAAGGAGACAGTTTAACCCGATTTAAAAATTACATAATACATACATGCATCAAAACATTGCATTTCTTTGTGTATATGTACATCTTTATGTAACAGTTAAATTTAATTAAAAAATCATGAAATCCTAAGTCTAATTTAAAAAATGAAATTAAAAAAGCTATAACTATAGATGCCTATTTATCTCCTCTTGAATTAGGAAACTATTTTTAAGCATAAAAACAAAGATAGCAAAACAGAAAATGCATTTGGCTGGACTAACAATGAAAACATCTTCTTCCATAGAAATAAAACATGAGCAAAGGTCACAGGCATAAACAGGCCAGTTTCATAATATAAGTAAATAACACTCCATGTTACTAGAAGCCAAATAAATGAAAACCCAAGAAACTTTATATCCCCTTGTTTTATTGGCAAGAATTATAATAATCAGTGTTGGAGAAAGTAGGATATAAATTGGCAAAGTATTTCTGAAATGCAGTTTGCCCATAAAAAAATCTTTTAGAATGTCTCCTGTTCAACTCAGCAGTGGTCAAGGGTATGGATGTATATGTTATATACATATGATATGTATCAGCGTTGTATATAGGGAAAAAATATTGAGAATTTTCTAACTGTACATTTATCCCCTTTGGGTAGCCATCTTCTCTCCGAAGAGTGACCATTGCTACTTTACCCAGAAATATTGGAAATGCAGCAATGGTAAGTGTTTTTAATCAAAAGCACATTCATTTTTATGTGACAAATATGAACTTCACTAAATACATATTATCATTTTTTTAACATCTGAAATTCTAAAGGTTGCTGGGATGGAAAATAATGACAGATTCAGTAGGAGGTCCAGCAGTTGGTAAGTGTGATTTTTGTGGTTGCACTTCTGGAAACTTACTGTTTTATAATGGGCTAAAGTAAATAAGCATTTGAAATAATAGTGTAACTTCCGATTTGTTCAGAGTGTAAATAAATATAAAAACTGGCATATGAAGATTTTTATTAGGAAATAAGAGTTATGTGAATGTGCTAAGGAAAAAATTTAAAAATGTAATTTTTGTTTTGATTTAAACCGTAGGAAATAATTTACAATGGCTACAGATATGTTTATTTTGATATGCTGCTTTTATCTTTGTTTAGGCGTATTTTGGGGTCAAAGCAGAGTGAACACCGTCCCTCATTACATCGATTTATTAGCACCTATTCCTGGGCAGATGCTGACGATGAAAAATGTGAACTGAAGTAAGTGTGTTTATTAATATGATATGAGCTGGGGCATAACAATGGGGACCACAGTAGTTCCATGGGAATGAGATTAATGCTGCATCAAAAACATAGTTAATTGTGAAAGATTTTATCAACCCTAAAGCACTCTATGTAAACTATTTGTGAATACACATTCACTCTTTTAGCTCTCACAATGGGAAGGTTTGTGGTTTTAAGTTAGAAAAATCCTTAGAATTTGCCCAATTGACAAAGATCATTTTTTTCCCTGTTTGGGTGTCTGTCCTTGGGAAAGTCAATAAAGAGTCACAGAAGTAAAATCTTCATCTAATTAGATTTTTAAAAACTTATATTGTATGCATGTTCAAATACATAAAATGAATCCCACTATCTTGCATAATTAAAATGTACCAATTGAATTTTTAAAACATGAAATATATAGTATATGAAAGATAGGAATATATGTACCTCATCCATTTATATAAATGAAGAGAAAGGGAAACAAAACTATACTGTTGTCTCTATATCTAGCAAATTAAACAAAATATACTGTTTACTTTTTATATTGAAAGGTAGAGGGCAAGAAGGAGGAAAGTGAAGAAATGCTGTCTCTGTCCTTGGACAAATTGCTTAAGATTACTTGGTCTCAGTTTCCTCATCTATTAGTTGAGAGATCTTAATAAAATGTTTTATGGTCATTTTGAAGTACCTTCCATGTGATTATGCTCAATCCTAAGTGATATAAAGACAATTGATGTTGTTGCCTACCCTCAGAGTCTCTTATTTTTCCAACTCCTGGGAGCTTGTTGCAAACAGGGTGGGGAAAAAAGAGGTTCCTTCAAAAGATTAAAAACTAAGAAGTCTTTGTAAACAAAAGACTGATTCATGGAGAAAGTTACAATTGATTTTGCCTTTGGGGCCTTGTTTCCTTTATATTTCCTGTAGATGTGTGACTGGAAAAAAATTTAAAAAAAATTAAGACACAGTTTCCTTTGGCAATTGTGAGGGCATAATACATTTAGGAATTAAAAATTCAAATCCAGCTAGGAACCTTCAGTGAACATTATGATCATTAAACAATTTGGTTTCATTCAGGTACAGGAACCCCTCTTTAGATAATGATTTAAAATACAGTCAAGCCAAATGCTATTTCCCAGTTCATTAAATACTAGTTTAATTAACTTAGCATTGAGAATATTTTCATAACCATTTTAAGATTTTCAGAGAAAGAGAAGAAATGACACTTTGATTTTACTCCAAGTAATAAGAAATTTTTTTACCATATTGCAAATGAAAAAATTAAATGTAGGTACATTTGTTCTCTTTGTAAAGTATGGTTAAAGATATCTTCATACACACACACACACACACACACACACACACACACACACACAGAGAAATTATAGTAATAACATTGGTTAATTATATGTTTATATTTCTTCCTTTCGTGTGTCTTTGGTTAGTATCTCAACTTTCTACATGAGCATTTACTATTTTTCTATATAGAAGAAGTTATTTTTATCACCAAATTTATAGGAATTTAATTTTTAGATATCAAATCTTCATAAAGCAAAATAAATATTCATGCATCCCTTGAGTTTTACAGCAAGCCAGCAATATTTTATAAATTATGACATATTATCATTAGTTCCAATATTTAAAAACAACATTTATTTACAGAACTAAAGATGACTCAGAACCTCCTGAAGAAGAAATAGTAGAAAGGACAAGGAAGACAAGTCTTTCTGAAAAGAAAAATAATCCATCAAAGTGGGATGTCTCTTCCGTGTAAGCTGTCTGCTTGCTCAATGATACCACTTGAGTGGAAAGGGAAAGGCAGGGTAAACAGTCGTAATCAAATTACTTTACTAAAGACATGAAAAATTGTTATAAATATAAGATGAATAACAAACTTTATATGCTCTACTATAATAGTTATCCCTGAACATATTTTGCAAGAGGCAGAAGAATTGACAGTGTTAGGAACTTAATTCTGGAACCAGAGAGTCTAGGCTCAAATTCCAGCTCTCTCACTAGCTGTGTGACCTGGGCAAGTACATCCATTTGTAAGCATTAGTGTCTTCATTTAGTGAATAGAGATGACAGCAGTACCTATATGTCATTGTGTTGTCCTGATTAAATGAACTGGCACCTCTAAGATGCTTAGTACAAAACTTACGTGATGCTCAAATAAGTTTTGGTTTCTTGATTTCTAAAAAAAATATTTTTAGTGAGAAATGACATGTATATATATACATATAAAAGAACATACACATACAACCTGTTCTACACCAAGTAAATATTTTGGTTCCACTGCATGAATAAAAGTTGCTTTACCTGATTGAAAGAATAAGATGAATATGTGTATGCACTTTTTAGGAGTTAATGCCTAAACCACATAATTTCCAGGTTTTCTCAGCATAGCACATATAATTCTAAGGGGCAATGTCATGGGGGTGAACATTGTGCCCCAAGCCAAGAGGCAACGTTAGTGGTGTAGGTCAGATCAATGACTTGATTAGTGCTGTTAGCAAAAGGAGTGTTTCTAATAACAAATAATTATGCTTACTCACTTCTGTTTGTTTTCCTCATAGTTATGACACATTCGCTTCCTGGGCAACAAATCTCAAGACTTCCGTCAGGAAGGCTAACAAGACCTTCTGGCTCTCTGTGGTGTTCATTGTACTATTTGCAGCTCTGATGAGCTTCCTCACAGGCCGATTTTTCCAAAAGTCTGTGGATGCTGCCCCCATACAGGAAGGGGACTCCTGGCTATCTCTAGAACATATCTTGTGGCCATTTACCAGCCTGTGCCACAATGGACCACCACCAGTGTGACTGTAGTGCATCCTGATATCTTGATTTTTAATGTTTCAGTATCTGAACTTGATAAATTAGTAACTTTTAGCTGGGAAAGTATAGCACAAAACCAGAGGTTCTTAGAACAACTGTAAAATGTTTTACATTCCCACTTTTTGCAATCACCTTCCCAACTAAACTACAGGGAGGAGAATTTGCCTATATTTTAATGAGCTCTTTGAGAAAGAAATATATATTGTTTTGCTAAAACTTATCTAAATAAAGATCCATTTAAATCTTCATACAGTGAAAGCTGAAATTCTCAATAGCCCAAAGGAAAAAATCCTACTTTGTTTAAAATAAAATTCGAATATAAAATACTATTCAATAATTTTAATAGCCTGTTTTAAAATTATTCACTCATTACACTTTGAAAAATACCTGATTTTCCCCCAAAAATATTCTTGATTCTTCACAGTGAATAGTTTGCAAGTAGAGATTTAAGAATAGCTGAGAAATCTAAGAGAGAGTAGCATATGACAAACAGAGTCAATAAATTGGCAGTTGGAACTATTGATTTTCTCCATTGCTTCCCTGGAAGCAATATCCTTCATCATGTGATACAGAGTGGAATGAAACTCAGTTCCTTCTTTAAGTGCTTCTGAGTAGGAATCACTCTTTTCATCCATCTTGAGTCTTTGTGCTCTGTCACCACTAAACATTAAAAGGACCCAATTAGGATTCTCAATAAGCTCTTCAGTTGGTTGTTCCCTCACCTAAAGAAAATTAGCAATCTGTTAGCAGTTCCTCTTTTATTAAGGACTTTTGTAGTTGAGTATTATTTGAATTATTTTTAAACCATGAAACCATATCTTTATTAATTCACGCAAAAATATTGAGTGCCTAATATGTGCCAGGTACTACTGTTCTAAGTGGTGGGGATGTAACAGTGAAAGGCAGGGGGAGATAACTCACATATATTAATAACTGGAACAACAAAACTCTGCCCTCAAGTAGCTTTTATTCGAGTGAGGGAAATAAGAATAATAATTTGTGCTAAAATATTCATCAGTCAGGGACTGGGAGTGTAACTCAATGGAAGAATACTTGCCTAGTATGCATGAGGCCCTGGATTTGATCCCTAGCATTTCCACTTTTAGGATTTGATATTGTGTCTATCAGACAATAGTAAAAGTATCTGTAGAAAGTTCAATTGGAGGACTTAATCCTCTCAGGAGTCTGTGAGTTATATATATGTTAAAGGCGTCCATTTGTTTTTGAGTCAATGTAAAGAGGTATATGAAGTCATAAGCATTTAATACCATAATGGACCACAAAGGCATTACCTTTACATAGGTAGGTCTTATATTTTTGACTAGAAAAAAAATTTTTGAAGGTTAATTTTTTTAACCTTTGTAAGAGGAGAAGTCATAGTCTACAGTCACTTAGTTTTTGAGTACTGTCTTTTGGAAAACAAAGTTTTATGGGCTTTTGCATACTATACCTTAAATATAACTTTTGTACGATTACATACTATATTCCACTTGCTCCAACCAAATGCAAAAGCAGAACTTAGTAGGGCCATTTGTCGATAAGCTTTCATTTCTACCGATGGAGCCTGTAAATACAAACAGAACTAAGCTTGGAGCCTCCCAACAAATCTCCCTTCCATCCTTAACACATAAGGATCCATTTAAAAATTTAAGTCAGATTATATGATTTCTCTCTTAAAATTTGACAATGGATTTCTTCCCTTTATGATTAGAATCCAAAGTTGTTAATGTCTACCCAGGTTCTCTGTGATCTGCCTCTATCACCACATATACCCAAATCAGCTATCTGGCCTTATCTCTTCCTCTTCCTTTGCTCTCTCAGTTCCAGATTCTTTGCTACTAGTCCAGTCCTGGCTATTCCTTCAGGGTTATTGCTCCAGTTGTGCTCTCTTCCTGGAAGCTGCTTCCCCAGATCCATTTTTGACTAATTTCCTCACCTTCAAGCTTTACTCATGACTTTCCTTCTGAGTCCTTCTTCCCAGCACCCTTTTCTTGATATTGTACACTACCCAACCCCACTATTCCTGATCTGTTTTTTCCTTTTTGCATACCACTTTTCACCATTTTAATTTACAAGACCATCTTATTTTTCTTTCCCTCTAAAGAATATGAGCTTTACCAGGGCAGGAGGCTTTGTTTTACTCACTCATTTAACCTAATATTTAAAATAATGCCCCTAACATGTAAGTATTCAGAAAAAAAAAATTGACTATTCTGGAAACAAACAGGATACTACACTTGTCATAGTAGTTACTACAGGTAATTTGAGTTAACATTTTTTTCTATGCATATAGTTAGATACCTTTAGCTGGATGATTATTGCCAAATGTAATATGAATGTCTACATATTTTGTTTGCTATTTTCTGGGGTATTCATAAACACATTCTGAAGCATGTAACTCTTCTGACTACAAAGAAGCACTTGTGTCTTCATATATCAACTGTTTACTAAACATCTTATTCTAGGAATATGCTAGGTGCTGGAAGAATCAAAATCATTAAAAAACAGCTGCTGTCCTCGTGGCTATCCCAGGTTAATGTGGAGGGATCTTATTTAAATCCTATGAGTAACACGAAGGAGCACACAGACATGGAGGCTCTGCCAAGAAACTAAGGGAAGTGGCTTGGTATATTGAAGATCTTTTATGTGTTTGATTTTGTCCGACTTGCTGTGTGAGACAGTTCATAGTTACTCTCCTAAGAGAAATCTTAGCAGTCATGGAAAAGGAAAGAAATATGCAAATGAGAAGTAGCCTGGGCAACTCTTGCACTAAACTGACCAGCCCTGATGTGCTCTACTTGCCAATATGAAGATCATGCTACAGGCTTAATTCTTGGGGGAGATTATCACATACTTGAGAAGACTCTAGATGTATCCATTTCTTCACTTATTCTTCCTTTCTAACTTTAATCTTGTGTAACTGAATCTATAAAACTCATGGTACACCTTAGGAATTATATGGAACTAAATATTTGCCAACATTCTAAATGTACACTACATTAAATTTGGAAAGATTCCTTCATACCTTATTGTTTGTAATAACATAAAAATGAGTGTGTCCAGATGGGAAGATATTCAATCCAGCTTCTTTCAGAGCAACAATAAAAGATATAGGACTCATCCATTTTCCTTCCAAAATAGAGACATATTCTTTATCTTTTAGTTTGATTGAAACTAACAGGCAGAGGTTTTCCTGAGTTATAATAAGAAAAAAACTTTGATAAAAAGTGAAAGAAGCCGGGCGCGGTGGTGCACACCTGTAATCCAGAACTTTGGGAGGCTGAGGCAGGAGGATCGCAAGTTCAAAGCCAGCCTCAGCAATGGCGAGGCACTTAGCAACTCAGTGAGACCCTGTCTCTAAGTAAAACACAAAATAGGGCTGGGGATGTGGCTCAGCGGTTGAGTCCCCTTGAGTTCAGTTCCCAAAAAAATGCTATGAAAACATGATTATAATTTTAGAGATTATTCTTAATTCTTTAACATATGAAAGTTAATGATATAAATCATCCAGTTTTAAAGTTTGGCAAACTGGCAATTTGAAGATGTATAGTGTTCACATCTCAGCAGTTTTCCCCTGAAGATTAATACATCCTATTTAACCCAATATGTCTAAAATATTTCAATACATAATCAATATAAAATTATTGAGACAATTTGCATTTTTATACTAAGTATTCAAAATCTGATGTATTTTACAATTATAGCACATATTAATTTGGACTGGTCACATTTCAGTAGCTCAATAAAATAACTAGTATATTAGACAGTACAGATGTACCTTTAAAATCTGAGCTGAAAATGAACTCTATAACCCTTGGCATTTTAGTCTTCATATTAAAAAATGGACACTGAAGGTGTTCATAACTTTCCATCAGCCTAGAAAGAGTGTGCTCAGGAGTCTTCAGTGCTGCTGGGATGGCATAAGCACAGTAGCACCAAATGGGTTGGAAGCCCTGACAGGAGGCCCCCCATTATAACCCTCTTATGCAATCTTAAGAAGGTCACTTAACCTCCTGACCACTTTGGACCTCAGTTTCTCCCCCTATAAAATGTGATGGTATATCAGAAATGTTTTAAGGGCCATTATAGCACTGACAGTCCAAAGTGCTCTCTCATCCCATCTTGTTTTAAAAACAAAGCTTGATAATATTTTGATTTTTTTGCAACAGCCATAAGGAAGTCTATAGAATCTTTAAAAAAATTCATTGAAATATATTTTACATATCATAAAATTCACTCATTTCACATATACAATCCAATGATTATTAGTAGTAAAACTATCACCATAAATCAGTTTTAGAACATTCATCTCTCCTAATAAAATCCCTTATATCCATTTTTAGTTAATCTCCATTCACAGCCCTAGGCAGCCACAGCCCCAGGCAGCCACTAATCCACTTGTTTATAAATTTTATAAATTTCAGGCTGTATAATTTCTGACTGATGAGCAATAAGTTTCGTTCAGAGGGAGACCCAACTCAAAGGGGATTACATATGGTTGGATGATAATGATCAGGGAACCTCTTTAGGGTGGATCAAA
Organism: Tamias sibiricus; assembly: GCA_025594165.1. Taxonomy (NCBI): domain Eukaryota; kingdom Metazoa; phylum Chordata; class Mammalia; order Rodentia; family Sciuridae; genus Tamias; species Tamias sibiricus. The sequence goes on from CM046661.1 coordinate 88,802,768, forward strand.
AACTCAGATTCATACCACAACCAGACTTGTTGGTCCATTAACTGATTTAACCCTAGTAACTTTAGGGTACATATTTGAGCCTCAATACTTACATATCATTGCATGTTTATTCAATTAATAGCTCATTTAGAAACGATGATTCAGAACAGTCTGGATGTAATTACAAAAGATAATTTATAATTCACTGGTCATTTTTTGACTTTTTTTTTTTTTTTTTTTTGGGTACTGGGGATTGAACTCAGGGGCACTAGACCACTGGGCCACATCCCTAGCCCTTTTTTGTATTTTATTAGAGACAGGATCTCACTGAGTTGTTAAGTGCCTCGCCATTGCTGAGGCTGGCTTTGAACTCGTGATCCTCCTGCCTCAGCCTCCCAAGTGCTGGGATTACAGGCGTGCGCCACAGCGCCCGGCATTTTGACACACTTATATGCAAAGGCTTGCTATAATAGTAACTCACCTTAATTTGTATCTGAATCTCAGTAAATAGTGTAGTCACAGTTAAAAGTACATTATTAATTTCAAGTGGTCTTAATTCCCATGACAGGAAGGGCATGTTAATATGAGTGTCTTGAATCAAGGTAACAGGACCAAAAGTTTCCAGGCTGAATGATATAAGTCTTTCTTCTGCATTGTAAAATACATTACTGATGCCATCAGTTCTCCAACGTTTACCTTTATAGTAAAGGAAGAAAGTGATAATTTCATTTTTTCCTATAATAAGATGAATGGAACTATCTAAATAATCAGTGTATATAAATTGATCTTTACACTGACTTTGTCCCTTGCTATTTCTCACACCTGTTTTCAGCCTGGCTTTTCATTCCCTCCTGACATTTACTTCTACACCTTTGAACATCTAATTCTTTCTTCCTAGAATGTCCTTCCCCAACCTTTATAGAGAAACTCTCTCTTTACCTTTGTTTTAAAACAACTTTAGAATTCACCTTTTTTAAGTAAATTGTTATTAAATTTAACCAGTTGTATAACCATTACACAATCTAGTTATAGAACATTTTTATCTCCCCCACATTAAGATCCCTATGTATTTTTTTTTTTTTTTGTACTGCAATCGTCATAAGGAAGTCTAAAGAATCTTAAAAAAAAAAAAAAAAAAAAAAAAAACTTCATTGAAATATATGGAACCCAGGGGCACTTTACCACTGAGCCACATCCCCAGCCCTTTTTTATATTTTATTTAGAGATAGGGTCTCACTGAGTTGCTTAGGGCCTTGCTAAATTGCTGAGGCTGGCTTTGAACTCACAATTCTCCTGCCTTAGCTTCCCGAGCCACTGGGATTACAGGCATGTGCCACTGTACCTGGCCAAGATCCCTATGTCCATTTACAATTCATTCCCACCCTCCTGTCCCAGGCAGCCATTAATATACTACTTGTCTCCAAATATTTGCCCTTTTTGGACTTTTCATATAAATGCAATCATCCAATATGTGGTCTTTTGTGTCTCTTACAACTCAATAAAAGCCAGTTTAAGGTGGGAAAATGATTTGAATAAACAAGGAAGATATATGAAAAACTAGTAAGCATGTTTAACATGATTAGTCATTAGGGAAATACAAAATTAAAACTGCACTGAGAGTATACTTCATGTCCACCAGAAAGATGACAGATAATAAATGTTGGCCAGGACATGGAGAAATGAAACCATACACTGCTAGTAGACATGTAAAATGCTACAGCACTTTGAATTCAAACAGTTTGGCAGTTTGTTAAAAAGCTACATATAAATTTACCCCTCAACCCAGCAATTCCATTCTTAGGTATATACCCAAAAGGACTGATAATAGACACTTCTACACACACATTTTCTTTGTATCTAAAGACCTGTTCCATGACCATACTATGAAAAAGTCAAGGTCACTGTCGTGTTCAGTGGCACTTCATGTCTTTTCTAGCACCTTACCACACGGCATGTTCTCCCTGTGTGCCTCTCCTACAAGTCTGAAAACTCCATGAGGAAAGAACTACTCTTGTTTATCTCCATATATCTTATGGTATAGAATATTTATAGGATGGATGAATGATCCATTCTCTTCCTAGATATTCTCTCCATTTCCAGTTGGTTCTCTTTCATCTTCTCACATGGAAGCTTCTATTGACTAGTTTTTGCTCTTAAAATCAGTGTAACAAATACAAATACACTAACATATACTTTTTGCTACACTAGCAAAAATAATTGTAAATTTAAAAAATTATTGTCTATAAATTTCCAAGCACAAAAAGCTTCCCCATAGTTTAAAATTTTCTGGGGTTGGAAGTTGTTGCTAATTAGTACAGTTACATAAATCCTACATAATTCATATTTCCATGAATTGTGTGAGATAACTTGTCTAATTCTAATTTGGCGTATGTAATTTAAATGTGATAATAGGAACATTTCTATGAACATGACATATCTAAAGCAACAAGAAAGAAGAAATTACATAATTGTTCAGTTTGATGTATTTTGTAGTTTAGTCTGTTAGAAATATACTTTTCCATGTAATAAACAAGTTCTAGAACATAAATGTATGTGGCTCTGTCTACACAGGCACAAATGTGTGCATTAGTGTATTCATAAGAAAAGCTTAAACTACAAAATATTAATATTTACCCCTTTTGGTATGAGTTCCTAAGTTCTCTGCCCCTGTAACTAAAGTAGAATAAGAGCTCTTTGCCTTAATGATCTTGTTTGTTCCCAAGTATGTAAATCCTTTCAAAATAAAAGGATGTAAAACAACCCTAAAAATAAAGCTCCACAGTTTTCATCTAGGTTCCTTATACTGCATCCACAAATTTACCAGATGGAGATCTCTCAAAATTCAACCAGCTTACCACAAAAGAAGTATCTAATCATTAGCTTATATTTTTGTTGGTACATCTGATCTTATAGCTATGTATTTTTATAGTGTGAATAAGCAACACTTTTCCTTGGTTCAAGAATCAAAAATTGTAAAATGGCATACAGTGACTAGTTTTCCTATTTGCCTATTCCCCACCCCAATACTTATTTGCAATTTATACATGATTAACATTAAAATAAAAGATTAATCACCCCAATCTGAATTTTTTTATGAGACAGTGGAAGTTATTTTATGAAGCCTTTGAGATATTTCCACTAATTTTTAAACATAATGATATAACCATAAAGTTATAGATTAAAATTATAACCATTAAAGTTGTAATTCATAGATTATGACGAATTAACAATTTAGGAACTAACAATAACAAAATTCAATAAACTTTAAAATTCCAACTCTATCCGTCTGTATCAAGAACAACAAAGACTCTATACCCGAAATTATGAGAAGAGAAAATCAGCTTATAGACTATGTTTTCTGTTCAATTTGAGAATTCGTATTATTGTCCCTCTTTTTATTACAGAATTACAAAAGCTGACTAAGCAAAGCAATATTAAGCCAAAAAGCAATGCTGAAGGCATCACAATACCTGACTTCAAATTATACTACAGAGCTATAGTAACAAAAACTGTGTGGTACAGGCATAAAAAACACACAGACCAGTGGTATGAATAGAAGACAGACAAACTCACTCAGACGCAGTCATCTGATCCTTGATAAAAGTACCAAAAACATACATGAAAGAAAAGATAGCCTTTTTAACAAATGCTGCTGGGACAACTTGTTATCCATATGTAGAAGAATGAAATTAGACCCTTATCTCTCACCCTGCACAAATCAATTCAAAATAGACCAAAGACCTAAGAATTAGAAACTATGTAACTCCTAAATAAAACATAGTGTTAATACTCCATCTTTTTGGCACAGGCCATGACTTTCTCAATAGGACCCTTAAAGTTAAGGAAATAATACCAAAAGTTAATAAATGGGACAGTATCAAATTAAAAAGCTTCTGCACAGCAAAGGAAACAATCAGGAATATGAAGAGAGAACCCACAGAATGGGAGAACATCTTTACTAGTTATTATTCTGTCAGAGGATTAATATCTTGAATATATAAAGAGCTCAAAAACACCTTATACCAGAAAAAAAATCAACTATCCCAATTAATATAGGCAAAAGAACATACACTTCTCAAAAGAATATAAGTGGCTAACAAATATATGAAAAAATGTTCAACATCATTAGCAATTAGGGAAATGCAAATCAAAATTACACTGAGATTTCATCTCACATCAGTCAGAATGGCAGTCACCAAGAATACAAACAATAATAAAGGCTGGAGGGGATGTGGAGAAAAAGGAGTACTTTTACACTGTTGGTGAGACTGGAAATTGGTACAACCTCTATGGAAATCAGTGTGGAGGTTCTTCAAAAGACTAGGCATGGAATCTCCACATGACCCAGCTATACCACTCCTTGGAATTTATCCTAAAGAATTAATGTCATATTACTACAGTGATATATGCGTACCCATATTTCTAGCAGCACAATTCACAATAGCCAAACTATGGAACCAGCCTATGTATCCATCAATGGGTGAATGGATAAAGAAAATGTGGTATATATGCACAATGGAGTTTTATTCCTCCATAAAGAAAAATGAAATTATGTCATTTGCAGAAATGGATGGAACCAGAGACCATCACGACCATCACATTAGGTGAAATAAGTCAGGTTAAATGTTAGGTGAAATAAGTCAGAAGGTTAAGGGTCATAAATTTTCTTGCATATGTGGAAGCTAGAGAGGATAAGGGAAAAGAAAGCTGGGGGTCAACCTCCTAAAATCAAAGGGAGATCAATAGAGGAAAGGGACCAAGGAGTGGGAAGTGGGGAGGGAGCGCAGAAGTGCTGGGGAGTGATACTGGCCAAATTATATTGTTATATTGCGTGCATATATGGATATATAAGAACAAATTCCATCAACATGTACAAGTCTAATGCACCAATAAAAACATGGAAAAAAGAAGCTGGCTAAGGCATTGTTGTACCTTCAGCATCCCACCTTACAACCTTAGGATCCTCGAAAAAGATCACATTCTCATGAACCTTGAGCGTGACCTCTATAGGTGGAAAAGCATTTTCTGTTTCAACGTCTTCCATGGTTTCTGGAGGATATGTGAATTTCTGTAATCCTTCTTGGAGTATCTTTTAAAAATGACAAAAACACCACTGAGTTAGAAAGTGACTGATAACAGTTAAAGATGTAACTATTAGTGAGTAAAATATATGGTTTAATAAGCACTGCAGTTTGGCCCCATTTAGCTGGAGCCTGACTAGTAAATGTCACAACAAAATTGAAAGATAAGTGATTGAGGGAAAAAAATCACTAAGTTTGGATATAATTACAGAACTTCCTATGGGCCAGGTTCTGTGCTAGAGCATCTCCAACATTTATTCCTCAGAGCATTCCTACAATGCCTACAATTAACAGAGAAGGTAATTAAGACTTAGAGAAATCAAGCCATTTGCCAAAGTTTACGAGATGACTTCAAGGAAGCACCAGATCTGTGGGACTCCAAATCACAGACTAAAACCTCAGTAAGGACACATAGGTAAAAATAAGTGTAGATAACCTTTCAAGAAGTATAGAAACGAGAGGGTAAAAGTAAAGCCAACAGCAGATTTTTCTGGGATAAGGGAGATTTGTGTATAATAGGAATGTAGCAGAGAAACATCTAGGAAATGGGAAAATTTAAAACATCATAAATCAGAGAATCACTGGTTGGAGCATAATTCTAGAGGCAGTAAGAGGCTGTTGAAAAAAAAACCTTGGAAAAAAAGGAGGAAGGCCTCCTTGTTGCATGAGAAAAAAAAAATGGGTGTGAAGTAGGATGTTTTGGGTTCCAACACAGAGCATTAAGTGAAGTGGTAGGTGAGGACATCCTCACAAAATTCAAGAATATTAAATTTTTGATGGATAAATAGTTTTGAAGGCCTTTCTTTACTACCCTTCTCTTTGGGTGGTTCCTCAAGTATGGAAGGGAGATTCAAATACATCCTTTTAAGTAATTACATACCAGATGATTTCTCCCAGGCTTGCTCTATTAAATTAATTCTTATTTGTGGGAATAAAGGGGAAAGAATGGCAATATCAAAATTGGTTGGGTGGGGTGGGCCAAAAATAATCTACTCATATACACAGCCCAAGTATATGTATAGCACATAAACAGATATATGGTGTATATGTGGTATTAAAATTTTTGGGGAGCATGATAAAGAAAAAAGTGTCTTCTACAAAGACTCCAAACTAAAAAAAAAAAAAAAAAAAAAAAGCACTGAGACTACTTCTCTAAATAAAACAATGCACCAAAGTCCTTAATGGATGGGATTATGGGATTATGTGTGAGAAATAACTGGTAGTCTGTGTACATACTGAGTTACTAGGGAGAGGGAGAAAGAGGGACGAGGGAATGGAGGGAGGGAAGAAAAATAGGAGTGGACTCTGACAGCATAACTTGGAATATATGGCAGTATGCTCTGGATGCAGCCACTATGAGGTTAAAAGAAACCAAGTCAATACCAGTGAAAGTGTTACTACTTATAAAACAGGAGTATGAAACTCCTTGAAAGATGATATAATAACTGCAATTATCAGTATTCTTACCACTCAAAGCATGTTCTGTGATTGGCAGCACCAGTGTCACGTGAATCAGTGCTTCTCAAATGTTTATGTGCATGGGGAATCATCTCTCAAATCCATCTTGTCAAAATGCAGATTCAATAGATCTGAGATCTCTTAAAATATGCATTTCTTAGACACCCCTTTGTGACTCCACCACAGCTGGTTCAGTGCTACTGGATCATACTTTGTATATCACAGATTCATACCAGTGGTTCTCAAACTTCAGGGTGTGTTTTGTTCAAATACAGATTGATGAGCCATTGGAGTTTCTGATTCAGTAACTTTGAGGCTCATGAATTCGCATTTTCTAGCAAATTCCCAGATGATGTCAGTGATTTCTCATTTCTGTTCAACCACAGATCCAGATGAGTCTGCAAACTGTGGCCCCTGAGAAATTCCCTCCCACCACTGCTTTTTGTAAATAAAGTTGAAGTAGAAGACAAACATGTGCATTTGTTTACACACAGTCATTTTAGCACTATAAGAGCAGTGTTGAGTGCTTTCAACAGAGCTAGTGTGGCCCACAAAGCTGAATATATTTACCATCTGGCCTTTTACAGAAAAAGTCTGCCAACCTCTGGTCTCATCTATCATTATTAAGGCCAATTCAGTACTTTCAAACATGAGTGATGTAGGTTTATAATTAAGTTAACATGTAAATTCTAATTTGAAAAATCATATTGTTTTAGAATCCTTTTGTGTCCCTTCAGTATTTGTTCTTTGTGCTCAATAGTGTCACAGTTTATTAGATGTTCAGATCATTTGAAAGGAAGTAAGGGTATAAGCAACTATTTTACTTATATTTATATTAAAGAATTTACTTACTTGCACAATCATCCAGCCCTTCACTGGTTTATACTGTGGGGGAAGCTCCAAAACATCCAAGTGGTACACTCCACCCAGAGTTGTGAATTGGCATAAATCTACCTCATTGTCTTCATAGAAATCTGACTTTTCAGTAGTATTCTCTATCAGGTATAACTGTGCTAGAGGTAAACAGATTGATACCATTTCTAAATAGGTCACAATGTTTTTGTATTAGTGAAATGAAAAAAAAATCTAATATTGATAAAGGAAGTTTTTATGTAAATACCTACTAAGACTTTGCAAAAAGTGCTTAACTTTTCACAGCTAATCATGGAGATGGGAATACACATGTGTAATGGTTGGGTGCAGGGAAGGGCTTCATTTATATTTTTATACCAACACTTTAGGAATATGCATAGATAAGCATATGTTATTTTAAAAATATTATATAAAAGATAAAAATGTTTTGACACAAAATTTGATAATTATCAAACTATTTTTTTTATGTTGAACAAGTATTTATTGAGTTACTTCTTGGTGTTACTAGGCACTGTCTGGGGTTACAGCACTGAACCAAAAAATTATGATCTTCATATAGCTTTCCTAGGGGACAGATAAATGAGTAAAATATCTATTATTTGTGAAACTTCTATGGAGAAAAATGAAAAATAAAACCCTTACATGAAAAATAAAACCCGTGCACTTTTTAATAGGTTCCAAACTAATTTCTTAAAATAAAAAATTATGGGACTAAAACTCCAAAAGAGAAAAAAAAAAAAAAGGTAAATGATGAAAAAAGAAAATTTTGGTCCATGTGTGAAATAAAAATAAAATTTTTCAATAAAAATAGGCCCAGCTCATAGATAAATAGGGATGGAGGTTTGAAAAATGAAGAAACCAGATTGGATAATATCTGTTTTTCCAAAATTATATGGGAAATTCTATGATTCCATTATCCAGTACACAATCAGAGGCAATGTTGGAAGTTACATATCACAGGGACTCTTCCCACCCTTCACCAAAATGCTTCTAAAGGGTGAATCAGACCACTTACAGATTTCACCCTTTATTAGCTATGTGACCTTATTCAAGATACACTAATTAACATCTTGTGTAAGTTTCTTCAACTGTACAATGGATAGAATAGTAGCATTTAGTAGAATTTGACAGAAGAATGAGTTGACATATGTAAAGAGCTGGTGCTAGACACAGTGAAAATGCAGGAACTGCTAGTATTATTTATTATTGCAGCTTTCCTTTCCCATAAAAGAAAGCACACTGGGATGGCAGTGAATTTAATCCGTGGAAAGCATGCACTGAAAATTAATGGAAATAACCAAATAAATTTTGAACTAAGTAACTTCCCTTTTTTTCCCCCTTGTGTATATTCATTCAATATATTGCAGACTTTCATTTTTAAATGTATTTAATTAATAATTTATTCACCTAAAAGGAAAACAATAAATAATACTGTGGTTACATTTAGAATATTACAATATATATTAATTGGGGATCACTACATAGAAAGCCATGGTATTATTGACAGAAGTTCAATAACTGACTGTAGTGTCATATTTCTAGTAGAGAATTACCCAGTAAGGGTTATAGAAAAAGTATAAAGATATAAGCCCAGGTGACTGCTAAACCAAACGTGTGTTACATTAAGTGTAAAAGTAGACAAGAGGCTCATCATGAAAAACATGCTTAGAAATATATAGAAAATAGGTTGCATATTAGGGAAGAAGAACACTGATACAGGTCATGGAAAAGATAGCTATACATATCAAACTGAAAGATGGACAAATTATCTGGGTGCATGGCTGTAATCCCAGTGACTTGAGAGGCTGAGACAGAAGGATTACAAATTCAAAGCCAGCCTCAGCAATTTAGTGACCCCCCTAAGCAACTTAGCAAGACTCTGTCTCAAAAATAACAAATAAAAAGGGTTGAGAATGTGGATCAGTGATAGCATGCCTCTGGGTTCAATCCCCAGTAATAAAAAAGTAACTGGATTTTTTTAAAAAAAAGATAACAAATTAGTCATCGCTATCACTTTCACATATCCAATTGCTATTTGCCAGGACAAGATTAAAACTTGTAATCACTCAAAAGTGTAGATAAATTCCTGATGTGTATGTGTGCTTGTGAAAGCTCACTGCATCATTGTGTATAAATTAAAAGTAGAAATAACTTTAATGCTATCAATAGGGATTTGAGTAATGTTCTATTACTGGGTAGAATTATACTAGGAAAAAATGAGGTTATCATATGTTCTTACTTAAAACAATGTTAATTATTTATTTAGAATGTATATTGTGTTCTATGTACATCACATAATGTTAAGTGGAAAAATAATTTTCTACTAAAATATTTGTATGATGGGATTTAATGGTTTTATTAAAAATCTAAAGAGAGAGCAAGAGACAGCAAATAAATCTATTAACACTGGTTTTCTCAGGGGAGAAATTATGAAAAATTTTCACTTTAAATATATTTCTGCAATGTCTGAAATTTTGTTTTTCTAATGACCCTGCATTACTTTTGTAAGAAGAAAATCTCAATAAAGTCAAATTATGAAAATGTAATTTAGAATACCTGCTGAAACCGATTCACTTAATAATTTCATCTCCAGTTCACCTTTTGTAGCTTCAGAGTCTTTCTTCCCAGAAGTCTATTAAACAAACAAACAAATAAATAAACAAACAAAAAACCACAAGGACAGAAAGGCATGACTGTTAGTGTCCTCTTTAGCTCAGAGTCATTTTCTTCCTGTTCCAATCCCCACTTCAGATGTCTGCTACCTAAATGCTAGGGCCCAAACATACACACTCTTAGCATAACCCTGGAACAATTATAGTATTTTTAAAAAGCAATTAAAATGAGAGCACAACTTCACTGAACTTCACAAGGCCCAGAGCTACTCTGCTTAGATTGTACTCTATAAAAAGGAACACAATATATAAACCAGGAAGCAAGCTCTAAAAAATATTGTTTAGGATATTTCAAGACAGCTAGGTGGAGGTGCTAAGCACTCACCTCCTCCTCCACAAAGAAGAATCAAAGTAGGAGATGTACCGCCCCATTTTGAAGTGAGTGATCATGGCAGAACACAGGAAAACAGCAAAAGAGAGACTGCAACCTTATAAACCTGGGACGACAGATAGTAAGAGAAACAAAATATCCTTGGCATCTGCCACACTGGCTTTAAAGCTGGGGGAGGGCATATCTCCCCTTTGCAGGAGTAAAGGTGAAAGAGAATTCCAACAAACTATATCAGTGTGGATACTGACAAACCTAGCTACTGCAAAGTTCCAAAATCCTTACAGGTTTGCAGCCTGTTTAGATAAGTGACCTGAAATCTACACAGCTGACTTTTTTTTTTTTTAATTATATTTATGTAAATGAAGAAATTATTTTCTAGCTCCCTGAGAGGAAGCAGTTAATAAGTAAATAAATAGAGGAAGGAAAGAATGAAATAAGGAAAATAACAAAAACAAGGAAGAGAGTATAGAAAGAAAAAAATATGAATTTAATATGAAAGAGAAAATTTCGGCATTCTCATTTATAAATAGCTGAGATACTGAAGTTACTTCCCAGAGTTATTTTAAGTTTGTATAAACTAAGACATGTGAAAACCCAGCATAGCATAGGCTTTTAATAAATGTAGGTCCCACCCCTTCTCACCCCAGATACTTCACTTAATACTGTAACACTTAATACTCCAAACATCCAAATGAAAAGTCAGTAACAGTAGGCATGACTAATAATAACAAAAATAATAATAATGGTGATGTCTGCTTCCACCTTTATGGAGCCCTATTATGTTTCAGAAATTATTCTGAATGTTTTAGATAAATTATTTCTAGGACTAAAGGATAAAACAACTAAAAGCACTTAGCATAATTAGCAAATATTTTTCTTTCAAGAGTTTATTAATTGTCTTTTAAAATACCTTTTGTCTTTCTTTGGCCATTTTTTACCTTTTTTATTTTTCATTTGTTCTAATTAGACATGGCAGTAGAATACACTTTGATACATCATACATAAATGGAGTATAATTTCTAATTTTTCTGGTTGCACATTCTGTAGAATCACACGGGTTGTGTAGTCATATGTACATAGGGTAATAATATCTGATTCATTCTATTATCCTTCCTACTGCTATACTTACCCCCCCTTCACTCCCCTCTACCTAATCCAAAGTAACTCTTTTATTCCCTAGCCCTCCCCCACTTATTGTGAATTAGCATCCACATATCTAAAGAAAACATTCAGCCTTTGGTTTTTTGGGATTGGCTTATTTCACTTAGCATGATTTTCTCCAGCTCCATCCACTTAACTGAAAATGCCATAATTTCATTCTTCTTTAAGAGTCAATAATATTCCATTGTGTATATACAACCCAACATTTTCTTTATCCACTTATCTCTTGAACAGCATTTAGATTGGTTCCACAGTTTGGCTATTGTGAGTTGAGCTGCTATAAACATTGATGTCTGCATCATTGCAGTATGCTGATTTTGAGCCCTTTGGGTATAAACCGAGGCACGGGCTAACTGGGTCAAATGGTGGTTCCATGTTATTGTATTTTTAAATCTACACAGATCTTCTTTATCAAATTGAGTAATTTAGCATCTTGTTTTTCTGAGAGCTTTTTTTGTCAATGGGTATTGAATATGGACAAATGATTTTAATCCATCAATTAATATGAGCATTTGGTTTTTCTTCAAATATAGCACCCATTCACGTTCAAAACATTTATTAAGAAAGCCAGTGCTGGGTGTGGTGGTACATGCCTGTAATCCCAGCAGCACAGGAGGCTGAGGCAGCAGAATCATGAGTTCGAAACCCACCTTAGCAACTTAGCAAGGCCCTTAACAACTCAGGGAGACCCTGTCTCTAAATAAAATACAAAACAGAGCTGGGGATGTTGCTCAGTGGTTAAGCTCTCCTGGGTTCAATCCCCAGTACCAAAACAAAACAAAACAAAAACAAAACAAAAAAAAAAAAACCAAAACAAACAAACAACAACAACAAAAAAAAAAAAAAACAGAGAAAGCCAGTGCACTAAAGTGGTAGAGATATCTGATTAACCAGATTTGTAAATATAAATGTAGAAACACAAGAAATATTTTAAAAAACAAGGTAATGTAATACTTCAAAAAGATCAGAACTCTTAGATTCTAAAGAAATCAAAATGGATGGAACAACTGATAAAGAATGCAAAAGAATTATAAAAAATCTTGAGAGCCAAGAAAATATTAATAAACAGTTAAATGAAACTAGAAAGACAATGCAGGACATGAATGAGAAATTCAGCAAAGAGAGAGATTTTGAAAACTAAGCATATTTTTGAAATGAACAGTTCAGTAAGTCAAATAATTAACATTTAGTTGAAAGCTACAACGATACAAGTGGAAGAAAGAGTGTCTGAATTTAAAGACAGGTCTTTTGAAATATCCCAATTGAAATATCCCAGTCAGACAAAAGAAGAAGGGGTTAAGGAGAAGGAAAAGGAAAATATTCAAGAATTTTGAAAATGATTAAATGAACAAACAGCTGCATCTTTGTAATACCCAAACATGAGGAGATAAAAATTAAGGACATAGAAAATATTTTCAATGGAATTATAGCACAGAACTTTCCTAATGGGAAAGACATGGACATCCACATACAGGGGGCTAATAGTTCCTCATATAAGCCCAAAGTAGTGGCTTCTGCCTATAATCCCAGTTACCCAGGTTGGATGGGAGATTGAAAGTTTCAGGTCAGCCTGGGCAACTTGGCAAGATCCCATCTTAAAACAGACAAGAAACATGACCACAAAATATCTTCACCATGGCATAGTAAATTCAAATTATCAAAACTATAGGACAGCTGGGCATGGTTGTAAATGCCTATAATTCAAGGTACTGCAGAGTTTGAGGCAGGAGGATCACAAGTTTGAGGTCAGCCTCAGCAACTTAGCAAGTCCTTGTCTTAAAAAAGAAAAGGATTGGGATGTAATTGGGATGTAGCTCAGTGATAAGTGTCCTTATGTTCAACCCCTAGTACAAAAAATAAAAGAGAAAAAAGGTACAGGACAAAGAAAGAATTTTAAAATCACCAAATCATATTTAATGGCAGTCTAATTACACTAACAGCAAATTTCTTGGCAGAAGGAATAGAATGACATATTCCAACTCCTCCTGCTAAGAAAATTACAACTGACCTAATTACTATACCCAGCAAGTCTATCCTTCACAAGTGAAGAAGAAATAAAGAGCTTCTAAGATAAGCAAAAGCAAGGAATTCATGATCATCAGAACCAGTCTCACAAGAAATGCTTAAGGTGCTCTTTCCCATTTTGCAAGATGGTGGTTGATAAGGCGGAGAAACCAGACACTAAGGAGAAGAAACCTGCAGCCAAGAAGGCTGATGCTGTTGGCAAGGATAAAAAGGAAGACTCTACGGATAAGAAACCCAAGAAAGGAAAGCCCCACTGCAGCCGAAACCCTGTCCTGGTTAGAGGAATTGGCAGATACTCCCGATCTGCTATGTATTCTCGAAAGGCCATGTACAAGAGGAAGTACTCAGCTGCTAAGTCCAAGGTTGAGAAGAAGAAGAAGGAGAAGGTTCTTGCTACTGTTACAAAACCAGTCGGTGGTGACAAGAATGGTGGTACCAGGATGGTTAAGCTTCACAAAATGCCTAGATACTACCCAACTGTAGATGTGCCACGAAAGCTGTTGAGCCACGGCAAGAAACCCTTCAGTCAGCATGTAAGAAAGCTGCGAGCCAGCATCACTCCCGGGACCATCCTGATCATCCTCACTGGGCGCCACAGAGGCAAGAGAGTGGTTTTCCTGAAGCAGTTGAGCAGTGGCTTGCTACTTGTGACAGGACCTCTTTCCCTCAATCAAGTTCCTCTGCGTAGAACACACCAGAAATTTGTTATTGCCACCTCCACAAAGATTGATATCAGCAATGTGCAAATCCCAAAACACCTCACTAATGCTTATTTCAAGAAGAAGTTGAGGAAACCCAGACACCAGGAAGGTGAAATCTTCGACACAGAGAAAGAGAAATACGAGATCACAGAGCAGCGCAAGGTTGATCAGAAAGCTGTGGACACACAAATTTTACCTAGAATCAAAGCTATTCCTCAGCTCCAGGGCTACATGAGATCCGTTTTTGCTCTAACAAATGGAATTTATCCTCACAAATTGGTGTTCTAAACTTCTTACAAAGAACCTAATTAAATAACTGATACATTAAAAAAAAAAAAAAAAAAAAAAAAGAAATGCTTAAGGTAGTCCTACATCCAGTAGTGGAAGAAGGATAAACTACCACTATAATAGCATGTAAAAGTGTGACTACCACTTGAAGAGTGGATACACAAAAGAGAAAAGAACCAAACATTATCAATAAAATAAACCATCAAACCAGAAAGATGAACAAGAGAAAAAAGAATAAATATTCAAGTAACTAGAAGAAAATCAACAAACCAACCTAATCATAATTGACAAACCTTTAGACTAACCAATAAAAAGAGTAATGAGGAAAATAAATGAAAACAAATTACAGATGAAAAGGGAAACATTAAAACTGATACCATGAAAATACAAATTATTTTTAGGGATTATTTTTTAAAAACTATATGCTAACAAATGGGAAAATCCAGAAGAATGGACAAATTTCTAGACATCTATGACCCACCAAAATTGAACAAAGAGGACGTAAAAAGTCCAAGCAGACTGATAACAGTAAGGAGATTAAATCAGTAATTAAAAGTATCTCAATGAAGAAAAGCTTAGGACTGGGTGCTTTTAATCCTGCATTTTACTAAACTTTAAAATAATTAAAACAATTTCTTCTCAAATTATTCTATAGACTTGAAATAGAGAGAACCCTTCCAAACTCATTTTAGGAGGCCAGCATTAACCTGATACTAAAACCTAACAAGGATACAACAAAAAAGAAAACTATAGGCCCAAATCCCTGATGAATACAGATGCAAAAAATACTCCACAAAATACTAGCAAATAAAACTCAAAAGCATACCAAAAGAATCATACACCATGATCAAATTGGTTTTACCCTAGAGTTGCAAAAATGGTTCAATGTAGACAATAAATACAATATTTCATATCAACAGGATGAAGTACAAAAATTATAATCTCAACAGGTGCAGGAAAAGCATTTGATAAAATTCAACATCCCTTCATGATGAAAGCCCTGAACAAATTAAGTATAGAACGATCATACCTCAACATAATAACATAGCCAACATCATAGTAAATGAGGAAAACTGAAAGCATTTACTCAAAGATCAGGAACAAGACAAGGGTATCCCCTATCGCCAATGTTATTCGATATAGTACTAAAAGCTTCAGCCAGAGCAATTAGGCTAGAGAAAGAAATTAAAAGCATACAAATAGGAAGGGGAAAAGTCAAGTTATCCCTGTTTGCAGATGATGTGATTCTATGTGTAGAAAAATATAAAAGACTGCACCCAAGACTATTAAACAAGTTCAGTAAAGTGGAAAACAAAATCAACACACAAAGAATAGCTTTTCTATATTCTAATAACAAATTTTTTGAGAAAGAAATATGAAAGCAATTTCATTCACAATAGCTATAAAAAAAACCATAGGAATAAATTAACTAAGGATGTGAAAAATCTGTACATTTTGAAAACTGCAAAATACCAATGAAAGACATACAAAATAATGTTAAAATTTACCTACTACTCGAAGTAACCTACAGAAAAAGACCCTGAATAGCCAAGGCAGTGTTAAGCAAAATGAACAAAGCTGGAGGTATCATAATACCTGATTTCAAGACATACTACAGAATCACAGTAAACAAAACATCATGGTATTGGCATTAAAAGAAACACATAGTTCAATGTGACAGAATAGAAAGCTTAGAAGTCCACACATCTGCAGCCAACAGGTCCTTAACAAAAGTGGCAAAAACATACAGGATAAAAGATAATCTCTCCAATAAATTGTGCTGCGGGAAACTGGACATCCATATTCAGAAGATTAAAACTTGACTGCATTTCTCACCCTGTTAGAAACTCAAAGTAGATTAAAGATCTAAATGTAAGACCTGAAAACCTGAAACTCTGAAACTACTAAAAGAAAACATAGTTGAAATACTTTAAGATATTGGTACATGAAATAATTTTCTGGATATGACCTCAAAAGTGCAGGAAAGAAAAACAAAAATTGACAAATGGAATCACATCAAACAAAAATGTTTCTTCACAGCAAAGGAAACAATGAACAGAGAAGAGATGACCTACAGAATGGGAGAATATATTTGCAGGTCGCTAATCATCTAATAAAAGGTTATTATTCAGAATATTAAAAACTCAAAAAAATCACTGTAAGAAACAAATAAACCAATTAAATATGGCATATAATTTGAATAGACACTTCTCAAAATACTAATGACCAATAAATATATTAAATAATGTTCAATCATTAGCCATCAGGGAAATGCAAATCAAAACTACAATGCCGTATGATCTTACCCCAGTTAGAATGGCTATTATCAGAAAAACAAAAACAAGTGCTGGCAAGGATGTGGAGAAAATGAACTCTTACTGTTGATGGGAATATAAATTAGCACCAACACTATGGAGCTTCTTAAAAAATATAATATGCTAGATGATTCAGCTATCCCACTCCTAGATATATAGCAAAAGGAAATGAAATCGACATACAAAAGAGATCCATGGTTATTGGAACACTATGCATAACAACTAAGATATAAAATCATTCTATGTGCCTATCAACAGATGAATGAAAAATGTATAAATACAAAATGGGGTATTATTCAGCCATAAAATAATGAAATCCTGTCATTTAAAAATGTATGGAACTGGAAGACACATTGAGTGAAATAAGCCAGACAAAGAAAGACAAGTACCACATATTCTCTCTCACATGTGGAAATTAAAAGAAATTGACCTGAAAACAGAATAGTTATTACTAGAGACAGGGAAGTGTAGGGGGCAAGGGAGGGTAGAAGGAGGATAGCTGGATATGATCCATTCATATTGCATGCATGTGTGAATATATCCCATTTAACTTCATTAATATGTATAATTAATATGCTAATAAAATGTAAAATTAATTACTTTTTAGTACTGGGGATAGAACCTAGAGGTGCTTTACCACAAAGCCACATCCCCAGCCCTTTTTACCTTTTTACTTTTTATTTTGAGACAGGGTCTCACTAAGTTGCTTAGGGCCTCGCTAATTTAGCTGAGGCTGGCCTTGAGCTTGTGATCCACCTGCCTCAGCCTCCAGAGCCACTGGGATAACAGGCATGAACTACTATGCCTGGCAAAAATGTAAAATAATTTAAATTTGCGTTTGTTTGAATTTGATAATCAGCTCTCTTACAGAGTAATTCCAAAGTCTGATTTTGGATAAATCTCTCAAGACAATAAAAGAGGCTGAATATCAAGCAGTATAGAAGATATTATCTTATTATACTCAAATGTAGTAAAAAGAATACCATACTCCAAACCATACCATTAAAAACTCAAAAAATACACAGTAAGAAACAAAGAATCCAGGAGAGGTTTTCAAGATGGCAGAATAGAGGAGGTCACTTTCCTGGCTGCTCCATGGCATGAAACCAAGAAAGCAGACAGGCAGCTTCTCAGAAAGGTAGGTGAACAAAAAAAGGGTGGGGTACTTCACTGGATTTTTTTTTTTTTTTTTTTTTTTTTTTTTTTTTTTTTTTTTTGGTACTGGGGAATAAACTCAGGGGCACTCGACCACTGGATCACATCCCCAGCCCTTTTTTTGCATTTTATTAGAGACAGGGTCTCACTGAGTTACTAAGTGCCTCGCCATTGCTGAGGCTGGCTTTGAACTCGCGATCCTCCTGCCTCAGCCTCCCAAAGTGCTGGGATTACAGGCGTGCACCACCGCGCCCGGCTCACTTCACTGGAATTTAATACAGGACACTAAGAGCAGATCAGGGACTCAGGAGATTGGACAAAATAAAATAAGGAATAAATTCCCAGTGTCACAGCCACTGCCACAGCCAGAGGCACCACCCAGAGCTGACCCACCATGAGCAAAGTAGAGGGATAAAGGAATTAAAGGAACCTGCATTTTTAGGAGGAATGAGGCATGTCTGGGCATGGAGAGTTTAGAGATCAAAGACACTGCCCAATTAAACTGAAAGGTCTGTTGCACAATATCTTTATATGGGAAAGAAACCACATCTTGCTGTGTGGTATGTGGAGGACAGAGGATGGAACCTTTTTGCAGTTGCTGTGTGGGGGCGAGCAGCTGGGGGAACTGATTCCTAGAAAACCTAGGTTTGGCCTAAAATACAGGTCTGGCAAAACTACACTGCATGACATAGAGTGTCTGTAAGTGACCAGGAGAGAAACTCAAACACAGGGAAAGGTTTACACAGGAAACAACAGGCTATGGAAATTCGCCCAGCTCTCTCCTTTCCCCTCCAATCTGGCTGCTTGCAAGACCTTCTGGGAGAGATGGGCCTGGCCAGGAATTTTAAAGGGTGATGACAGAGGAGATTGAATTTGGAGACTGAACCCAAGACCAGGTAACCTGGGGTCCACAGATGATGTACTGGATTAAGAGTAGGCTCATCTACCACATGAGTGGAACCCAGGGGCGATCCATGGGATGCCGTCTTCCAGCATGGACTGACGATTGCTGGGCTCTGGAGATGCACTGATTTAAAATCTCCAGACCATTTGGCATTCAGTGAAGAGCCTAGAGCCTACCAAAGCCTAAACCTCACCTCCAGTAGTCCTGCCGATGGGATTAACTCCCTCATTCTAGCAATCCCACCCTGAGGGTGGAGCAAGCATCATACTCCAGACAATCCTACTCAACACTGCTGAGAAGAGAAGTTGAGAATCTTTTGAACTCCAAAGGAAACAATTCTTTAACTTTTCATTAAGTTTTTTTTTTTCTTTTGCCTTTTTGCTTTTCTCTGTTTAAGTGTGACTTTAATGGTTCATTAATATTTATACATATTCATTTTTTTCTCATTTCTAGCATTTTTGAAGCCAGTTATTTTTCATGGATAAGGTTTTTGAGGACTATGATGTTTTGGCTATTATATTTCAGTTTTATTTTATATTTTTAATTATTTAAATGTTTACATTGTCTATATTTTTTCTCTCCTTTATCTGGTTCCCTTGATTCTCTTTCTCTTTTCTTCCACTGACAGCCATTCTATTGTTTTCTTTCACTCTACCTTTAAGTTTTTACTTCTATCTTCTCTCCTCCTCCCTCATAATCATCACATCCTATCATTACTTCTGTTCTCTCTCTGTGCACCATTTGAAATTATAAACCCTTTTGCAAACTTACTGTTTTATTGTAAGCAATAACTGATCATATCATTTGTTTATTGTAACAGTTATCATTGTAGACATTATAGCAGGAACTATGTTTAATGCTATATATTGTTTCATTGGTTGTTGTTGCTATTATTTGTCTCCTCCTAAATAATTTGAAGTACTAAAAACTTTCAGGGACATAAGTCTACAGGGTAGAAACTCTACTGCCTCAGATCCATGCTGTTAGATGGGTAGACACACAAACATCATCAAAAAGCAAGGGAACAAACTGCCCCAAACAAACCAAGATATTCCAATAACAGAATCCATTGA
The DNA here is from genome assembly GCA_025594165.1 of Tamias sibiricus. Classification (NCBI taxonomy): domain Eukaryota; kingdom Metazoa; phylum Chordata; class Mammalia; order Rodentia; family Sciuridae; genus Tamias; species Tamias sibiricus. The sequence goes on from CM046661.1 coordinate 88,822,784, forward strand.
CAACATAGTGGAAGAAATATCAGAGGAATTTGGAATATACATAATTAAACTGATCTGTGAGGTGAAGGATGATATATAAGGAGTGAAATCAGAGAGAAAATACAGGAAGTGATCACTTCAATAAAGAGATAAGAGATTCTGAAAAGAAACCAGACAGAAATCTTCCAACTGAAGGAATCAATAAGCCAAATTAAAAATTCAATGGAAAGCATAACCAACAGACTAGATGACTTGGAAGACAGAGTTTTAGGCAATGAAGACAAAATATATAATCTTGAAAACAAAGTTGATCATAGAGAAAAGATATTAAGAGACCATGAACAGAACTTCAAAGAAATATGGAATAACCACAAAAGACCAAATTTAAGATTTATGAGAATAAAGTCTTAGAGATACAAACCAAAGGAATGTACAATATTTTCAATAAAATAATATCATAGAATTTCCCAAACCTAAAGAATGAAATGGAAATTCAAATACAGGAGGCTTACAGGACCCCAAATATAAAAAAATTGCAACAGACTCATAAGACGGCACATTATTATGAAAATGCCTAACATACAGAATGATAGAATTTTAAAAGCTTCCAGAGAAAAATGACATGTAACATTTTCAGAGAAACCAATCTGGATCCTAGCTTATTTCTCAACCTAGACCCTCAAAGCTACCTTTGATATATATATCAAGCTCTGAAAGAAAATGGATGCCAGCCAAAAATACCATACCTAGCAAAATCAAGCTTCAGAACTTAAGCTTCAGATGATGAAATAAAAACCTTCCATGATAAACAAAAGTTAAAAGAATTCACAACTAGGAAACCTGTACTACTATACAAAGCATATGCAATAAAACATTTCATGAAGAAGAAATGAAAAATAAATGTGAAAACCAGCAGAGAGAGGAACTACACTAGAAGAATAGACAATCAAAGAGAAACTAATTCAAATTAAAAACCACAAATAAATCAAAAAGACAGAATAAAAATTTCTCAATATAAACATTGAATGTAAATGGCCTAAACTCATCAATCAAAAGACAGAGACTAGCAGATTGGATTAAAAACAAAAACAAAAACAAAAAAACAACCGAACAATATGGTTTCTCCAAGAGACTCACCTCATAGGCAAAGATATCCATAGACTGAAGGCTAAAAGGATGGGGAAAAAAACGTTATCTGTCACATGGAACTCTAAACAAGCAGGGGTCTCTATCTTCATATCAGATAAAGTGGACTTAAAGCCAAAGTTAATCAGAAGGGAAAAAGAAGGACATTTCATGATGCTTAAGAGAATTATACATCAACAAGACACAACAATCATAAATATTTATGCCCCAAACAACGGAGCATCTATGTATATCAAACCAGTCCTTCCCAAATTCAATAATCAAATAGACCACAACACAATATACTGGGTAAATTTAACAAACCTCTCTCACTCTGAATAGATCCTCTATACAAAAACTAAATAAAGACACTATAGAATTAAAAAATACAACTAATAATTTAGACATACATAGAATATTTTATCCATCGAGGACTGAATATGCTATCTTCTCAGCAGCATATGGATCCTTCTCCAAAATAGACCAGATCTTAGGCTGCAAAGCAACTCTTAGCAAATACAAAACAAACAAACAAAAAAACAAAACAAAACAACCAGAAAATACTTTGCATTCAATGAGATCATAATGGAATGAACTTAGAAATCAGTGATAAGATATAAAAAATAAAAGCTACTCTAACATCTGGAAACTAAATAATACACTATTGGATGACCAATGGAGACCAGAAAAAATCAGCAATGAAATTAAAAAGTACTTATAAGTGAGAAGAGTGATACAACATATCAAAATTTCTGGAACACTATGAAGGCAATGCTAAGAGGAAAGTTCATTGTATTGAGCTCATTAATTAAAAAAATAGAAAGTCACCAAATAAATAACCTAACATTACATCTCAAAGCCTTAGAAAAAGAAGAAATAAATCTACAACAAAAGCAGCAGAAGACAGGAAATAATTAAAATCAGAGCTGAAATCAATGAAATTGAAACAAAAAATAAAGTAATAAAAAGACAAAATAAAAAGGTTGCTCTTTAAAAAAAATCAATAAAATTGATAAACCCTTAGCCAAGCTAACAGAGAGAGAAAACTCAAATTATTAAAATTCATGATAAACAAGGAAATATCACAACAGACACTACTGAAATACAGATGATAATTAGAAACTATTTTGAAAATTTATACTCTAATAAAATAGAAAATTTGATGGCATCGAAAAATTTCTAGAGACACAAGACCAACCCAAATTGAATCAGGACACAGAAAATTTAAACACATCAATTTCAAGCAATGAAATTGAAGATGCCATCAAAAGTCTACCAAAACAGAAAAGCCCAGGACCAGACAGATTCTCATCCAAGTTCTACAAACCCTTCAAAGAAGAACTAATACCAATCCTCCTCAAATTATTCCATGACATAGAAAAGGAGGGAACCCTTCCAAACTCATTCTCTGAAGCATCATCCTGATACCAAAATCAGATAAAACTACATCAAGGAAAGAAAACTTCAGATCAATATTCCTGATGAACATACATGCAAAAATTCTTAATACTGGCCAATCATATGCAAAAACCTATTAAAAAGATAGTGCACCATGATCAGGTGGGGTTCATCCCATGGATGCAAGATTGGTTCAACATGCTGAAATCACTGTAATTCATCACATCAATAGACTTAAAGACAAGAATCACATGATCATCTCAACAGATGCAGAAAAAGCATTTGACAAAATATAGCATCCATTTATGTTCAAAATGCTAGAAAAAGTAGAGGTAGTAGCAACATACCTCAACATTGTAAAAGCTATATATGTTAAACCCAAGGACAACATCATTTTAAATGGAGAAAAAAAATTTTAAAGCATTCCCTCTAAAAACTGGAACAAGACCAGAATGCCCTCTTTCACCACTTCTATTCAACATAGTCCTAGAAACTCTAGCCATAGCAATTAGACAAAAGAAAGAAAGTAAAGGGATATGAATAGAAAAAGAAGAACTCAAACTATCCCTATTTGCTGATGACATGATACTACATTTAGAAGGCCCCCCCAAAACTCCACCAGATAGCTTCTGGAATTCATAAATGAATTCAGCAAAGTAGTAGGATGTAATATTAACACCCATACATCAATTGCATTCCTATACATCAGTGATGAATCAACTGAAAGAGAAGTTAGGAAAATTACCCAATTTATAAAAGCCTCAAAGAAAATGAAATATTTGGGAATCAATCTAACAAAAGAGGTGAAAGTCTTCTACAATGAAAACTATAGAACACTAAAGAAAGAAATTGAAGAAGACCTTAGAAGATGGAAAGATCCCCCGTGTTCTTGGATAGGCAGAATTAATGTCGTCAAAATGGATGTACTACCTAAAGTGCTATACATATTTAATGTGATTCCTATTAAAATTCCAATTATGTTTTTTCATAGAAATAGAAAAAGTAATCATGAAATTTATTTGGAAATCTGAGTCCCACAATAGCCAAAGCAATCCTTAGTGAGAAAAGTGAAGTAGGAAGCATCACAATACCAGACCTTAAATTATACTACAGAGTAATTTTAACAAAAATGGCATGGTATTGGCACCAAAACAAATACGAAGACCACTGGTACAGAATAGAAGACACAGACAAATCACATAAATATACTTATTTCATACTGGACAAAGGCACCATAAGCATACATTGGAGAAAAAAATAGCCTCTTCAATGAACAGTGCTGGAAAACTGGAAATCCATATGTAACAAAATGAAATTAAACCCCTATCTCTCACCAGGCACAAAATTCAGATCAAAGTAGATCAAGGACCTAGGCATTAGACCAGAGACCCTGTACCTACTAGAAGGAAAAGCAGGCCCAATCTCCATCATGTCAGCTTAGGAATTGAATTCCTCAACAAGACTCCTAAAGCACAAGAAATGAAATCAACAATCAATAAATTGGATGATATTGAACTAAAAAGCTTCTTCACAGGAAAGAAAACAATCAAGAATGCGAAGACAGAGCTTACAAAATGGCAGAAAATCTTTGCTGCCTGCACATCAGATAGCACATTAAGGTCCAGGATATACAAAGAACTCAAACCTCAACATCAAAAAAACCCAAATAACCCAATCAATAAATGGGCAAAGGAACTGAACAGGTACTTCACAGAAGAGATACAATCATTCAACAAATATATGAAAAAATGTTCAACATCTCTAGCAATTAGGAAATGCAAGTTAAAACTACACTGAGGCCGGGTGGCACATGCCTGTAATCCCAGCTGCTTGGGAGGCTGAGGCAGGAGAATTGCGAGTTCAAAGCCAGCGCCAGCAACTTAGCAAGGCACTTAGCAACTCGGGAAGACTCTGTCTCTAAATAAAATAAAAGAGGGCTGGGGATGTGTCTCAGTGGTTGGGCACCCCTGAGTTCAATCCTCAGTACCAAAAACCAAAACAAAACAAAACAAAAAACAAACTACACTGAGATTTCACCTCACTCCAGTCAGAATGGAAGTTATCAAGAATATGAGTAACAATAAATGTTTGCAAAGATGTGAGGGAAAAGGTACACTTTGTACATTGCTGGTGTATAAGTTCAAGCACTTTGGAAAGCAGTGTGGCAATTCCTCAGAAAACTTGGAATGAAACCACCATTTGACCCAGTTATCTAACTCCTCAGTATATATCCAAAGGACTTAGAATCAGCATACCTATAATGACACAGCCACATCAATGTTTACAGCAGCTCAATTCACAATAGCTAAACTATGGAACCAACCTCTTCAACAGAAGAGTGGATAAAAAAATGTGGTATGTATACACCATGGAATATTAGTAAGCTATAAAGAACAATGAAGTTATGGCATTTGCCAATAAATAGCAAATAAATAATGGATCTGGAGACTATTATGCTAAGTGTAATAAGCTAATCCCAATAAATCAAAGGCCAAATGTTTTCTCTGATATGTGGATGCTAACATACAAAAAGGGGCAGGGGATGGAATTACTTTGGGTTAGACAAAGGGGGATGAAGGGAAGGGAGGGGATATGGGAATAGGAAAGACAGTAGAATTAATCAGACATTACTTTCCTGTGTTCATGTATGAATACATGACCAGTGTAACTCTATGTCATGTGCAACCAAAAAAATGGGAAATTATACTCCATGTATATGTAATATGTCAAAATACATTCTACAGTCATGTATGAAAAAGAAATGTTTAAAAGAAACAATCCAATTAAATATGAACAAATAATCTGAATTTTTGTCTAAATCTGCCAGTAACTTATTTTTGTGACCTTGAACAAGTCATTTAAGATAATGAGCCTCAAATCCTGAGCTGTCAACAACATATTTGGTACTTAACTGTGTACCAGACATGTAATACATCTTATAAACAACTCTGATAGATAAGGAAAAGGAAGCTTAGGGACATAACTGTTTAAAGGGATGAATAAAATAATGGAAGTATAGAAGAACTCAGCATATGGTAAAGCACTACATGAAGGTAATGTTGCTATAAAAATGTGTGTGGGGGGTGTGCTAATACTTGCAAACTGGTTGATATCCAGAAAATTCCATTTGACCTCAGATTTTATTAGTACTTCTGAAGCACTAGAAGGATCTTATACCAGAATTCTACCCAGAAACTCAAAGCCAGTTAATCCCAGTGTGAGTCTCCATCCTCAATCACCATACACAAAGTCAGTCACCCTTAGTAGTTATCTTTTTCCTTACTCTCAGCAGCATAATGCCCTATGTGTCTTCCTCTTTTGGGGGGAAGAGGGGTAACTGAGGATTGAACCCAGGGGTGCTTAACCACTGAGCCACATCCCCACCCCTTTTTTAGATTTTATTTAGAGACAGGATCTCAATGAGTTGCTAAGTGCCTTGCTAAGTTGCTGAAGCTGGCTTTGAACTTGCAATCCTCCTACCTCAGCCTCCCAAGCCACTGGGATTACAGTGGCTTGGGAGGCACTGTGCCTAGCTATGTGTCTTCCTCTTGACCAGCATTAACAATGTTTTATTTTTTTTGCCAACACTTTCCATTTTGCCTCTGAAACTTCTCACTTATTCAAAGAATGTTTACAGATCTCCTAAATTGTTCCATCATACCTAGACATTAGGAATTAAAAAGAAAAAAATACTGACAAAGATACTAGGAATTAAAAAGAAAAAAAATAACTGACTTAAGGAGCTTCCAGTTTATTGGGGAAACAGGTAAACAAATAGGTATAATTTTGTAGGTGCTACAGTGGAAGGTAGGGGTTCTACAATTTCCTAATTCTCTGAGAAAACAGGTAGGTGATGACAACAAGCACTACCTAAAGGTGGTAAAGTTTAAACTAAATATTGAAAGACAATTAGGGCTTCACCAAATGGTAGGAGGGAATTCCAAGCAAAAGTCAGGAAGCAAAACAGAAGGTGCAAAGCACCCCATTTAGTCAGGTATGATTGGAAGGAGGCATGTTAGGAGGGTATAAAAATAGGAGACTGGAAAGATGCCGGGGTTACTTTATGAAGAAATTTGGATGCCGTCTGAAGACAAGGATTTCTCCTGTGGGTAATGGAGAAACCACAAATGAAGAAACTTGTATTTGGAAAGAGTACACCAATGGTCAGCTGATGAATGGACTGCTCAGTAAGGATTACAAATCCAGGGTGGAGAGATCAGGGCCACTAGAAAGAGCACATGTGAGAGATGCTGTGTTGGCGAAATCAGCATAACCGCCTGGTGATTGGCAGTTATGCTGAGATTTCACCTCACTCCAGTCAGAATGGAAATTATCTTTGAATTCGCAATTCTCCTGCCTCAGCCTCCCAAGCAGCTGGGGAGTTATGCTGAGATTTCACCTCACATGATTTCACCTGAAATGTCCTGCAAGGGAAAGACTAAGGCCAAATCTCAGGTGTTGGCTTAGGTAATTAGTAGAGAATGGTAACAGTTAATGAGAAAAGAAGGGACAGGTTTGGGGAGGAATCATGTCAACAATTTTAGACATGTTGAATTTGAGGTGCTTGTGAGTCATCTAGGCTGCCTTTGATATTTACCTTTAGAAAATAAGTTGTATTTCTTTCTTACAGGAAGAATTATCATCAGTAAAACACCAAGTATCAGACCGACGAGTAATTCAGGCTAATTCCTGTCTTCAAAACTTTGAGAATTCTTCAAACTGGCTTCTTACCTTGAAGAACATTAAGAATTATTCAGACTTTTTCAACAGAACTTTTCCACAGTATGTCAGCATGCAACAACAAGAAAATATCAACTTCTATGTTATCACACAATAAAGAGAATAATCCTGAATTTAACCCTTGGTTTTACATAATTTAAAAAGTTTTTAAATTTTTATATTATTCAAGCTCAACTGACTTTTTGAATTTGACTAACTTTTGAAGTTAGACTTCTTGATGAAGGAAGCAGTGTGCCAATTTATAGTCTTGTGTAAGTTTCTGCATCTTGATAATTATTCTAGAAATATTTTCCTGTAATTTCAGTGTGTAGAAGCTGCTATAGTATAGATGTTGAAGTCTCTCAAAAGTCCATGTGTTTATTCTAAGGCTTGGTCCTCAGAGTAGTGCTATTGGAAGCTGCTGTGGACCTTTAGAAGGAGGATCGTTTTAGGTGGTTCTTAGGTCCTGGGGGTGTGTCCCCAAAAGGGATTGTGGGACACTAACCCCTTTCTCTCTTTGCTTCCTGGCCATGAGGAGAGCAGTTTGCTCTGTTATGCTCTCCTTGCCATTGTCAACTGGCACCCCTATCACAGGCCTAAAAGGAATGAGTTCACCCCTGGTGAACTGAAACCTTTAAACCAGAGCCAAAATAAACTTTTCTCTTCATAAATTAGTTATCTCAGGTAATTTGTTTTAGTTACAGAAAGCTGCAGTAACAAGTTTCAAAAAAATGCTAACTCAAGGCTCAATGTTTCAGCATACTGAACCCTCTGAACTAAAAGGAACTGAAAGAGGTCTAAGCAGCTCTCTCAAAAGACAAAAGTCCCTCTGACCTTCCCTTGATATCCACCTATTCCAAGTTCAGGGAGAGGCTTTTCTCTGAAGTTCCCTTATCTAAACTAACAGCCAGATCTGCCAAACACGAACACAATTGCCTTCAGTCCTCTTACTGAATTTTCATTAGCCAAGGAAGAGTAAAGCTGTATCACAGAGAAAAAAAGCTGAAAATCAAACACCTTACCCAAAGCCCAAAGAACTTTCTTCCAGGCCATTGCCTGCCCTTTGGTACCATTCATTCCTCTCCCCTAAAATTCATTCTCAACCTTCTAAATGTCCTGCCTCCCTCATTTTCCTCTTCCCTGTGAAGAAAATGTTTAAGCTTCAAGCAATTTGAACCTTCTTTGAGTTTTACATTTTGTTTGGCTCCTGTGCACATTTAAAGTGTATGCTTTTTCTCCTGTTAATCTGTCCACAGTTTATTTCAGCAGATTCAAGTATTGAATCTTCAGAGGGAAAGTTTACAGCTGTGTCATCAGAACACATTCTTGAACAAAACATGAACTTCAGACCTCATTTGTTGACAATATAATCCTTCACAGTTTTATACATTATAAAGCTCCTGTGTTTGTTGGCAATGAAGCCGAAAAGTCCTTTATCCACATTTTCATCATGATTTATATCTTTCATCATAATTCTTTAACAAAACTGGTTATTTTCCATGTATTTTTTTCTTCTAGATAAATTTTAATGGTGTTTTTTTAAAGACATTAAAATTGCCAACTGGAATTTTTATTTGAATTGTACTAAGTTTACAGGTTTGCAATAAGTTTATAGTAAATAACATTTTCAAAAAATATGTTTGCTTGGAAAGGTTAATGAGATATAAGGCAGAGAAGGTAGTTAAAGTATAACTTTTCAAAGGCACTTTGGCTCAATATATGTAGGAATTGGCTTATAATATGTAAGAACTTCATGGAACACCAGAAAAGTGTTTTTCATTGTAAATTGATAAATGCACTCATGTTATTGTGTCATGTAAATTCTTTCAATATGTGTGTAATATGAAATTTTATAAACACAGTCTGACTCATGATTAGGTGGGTCAGTGAAAACCATAGAGATTCCAAAAACAGGTCTTAGAATCCACTTGGAAATTTACCATATAGCATTTCAGGTCAATAGAAGGTTTATATAGTAAATGTATTAAGACAGCTGGCTAAGACTCACAATAAAATAAATTTAGATACATTCTTCCCAATTTAAAATAAATTACAAATAGATAAAAGATTTAAATACACAAACATAACTAATCCAACCAAAAGCCACAAAAAATCATAAAACCATCCATAGGGAATACAGGAGACTGCTGACAGCAACTATTAATAAAGTAGGTGATACTGATATTGCACATCTGCAAAATGTCAACCCTGAATAGTTTACAGATATGATAGAATGTCTCAAACCTTATTGTTCATTCAAAGATCTACATAAAACATTCATTGATCTGAAATCCACTGAAAGATAATTTAACTATAACTTCAAAATAATTTGACAAAAGTAGAAGAATTTTGAAAATATAGCATTATTTACTTCATTTTGGATAAAAGCAATGACTATCCTGAATCTGTTAAAGTCTCATTCATTCCTGTGGCTTTTAGTACTGTCTGGAGGCCAATGGTTCCCAAATAGTAGCTACTAATGCTTTTCAAGCCATACATACTGTGCATTGGTTGTTTCTAGAAGTGCAGTGCACAACCAGCAGAAGAACATGTTCATGGTACTTGTGTCTGACAATCCTTTAAACTCCAGAGGAAATGTGTACTTGGCATTCCATTTGTATGCCCCAAATTTACTATGATCTAAACAAAACTTGTTTCAATGCCACCATCAACCAGCTCACCCATTCTTGTTCTTCTCAGTAAATTGTACCACCATCTACCTAGTTGACAAGATGTGTTTATTTTACCACCAAGACATATCCCAAATATATCTATCCATTTTCCCAGGACGCTTACTGTCACCTTGGTCCAAGCCACTATAACTACCATGTTCTACCAGCACTATTAAACTAGATACTATTTTTTTTTTTTAAACTCTGGCTTCTCCCAATTTGTTCTCTACATAGCAGCCAGAATAATCTTTCAAAGCCATACATCAGATCATGTCCCTTTCCTACTTAGTCTTTTAATGGCTTCCTGTTACAGTTACAATAAAACCCCAACTTCTCATGTAGGCTTGCAAGGCCCTGCTTTATCTGGCCCTGCCTCACTCTCTCACTTTTTATCACACTATGTTCCTCCTTGCTGGTCATATATCAGTCCATTGGCCTTCTTCCTGGTCCTCATTTCTGCCTTACAACCTGTGTAGTAATTGCAATTGTGTCCTAAGACTATTTTCACCTCAGTCATTAGTTAATTTTTTCTTGTCATTTGGGTCTTAGCTTAAAAATTACCTCAGTGGAAAGGCCCTCTCTAATGACCCAATCTAATACCACCACCACTTTAATCCTGTTCATGGCATTTATTATCGTCTGGCATTTTCCATGTTTTTTAATTTAATGTTGGGTTCTCCTGGATTGTATATAAATTTTAAGAGCAGGAACCTTGCTTGTCCTTCCCCACTGTCTCCTGAGGGCCAACATAGAGACAGGCACTCAACAAATATTTGCTGAGTAAAGAAAAAAGAACAAGATCCAAGTTATGATCATGGAAATGCACTGGTAAAGTCAATTTGTAGAAAGTTGAAGGTTGTTGAATGTTAAGGAACTTTGAAGTTAGTTTTTGCTATGTTCATGGATTTTTAATATCCATGATGATGGCAAGAAATTTCAAAATCCCTAAGGCAATTTCATGTATCCATACTTTTCATACTGACCAGAATATCTTCCTTCCTTTCTTATGTAAATTCCTCCACTAAATAAATAAATAAATAAATAAATAAAAAATTCCTCCACTACATCAAGATGCATCCCACATGTTATCTTTTTTTTAAAAAAAATATTTATTTATTTACTCTAGTTGTACACAATGCAATGCACTTATGTTTACATGGTGCTGAGGATTGAAGCCGGGCCGCGCACGTGAGAGGCGAGCGCACTGCCGCTGAGCCACAACCCCAGCCCCACATAATGTTATCAGAGAAAAATCTCTACTCTGATCACTTATTTTTATTTTGGATTCGTTTTTATCTCTTAATCCTCATGTTTAATCTTTCTCATTGCACACATTAGAATTTATGTTAACAGTTACTCATCTCCACAAGAAAAAAATGCTCACACTGAATTCTTTATAGCAAGTGTTTAGTAAATATTTGGCAAATAAAATATGTAAATATGACATAAAATATTTATGTTAAGTTCTGTCTTAATTTAGAGTATCTTAAAGATAGAGACTACTTTTTAATTTGAACTTTTAAAAAAGTTCAAAGACCTATATTCTATCACAACACTTAAATCATTATTTCTGAGGGCAATTGTTATTTTTTAAATTTTCATAAATATGTACTCTTAATTTAGGCCTTTCTAAATCTTTTTTTTTATGATCTATTAATTGGGAAGATAATACCTACTATATTTTTAGTAGTACCTAGTTACATAAACTAAGATATGGTATTAAGAGCCCTCTAGTGGCCAAGTTCTTAATAGGCTCCTCCAAAAAGAAACAATGACTACAATCTGCCACTTTAAAGGATTTAATTTTTTAAGCTAACCAAAAGTATTAAATATTGCTAATTTGTAATTATCTCACATATAAATCATAATTCAGATCTCTGAAGTCACAAATTCTTGTATTATCAAACAACATTTGCAATGTAATCGTATTAAATATTGCTAATTTGTTAATTATCTCACATATAAATCATTTAAAGACATTCTTGATTTTTGAGACAAAGATATATTTATAAAATACGTCAATCTAAAATTATGGAGGTAAACAAAAAATGTAAAAATAGAGAAACTTCTTCCCCTAAAACACAAACATAGAGCTGGGTACAGTGGTGCACTCCTGTAATCCCAGCAAATCAAGAGGCTGAGGTAGGAGGACCGCAAATTCTAGGCCAGCCTAGACAACCTAGCCAGGCCCTGTCTCAAGATCAAAAGTAAAAATGGTCTGGGGGATGTAGCTCAGTGATAGAGTTTTTCTGGGTTCAATCTCCAGTTCAGAGGAACAAAACAAAGATAAAAGAAAGAAAAAAGAAAAACCAAAAAGTAAATCTGCCTATTCAATTTTATGGGTAATCAGAGAAAGGAAGCAAATTCCATATAGGGGGAAACCAATCAGGATTAGTGTTCAGGCTTTTATCAACTCCATACCTTAAAAGCAGAGAAGATCCTGGAATAGCATATTTCTGGAAAGAAAAGGGATGTCAACCAAGAATCTTATATCCAGGCAAAAGTTGAGCTTTAGATTCGATAGATGGATATATAAAACCTTCCACGACAAAGCAAAAGTTAAAAGAATTTCACAACAATCTAAAGCCAGCGACTTCTGAACATACCTGGGCAACATATTTCATGAAGAAGAAGAGAGAAGATGGATAACGCAAAATCAACAAAGGGAGAGATTAAACTAAAGGAAATACCAACCCAGAAGAGAAACCAAATTCAAGCAAAAGGTCAAATAAAAATGGATGGAATATAAAATCACATCGTCAAATAATAACCCTGAATGTTAATGGCGCCTAAACCTCGCCAATCAAAAGACACGAGATTTATCAGAATGGATTAAAAGAAATGACCCCACTCCTGTAATCCCAGCAAATCAAGAGGCTGAGGTAGGAGGACCGCAAATTCTAGGCCAGCCTAGACAACCTAGCCAGGCCCTGTCTCAAGATCAAAAGTAAAATGGTCTGGGGATGTAGCTCAGTGATAGAGTTTTTCTGGGTTCAATCTCCAGTTCAGAGAACAAAACAAATTCCAATATAAAGAAAGAAAAAGAAAAACCAAAAAGTAAATCTGCCTATTCAATTTTATGGGTAATCTTTAATTACACAGAATGCATTTTACCACACAAAAAATAGTGTTGCGAATGATATTTAGGATTATAAGCATTCCTGTGATTATGCCTGTGTGCCTGTGATTTTAAAGGAATACAAATTCAAACACCATATCTAAATATGACTGCAAACTCAAGAGCCCCAAATGTGAGGAGCAACTAGGGGCTGCCAAAGTGGTGGGAACAGTCTTCCCATCACCACGTTCTATGTTGGGTCACTGCAAGAAGAGGGTCCCTCTATAGACAAGCTTGTAGAATCCTGAAAGGTAGCAGAAATGGTCTCCAGCACACCCAGTTCCAATGGAAAGGGTCGTAAGCGTCCCTAAAACACAGAATAATTTGATGTGAGTATAAGGGGCTAAATCTCCTGACATTGTGGCTGGTCTTTCTGTAGGTTGCTTATAAGAAATCAGGATCTGCTTTTCATCCATTCACTTTTTCCTTCCTTCATTCAATAAATAGTCACAGAGCCCTTATCCTTTAACAGGCCTTTGTACTGTAAATATGAAGTTGATCAATAAATTCTTATCCTCAAGACCATCCTTTAGTGTTTAAGAATTCTAATAACATTATAACAGAATGATCAGAGAACAGGGGCGGGGCATCTAATTTAATCTGAGGAGAGCTTTGCAGAGGTGAAATTTAAGCAAGATTTGAGAGATAACAGGAAGTTAGGTAAAGTGGATTAGGGTGACAGGAGGAAGGAATTTCACAATATTGGGAGGCAGAAGCACCAGTGCAGCTGCACAGGCAAATTGTGAACTTTCCCGCTTTAAAAGCAAAACAGGAAGTATACTGTTTCATTTCCTATGAGGAAAGTGCCTGCTCAGTACTTACTTACTCAAAACAAAATATACAGAAGTGTATACAGAGGAAAAATCACTGATAATATAACACCCTATTGCATTACTCCAGGTTCTCCCCACCCCCAAAACAGTTTGGTGAAAAGGCTCTCAGGTTTTTTTTCTACAAAGTCACAAATAGTATTTTAACCTTCACAAAAACTAAATCATATTTCATAACTTAAAAAAACAGAACTTAAAAAAAATATATATCTTAATAGTACATACTACGCATTTCTCCATATAAAAGCATGTAAGACCTATGTCATTTTGAACAGCTGCTTGTATTTGTTTGGATCCTTTATAATCAATTTAATCCATGGACTTTTTGCTACTATAAAAAAATAAAGTCAATGAACATCTTGACACATTTTTAAAAATTTATTTGTGCCATTATTTCCTAATAATAAACTACTAAAAGTTAAATCTCTAATCATAGGCACATATGCATAGTGCCAAAATAAAGATTGCACAAATTTACACTGCTAAAATCTGTACATGAAAATATCTGAATCTCTCATGCTCATTTTGATAAGAAATGATATATGTAGTTTGGGTTCTATTTTTATTCCTTATTTGAATATATTTTCATATTATTATTAACTAACTATATTTTTCCCCCAGAGTCTGCTCACATCTTTTGTTTAATTTTATGTTAGGAAATTTTCTTCTGATTTGTACTAATTCTTTATATTAGTATATTAACCATTTGTCATATATTTTGCTTAGTCTAAAGTTTTCCCAATTGGTTTATAGTAAGGTTTATTTGGCTACAAAATGTTGAAATCTAATTAATCTTTCATTCATGGTTTTGGATGATGCACTGATTAAAAAACACCTTCATAGTAAAAATTTTAAAAAGTTTCCTATGTTCCCTTCAAATACTTTTATAATGTTCTTGAGTTTTAATTTTTATATTAAACTTTTAATCTGATTTATAAAGTTTATAAAGAATCAAAATTTATTTCATTTTAAATCTCAGCCAGTTGCAAGTACCAATTATTACATAAAATTCATCCTTTCTATTCTCAAATTGTGGTAATTCATTTGTTATAGATATTGAATTTCCTGCTTTTATCCACGATTTTTTCATCTCCCACCTCTCTGATTCCATCTAATTATCTTGTCCTCCTCTTTTGAGTTGCTTCTTTATAAATGCAGTGATTTTTGCTCTGCATCTACTCAGAACTACGAAAGGTAGTTCACACTGCTCAACATCGGTGGCAGGTTTAGGTCCAGCTAATGAATGTTGAAGTCTGCCCTCTCTCCTTGCATGATGTGTAGCGTGGAGGTGGAAACTGCTTTCTGGCTATCACCCCCACCTACTCCTCAGGAGATGGCTCTACCCTCCTGCCTTGGAATAATGTACTTTACCACTACTACTGGATTTTCCCACTTCAGTGGAAAACTTACACACTCCATATCCTTATTTATGTTAGCTTTGTCAGAATGCTATGGGAGTTTTGGAAGAACAACAGAGCACATATGTATAAGCATAAGCAGCTACACAAATACCTGTCTGTGGGCACTGAAAGGATATGCCCTGGAAATGGTATTATTCTCATCTGATAGGCAATCATTATGCTCTTTTAAAATCCCCTGATGTCATCAAGTCCCTCCATTCACAGTTTTTGACCAAGCTTTCAAAACCTATCATAAAATAAACTATTTCGGCTATACCACCAATTGCACGCTATAGAGTTTCCTGGACTACTTGAGTATTCCATAAAATGTGCATTTAACCATCCAGCATAATGCTTTTCCTTGCTATACTCTTGCAGCATTTTCAATATTAGCGTTTGTGTGCCTTTTGTCATCATTATAAGCTGAAACTGTTCAATGTAACATTAAGCTATAACAAAAACAGGGCATTGTTGAACACATTGATAAGGGCCATTCAAAACTGGTGGTTTTTAATTCACTGGCTGAGAGTGAATCAAATGTTTGATTCCAATTATTGTTCCACAAATTTTAAATTAATGTAATTCTTACATGAAATACTGATAAATTTTATAATTAATTATGATAATAAAACTTGGTTCAGTAGGGAGAATTATCTGATATTTTGACAGATCAAGAATAAATATTTCTAGATACTCATCATGCTCATAACAATTTTTATACCTTGCATTTGTGCTTTATTTTCATGAATTTGAAATCACAAATCTTGCCGCATTTTAACTTAGTAGGGTTTCATTTTGGCTCCTAACTGCACATTGAAATAATTTTAGGTCTAGTGCTATTTATCCATTCTCCCCTAGTCCCCTTAGTCATCAGTTTGGAGTGTCCACTCATGCTTTATTAGCTAAAGTCAGTCACATATCGTGCCTAACTTCAAGGGGGAGCAGAAAGTATAATAATTTTTATATGTCCAGGAAAGTAAAGAGAACTAAAAATAATGTTGAACTCCAGTAAAGCTATGTTACCTGAAATTTAAAATAAAGATTTTAAAAAATGATCTTATTATTCAGGGAACATCTTAACAAGCTAGCAAATTTTTAAAGAGAATAAATCACTCATTTACCACCTATCAGCTTAGAACAGGTTTCTGGATTCTTCTCCCTTTAAGTCTTAAAATTTACATAATTATATTCATACTCAAAATACTATTCTTTGTATTTAGCATTACATCATATCCATTTCCTATACTGCTCTAGAGTTTTTATAATTTTTGATGCTAGTATATTTCAAATGGTATTTTTTCAATATGTATGTTCTTAGAATATCAAATTTTTCATGTTCTGATTTCAAATTTGTACTCAACCTAATCTTCAAATCTTTCCAATGTTTAAAGAAAATAAATCAATAAAGCAAAATATTTTATGTCTTAAGCATTTGTAGGAAAACCTGATATTTTTGGTTCCTCCTAAAATACAAATGGGCTATGAGTAAACAAATAAGCTTCTTAGCTTCAAGAAAGTATTACCTAATTTTCAAAAGACAACTTTTCCAACAGATTAATTAAGCAAATGGCTTGAAAATCTTGACAATAGAAGCCAAACTCAGAAACTCAAAGGTGCAATGTTTTCTCTCATATGCAGTAGCTAGAGTAAAATAAAGGAAAGGGGAAAGAAAGAATAAGATAACATAAAGATAAAGGAAAGATCAGTAATGTAGAAGAAAAAGATGGAGAGGCAGAATGGAGGGATAGGAACGGGGAGGCGATGCAGAATGGATTCCTTAAAAAAATCATGTTATGTGCATATATAAACATACCACAGAGAATTTTACTATTTTTTTTAAGTAAAAAGAACCAATCAAATATAAATAAGGAAGTCTAGTAGAGTAGAGAAAGGAGAACAGAGGAAGGGAGGTAGGAAAGGAGGGAAAAGGGGGAATCATAAACTGAAATCCAATTACATGCATGTATGAGTTTGTTGGGATAAACCCAACTACTATATAAAACTATGAAGCTCTAATTAAAAAAGAAGAAAAAAGCAGAAACCAACCAAAGACAATGATTATTAAACTGCTCTAATAGTATATATATGTGGCAAGTTTTGAGAGAGAAATGCAATGTTTTAAGAAAATTAATTTTTACTTTATAAAATTCTTTCTCACAAAATGAAATGCTGAGAAAGTAACAGAACAATGTAAGAAAATCCTAAAAGTTTATGACAGTATTTACTACGAGTTTGTATTCAATGGAAAGTTCCTTTGAATGAGTTTGAACTATATAAAAATAGACTAAAAGTACATGGCTTCAAAGCTTTCCAGGAGTGTACCTAATATAAAAATGAGCCATCCTGTGCAGAACTTTAGACTGTTGAAGCCAGTAGTAGCTCAACTATGAATAGTGATTCTTAACAGAAGGCAAGAAAAGAAAACATGAATTACAAATTAAGGCACTGGCAAGGTGAACAGAGAACTTACAGAATGGGAGCAAATCTTTACCACATGCACATCAGACAGAGCATTAACTTCAAGGATATATAAAGCTCTCAAAAACCATTACACCAGGGGGATCTAAAATGGAGGATTAGAGGAAGCTGCACTTCAGGGCAGCTCCGTGGAAAGAATCCAACAAAGCAGATAAATTGCCTTTCATCATATATATATATAGGCCGAAAATACCGATCTCCTGGATGGTTTGAATACCACTACCAGGGAGAGAAGGAGACAAGCTGTCTGCAGCGACTAGAGCCGTGAGGCTTCTGCAACACCGCCTGGGCGGCGCACAGGCTGTGCGGAATAAAGCCAGTGTGGGGAGACCGTGCTGTAACTGCAACCCCAGCCACACTCAGGGCACACCAGCATGAAGCCAGCAAAAACAGCCATCGGAATTGGTGCTGGGGGACCACGGAAGACCGCGGGACAACAACACCAGTTCGAATCCACACATCACTAGACGCGACCCTCAGCAGTAGGGCCCCAGGCAGAGACCTGCAACAGCAAGCAGGGGCAGAGTAGGAGCGGTCCACAGTCCGAAGCAGCGCTGTCCGCGCTGCAGATGCGGCTGCCCCATAGCATCTCGTCAAGGAGACATCCACCCAATGGCTTTGAAACCGATCGGGGAGGACACAGGGGTCTGCGGAGCTGCTGTTGAGTGGGATGAGAACACCGCCATTTTCGAGAGGTGCAGTGGCTGACCCAGACACAGGAGACGGAGGGGAGGGACGGCTGCAGGCATCCAGGGACCCGCCAGAGCTCTGGAGACAATGCACACCTGGGTGAGGCTCGGATGGGCAGCAGGGGAGGGCATGTCTGGGGCCAGCGCAAGGGCCACAAGAAGCTACAACTGTGGGTGGGCGTGGGGAAAGGGTGCCTTCTGGAGGGTCCCCTTCCCAGTGCCATTCATCTGCTGACACACAAACCCCCTGGGCCACTCTTCCACTGAGCCTTTCTGCCATTGGCCTAAGGTGCAGCCTTGATTCCACTAACAGGATCGCAGACTGTCTAGACGAGATCCGATACAATTGGATTAAACTGGAAAGGAAAAAAGAGGGGGGCTTCCCAGGGCCCGTTTTGTTTGAGACTTGGGGTTCAACTTTTTTTTTTTTTTTGCATTGATTGTCAGTGTGTTTGTTTGCTTCTGCTCCTTTTTTCTTTCCTTCTTTTTCTTCCTTCTCACTCTTGCATCTTTTCTTCCTCCTTCATCTTTCATGTTTACACCCTGCCAGTGCATACTAAACAGAGGCAAAAACAAGTTATACGCAGAACTTGGGATTTCTAGAACTGGTGCAATTGAACTGGATAGCAAAGCAGTGTAATATATATTGTTTACTCTCTATTTTCTTGATTCTCTCTCTCCTCTCTCTCACACCAATTCCAAAGATCATTTTTTTTCTTTTCCACCTTACTTTATAAATTGGTCTTTCCACCTGATTGTCTACTCCATTCTCTTTCTTCTCTCATCTACTGATACTAAACCACTTCCACTAAACCACTTCAATAGAACTCTCTTTTCATACTTTCCAAGAAAGAACAATTCAAGACACTTCCTTCTTCCTAAACATAACACCTCTGTATCCAATACTTGAAGCTATAAAACCCCATCAGAAGCGTACAGAGTAAATTGGAAATAACATCTGGGTTAACCAAATCTGTACACTGTGATCAAACTTGGATTTTCTGAATAGAAAGTGTTAGGTTTTAAAGTGTAAAGGAATTATAAGGGGATCTGATAGCATTGTACTACAGGAACAACATAAGGCTTTAAGGTAAAATCGAAATAGTCAAGGTCCCACAGTGCAGGAAGAAAAGACACACAAGCAACATGAAAAAACAAGGGAAGAAAGTGACACAAACAAATCAAGATACCTCATCAGTAGATTTCATGGCAAACATAGTTGGTCAAATGCCAGAGATGGAATTTAGAAATTACATATTCCAAATGTTTATGGAACTTAAGAATGAACTCAAAAATGAGATGAGGGAGCAAGTACAGGAGGCAAAAGATCATTTTGACAAAGAACTCCAAAAACAAATACAGGAAGTAAAAGATTACTTCAATAGGGAAATAGAGGCTCTAAAGAGAAACAAAACAGAAATTCCAGAAATGAAAGAAGCAATAAACCAAAATAAAAGTTCAATTGAAAGCATCTCCAACAGAGTAGACCACTTGGAAGAAAGAACCTCAGACAATGAAGACAAAATATATGTCCTAGAGAAGAATTTAGACTATACAGCAAAACTCGTTGGAAATCAAGAACATAACATCTAAGAATTATGGGACAGCATAAAAGACCAAACTTAAGAGTGATTGGCATAGAGGAAGGGGCAGAGTTTCAAGCCAAAGGAATGAGTAATTTATTTAATGAAATAATTACAGAAAATTTTCCAAACTTGAGGAATGAATGGGAAAACCAAGTTCAAGAGGCATACCGAACACCAAACAAACAAAATCTCAACAGATCCACACCAAGACACATTATAATGAAAATGCCTAATACACTGAGCAAGGAGAGAATACTAAAAGCCACAAGAGAAAGGAAGCAGATTACACATAGGGGGAAACCAATCAGACTATGTTCAGATTTTTCAACCCAGACCTTAAAAGCAAGAAGATCCTGGAATAGCATATTTCAAGCTCTGAAAGAAAAGGGATGTCAACCAAGAATCTTATATCCAGCAAAATTGAGCTTTAGATTTGAAGATGAAATAAAAACCTTCCACGACAAGCAAAAGTTAAAAGATTTCACAACTCGAAAGCCAGCACTTCTGAACATCCTGGGCAACATTTTTCATGAAGAAGAAGAGAAAGATGATAACGAAAATCAACAAAGAGTGATATTAAACTAAGGGAAATACCAACCAGAAGAGAAACCAAATCAAGCTAAAGACCATAATTCAAATAAAAATGGATGGGAATAAAAATCACATCTCAATAATAACCCTGAATGTTAATGGTCTAAACTCGCCAATCAAAAGACACAGATTATCAGAATGGATTAAAAGAAATGACCCAACAATTTGCTGTCTCCAAGAAACACACCTCATAGAAAAAGACATCAACAGACTGAAAGTGAAAGGCTGGGAAAAGTCTTATTACTCACATGGCCTGCGGAAGCAAGCAGGGGTTTCCATTCTCATATCAAATAAGGTAGACTTCAAACCAAAACTAATCAAGAGAGACAAAGAAGGATATTTCTTACTACTTAAGGGAACCATCCATCAACAGGATATAACAATCATAAATCTATATGCCCCAAATAATGGAGCACCTACATTCATCACACAAACTCTTCTCAAGTTCAAGAGTAAAATTGACCACAACACAGTTATTCTAGGGGACTTCAACACACCTCTCTCACCAATGGATAGATCATCCAAACAAAAGCTAAACAAAGAAACTTTAAGCCTCCTTAAAACAATTAACAATTTAGACCTAACGGACATATATAGAATATTTCATCCCAAAGTAAATGAATACACATTTTTCTCAGCAGCACATGGCTCCTTCTCCAAAATAGACCATATATTAGGTCATAAGGAAACTCTCAGCAAATATAAAAAAATAGAGATACTACCCTGCATTCTATCAGACCATAAAGGGATGAAATTGGAAATCAACGACAAAACAAGGATTAAGAAAAAACTACTCCAACAACCGGAAGCTAAACAACATGCTACTGAATGAACAAGGGGTTGAAGAAGACATCAAAGAGGAGATTAAAAAATTCCTAGAGGTAAAGGAGAACACAGATACAACATATAGAAATCTCTGGGACACTATGAAGGCAGTAGTAAGAGGAAAATTCATTGCACTGAGTTCATTCCTTAAGAGGAAAAAAACCCAACAAATAAATGACTTAACATCACACCTCAAAGCACTAGAAAAAGAAGAACAGACCAACACCAAGAGCAGTAGAAGACAGGAAATAATTAAAATCAGAGCAGAAATTAATGAAATTGAGACTAAGGAAACCATTCAAAGAATTGACAAAACTAAAAGTTGGTTCTTTAAAAAAATAAACAAAATTGACAGACCCTTAGCAATACTAACAAAAAGAAGAGAAAAAACTCAAATTACTAACATTCATGATGAAAAAGGGAATATCACAACAAACACCTCAGATATACAGAAGATAATTAGAAATTACTTTGAAAACTTGTATTCTAATAAAACAGAAAATATTGAAAACATTGACAGATTTCTTGAGTCGTATGATTTGCCTAAACTGGAAATGGAGGCTATACACAACTTAAATAGACCGATTACAAGCAAAGAAATAGAAGATGTCATCAAAAAGCTACCAACAAGGAAAAGTCCAGGACCTGATGGGTTTATAGCCGAGTTCTACAAGACTTTCAAAGAAGAACTAATACCAATGCTCTTCAAACTATTCCAAGAAATAGAAAAAGAGGGAGCTCTTCCAGACTCTTTCTATGAGGCCAATATCACATTAATACCAAAGCCAGGCAAAGACACATCCAAAAAAGAAAACTTCAGGCCCATATCTTTAATGAACATAGATGCAAAAATCCTCAACAAAATCCTAGCAAATCGGATACAAAAACATATCAAAAAGATAGTGCACCATGATCAAGTGGGGTTTATCCCAGGGATGCAAGGCTGGTTCAACATTTGGAAATCAATAAACATAATACATCACATCAATAGACTTAAAGACAAAAATCTTATGATCATCTCAATAGACGCAGAAAAAGCATTTGACAAAATACAACACCCCTTTATGTTCAAAACACTGGAAAAACTAGGAATATCAGGAACATATCTCAACATTATAAAAGCTATTTATGCAAAGCCCCGAGCTAACATTATCTTAAATGGAGAAAAATTGAAAGCATTCCCTCTAAAAACTGGAACAAGACAGGGATGCCCCCTTTCACCACTGCTATTTAACATAGTACTGGAAACTCTGGCCAGAGCAATTAGACAGACGAAAGAAATTAAAGGGATCCAGATAGGAAAAGAAGAGCTCAAATTAGCACTATTTGCTGATGACATGATAATCTACCTAGAAGACCCAAAAAACTCTACCAGAAAACTTTTACAACTAGTAAATGAATTTGGCAAAGTTGCAGGATACAAAATCAATACACAAAGTCAAAGGTATTTTTGTACATCAGCGACAAAGACTCTTAAAGGGAAATGATGAAAACTACCCCATTTACAATAGCATCAAAAAAAATAAAATACCTGGGAATCAACCTAATGAAAGAGGTGAAAGACCTCTATAACGAAAATTATAGAACACTAAAGAAAGAAATTATAGATGAACTCAGAAGATGGAAAGACCTACCTTGCTCTTGGATAGGTAGAATTAATATTGTCAAAATGTCCATACTACCAAAAGCATTATACAGATTTAATGCAATTCCAATCAAAATCCCAATGTCATTCTTCAAAGAAATAGAAATAGCAGTCATGAAATTCATCTGGAAAAATAAGAGACCCAGAATAGCCAAAGCAATCCTGAACAAGAAAAGTGAAGTAGGGGGCATCACCATATTGGACTTTAAATTATACTATAGAGCACTAGTAACTAAAACAGCATGGTATTGGCACCAAAACAGACTGGTGGACTAATGGTACAGAATTGAGAACACAGAGACTAATACACATAATTTCAGCTATCTTATATTAGACAAAGGCGCCAAAAATGTACAGTGGAGAAAGGATAGCCTCTTCAACAAATGGTGCTGGGAAAACTGGAAATCCATATGCAACAAATTGAAATTAAACCCTTATCTCTCACCATGCACAAAACTCAATTCAAAGTGGATCAAGGACCTAGGAATTAGACCAGAGACAATACACCTAATAGAAGAAAAAGTAAGCTCCAATTTCCAACATGTTGGATTAGGCCCCAAGTTCCTTAATAAGAATCCTGTAGCGCAAGAATTACTACCAAGAATTAATGAATGGGATAGATTTAAACTAAAAAGCTTCTTCTCAGCAAAAGAAACAATCAGTGAGGTGAATAGAGAGCCAACTAATTGGGAACAAATATTTAATACATGCATATCAGATAGAGCACTAATCTCTAGAATATATAAAGAACTCAAAAAACTTTACACTAAAAAAACAAATAACCCAATCAATAAATGGGCTAAGGAATTGAGAAGACACCTCTCAGAAGAAGATACACGATTAATCAACAAATACATGAAAAAATGTTCAACATCGCTGGCAATTAGAGAAATGCAAATCAAAACTACTCTAAGATTTCACTTCACTCCAGTCAGAATGGCAGCTATCAAGAAGACAAGCAACAATAAATGTTGGAGAGGATGTGGGGAAAAATGCACACTCATACATTGCTAGTGGGACTGCAAAATGGTGCAACCATTATGGAAAGCAGTATGGTGATTTCTTGGAAAACTGGGAATGGAACCACCCTATGACCCAGCCATCCCACTCCTGGGTCTATTCCCAAAGGACTTAAAAACAGCATATTACAGTGACACAGCTATCTCAATGTTTGTAGCTGCGCAATTCACAATAGCTAGGTTGTGGAACCAACCTAGATGTCCCTCAGTAAATGAGTGGATTAAGAAAATGTGGTATATATGCACAATGGAATTTTACTCAGCAATAAAAGAAAATAAATTAATGGCATTTGCAGGTAAATGGATGAAGTTGGAAGACATAATGCTAAGTGAAGTTAGTCAGTCTCAAAAATCCAAGTATCAAATGTTTTCTCTGATATAAGGAGGCTATTTCATAGTATTGTTGGATGGGGGTACATAGGAGGATTAGAGGAACACTAGAATGGTCAAAGGGAAGGGAGGGTAAGGGTGGGAGCAAGGGGGGAGGGAGGGGGGGAGAAAATTAAAAAAGAAAGAAAAGGTGGTTGAATGAGACGGATATCATTTTCCTAAATGCATGATTGAAGACCTGAATTGTACGAATATACTTTGTATACAAACAGTTGTATGTAAAAAGATGCTAAATACATGCACTATGAGTTGTACATATTAAAAATTATAAAAATAAAATTAAAAAAAAAAACTTTACACCAAAAAAAAAAAAAAAAAAAAAAAAAAAAAAAAAAAAAAAACACACAACCCAATCAATAAATGGGCCAAGGAACTGAACAGACACTTCTCAGAAGAGGATATACAATCAATCAACGAATATATGAAAAAAATATTCAATATCTCTAGCAATTAGAGAAATGCAAATCAAAACTACTCTAAGATTTCATCTCACGCCAGTCAGAATGGCAGCTATCAAAAACACAAACAACAATAAATGCTGGCGAGGATGTGGGGAAAAACGGCACACTCATACATTGCTGGTGGGGCTGCAAATTGGGGCAACCAATTTGGAAAGCAGTATGGAGATTCCTAGGAAAACTTGGAATGGAACCACCATTTGACCCAGCTATCCCACTCCTGGTCTATACCCAAAGGACTTAAAAATGGCATACTACAGGGACTCAGCCACATCAATGTTCATAGCAGCACAATTCACAATAGCTAGATTGTGGAAACAACCCCGATGCCCATGAATAGATGAATGGATAAGGAAACTTTGGTATATATACACAATGGAACACTACTCAGCACTAAAAGAGAATAAAATCATGGCATTTGCAGGTAAATGGATGGAGTTGGAGAAAATAATGCTAAGTGAAGTCAGCCAATCCCAGAAAACCAAAGGTCGATTGATTCCTTTGCTATGATGATGCTGAATTATAGTGGCAAGGGAGGGGAGATGAGAGGAATGAAGGAATGTTAAATAAAACAAAGGGGAGGGAGGGAAGGGAAGGGTGCAAGTGGATATAAATAATGGCAGAAGGAGTTGGACATCAATATACTAAGTGAATGTATAAAAGCTCAAATGGTATGAAAATACTTTGTGTAAAACCAATGACTTGGGAAACTGTGCTCTTTATATGTAATATGAAAGGAAGTGCACTCTAAAAGCATGTATAACAAATTAAATTAAATTTTTTAAAAAATCAAGAATCAATAAATGGGATAGATTCAAACTAAAAAGCTTCTTCTCAGCAAAAGAAACAACCAGTGAGGTGAATAGAGAGCCTACTAATTGGGAACAAATTTTTACCACATGCACCTCAGACAGAGCACTAATCTCTATAATGTATAAAGAACTCAATAATCTTAACACCAAAAAAACAAATAACCCAATCAATAAATGGGCCAAGGAACTGAACAGATACTTCTCAGAAGAAGATATACAATCAATCAACAAATATATGAAAAAATGTTCAACATCTCTGGCTATTAGAGAAATGCAAATCAAAACTACTCTCAGATTTCATTTCACTCCAGTCAGAATGGCAGCTATTAAGAACACAAACAACAATAAATGTTGGCGAGGATGTGGGGAAAAAGGCACTTTCATACATTGCTGGTGGGACTGCAAAATGGTACAGCCAATATGGAAAGCAGTATGGAGATTCCTTAGAAAAGTGGGAATGGAACCACCTTATGACCCAGCTATCCCACTCCTTGGTCTATAACCAAAGGACTTAAAAACAGCATACTTACAGGGACACAGCCACATCAATGTTTATAGCAGCTCAATTCACAATAGCTAGGTTGTGGAACCAAACTAGATGCCCCTCAGTAGATGAATGGATAAAGAAAATGTGGTATATATACACAATGGAATATTACTTGGCAATAAAAAAGAATAAAATCATGGCATTCGCAGGTAAATGGATGAAGTTGGAGAATATAATGCTAAGTGAAGTTAGCCAATCCCAAAAAGCCAAATGCAGAATGTTTTCTCTGATGTAAGGAGGCTGTCTCACAGTGGGGTTGGGACAGAGAGCATGGAGGATTAGAAGAACACTAGAAGGGCCAATGGGGATGGAGGGAAGCGAGGGGACAAAAGGGTGAAGAAGACAAAAAAATATGGTAGAATGAGTTGGATATTATTACCCTAAGTGCGTGTATGAAGCCACGAATGCTGTGAATATACTTTGTATACCACCAGAGATATGTAAAAGTGTGCTCTATAAGTATAATATGAAGTGTAATGCATTATGCTGTCATTTCTAAAAACTTAGAATAAAAAATAAATAAATTAAAAAAAATTAAAAATAAAATAAAGAAGTATGGTTTCAAGAAAAAAAATTGAGGCACTGGCAAGAAAGTGACTTTAAGATAATTTCTAGTTGTTTAGGAAAAATCTTGCAACAAAGGGAAATTAACAACACTTATTGAACAAAGAAAAGAATATGCATTTAGATGTGTCCTACCCTTCGTGCTTCAGTAACACCTTGTTCTTCAACTTTTATTTCATCCTCAAAGTTTTCGTTAGAGCCGTTTGCTTGTGGTTTATACTCCTCCTGGTCCTCTCGGCTGACTGGTTCTTCTGTAGTCTTGACTTCTACAGTCTTAGCTTCATCTGTGACAGTCTCAGTCATTAGGAAATTGTTTTCTTTTTCTATTCGAACAAGGTGCAGTGGAGTAACATGATCATAGTGAGTATGTAGGAGTCGGAGAGCAATGTCACTTGTTGCCAATATCCTTGGAATTTCAAATCCGATTTGTGTTCCAGCGAATTTGACAGTTTTGTATCTGTTAATAATGCATATTAACAAAAAGCATAAGATTCTAGGAAATTTTAGGTGTATTTCAAATTTATACCTAAGCAGTACTTCTCTCCATATCCATTTTGCTCCTGGTTTTGAGTCCCAATCATACCCGTTTTGTTGGCAGCATCTGGACCTAGTTGCTGATGTTATCCTTCTCAAACACCCTCTTGGGATCTATAACCCCATGTCCAACTCCCTCACTTTTAGCAGCACCTTTAGACTCCTGCATGTTTCCTTCCTAATCATCCTTAAAATGTTGGCCTTACTCCATGCTCCATCCTAGGTTCTCTTCTCTTCTTCCTCTATATACACTCTCTGGATAGTGTCATTTCTGTGGCCTCAATTTCTGTTTATATTATCAGGAGTATTAAACATGAGTTTTACTTTTCTTGGCATGGGCTAGAAGAGACACATCCCTGAATAGACTTTTTTTAAATTAATTTTTTATTTGTTTTAATTAGTTATACATGACAGTAGAATGCACTTATGCACTATCATATATCATACATAGATGGGATATAATTTCTCATTTTTCAAAGCGTACATGCTGCAGAATCATATTGGTCATGTAGTCACATATATACAGACAGTAATAATGTCTGCTTCATTCCGCTATCTTTCCCATCCCCACATCCTCTCCCTCCCCTCCCTTCACTTTCCTCTACCTAATCTAACACTATTTTTCCCTAGTGCCCCCCCCACCTTATTGTGAATTAGCATCCACATATTAGAGAAAACATTTGGCCTTTGGTTTTGTGGGATTGGCTTATTTCACTTAGCATGATACACTCCAACTCCAACCATTTACTGGCAAATGTCATAATTTCACTCTTCTTTAAAGCATTAATGCCATGATTTTATTCTCTTTTATTGCCGAGTAATACTCCATTGAGCATATATACCATATTTTCATTATCCATTCATCTACTGAGGGACACCTAGGTTGGTTCCATAGTCTAGCTATTGTGAATTGAGCTGCTATAAACATTGATGTGGCTGTGTCACTATAGTATGCTGATTTTAAGTCCTTTGGGTATAAACCAAGGAGTGGGATAGTTGGGTCAAATGGTGGTTCCATTCCCAGTTTTCTAAGGAATCTTCATACTGCTTTCCATAGTGGTTGCACCAATTTGCAGTGCCACCAGCAATGTATGAGTGTGCCTTTTTCCCCCACATCCTCGCCAACATTTGCAAATCAAAACTAAGATTTCATCTCACTCCTGTCAGAATGTCAATCATTAAGAATACAGGTAACAATAAATGTTGGCGAGGATGTGGGGGGAAAGGCACACTGAATGGACTTTAATAGGTCCAAAATACTCTTCTATATGTGTGAACATATATAAATATTTGATGTTAAGAAAAATCATATTGATGACTTCTCTAAACATACTCCACCTTAGATTGCTCTCAGTGCTTTCAGCCAGTTTCACTTTGATATCTCATAGTACTACTTTAAATTCAAAAAGTCCAGCACCAAATTCATCATCTTTATACCATTATCCCACCATCATCAAAATAAAACCAAACTTGTTCTCAATCCACTATTCCTTATTGTACTAAAAGATACCACTTAATTCCTTCTTAAACCTGGGTAGTGAATACAGAGCTATTTGTTTTATTTTTATTCCTATAAAACTATACAGATTAATTTCCTTCACTCTTCAATATCTGACATATTTTCCATAAACAGGTTACATATTGTCTGTGATTAGATTTAAACCACAGTATTTTGTAGTGAGTGGAACTTAGGGAATATTTTGCTCTTTTCTTTTACTAAATAGCAAAAATAAAGTTTATTTTCATATGATTAGTCTTTTCAGAGCTGGAACCAGAACCCAAGCCTTCTAACTTCTAGTCTGGTAATTTCTGAAATTCATAACCATACTAACTCAATTAATTCACAGCCATGCTAATACATAATAACTTAAAATGTTTAATACTAAACAGCAATCAAGTGATCAGGAATTTGTCATTATCACTATCATTCTTCAGAAAGATGTTTCTTTGTTGAAAGTAGTTGGGAAAACATTAAAAATTATCTAAGAAATAGCCAATATGAAAATATATTAATTTTAACATTTCAAAAAGATAAATATATATTTTTAAAATTTCAGATTGTCATGTAGAAAGTATCCACCACATGTACTTTTTTGGGATAAGGGGGCTTAGGTAGATGCAGAAGAGGGAAAACCCAACATTTATTGATAGTACTATGCTATAATTTTTACATGCACTGTTGCTTAATCCTCAAACAAATCATATTAAGTCAAGTAATATTATTTTACTGATGATGTACTGAAGCTCAGCAGGCTAAGTAACTTGACTAGGGTAAATGGCAGGTTATTTAGCCATCTGCAACTCTAGTTGACTGACTTTCTAATATGGGTTTTTCCAAGCATACCATGCTATTATGCAACAGGTCTGCCAGTGATGATGGGACTCTAATGTCACATCTATAGGGAAAATTTACCCATCTGGGTACCTTGGATTCTTCTTCAGGTTTGCCCACACATACAGAGTAACATTTTCATCTTGAATGACTTTTTCCATATTCCCACTGTCCAAATCTGCTAAAGTACTAGCTTGCTATAAGGGAAAAAAGGAGGAAGAAGAGGAAGAGTAGAGGGAGGAGAAGGAAGAAAACATTATATAGGTCCAGAGTCCTACTAAATTGTACAACTTAAACAAGTTATTTCATTACTTATGTATTAGATTCCCTTCATTAATTATCTAAAAGAATAACCTTAGTACAAAGAAGTTTCAATCAAAATGACAAAGAACTGCTAAAAAATTTCTCCTAAGGATGCAAACATTTATGTAATTAAATATATCTCTACTTTTTCTACTCAGTTTCTCTTAAGGTATATAATGATTAAAGCTGTTCCTAAAGGACTGGAGGTGTAGCTCAGTGGGAAAGTACTTGCCTAGTGTGCACAAGGCTCTGAGTTTGATCCACAGCATTGCAAAAAAACAAAAACAACCACCACCACCAAAACAACAGTGATCCTTTATTCCCAAGGTAGCATCTAGGATGATTACTGTGTTACCCTTTTTAATTTTAACATCAGAATCTTGACTTTTCATTTCAACTTTATGCATGCTTCTTTCTCTGTACCTTATTAAAATGTCAACTGTGGTCAGCCTATCACAAACATACAAGTCTAGAAAGCACAATATCCAGTTCATGAAATCCAAATGAATCATATGTTTTGGAGTCAATGCTTATCATCTAACATTAAACACTTAAGGATGATCTCAAGAATTTTAAAGACTAATATAGTTTGATGTCTATTGCTCAAGAAATAAGCTCTCATAAAGGGGTTAAATAAGTCAATATATATTTGATGGCTATACTACAAAAACTTTTGCAAACTTTACTTGTTCTCATTTATTTTTAAAAGTGATTATTCCTCCACACTTATTGTTTTCTGTAACATTAACTTTTTGAAGTATCCAGAATAGTTCCTTAGAACTGTTCTAAACTATAGATTTATGTGATTATTTCCTCATGATATTGTTTAACTTGCTTCTCTATCTCATTTACTTTTCTGGAAAGTCTGGGGACTAAATTAAATTCAGATCAAACATTTTCAGCAAAAAAAGGCATCATATCTCAATATTGTGTACTTCCACAAGACCGGGATCCTAATTAGAATAAGATATATTATATGCTTGTATAAATATATCAAAATATATTCTTCTGTCATGTATAACTAAAAAGAACAAATTTTAAAAAGGCACCATAAATAAAGTTCTATCATGTTCCTTATATTGCATCCAATTAGGAGGCATCTGATGTCCAACTATTAATGATCAAAACTTTCACTTGGTTAATATCTCCTCTCACTGCAAAGTAAGTTTTTTTTATTTTATTTTTTTTCTAATTGCTTAGTAATCTGAGGTCCAATACTTTGGTACTAAGAGAATAATGTGTTCCTTAATAGCTTTTCATGTCATCATTTAGGTAGCCCTTAAGAATCCTTATCTGAATCAATTATAACATTGGGGATTGGAAAAATAGTCATTTTCTAACTGCTCTTTCCATCTTTACTTGGATGGTATTCTTCTACAAACCATTGTTCTTCCCCCATCCCATTTACCCTTTTCGAAGGATCACCATAGATTCATAGATTTTTATTCATTCATTATTATAATTTGTTATACTTATTATTCTTTCTGCTATTCAAATTATTCCATTTTTGGCCAGTGAGACCCCTTGTAAACTAACCCCTGTCCCTTTGATATGACCCCCTTAATTTCTTAAGTGCTTGCTATCTAGCACAATAAGGTAATGTAGCCTCATCTTTTACTTTTCCTGCTCCAGATCTGGAATTAGATATTTACTATAATTAGTCTTGGTTCTTTTTTTAAATTCAACGTTGTATATATAACAATAGTATTCATTACATTTCATATTACATATATAGAGCACCTTTAACGTTTACACTATTTGAATACAAAGAATATTCATACTATTCAAGTCTTCACTCATGCGTTTAAGACATTGATATCCATCTCATTCTACCATCTTCTTTTTTTCCCCCTTCACACCCCCTTGCTCCCTCCCTCCCCTTCCCTCCCCATTGACCTTTCTAGAGTTCCTCTACTCCTCCTATGTTCCCTAACCCAACCCCACTATGAATCAGCCTCCTTATATCAGAGAAAACATTCTGCATTTGGCTTTTTGGGATTGGCTAACTTCACTTAGCATTATATTCTCCAACTTCATCCATTTACCTGCGAATGCCATGATTTTATTCTCTTTTATTGCTGAGTAATACTCCATTGTGTATATATACCACATTTTCTTTATCCACTCATCTACTGAGGGGCATCTAGTTTGGTTCCACAACCTAGCTATTGTGAATTGAGCTGCTATAAACATTGATGTGGCTGTGTCCCTGTAGTATGCTGTTTTTAAGTCCTTTGGGAATAGACCCAGGTGTGGGATGGCTGGGTCATAAGGTGGATACATTCCCAGTTTTCCAAGGAATCTCCATACTGCTTTCCATAATGGCTGCACCATTTTGCAGTCCCACCAGCAATGTATGAGTGTGCCTTTTTCCCCACATCCTCTCCAACATTTATTATTGTTTGTATTCTTAATAGCTGCCATTCTGACTGGAGTGAAATGAAATCTTAGAGTAATTTTGATTTGCATTTCTCTAATAGCCAGAGATGCTGAACATTTTTTCATATACTTGTTGACTGATTGTATATCTTCTTCTGAGAAGTGTCTGTTCAGTTCCTTGGCCCATTTATTGATTATGTTATTTGTTTTTTTGGTGTTAAGATTTTTGAGTTCTTTATATATTCTAGAGATTAGTGCTCTAGGTTCTTTTATTTAAGTGCAAGTGCTAGGGATTGAATCCGGGGCCTCCTGCATTCTAGGCAAATGCTGTGCCACTGAGCTACACCTCCAGTTCTTTTAGTTACTTTTTAAAAATTTTTTAGTTGTTGATAGACCTTTATTTTATTTTTATGTGGTGTTGAGAATCAAACCCAGTGCCTCACACATGCTAGGCAAGTGTGCTACCACCACTGAGCCCCAGCCCCAGCCCATTAGTTACTTTTTATGCAATAACATTTGCTTCATATTGATATTTCTATTTCAAATTTGATGTTATATAAAAGACTAGAAAAAAAATACTATACCTCTTTTAAGATAAAAATCTTGATTACTAGTAATCATAATACATATTTGCTTACCTCATTTTCCTATAACACATGTAACGTGCAAAATTATAACATGAACAATAATGCTAACTAGTAAAAGATATTTAGTGAAATGGCTCTTTGTAGTATTTTTAAAAATTATAAAATATTCCACCAAGCTGATACAAAGGACAGTGCTCTAGACCAAAGGAAAAACAATAAAAGGGAGGAGGTAACAAAATGGCCTAAACCAATATATGACTATAGATTATTCTCATTTAAAAAACAAGCTAAAACAAAAGAGTTATAAAAGCCATTCATGGGAAATTACAGGATGTTGAATATGAGAATTATGAAATCATTAGTTTTCTTAGGTATAATAATTTATGGTTATTAGAGTTATTTGGGGATGAAATGTAATAACAACATTAAATGGTAAAGAATATATAGTGATAAAGAACACTAATAGACATTTAAATATTATTGATTTTAATATATATCAATTATAGCTCAAGTATAGATAAAAATGAATTAGATCTACCTAGAGAGCATTTGGGGATTCATGATACTATTCTTCAAATTTCATGTTCAAATATAGTGCTTTTAAAATAAGAAGTTGGAGAAAAATAGAATATTAATACTTGTAATCTTGTGTCAACTGAATTACTCAGACTGAATTTCTAATATTGTTTTGTGAAGTTATTTTCATAGTGAACTTACTAAACCTTGGCAAGTATCAGAAAATTGACTTAAGCTATATTGATGATATTTTATTTCTTTAAAAATGTTAACAGTTATTAAATCTGCATAAATATGTGTACTTTAAGCTTTCACTGATTTTTTCTATAACCTTTAAATATTTTAAGAAAAATTTGAATTATTTAATTGTATAATACAAAATTTTAATGTTTTTAAAAGTTAGTGTCATATGGAAAGTTCATACATACTCTGAGAAGTATTTCTGTGGCTTTGTTAAACTTAAGATGAAGGAGCTCCTGAAGTTGTAGAATTGATCCTTGGTATTGTATTATATTTTTTTCTTCCAAATCAAATGGTGGAGTTTCCACTAACATCAATTTCAATTTTTCAATTAACTGTAATGTAAAGAATATGTACATTAATCCACTGGCATATAGTCAAACAAAAAGTAAAAGGGGGATGTTATATCACTTTGGGATTGAGAAACTTTATCCTCAGTAAAACATGTAGAAATCCTTCCTTTATTCATTCTATAACTTAAGATCATGAAAAAATATTTCCTCCCAAACTCCCTTTTAAATATTCTCCACTAAGAGTAACAGAGCTTTCATTAGCAAAATGACAAATGATGACAAATTTTGACTTCTCTAAGACTGTGGAACAATAGGAATGTTTTAGTGTAATTTGTGTTGTTATATAGCAGAACACCTGAGGCTGGGTACTTTTTAAAGAAAAGTAGTTTATTTAGCTCACATGGGTTCAGGAACATGGCACCAGCATCTGCTCCACTCTAATAATGGCCTCACAATGATGGAAACATTTATAAGAATGGCATATGCAGAGAAGGGAGTCAGAAGTGGTGCTATGCTCACTTGTAACAAACCATTCTCAAGGGGACTAACCCAATCCCATGAGACCAGAACAACTCCCTCAAGAAAGCATTAATTCTTTTAAGATGATGCAGCTGTCATGACCTAATTACCTTCTGCTATACCTCACCTCTTAAAAGCTCTACCACCTTCAACAAATGGTGCTAGGGAAACTGGAAATCCAAATGTAGTAGAATAAAATTTAACCTGTATCTCTCACCTGCACAAAACTCAACTCAAAGTGGATCAAAGACCTAGGTATTAAACCAGAAACACTGCACCTACTAGTAGAAAAAGGAGGCCCAACACTCCAACATGTCAGCTTAAGAACTAACTTCCTCAACCAGATTCCTAAAGTGTAAAAAATAAAATCAAAAACCAACAAGTGGGATGGTGTCAAACTAAAAAGCTTCACAGCAAAGGAGACAATCAAGACCATGAAGAGAGAGCCTACAGAATGGGAGAAAATCTTTGTCACCTGCACCTCAGATAAGGTGTTAATTTCCAGGGTATTCAAAAAACAAATAACCCAATTAATAAATGGGCAAAGAAACTAAACAGACATTTCTCAAAAGAAAAATAAGTCAACAAATATGTGAAAAAATATACAACATCTGAAGCAATTAGAGAAATGCAAACTAAATTTCGCCTTACTCCAGTCAGATTTCACCTTACTCTAGTCAGAATTGCAATTTTCAAGAATATAAGTAACAATAAATGTTGGCGAAGATGTGAGGAAAAAGGGTAAACTCATACATTCTGATTTGAGGAATCATATCATTCAGTTCAAGAAAATTGTCAGCCATTGTGTCTCATTGAATATTGCCTCTCTGCCAGTCTATATTGCCTTCTTGTACTCCTCCTGTTTCTAGTCTTACTATATTATACATGTCTGTTAACTGCTCTTTCATATTTTCTACCTCCTCGCTTTTGTGTTGTATTCTAGTAAATTCTTTCAACTTCATTTAAAAAATATTATTTCCCAGTATTTTTAAGTTCATTGTAAAGTAGAAGCTTCTTAGGCTAGCCTATCTATTCTATTAGCAAAAGTAGAGGTTAGGATACTGTTATTCATCTTTGCACCCCCAGTGCCTGAGAGTAGAAACCTGGCTTCTAGTAAACGTTAAAGATTATGGTACCGAATTACTGAATAGTAGATGTGTTAATCAGGTTTACATTATTGTGACAAAATCAACTTATAAGGATAAAAGATTTATCTTGGCTCATAGTTTCAGAGGTTTCATGAAATTCACAGTCCCTTGGCCTCATTCCTTTTGGGCCTGTAGCAGAACAGTTATGACTGTCAGGGAACAATTTGTGGCACAAAGCTGCTCACTTCATTGCAGTTGGGACCCAGAGCAAGAGAGGAATGGCCCAGGGTCCTTATATGCCCTTCATCAGCAAAACCTCAGTGACCTAACTTCCTTCTACTAGGCCTCACTTCCTAAAAGTTCCAATACCTCCCAATAGTGCCACAGTGACCTCCAAGCCTTTAGCATATGGGCTTTCAGGAGACATTAAGATACAAACCATACGAAATCACTCAATCTAAAAAATCCAAATACTCAATGTTTCCTCTGATATAAGGAGGCCGGTTTACAGTATTGTTGGGTTGGGGTACATAGGAGGATTAGAGGAACACTATAATGGTCAAAGGAAAGGGAGGGGAAGGGAGGGAGCAAGGGGAGAAGAGGGGGAAAAAAAGAAAAAGTGGTTGAATAAGATGGATATCATTATTCTAAATACATGATTGAAGCCTTGAATGCTACGAATATACTTTGTATACAAACTGTTTTGTGTAAAAAGAGGTTCTATATGTATAGTATGAACTGTAATACATACTACTACTATAAATAAAAATTAAAAAAATGAAAAAAAAGATAGAAACCATAACAATAGGTGTTACTAGCTGGGGACAAAAATCACCTACCTATACCCAAGTTATCTACATAAATGCATACAACTTGATTTTTTTGCTTTTTGCCTCAGAAAAAATATTTCTCATTTACGTTTTACTTTATCTAAAGTAGCAAGTGACTGTTAAGAATTGTAAAAAGAAAGTGAAAAGTTTACCAAATGTTTCTCTATACACAAGGGTTTCAAAGCAATAGTGTTACTAACTGGCAAATAAATAGTAAATTTTTATTTTTGGAGTTAATATCAACTTCTTGTAACTTAATTTATATTATAGGACAATACTTAAATACTTACATGTAGAACTAATTTACTTTTCTCAATCACTTCCTCAAAAGTCTGATTTGTTTCCTCTTTCCACAAGCTAATGAAAGTATTAATTTCTTGGGCTATTGAAGGATCAGGACTCCCATCACATTGAATGTAGTGTTTCCACTGTGGAATAAAAATGTTTGAAGGTTCATTTTTTATGAGAATCCAACCAAAATTTCAGTTACTTCTTTTTGGATGTCTGAGTACTCACAATCCAGTTTTTCCAATTTAGACAAAATCTTTTGATGACTTTAATGAGTGACTTCATATAAACCAAATAATAACCAATAAACAAAATAAAATAACCAGATTATTTTTCATCCAAATAATTTCCAATCTTCAAAATTCAGATAAATACAAGTTCTATTTACTTTCATATTTTCATTTTTCAAACACATGAGCTGGCCACGGAAGGGCATAACTATAATCCCAGCTACTCCAGAGGCTGGAGGAAGATCACAAGTTCAGGCCAGGCTCTGCAACTTAGAGAGACCCTTCTCAAAATAAAAAATAAGATGGGTTGGGGTCAATGGTAGATTATCCCTGGGTTCAATCCCCAGTGGCACAAAAAATAAACAAAAAAACCCCTATTTGAGTTACTCATTATTATTGGCATTTTAAGAATCCCTCTATTACTTTTGCAGCCTATGCAAATTTTACATTTGGAATAATATTGCATTCACATTTTTTACGTAAAATTATACCATAATCACTTGCCTTATTATAAGCAAGTTTTATTCAACACCCCTCACCCCCTTTTGGTCAAACTCTTGCTGAGTGAGAATTACCAAAACTTAGGGCATCAGTGCTACTCTCAGTCATGATCATCCTGGATTTTCAATCATAACATGTTATTTATAGGCGACTACATACTCATGATCACGCATTTCTTTTCATTACAGCCAAACATAGCTTTCAGCTCTCGTAGATGTAAATAAGACTCAGAAAATGCAGCACACCAGGGAGACTACGATGGTGACCATCAGAAGGATAATAACAAAAATTTGAAGAGTGTTCCTTATGTAGGATCACCATAAGTCAAATCAAATGATCAAAGAATGAGCCAGATGAAAAGTCTATTCATTTTAACAAAATAGCCCCTTTGTTAATTTTTCTTAATGTATTTATCCATGTACAACAAAAGTATCACACTGCATACACTTCTCTCTGTTTAACTGGCACGTAATCTAGTACTCTATAGCCAAATTAAAATAAAATAAGGAGAGAGATGAAGAGTTTGGAATGGTCTAAAACTCTAGTTACAATATTAACCCACCAAGCAAAAATGGTAGGCATAAGCAAGGAAAAATTAAAAGGTATAATATTTTCATTCCAATGAGGAGTCCTATTCAGATATATTGAGAAAAGATGTCTGCATCTATCATGTCATCTACTTCTAGAGAAGCTTTTCCTTGCCCAGCTTTACCTTAAAGTCTACAAAAGGTATACATTTAGACTCTGCAGGGATCTCCTTAAATTGTAAGATAGAGATTCAAGATTCAGGACTCCGAAACTTTATTACAGGGTGGGTAAAAAACTTGGTATAATTCCTTCCAGTGAGGCTCAAGGGCTGTTTTTCTCTGGATTTCATTTCTGGAAGACTAGTCTTGAGGTTTTTAATCATGAAAGCTTTTGTTTTGATCAGTTGATCGGTAACAAAGAGCTTCCTTTATCTAGTGAAAATGTTATTAGAATAATGATAGAAGGCCTATAGTACCTAGTCATATTGGAATTTAGGAGACTAGGAGACACATAGGACTGATAAAGGACATAGCCCTTCCTTCCTTGAAACTAAAGAATATCATGCTAAGTGAAATAAGCCAGTCCCCAAAAGTCAAAGGTCAAATATTTTCTCTGATATGCAAAAGCTAATCCAAAACGGGGGGGGGGGGGGGGACAATAAAAAAAGAAGAAAGATCCACGGAGTCCACTAAGAGGAATGAAGGGAAGGGAGGAGGAATGGGATAAGGAAAGACAGTGGAATGAATCTGACCTAATTTCCTCCTATGTGCATATATGAATATACCACAGTGAATCTTACCATCTTGTATACCCACCAGACACTAATTGAAAAAAAAAAAAAAACTAGTAAATAGTAGAAATATCAGTAGAGTAGAGGGAAGGGAACAAGGGAGAGGGAGGAGGAAAGGGACTAGGGAAATATTGGGGACTGAATTAAAAAAAATTATATTCCAAACTTCTTAAAATTATGTCAAAATGAATCCTAATATTATGTATATCTAAAATAAATCAATTAAAAGTAAAAAAATGTAAAAAAATGGTATTATCTTTGGCCATAGCAATCCAACTGACCTTGTCAATTTCAAGTTTTAAAAATAGCATTTATCCTTTCACCTTTTCCAGAAAATTGAGGATTACAGGGCCAATGCTAATGCCACTGTATTTGTAACCTTGCTTGTTTCATAATTTACCCAATAAAATAGGTCCTTCTGTCACCAAAGATTTCTTCAGGAATGCTCCATAAAGAAAACACTTTTGAATAATATTTTAATTACTGTTATAATATTAGCCTTCCTGGAAAGCTTCCTTCCATGGAAAGCTTCTGTACAATCAGAGAACACAGCCTATTCAAGGACATATTCCATTGAAGGTAGCAGTTGAGTAAAATTTCTTTGTGTATATGTATATATATAAATGGTCTATAAGATAGCAGAGATGTATTACTTAAAGTATTGTCTTCCCAGGATTATGGGATTGACAAATTAAAGACTAGCAATGAACTACAGTAACTTCAGAACAGTCATCATACCAACACTTTCCCATAATTTGTAACATTTTGTCCACTCCATGATAAGTTATAGAACGCAGAACTTTCAACAGTGGGATTTTCAAACAATCAGGGAAGTCCAGGCAGCTGGCCAGGCACTAGGAGTCCACACTTAACATTGAATTTATATCCTTTTCAAACACCAGTTTTATTTCTATAATGCATAATTTATTAAAAAGGTCACAACAGGAAATTTGATTTAGATCAATTTAGGGAGTTAATTTGAAGGAGCCCCAATCAGGGAGATGGCTATTGTGGTTAGCTGGAAGCCATAAGTTCCACCTGACAATAATCATACATTAAGTATAGTATGCACGTGACGCACCTGTGCACGTGACGCACCTGCAAAGCTAAAGGTATATAACCAGGTGAAAGCGGTCAGAAGCGGCATTCAGTCAGTCGTTCAGTCGCTCAGTCGGTTGGAAGAA
Source organism: Tamias sibiricus (assembly GCA_025594165.1). NCBI lineage: Eukaryota > Metazoa > Chordata > Mammalia > Rodentia > Sciuridae > Tamias > Tamias sibiricus. Next base: position 88,862,771 of record CM046661.1, read on the forward strand.
GAGTTCGGGTCGGAGAAGAAGAAAAGAGTCAGAGTGGCCAGAACGTAGTCAGAAGTAGTAGTAGTTGCTGGTTGGAGTCAGGCCGAGGCTGCTGAAGAAGAAAGAAGAAAGAAAGAAGAAGCTCTCTCTCTCTCTCTAAGCTCTAAAGTACAGAGACTAAGAAAGAAATGAGAAAGCCAGAGACTAAATGAGAGCTACAGAGACTAAGAAAGAAGAAAGGAAAAGAGTTTAGCTAAGAAGAGAAAGAAATGCTCTCTCTCTCTCTAAGCTCTAAGCTAAGAAAGTAAAGAGTCAGTAGTCAGAAGAAGTAAAGAGTCAGTATTAGAGTTTGAGAGGTTGCTAAAGCCAAAGAATAAAAAACCTTCTTTCATCTTCATTCTGCCTCCGAGTTTTTCTCCCGCGGTGTTGTGGCTGTACGTCAGGCAGCTACATTAATTCAAACTGCACATCCCAATAATCTCATAATTGGCTAACCCAGAATGAAAATTTGTCAAAGCATTTTCCTGGACTTCAATCAATTCCTGTTCTACATAATATTGAATAGTAGTTTTATGAATGGTCAGTCTCTCCATGAGAGTCCTAGGAAGTCTTACTAACATCAACAGTAATATTTCAAAGTTATCAAAAACTTTTATTTGTTAGAGTCTCTTCAATGAATTTTCTTGAAGATAAAACATTTCAGGTGAGAATAACTAACCATCTGAGAAATTACAAGACTCAAATGGCCATGAAAAAGATCTGACAAGGATTTATTACAAAAGGATGCAATTGATAAGGAAATTTGTTTGTTTGGTGCTGGAAATCAATCACAGGGACACATGCACGCTAAGCAAGAACTCTACTACTGAACATCCCAAGCCCAATTTTGGTTATTTCTGCTGCATACATCTTAAGATAATCAGAATTATGACTGGTTGTATTATATCAGGAATATCAGACTTTAATATTTTTGGGAAAAAAATTAACAATGCACTCATACATATATAACCCAAAGAAGATTTAGCAATTATATGACAATACTTCCCATATAGATTAACATGTCAAATAAGCTTAACTAGTTTAATATATCTCTTTCAGGTGTTCTAGGGGCCCTTACAAAATGCTCCAAAGTTAGTTTAAACTCAAAAAACTTATTATAGGTCTTGATTTGGGGGAAATTTGTCAAAAATAACAAAATTTTAAAACTCTTGATCATAATAAGATCACAGATCATTGTGAATAACAGTCATTCATTTAACCAAAATGACAATCAAAATATATTGGATGCAAATACAGAAAGCCACATAGCTGTAGAAAATATCCAAGTTACTCAATAGAGGGCTCAGTTTTTCTAAATAATCAAAAGACCTATTAAAGTTCTATTTCTTATTAGGAGCAGAACAATTCTTCAAGAAAGTCTTATTGCTTTGGCATAGGAAACAAAATTCTATATTTTTATACTTATACTTTTGGAATCAAAGTACAATTCTTAGAAGAACTTAATAATTCTACTTTTAGTTAGCTTGATAACAAAATCCTTTTCACAAGATTCATCTTTCATAAACTTTTTATAATCTTCTTATGTCCTTTGTGATTTGTCATGTATAGTATACTATACTTTTCCTCATTAATTTTGGAATAACCCTTGTACTTTAGACCCCCAAATTGCTGTTTTCCCTTTAAAAAAAAATCTCTCATATCCTACAGCTTTCACCTACCAAAACAAATTTTCCTTGCATAAGGAATTATTTCAAGTTTTAATTACCTTATATTAGGATTTAACTTTTAGCCCCCTTAATTTCTAGTAAAATCTTAGAAAGTGAGAAACTTTAAAGTGTTTTTATATTAGCATTTTGTAAATGAGCACCATTTTATAATTTTTAGAAACATGATTCCTTGTAATCCAATCATTTATTTCTATGTTTATTAGCAGACCCAAATACCCATATATAGAACAAGACTTTCCGTTAGAATTTATTATTATAAGAGTGAGATCAGCACTGTTTTCAGTACTAAACAAAATGGCTGACACAAGGAGTTTAACTCAACCATTCATCTATTTGCAAATAATAGTGAGTAGACAAACATCTTTTTCTTCATAGTATTTGGCATAGTTACCAATTTTCTTACTTGTATTGTGTGTATTTTCATCTGTTTCTCTTATGACATTCAAGAAGAGAACTGCATCTACCTTGTTTGCCATTATGTCCCTGGCCCTAGGAAAATGTCTTATACATAGATTGTCAAATATCTGTTAAATAAATGCATTGATTATCAGCTTTGACTAACATATCATTTCATTACTCAGTGTTTTCCAACTACACAAGACACTTTCTAGATCTTATCAATGAACATAGTGAACAGATGTTTTCTCACTGAACAACTTCTATACCCTACTGCAATTGTTAAAGATAACCAGGAAGTCTCTCCTACTAGTCAGATCACATTTATCTTGTCAGTTTGTCCTTCTCCCATATACAACAAAATCAGAATAAATGAGGAGGCAGTTTCAGTATTTTATTTTAAAATGACTTAGACATTTTATAAATTATCTTCCATTTAGTTCACCACAACAAGACTCAAGACTTCAAGTCACTAAAGACTCCTGAAACTATGACAAGTTCATCTACTGTCATTCCATTTTTATGTACACTGAATATATTTGTTTAGGATTATGCTTGAATTGCTCTTTAAACAAAGCTAGCCACTGAAGGAGTTCTGGAAACACCAACCCAAAATTTGTCTCTTTAGTGTATTAATTACCAAAAGGTAAACAGGGCAAGGCATTCTAAATTCTGGGAACTCAATTGTTATCAATCCCCTGAAAATTAACAGTTAGCAAGAAGAGAAGGGAATTTCATCATAACCAGACAGACCATGTAACAAACCATCTTCTATTCCATGGGCCTATTAATCTTCCTCCAAACCATTTACTCTGAGGATTTTTTTGATTTTTGTTATTTTTCCTCATTCCCTGACCATTTAACTCATTTCAGGGAGTTGAGTCAAAGCAAGCTTGCCCTTTTCTTGATTTATCTGCCTGATTAATGCCTTAGTGATTGTTTGCCCCCTCCCTCACTATCATCAGATTTTAAGCCCAAATATCATCATCTGCCAGGAAGAGAAGCATAAGCAGGAAGCCTAGTTAAGACAAAATGGTCAAAGATGAGGTCTGTTACTTGTGTAGACCCAAATATTTTTGCCTTTTCTCTTGTAAATCTCTCTAATGACTTTTCTCTTGTTATTTATTTATTTTTTTTAGAGAGGGAAACACCCCCATAAATGGAGAGTTTCTCCATAGATACACATTTCCCTCTCTAAAGGTTGATCTCAAAGTAACTAAAAATAGGCAGTTTACCAGCACAACCTTTGTTTTTTTGTTTTTGTTTTTAACTGTTACTGAATTCAGAGTGTGACCTACATTTACATTCCTGACTTAGACACCCTACATTATGTTTTAGAACCAAAGCATACAGGTGATTTTTTAAAAAAGGATCATTTTACTGATTTCAGCTTCTATAAGACAACTCCTTTTTTTTTTTCCACTTAGTCTTTTAAAAGCCTCTGTGTATTAAGTTTTAAAAATATCCCATTGTTTGTAGGGTTTTGATTTTTCAATTTACCCCAAAAGAAAGTAATTTTGTCCAAATTAAAACTTCTTCATGGTGGCCATTGTATTCCTAATTTATTTCTGGTAAGATTTATCCATTTCTCAAAACATAAATGTAAATTCTTATACACAAAATTGGGTAGAGTAACAAATGAAGTTCTAGACTTGGGGCCCTTTTGTTTCTCACTGACCCAAGCAGACACCATGAACCCCAAGAAGTTCATACACCCTCTTAGCACAAGCTGACCCTTCTTATCATCCCAAAGTTGTGTTCTGTCTCACAGAATAAACTATCCCTGGAAGGGATTCATGATCCAGATGAACCCACAATTCCCTGTCTTTTAGTAACCTTGCTTATCCACTGAACCCTGTTCAATTTTTTTCTTGTCTGACCCAGTCAGACACCTGAAGTTTCTCTACATAACCCACTCTCATTCCTACTGAGCCAGTTCATTTTCTGGCTGACCCAGCCAGACGTCTGAGACTTCCCTATAGAACCTAGTCTGTGTCAAAAAATTTGCTCAAACTCAGCTCAAAACCCAAATCTTAGGAGCTTCAGAATCCAAGCAAGAACTTACCCACAATCCATAGATGGAGCAAAAAAACAATGAGTACAGTGGGCTTGGAGAGAACCCATTTCTGGTTACTTGATGATTCTAGGGGTCATGGGAGCTCAGCTTTAGATCCAGCTGACCACACCAAAACCACTAAATGGGACAATTCTTTAGGCCAATTATGTCAAGCAGAATTCATTTGAGCAAAGAAAAACAAACAAACAAACAAACAAACCATGGTTCACAAATCAGACTGTTTCCATAACAAGAGCAGGTTCTAAGAATTCAAGCCAACAATGTTATCACACAGCATTTATAGGAAAATGGAAGTGAGGACAGAAAACAAAACAACTTAATGGGCTGAAATTTAGTCAATCAACCAATCAACTGCTTATAACTTGTTAATCAGCTACAGAACTTTCTGAAACCAACCAAAGCTCAGTTACTGTGATTAAGCTCTGTACTAGTCTGGTTTGGGGGGTTCCATGTGGGTGCCCAGTCTAAATCCTTGGCTTCCCACACATTTTACTCAACACACTTATATGTTAGAAAGACATAAACCTCATGGACTGTGCTCTTCTAGATTCAAATTTTTCTTCTGCAGCCTCCACACCTCTATTAGCCTTTATAGAATTGAAGAGTTAGGGTCTTGCTCCGGATCAGGCTTTGGTGTAAGGGAATGTTGTGGTTGGTTTAGTCTTCCATCCAGATTTTTTAAAACTTTTTTATGTCAACAACCAGAATGTTTTGCTTTGTTATCATTTGTGTGTTCACTAAAGTAGCACTTTTAATTTCCTTCAAGAGCTTTCCCTTTGCATTCCCAACTTGGCTGTGTGATAAATGAGAGGCCTAGGTTCCAGCCTACCTCAGCTTCCTCACTAAGGTGAATAATTCCTAGCTTTTGATGTGAAGTGAAGAATGTGTACCTATTCCTTTCATTGGAACACTTAGGGGCCTTTACTGAATTATTAATTGGCCTAATTTCAGTACTGTTGTGTCTCAGAAAATAGGTGGCCTAAGGAGAGGGATAAAAATAGAATGGCTGTCAGTTGAGCAGAATATACACACATGTATCAATTAAGTTCACCTTCTACTATGGGTGCAATTCGTGGCACTCCAAAACACTTAGAATAGTAACATCAACGACCATGGATTACAGATAATCATAATAGATGAAATAACAATAAAGTTTGGAATATTATGTGAATTAAGAGATGTAACACAGGCATAAAGTAAGCACATGTTGTCAGAAAAACTGCTTGACATGATTTCCACAAACCTTCAATGTGTAAAAATTGCAATGTACAATAAAGTGATACACAATAAAATGAGTTGTGTCTGTATGGATTTCCAACAACTGAGTCAGAGTCAAGGGTATAAACATTTCAAGTATATCATTGCTGACAAACAGCTTTCTACAAAGTTAGTTAACTTTGCAATGAGGAATAGATTTGTCAGATTATATTTTATACATAAATTTAAAGTTTCCTAGGATCAAAATGAATGTCATATTATATACACCTCCCTCTTCTGATCACAAAATCTCAAAAAAATGCCCTCATATAAAAAGAATCAGTCATACCTGAGCAAGCGATCTAGTATCTCGTTTCAATTTCTCTGCTTCCAGAAAACACCCCTCTAATAAATTAAGTTCTGCAAGTTCTTCAGTTCTCCTTTGTAGATCCTGTTGCATAGGGATAGATACATTGATGTGTTCTTTTATTTCAGCTTTATATTTCACAAGTAGCTTCTAAAATTTATTTGGCTAAGTATATGGTTTCAAAATGAATACTTAAAATTAGTTTGACCACAAAATCTGACATTTTCAAGAAAAACGAGATAATTCATCTAAAACTGGTTTCCAAAGTTTCATCTGCAGAACTCTTGGTGGGTCCTCAAAACTCCTTTGAGATCTATGAAATCAACTCTGTTTTCACAAAAAAACACAGTATACATTTTGTACTGATGGTGCAAGATATGTTGCCGTAACATATCAGAGCAGTTGACTCCAAACTGCACTAGATTGGGGGGCAGGGGGCAGACCAGTGAGAAAGAGAAGCCAGCTTCACATAGGAATGAATTGACAAAAGGGTAAAAATTATTAATTTTACTAAATCTCAACCCTAAACACAAGTATTTTTAGTATTCTGTGTTTTACAATGGGAACTACGCATAAAGCACTTCTGCTACATGTCAAAGAACAATGCTGTCTTAAGATATAACACTTGTGCAAGTACTTGAACATTTTGGCAGACATTCTTTCAAAAATGAATAAACTTGAGAATATCATTCCAAAGACAATTCAAAATATTTGTTTTGAATAATAAAATTGAAGCTTTCATAAAAAATTCAGATTTAAAAAACTTGTTATCTATCCCTGAGTTTGACAGTTTCTTGATCCTTAAAAATTCTGATTTGACTGGAGATATTAATATGAATGATTTTTTATAATTAATAATAAAATACATCGACATGTGGAGGTAAATAATTCAGTGAAACAAAATTTTTCCAAGCAAGCAATGGATGATATTGCAAAATCATGCATAGAAATGGGATCTATTCACAGTATAAAAGAGCAATGTTTGAATGTAACACAGTATGAACAGTTCTTTGATATGGTTTCAGATTCCACATTAGGAAATTACCCTTTCTTAAGCAGGTTTGATGGTTCATGCCTGTTTGAGAAGACTACCTGCGAAACCCCAGTAAGATTCCATGAAAAAAAAAAAAAAAAAAAAAAGAGGAAGTGTAAAGGGAAGAGGCAGAAGGAAAAAGAGAAGGAAAAGAAGAAGGAGAAAAAGAGGAAGAAAAGGAACTACCACTTGTTGACTTCTGGTAATAAATCAAAGAACATTCACAATTATATTCCTTCTTTTCCCAACTGTGTATCTGTGTGAGGCAAGATTTTCTTCATGTACTTCAGTCAAAATATCACATTAGAACACATGAAATACCGAAGTTGACATGAGAACCCAGTTGCCTTCAGTTAAGTCAGTTAGTAAAGAGATTCAAGAAATATGAACAATGCCATTCATTTCCCTAATTAAAAAATACAATTTTATTTTAAAACTATAAACTGTTTTCTATAAAATATGTTAATGTGTTTACCTGTTTGTTATTTTTATTAATGTTTGATGCCTACTAATATTTTAAAATGTAAAATTTTATTTCTAGTATTATATATATTGGTGGGTATAGTTCTTTGTTTTCAAAAAATATTTATTTATTTTAGTTGTACACAATGCCTTTATTTATTTTTACGTGGTGCTGAGGATTGAACCCAGGCCACGCATGTGCTAGGTGAGCACTCTACCGCTGAGCCAAAAAGATCCTTGGGGTGCTTCAGTTTTTTAATACATTAATGGAGTTTTGTCTTGAGACTAAATGTTTCAGAACTACAGGTTTATAAGATTTTAGTGAAAAAGAGAAGAGAGAATATGAATATTTTGATTTTTTTTTTTTTGGTCCCTCTTATATTTGAGCATAAAAGACATTCTGAATGGTTAGGAGCATAAGCTCTGAAGCAAAAGTACTTAGGTCTCAGTCTGTCCTAGGTTTGCCACTTGTTAGTTGCTTAATTTCTCTTCAATTTCCTTATCTTTGAAATATGGGTGATAATGTCACTCATTTTATGGTAAGAGTAAATGAGTTAAACCAGTTCATGTAGGACTAAATGTTACTGACAGCTATGGGTTGAAAAGGACATTGGATGGCAACAGATTTGATACCCATGGAGTTTAAAACTTCATTAAGAATATTGCTCATGTTTATTTACTTTTTCTTCAAGTTGATGCCATTTTTCACTCTCAATTCGCTGCTTTTCAAGCTTTTCTTGTTCTTCTTTTTCACGTTTCAAACGGGCTTCCTCTAAGGAACCAAAAAGTAAATAAATGATCTGTGTGATTAGCTTACCTTTTTCTAAGTCTTTTAAAATTACTCTATTTTCCAAAAATACTGTAATATTTTATAGAACATACAACCTTTACTTTGTGGTAGAAATGAGAAAAGTATTAGCTTTCTTTCTTCAAAAAAGTAACATGACTCTCAAAACTTTTCACCAAAAAAAAAAAAAAAATGTGTTCATGATCATATTTCTCTTCAAAGCTTTTATAGCAATCCAGTAATTATTTTTTAAAATATTTATTTATTTATTTTTTTAGTTGTACACAATGCCTTTATTCTTATGTGGTGCTGGGGATTGAATCCTGGCCACGTGCACGTGCTAGGCAAACGCTCTACCGCTGAGCCACAATCCCAGCCCCCAGTAATTACTTTAACGAAAAAAAATACACAGATATATCATGGGTAATTAGGGGAGTAAAAGTCTTCAGAAGACATCCATGTCTACTACATCATCAGAAGTAATTACTTTAATCTTTTCTTGCTCTCACAATTAAAACAAATATATGTTGAAAAATATGAATTCAACCCAATGTAATAAAATATTCCCTAAGATAAAGATCCTGATACTGAACTCTTATCATGAGTCATCTAAAAAAGGATTTACAAGATGACATTAAAAAATCCTGAGTCTTTGAAAAACCTGAATATGAGTCTGATGATGTTCTTACTGCTAAAAGCTACAGGAACTAGCAATATTCAGAATTTTAAAATCACTTTTTTTGGTATTTTAATTAGTCAACACTTTCATTAATGTTTAATTGAAAATGAAATTGGCATTTGGCAAATAAATATTATTAAACTGTAAGAATTTAAGCTGTTGTATGTATTTCTTGCTAGTGTATGTATATTTCCAATCTTAAGTGAATTGAGTTTAAGAATTCTTGCACAATCAGCACCAATGCCCTGAATTTCATCAGTAAATATAAACACTTCAAGATGAGGTTGCTAGAATTAGCAAACAAAAATGCAGAATAATCAGCTGAATATGAATTTCAGATAAACAATGAACTTTTTAAAAGTTTATTTCCCAAATATTTCACCAGGCAAAGTATCCTTAAGTTAGTCAATTTTCATCTGAAATTAAAATTTAAATGAACTCCTGTATTTTATTTGACACACAACTTCAAGATTTAACTGAATATAATTTGTTAGTATTACCTATATATGAAAATAGTATCATTGTTTATTTTGTACCTTCCTCTTTTAGTCGTCTCTTCTCCTCCTCCTCTTGTAGCTGCTTCAATCGCTCAGCTTTGGAGATTTTTTTTTTCTTATTATCAGACTTAACAAAGATCACAACATAAAAAAGGCTATTAGCATGCACCCGATTTGCTTAAACACACACACCTCCTCAAATAGTAATTATGGAAAACATTTTTGTTTTTATCCAATCTTTCATGTATTCACTCAATAGATTAGGTTGCTTATTAGTGCAAAGCCTTGGTTCAGTGCATTGAAAGACTAAATCTGGAAACATAAGAAAAATAAGCATACAAATCATTTAAAAGAAGAAATGAGTAGCTATTCTCATATGATAAAGCAGATTTCAAGCAAAAATTAGTCAGAAGAGACAAAGAAGGTCACTAAAGACTGGAAAAAGGGAACAATCCAACAAGAAGATATAATGATAGTAAATATATATATTCCCCCAAAGAACTAAAATCAGAATACTACAGTGATGTGGCCACATCAATGTTTATAGCATTACAATTCATAATAGCCAAATTATAGAATAAGATGCCTGTCACTAGATGAATGGATCAAGAAAATGTGGTAGACATACAAAAACGGAGTTTTACTCAGTCATACAGAAGAATAAAATTGTGGCATTTGCTGGTAAAAGAATGGAAATGGAGAATATCATGCTAAGTGAAATAGGTCAGACTAAGAAAATCAAGGGCCCAATGTTTTCTCTCGTATGTGGAAGGTAGAGCGAAATAAGGAAAAAATGGAGGGAGGGGATCAGATATCATAAATATATAGGAAAGATCATTGGAGTAAAAGGAAGAGATCAAGAAGGAAGGAAGGAGAGATGGTAAAGGTGAAATAAATATAATAAAATCACAGTATGCATATAAATACACCATAGCAAATTTCACCTATAAGTGTGTGTGTGAAAAAAAACCAGTCAAGGGTGGACAAATATATGAGCAAGGAGAGGATCAGTGGAATGGAGGAGTGGGGTAGGGGTAAGCAGAGGATGAAACAGGGACTCAAGTGGAGTGGCTCAGTGTTCATGCATGTATGATTTTGTCCAAATGAACCCAGACAGTATGTATAACTATAATGCTCTAATTAAAAAAGAGAAGGAATCAGAGTGACAAGTACATGCAATTTAAATAATTCTCATACCCAGTCTCTGTATCTTTAAATGGTACAAAAGAAAGACTCATCTGATTGTTACGAAGAATAAAGCAAAATATATGTAAAAAAAATCATTTCAAAACTGTATGTCCATAAAAGTGGAAGGTATTTTTATGACTGACAGGTATACAGAGAGTTATTTCGGAAATCAGAGGAATGAGATATTATTTTCAATTGTGGGGTTCAAGTGAAATGGTTATAGAGCAAGGGGTATTTAAGTTTGTACTCGAAGGATGTTAATATTCAGGGTAAGACATCCTAAGAAGAGGAAAATACAGGTGCAAGATACAGAGTTGGAAGAGCACTGGATAGGCAAAAAAATTCAGCGGGTTCTGGGAAGACTCAAAGAAGAGGCGACAAAGGAAATGAGCATAGGAAAGTTAAAGCCTATGTTAAAGTGTTTGGCCATTATTCTAAGAGAAATGGAAAACTTATAAGATTTTGAGAAGTAGTGTGGCTCCTAAGAGCATAATTTTGAAAACTAACCTTAAAGAGCAAAATAGTTTTAAAGAGGATACTATTTTGTCACCTACTAAAAAGGCACAAAAAGACAAAATTGCATGTTCTAATTTATATGTGAAAGCTAAAGAAGTTGACTTCATGCATGTAGAGAGTAAAATAGTTACCAGAGGCTGGGAAGTGTGGTAAGGAGGGAAGGACAGAGAGAGGTTGACTGTCAGGTACAAAATTACTGTTAGACAGGAGAAATAAGCTGTAGTGTTCTATAGCACAGTGGGGTGACTATAGTTAACAACAATTCATTGACTATTTCAGCATACCTAGAAAAGAGGACTCTGAATGTTCCTAACACAAAGAAATGATAAATGAGGTGATTCTTGTGTTATCCTTATTTGATCTTTTTACATCATACACGTTTATGAAAATATCACACACTGTACCCCACAAATATGTACAATCATGTATCAGATTTTTTAAAATTACAACTAAAATAATTGTGATGATTTTTCTTTATAGATTTCTTGTGCATCCCTAAGTAATATTTTTTATTGTTTTTAGTTGTCAATGGACCTTTATTTTATTTATTTATATGAGATGCTGAGAAACAAACCCAGAGCCTCACACATGCTAGGCAAGCACTCTATCACTGAGCCACAACCCCAGCCCACTAAGCAATTTCTTTTTAATATTCACATAAATTTAACTATGCTTTATGTATACTATTTGATATTTACTTCTTTTTATTGTGGCAAAGCACATACAGCATAAGATGTACCATTTTAACCATTTTCAAGTATATAATTCAGTGGTTTTAATTATGTTAACCAGCACCAATTTCCAGAACTTTTTCAGAATTCCAAAATAAAATTTTGTACACATTAAACATAACTTTTTCCTGTGTTGGAAGAATTGGTGTAAATATTAAACTATTTACTTACCTTTGAATGAAGAATTAGCTAACAAAGACTTGTGGACCCAGAATTTTCTTTCTGGGAAGATGAACCACTGATTAATTTCTTAAATGATTATAGACCTATCAAGTTTTCTACTTCTTCAATAAAATAGTTTAAGTTACTTTTTTCTGGGTGTTGGTCTAGTTCATCTATGTTTCCTATGTTTTTGGCACATAAAGTTGTTCAAATAGTGAAATTTATTGTTTAAATCATGCCTCCCCTTTGTGTTTTTGATATTCATTATTTATGCCTTTTATTCTTGATATGCTTACTAGAAAATTGTGAATTTTGTCAGTTTTTCCAAAGAAATAAATTGTACCTTGTTCAATTATTTTAATAAACCTTAAGAATCTAACATGTGCTAGTCATTTCAGATATGTAAGTAAAACAAACATCATTGTACATATGAGCTTATATTCAAACAGAAAGAGAAAACAAACAAAACTTGAAAATAAATTATAAAATATTTTAAAAAGTGATAAGTGAAATGGAGGAAAGTTGAGGGACTTCAGACTGCTAGAGTAGTTGTAGATAGATGAATTACAATTTTAAATAGAGTGGTTAAGGTAGACCTCATAAAGGTGATATGTGAGTAAAGACGAAGGACATGACGTTACTGATCCTCTCAATTGTATGTTTTCTAATGCTTTTTGTATTTATCTTTATTTCCTTTATGTTTCTTACTTTGAATTTTACTTTTTCTTCTTAAGAGGAACACTTAGTTCATTAATGTTCAGTATTTATCTTCTAATATAAGTATTTACAACTACACAATTTCTCTCTACTGCTTTAGCTATATTACACAAATTCTTAAGTATTCTCATTGAGTTAAATTATTTTCTAATTTCCATTATATTACCTCTCTTTTGAAAAAGCTTTTAGTGGTGCATTACTATTATGTATAATAGTAGGATTCATTGTTACTATTTGTACATGCATACAATAGCCATTATGTTATCTCTGGACCAACTTTAGAAATGTTTTAAAAGTTCCAAGCATATTGTGCCTTCCTGCCTATACATACTATTTTCTTTGCTTTTTAGCTTAATATCATGCTCTAAACTGTTTTCATTTCTTGAATTTTAAGCCTAGTTATTATACACTAGTGTATTGTCAACTTGGGGGAGAAAAGTATGTATTCTTAAAATTCCCTAGTTGTTGGCTACAGTATTCTAAGTATATCTATAATTTTTTTTAACCAGGTTGCTCCAATCTTCTAAATTCTTATTGATTTTTAATGCTTGTTCTATCAATTGCAGAAAGAGGAAATTTATGTTTGTGGACTTGTCTATTTCTCTTACAGTCCTCTGAATTTATGCATTGCATATATCAAGCCTTTGTAATTAGGTATACACAGATTAAAATTATATTTTCCTTGCTAATGAAATCTATCTCACAAAATGATCTTCTATCACTAGAAGTGTTTTTAATGTCTATTGTGTCTAATATTAATCTGGCTAACAGTTTTCATTTTTCTAGCATTTGCATATATCATGATTTTCTCTATATTTTATCTTCAACTTTTCTGTATCTTTGATATATTTTTGACATATTTGAGCATTAATAAACTATATTATTTTGGAGAGTCATGCTACTTTTTTTTTTTTTTTTTGGTATTCTTTCTTGATATCTTTCTGATTGTCCTTCCACTATTTTCTCTCTACTAGTTTGGAAATTACACATTTGTTTCTATAATTTTAGCGGCTACCCTAGAAAATCAACAAATGTACCTGCTTTATCAATATCTTTATCTTTCTACCAATCAGTACATGAACTTTAAAACATATTAACTCCTTTCCCTTACCCAATTACACATTATAATCATGCATCTTTTCATAATAGTCTTGAGATATAATTCACATGTCTTACAACTTACCCATTTAAAGTATATAAGTAAGTTAGCTTTCCATCACTATGCCAAAATACCTGAGATAGTCCCTTAAAAAGAGGGAAAGTTTATTTTGGCTCACAGTGTTGGAGGTTACAGTCCTCCTAATGGTCATTTGGCCCCATTGCTTTTGGGCCTGTTGCAAGGCAGTACCATCATGGCAGAAGAAAGCTCATAAGCTCTTGGCAGTTGGGAGGAAAAAGAAATGGGGTGGGGGAGAGAAAGAGTGAGAGAGAGGAAGGAAGGAAGGAAGGAAGGAAGGAAGGAAGGAAGGAAGGAAGGAAGGAAGGGGAAAGAGAAAAAGAATGAAAGGAGGAAGAGAAGGGCTGAGGTCTCAATATCAAGAACATGCCCCAGTAACACTGTGAACCAGCATCCTTATATCAGAGAAAACATTCGGTATTTGGATTTTTGAGATTGACTAACATCACTTAGCATTATATTGTTGGGTCGGGGTACATAGGAGGATTAGAGGAACACTAAAATGGTCAAAGGGAAGGGAAAGAAGGGAGGAAGCAAGGGGGGATGGAGGGGAAAAAAAGAAAAGGTGGTTGAATAAGATGTATATAATTATCCTAAATGCATGATTGAAGACTTGAATGATACTTTGTATTCAAACAGTTTATGTAAAAAGATGCTCTATATGTTTATTATGAATTGTAATACATACTACTATTATAAATACAAAATAAAAAAATTTTAAAAAATAAGAACATGCCCCAGTAACCTAACTTCCTTCTATTATGTCCCACCTACTAGAATCCCCCATTTCCCAGTAGTGCCATGGGCTGGGAACAAAGCCTTCAATACATGGGCCTTTGGGGGACATTCAAGATCTAAACTATAGCAGAGTACTATTTAATAGCTTTTAGTTTATTCACAGAATTGTACAACCATCACCACAAACAATTTTAGAACATTTTTATCACCCCTAAAGGAAATTCTACACACAATGGAAGTCACTTTTCATTTTTTCCTAAACCCCCAGCTATATAGGAAACCACTAATCTACTTTCAGCCTCTATATGTTTGCTTACTGGGGACATTTCATATAACTTGACTTATACAAAATGGCATCTACTGTGACTAACTTCTTTCATTTAGCATGTTTTCAAGGTTCTTCAATACTGTATCATGTATCAATACTTCATTTTTATGGCTGAATAATTATCCATTTTATGGATATAGCACATTTTGCTTATCCACTAATAAACTGACAATTTGTGTTGTTTTTGTCATATAAGTATTTTTAAATGTTATTATTATTATCATTGTATACCTTACACATATAATTTGCTTTGCGGTTGGCTTTGTGAGAAAGTGTTTTTATTTCACCTTTATTTTTGAAAACTATTTTAGCTGCTACAGAATTCTAATGTGACACTTTTTTTTTTTTTTTTTCCCCAGCATATTGAAAACATTCTACTCTTTGGCTTCCATTATGAACTACTAGAACCATAGATCAAGTTTTTTTTTTTTTCCAGTTTTACAAATGTCTTCAAATAAAACCAGGGAAGCAAAGCAGGGATTATAAATAGTTTTAGTGCATCCATTATTTCTTTGTTTCTTGTCTTCACTCAGGTTTTTTTCCTGATAATTTCTTACTATGTTATCACCTCTTAGGTAGTTTTCAGATGGTAGTTTTGGTCTACATATATATATATATATATATAGTCAGCATTATTTATTGTTTTTTTTGGGGGGGGGCAGAATCTTAAGTCCAATAAATGGAAATGGAAGGATCAAAATGACATTTTTACTGTTTTTTTAATCTTATCACTTTTCAAAGCCTTAAAAGTTTCATATTTAATTCCAAACATTAAAAATGTCTACCATTTGCCTACTTGACAAAGCCCAGTCATCAAACTTAAACCAACTGGCCATATCAGATTCACTTTCTATCAGGGACAATTTGTCTTCATTTTTTTGGTATAAATGAATGTTTTAACATCCTTGTGGTAATCCCAGTAGCTCAGGAGGCTGACTCAGTGAGGTGCTAAGCAACTCAGTGAATCTCTGTCTCTAAATTAAAAAACAAACAAACAAAAAAAGGGGGCAGGGGATATGGCTCAGTGGTTAAGTGCCCCTGAGGTTCAATCCCTGGTACCAAAAAAAAAAAAAAAAAAAAAATGCATCCTATGCATCCTTGTGGTAACCTATCTCATTTCTGATTATATGCCAGGTATAAGTTGATTTCTTATATGCTGTTTTTTAAAAATGTAATTATAGGGCTAAGTTTGTAGGTCAGTGGTAGAGTGGAGCCTAGCATGCACAAAGCCCCCAGGTTCCCTATCCAGCACCTCAAAAAATAAACTAAAAATTTAAAAATGCAGTTTCAGTGTCCTGAACCTGATATATTTATGTTCTAGTATTAACATTGAATGTTCCATGAAAATCAGGATTCAACATTTTGGCAACCAAGGCCTGTTTGCAAATATGAAATGAAAATAAGCTTTAAAATACAGATATACTACTGTTATGTATATAACAACTTTGAATAAAAAAAGTAAAAGAAAAAAGTACACTATGAAATTCTCAAGAAAAATAAATAAATAAAATACAGATATAAACAGTAAGGCCTCCCTTTTGCCATTCATAATAGTTCTATACTTGGAAGTACTTAGGCAACACTTCCAATCAATTCAAATAAAATCAATTCAAACAAAAGTGTCCCAAGTTTTATAAAATCTCATCACGACCATATTTGCAAGCAAAAATTTGAATATCAAAACTTCATTAATAATGCCATTTTCTAGCCAGGTGCAGTGGCATAGGCCTATAATCCCAGTGAATTGGGAGGCTAAAGCAGGAGGATCATGAGTTCAAAGACAGCCTCAGCAAAAGCGAGGCACTAAGCAACTCAGTGAGACCCTGTCTCTAAATAAAATACAAAAAGGGCTGGGGATGTGACTCAGTAGTTGAGTGCCCCGGAGTTCAATCCCTAGAGCCCTGCCGCCCTAAAAAAAAGCCATTTTCTTCACTGGAATTTACAAATTGTAAACTAAGAATAATGAGAATAATCTATGCAATTATCAATCAGTAAGTCAGTTCTTCCCAAGATCTGATGAATGTCTTCCATGCATTCTATTAAGTACAGTGATTTCTTTAAAAACATTATTATAAGTGCAATGATGTATCTTCAAATAGTGCACCAGGTTTTGTAATTTTTCTCTAGTCTTCTACAATTTTCTAGCCTTTGCAATGAACGATAATCATTTAAATTACATGAAATTTCAAAAGGCAACTTTAAGTTCTATGCTAATTTATTATACTCATTTACAATTTTACTATTACTTCAATCTACTTTTAAAAATTAATGGTATTATTTTTTGTAGTCCAGATTTTTTTTCAATAAAGTAGGTTCTGAGAGATTTCTCTATACTATTAACTGATGATAATCTCATGGACAACACCCACTGAACAAAAATTATCATCACTCCCACCATTCCACACTATAATAAATATGAATTCAGAAAATCTCAATATTTCTCTTGACACATTTCACCACTTACACAGAGAAAGACAATAAGTCTTTGATAACTTGATTAAAGAAAGCTTTGCCAACATCAACCAATGTCTTTAGTTTTCTGTTGGTTTGAAACCACAGACCCCAGGAAATGAAATAAGATTTTCAGTGGATAAGAGACAAGCTTTAATTTTATAAAGTACAAGGATGATTATAAAAGGGAAAGATGCAATGATAAAAAGGCTTAGGACATTTTCTCAGGAAAGGGTAAATATTGAAGTGGACTATCTAAAAATTGATTTCCATAAAACTGGGTCTTTGTATTGTTGGATTCCGGGCAGGGAGGTAGAAGGCCACACCTCCCCAGGTACTTTGTGAAAAGACTACATTTCCCAGGGACCTCAGCCTGGCCAGCAGGTGCCCTTGCCACTGCCTCCTGACCTCCAGCAGCCTATGGAGACACTGGCCCCAGGGGTCTGCCAGACCACCAGTCCGCTATTTAAGCCTGCTCCAGACTGAAACCGCCCTTCTTCTTCCTTCCTGTTCTCCCTTCCCTACCCCCTTCCCTTCCCTTCCTTCCTTACCCTTCCCCATGAGGCACCCCAATAAACCCTTTTATTTCACTAACACGGTGTTCCCGGCTAAGTTAACTTTGTTCAGCATTTTCTAATATGTATCCTTAAATAACTTTGTGTAGTTCTGGGAGTATCTTTTACTTCCATAAATAAGTTCATAGGTTTACCTCAGCTGAAGTCTTCTGACCCAGACTGTTACAATAGCTCCCTAACAGGTCCTCCTACTTTCATTCTTGTTTCCCTACAATGAATTTTCCACATGGCAGCCACAATGACCCTTTAAAAATGTAAATCAGGAGCTGGGCCCGGTGGAGCATGCCTGTTATCCCAGCACTTGGGAGGCTAAGGCAGGAGGATCGTGAGTTCAAAGCCACCCTCAGCAATGGTGAGGCACTAAGCAATTCAGTGAGACCCTGTCTCTAATAAAATACAAAAAAGGGCTGGGGATGTGGCCCAGTGATTGAATGCCCATGAGTTCAGTTCAATGCCCGGTACCAAAAAAAAAAAAAAAAAAAAAAAAAAAAAAATGTAAATCAGATCATGCTGTTTTGTTTAAGGCTTTCCCAGGCTACCCATCACACCCAGAATGAAATCCAAATACATCAACAAGGCCTACTTGGCCATGAACTACTGGCTCTGCTTAACAACTGACGCTTATTTCACCTTTCACTTTCTACCCTGTTCATTCAATTTTAAATACATTGGTACCCTCACCAAGGTCACTTCTAACTATGGATCTTTGCAATAGCTGTTTCTTCTGCCTGGAACACCTGTCCCTTGGCAAACTACTGACTTACTCCCTTGCTTTATCCAGATTACTTTTCAAATTTTACTTGGTTAATCAAATAGCATCACCACCATACTATACCTCACATTTTCCACTGACATCTTACTTGATTTCTGCCTATCCAAAGCTACCTGAAATTATTTTTTTCTCCAACCCCAAATAGAATATATAAGCTTGATGAGTTCAAGAAATTGGTCTTGTAACTATTCACTAAATACCTTGAACACTGCTAAAACTGATGAAATAAATATTCTTCCATGTTTTTAAGGACTTACATACAAGGATTTTATAAGGTGATAGCAAAAAAGAGGAATATAAAAATCATAGTACATATTTTCAATGGGAAATGATGCAGCAATTAAGTGGTATGAGGTACTCTCAATGTACCAGAACAAAATGGCTTCCATGATACACTTGTTCAATTAAGGCTAATAGAATATTAATGGTACATAAATAGTTGTTATATTGTATTGCTTATGGAATAATGAGAGAAGAAAGCTTGTACATATTCTGTACAAACACAATATTTTAAAACATCACTTATGGTGAAATATTCAAGGTTATTTCTTCTAGCTTTTTGGGACATACATTGCATAATTGTTATCTATAGTCACAATTGTTTAGAAAATTTTTTAATTTTTTTTTTAGTTGTTGACGGACCTTTATTTTATTCATTTGTTTATATGTGGTGCTGAGAATCAAACCCAGTGCCTCACACATGCTAGGCCAGTGCTCTACCACTGAGCCATAACCTCAGCCCTAGCAATGGATTTCTAAACCATGGTTGGTTGACTCCATGGATTCAGAACCTCTGGCTATAGAAGGCTAGCTGTAATTGAGTCTGCAAGAGAAAATAGCGGGAAAATCTGTGAAGCAATGATCCTTGAGAAATGCCTTAAAGCAGGCATTTTAAATCTAAATAAATCTCTGTTGAGACCAGATAAGGTAAATAAAGTAAGGTATGTGGCTGTGGTCAAGACTATGGCAAACTGAAAACTTTTTGCACTCCTAAAAGGGTTAGTTGCCATTGAGAAAAGCCAATTGTTGCCTTACAGGACTGTAAGGCCCAATGTTATCAGAATTCCAGTATTTCATGAAAAGATGGAAATCAGATTTTTGTGCAAAAAACAACTGATTTTTTAAAAGGAAAAAAGAAAACAAACTTCCAGGTCAAACAAAATATGTTTGTGGGCTAAATCTGGTCTGCCACTTAAGAGATTATAATCTCTGCCTTAAAAGTATAAATCCGAAAAAGTGAAGAAGAGAAAAAAGGGCATTTTAGACACTCTGAACAGTACATTTTTTATTGAACTATATTTCTATCCAGTACTAAAAAAAATAAAAACAAAAACAAAATTTAAAAAAAAAAGCACAAGTATGTCTTAATCCATTTAAACTCATGTCAATTTGGGGTTTACTTTTAAGTCACAGCAGGTTTTTATAAATTTTTGTGTTTTTCTGGGAAAAAGAAAAGGGGTTGGTTCCTAAAAGAAAATTTTCTATAGCAGAAGTAATAAAAATCCTCAAATCTAGACACAGGTAAAAATAAAGGCAATTTTTAGTGTCTTTATGAAATTAGAAATATCTTTTTTATGTCAAATTTAAAATATGTTTACAATTGTAAGGATTATTCCATGATTTAAATAGAATTAATGTGTCAAAAGGTAAGCATAGTAAATTCTATACACCATAACAGAACTAGAAATTAGTTTAAAACTCCATAAGAATTCTTTATAAACAATGTGTTCATAAAATAAACTATTTTGAGAAAAAAATAATTTCTACATACCTGTTTTTGTTTGGGACCCTAAAAGTTGGAAAACAAAAGAGATGATAAATTTTAAAAATAATTCAGATACTTTTAATAAAAGTATCATGATTATGTAAGATGTTAAAATTAGGAGAAGCTTGGTAAAGAGAATAAGAACTCTCTGTACCATCTTTTCAACTTTTCTGTAAATCTAAAGTTATTCTAAATTAAAAATCTCTTTAAAAAATAATTTAGGTTAAACAAAAAACCAAACACACAATTCAGACAAAACTATAAGCATGTACTACAGGAAAAACTAAGATACTTCACCCACGAGGACATCTTTTGTACATAGATTTTACAATATTTCTTATGACAATCAAGAATCCATATTTAATGAAATACTCTATCACCAAACTGAGTGCCAGTCAAGAAAGTACTGGTTTAAAGGTTTCCAAAAGTAACACATTAGTGACTAATTATTGGCACTAATATCAAATGTGCAAGTGTGGAAATGATCTCATCTTATAAATAACTTTTCTGTACAATAAGATGGATGGTTTTAATGAAAGGGAATTGTTTATTTAAAGCAGGCAAAGCTATGAACATTTAAGGTTCCA
The DNA here is from genome assembly GCA_025594165.1 of Tamias sibiricus. Taxonomy (NCBI): domain Eukaryota; kingdom Metazoa; phylum Chordata; class Mammalia; order Rodentia; family Sciuridae; genus Tamias; species Tamias sibiricus. The sequence continues at coordinate 88,883,679 of CM046661.1, forward strand.
TTCAGCAATATTCTTTATCTATTCTTTTCTGGAAATTGTTTTGGAAAGTATAATATTTAAATAAAATATTATGAGTATTTTCAATAATACTACTTGGTATTGATAAGGCCCATGTATCCATCAGATTTCTGGTAAGGAATTTGTAGGAGATCATGTGATTATAAGATTATATACTTGATATATTTGAAAAGTTATACAAGGAAAATACTGGTTCAAGCCACAAGATTATCATTATACAATATAAATGTTAAAATTAACACATTAGATTTCATCTTTTTGAAAAGTATATATATTTTACTGATTCAGCAGATATTTATTAATGCTTTATGCATAAGGCAGTCTGAGGTACTGGAGATAATATACAGAGGAATAACAGACATTTTGATCTCATGGTTTTTACAAATGGGTTCTATTTTTGTTATAATATTTGCTATCAATTAATAGTAATGTGTGTTCAACAGGAAATAAGTACTATACAGCAGAATATGTAAATATTGTTCTGGTTCTTGAGCAGCTTTATTTTAAAGATGGACAAATTGTCGTCTCTTGAGAATGCTTCTAATATGAAACATGTTAGGGGGTAAGTACATATCCTCATTCCTCCTGAAAATCATAAGAGCCATTATGCAGTAAAATAGTTCTCAAAGTTCAGAGGGCATAAAAATCATCTGATAATCTTTCTTAGAAATGCATATTCCTGCACTCACTTCCCTTTCCACATTATGATTCAGTAGTGTGATGAGCTGAATTGTGTCCTTTCTAAATTCACATGAGGGAATCCTAACCCCTGTATCTCAGAATTTGACCTACTTGGAAATAGGGTCACTGCTGACTTAATTAGTTAAATTAAGATGAGGACATACTGGAATAGGGTTGGTATTATAAAAAGAGGAAACTTCGACTTAAGATACTCATGCAGGGAGAATATCATGTAAAGAATGAAGGTACATTGCCACAACCAAGGAACTATTAGAGAAGCTAAAAGAAAGGTCTGAATAAACCCTCCTTAAGGTCTTCAGAGGAAACATAGTCCTGCTGATACCTTGATCCAGTCTTTGTAACTGTGAGACAACAAATTTCTATTGTTTAAGCTACTCAGTTCGTAGTACTTCATGGAAGCAACACAATATATTTGGAGTTGAGTGGGTTCTTGGAATCTGCATTTTTACCAAGTACTCCACGTGAGTTAGCAATAAAAGCTCCATGGGTTACACTTTGAGAAATATTGCTAGAAGGATCTAAGAAGAAGAAACTTCAATACACATTCAAAAGGAACAAATAGGTTCTTTTTGTTCTCCCAATTTACCAATAGTTTTAAATTGGCTTACCCATTTGTATTCTGCCAGAAGTGCTCTCTCCACTACCTATTTCTTCCCACCCCTTGTGGAAAACTCACATTTATATTTTAAAACAGGTTGAAAAACCCAACTCTTTCCTGTCTCCCTTCTCCCAATTTAGTCATTTCCAACTTTGTGTACCCCATTTTAGATTCTTCAATTGTTAGTTATAAAACTGTATTGAAGCTAATTTGTTTCATCTGCCTCCCATAGAAGAGTTGTCATATTCGTTTTCATATCTGGCTTGCACCCCTGCGCCAAACACAAAAAATGGACTCCATATTTTCCTTTAATTAATTCATTAAATAGTTAACCAAGTAATTACATTCTCCACTTCCTCTGGTTTTAATCATAGAAGATCTTTTGAAGGAAATCAATTTAAGAAAATGGGAAAAGAGATCATCTCATAGTTACATGTTGGTTTGTCTCCTTGGTGAAGACTTGACAGCTGAGTACACAAAAACAAAACGAGCAGCTTTATCATATTTAGTGTAGATTGACTACATTGAATAATAAAACAATTCACACTCCTAAGAAATACCACACAAGATAACCTTTCAGAGCACAATAAATTTATCAGCTTTCAATTAACTACAGATGAAATGTAAATACATATTTGCCAAATTGGAATAAGAAAACAAATCAATGGGAACGTCTATCATTGGGAAGTACTAGGTTGGGACTATTGTAAGTTTAGTTAACAAGTAAGATTACGACATCATGTTGCCATTCTGGCCTTCTGTTTGCAGAAACTGGTTTGGGACTCCCACCTGTCTGCTGGACTCGGACCCCAAGGATACCAGTCAGGAGAAAACGGACCCGCCCGGGCTAAGGGTTCTTTCCTAAACTGACCCGTTCCTTTCTGAAATATGAACGGACTCCTGTTACGAAGCTGAATTAATGCTCGCCTCTTGAACTATCTTGCACTATTTTCCCCTCTCACCATGAGGAGGCACGAACGACCTTCCTAGTTAGCAGAGTCGGAGCTCAGTTGAGAACAAACGCTGCCGGGTGGTCAGGACGACAAGCACCGCCCACTTGCGCAACACAGGCCGCGCTCAGGCCATACCGGCATGCACCGCCGCACAGAGAAACTTCCGGTTGTCGTCCCGCCCCCTTCGCTGACAGGTTGCCCCAGCTCTACCCCTCCCAGCTTCGCGGTGGACCAGCCGAGAAGTCGGAGCTGTCAGAGGCTTTTAAGGCTGTAGCTTGCGGAAAAGTGCCTGAGTGCAGCCGCGGGGCGCTTTGTTGGTTTCCGGATTCTGGGGTCTGGAGTTGGTGAAGTATGTCTGGGCGAGAACCACTGGGTGTGGGAAGGGGTTTCTGAGCGTCTTCCGACGCTAACACTCTCTCTCCTCTTCCTGCCTACGGTGTGTCGAGGCGAATCTTTCTGGTAGGGTGTCCAGAAGAAAGGGAGCGGCACGCGTTTGAGTCAAGCGACAGACGTTCTAGAGCGCTACCTGGGCCACCAGGGTTTAGGTTAGCCAGGGGCTCGTTTGGAAATTTGGATAGGAACATAATGATTCCCAGAGGGTTGGTTACTTTGAGATTAACATAGTCCAGAATCTTCTCTCTGCTCATGGTTCTGTTTACTTTCTGTACAAAGTACTTTTCCCCTTTCCTAAGGGCAGTCCTAAACAAGAATTGAAAATGATTTGAAGCACTTAGTGGGCAAAATATTTATAACAGTTGAAGACTGCTGAGTGCTGAGACCCACCAAGACTTATGTGCCCAAGGTCACACACTTAATTGTATTAACTAATAGCACAACCTTGAGAATTTCGGTCCCCTCCGCACATGAATAAACACCGGCACCCACACCAACAGGAAAATGAGAAGAAATTAAGTGACTGTTATTTTTACAAAGCCCCAATTTTTCTCTATGATTTTAGGACCTGTCTAAACCCTGTTATCATGATGAGGCCAGAGTACTTTAAAACTATTGGCACTATTTCTCATCTCTGAATTCTAATCTTATAATGCTCTATCCCTTCCAAAATCGTTGATGAAATGCATTATTGATTAAAAAAAAAAAGTAGTACCAACAGAACTAGCCTTTGTGGGTAAATCATTATGCCCCAATTTAACAGAAGTCTTAGTGTGTAATAGTTATTACATCTCACCTACCTCGAAATCCTGGTAGCTAGATAAAAACATCTGTTGTTTTTACTGTTGGCTTCATTGGGAGCCCTGTTCAGTTTACGGTAGCTATTTGGTATAGAAGTATGCTTTTGTTTTGAATCAAACAAAACTACTAATATTAAATACAAAACCTTAGTCAACTCAATTTGGATCGATGGGGCAAAGAGGGTATAATGGTAATTACGAATTACCTTAAAATGGTAGGCCTCCAGGGGAAAGAATCTACTCAAGCTCTCTATTAACCTCCTTCCCTGGGAGGAGAAATTGCATAGATGTGTTGGATTCCAAAATGCTGATCTCTGTTAATACAAGTCAGTATGCCATAAGGGATTACACTCATGAACTTTACTGTCTACTAGTACTCCTTGTACGGCTGTGTAAATGGTAAGTAGGCCTGCTCCCTGGTATCTCTTTACCTTCAGACAGATGTAACACCTACCTGCCCCTTCTAAATATACCTATCCACAACTCACTTAGATAGTCTGCCTTCCAGGCCTAGATGAACATGTATGCTGGCCTTAAAGGGTAAAATCTCTTGTCACCTGCCTCTTGTTTACCTACTCTGCTGATGGCAAGTATGTTGGTACAATTTTTGTGTGTAAAGCTTTCTAGGCTTAACTAGTTTGGGGGAATTGTGCTTCATCTGTTTAAGTTGACTAGAACCAATTACAAATAACATTGCACTGCCTTTCTTTTGTGTTTTCCTTCAGCTTATATTGTCATCTGAACTTAACGGGCAAGGGTAATTAACAACTTTGGGCACCATAACTCCTAGTAAAATGACTATTCACTATTGACCTAGGACTGGAGCTTATTAAGTGTTAGTTAACTCCTTATCTGCATCGTTGAAAAAAAATCAATGGGGTTGGCACTGCCTTCTCACCCATCACATATCCAAGTTCTCAGAATAATGGGGAACTTCTCTTAAACACTAATTTGTTTGGCTTCCATAACTTCCATGACTTCACGCAGAGTTAAGAAGCAGCCCATGTCCTGCTGGACTTAAAATAGTTTCCTAAATTGGAAACCCAAGAAGACCTGTTTCTCCTAATAGCTGAAATAAACTCAAATGCCTGAACGTCAGCAATGTAATAATAAACTGACATTCATTCACATACATCAAAGAATTGGACAATTTTTACCTTTGCCACACTAGCTACATTTTTGCTTGGCAAATCTTTTATTCATAATTTGTAAGAAAAACATAAGGCCAGCAACATAAACTTTCAAAAAGCTTTCACATATTACAGATTGAGAATTAAATGAAGCCAGGTTCTTTGCCAGACTTTAGACATTCCATATTTGCAATTTGAAATTATATCTATACATTTAATTTTGAATTATTTGAAAGCCACATGGTTCTTTAACATTCTTAAGGATAGATTACTCTGGTAATGGTTCTGCCTCAAGAAACATTTTAATGAAATACCTTAGTTATTACTATGGTGGGTTAAATACACCCAAATTTCACTCTCTTCCAGAATTCTACTGTATCTTCCTAAAGGGATATAAAAATAAATTGGAGATTTGGAGAGGTTTTTAGAGCAATAAAACTTTAGAAGCTGGAAAACAATGAATAAAGTACACCAGAAAAGCCCTAGTAAAAAAAAGACCTAGTACACCAGAAAAACCCAGTTTTCACCACAGTATTCTTTAAAGACATTGGAGCAGGGGCCCTGGAATTGGAGGTGAAGAATGAAAATTTAAGAGGACTAAATGAACGCAATTTGAGAGATAACTTTAACTACACCCCTCATTCCTACAGAAGGACTGGAGGGTTATTTCTGGACAAAATAATTCTAGGGCATCCTCAAGCATACTATAATACATGAGCAGCAATAGAGTTTATACATAATGCTGAATGCAATACCCTCATTCCTCTTTCTTTTTAAGGTTTAATAGGCAAATCCTCAGAGATTGGTAGACTGCTCAGAGAACTGAGCAGCCCAAGAGGAACAATCCAAGATACATCAGAGGGTCCCCAATAAAGGACCCAACTAGGATACCTGCACTGAAGTTCAAAGCCTATAAACTTCAACCATGGATGCAGATCTAAAAGACTTTTTTTGTCCTTAAAAGAATGGACAGAAGGGGCTGGGATTGTGGCTCAGCGGTAGAGCGCTCGCCTAGCGCGTGGGCGACCCGGGTTCGATCCTCAGCACCACGTACAAATAAAATGCATTGAATAAAACGCATTGTGTACAACTAAAGCAAATAAATAAAAAAAAATATTTAAAAAAAAAAAAAGAATGGACAGAAAAAGACCACCAGATTTTGGAAGAAAGCTCAGAAGGGATAGAGATAAAAATCGGGGAAAAAAGGCAATTGGGAGTAAAATAGAAAATTTCAACAAAGCTAACATTGAACTCAAAGAGGGGGGAAAAAGGTTTGACTCCATTATATGTTTATTATGTAAGTTAGCTCATAAACCACAAGAAAAAATTTTAAGTATTAGTGTGGAAGTAATTTTGGTTGCTATGTGGGTCTTACCTTCTAAAGAGGGGCCAGAAAAGCAGATATATGAACGTCAGGAAGAAAAGGTCTTTGCTTAGCTGCTACACTGGCAGCAGGTGCCTTTTAGATATACTACTTTAAATTATAAAATAAGAGCTTATACCCAGTACTTCCTTCCCAGGGAGGCATACCCCAAATTATATGTAGCTGCTGACTGAGGGCAGGTTGAATACCTACCCTACTCACTAACTGGCAGCCTGATGATTTGGATAGATCTCTGCTTACATATGTATCTTAGTGTCTTACCAGAATTTCTATTTTATTTTTAACAGTTTTACTAAGGCATAATTGATATACAATAAAGTATAATTTGATAAATTTGATATGCATTATACAACTGTGAAACAATTACCATGATCAAAACAAATATATCCATCATCCCCAGTGATTGCCTCATTCATGTTTGATTCTCACCCTGGTGTCTAGCCCCCCTACTCCCATCCTCAGACTACTCAATAATTTTTTAGTATTTTTAACTTCTCTGTTGTCTCCTCCTATGCTGAGAGAAGTCTAAGTGGTTCTGATTAACTGTCCAGGTACCATTTCTGGTTTCAAATAGTGCTCTGATTTCAGCTATATAGAATTTGAGATTCAGACATATCTCCCATAGCCTCTCTAATTTTTAGTATGATTTTGCAAGATGAAAGTTTTTTCAGAGATACATATATCATGTATCATGATATACAGATACATATATCATGTGTTCTTAAAGCAAGAACAGGATACTGAAAAAAATTAGTAATAAGCATTCTTAGAAAGAAAAAAACTTGATAGGACATTTGGAAGTTTATAATGAGAAAATCTCCCAGAAAATCGAGTAAAAAGAAAAAAGGAAAGAGGGCATGTCTAGAATTTCACACACCCAAATAATCGGAGTTATGGGAAGGGAGAAAAGAGAAAATTGGGGAGAGGGGCAGGAAACTAGGAACAAAGTTAATTTCTTTCCCAAACTTCAAAATATCCAGATTGCAAAAGCCAAGTGTGTCACAGAGACAGAAAATAAACCCATGTCACCACATCATTGTAAAGTTTCAAAATCTTCAAAGTCTCAAATTTCTGAGGAAATGAAAAAATGCATCACATATAAATCCAGACTGCTTTGAACTTCTTAATAGCAGTGCTGGAAGTAAAACTACAGGTAAGCAATTGCTTCAAAATATTGAAAGAAAGTTGTTTACAGGTTAGAATTCTATACCCAACCAAACTATCAACCAAATATAAAGTGACTAGCCATTTTTTAGACATTCAAAGTCTCATTTACCTCCTATGTGCCTTTAGTATTAAAGGATGTGTCCTACAAACAATAAAATCATAAAAGGGGATACTTTGGAAAATGAGAAGTAGGATAGTCAACATAGAAGACAAAGGAATTTCTAGGATGGCTAAATGACATCCCAGTACAATAGTTGTACCCCTTGATTTGGAACAACCAATACAGAATCAAACTCATATTGAAAGCTGTCTACCAGGATTCCTATTACCATTGAACCCTTTTTATGAGGACATTATACCCAGGCAGGTCTGGCAGATTCTTATTAGTACCTGCCTTGTCTTGACCACATGGAAATGAAATACCTGCTTTCTTGTGTGCTATGCTCACTGACTGAATCAACTAAGGACACTCATTTTGACCTTTTGCTTTAACCTGTCCCTGGAAGCTGATGTTGGGCTTTGGTGAGCTTAAAGTAAACAAGTCTTTTCTTCCCTATTCTGTGTAATAGCCAGAAATCAAGTGTCAGTTTTATATCGATTTCCACAGGCTTCATTTGTGGAGAGCTGAAGATTCACTCATGACATTGATAACTACTCCTGAAGGGACCCTTAAATCCTGGGGAAGGTAAAGCCAGATTAGGTCTTCATTTAGTAACAAGATTATTTCTTCTATCTTTACTTAGATTCATGCTTGCTGCTGAAATTGTCAATATTAAATATATTATTTAGGAAAGTGTTCATGGTTGGGAAAACTATAAAGCAAGAGTAACTTGCAAGTCTAGTGGTTATATTGGTAGAGATGGGAAAAAGATGCAATTGGAGAGAAGCATATGAAGGGTTCAAAGATTTAATTATTTCATAACCTGAATGACTTTAAAATTTGCACATTTTATGCACTTTTTTCTTAAGCATATGATATAAAATATAAGACAAAGTGCATGAAAACACTGACACTCTACCTTTCAAATTATGAAAGATGTAAATTTTGTCAAAATGTCTGAGGTGGGGAACAGGTGAGGTCTTAATGAGAATCTATCTATACTATTTACCATACTTTAGGACTGAACCAAAAGAAAAGTAATGGGAGGACTTAGCACAATTATTTTTAACTGAATACGGTAATATGGTGCTATAATTTTAATTTATACTTTCTGCTAGTTAACTATAAAGTAACCCTTAAAACTTGTGTACAAAACCAAACTTTTAAAAATACAAGTTGCTTCCTGTGTGACCTTCAGAATAATTCAGTCCAAAGGCCACTAAGTGGGTATCTAGAGAAAGAGAGTTGAAGTGTTGGTAAGATAGTAACCCAGCAAAGGGTATTAGAGCTCAAAGGAATGAGAATGGTCTTTAGGGGTAGGAGGGATTTGTGCATAACAGCCTACCATGAAGTGAGGAGAACATTTCTTTGGGTAGAGAAGGTGGTAGTACAGGTTGTTGGAGTTGGAACACAAGGTGAAACTTTTCTAGGAAGGGGGAAGTGGCACAGCATAATTGTTTGAGCCTCAGAGGGGGATATGAGGAGAAAAAAGGAATGGGGGAGAAGAGAATGTGGGATGGTAGAACTAGGTGAAATAGCTCAGAATAGTGTGTGCTGAGTGGTGACAGTGATAGGAATTTTGTTGCCTGGTGGGTGGAGGGGTGATGATCCAAAAAGCAAATTTATTGAGGATGATGAGAACCCATTTCTCGATGGTGGACAAGAGTGCTAAAACTATGGAAAGGAGAAACTAAAATGAAAACAAACCGTGTAATGTTGGAATTGAATGTTATCAGGTTATATAGAGATCAGTATAAAAATAATTGTTTATGTATACACATACCACACTTAATCTAATGTATATACATTTGCAACTTTGCCCACTTAAGAGGTCCTGGGAATAGTGACAAACCCAATGTAATAGACACTTTTGGCTCCCATATCTTGGTTTCTAAAATATTCCATCTAGGTGGTAGTTTCTAAATACCATTGTCCATTGAAAGACAAACAAAAAGTAGCTACCTTAGAGAAATAACCTTGAATAACACCACTTTAATCCAGTGACCAATTGGAACCATAAAGGAAAGTCTTGGAATTGTGTGCATCTGATAGAATGTAGTGTTAAGGACTTTGATTTTATTCCAATAGACTTAACTAATAGGAATTATTTTGTGTTTAGGTTATAATGGTGCCTTTAAAGAGCTTCCTCTCATTATTAACAAAATTACACACAGAGAAGCATTTTGCATGCCACTGAATTTTGCCTATTCTTCATGGACACCCTTGGAGGCTGTTCACTTGGCCTTTTAACCATCTACCATATTATTTATCTACTATTCACTGCCAATCTGTTTTACTCACATACCCAGTTTCTTCTAGTTTTTTAACTTTCCTCTCAAGAATACCCTTCTACATTTGATTAGGTCTCTTAATATCCTCCAAACAGATCTGGCCTTGCCTTGAAAGCACAGTAAAAAGAATTTTCCTTTAAGGAAAGTTAAACTCAAAAGTTAAGTAACCTGTAGAACACATTATGCAGGTGGGATTAAAATCTAGTTCTCATTCCACTGTGTAATAAAAGGAGGTACAGCGATGTACTTAAGATAATCTGTTTTCTCATTATCTTCTCTCCTTCTTAGAACTTGTCACCATTCATAATTATCTTGCGTGCTTATTAAGTCTCCCTTAGGAGTAGTTTTTTTTAAGAGTACATTATCTTACCTGACATGTTCATGGCTATATCCCAGTACCTTTAACATAAATAAAAGTGCTACTTATCAAAATGTTAAAAAAGGTACCATTTTCCCAGTGTAAAAGATCTATTTTATTTTATTGTTTAAGATTACAATGGAGGGGCTGGGGTTGTGGCTCAGTGGTAGAGCGCTCACCTAGCACAGGCGCGGCCCAGGTTCGATCCTCAGCACCATGTAAACATAAATGCATCGCATTGTGTACAACTAAATCAAATAAATAAATATTTAAAAAAAAAAGAAAAGCAAACTTAAAAAAAAAGATTACAATGGAGTTATTTGCAAAAAATTTTCCTTTTCTTTAGGTATGTTATGTATAAAAGTGGATTAATTTCCATGTTTAACGAAAATGGCCAATTCTTTAAGAGGAGAAGTACTGAATCTTTATAAAAATGTAAGTAATTATGTTTCCACTTTTACAATGTTGTCATATAACCCTGATTGTTTAGAAATATATAATCTTTCTTTTTCAAGCTGCTGTATCTTGGACGGGACTATCCAAAAGGAGCAGACTATTTTAAAAGGCGTTTGAAGAATGTTTTCCTTAAAAACAAAGATGTGAAGGATCCAGAGAAGATCAAAGAACTTATTGAACGAGGCGAATTTGTCATGAAAGAGCTAGAAGCCTTATACTTCCTTAGGAAATACAGAGCTATGAAACAACGCTATTATTCAGATATTAACAAAACTAAGTGATCATTAGTACTACAAATCAGCTGAAAAATCACCACCAGCTGTTTGTTTGTGTATACCAAATATTCTAAGCTAGAATGGCAAAATATACATGTGTTAAAAAAAGCCTGAACTGTCCTGCCTGAACCAACATTAGTGTGTTTCAACCTGGTAACTAAGAGCTGTATCCACAATCCTTTATGTGCAATTTTTATTAAAATAACAATTTAGCTATACTACCAATTATAAATTAATAAGAACTCAATTTTGCAAGAAATAAAATAGTTTTCAAACTTAATAAGTTTTAGTCTTATTACTTTTAGCCAATTTCTCCCTTATACTGACAAGAGAATGCCATTTAATAAGCAAAATAATTTCTTAACACATTTATCCTCCTTAACTTTTGGAGTACTTTTATTTTGATCCAATTCGATACATTAAGACACATATTAAAGGACGATTAAAAAGAAAACAAATAGCCCCCAGTAATGATTTAAATGTAGTTCTAGAAATAACAGATATGAAGATTACTTCTCACCTTGAAATAAGGAGGCTATTTCATAATATGGCATTACATAACTATTATTTCCATTATTAACTTTGCTGTTGACTCCCTTGGGCCTTAAATCATTTGTTGTTTATCAATTACCTTTTTTTCACAAATAAAATAATAACCTTATTCTATTTTTTGTCATAAAAGCAGATTCGTTTTGCATCTACTTCTGCCATGGTGGTGGGCTTATTAACATTATATGAATTTAAGTTCAAACAAACATTACACAATATTCTTAGCAACTTCTATAAATAAAGAACATTTCTAACTTGCAAAAACCATAAAAAAAGATCCACTAGTATACTTTGGTGTATATAGCTTACAAAAATATTCCATATCAATTGTGGAGCAAATGTTTTGAGAATTTCCATTAAGAAATACACATTGTCAGGGCTTGGGATATAGCTCAGTGGTAAAGCACTTGCCTACCACATGTGAGGCCCTGGATTTGATCCTCAGCAATGCAAAAAGAGAAAAAAAAAAAAAAGGCGGGGGCGTGGAGATTATAAAGGAAAAGACACACTACCACAGTCACCATAACTATTTTTTATTACATTACAATAATTAGGAGTAGTACAGTTCATGACAAAAATATTACAAATTTCAGATCACTTCACAGCACATACTCCTATAAACATTTAAAAGTTAATTTTAATTAAAAGAGTGGTCATTTTTAAATTTAACATTTGATATGACCAACATTCCTAGGTCAGCGCAACCAAATGATGGAAAACAACTGGATCACACTGCATATGTCCCACAAAAAAAGCACAATGTACAAAATGTGCATGTTTCAGTTTACACTATACAAAAATAGTTAAAATACATTCCAGGTAAACATGTTACATTAAGAAATAGTACTAGTAAGAAATTGGCACTCAAAGGAAAAATGCAAACGTATTTTCAACATGAAAACACAAGACAGTGGAACTGGAAACTTTCAGATAAAACATACAACCCATTTAGCTCTACTGGGGTGGTGGGGGGAGTGGACCCTCTGAAATTGACATTTCTGCAGTAATAACTTTTGTTTTTCCTAATTCATCTAAAATGCCTATCATCATCCCAAATAGGCACTTTAAGCTATGAAAGTAAAACACAAATTTTAATCTAGCTATGACTATTCTTCAAGAACTAATGTCTTTAGAAAGAAATAATTTTCATTGACAGAATTTCACAGCTACCAGCTTTAAGTTAATCACTTTCTCAATGTAGAATTCATGCTACCCAATATTAACATAGAAGTTATTAATAAATTCAGCTTTAAAGTAACTGCTAGGTTTTTAAAAACATTACTTGTATCAAGAAACTATTACTTTTTCACAAATGGGAAATTATTTCAGATAATTTTTACTGCCTACAAAATAAATCCCTAAATGTGTATATGTTGTTTTGGGGTAAAAAGTGGTTAGAAGAAAAAAAAATCACTAGAATAAAAATGAGATGAAATTGTGCAAACTGTAACTTAACATGCCTCACAATGTTTATAAGGACAAAATTGTGCAATGGTGGCAAAGATTTCTGATAACCTATAAAAGTTAGGTTCTAAATTCCTATGCAGTGTGACTCAGTTAATAGAGCCTAGAATTCCTAATTGAGAACATTCACTCAAATTATATTACATATGTCTGCTATATTCTTCCCACAAATGTTATTTGTCTAAGACTATGTAATTTAGCACTATTTTCCAACTTCAAGAATTTTTATCTTTAAGGCTGTAGTAATTAGACAACATTTATGTTTATTTCTAGAATTCTCTCCCTTTTAAAATCTCTACAAAACAGTGTTAAACCATTCAAACGTAATAGAGGATAATTACCACTACCTTAAAAAAATTTGCCCAGCTACATCAAAAAATTCAAGAGTCCTAAATATCCTGAATACTGCAATTCCTGAATTGTCCATTTCCTTCTCTGTGCAGAAACAAAAGGTACTGCATAAGTCTTAATAGCCTACCCAGCATTCCACAAATCTGTAGTTTAATAGAGCATTTCAGAAATCATATTGATTTTTACACAGAAATTTCCTTTACTATGAATTAGCTCAGGCATCTGTTTTATTTGTACCCAAACAAAACTATTTTAGAAGTCAATATTTAATTTAAAAGTCTATTTTAATTATACAAAGAGAAAACTAGATTATTACATACTTGGGAATTTTTACTCCTTTAAAACAATGAAGTAAAGTGATTTATATAAAGTTGCTTGATTAAACAGTTACACTGGAATTACAGAAAAACACCTATTGTAGAATTGAAGAAATCTGATAGACCAAACCCCCTTTTTGCAAAACAAAAATGTGCATTATATTACCACCTCTGGATCATGTGCCAAAAGCTTTACTAAGCTATTATAGACCACTCTAGCACTCCTTAAGGATAATGAATTACGTTCCTTTGGAGATACCATATCCCCAGTGCCTGGTGGCTGGCATATGACAGGCACTGAATAAACATTAGTTAAGTAGATCAATTTTGCTAAAAAGTAAGTTTTATGATTAAATTTCAAAGTTTTCACTGTAAGAAGGTTTTAGTTATTAAAACAATGGAATGTATCATTGTTACCAGGATACTCCTAGATGTAGATTTAAGCACTACCTTTATTAAATTCTCCTTCCACTGGATAGGGTTCTATTCACACTAGGTTTGAAAATTACCACTTAGTCACCAGTGGACCAGGCAGCAAAGACATCATGTTCAAAGGATCAAGATTAAATTGCTACAGCAACCACCTGAAAATTAGCTGTTATGTCCAATCCCATTATGGTATCTGTCAGATTATTTTGAGCCCTGGGGAAGAGAGACAATTTGATGTACCTTAATGGGCAGACTTCATGGAGACATCCATAGCAGCAATAAAATTTGAAGTGAGGGGAATTAAAGTATTAAAAATTTTGACTAAACTCATGGTTCATGTGGAAGGGTAGGCTGGCAAAATGCCATTAATATGGGAGGGGAATACTGAAACTGGAGAATGAATATTCAAATATAAACTTCACCTCTTGCACAATTTTGCCCAAGACTGGCACTGAATACAAGTAAAAAGTTACAGATTGTGCTGAGCTTGACAAATAGGTATATTTTTATGTAAACAAAGTAAATTACATAGATGTAAAGCCTTTGAGATAACTTTTTAACATGGACAATGACTGCCCAAAATCAGAGTTCTAAAAGACATTTATCTAAAATCTAACTCATTTTCCTCCTAGTCCAGTGATATTTTCATCTCACCACACCATCTCACTTCAAATATTTTAAAGTAAAACTCTAAATGCGTTATAAGAACTGGACTGTATTATTTATGTATTTTCAAAGCATTAGATAAATATGGATCAGACTTGAAAAGCATTTATGAAATGTTACTTTAGCCAGGGTTAAAGAACTATAAAAGTAGAGAATTTGAAACTTTAATTCATTGCTTAAAAAAAAAAAAAAAAAAGGGAATGTCCTGGTACCCTCCCACCCACAAACTGCAAATTTTAAGTTCATATTTAAAAGTAATTCTTTTAAAAATAAAAGTGATGCTCTTGATTTGTCAGTAGGACCATCACATAGTGAGAATGCATCTTGCTGAGCTATACAAACTCTCTGCTGGTCCCCATTTTGACCAACCAATGCATGACAATGCTGGATGGTCATGGGGATACAGTCCATGCTATGAAACTCTCAATGAAGCTCAATGAAGCTTGGTCTCTTCAATACCTACTAAGGTAAAACTGGCTCAAATAATCTTTAATATCACTACCAAAACTAAAACTATTTTCAAAGATTGAGGTTCAAGAAAGATTTAAAGTTATGCTAAGGAAAAAACAATCTGACACAGGGAGACTATACTTAATTCCTATGAGAATTTTTATACATGTTAAAATTGTTTCAATTATTATAAAAATTTAGTAGCATGTAAATAATAGCCCCCAAATGGTTGCTATAATCCCCATTTCATACTGTATTTGCCTTAACAGGAAAAGCTAGGAGTCTTAGAGTATTTTATCTAATGTGGAATGTCAATGGCCTTTTAATATTTTCCATTGCCTACTTTTTTTTCTATTTTTTCCTTTTTGTAGAAAAAATATAATATTTTTAGGATAATGATCATTACTAATAGCAGTGGAAAGGGGTGAAAGCCTTTATGAACAACATCTGTTTACATTCATGAAGAATGACGAACTATAGGACATGATGTCTTGAGGATAAATAGAAAGGAAGCCCATAAACTTGTGATCCTTCAATGTTTTAGTAAAACCAATCACAAAATTACAACTGAAGTTATAATTACTAATTCATTTATGTAACTAGATAAAGTACAAAATAGGGATGATTCAAAAGCTTCATTAATCTGTTTCACACCAACGTTCACAATTGGTAAGAAAAACAGTAAGTAATCAACTTGCATGCACCAAAAACCCCAAGATAGAAATCTCAGGTATTCAGTTTCTTTTTCACAGGCATTGCTAGTTCAAAAACCAAAACTCGGGGAATACTGGCACTTAGAGGGGGAAAAAAAGTTTCCACTGTCATTTTAAAATAAGCATTTAAGATAAAAGCTGAGTTTGCATGGAACAGGAAAAAAAAATTAGGTAATGCTAAACAAATGCTAATAATTTAGTGTAATGTACAAAAATTACCACTTTTACTTAAGTATGCCTTAAGAAAAAAGTACAAATTGTATTTACATAATTATACACTTTGTCTTTGACTTCTTTTTCTTCTTTTTACCGTCTTTGCTCATCTTTTCTTTATGTTTTCGAATTTCTCGAACTAATGTATAGAAGGCATCATCAACACCCTGAAATACAGAAAAAGTATTAAAATGTGAATTCATTTATATGGTGGTTTGAGGTAAGAAGATGATGGACTTACATCATTAATGTAAATATTAACACTGGTAAAGAATAAATATATTTTCCAATTTTCTTCCAGCAATTAAATACATCATACTTTGAGAATTCTTTGGCAAAGAGGCCCTCTGATTTTTACAAAGGGCAGTGATAATCAGTGGCACTAATCATATGCAAGCTTAACAAGTGACTTTTACCCAAGGAGAACTTAATTTGCTACTAGTTTTTCCATGTTGCAAACCTTAATAGTCAAAATCCAGATGTGTTCATGCATGCACGTGTGCATGAATATGTATGTATGTACACTCATTTGTCCCTGAGATTGTGTACGTTAGATATAAGATATATGGTTTCACAAATCCTCATGGCAATAATATTTTACCTCTGGTTCTATACTTACATAAAATTGTTTGGACTTAAATAATTTCACCAAGAAGTAAACAGTATCTAGACATATTTTCTTAGTTTTCAAATAATGTGTTCAAGTACCTGTTTCAATTTGTATATGTAAAGTGACCCCCAACAAAACAATACCACTTTAAAAAATATAATACTTCTGATATGTGGAGAAATGAGTTAAATCATCTGAATTGTGTTGGAGTTTACCAACATCGAAGATATTCTCTTTATTATTGTTTTAGTGTGTTTAGTATATTCAATATTCAAAGCTTACCATATAAATGCTTGTCTTCAAAGAATTTTTACCATTGGTCAGAGTCCTATATCTATCTGTGATCAAAGCAAGGTATGTCAACTAGTTTTGGCTAAACATGACTTTAAGTCAGAAAAATTTTCATTCTACTAATACATAATGTGCAAATTAGTATTCTGAAAGTGGCAGCAGAACTGATTTCAATCCTTTAATATTTAATTATGCAAGATCCATGTATGTCAATTTTTTGCCACATTGCCCCTAAAAAAATAAACATAAGTAAAAGCAAAATAAATTTTGAAGGAAAAAATATGACCCATTCTTTACTTAAAAATCTGTTCAACCTACTAGTAACCATAAAAAGAAATTTTGTAAACTTCCAAACCTAGACACTAGAGGGAGTCTTAGGAACAATTACCCAACATATTAAGTTGTATAAATCAAGCCACTTTAAGAACAATGAACAACTCTATTTTTACTCATTGTAATTATCTGTTGAATATTACAAATTGTATAAATATAATATTACCTTGAAAATAATTAAAAAATTTAATATAATTTTTCATTTACCTTATTACTGAGATTTTCAACAATATATTACTTCAGAATAATAAAAAAAATTCAGGGCATTTTTCTTTAGTTATATTTAATTAATTTTTACAGTAGATCTATAATTCAGAAAAATATGACCAATATTTTAAGAGGTAAACAGTGGCCATGAGAGGTTTGCCACATTAAAACAAACACCAGATATCACTGATTTGAATACTAGTGAGCACTACAGTACTCAATAAAGTACTCAAACTGCACTTATTGATGTTTTCCACTTTCTAAAAATCATTACTGATACAATACAAACATTTTCTTTTGTTTCTCCCAAAGAAGAAAGAAGAATAAAGGGTTAATTACATGTATATCACCCTTCTTGCTATTCTTCCCAATGTGTATAGAGGGAAATTTTTCCAATAACATAATAAAGATCATAACTAACTTGACAAATTGAATCATAAACCCTTAGTATGAGATGGATCTTTAAAAAAGTGATCTAATCTCAATGGAGTAGAAGATGATTGGGAAGAAGAGAGGAAAGATGGCAAACGAAAGGAAATAAGGAATGAATTTGACAAAATCATGCTATGTGCATGTATAAATATATAATGATTCCACCCTTATATATATTATAAAACACCAATTAAAAATAAATGAGTGAAAGAAAAACCAGTAGAGTTCAGGAATGGGAATGGGGGAAGGGAGGCTGGGAGGGAAGAGGGGGACACCAGGGACTGAAATCGAGTAAATCAAATTTCATGCATGTATGAACCCAACTACTATGTATAACTATAATGCAACAACTAAGGAAAAATAAAAAGGATTTACATCTCTTATTCTTTATGAATTAATTCCCTTTGAACAATCTTATGTAGTCTATTTTAACAACTTTTATAATGAAGAAAAATGGCAATGGTATTAAAATGGTGAAGCAGAAAAAATGAAAAATTGTGAGATGGATTAGAGAGAAGACACATTCTAGGGTAAAAATAATATCCGCATATTTAAGAAACAATAGTTTCAGAATTTGGTAACATTAAAATATTTTGATTGGCTGGGGTAATATAGCTCACTTGGTAGAGTGCTTGCCAACTGCATGCACAAGGTCCTGGGTTCAATCCCCAGCACCACAAAAGAAAAAAAAGGAAAAAAAAGAAAAAACTTTGAAAGGCTCATGTGCACTGAACTCTACATTAGACAGATGATAGTGCAATGTTACAATTAACCTAAATAGGGCAGTGATTTCCTTTTTGTCCTATGGGAACTAATCTATTCATGCACATGTAAAAGGCAAGTATCCCAGTAATTACTTTGTTTAAACCCATCTTTTTAAATACTTAGTAAAACTGATTTGCATATACTTATCATTATCAAATTATTCTAAAAACATTTTTACCTAATTTAAAAATTTTTACATATTAGCAAATACATTTTTATATAAGTGTTATCCATATCCACTAAAAAAAAATGTCAATTACAGCCACTGTGAAAACATTGCACAAATTAGAAATTTTAGAATAGTATATGCTTCTGCCTTTGTTATAAAGCATGAAACTTATTTTTAAATTTTATTCTAAATAGTTCTATTCAAAAAATTATCTGAGAGAAAATAAAAACCTAAGACACAACTGGAATCTGTTCATATTGCTTCAAAAGTCTAACTTCAAATCGCATTGTAGTATTAAACTTTTCAACTTCCAAAATTAAAGTACTGCCTTACACAATGATACTATAAAAAAACTGTATTCCTAAATCTCAATTAAAAATTAATGCCAGTAAGGCTTTATTTCTTCAGAGTTTCATAGATTAGTGTACTACATAATACTGAGACCAAATCTACTACTCATATGTATATTTAACTTTTGGAATATGTATTGTTTCAGAATTAAAATTCATATTGTCAACTTTCAGTGTAATTAGTACAATAAAGGATATCCTAGTAGTTTGGAAAATTATTTTATTTTACATCCTCAGAGAACATTACATATTATAAACAATATGTAACAAAAATTTAAGCTTTAGCACTAACTTAAGTCCCCTATTTAATGAAGTATTTGCTGAGCAAGACAGAATTTAATATGTGTTTGTTTGGACACAAAAGCAAGAGATTCCACTCAATAAATCTTTGACGGGCAGTTACTATATGCCAAGAATATCACAAGACAATGGGTATGCAAAGATTAAAAATACATGGCTCTGGCTCCCCTAAAATTCTACTGTCTAATAAAGGAATAAAACACCAAAGGTAATTTAGATATAACATGGGAAGCATTTTAACAGTTAAAAACAACACACTTGAAATGCAGAGGAAGGGTAATGTACTCAATTTAAGGATCTGAAGGAATTCTTAGAGAATAGGTGTTTGTTTATGTAAGGACAAAAATCCAGGCAAGATGACAGTGGTTTTAGATAGGAGGCCAAAAGAAGCTGGGAAGAAAAGTGTAGAAGGTGTTAAGGATCGTATATGCCATGCTCTAGAACTTGAGATTTCATCCCATAGATGAGTCACTAACTAGATTTAAAGGTAAGAGAATGACATATCTATATCTGCACAGTGAATGATGGTGACAACAAGTTGAATAGTCCCAGCAAGAAATCAGAGGGGCCTGAATTAATGATGTAACCAAGAAATTATAGTAACATCACAGGAATTTATGACTTATTGCAAGTGGGTGTGGAAAAGAGAGTGAGTCATCCTACATACAACTCCCAGGTTTATCACATGAGTAAAAAAGTGCTATTGTTGCCACTGAATTAGAGAACACAGGTAGAAGAATAGTTATTTGCTTGTGCAATGTTCAAAAAAGGAAAAATACAAGAGAGGTCCCTTCAATTTTATTATTCTATATCAATTCTGATATTTTTCCTCCCTCTCTGAAAAACAAACAAAAGTTGCTTATATTCTCAAAACATGAATCTGATTTTCCTTAAAGATTAAAACTTATCAGTTCCCAAATGCTTAGCTTACATAAGACTAATTAAATTATTAGACCTTATGCCAAATGTAGATTAGTCTTCCATAGCCATCAAAACAATCAGTTATAATTATTACTCATCATTATTCAAAATAAAAGAACTAATTATGGAAACGAATAAGTTTCTTATCTTTTAATACTTCAAATTAGAATACCACACCTAAATAGTTCCAAGTGGTGGCTACTTTGTTACCTTTGAAAGATACCTGCTTTCTGCTAAAATTAATATGCTGAACTTACCAGATTACATTAAAATGCATTTTTTAATTTTCACACAGCCAGGAGTCTTTTCTTCTTTGCTGATTTTTTTCAATCTGTATTGTCGGATCTCTCTCACCAATGTATAAAAAGCATCCTCCACTCTCTGCATTGTAAAACACAACTTCTTAAAGTCTGTTTCATTGGTAATAGTAATTTATTGGGACAGCCATGTGCAAGTAGTTTGAAACTATGAGCTTTACTTAAGAATTTTCTTTAACATACATCAGATTGAATAAAATTGAGGATGCAATTTTAAAATATGGGCTGGAACCTGGTTTGTTCTTAAAGTCATTTTTGTTTTCTAATGGAATCAGAATTTTAAAATAAATTTTAAGTAGGAAATTAAGGGTAGATTATGAAAAAACTCAGTACATGTATTACCTGTTTATCAAGTGATACAATCATTATAGTTTGCAAGTTGTGGAATTTAAGCCTAAATTCAAGTTAGTTGAAATTATACCTTAGACTTAGTGAAATCAGGTGATTTATATACCACTGATTCCCACCTCCCTACCTGAAGTGGGAAGAAAAACACTATAATAGGAATGTACAGCTGTTGTTAAAACAAAAACACTTCAAAAAGCATCTTGCAAAAAAGGTTAAGAGACTGGAATTTCAAGTTTTATCTTCAATTCTTTCTATTCAACTTTTAAGTTCACAAGTGGAATTGATTCTAGGACCTTTGTGGATGGAAAACTATATTATTTATACTAAATGTTAAGTAAGGGCTGTTTGCCAAAATAACTGAAATGTCATGAACTGTTAAAAAATATGCACAGTGCATTTTATATACTTACTACAACTCTTTTAAAAAAAATTGCAGTGAATGTCCAAATAAACTGACTTTGTACCATCTATTTTAATTTAACTATTCTAAAGGGATTTTTTCCAGCTTAAGGTCATGGTAAGAAAACCATAATGACAATTACAATTATTTATAGTTATCATGAAGATAGTTTTTCATTTTTCTCAGCCTAGAAAAGTCGGCAGTAGTCTAGGAGGACCAAATGTTTAGCTAATTGTACTGCAAGTTTATCCAGAAAAACACCACCAAAGTAGCTTATATCTAAAAAAGAAATGAAGAGAAATATCTATGTAAACTAACTTGAAAGATGTAATGTTTGTGTTCATTTTTCTAACAGATGTGTTTAGAAAAACTGGTGTATTTCACTGAACATTTAATTTAAAGGTCTTCATTTCATTTTCAGAATGCTTACTTAACTTTGGGGATTGGAATATTTTTAACTGGTAACATCAATGTTTCTATTGAGCCAAATGTGACAAAATGGATCCAACACTTAAAAAGCTAACAGATCAAAAGCTTATATCGAAAGTATGACTTGTAGTTTTAAATTCAACAAGGCACAGAGATTCAGCCATTATGTATTTAATAAGCCAACAACCAGGGCTTAATTTTTGTGTAAGTCTCCTGTACACCTGCTCCTTCAACAGCTAAGACACTTCAATTCTTTAAGGAATATTAATTTTTACAATCTCAAGAGTATATTAATAACTGCTTCAGTAGTGTTCAATAATTTACCTATAAAGCTTTAAAAATTATAAAATTAAGCTTCAGTTAAGAAGTGGGCATACTTTAAAATATTTCATATTAAAATAATATATCAAGCTTCTAACATATACTATCCAGTGATATATTTCTATTCAATGATCTAGTAACAAAAATTATAGCCCAAGAAAAATCTTATTTTTAAGAGAATTAATCAATTAGCTAGCTCAGCCAACTAGAAATGAATATTTCCAAGTATCTTTTGAAATTGTTAATATGTTGGCATTTTAAATTAAATTCCCACTTGTATGTGACTATTAGTTTTTAATACTTTATAACTTTATACTTGTCATTAATTCTCAAAAAATTTTTATTCATTTGTCCTTGAAAAAATTACATATTAGAAATTTTCATTAAACAAAATAAATAATTTAAGACATTAAAATGACTTTTAAAGCATGCAAAAAATGTATGAGTTCTGTCACTTGATATTTTCACAAATCATTCTCTTTCAATGTGAAAAATCAATGCAGAAATCAAATATATATTTATATATGTATATATAAATAATACAGATAAAGAGAGGTATACACAAACCAGGTAAAAGCTCATATTTTCTTAAAAATTTTAAGGATATAAACTTTTATTCCTGTTTACAAAATGAAAGTTACAAAGTCAATGTAGAAGTACTAACAAACAGGGTAATGGTCTTCTACTGATTTAGCAGAAGCAATTTTGATTTTAACACTTCTAAAATCAGTTTGAATGTGCCTGTTTTTTCAGTGTAAGCATCCCCATCACCAATACCAGAATATATGATTTTCGTTTCCAGCAATGCAGAGAGAGAAATGGAAGCCAATAATTAAAAAGAGAATGTTACCCACCACCAAGAACTCAGTGTCAGGACCTCAGTGGTTGAGATAATTAACAATACTGAGAAGTAGTTATTCCAGAATGACTTTTTCCATTTCTGAGTTTTATTAATATAAAATTTAAATTCTATTTTTAAAAACATTATTTACCATATTTTTTCAGACTTAGTTATTTCTTTATAATATGCTTCAAAGCCTATTGACATCCAAAAAACATGAGATTATTATTATTTATCCTTGCCTTACCAATGGATGGCACTGGCTCTTATTTTTAAAAACTGTACATAATATACAACTGTAGGACACAACACTGGTTTCTTATTCCAAAACTTTAGATAAGTTTTTAAGATAAAATGTAACTGAAAACATACATAATGCCCACTGTAACTAGCTGCTAAGCTCTTAACTGGCACTTAGTGATTTAGCCGGGGGATATAGCTTATCGCCATAAATATTTTCAAATGTCACTTATTAAAGTCTAAGAACAAATGAAAATATTCATGTGAGAACAAAAGTATACAAGTTTAAATATGTGACTTTTTAAATCAAGAGATTTAACAATATTTTCAACTATTATCTGTAAATAGACTTGTGAAAACATGGGCACAGAACACCCCATAGTGAAGAAAGAATTGTTAAAAAGAGCATCATTCTGTATTCTGCGGCCTATGCTTTTAATAAGAGATTTTATCTCATTGAGAATTTGTTCCTGTAGAATCTTTAAAAATTCCTGCAAAATTATTTCAAGAAAAGAACACATCAAATACCCTAAACTAAATACAGATATAAGAGTATCAGGCTTCGTGTGGGGTAAGGGAAGAGAGGAACAAAATGTATTTTAAAAACCAACTTTGTGCCAAAGTATAAATCATCTCAGCACTACTGAAATAAAATAGCAGTACCCAGAAGGCTACACATGGTATACAGTTGGTGTTCAATAATTGTTCTGTTGGTTTATAAAAGCTAAAGTTCAAAATATTTATGATATGTACAAAAAATCAACTATTAAGCAGAGATTAATAGCACATGAAGTTTTTTTGTTTTGTTAAAATAACCTTATGGTAAACTTTAATGGAGGTCTTCTATCAACTATCTTATGTATCTAAAAATTAACAACAAACTAGGAAATTAATCAGTCAACCTTTTTAAGTATGGAAAACTAGTGTTTACATTATGTTCAAATTGAGGCTACCAGTATGCAAAAATGCTTAATCAGTAGCAGCACATAATCTGGGAACTCTGCTTCTGTCATGAATTTTACTGAATCCTTCCCACTTTTGATTTTAGCTGACTGGAAAACTCACAGCTAATTCCCATGGTGTCAAGGTTTCAGTTTCAACAACCTTTGCCAACCCCCTGCCAATCACTGCCCAAAGGGAACAGAAAAATCTGACAATTACTAACTGCCCAGACAATGTGAAAGTATTAGTCTTTATATACTAGGAACATAGAAACCACATATGGCATACTAGCTCAGAATAACTTCTTTTTGCTTTCAGATGAAGACTAAAAAGACTGTACAGAATTTAAAAGTCTGACCAGGTAATGGGCATTTTAAAATTACAAAGTAAGTTGGTAAAAATATGTATTTCTACAGTATTGTAGAAATACAATACTGTAGAATTGAAAAGTACTTATCTTGAAAAGTACTACAGTAAATTTTCTATTTTCCTTTCATAAGCTATATGTTTTACTTTAAAATTACTAAGGTTAGCCTATATAATTTAAGTTGGAACTCTGGCCTAACTTCTATTGTTTTAAAGTTATCCAGAGAGTCAGGAATTATTGTACCACAACCCCACAGGCCAAATATAGTCACAGCCTGTTTTTGTATTATACACAAGCTAATAATGATTTTTACATTTTTAATTGGTTACAGGAAAAAAACAAATAAATATGCAATAGATACTCCTTGTGGTCCTTGATGTCCCAAATATTTGCTGATGGGCCCTTTACAGAAAAGGCTTGATGGCCCTTAACTGATTTATAAGCACCTCTAAACAAATGTTCTGTTCCTACTAACCTAAATATTCTTTTTGGTGTTGTATTTTAAGCTCATCAACAAGATCAAAAATTAGGGTATAAAATAAGTTGCTGATAAAATACAGTAAGGATATACAGACTTATTTCATCCATAACAAGTGGAATAACAGATGAGTAACAAACTACTCTGAAAAAGGTAGGGCTTCAAATTTTCACAAAAACTGGAGATGTACAATTAATTAAAATGTACATATTTAATATTATAATTTCTAAAATTATTAAATAGCTTTCCCAAAGCCTGCACATACCAAGTTAATATAAAGAAAGGAAGATGAGTAAAATCTTCAAAGCAAATTAATTTCTAATCAAATCATTAAGTTCAGTTAAATAAAGGAATTAAAAGATCTAAGTTATAGTTTAGCAATATACATAAAGACATGAATAAAATGGGATATAAATACAGGAAAGGCTGTGTACTATGTTAAGTTATCTCTCTCTCTATATAGATGATCCACATAAATTTCTACAAAGCAAGTTTAAAGGAATTTTTTTTCTATATCATACACCTTCAAAAGAGCATTTTGTTTTTTGAAAAGGCCACAAAACTGTATAAAAACTAAAAATCTATTTTAAGAGGAAGCCACATTTGCACATGCCTATAATTGCAGCTGAGGCAGGAGGAGCGCAAATCCAAGGCCTCTTAGCAAATCCAACATAGCAAGATCCTAGCTCTGGAGATCCAATCCCCAGTACCACAAAATAAATTAAGGAAGCCACATAGTTTTCTTATCAATTATAAATACTGTGGTACATTAAAGCATTAATGTCAAACACCAAGAATAAATTAGTACTTCTGAGGAAGTAATCATACAAGGAAAGGAGACAAAGCTATTTTATTAGGCTCTTATCAAATGAAAAACAGAGAGCAACATTCTGTGATAATCAGAAGTCTCCTTTTAATGTCCTCTATTGCCTTTCCACTCAAAGTATGGTGCTATTCTAAGTATGAACTGTGAAATAAACTAACATCATTTGGGAGCTTGTTAGAAATACAAAATCACAGGTCTCAACCCACTGAATTAGAATCTGGATTTTAATGAGTCCAGTTATCTGTATGAATATTAAAGTATGACAAGCACTTCTCTATTGCAATCCGTTATATCACAGTCTCATGTTTTTCTTCTTCTTTTTTTTTTTAAATGAAATGTCCACCACAATGTTCACCAGTCTAAAATGCATCTTTTAAAGGTTATAAGTAGAGCTGGGCACAGTGGGGCATGCCTGTAATCCCAGTGCTCTGGGAGGCTGAGGTAGGAGGAGCATGAGTTCAAAGCCAGCCTCAGCAAAAGCAAGGCACTAAGCAACTCAGTGAGACCCTGTCTCTAAATAAAATATAAAACAGGACTGGGAGTGTGGCTCATTGGTCGAGTGCCCCTGAGTTCCAACCCCAGTACCAAAAAAAAGGTTATAAGTAATTTAAGTATAATATTAAATGTTAATAGTAGAATCCAGGTAGTAGGTATGCAAATGTTTTCAATACAATTCTTTCAACTATACATCTGAATTTTTTCATAAGCAAATATTAGGAGAAAAAGTTATAAATATTATAATCAGGTTTTTTGAATACCTTCTCTCCTGAAGAAAAACAAGGAGAATGGTTAGAGAAGATCAATAAAAAGAAGAGAAAAAACACACCTCTTCCAAGTCTTTGGAACCTGGGAATGCATTTGAATGAATCTGAGTTCCTCTAAAGTAAAGTGAAGTGATGTATACACCAAATCCTCCTTTAAACTATAAATCAGGTTTTAGTAAAACTGCCACAGAAGAGACATTTGTATGATGGCCAAGCTACAGAAATTCAGTTTTTAATCTCCAAATAAAGACTTTTTTTCACAGTATACAAAATGTGTACAACCAGGAAGAGGTACATATGATCTACTGCTAGAGAAATAAAGATATATATATACACACACACACACACACACACACCAGCTGAACAATTTACATTTAAATTTTATCCACTTACAATAAAAATTTCTAGAATGCCTACTTTTATACATTTAACCATGTAATGAGTTTTTCATATATGTGTGTGTATATATATACACATATATACATATACACATGTATACATATATATATGTGTGTGTGTATATGTGTGTGTATATATATATAGATATATATATAATTTTTTTTTTTTAAATAAAACTCTTGGCATTCAAAGTTTAATTTTGTTTCAGGCTCCCAGGTATCCTAACCAGGAAAGGCCCAAAACAAATTTTTGAAATATAAATCAATTACTCAGTATATTAAAGTTATTCCCTACCTTCCCAGGATTTTTTGAACTATATGTTTAAATCATATAAATGGGTTAAGTAATACCAGCAGAAATTACCTAGAAAAAAGCTATTTTGTAAATGAGGATGATCTTCCAAACAAAATTCAAGTTTCATCTGGCATTGATTTTTGTCAGAATAATGCACCAAATAAGTAACTGAGAATTTCTGTTTACTTTCCAAAAATTCCCCTTGCTTTAATGAAAACTTTCTCCAAAAATATATCGTCAAAAAAAAATCTGTCAAAGCAAAATTTTTCAAATATAACAAAGAACCCTATGACATAATAACCTTTAAAGTACTTCTAAAATAGAAAACTCAAATTTGTTTCCCCATTCTTTGTTTTTACCTATAACTGATAATTTTTCTTCATTTCTTGAATCCTAAATGTTAAGATGTGTTCAGAATTGAAAAGTTTTCTATGTAAAAAGAAATCAAAGCCACAAATAGTATCATAGGATTAAGAAGCACTGTCTTCTCAAGAAAAGAGAACATTTACCAAATTAATATTGTTTTTTTCCTATTTGAGTATAACAAGAAACAAAACCTGATAAATCATGTTAAATGATTTAACATATAATCCCAATTATACTATCAGATATGTTTATTAATGCCCTTGCCCTCCTGCCTCCAAAATGATGAAAATTAGCATATATTAGTAAATTATGATAAAAATCATTTGATATGTTTTGCAGAAAACAGATGTATTCCAACAACACTTACCTGTCTTGTCTTCGCTGATGTTTCAATAAAAGGAATTCCATAACTTCTTGCTAAGTCCTGAGCCTGCTTTGTGTCTACTGTTCTAGAAGGCAAATCACATTTATTTCCTACTAGGACCATAGGTACATCTTCAGAGTCTTTAACTCTTTTAATTTGCTCTCTGGGGAAGAAAAAAAAAGGCATTAGTAAACCAAAAATCCTACAAAAACTGTCCATAACTTTTGCCTTATAATAGCTAGCCAAATGAAAACTTTTCATGATTTCTAATTTTTACCACACCAAATTTTCCCTGCTTCTTTTTCTAGTTATTTTCCTTCCTTCTTGAAAGATCAAATAACTATAGAAGTAGAGTTAAAACTATAAAATAGGTTCATATGCAGATAATCACAATAAAACAGAAAATACTGAAAAGTGATCTACCTAATTTAAAAACTATAATCTTAGCAACATGTATGTGGCTAATTGTATGTGTATACAATTAATAATATTTTTACCCAAACATGAAGTAATAGCATTAAAAACTTTCACATTTGTTTCTTTCTCCTTATCTGTGGATATACACTCCAATACCCTCAGTGGATGGTCAAAACTATGGATAGTACTAAAGTCATATATACTATCTTTTTCAATGCGTACATATTGATTATAAGTTTAAAATTTATAAATTAGGCACAGTAAATAACAATAACTAATAAAACAACAATCTACTGCAATAAAAATATTTAAAATTTTTGAATTGTTTAGTTCTGGAATTTTCCATTTAATAGTTTCAGACCACAGTTGAGCATAAGTGAAATTTGGAATGTGAAACTGTGAATAAGGGGGGACTACTATACTTTCTCTTAAAAAAAAAAAAAAAGTGACAATTGGAAAGACTTTGATTTTCATATGGACAACACTAAAGTTACTCTACTCTTTATTCTGTTAAAAGCCCTTCTATATGTTGTTAATTTAAATTCGTGGCAAAATTATATTGTTATACAATTTTATGTGAATTTCAAAGATGCAGCATGGAAGAGGCACATTAGAAAACAAAGTTAGAAATGGTTCAAATTCCCAATTCCTCTACTTATTAGCTGAGTAAAACTTGGATAAATTAAGAAATGTCATCTATTTTACTCTTAACAGAGATACTACTCTTAAAAAATGCAAAAATAGAACCACTCAAATTTTCTCTTATTACTAGACTACAGAGTAAACATACTATAATAAATGTTCTTAAATAAAATGTTACACCTCTTAACTAGGCTAACTCACAGTAATATGACATAGCCAGTAAGTGGAAATATTTGCTTAATATGCAGTTTTATGAAAACTGTAAACTCTCAAGGAAACAAAATACAAGATATATTTAATACAACAGTCACTTTTATGCAGATTTGTCAGATTCGTAAATAACTGTAACTGAACTAATACTTCCAATTTTTACAACATCGAAGTTGTATTTAAATATAAATATATATATAGCCATTCTTTATTCAATCCAAGAAATTCTACATTAAACATACGTAATTATTTTAAAAATCATTCATGTGGCATTACTTCAAATCACCTTTTCATATTTTTGTTTATTATTTTCATTTTTATGATGTATCTGAAAAGTTCAAAGGCTTATTTCCCTAATATAGAGTACTTAAGAGTACACAAGGTTCTGGAGTCAAACAAACATAGATTTCAATCCTAGCACTAGCACTAGTATTATGTATGCAATCTGGAACAAATTATAACTACTCAAATTGTCAAAAACTTCATTTGTAAATTGGAATAATTACCTACCTCTAAAAAATTATTTTAAAATTTAAGTTGGATAATATAGGCATGGCAATTAGCAAAAACTCAATGAATGAAAGCTATAATTACTTCTCAACGCTAATTTATTATATTTGACTTAAACCCACCTATAATGGTGAATATCTTCAAATGATTTAGTATTATTTATGGCAAATACACAAAGAAAGCCCTCCCCAGTCCTCATGTACTGGTCCCTCATCGCACTGTACTCCTCTTGACCTGCTGTGTCGAGAATATCCAAAAGACAGGTTTCTCCATCAATTACTACTTGTTTCCTGTAGGAATCCTGAGAAGGGAGAAACAGTCTGTATTATTTTAGTGCACCTTTAAAAAAGGTGTTATATACAACTCAACAAAAAAAGACAAAAAACCCCATTCAAAATGGACAAAGGACTTGAACAGATATATCTCCGAGGAGGAACAAATGGCCAAATAAAGCACATGAAAAGATGATCAACATCATTAGTCATTAGAGAAATGCAAATCAAAACCATAAGACACCACCTAGCACTTATTAGAATGACTATTATTAAATAAAAAATTATATGTGTGAGTGAGGATATGGAGAAACCAGATCCTTGTACTGTGCTGGTGACAGTGTAAAGTGGCATAGCCATTACGGAGAACAATTTAGCTGCTCCTTGACAGCTAAATGGTAGAATTACCACATGACCCATTTCCATTTCTATATATACAGGCAGAAATGAAAGCAGAGACCCAAACCGATACTTTCTTGTACACTAATGTTTACAGCAGCATTATTTACTAGAGTCAAAATGTAGAAACAACCTTAGTATGCATTAAGAGGTGAACGGATGAACAAAATATATTTATACAATGAATTATTATTCATCTTAAGAAGGAATAAAATTTGATACAAATTAAAACAGATTAACCTTGAAAATATTATTCTAAGTAATATAAGTCAGACACAAGAGGACAAATATTTCATGATTCCACATATATGAAACACCTGAAATAGAATTCATACAGACAGAAATAGGAATTATCAGGGGTGAGGAAAGGAAGATTAGGGAGTTACTGTTGAAAGGATACAGTGTATGATGATAAAAAAGTTCTGAAAGTAGATAGGTAGACAGTGCTTTGATGGTTATACAACACTGTGATGGTTGGACAATACTGTGTATATACTTAACGTCACTGAATCGAACACTTAAAAATGGCTATCATGGTAAATTTTATGTGTATTTTACCACAGAAAATTTTAAAGGTATTACCTGGAGATTCAACAATGCAAATGTATTACATTAGTAACAAACCTATCCATAAAAAATAATTATTACCAAAATAGGATAGCTGGACCAACTCTATTATTCAAGAAGACTGAGATGACCCCCCCAAATCAATCAACTTGCAAATGATTGTCATGCATTGACCTGTATTTACAGTCAAAAACAAGCGAATAAACAAGATTCTAATGCCCTTGTTCACCTCCAGATGGCATCTGATTGTATTGCTATGTTAATACTATAGTTTTAAAGCTTAGAACAATACCTAACTGTCAGATAGTATTTCAATATAGTATTTCTGTGGCAATAACTATAGTTTTAAAGGATATTAACTGTTTCCTTTGCAAATTCAGGAGTCTATTAAAAAGAGAGATCTTAAAACTATTCAACTGTAAAAGTGAAGGCCCATGGGTATTGCTCAGTGGTAGAGGACTTGCTTAGCAGGCCAAAGACCTGGGTTTGATTCTTATCATTGGGAATACGAAAAAAAATAGGGTGGGTAACAGAATCTTGAAATGAAAATCTGATTTTCCTCTGACTTTTGAGTGATATTTGTGCCTAAAATTTCACACACTCTGCCAAAACAGGCCTCAAAAAGTAAGTAAAGGGGATGGTATAATGTAAAGTTGTGGAATAGGAGGCAGTGCTGACAACAGGTATAATGTATAAAGATATATTTTTTATTGTTCCATGCATGGGTAACAGTACTTAAGTGTCCTTAGTTCATGAATTACTTTACAGACCATTCTTATCATTTGAGAGATCAAGAGAGGTATCATTTAAAAATCATCTATTTTGTAAAATGTTAAAATTTAAAATAGCATATACCATGATCCCAGTAAAGTGTGGGTATATTGTTAAATAAATGTATCTCTACATACACTAAAGAACTTGAGGTAAATACATCAAAATACTTTAAAAGGCTGTTTTTTTGTTTGTTTGGTTTTGGTACTGGGGATTGAACTCAGGGGCACTCGACCACTGTGTCACATCCCTAGCCCTTTTTAGTATTTTATTTAGAGACAGGGTCTCACTGAGTTGCTAAGTGCCTCGCCATTGCTGAGGCTGGCTTTGAACTCTCGATCCTCCTGCCTCAGCCTCCCAAGTGCTGGGATTACAGGCGTGCGCCACTGCGCCTGGATAAAAGGCTGTTTTTGATGGAGAAGATAATTTATGAGAGATTTATTTCTTGCTTATCTCTCTTTTTGGTGCTACATGATACACTGGATGTATTTATTTGTTTAGTGTTTGTTTATTTACTTATTTAGATATACTGGGGAATGAACCCACAGCCTCACACATGCTAACCATGTCACAGCTCTACCACTGAGCTTCACCCATAGGCCCTTTAATTTTTAAAAGTATGAAAGACTACTATATTAGACTATGATTTAACAGTACACTGTATTTTCCAAATTGCATGTAATAATAATCTTACCAGTCAGGAAAAAAAAAGGATGGATACTGATTTTTTTTGAATATTTGGTTGACAATTTTATTTTAGCCTATCCACTTAATAACTACTTGAAGGAACTCCTATAGATTTTAAATTGAGAACCAGTGGTTTTTTATTTTGTTTTATGGTGCTAGGGATTGAACTCAGGGCCTCACACACACTAGGCAGGTGCTCTACCACTGAGCTATACCTCAGCATTTAGCCATATCCTAAAACCAGTGTTTGAGGAATAATGAAAGAGCAGAAATTTGCAGTACAGTGTCTTACTCAATCCATTACCTAGGTGTGGCTCAGGAGTATGTAAAACTAACCAAAAACTTTTCCTTACCTATTGCTGTTAACTCATTTTCTTTGCTTACCAATACTAACTAAAGTGAGCCTAATAGTTGATAGTTCTCTTAGTCTTCAAATCTAAAATATTTCACAACAAAAAAAGTCAAGCATACAGATTCTGGAGCCACACAACCTACTTTAATACAGAAGGTGTGGCTATGGGATTTCTCACCATCTTCCCACATATCGTGCCTCCAAGAAGTACCTTAGTATAGTCCTACTCAGCAAAAATTTCAAACACTGTTTAAAAACTATATAATGTGGTGGGAAATTTAGCAGCTTCTGCACATATTACATAAGATATTTCCTTGATGAACATTCCACCAGGGGGACCAAGAAACTAAGAAAGCAGTCTCATTCCTATTATTACTTTCAGATCCTAAAAATATTGACACAAAAACCCCAGAGATTATGTAACAAAGACCTATGTGGCTTTTTACAGAAAAATTTGCTAGCCCCTTATAGTAAGCTAATAACTTTTCACAAATCTGAAGCATGTTTATTAACACATATTATTTGTCACCTTCATACTTAAAAAAAAATACTTTGTACAAGTATAGTTACCAAAGCCTAACAAATTTTAAAACATACAGATTCTACAATGAAACTAGTTCATGATGGAGCAAAGAAAAGTATCCAAATTTTACATTTTAAATTAGTGCTATCTCTAGACTTGCAAATAAAGTAAACTTTCAGATCAGGCACATAGGTTATGGATATCCTTAGGAAACTAGGATAAAATAAAATCACTTAAATTCACTCAACATAATGAAATAGTAAAAGAAACTTTTTTAATGTATACCTCTTGCTCCCAAAGTGCCATTCTTTTCATCTACTGAAGCAGTATAAACTTTCTAAATGAAATGTACTATGATGGTAAGGCATATTGTAGATGAAATTAAGACAATTATGGTGATACAATTAAACAGCACAATCTCTTTGAAAGCCATAACAGTATTTATCTAGAGCAATCATAGGCTTTGACACAATAATATCACTTACAGTAAATGATGCTAAGGAAATATGCTTTAAAAATGATAGAGATATACTTAACATGGCATCCTAAAATGTCTTAAAAAGAAAAATTACATAGCACCTAATACTGACCCACCATTTATCTTACCATTTATCATTTATCTTATACCATTTATCTATTTTCAAAATATACCCTAAATCAAAGCACATACCACTATCATCATTCCTTAGTTATCCCCCAGTCCCTTTGTCTCAGGCAATCTGTTTCTGCCATTGCTTCCTGGCAGAGATCCCTAGGATATATTTTGCACATAGCAGTGAATGATTTGTTTCTAATGTAGATCATGCCACTTTTCAAAGTTCTTCAAAACCATCCCCATTCAGTCTTAAAAATAAAATCCAAAGGACTCTTCCTGGACCAGCATCTCTGATGTTTCCTTTAGCGCATGTATTAAAATTTGTAATTAGGTGGTTAATTCTTTAATTGTTTAAGTCTACCCCCTGCAACTAGGCTTTGAACTCCTAGATGGTGGGATTCATATCTGTTTTGCTCACCACTACACAACATGTGCATAAGTCCTGAACACTGTAGGTAATCAATACCTGTCTGCTGAATAACTAAATAAATCCACTCAATGCAAATATATACACACCCTAAAAAATAAATATAAATTTCTATTAAAATTGTAAGTTAATGTAAACACAATTTTACAAATTTTTCAATTGTAGCAACCCCTCTGAAATATTCTATACTAAAGTTATTGCACTATTTGAAATGAATCCACAACAAACTTTCCTGTTTGCAATGTATTAAGTTTGCAAAGGTAGATTTTTAAATCTCTCAATAATTCATCTTTAATACTTTCCCATGTTTTTTATAAGTCTTATAAAAATATATGAGTTTAAAACATTGTAATTTTTAAATTACAAAATACTACTACTAATAAATTTTGTCTTTGATCAAGTTCTATATAATATGAAAACTTTTATGTAAAAATATAATCAAAACAATAGAGATTTTAAAACACTTAGGAAAAGGAAAAGAATAAGACTGGGGAAAGTATGCTGGGGTCTTCAACTGCTAAACCGAACTTGACAAATGTTAAGATATGACAAAGCTAATTAATGCATACATGATATTCATAATATTAATTTCCCACACAGCAATAAGTGTATACCTGTTCATCACTACTATCAAGGATTTTGTATTTTTATTTTTCTTTAAATTTCTGTTGGTGTGACAGGCTAAAAATTCTTATCGTTTCAAAATCACTTTCTTTGAGGAGTAATAATGTTATATGGTATTTTCACATCTTCAGATTTATTGTCATCACCTAGGTCCTTTGCATTTGGAATTTCTTTATAAAGACCTACCTGGAGGCCTATTAAGAGGAATTTCAAAGCTAAAGCTAAATCATTCAATCTTCTATAAGACTTTCGAATTCATTATAGAACAATGTGTCACACACTATCATTAAGTCAAAGGCTGTGGTAGACAGATCTCAAAGTAAGCTAGAAACATGCAGTAGCCTGCTATGTTAGAATAATAATGGGGAAAATCTAAATGCCACATCTTGGACTAAGCATTACAGGTTGAACATCCCTAATCTGAAAATCCCAAATCAGAAATGCACTGATACTTTTGCTTCCAAGTATTTCAGATCAAAGATACTCATACTGTATATAGTTCCTCATGGAACTACATCTAGTGGAAAAGAAATGAATGTAAAAAATAATTGAAATAAATGTTAATATCATAAGCAGGATAGAGTATAATGGTAGCACACAGGACAGATCAACTCTGTATGAATTAAGAAAGACTAGAAGGCAGGTTCATCCCATGTAGGAAGAAGCAAAGAAAATGTGTGAAAAACATCATACTGCACGATGAGTATATGGAATCAAAACCTTTACTATAATTCAGCTTAGAGAATATACATAGGTAGCAAGAAGTAAAATTGGGACACTCAAGCAGAGGCCAGCTTATACAAATCTTTTATGCCAGAAAATTAAGAAATTTTTAACTTTTCCCTATGCTACGATAATTGAAAGGTCTTTAAGTAGAAAGAATCAGATTTACCATGCTTACTATTAGCATTACTGTGACAAAATTATGGCCCTCCCAGACACTGCCTCAGTACATCCACTTCAGAAGCACCAATTAAGTAGCAGGAGGCACCATTAGCAGTGGTGAAGCAGTACTTCCACAGAAGGTTAAGACTTAGCAACTTGCCCCTCCCCTGAGCTTGTAGTTCTAATAACCCCCAAACCTTCCCTGCATTCCTAGAATCATAAGGGTAATGGCCACTTCTTGATAATACTGTATTACCTTAGTGTTCTGTTCTCCCTTTGCTTTTCAGTTTTCTAACACCTAATTAATCCTCCACTTAAGTCACTTAAGTTCTTCATGGTGAAATATCTAGTGTAGTTTGTATTCTAGACTGTACTTCTGACTTCTATAAATGTTAAAACAGAAAAGGAGGAGAAAAGAGGGGGAATGGAGACTGGGAGATAAGTTAGGAAATTATTACAAGAAATGACTGAACATGAACTATGGCAGCAATCACAGCATAGGAAGAGAAGGCTGAGCAGATCAGAGAAACACTTAATGGATAAAACTGACAGAACTAACTTCATGAATTGCCAATAGGAATAGCAATGGTGCAACCTCTGTGGAAAATAAGTTCAGATTCTCAAAAAGTTCAATACAGAGATACCAGCAATTCTACTTCTAGACATGTACTCAAGAGAATTGAAAGTATATGATCACGCAAAAACTTATACATGAATGTTTATATCATCATTATTCAAAAAGGAAAAAAAAGGGGGGGGCCAAACAATTCAAATGCCTGCCAATTGATAAACAAAACATGGTGTGTCTATACAAAAGTATTATTTTGTCATCAAAGGAATGAAGTACTGATATATGCAATCCTTAAATCTTGAAAACATTATCCTACATAAAATCCAGACACAAAAGTCCACATACTGTATGATTTGAATTATATGAAATATTCAGAAAATAGAATGAATAGATATACAAAGTAGGTTAGTGGATTCCAGGGACTGGTGAAAGAAGGGTTTGGAGATTGACTGCTAGTGGGTATGAGGCTTCTTTTCGGGGTGATGAAAATGTTCTAGAATTAGAACATTTATAGGTTGAGCATACCTAATCACTAAGGTTGTAATGGCTACACAATCTTATAAACATACTAATCAATGCTGAATTGTACACTTTTTAAAAGGGTGAGTTTTGAGTTTTGTAAATTAAATCTCAATTTTTAAGATGGGAACAGAGGGGAAAGGTGAAAGAAAAAATGAGAATAATTTGGGACATGTTGAATTTCCTATGTTTGTGGGTTGTCCTGATGCGTATGACTTAATAGGCAGCTTTCCATACACATCTGGTGCTCAGATCAGGAGTCTAGGTTACTGAAAGACCTGTGAGTTTTCAATCTATGGGCTGCTGTAGAACTCTACTTAACTGTGGTGGACTTGGGCAAACTACTTAATCTCTAAGCCACTGTTCTTTCAGTTATGCAAATGGATAAATAAACACATGCAGAACTATGTGCTCAAGTTAAAATTAAAGAGTATGAAAATCCCTTTGTAAAATAAAAAATGCTATAGAAATTGTATTATTTCATATACCAAACATGCAAAAAAGTAGGGAGCAGGGCCACTGCTACTAAAACTGTAGAGAAACAGTAACCTATACTTATAAAATCACTAGACATCTATTGTTGGGATAATTCTTGAAAAAGTGGTCACCATATTTCAAAATAATAAAGGAGCTAGACAAGTTCTGGAGATGGAGTGCTAAAATGAACGATTATGAAGAATTCCTATTTAGAGAACAAACATATTAAAAAGCTTATTCTCTTAACAGTTAAATGTTGACTATTAGTTTAGGAATAGAGAAAATAAAATGTGTACTACTCTAAAGACATGAAGCTATTATTACTTTTAAAATATGAATAAACTTAAGAAAAATCTGCATAACAGATTTTGAAAAGAAGTATGTTATGAACATATATTTGTAACCTGTTGAAATCACATGAATTCTCCCACAAATTATTGATATCAAGTAAAACTATAAGAATGGAATGATCATGTATCTAATCTTAATAATTACAGATGCCAGTATAATTTTCATGTTTTATACACCTCTCAGTTACTCTTTACTTGGCCTTGATGTCAATTTCCTTAATGTAAGAGTATATATGCATTATCCAATTTTGAGGCTTTAGAAAGAGGGGAAGTATACAGTGGAATGAATCTGACATAACTTTCTTATGTACATACAGTGAATATACCACAGAGAACTCGGGAAAAAAAAAAAAAAAAGAAGAAGGAAAGTATGAAACAATCTGATAGTACTTAATACTTTAGTACTCTTTCCTCTCTCCAAAATGAATATCCCCCCTCCCCAATAGTATATGCTTATTTTTTTAAATTGAAACACCATAAAAGAGTAATTAAGTCTTGTTTTTTTTGACATATGGTATTCAACACAATGTGCTGTAATGGGCATTTTTCAATGTTAGTACAAAATACATTTACCTAACTTTTCAATAATTGCATAATAAAATTGTATGTGCATGTCATGATTAACTTTACTCATTTCTATTGGTAGGCATGTAGATTATTTCCATTTTTTAAAAAAAAATCACAAATAGCAGTGCAATGAACATTCCTGTATAAACATTTTATACAATTACCCAATTAAATTCTTGGGATAACTTCTAAGAAATGGAATTACGTAGTCATGCAGTTTAAATTTTGATAAATATTTCCAAACTGACCCCCAGAAAGTTTTAAAAGTTTACTATGACTACATCATAAAGAAAGCACATTTTGCTGAGCTTGGTGGTATATACCTATAATCCCAGCAATGTGGGAGGTTGAGACAGGAGGATCCCGAGTTCAAGGGCAACCTCCACAACTTAGCAAGACACTGTCTTAAAAAATAAAAATAGAGAATGTAGCACACTGGTAAACTGCCGTGTTCAACCCGCAGTACCAAAAAAAAAGTGCACATTTCTTCATATCCTTTTCAGGATAGTTAGCATTCTAATCTTAGCCAATGTAAAAGCATAACACGTCAGTTATTGTTTGAACTTTATTATATTAATGAATTGTCTTTTTATATGTTTATGTCATTTGTTTTTAATTTGTTTACAGGTTGACTACGTGTAGCTCATTTTTCTTCTATCTGGATGTTTGCTTCTAATTTATACATAAATTGGCTTCCTGTTATATAAGGCAAATAGTTTTTATTTGTGTTTTTGTTAAAGACATTTGAATTCTTAGGCACCCAGATACCTCAGTCTTTTCCTAAATGTTTTCCTTAATGTTTTAAGTATCCTCTAAATATGAGAAAGGATTATTACTTTCTCAAGGGAGAATAATAGTTAACCTTAATTCTACAAATAAAGAATCTAACCTCATGTTAATTCACTCAATCTGGATTTAAGACTGACATCATCATTTTTTATTTCACAGTTATATACAGTTTGACATTAAAATGTACATATCACAGAATCAAGGTTCTCACCATGAGAAAAAGGGAGGAAAGTGAGGAAGAATAACTAATTCGTGATTTTAATGAACTCATAAGTTTTAAAGAACATAATTAGCTTTCTGACTTGACAGGTTTAGAAGCAGTGACGCTCCAGAAGCAATAAACACCTAACATCCAGATTTTGATTCCTAAATGTCATTCCTCACTGGGGCTACTTGGACAGATGGCTTAACCCAAAGCAGGGACAGTGAACTAGTGAACCCAGAATATACTGGGCCAAAAAGTTCAGAAGAGCTGAAAAACTGATGGGGACATATCAAAAGGATAAGGAGGCCAGCTTGAATAGGATTCCACTGCCCATAAAAACAAATCTGAATATTGAAATCAGTAATTACAGTAACAGACTTCCACAGACTAAATTTTAAAAAAATCCAAGAGACTCTGTTGATACAAATAAAACTAACCTAACAAAGAAATAAGGGGAGGAAAGAAAAAAGAGAGATCCCTTATTTACAACAGATGCCAATTAATTAATGTATAAGTAATGACAGTTAGAAAATTACTATTTTGTAACCACTATGGTAGTAATTAATTCAGGCAAGAATTATCAGTGAATGCTAAATCCAATTGAGTGCAAATATACTAGAGAACAGGTTACTCGCAGTCTGGAAGTATCTCCTCTCAGAGTCTTTATTAGTTATAAGGGAATTAAAGATAATCTTTACAGAGAGAAATGTGACAAATATCACCTTAACCAAAAATATATTATGTATGTGTGTATACACACACACACACACACACACACACACACACACACACACACAATCAATGTTATCATCAATAATGGGACAAATCAGCATCATGTACCTCCTGATGTGATGCAATGGGAAGGACATAACATTCCTCACTTAGCATCTCTGCCAAACTGTTGAATCTGAATAAATTTAAGAGGACAGTCTACAAAACAACTAGCCTGAAACTCCTTGAAAGGTACCACTGCCATAAAAGATGAAAAAGAGCTAAGAAGCTGTTCTAGAGTGAAAGACATTGAGGCATGATAACATACTTTTCATCCTGAATCAGAAAACAAATGCTAGAAGGACCTTCCTAGAATAACTAACAAAATGTGGATATGGACTATTAGGTAAAATATTTTATCAGTGTTGAATTTCCTCAATTTCAATATTGTGTTGTGGTTGTACAAGGAAATATTCTTGTTATGATAGGGTTGGAAAACTTTTTCTGTAGAGGGCCAGAGAGTAAATACTTTAGAGCTTTGGTCTCTGTCATAACTACTCAATTCTGTCACTGTAACACAAAAGCAGCCTTTGACCAGATACACACACACACAGTGTGGTTATGCTCCAATAAAACTTACTGACACAGAGAACAGGCAGGATACAGATCTATCTCAGAAGGCAGAAGTTCAACATGTATAACATTCTCAAATGCTAAGCAAGAATATAGGATATGTAGTCATATATGTGGGTGTATGTTTATCTATATATATAGATACATACACATATAGAGACATATCTATACACATATATAGATATCTATAGCTATCTAAATATATATAGGTACACATACAGATCTAGAGAAAGCAATTAAGGTAAAACATTAACTAGGGAATCTAGTTTAAGGGCAACAGTTATTCGTTGTACCTTTTTTTTTTTTTTCTTGCCAATTTTCTATTCACTTGAAATTTTTCAAAATAGAGTGTTGAAAAATTATCTAAGGTACTATATGTCCCTTCTTAGTCCTCTCAAATATTCTCATTTTTACTACTAATACTATTAATTTTATTATAGTAAGATCACAATAATAAAATTGTTCCATAATCCTACACACTGTGAGAAAATAAGGATAAGAGACACAAGAAACTGAATGCTATCCTAAAATACAGAACCTTGGATCACCAACTTAAACTATTGCAAAGAATAGTAAGTTTCATGAGGGCAGGGATCTGGTCTGTTTCTCAATGTATATCCAGTCCCCAGGGAGTCTGAACAGTACAAAGTGGGCACTGAATAACATTTTTTGAATTAAGAAATTAGCTGCATTGTTAAAACCAGAATTTTAAGAGATGCCAAACCAATAAAACATCTTTTCCTTTCATTTATTTCCATTACGAACTTCCATTTGTATGATTTCAAAGCTCTGTATACATAAAAACCTAACACATGTCCAGTGAATTTTTAAATTTGATAAATACTCAATACTTGAATTGACCTAAATTCGGTACCTAAAAGTCAGCTGTTCCATGACTAATCTACAAGACTTAAAAATCTACACAATGTGAACCTTCACAGTTTGCTGTATTGGAACAGGCCCTTCCTTTTTTTTTTTTTTGGTACCAGGGATTGAACTCAGGGGCACTCAACTACTGAGCCACTTCCCCAGCCCTACTCTGTATTTTATTGAGACTCTGTATTTATACAGGGTCTCACTGAGTTGCTTAGCACCTTGCTTT
Organism: Tamias sibiricus; assembly: GCA_025594165.1. Lineage (NCBI taxonomy): Eukaryota > Metazoa > Chordata > Mammalia > Rodentia > Sciuridae > Tamias > Tamias sibiricus. Next base: position 88,925,335 of record CM046661.1, read on the forward strand.
TGCTGAAGCTGGCTTTGAACTTGTGATCCTCCTGCCTCAGCCTCCTAAGCCACTGGGATTACAGGTGGGCGCCCAGCTGATCAGGATCTTCCTAACATCCTGTTACCACAAGGCTTTAAACAGTAGAGTAGCTCCAGAGTGCATGCAAAGAAATTCAGAGAGCATACTGCAGCTTTTGGTGCCTCTTGATAAAGTAGGTTCACTCAGTGTTACCAACAGAATCACCCTATGTTCTCTTAAAATGCCACAACTCTTTTCTTAAATATACTCACCTACTTATTTAATTAGTGAGACCTAACAAGTCTACATGGTAATTTTTATATCAATATTAGCAGAGTAAAACTGATATTTAAACTTAAAAATATTCAATTATTTAAATAGGACTTTTAAATAAAATTGATATATATGACCACAGACTATAACCAAAAGTTGAAATAAAAAATATATGTATTCAAATTTAGGGTTTCATCATTAAATAACAATTTATTATAAAAGTGAGTAAGTTACCAGTAGAGGGCACTCACAAAAGGGGGGGAAAGCTGGCCACAGCCTTGAAAAGAAATACCCTTAGAATTGCTGTCAATATTTTAATTTTAAAACAGAATGTTTTAATACAGCAATAAACCAACATAATGTATAGTTTACAAAAGAAAAAATTTAAATCTATATTATGTTTGAAAAATAACATATAGTTTACCTTAGGGGCATGAATTTGACAATTAAAGAGAAGCCTATATTTAGCACATACTGGAGTTTCAACCTCAGAACTATTAATATATGAAGACAGGTAATTCTTTGTTGTAGCAGCTATATTATGTAATACAACAAGTTTAATAGCCTTGGCCTCTACCCATTAGGTGCCAGCAGCAGCCCTTCCTCCCCAAGTTGTGATAACCAAAAATGTCTTCCAGATGATGACATATATGTATAAAATCAGAAAAATAACAGCTTACAGTATTATATAGGTTTTTATTATACCCTTCTTCTATATTGGTTTAATATTTTTGCAGTCTAAATATATTATTCTACAAATAAAATGAACTCTTAGTAAGCATGAAAAAGCCAAAAAAATAGAAAAATTGGTAACCCTTGGTAAATAAACACCCCACAGGTAAAGCACTAAATATGGAACAAATTGATCCAGTTATGAATCCATTCTTTCTTACTGAATAGGAAATTGTTTCATCAAAGGGCTTAATACTTGGACTAAATTATAAATGCCACATTAACAAAAGTACGCAGAATAATTATAGCCTGAGAAAAAGTACTTGCTATATTTAGTTTTACTAGCACATTATATACAACAGAAACTCGATGTATATTTGATAACTGATCAACTGATCTCTGTGTCTGTAACTACCTATATTTTTTAAAGATTTCATTTTCTTCCACCAAATTTTACTCTGGGAATAAAAACATTTCAGGGAACATATTTTGGCAATAAGTGATTTCTAAACTATAAAAACATGTATTTCTAGACACATGTTGTGTTAGGAGACTTCATACAAGATTTTAATAATCTTGCCCCACTAACAAGGTATTTTGTTATTTTCTGACACTTGTTGTAGACTTCATAAAAGATAAAAATAAAATCTTTCAGAACAGGGGTTGGGGCGATAGCTTAGTGGTAGAGCACTTGCCTAGCACATGTAAGGCTCTGTGTTCCATCCTCATACCATATAAAAATAAATAAATAATATATTTTGTCCATCTACAACTAAAAAAAACTATTTAAAAAATCTTTCAGAACAGAAGATGATTATATGTACATACCCTCAAATATAAACATACTCCATATGTCCTACCTAATTCTATATTATACCTCAGTTATTAAGTTACTATTAGTAGGCTAAGATCAAATTTTGGTATATTGATAAATCTGAATTGGGCTACAATATTAAATGTTTTCTTTGTTTAAAAGACTATTTTTCACTTTCACAGAGTATACAAGGTATAGTGGAAATTTCATTTGTTTTCAGAAAATCCAAATTCAAATCCTACCAGTTATGAACTGAGTTTTCTAGGCAATTAAGAAAATCTCAGAGAACATTTTTATCTATAAAATGAAATAAAAATTGATAACTCTCCTTATCTATCTTGTAAAGTAATTCTTGCAAATTCTAAATCACTAAAAAATATGGTAGTAATTTAAATTTTTAAAAACTTTCTTTCCTTTTTTTTTTTTTCTTTTTGGTACCAGGGATTGAACTCAGGGGCACTCGACCACTGAGCCACAGCCCAGCCCTATTTTGTATTTTATTTAAAGACAGGGTCTATCATTACCATAAGTGCATGTATGAAGACAGGAATGGTGTGAATATACTTTGTATACAACCAGAGATATGTAAAAATGTGCTCTATAAGTGTAATATGAATTGTAATGTATTGTACTGTCATATACAACAACTTCGAATTAAAAAAACAACAACAACAACAACAACAAAACGACAGGGTCTAACTGAGTTGTTTAGCATCTCGCTTTTGCTGAGGGTGGCTTTGAACTCGTGATCCTCCTGCCTCAGCCTCCTGAGCCACTGTCATTACAGGTGTGCACCACTGTGCCCAGCTTCCATTTTTTTAATGTAGAAATATTGGGTGAATTCCAAATGGGCAAAGCCTAGGTCCTTTCTAATTTTCTCTATGACCACATTATTCACTGACAAAACCTAATTGCAGCAGTGAAATCTCCCATTCTCCTTTTAAACTTTTTACAATAACATGGAAGTAGCGTTTTTATTCAATCAACTCTTCATTAAATTACTGAGTTTTCTTGTCTTTCTTATAGTTGTACTAACTACACCAAGAACATAGAGTGTTATTTCCCTCAGAAACTCACTGTAACCTGGGAGATAATGTGATAATCTCAGATATCTTTCCTCAGGTGGCTAAGCTAGGTGAGGGAATGTCAAGTTTCAAAGTTCACAGGTAATCAATGCTTCTCAGAATCAAGTGTTCTGGCCTGGCAGAAAGCATAATTAGAGTTAAATTTATAAATGGTTTCTATCTTACGCACAATAACACATTAACTGTTAACTCTATTTCTTCAAGATTAATATTGCATTTTGGGGGGGGGGGCTGGTATCAGGTATTGAACCCAGATGTGCTTAACCATTGAGTTATATCCCCAGCCCTCTTTATATTTTGAGACCGCATCTCAGTAAATTGCTCACTAAATTGCTGAGGTTGGCTTTGAACTTGAGATCTTCCTCAGCCTCCCAAGTTGATGGGATTATAGGTGTGCACCACCACACCCAAACATATTTTAACAGTTTTCACAAAAAATCTTCTAACCTATGTTATCGTATCATATTCATGCATTTAATGACCTCAAGCTATGCACATTCATATAGGAAACAGGGTGTAATGTACTTTCTTAGATTTTCAGGGATGATGGAAAGCAGTTCTGCTGAAATCATCTTCAGTATCCCAGAAAACTTCCATGTTTAACCTTCACTCTCTTAAAACTTCCTTTTACTTCTGATTTAAATGGTAGATACACCAAGTGACCTTGGATTTGGAACACAGATTGAAATGAGTAATCTATTCCATCTTCTTCAAAGAAAAACAACACAAAACTATAGTACAGCATTGAACTGACTTGTCAAAGTACTTAGAGACTATTACATAGGAGATCCACTTCAATGAGACTGTTCCCTTTTACTAATGGAAATTCTTAAACATGAAAGCCAAGTAAAAGTTGCTTCTGTTTAAATCAAATTTTTGCAAATAAGCATAATTTCTCCTTTTTTTGAACTACCAACAATATTTGGCATTTCATTATGAACTGTATCTAATTAATCCTCAAAGTTCTAAACTGAATAAATATTCTCCCAAGACCACCAATGCCCTTAGAATCCACCTCAGTGCAGTGTTTCTTCAAGACATTACATAGCACAGGCTTTATTAGAGCATTTTGACCTGTTTTTGATCCACAGCCTGGAACTTAGAGAAAGACCTAGAAAATACTTCAGAACCAATTTTTTAAAACAAGAATAAAAGGTATGAGATTAAGATTGCTTAACCTAGAGTAAAGAAGCCTTAGAAATAATCTAATGATACTAGGCAATTTAAAAGACAAGATGCTGTTTTTATTCCCACCTTTCCTGTTACATTTAATACAAAACTTCAGACTAAGATTATATCCAAAATATGCTAACAGTTACCTTCTGAAAATGAGTTAAGAAGGACAATTATGGAATATCCCCTCCTGCATGTCTCTGAGATTAAGTAAATCCTTATCTGCTTAGGATAATTTAACTCTAGTGTTGCCAGAAGGCAGTGAGAAATAATACCTTATTTCTCAGGGTATTTTCACCAGATCTTTATTCTTTCATTTTGCTGCTGGTAAATTTTCAAAAAACTAAAAATGTCTGAAAATAATCCTGAAAAGTTTGCTAGATGAACTGTATTTTAAAATAGTCCTAACACTTCCTTGAGTAAATTTAAAAACGACTGCAAAGTAAAGGTAAGGATTGGTAGTGGTACCTTTATATAAAAAAGATTTTTTTTTTTTGGATGGACACAATATCTTTATTTTTATGTGGTGCTGAGAATTGAACCCAGTGTTCCACATGTGCTAGACAAGCACTCTACCATTGAGCCACAACCCTAGCCCCAAAGAATGAGTTTTTAAAAAAGCACCAGGTAGCACTAAATAAGTTAAAAAGTATCAACCATCAAATGATTACGTTTTACCAGTATAACTTTGAAACACCAAGAAACCTATAAAAATAAAAAAGTTATATTTAAAAAATGACTTTAAGTTACACATAGAATGCAAATTCACATCTTTACCTTCTCACAAAACTCTCAAACACACTTCCAATCAAGATGCACATTAGCTGTCAGAGTGAATATCATAGACCTTAATATTCTCCACCATAGTCTCCCAAGAGAAGCAGGTTACATATACCAAGGACATAAGAAATCCAAGTATGTTTCAGATAATAGCTTCCAGTATAATTACCCTGTAATAAGTACTTACAAAAATGATCAGAGAAACTTCTTTTGGTACCAAAGGATGGTCCTACACAAGTAATTTGTATATTAAAACAAGGTTTACCTCTATTGTAGGATCATATTCATCCACAAAGTGATTCTGAATTAGCTGTATCGTCAAGGCACTCTTGCCTACGCCACCAGCTCCAACTACCACAAGTTTATATTCAGTCATTTTCAGCAGGCCTTATAATAAAAATAATGAAAATTTGACTAAGTTAGAATGTGAAGATGCATGAGGTTAATACTCTATCAAATACTCTATCAATACCTTTTAATACAAACTCACCTTTATACAGAAAGTATCCCGAAATTTAATGATGAAAACTTAAGTTGACTACATATGTATATTAGAAGGAACTGTACTTCATTCACAAACTACCTCATCAACATTTAAGAAAAATGCACACAGAATACATGGCCAGTTATTTTATATTCAGGATGTTCTGTCTAAACAGCTAGACTGCTGTTCTGTAGCAACAAATGGCTCTCAAAGGAACACATCCTGACTTTCCTAAGCACAAGTATCTCACATGGTGCTCTATATCCCACAGACACACCCACACAAACTTGCTGACAGCTGTCCCCACTTCTATACTAGCAGTATTCCTAGTTGACTGGCCTCTAAGTTAGAAGTAGATGTGCCAAGACTGTCTTTGTTGGAGCCAACAGCTATAGAAAACTTTTTAATAGCTTCATCAGAATAGTTCTCCTGGATAAGGACCAAGAATTACATGGAGTCTAGTGTCAAAGTTAGGTTGTGTCATGAGGAAATAAAAATTTGGACACTGAAGCAACATTTGATGACATTTTAATCTTTAAAATATCTGTAGGGAAAAACAAAAGTAAAAACTAGGAGAATTTTGGATTAACTATTCAGTGCAGGTGATCTGATCATCAATCATAATATAAAATCCTAAATGTTAGTGCTGAAGAATAGCACTTCTGTATGAAAAATACAACTAAATAAAATTCAGAGATAAACATTGCTTAAAGTAAGGGGGAAAAACCTATGAAGATGTAAGGGAATATTTCTCAGTAATCTACCTGACTTTTACTCTGCTTTTGGTACATCCTCTCTCAATAGGTTCAATAAACTTGACAATTTGTAGAGTTAAAAATCACGAGATGGAAAACATGAAATATTTTTTAGTCATCTAAAAGAAATTTTTTTAAAGCAATTTTTATCCTCTTTCCCTAATGTAACATAGTATTATAAATAAGAAGTGAAAGGAAGAAAAAATGGCAGTAAATGCACATTATAGAATAAGTAGTTCCAGATCAATGAATTGTGTGTATGTTTTAGATAAACATTAAATAATGCAGCATCATATTTAAGAAATACAAAGAATTATTCAAATAGGCATCATGGAAAAAGAAATTTTTCAAGGCACTAACCTCCTCACCTTACTCCTAATCACCCTCAGAATGAGCACCACAGGCTCAAAACTATTCTATCACAGACTTCGTGTACAGTTCCTTTTTCTACTCTGCCCCACCTATCCTTACATGTTGATTTACTGCAACCAGGATGACAGTTAGTACAAATGCACGTTACCCTGTTTGCTTCATGTTTTATTCCAAATGTAGGCCATGGCAAATGGGAGAAATGAAGAGAATCAAATCAAAATGTGTCCTCTAGCTTCCTGCCAACTTCACCTCCCAAACTGTTTGGACAGCCTACAACAGGAACCCGGAACCCTTTGGGTTCCTACAACTTTGGGGGGGAGGGTCCTAGAAATCAAAACTGTTTTTCACTATCATTCTTTCACAAATGTCTGGTACAGTTTTCCAGGCTGTGTGATCACAATAGATTGAATGCAGATGCAGATATGAAAATACATATGTCTCCCATTAAGGCACATAATTAAACAGATTTGCTAAAGTGTGAAACAATGCCACTCTTCTAATTTTGGTTTTGCTTTGGAAAATTTACTTTTTATAAAAATTTTATTCGTGTTACCAAGTAATGGGCTTATTGTTTGTAGTTCTAAATAAATTAAAACAAGTTTATAATTGTTTATTAAATGGTAAATATTGGTAAAACCCCAAACAAATCGAAGATTTTTGAGAACCTCAATTTTTAAAAATATTTTTTTAGTTGTTGATGGACCTTTATTTATTTGTATGTGGTGCTGAGAATTGAACCCAGTGCCTCACACATACTAGGCAAGCACTCTACCACTGAGCCACCTCAATTTTAAGGAATGTAAAGGGGTTAAGATAAAAAAAGTTTGCTAGTTTAGGATATGCTGAGGATAGATACTGATTTAGAAATTAGATGTATATGCCCATGTGATCAAAGTGACACACACCTTCTACTCTACTTGTTTATGCAGTGGTTGGGCAGCAGAGGACCTTAAATCAGGTTTTAAAAACCAAGTAATATTTAAGTCCACTAGAAGGAGCTGGGTTTCAAAGGAATCTTACTGAAGAAAGATCATAGACCAGAAAGGATCTCCTTACCCCAAGTTTAGAAACATAGCAAGGGGTATAACTGGGACTGGACCCCAACAATTTGGTTTAAAAAACAAACAAACTTTTGTTATAAAACTAAACTACCATCAACCTACCATGTCTTATAAGATGTGTAAACTATGGATGGCTTGTGGTATTGAGCTTATTAGACATCTACAATCTATCACGTGTAGGAGTCAGCATTTTGGATCTTAGTCACTAAGAGTGACACTAATCATACTGTTAATTCTGAGATGATCATTATGAACATACTTTTCCTTTTATAATTTCTTTTTAAATGTTTTTCCATTACAAATATAACATGTAACATTATAACAATTAGAAAATCGTTATAATAAGTTTAACCCCTTGCTTTGATGGCTATCAAAATGTAACAATGCTGGCTTAGGAATTCAGCTGTAATATGCATAGGCCTTCCAGGATTTATTTCAGAGAGTTAGCTGGCTAACTGCTACAATTAATTCCTCTTTTAAGTTTTAAAAATCGTGTGAACGCTATTTACAAGTATTGCAATAACTCTTGGGATAGGGAACAAATTTGTAAGAATAAAGGTAATGTAGAAGAGATGGGAGGAAAGGACAAGAAAAGGCAAATTAAATTTCAAGTATTATTTTAGCTATTGCTGTGTGCAACTCAGCTATCAAGGAAAAAGCTGTTTCTGCTGTTTGGGTTTTTTATTTTTATTTTTTCTTCATGCGTTTTAACTTGACAAAAGCAAAATAGACCTTCTGGGATTAACTTTTTCCTCTTCACTGTGGGTTACAGGCTTTACACGTAGGGTGTTGGCCACCTGTTCTTCCACTACCATCTCTACCTCCACCTCCTCCTTTGTGGCCACAGCAATGTCACAGCACATACATGGGGGAGGGGAGCAGTCAGGAACTCAGAGGCAGACGCATTTTTTTTCCCCAAACACAATAACCTCAAACAGTGTTCTCTAAGCACTTTACTATGCTCTTTCCAAACAGACCTCCCCAATGACCCCACACATCCCCCTACGTTGAAAAGGACCATTACCGTCCAGCATGCGCTCAAGGGAGAAGTTTATACCCAGTCGGAGAGATGCTAGATGCAGCAGAGAAGGCGGTACCGAGGCAGCCCAGCGCTGGGCAGGGAGGAAGAGGTGCGGGAGCGGCGAGGGGGAGAGGGAACGACGACGAGGGGGAGGGGAGGCGGGAGCGCAGCGGGTAACCTCCACCGTACCCGACTGCCCCGAGGGGCAGCCCGCCCGACCGCGAGTTTCTCCCCCGCAGTCTCCAGCTGCGGCTCTCGGGGAGGAGGAAGGAAGGGGTTCACCGTCCAGGAAGCAGCACGAGCGGCGGCTGCCTCTAGCCTCACCCTCAGCCCCGCACCGCCCATTCCTCACTCCCCGCGTCGCCGCGTCCCCGCGTCTCCCTCTGCAGACTGCCCCAGCCCCGCCTGTCCACCGGTGCCCAGTGCCCCGCGCCGGCTGCCTGCCCCTCCCGGGACCCCTAATTCATTCACTCGCCGCCGGCCCCACCCGGCGCCGGCGAGGAGGGTCGGGACCCGGGTAGGGGCCCAGGAGGGGCGGCCCGTGCCCTACCTCTCTCCCGCACCTGAGAGCCGCCGAGCCTCTGGCCCCCGCCGCCGCCTTCAGTGCCCGCACCGCGCTCGCTCCCAGTCCGAAATGGCGGGGGCCGGGAGTACTGGCCGAGCAGCCGCCACCGCCGCCGCCGCCGCCGCCGCCGCCTCCACCACTGCTGCCTCCGCCGCCGCGGCCGCCGCCTAGGGAAATCGAGCTCCGAGCACACAGATGAGTTCGGGCCGGGCGGCCGCAGAGGGCAGAGCTATCGATGCGTTCCGCGCTCGATTCCTCTTCAGACAGGCGCACGGGAGGGAGCGGCTGAGGGCGGTGTGGGAAGAGCGAGGAGAGGCGGCTGAGAGCGCCGCTGGGGAAGAGAAGGGGGCCGGACCCGGGCCGGCCGGCGGAGGAAAGGATGGCTGGGCGGCGAAGGGTGGGAGCCGGCGGGCCGGGAACGAGCCTGGGCGGCGCCTCGGCGGGAGGAGGGGCTGCCTGCCGGGCCCACGCGGAGGCCCGCCCCCAGGCTGTCGCCGCAAAGCCGACCCAGCAGCCGCGCACTCGGACCCGCGCGACCTCGATGCGCTGCGCGACCCCACCGGAGAGACCGTAGCCCGGTGGCTGCACCGCTGTTGGGTCTGCACTGAGATGCCATGAAAATCTCGCCACCCCCGGGGTCAGCCTGCACTTGTACACATTCATTTACTATCATTTACTGTACGTAAATAGACATGCAGTCACCAAAGGAGGGAGGTGACTTCGCTGGCTTGGGGAGAGCCTAGATGGACAATTCCCCTATCCGGGGCTTTCTGAGGGCCTCCTGTGTATTATCAGCCACAGAGCTGAGACTCTTGCCCCAGGCCCAAACAAACGCAACAAATCCTTTATTCGCTGATTGATTAAGATGGGACGGGGGGGGGGGGGGGTGTCTTCTTAATTTTGTTATTATTTTTCTGGGTATCTTGAAGCCATCACAAGGTCTCTAAACAGGGGCTACATGTGTACCCATAGACCCTGGGAGCACAAGCAGAAGGCAAACTTTTGTTTTTTGTTGTTGTTTGTTTGTTTTTTGTTTTTAAGTAGACATGCCCTTGGTAGTATAGACCTGCGGAGAGTCATTCAAGCATTAATTAGAAGGCTGGGATTAATAAGTTAACATTCAAGGAATTAAGACTTTAAACAACGTGGGGGGGCAATTAACGTGTTCATATTACCAGGGTCTGCATTAATAAACTACGTGGGAAGGTCATTTGGGAGAGCTGGCAAACTAGCCCTATACCCATCTCTGTCTCTACTTCCAATTCTATTCCTCTAGGCCACATCATAAACCAACAATAAAACAGTTATTTTAAATCCCAGGTATTGAGTTTGCTAACCAAGCCTTTACATCAACTGTCACCCTTTTTTTCTACCCTTATGTGGGCTGCAAGGCTTCTTCCAGCCTCCTTCTCCTAGCACCAGGTGGGAGGCAGAAGAGACAAGCCGAAGACAGAGAAGGGAAAAGAATGTGCCTACTCTATGTCAAGTATGTACTAAATGTTTTGCACATATCATCTTATTTAATTATTACAACAACCTCATGACTTAGAATAATTTTCACTATTTTACAGATGAAGAAAGAAATTTAAGTAAGTTAAAAGTTGGACAGATTCACAGAATCCTTCCTGTCAAATCATTTCCACTTTGATCCCAGCTCTCAAGCAGCTCCCATCCCACTTAATACAAGAGCAAAAGTCTTCTCAAAATACTGCATAGATTTTTTTTTTTTTTTTGGTTATGTGATGCCCCCTACCCTCTTATTTTTTCTGAACTCTTAACCTAGTATTCTTCCTTACTTACTACCATATTTATACACTAGTTCCTGGCCATTACCTGAAAATATCAGGCAGGTTTCTTTCTCAGGGACTATGCATTTGCTGCCTCTCTGTCACTATATATGCACAAAGCCTCTTCTGTCACCTACTTTAAGTCTTTTCAAATGTCTCTTTTTAAATTAGATTTTTATTTCTTTGTTTTTAATAGTTTGTCAGCTCTCTCTCTCTCTCTCTCTCTCTCTCTCTCTCTCTCTCTCCTAAAACCTTTATTTTATTTTCTTATTTTTGTACAGTGCTGAGCATGGATCCCAGGGCCTCATACATGCTAGGCAAGTGCTCTACCACTGAACTACAAACCCAGCCCCAAATGAGATCTTTCTTAATGATCATTTTTGATACTGGAACTCCCCTGCCACCCCCCAAATATTGTCTTTCTTCCTGCTTTATTTTTCTCCATAGCACTCATCACTTTCTAAAATACTAATCTGTTTAGTTTGCTTTCTAATCTCTCTTGTACTTCTCATACCAGAATATAAACTCTACAAGGGCAAGGATTTTTTGTTTGTTTTATTTACTGCTAAATTTTCAGTGCCTGTGACACTTCACTAACACAAATATGGCACTTAATAAAGATTTATGGAATGCTAAATGAATGAATCTATATACCTTCCTTCTGAACCCTGTGACTCAAAATCCTTAGAGTGCTTTAAATCACTCAAGTCACTTTCTAATAAAGCATACCCTATGGAGACTAGAAAAGCATCTGATACATAATAGGTACAATGAATTTTTGTTGAAGAAATGCATTTGTACTACTTTTTGTGGCCATTCTTCAGCATAAATCACAGGTGTACTTTATGTGTGTCTGTGTGTGTGTATGTGTGAGTGACAGTGTTGGGATTGAACCCAGGGCCTTACTTATACAATAGGCAAGGAATCTACCAAGTGAGCTACATCCCCAGCTTTATTTTGTGCAACTTTAAGTATATAGTAAGCTCTCATTTTTCTCTTAGAGCTGCAAATACAATGATCTCGTAGTACTTGGTGTTTCATAAATCTTCAAAGGAATACAACATAGACAAGGGAGAAGCTGTATGTAGCACTTTTATGCTGATTATAAAAGTTCTCCTGTTATCAGAAACCTAATCCATCCACATAGTCTCAGTTATCATCTAGGCTCATGATTCCTAAAGTGAGTCTACATCCCACTGTTTGTGCCGTGCACCCTACTGCCCTCACACTTTCTATTTTCACTACCACAGAAATTTGTACATCTGCTATGTCAGGACTTTTCACCTTCAGTCCTGGGTGTTTTCTCAAAAGCAGCAGCCTTCTCCCGCCCCCATAACTTTCTCTTTCTTTCCTCAACACAGAACTTACAACTGTGGGTCTCAGGGAAAGTGCTTCCTGAATCACCTGCCATGTTTACAAAAATGCAAATTCCTAGGCTCCTCACCTAGATATTCCATTTGGTTGGTGTCAGGTGAATCAGAAATCATCTTCTTTCATCATCATCATCTTCTTCTTCTTCTTTTTTTTTTTTTTTTTTTGGTACTGGGGATTGAACCCAGGGGCACTCAACCACTGAGCCACATCCCCATCCACTTTTATATTTTATTTAGAGACAGGGTCTCACTAAGTTGCTTAGAGCCTCACTAAGTTGCTGAGGCTGGCTTTGAACTTGCAATCCTCCTGCCTTAATCTCCTGAGCCAGGTGTGCGCCATCACACCCAGCAGAAATCTTCATTTTTAAGAAATCATATGCTCCTAAACTGACAATTAACCACCTACACATTGACAAACTCCTACCTAGATACTAAAGATCTTGGTTGCTGCCCTTTCTACTGTCTTTTGGAGTTCTTCTTCCTCAAGTCTAGAGGCTGCACTGAATGGCCTCTCTGGCTCTCCCCTTCTGTTCTCTCCCCAAGAACAAGCACATAGGCCTAAACTGTGATCACAATGGGAAAAAGAATAGGGAATAACAAAAAGTATAAGTGGGATTCTGGGCTTGCTATACAACAAAACTGTAGTTTCTAGCCTCTACTGTTAGACACTTTTAGAAAGGCACCTACATACACACAAGCACATGCAAACAACACTTTCATCTGCTATATGAAGACCATACTGGCCTTTTCCTTTATGGAATACCCTCTTCTACAAATACAAGTAAAGCCCAAAAACAGTAATATACTTATGTTACTTGGGCTTTTATGAGGTATGAAATATCAAGACAGACCCAGGTTACGGCAAATGCTGAGGATTTATTTTGAAGAAATGAGAACACCGTAGAAAACCTTACCATCAGCCAGAAAACTGATGTTTGGTCCAAGCAATTGTACTTTTTGTGATCCAGCAGTGAGCTCTGGTACCTCATTTCTCCCCTCTTTAGTAAGTATCTATTTCCTGTAACTCTAGTAATTCTGCTCACGAATTAGCATCTCTCTACTTCTGCAGGAGCACTGTTTGGGGAGATGGCTAAGATTGCGGTTGACTACGGGCCATGGAGATGTTTGGGCATTGCTGCCTTCCGTAGTCTCACAGGACTTGGCCCGGGATCTCACGGGACTTGGGCCGGGATCTCGAGAGACTTGAGCCAAGATTGCTGATCGGGTCTACGCCATTTGGTGTGTTGGTTGTTTGGTGGTGTGTGTGTGGTGCGTGTTAAAGTCGTTGTTAGAGCCAGAGAGAAAAGTTATCAGAATAAAAAGCCTATTTCCAGTTCGCCTCTGAACTTCTTTCCACGGCTTCATTGCTCCAAGCGGCCATCACTTCAGGTGGCAACATACTTCTTTTTCATATCGTCTCTGCTTCTGCTGCTATCTGTGCTTGGTGTCAACTTTCTGTAATCTGCATATAGACTATGTCTGTCATTCACTATTGTATTAGCTTTTCATGGCTGTGACAAAATACCTGAGCAAAACAACTTAGATGTGGAAAATTTATTTTTGTTCATGGTTCCAGAGGTTTCAATTCAAGGTCAGCTGGCTCCTTCCTTGCTTTGGGCCTGGGGTGAGACAGAACATTGTAGGGAAGGATATGGAGGAACAAAGCTATTCATCTCATGGCATCCAGAAGGCAGAGAAAGAGGATGGGGCCAGGGACTACTTAAAGTCACGAAGGGCATTTTCCCAAGGACCCACTTACTTCAACTGGGTTCTACCTCCCAAATAAATAAAAATTATATTTTATAGTGCATAATATATTTATAAAATATAATTTTATAAATTGAATAAAATTATAACAAAACTTAAGGCCTATTTCTTCATAGTCATTTCATTCTCATTGTCAATTTCCTGGACCATTTTAAATGAATATCCTGTAATTATTGCAAATGTCTATCTAAAACCAAATTCCTCATCTCACTCTTTAAGCTAATTTCTTTTCCTAGTTCTTTCATCTCATCTAAGTGGCATCATGGTCCTTCAAAAATACTTACATTTGAACACTCAATTTTTAATTCACTCCCCATTCAGATTGGTTACAACTCTTTCAATTATACTTTTAAAGTATTTTCTCATTTCTGCCTCTTCTACATTCTTTCTTTCAAGGCTACATTTCTCACTAACTACATTCAACGCTAACTTCCCTACTTCCTGCCTTTCTTCTTTTCAATTCAGGCCTTATGCTATTGTCAAATTAATCTTTCTTATGCATATCTTTCATCATTATCAAACATTTATTCTGCACTTACTCCATATAGGCTGCACATACACAGGATATAAATTTTAAAAGTACAAAGAGTTATAAACTAAGTACCTAATAAATACCTAAAGATGATGAATACCTAGAAATTACAGGGAGAAATGATTGTTGATCTGAGTTAAGCCTTCACTAAGACTTAATCTTGCTTACAAATCTTCAGTAACTTTGTATATCCAGCTGATTAAGTCCAAATCCTTGGTATGCAGTGTTTGGGAACAGCCATAGTCAGACACCATTCCAAACCCGCCACCCCACCCTCACCCCATCTCCCCATGACTTCCCAACTTCTCAAAGCAAATGCTCTCTTCTCCTCAAGTGAATCCCCTTTCTACCATGAAAATAGGATATCATATGTCCCTGCTCTTTTTCTTAGCCAGCACCTTTTTGCCTCTCTTTGCTAAAATTCTCTTTCATTAAAGATCTAGTCCTACCTTCTCTATGAAGGTTGTGTTAATTATGCCATCTCTCTCTTTTTAAAAATTTCTCCATTATTTCACATGAGTTAATGACAACACCCCAAGTAAATTTTAACATCCTAGAGGCAAGAGGTGTACCTCAGGTGTGTGAACCCTCCCCACCCATACCGGCCTACTTTACTGCAATTACTCAATAACTACATGAATACACATAATGTGCTTATCAGCAAGGTAAACATGATGAAAGAAATGTTTGAGGAAGATTAGAATGGCAGCTACATGCAGAAAGGTCAGAAGGAAAAAAGACTTCAGGTAATGTATTTTGTGAATAGCAATGGTAGTGCCTGGTAGCAGTGGGAATGATGCACTGACTTAATTTACTAGTACTGTGAGCTAGAACAAATCCATCCGTGTCTGAAAGCTTCAAGTATCGGGATGGAATAACAGTTGCAATTTATGAAACTCTTCCTATGAACCAAACTTTCTATGCTATTTTAAACAACTATATCTATTCCATATCTGTCCACTTCTTGTCTTCTTCACTGCTACCACTTTAGTTTCCCAGGGGGACAGTCAGCTACTAACAGGTCTCTTTGCATGTGTTCTTGCTCCTCCCCTTGAAGCAGCTGGACTGATTCTTTTGCAAATGCAAATAGATTACATGATCAGATGAAGATTTTCAATGGCTCCTCATTGAACTTAGAATAAAATTCAAACTCCTTCAAGCCATTTCATGACGGAGTTTTGGCCTATTTTTGATCATACCATGTAGGAGCCTTGTGCTATCACTAGGCTATAACTACACTAGCCACCTTTTTCTTCCCAGTGCACACCAAGCTCACTCCCTCCTTTGGCCTGAACTGGTGGTTTTATCAGTGGATTCTGCTCCTACCAGAGAGCCTCTTTTAATCTTCCTTATTTCAGTTGATGTACCAAAAGTACTCTATTTCACTGAGAGCTCCCCAACATGTGATATAAATCAGCACTCCCCACTCAATATATTCCCTAATTTCTACCTTTCCAATAATCTCTCTTTAATAAAGTGACTTCTTTTATTCTTTCACTGAATGCTTTTCATATTTTAATCTCTCTGATCACTTATTTGTCTGTTTTCCTCCTCTGGAATATAAATTTCATAAGCCAGGGACCACTGAATCCTCAAAACCCAGAGAGAAAAATAACATAGAAGTCATTTACTAAAGATAAGTTGCTATGAGGATAATAGGACTAAAAATTCACCCTAAATAAAGACCCTGCAAGTTACTTTCAGTCTCTCACTTTTGTTCAATGTACATAATGCAATAGTACTTTATTTAGTACTTCTTTAATTTTTGAGAATATAAAAAATCAGAAGTATTTTAAAAAATAATTTCCTTCTAATTTTTCCAAAATATTTTAATTTGATTACATACTAGTTACAAGCCTGATTTTCCTCATTTTTGTTTCTTTTCCCTAATCACAGGGGAGTAAGGTTCTTTTATCCTATTTATGGTAATGCTTATTTAGATTGTTAAGTACTACGTGACCACTTATTCGCTTAACAATGCACCAAATAGATGAGGTATATAGATAGATAGCCTGGGCATGTGGTAGGCTATGTCATCTGGGTTTGTGTAAACATGCTCTATGATGTTCTAACAAAGATGAAATCATAATGATGCATTTCTTAGAATGTATCTCCTTCATTCAGTGAAACGTGACTGTAGAGCTGTATTTGTGTGCATCAGTTCAACATTCTGGTGTCTAGGGATACTAACCCTTTGGAAACAGGTTTCTCATTTAGAATCCATATTCCCTCATTAAATGAAGCAAGTCACTGTTTGCTAAACTCTTCTAAACTCTATGGAAGACAGTTCTGATTTGTCAAATAACTTATTTTTATCAGGGGTCTGTGAATGTAGAGAGATTGTAAATGAAAATATAAATGGCTATTTTACTTTATTCCTATTCTTTTCATGAGTAATTTTAATGTCTACATAAAATAATCATATCCTTAATGTATGCCTAAACTTCAGCAAACCTAAATGTTATCATTTGTCACAGACCCTTAAGGAGGCCAACCAGTTAATCTGATATGTAATACTTTTCTTATTCATTCACTCATTCAATAAGTATTTGTTGAGTACTTCTTACTTGCCAGAAACTGTTTGGATACCTGAGGTACATTGGTGCATAAAACAAACAAAAATCTCTGCTTTTGGATCTCTTTTCTAAAGCAGTGATCTTCAGACTTTTTGATTTCACGATCCTATTCAGAAAGGAAAAGAGTTTAGCTAAGAAGAGAAGAAGAGATAAAGAGAAAGCCAGAGACTAAGAATAATAGATTCCTGCCACCCAATCTCCTCCTGAGGTATTGTGGCAGTACATCAGGCAGCTACAAAATGGTGGCCCATACGGGGAATTCGGTAGGCAGGTTAAAAATAAGAAAAACAAGAAAGCATAGCCTCCGAAATTCAAAAGAAAATAGAAAAAGCACGGCGAAAAAGCCATGCAGAGAAAAGCCATGAGCTTTGGCGAAAAGCCATAAAGAGAGACTAAGAAAGAAATGAGACTAAGAAAGGAAAAGAGTTTAGCTAAGAAGAGAAGAAGCGATAAAGAGAAAGCCAGAGACTAAGAATAATAGATTCCTGCCACCGAATCTCCTCCTGCGGTATTGTGGCTGTATGTCAGGCAGCTACACTATTCCAAAATTAAAACCACATGTTAACACATTATTATGGAAATAAACTGCTTTTTTGAAAAATAGTGAGGCTAGCATTCTAGCATTCTCTCTCTCTCTCTCTCTCTCTCTTTTTTTGGTGCTACTGGTAGTCTGATCAAAGGGTGATTAACCACTGCAATGAGCTACACCCCAGCCCTGTTTATTTTTTATTTCGAGACAGAATTTGGCTAAGTTGCTCAGGCTGGACTTTAACTTGCAATTCTCCTGCCTCGGCCTCCTGAGAAGCTGGGATCATGGCATGCAACGCTATGTCCAGCTGACATTGTCTTTTTTTTTTTTTTTTTTTTTTTTGGTACCAGGGATTGAACTCAGGGGCACTCAACCACTGGGCCACATCCCCAGCTCTTTTTGAATTTTATTTAGAGACAGGGTCTCACTGAGTTGCTAAGTGCCTCGCCATTGCTGAGGCTGGCTTTGAACTCTCGATCCTCCTGCCTCAGCCTCCTAAGTGCTGGGATTACAGGCGTGTACCACCGCTCCCGGCTGACATTGTCTTTTTAAACAGCTTGAAATATCATTCACATGACATATGATTCATCTATTTATTTATTTTATTTTAATTTTTTGAGATGGGGGCATCTCACAATGTTGTCCTGTGTGGCCTCAAATTCCATGGCTCAAGTGATCTTCCTGCCTCTGCTTCTAAAGCAGCTGTGACAACAGAGGCCACAAGACTGTGCTTTGCTAATTGACCCATTTAAAGTGCATGATCTAATGGTTGTTTAGTGTGTTCAAAAAATCATGCAACTTTCACCACAATCAATTTTAGAACAACTTATCATCCAAAAAAGAAACTATGTAACCTGGTCAGTAGTCATTCCCTCATTTCCCTCTCCTCTCATTTTCTCACCACCTATCCTCCCTGCCCAGTCTTCAGCACTCACTTATCTACTTTCTATCTCTATATATTTGCTTATTGTGGTCACTTAAAAATATTCCTCCTAACTGTAATTATATATCCTCTAATCAACACCTCCCTATTCCCTCTTCCCAAAGCATCCCAGCCTCTAGGACTGCCATTCTACTCTCTTCTTCTATAAGATCAGCTTTTTAAAATTCTACATAAATGTGAGAGCATGTGCTATTTGTCTTTCTTACCTAGCTAATTTAGTTTAACACAATGTCCTCCAGGTTTATCCATGTTGTCATAAATGATAGGATTTCACTCCTTTCCAATAATACTCCACTGTATACATATGCAACATTTTCTTTGTCCATACATCCATTGGTGACCATTTACGATAATCCCAATTCTTGGCTATTGTGAATAGTGCTACAAAACAAAAACAAAACAAAAACATGAAATTGCAGTTATCTCTGACATACTGATTTAATTTGGCTGTATGCCCAGTAGTGGGATAGCTGGATCATATGGTAGTTGTATTATTAATATTTTGAGGAGCTTCCATAATATTTTCCCTAATGGCTGTACTAATTTAGATTCCCACAATAGTTAATAAAGGTTTCCTTTTCTCTGTATCCTTGCCAGCAATTGTTATTTTTTGTCTTTTCATAATCATTCTAAAAGGTGTGAGGAGATATATCATTGTACTTTTAATATGTATTTCCATGATAATTAATGATATTAAGCATTTTTTCACACACTGGTAGTTCATTTGTATATCTTCTTTTTAGAAAATCTATCCAGGTCTTCTGAAGAGTGGCATTGCTTTAATATGTTAGCAAATCATTTTACTGTCTTGCTTACCAGAAGGAGCTATATTCTCATATCTGCTCTGGAATTCTATGTGTTTAGATATTACACATCGTCTCTGGGAAAGTCTGATGTACACTCATGAGAAATGTGCAAATGAAAAAGGAAAATAACATCTACATATTTTTATGAATTCTGTATAATACAGGTTTACTTTGTAGACCACCTGGAAAGATATTAGAACCCCCAGATATACCTGGACCAAACTTTGAGAACTTATATTCTACAAAACATTTTATTGAAAATTTTTGCAGCAGGGTGTGGTGGCGCACACCTGTAATTGCAGCAGTTTGGGAGGCTGAGGCAGGAGGATCGCAAGTTCAAAGCACCAGCAATGGCAAGGTGCTTAGCAACTCAGTGAGACCCTGTCTCTAAATAAAGTACAAAATAGGGCTGGGATGTGGCTCAGTGGTCAAGCGCCCCTGCATTCAATCCCTGGTACCAAAAAATATATATGTGTATATATATATATTTTTTTTTTTTCGCTTGTACATGAGAGCCAAATGTAATTAAAGAGCAACAAGAATTAGCTTTTCCAAAAAACTTTTTCAGAATAGGCTGAACCCCAGTTAGACAGCATCTATTGATAATGGTCATCAGGATAAAAATTGCTATACTTTCTTGCACTAATTGAAAACTTTTGTCTTTAATTAGTCTGTATTCTGAAGATGGTGAAGTACTTACAATTACTAATTAATTGAACTTTCCTGCTTTCTCCCTCCCCGCCTTCCTTCTTGCCTACCTTCCTGTCTTCTGCCTTTCTCTCTTTCCTTTCTTCCTTCATTAAAAAAACAAAAACAACAACAAAAGCAACCAAACTATAGAACTGCTCAGACACTTAATTTGATCACTAAGCTGTGGCCAGCTCCATGAGCCCCCAGCTCTCAGGACATCACCACCTAAGTCATCTCACACTCATTGTATTGCATCCACTCACATTCAAGGGAGCCACAATAAAATATGGTCCCTGTTCAAGACTTCAAGAGCTTCTCATCTTATTCAAAGGTAAAGCTCTCAAATGACCTACAAGGGGCCCCTTCGCCTTTTTTTTTTTTTTTTTAATTTAATTTGTTATACATGCTTGCAGAGTGCAATTCCTTTCATATTACATATAAAGAGCACAGTTTTCCAAGTCACTGGTTCTACACAAAGTATTTTCACACCATTTGAGTTTTTATACATGCACTTAGTGTATTGATGTCCAACTTATTCTGCCATTACTCCTATCCCCTTACCCCCTCCCCGCTCCTCCCTCCCCTTTGTTCTATTTAACATTCCTCATTCCTCTCATCCACCCTGCCCTCCCTTGCCACTACAATTCAGTATCATCATAGCAAAGGAACCCATCAACCTTTGGTTTTTTGGGATTGGCTAACTTCACTTAGCATTGTTTTCTCCAACTCCATCCATTTACCTGCAAATGCCATGATTTTATCCTCTTTTAGTGCTGAGTAGTGTTCCATTGTGTATATATACCAAAGTTTCCCTATCCATTCATCTATTGATGGGCACCAGGGTTGTTTCCACAATCTAGCTATTGTGAATTGTGCTGCTATAAACATTGATGTGGCTGTGTCCCTGTAGTAAGCTGTTTTTAAGTCCTTTGGGTATAGACCAAGGAGTGGGATAGCTGGGTCAAATGGTGGTTCCATTCCAAGTTTTCCTAGGAATCTCCATACTGCTTTCCAGATTGGCTGCACCAATTTGCAGCCCCACCAGCAATGTATGAGTGTGCCCTTTTCCCCACAACCTCGCCAGCATTAATTGTTGTTTGTGTTTTTGATAGCTGCCTTTCTGACTGGCGTGAGATGAAATCTTAGAGTAGTTTTTTTTTTTTTTTTTTGGTATTTGTTTATTTTCAAAGTTGTTTTATTTATAACAGTAGCAGGCATTACAATTCATGGTACACATATAGAACACCTTTTTACATAACACTGTTTGTATACAAAGTATATTCGCACTATTCAAGTCTTCAATCATGAATTTAGGATAATGATATCCATCTTATTCTACCACCTTCTTTTTTATTTTTCCTCCATACCCTCTTCCTCCCTCCCTTCCCCTCCCTCCCCTTTGACCTTTCTAGTGTTCTTATAATCCTCCTATGTACCAAGACACAACACCACTGTGAATCAGTCTCCTTATATCAGAGAAAACATTCAGTATTTGGATTTTTGAGATTGACTAACTTCACTTAGCATTATATTCTCCAACTTCATTCATTTACCTGCAAATGCAATTATTTTATTCTCTTTTATTGCTGAGTAAAATTCCATTGTGTATATATACCACATTTTCTTTATTCACTCATCTACTGAGGGGCATCTAGTTTGGTTCCACAACCTAGCTATTGTGAATTGTGCTGCTATAAATATTGAAGTGGCTGTGTCGCTGTAATATGCTGCTTTTAAGTCCTTTGGGAATAGACCCAGGAGTGGGATGGGTGGTTCCATTCGCAGTTTTCCATGGAATCTTCATACTGCTTTCCATAATGGCTGCACCATTTTGCAGCCCCACCAGCAATGTATGAGTGTGCTTTTTTCCCCACATCCTCTCCAACATTTATTGTTGTTTGTGTCCTTAATGGCTGCCATTCTGACTGGAGTGAAATGAAATCTTAGAGTAGTTTTGATTTGCATTTCTCTAATTGCCAGCAATGTTGAGCAGTTTTTCATGTATTTGTTGATTGATTGTGTATCTTCTTCTGAGAAGTGTCTTTTCAATTCCTTAGCCCATTTATTGACTGTGGTATTTGTTTTTTTTTGGTGTTAGATTTTTGAGTTCTTTATATATCCTAGAGATTAGTGCTCTATCTGATGTGCATGTGTTAAAAATTTGTTCCCAATTAGTTGGTTCTCTATTCATCTCACTGATTGTTTCTTTTGCTGAGAAGAAGCTTTTTGTTTGAATCTATCCCATTTATTAATTCTTGATATTAATTCTTGTGCTACAGGAGTCTTATTAAGGAACTTGGGGCCTAATCTGACATGTTGGAAATTGGAGCTTACTTTTTCTTCTATTAGGTGTATTGTCTCTGGTCTAATTCCTAGGTCCTTGATCCACTTTGAGTTGAGTTTTGTGCATGGTGAGAGATAAGGGTTTAATTTCATTTTGTTGCATATGGATTTCCAGTTTTTCCCAGCACCATTTGTTAGAGTAGTTTTGATTAGCATTTCTCTAATTGCTAGAGATGTTGGACATTTTTTCGTATATTTGTTGATTGATTGTATATCATCTTCTGAGAAGTGCCTGTTTAGTTCCTTAGCCCATTTATTGATTGGGTTGTTTGTTTTTTTGGTGTAAAGGTTTTTGAGAGCTTAATATATCCTTGAAGTTAATGTTCTGTCTGATGTGCTTGTGGTAAAAATTTGCTCCCATTTTGTAGGTTCTTTGTTCACCTCACTGATTGTTTCTTTTGCTGAGAAGAAGTTTTTTAGTTTGACTCCATCCCATTTATTAATTCTTGGCTTTAATTCTTGTGCTACCCACTCTTCTTCCCCTTGGGATCTTTTGTTGCCACATTGGCCTCTTGTTCTGTGAATATACCAGGCAGAAGCCCACCACAGGGCCTTAGTACGTGTTATTCTCCCTACCTGGAGGGTTCTTTCCTCAGAGAACCATATGATTTTATTTCTCACCATTTTCAGCTCTTTGCTGAAATGCCTTTTTCTCAGTGAGGACTTCCCTAACCACCTTATTTTTGAAAAAGTAACTTTCATTCCAGAACTCTCTTTTCCCTTTATCTGCATTCCTTTTTTCCATAGAACTTATCACCATCTGTCATGCAATATGTTTCACTCACTTATTTGCTCACAGTCTGTCTTCCCAAAACTAGAAATGAAACTACTCAAGAGCTGGGATTTGTGGCTACTTTATTTGCTGTGGATTTCCCATCAAGGACACATAATAGCACTAAAAAAAATTTTGTTAAGTGAAAAAAAAAAAAAAACCATAAAATGCACTTTTATGTGTCAGGACGAATAAGAATGTCATCAACCAAGAAAACATGTTAAAGTATAATAAATATGTATTTCCAGAAAATCATCTTGAAATGAACTATTCTGTCAACAAGCAAGGATAAATAGATACTCCATTCAGTGGTTTCTCTTGGCTTCAGAGTAGTCTGCAGCTTGTGTTGTTTTTTTTAAAAAAATTAATAGTAGAACTATCAAAATGAATTCTGCTAATATATAAAGTTGTGAACAGAGTGCACATTTTCCTCATGATGTTATGTGAGAGAAGTAACTTAGGTATCTTTGAACCTATTTTGAATATTCCTTGTTTTCTCTTTATGGTGTAGAAAAGTTATTGGCCTGAAATCAATTTTAACAAAAGAAAAAATAAATTCTCAATAACAAATCTAATTTTCTAAATGAAAATTTTGTTGTGATTAAATATATATACATATTATAAAACCCAAGAGCCTATACAATATGTGCAATTTGTGTAATTTTAATAGAATTTGTAAAAATAAAAAGTTCAGAAAATAGAGGTAAGAATGGAGAACAGTAAGAGTCTATGCCTAACAGACTGGGAATGTGCACAATTATGTGGGTGGTGGGGGAGTATGTCGTGTGTGAAAAATGCTTGATGGCAATGGCATTATTGAGTCTATAGCTCTCAACTAAGCAAAGTGCTGAGATGTGTTTAGTTATGAGGATATTCATAAGTCATTTATAGTTCATGTTGAAGTACTTCATACTCTATGGATGCAGTGACACACACCTATAATCCCAACAAATCCAGACACGAGGCAGGAGGACTGTAAGTTCAAGGCCAGCCTCAGCAAATTATCCAGCCCCTGTCTCAAAATAAAAATTTTTAAAAAGGTCTAGGGTTATAGCTCAGTGGTGCAGTGCACCTGGGTTCAATCCCCAGTACAACAAAAAAGAAAAAAAAGTACTTTGTACTCAAGTTGGTTTACAATTTTTAAATTCATGTTCAAGGTTATCTCTAGCAGCTTCTCAAGATGACTTGGATTATCTTGTGCTTTCTTGAGTGGGAGTAGGCAGCTCATTCTCATGGGAGTATATTACTAATGTGATTATCCTCAATCATTTGTGTCCCAGAGAGAAAAGACTGAAAATCATTGGTTTGCTTCTTTTCTAAGGAAAATCAGAAACCCTATAAGTAGAGAAAAAGAAGAAAGAAAAGAAAAGCTTTGATGTTATTATCAATAATCTTGTTGGACCATCTTTTTCAAATATTTCTAGTGTGAAACACTTTAAAAGCAGTCATCATAAACATGATTTCAGATGGTTAGATGCAGGCTACTGTGTTGCATATAAGTTCACAAGGTGAAATGTGAGTTTACAAAATCCCAAATGGTGCTATGTTTTGCATTGAGATATTAACTCAGATTGCTTTTGGTTTTCTTTCAAATCTAAGAATTTTTAGAGCATCTGGGGGGAAAAAGCATTGCTTGTAAGAATATGAGACTGCTTTGATTTCAGTAACATCTCTATACAGAATAGTAAACAATGCATGAAGTGATTATTATTTTTCCTTATGTGCTGTGAAGAGACAAGCTGCTATAGAATGTGCATCTTGTATGGTATCTCTTTGCTATAAATTAAAGAAAGATCTGTAGTATTGCTGTGATACTGACTTACCATGAAGAGCTGTAATAAATAAATAATGAAGATGTGTGTAAATGCAAGACATTAAAGCAAATACTCAATAGTAATGATGAAAAGTGTGTATAGTTTTATAATGATGATAATATATATTATCACTCATGTTTTCCACTAGGTTCTTAATTGCTCCCCCACTATGATTTCTCTTTTCAAATCCACTTATACCATTTCCACATTAATCCTGTTGAAATACAATGTTGACATTCCTCCTTTGTTTAGAAATCATAAATGCCTACAGCATAAATACCTGCAGCATGAAGTTCAAACTTGAATCTCTATTTCCAATCTCATTTGCCACTAACGGTCCCCTTAGGGGCCTTTCTTAACCTAAGCATCTTAACTTTCTCACTGTGGCCTTAAACCTAAATGTCTTTACTTTCCCACTGGCCTGGCCACTATAATTTTACTCACTCCCTAGAATCCTTATTTCCCGGAAAAATCCTGCTGCTAAGGATGTACCGCCTGCATATGTTTGTTGTGGTGGGAAGGGGCTTTTACTTATTTATTTCCCCATATTTTTTATTGGTGAATTATAGTTGTACATAATGGTGGGATTGTTATATGTCCATACATGAACACAATATATCAATATGATTTAGTCAATATCATTAGGAGGAGGTTTTTAGACTATGGGGAGCAGGCACACCCAGTAGGCACTACTTAATTAATAGGACTATATTGTGAAGTTCTGCAGGGAAATAAAAGAAGGAACAAAAAAGCATCTCAACAGCAGAATCAGTTGAGAAAAGAACTTTGACCAAGACACTGTGGCTCAGAAGGCCTACCAAGCTGCTCAATAGCCATTGCTGTCTGCTTACCTCAAGCAAAACATCATCAGATGCTCCCTGTTCTACTTTTCTACTATCACAGTGACTTAGCAACCTCCATCTCTGCTTTTAACTCCATCCACATCACCAACCAATTTACTTTCTCTTCATGGCTCATTCAAATTTCTGGAAGGTGAACTTCAATAAACAAGCCATCTAGTAACTTATCAGTATTAGACTATTGTGTTGAGGAGAACTCATGACCCAACACCTCCAGTCTGCCTCCGAGTTTTCTCCTGCGGTTTGTTGCTGCAAACGGCAATTGCTGTAGGCGGCGACAAGTGGTAGCCAATGACGGGTAAGATCCCCAGAGGGGGACAACCTAAGACAGGCACAGTCGATCCATATGAGGTCTTCACCCATCCACGGGACAGTCTCATGTGGCTGACATATAAACCTAAGACAGGAGTCAAGGGCACAGCCTTGATTATCTGATGACGGGTAAGAATGTTGGTTGCACATGGGATGCCCTAAAGCATCCCCTCTTTTAAAAACAAAAGGGGGGAAATGTAAGAGCCCTAATTGAGGATAGCTAAGATGGCGGTTAGCTGAGAGCCATAAAAGGGTTCAGTATTTTCACCTGATATTCATGCATTATCTAAGAATCTTTCAATAAAAGTATGTTAATAAGCACCCAGATTATACACTGAATATAAATTCTATCCTACCCAACAAAATGCTTCAAAGTATAACCTGGCATTGGTTATTCTCCAAGATGGTTATATGTTCTTAGCAACATTCACATTAAAATAGTTTCACAGTTCTCAATTATAATTCTACACAGAAGGGTGCAAAGCCAGTACCAACAATGGGAGTAAAGGTAAGGGTGCTTTTTTATCCACTGTAGAATATTCTATAAGCAGTTTTATAAGATGTCACTGGAGCCTAGGGTCCCTATATATACAAGAAAGTGGAAATACCAAGTGGAGTTTTTAAACATGTTAGAAAAGAATTTCAGGGTGGAGCAAGGAGGTGAAACAAAGTTTTATCCATAACAGCATTTCTAGTCTCCTCTGATATGGCAGCCATCTAGAGGGGCCACACAAAGATGTAGATGATATTTTTAACATCAGAGATTAACTAATGTATTTTCTACTTTACTTTTTTCTCTATCAACGATTTTTGTTGTTTCTCCTTTTTAAACATATATCTTTTCTTTGTATTTTTAGGTAGCAGAGCTATGCTTATATAAAATAATAATATTATTTTTATTTCTTTTTCTTTTTGGTACTGGGAATTGAATCCAGGGGTGCTTTACCACTGAGTACACCCCATTCCTTTTTATTTTTTATTTTGAGATGGGGTCTCACCAAGTTGCTGAGGCTGGCTTCAAACCTGCAATCCTCCTTCTTTATTTGTCTAACATAAATAATGCATATTGTACTTTCTCACATTTTTGATATGTGCATAATTCCTTTAGTAATGATTCTTTCCTGAAAAAACACCAATAAAGATAAGTCCATAAAAAATGTAAAATGTTTATGTAAAATCTCATTTTACTTTCAAATAACTTATCAAATATGAATGCTTTCACCCCAAAAGAAAATGATTTATTTGCTTTTCCTGCCTGATTACCTGTATGTGTGAAAAGAGAAATATAAAATCATTTTGTCAGACATTTAGCTTGAAATTTTTTCATTAGAAACATTGTTGCTTGAACTGAAGAAAGGAGAGGAATGAATGTCACATGCACAGTAAGAAAATGTTTATGGATGTACGAAAAGGCACTAGCCCATGTTCAAATTAGAATAATTCTAGTCTGAAGCATTAACAAATTAAAGAAATGAATATTTTGCCTTTCTATTGGAAATAGAAACCAGAATAATTTCTTTCAGACAACTGTCTTTCTGTATACATCAGTTTAAACCTCTTGAGTTGAGAAATTATGCACATTGCTTCCATATTAGATGTTTTGCTGCCCAGGAAATGTAGGCTTCTGTGGCAGAGCTCCTCAACATTATACATAATGTATGACCACTGCTAGCCTCAATGTATATTGAGCAAGTCTTTGTTGCAAAGCATCTGTGCCATTAACAGAGATAAACATATTACCCCAAATTTTACAAACCACTCTGCATTTTCCATCATGAAAATGTTAATAGTCCAAAAGATTCTTCTTGTTTGTTATTTGCAGATTAAGCAACATCACTCATGTGTGTCAACTAATATCATCAGCATACAGAGAGTATTTCAAGAATCTCAATAGTACACCTTCCAAGCATTGCTCCCGTAGGAATCTGTGCAAGCTAACAATATGCTTAGAGTCAGAGTTATTCTTGCAGTTGAAAATTTCTCTTAAAAATAATATTTAAAAAAATAGAACACAATTTTTTATTTTTATATTTTGCTGTGCTGGGGATCAAACCAGCACATGGTAGGCAAGCACTCTACACTGAGCTACATCCCTAACCCCAGAAATTATTATATAACAGCATAAAGTAGAAAGCACAGCTAGCAATTGACTGTGGCCCTCAACTTTATGTCATATAAAAGACTATGACAACCTTACTTCTGATTTCCAGTTTGTTCCCAGATAGGAAATTTTCCTGTAAGTATTTAGAAGAGTTTTCAGAAATTAGTCTTCCTAGTGAGTAACCCATAGGCTCTCTACTTCTGATTTGGACCTATACCATTTCTTCTGTTCTCCTTCTTTACCTCACTCTAACAGTTGCTCAGAAAGAACACTGCCTACATCAATGAGAAAAAGAAAGGTAGCTATTAAAATTATTTACAAAAATGTATATTTAGAGCCTAATGACAGATCATAAAAGGGAAACAGACATATTAAAGACCAGTAATGAAGAGAAATGAATTAGACACACACTAGAAGCAACTGAGGATAAAAAGCCCAAGTTGGCTCAAAAACCTTTTCGTGAGGTATGTGTGTGTGTGTGTGTGTGTGTGTGGAGGGGGGTGGGTAACAGAGAATTTAACCCAGAGGTGCTCTACAACCGAAATATATCCACAGTCCTTTTTATTTTTTGAGACATGATCTGGCTAAGTTTCCCAGGCTGTCATGGAACTTGAGATCCTCCTGCCTCAGCCTCCCAAGTAGCAAGATTACAGGCATGCACCACCTCACACAGCTGGCACAACACATTTTGTCTCCCAAGCAGAACTATATGGCTAGGCGATAGAAACATTTATTTCATCACCCTTCTTGTCTTACTACAGCCTGTGGAAAACTGGGGAGACTAAAATCCTGCCAGCCTTCTCAAACTACCCCAGGACTGGATCTGGGTTCTTGGTGCCACATTATTTATCTCTATGGGTTTGCTTACTATCATGTAATCTTCAATTTACTAGTGTAAGCTTCTTTGGGACAAGACTCAATTCACCAACTTGGTAATTCATTCATCATTCAATGAATATTAACTGGATGTCCTATGCATTAGTCATTTTATCAGGTTCTAAGGATATAGCAATGGGGGAACAAAGACAACAGAATCCCTGCCCTTATGTAGCTTATTGTCTGAGACAGTCAGTGTTCTGCTGCTTCTCTCAGACCTGCTTAACCATGTGTTTTCCATTCATTGATGTTTCCTGTCCCTTCAATGTTTTGACCCCTGACCCTGTTTCAATCCAGTCTTGCTTAGTGCCTGGTATTCAATAAATAATTATTGAATTGAATAACTACCTCTCTGTGTTCAATGGAAACACTGCCTGTAGCCTTGGTTATGGTTTGGATATCATCTGAGTGTCTCCTAAGTTCATTGGCTGGAAGCCTAGCCCCTAGTGTGGTGGTGTTGAGGTGGTGGAACTTGAAAAAAGTAGGTCCTACTGCAAGGTAATTAGGTCATGGGGTACTTCCTTGGAAGAGGATTAATATTGGTATCACAGAGTGAGAGAAT
This sequence comes from Tamias sibiricus, assembly GCA_025594165.1. Lineage (NCBI taxonomy): Eukaryota > Metazoa > Chordata > Mammalia > Rodentia > Sciuridae > Tamias > Tamias sibiricus. The sequence goes on from CM046661.1 coordinate 88,955,033, forward strand.
TCTCACAAAAGTGGGTTGTTAAAAGTTGAAGTAATCCCAAGCCTGCATGTGGCCTTTTCGCTTCTCTTTTTGCTTCTCTGCCATGTTGTGACACAGTCAAAGCCCAAACAGATGAGGCAGACTGATCTTGGACTATGAGACCCCTCTCTATAAGTCAAATAAACTTTTTTTTCTTTACATATCACCCAGTCTCATGTATTTTAAACATAATATGGCTTACTTTTTGTTTAAGTCTTTTTTTTTTTTTTTTCTGCTGTGACCAAAGACCTGAAAGAAAATTAGAGAAGGAAAAGTTTATCTGGGGCTCACAGTTTCAGAGGTCTCAGTCCATATATGGCTGACTCCATTCCTCAAGGCCTGAGGCAAGGCATAAGTGGCTTAGGACATGGTACCAGGAAGCAGTGAGAGTTCCTCTCAACAAGGACAAAATATATACTCCAAAGGCAGACTCCCAGGGACTCACCTCCTCCAGCTACACCCTATCTACCTACAGTTATCATCCAGTTGGTTCCTATCAAGGGATTAATGCACTCATTAGGTTAAAATTCTTATAACCTCTGAACTTTCTTGCATTGTCTCACACATGAGCTTTTGTATGGATGCCTCATATCTAAACCACAACATTTATTCAAGTCCTTATTCAAGATATGTGTAGATATCTTCTACGCATCTCTTGGTGCAGGTGCTGTTTTGGATGCTCAAGGTACACTAGTGAACAGAATAGATACGGTGTTTGCTCTGGCCAAATTTGGTGCCTAAGGACAGAACTTTCCTAACAGTTTGCCACTGTCTGTCCCATATGGAGTGGGGTGTGTCTTTGGCTTTGGAATAAGCACAAGTGGCTCAGCCATCCTCTCTATGAAGCCATCCTCTCTATGAAGCCATCCTCTCTATGAAGAACTCTGTTTTTGTGGTTGAGCCCTCATCACGTCCACAGGTGCAGGCTTACTCCCGGCTTTCCAGCAGCATGCTCCTTGGCTTTTCTGGTCTGGGCTCCAGAAGGTTGTCCTTTTAGCTGTCACAACTTCCTTTATTTGAGATCTCCTTCTCCTTAAGCCTAACTATGCAATAAGGGACTTTTTCCTCATTAACCTCTCTAAGCATTTGTTCACTTAAAAGATCAATTTTTAAAACAATGCAAGTTAAACAGTCTGGCTAGTGAATTGAGAGAATTTTTAGATGTCCCCATGTGATGACCATGGGGGTGAGATGTGGGCATTAGTTCTCAGTAGCCCTCATGTTGCTCAAGCTGCCATCATAAGATCAGTCCTGCCCGTAGAACAGTGAGCCCCTGCACTGTGCCAACAGACCTCAGCAAAAAGGATGACTGATCATTATAATTCATTATTAATGTGATGAATTAATGATATATACCCATTGTGTTTCCCAGAGATCTCCAGGGAGAAGGGGGCATTTAGTTATTTATTCAAGAAACATTTATTGTGCAGTATTTTATTCTAGGCATTAGGATGAGTGGTAAAGCTAGAACAATGAACAAGTAGGTTAATACCCTGCACAACGCAGCAGCCAAAGATCCCTGTCCACATCATGGTTTCTTTCTTATTATAAATTCTATATGCAACAAATGGGAAGGAAGCAGACATAGTCTCAGTGCCTTAAAACTGAGAACTGGTTTATTGTCAGGTCCAGTGGATTTTTTTTTTTTTTCAGATTCTATGCTTTAAAAAATTCACTTTTTAACCAAGCTTTTCTTCAGAGAATTTCCATTTACCAAGGAAATGTCTTTATTTGATTTTAAAAATAAGCTTTATATTTTAGAAGTTTTAAATTTACATAAAAATTGTGGAAATTGGGCTAGGGGATAGCTTAGTGGGAAAGGGCTTGCCTAGCATGTGGGTGGACCTGGGCTTGATCTTCAGCACTGAAAAAAAAATATGGAAATGGTACTGCCTAGTAATTTTGAATATATGATTTTTTGAGCAAGTGACTTAATCTATTCAAGTCTCAAATTCCTTATCTGTGAAATGGGAAATACAGAGTTGCTTTCATAGATTTCTTATAAGAATTAGAAGTTATTTTTATAAGACATACTTGATAAGTGTTCAAAAGAATGTTAGCTCTTACCATTGTCCTCTAACTGTGTGACTGGGTTTGGTTAAAGACTGCTGTCATTCCTGGATGTACAAGCCATTTATTTATAACCTTTCAGTCTCTGTGTCATCTGTCCAAGGGACACTTGGGCAGTGTCCATATCCCTAGAGGGACCTGATTACACTCTGTTCAGGGTCAGAGCCATGCCAGCATTAGAAAAAGAAAATACTTGCTCTGGGAATTCTTGCCTATGTAGCCATTAAATCATGGTCATTTTAAAAGACAACTGACATGCTTAGTAGGCTAGAAGAAACTAGAATTACAACTCTTCAAAGTTTTCAGCATGCCAGCTCCATAGCCAAATGACTTTATCCCAAAACAAGTATGATCAAATGACTCACTAATGGTCAGACTAGCCAGTTGGCAAACTAGGGATAAGAAATGATTTTCAAGAAAGCATCACCTATCCTGCTTCATGGTGTGCTGGAAAATGTGCATGACTAAATCACAATGTGTTAGAAAAAATTTTCCTTTTCTTTTTAAATAAAACTTACTTTTAAAAAATGCTTAGATTAATTATTATAGGGAGATAAAAATATTTTAATAGCAAATACTTTTTGAACAATAACAATATACCAAGCACCATACCAAGGTCTATACATGTTTTTTCACGTAATGCTCACTACAGCTCAGTGAGGAAGGTGCAATTACCATATCCACTATACAGTATAGATGTTAAAAATGACACTGAGGTCAGTCACTGTGGCATACGCCTGTAATCCCCATGGCGTGGGAGGCAGAGGCAGGAGAATCACAAGTTCAAAGCCAGCCTCAGCAATTTAGCGAGGCCCTAAGCAACTGAGTGAGACCCTATCTCTAAATAAAAAAAGACTGGGAATGTAGCTCAGTGATTAAGCCCCCCTGGGTTCAATCCCTGGTACAAAAAAAAAAAAAAAAAGATACTGAATTTGATTCTAGAGTATGCTTTTAGTCCCTAGACATGACTGTGTTATGAAGTTTTCTTGAATTAATAAGAAAGAATAATTAATGCCTCTGCTAGGTTTTATGCTGATTGTAAGGATAATGGGGGACAGGATATACATGGACCCTACCATCACATTGTTTAAAGTGCAGGAGAAAGGAGACAATCATGATACAATTTTAGTAAACTTTGATGACTGTTATAATACTCATAAGAATAAGAATAGCTTTCAAAGGAGTTAGGTCAAAGGAGAGTTTTATACCAGCTGAGCCCTCTGGGTCACTCTTAGATTTAACACATTTCATTAGAAATTTTGGTTGCTGATTATATGTTATTTAGTTCACAAACCTATAATCATTTAACATTCCAATAGTTTTTTTTTTTCTCTTTCTCTTTCTCTTTCCCTTCCCTTCTTAAAAAAAATAAATCCAAATTAAAAATATGATTGGTTGGTTGGTTACTTCCATTTTGTCCATCAGTGTTCAAGAATTTAAATTATTGTCTTTTTGTTCAGAACTGGAAGAAAGGGAGATTACACAGAGATTATTTTTTTCTGTTGCACATAGAAGAAAAAATATTTGGTGAAGTGTGAGGCCAATTACTGAGACTCTTTTAATAAAGTATCTAATTCAACCTGTTTCTCAGAACAGTTTTGTTGTCCAAAAACATTTCTGAGTTCAAATACTTATTGATAAGCATCGATAAATTCCTACTAAACAATATTAAATTATAAAATGAATCAGAAATATGTTACTTTTTCCTTGATACCATTCAAATGTTAAAAAGAGAGCTTTATTTAGAAAATCATTTTGTTTTTGCCAAGCCCATAATATTTGAAAAAGAGTTTAAAACATTTTGTGAAACCCCATATCCCAAGAGATTCATCCATCTCTCCCAAATGATAAGAGCATGTGTTTTATTTATATATATAAGCTTATTCTGTTTGGGCCTTTCTCCTAGAATTTAAGAAATAAAACAAAAAACAAAACAACAACAACAACAGTACCTTGAAAGCAAAAGGGAGAAAATGCTACCAAACTGACTATCCAAACCAATGTGACTTGTGGATTTTAAACTTATTCTGCAGGTTTTGTTTTTGCTTATAAGAGGTTTTTTTTTTTTTTTTTTTTTTTTTTTTTTGGTTGTTGTTGTTTTTTCTTTTTCTTTTTCTTTGTTCGTTTGTTTTTTTTTAAATACTAGTAGCCACACTCTATGGAGTTCCTAGCATGTTCCAGGCACTGTGTAGTGTGTTAGACTCTTCTGGGGGCAAAGAACAGAGAAATGATCACTTGGCTCAATTAAAATGCAAGTGTTTTTAAAAAGGATATGAAATGAAGAAGTAGGAGAAATAGCTAAAGTTCTCATTGGCAGACTCAGGGAAAACAAGAGTTTGCTTTAACCGTTCACCCTCAACTGAGCAATATCTCCTATCCTAGTAGTAGTCTAGTAGTGTAACCTACCCTCTGGTGACTTCACAGGACATCTTGGCTCCTTGCCACGCACATGACTCAGCTCTTCTGTCTCTGTTTCTTTCTACCTGCTTATTTTTCCAATTATTGCTACTGACCACACTCCACTCCTTTCCCCTCTACCTCATGGCTTTGCTTACTCATGCCTTCTGTTTCCTGTCTTCATTCTCTCCATTTCCACACTTACCCAATGCCGACCCTCCCTGGATGTTCCCTACTCAAACTGTAAGACAGAAGAAAGCACACTCCTCTTGTGCTCCACTTCATGGTAGGCCATTGGTCTTTAGGTCAGGTCGCTCCCTGTCTAATTAGCAGAGCTACGTGGCAAAAACAACAGCAACCGCTTGGTAACACACCCATATAAGGAACCTCTTGCAAAGAACCACTCTGATGCTTTTCAGAAGACAGCAGTGAGACTGCCCAAACTAATGAATCTAGGAGTCTTAAAGGCCTGCACACATTTCATTGTTTAACTTTGAAACTAAACAAATGCACAGTATTTGTATAGAACAGACTGCTTTCATCATCTTTGTCATCATCTTACCCACCTTGTATAATAGTATCGAAAGCTTGACAAACATTATCTTACAACAGTGTGTCACTCTGGTTTGATGAATACACTTGGTAGGAAAGAATGGGTTGGTACGTTAAATAGGGATTGTTGATTTTAGAAAGACTAGAATAAAAAGGCATCATAGAATCATGCTGTAGTTTTCAAACTGGGGATGTTAAAGGGCAGTGGGAGCAGGCAGAGTTGGGAAAAGAAATGGAGCTGCAGAACCATCTGCTCAATCAGAGAATCCAGGAGTCTTGTTTTATATTTTACACAGTTTTTGCTGCAGGAAGATTTTATAGTTGAACAAAAATTTAAAGATATATGTTAAAATCTCAGCTCCTCCTCTTTCTTGCTCTGTCAAATGCATTAAGTTAATAACTTTCTTCTACCACTCTGTTTAGGAAATGGGCATAGTGGTAGCTTTTTCAGAGGTTTGATGTGTGGATGTATAGAAATATGGTGTGCAATGTATCAGGATCATTGTAACTAGGTAAAAGTAAGTTCCCCCTCTCCATCAAATATTAAGCAGTAAAACTTTACTGGTCATGATTTAATCTTTCATTACTGATTTATATTAGTAGGACTTTCAGTAACTTCATAAATAAAATGCTGACCTAAGATTTACATACAAGGTTTTCTCTAGAAATATCTATAAGTATTATAGATATCAAACTATATTTTTGTTATAAAAATCAAGTGTTTGGAAAATTTTCACTGTACAATCAAGGAATTAGGAAGAACATAAGGAAGAGACATTACCTCACTGGATTATTCACACATATTATCAACATGTAATTTAGTTGTAATTTACATTAAAATTCCCTGAAAAATACTGTTTTTCAAATATAAGGTATAATCATTTTCATGAATATGAATCACTCCTGGCTTTCATGTTTTTCTTAAGAGCATTTTAAGGCATTAATTTTACCTTATTGATAATTTTCCTTTCGTGAATCTTTCTAAAACAATGAAATCATCATGCAAAACACAAGTCCAGATATTGAGAACACAAATGTAACTAAAAGTTTATAGCCTTTCACATATGTTATGTTTGGATAGAGATGTCTACCAAAAGCTCTTGTGTTTAAGTAGGAATGTTTGGAGGTAAAATGATTTCATTGTGGGAGCTGTAACCTAGCTAGTCCAGCAAGTTTGAATGGACTACCTGGGTGGTAAATGTAGGCAGGTAGGGCATGGCTAGAGGATGTGGGTCACTGGGGGTATGCCCTTTGATAGACAGGCTTGGGCCAATGGGCCACCTCCCCCATGGAAATTTCCATGAGAAGCAACCTGGTTTCATTTTCCCTGGGCAGGAGCCAATCAGCTTAAAGGTGGCTCTGTTCCCCAGGTAGGAGCCAATAGGCTTAAAGGTCGGCCTGTTTCCTGGGCAAAGAGCCAATAGCATTAAGGTTGTTCTGGTACCCCCCCACACCAGAAATCCCTACTTAAAGCTCCTGCCTGCCCGGAGCTCAGACACAATAGCTCGGTCCTGCTGAGAGGAGGCAGCTACTGCAACAGCTCCAGATCCACCGTCTCCAGCCCGATGGCAGCTGCCCCAGCCAACAGCTCCAGAGACCACAGCCGTCATGACCAGGCACCCACCTTCCCTTAAGAGCTTGCACACTCCCCTCTCCCTGACTCCTCTCTCCCCATACTTCTTCTACCTCCAACCAGTCATAAAGGCGGTGAATAAATCTCTTGGCTGCATGGTTGTCTCCGGTGTGATTTTTGCCCTTCACCCTTGAAGGGTACATCTTCCCTGTGTCCCATTCCCCCTAAGCTCTGCTTCCTGGCAGCCATGAGGTGAGTAGTGCTCCTCCACCAGTTCCTTTCACCATGGTGTTCTTCCTGGCCATGAGACCAGAGCAATGGAGTTGGCTGGCCAAGGACTGAACCTCTGAAATCATGAGCTAAAATAAACTTTTCCTTCTCTAACTTGTTCTCGTTGGGTATTTTGGTCACAGCAATTGGAAAGTTAATATAACATACTACAAGTATTTCTGATTTTTCTGACTTGCTAATATATAAAATGGATAACTGAAGATTCAAAATTCAATGGCTTTCCCAATTTTATAGAATTACAAGGTTATACTTGTTCAAGGCACTCATTTGGCAGATGAGGGAAATCAAGTGCAGAGAAGGTATGTGATGCCACCCCATAGCTAACCCTGGGGCCATGAACAGACAGGTCTGTGGACTTTCAGCACTCTCCTGACATCAAACCAGAGGAGTAGCCACTTGCACTCTTGGCTGAGTCACCATTTGAGTAGGAAGTTGAACTGGACTCCAAAAGAAAGAAAGTATGTAATAATTATTGAAAATAGGGAACCTGTGGAATAAATGTAGAAGAAAAGTAAAAGATTGGTGCTCTTTGATGAGCCTGAGTTTCACTATATTAACCAGTAGGGAAAATATGTTTAAATGTCTACAATAAGTTACTATGAGTGTGTTTGTGTCAATATAGAATCATGTTTAAACTACTAGATTATTCTTTGTCAAGAAATGGAATTTGAATGAGCTGATTTCTGTTTTCTATGGTGAGACATTAGCTTCTGTCAATGGTGAAGGCTAATGTATGTAACCCAGGTGTGTCAGGCAGATGGGAGATAGGAATACTGGGATTCATAGATGCCAACATTTTGGGAATGAACCACTTTATTATGTTAGACTTCTTACTCTCCCTTTTTTTTTTTTTTCTTTTAATAACCCAATAAGGTTGGTTGAGTTATAAAAAAAAATTGCTTGGGATAAAACTAATAGCTTGAAATAATAATAAATATTATTTCTTATAGTTTCCATGAATAGGGAAATTGAAGGTAGCTTGGCAGTTGGTTCTGAATCAGGTCTTTCATGAGTTTCAGGTCATTCCAAGGGTTTACTGGAGCTGAAGGATCTGCTTCCAAGGTGACTCATTCACATGGTGACATGCTGGTGCTGGATATGGGCGCATGGTCTTAGTTCCATTCTATGGGAGCTTCCTCATGAGATTACTTGAGTATATTTACAACATGGCAGCTCATTTCCTCCTCTGCAGCAATCCAAGAGACCATGATAGAAGTCTCAGTACTTCCTATGATGTATGTACTTACACACTATCATCTCCATCTCTGTGTGTCAGTGGTACTGTCTCTAATGAGTTGTCCATGTGGCCACGATGTGGTGAGGCACATGTGTTTCCCCTGTGTCTTCAAAGAAGAATCTGTCTTTCCTTAATTCCAATGAGAAAAGCCCTGGGAGAAAACTCTTATTGACCTAACCTACATCATGTGATCACTCTATTAATTTGGGTACCATGGTTGGCTGCTTTAATCAGAATCATCACCTGGTTGGAGTTCAAGGCAAAGACATTTCCCAAAATAAGTACTGCTGTTCCCTTCTTCTAGGAACACTACTTTTTTTTTTTCTTTTGCAGTACTGGGGATTGAACCCAGGGATACCCTACCACTGAGCTCACCCCAGTCCCTTATATTTTCTGTTTAGAGACAGGGTCTTGCTAAGTTGCCCAGGCTGGACTTGAACTTGAGATTCTCGAACTTTAGCCTCCTAAACTGAGATTATAGGCTTTCTCCCACTACATCTGGCCTAAATTAAATATCTTACATTACATAAAAACTGAGATAAAAACTGAGCACTCTGGAACTTTTTTAAAAAGTGTTCTACCCTGAGTAGGCAACAACTGCCTTTCCTCATTGCCACTATTTCCTTTTGCTACATTTCAATAATATTTCTCCTTCAAGGACAGTATTTTTTAAAAAGAATCTTTCTAATCCTTTTTCAAAGGTTTGTATTAAAACTATAAACTATACATTACATTCATTTAAATTTAGTGCAATTTTCAAATGGTTCAAATGAGTGATGCAGAGTGTTGAATCATGTGAATTTAATAAAAGATAATCATAATGGTAGGGTGGACATACACAATATTTGAAATCTGTAATCAGTTGAGATTTGGTAAAAATGCTAAGGACATCAAACTTGTTTTCTCTATTTGTCTATCGGCTGACATATATGTACTTGTCTAAGAAATAAAATATTATATGTGTATGCTGTCACATATATACATATGAATATGTATTTATCTATGTATTTATATCTAGTATCTGTATCTAGTATGTATCTATACAAGTATATAGGTTTACTATCATTTGCCTACATGCATACACATATGCATATTTACATACATGTGCATGTACATGTGTAAACATATCCAGAATAAAAGAACAAGAAAGATATATTCACTGCTGACAATTTATGATAAAACATGAATGGACTAAAACAAAAAAGAACATTACTTCTTTATTCCTCCTTCCTTCTAACATGGAGAACACTGAACTTTACACTTGAAAGTGTAGCTCAATCATTGCTAAGAGGCACCTAAAGCCAAAGATAAAGGATAACAAGGAAGCATCTAATTACTTTAATCCATGAAATATTTTGGTAGAGCAAAAAAACTTACCAGATTATGGGATGATGATGAGGTTTCAGTAACCTTTGAGAAACACTTATTTCTTCAAGTCCATCACGCTGACTAGCTGTCAATATTGAGTCTAACCCAGAAGTATTTCCTATTGTGGATGCGAACATACCAGAGGCATTTTCAAAGATAAAACAATAAGTCACCTCATCTGTCTGGTAATGACAATGACTGTCTGCCTTAGAAGTGTGGCCTAGAGAGGTTCAGTTCAATCCAAGAGCTGGAGTCAGTCCATACACATTGCTCAGGGGACAGTCAATATTCACATTGCATAGATGTTGGGAGAGAGACCTCAGGAAGAACCAGGGGCAAATTATTTGAGCCAGATTTGCCACACCCCTCTTTTAAGAAACTATACTAGTCTATATTCCATTACTATATACCCAGGCTGGGTAGTTTGCAAATAAAAGAGGTTTATTTGGTTCATAGGTATAGAGGTTCAAGGTCCTGGCACCAACATTGTCCCAGTTCTGGTGAGGAACTCATCGGAATGGCAACACAGTGGGGCAGCATGCTCAAGAGGAAGAGATCATGCTGTCAGACAGGAAGACAGTCTGGGGTGTGGTCAGACTTGTTCTTCTATAGCAACCCTTTCTTGAGAACTCATAGGTGACAGGAGAACTACCTGAATTCCTTCTGAGAGCATTCCCCAATGATCTAAGGACTCTCCCTGCCGCCCCTCCCCCCACCTCACCCCCCGCCTTAAAGTTTCCACACAATCGTCAACAGTGCCACCAACCTTTCAACACACAAATCTTTAGAAGACAAACCACATCTATTTCACAGCAGAAACCCTAGAGAGAGCTTTCTCACACATCCCATGAAGACTTTGAAAAACCATTTCAAGGACAGGGTTATTTGATTTTCTAGCATAAAGTTTTTTGAGTTCTTTATATATTCTAGATATTAATCCTTGTCAGAAGAATGGCTAGCAAGAATTTCCTCCCATTCTGTAAGCTCTCTCTTCACATTCCTAATTGTTTCTTTTGTTGGGCAGAAGCTTTTTTTTTAATTTGATGCCATCCCATTTATTAACTCTTGGCATTATTTCCTGAGGTTAGGGGTCCTATTGAGAAAGTATTGACCTTGTGTTTTCTTCTAGGAGTTGCATAGTTTCTGGTCTAATTCCTAGATTTTGATCAATTTTGAGTTGATTTTTGTGCAAGGTGAGGAATAAGGGTCTAGTTTCATTCTTCTATATATGGATAACCAGTTGTTCAAGTACCATTTGTTAAAAAGGCTCTTATTTCTCCCATGTATGTTATTGGCACCTTTCTCAAGGATCAGACGACTTTATCTGTGTGGGTTTGTCTCTGTGTCTTCTATTCTGTACCATTGGTCCATGTGTCTAGTTTTATGCCAGTACCATGTAGTTTTTTTTTATCCTACAGCTCTGTAGTATAATTTGATGTCAGGTATTATAATGCCTCCAGCACTGCTTTTTTGGCTTAGAATTGCTTTGGCTATTCTGTGTCTTTATTCTTCCAAATGAATTTTGGACTGTTAATTTTTCTAGTTCTGTGAAGAATGTTGTTGGTATTTTAATGGGGATTGCATTAAATCTGCCTATTGCTTTTGATAGTATGGTCATTATAACAATATTAATCCTGCCTTTCCATGAACATGGGAGGACTTTCCATCTTCTGATATTGTCTTCAATTGTTTTCTTTGATGTTCTATAGTTTTTATTATAGAGGTATTTTACCTCCTTGGTTAGATTTATTCATAGGTATTTTATTTTTCTAAGGCTATTGTGAATGGTATTGTTTTCCTGATTTCTTTCTCAGCAGATTCGTTGTAACCTGCTGCTTTGCCAAATTTGTTTATTAGCTCTAGCAGCCTTTTGGTGGAGTTTTTTGGATTTTCTAAGTGTCATATCAGACCATCTGCAAACAGTGATAATTCAACTTCTTCCTTTCCTATTTTTATCCTTTTTATTTGCTTCTCTTACCTAATTGCTCTGGCTTGAATTTCTAGCTCTATATTAAATAGGAGTGGTGAGAGTAAATATCCTTGTCTTGTCCCAGATTTTAATGGAAATGCTTTCAGTTTTTCCCCATTTATTATGAGGTTGGCTTTGGGTTTGTCATTGATATGCTTTACAATGTTGATGTTGATTTCTTCTACTCATAGTTTCTTTGGTGGGTTTATCCTTTTTACAATAAAAAATAATCTTCTGTCTAAGTGTTGTAGTTTGGCTCTGAAATAGTCTCCAAAGGCTCATGTGTTGAAGGCTTGGTCCCCAGTGCAGCAATGTTTAGAAGTGGAGATTTTGGGAAGTGATTGGATCATGAGGGCTCTGACCTCTTCAATGGATTAATCAACCTATAGATTTGCAGCTGAGTGGACTATAGGGAGGTGACAGAAACTGTAGGAGGTGAAACAAAGTTAAGCAAGTGGGTTTGGGGGGTGTATCTTGTTTCCTGTGCCTGTCTGTCTGCCTCTCCATGTCCCCAAAGCTCACTTCTGCTATGAAGTGAGCAGTTTTTCCTCCTCCACACCTCCCTGCCATGATGTTCTACCTCACTGTAAGCCCACAGTAATGGAGCCAGCTGACCACAGATAGCAATCTCTGAAAACATGAATCAAAATAAATCTTTCCTCCTTTAAGTTGATTTTCTCAGGTATTTTATCACAGTGACAAAAGTGATATAGTTTAGTTTTGGATTTTATGTCATATCAAAAATCCTAATACAAACGATCCCGAGTAAAGATTCAACCTCTAAGGTTATAAAAATTAAGGGAGAAGGTGTCTGTTCTATGCCCAGTACAAAGTAGGCACTTTATATGTTGTTAGTGTTTTTCAGTCTATTAAAATTACAAATCCATTAAAACAGTAAATTTTAAAATAAACGAATTTGTTCTTTTTCCACCTCAGCTTTCTGGCTTGTTTCTGAACTAATTATAGATGATGCAAGTATCTTCATCACATTTGCATCTCTCCCCAGAAAAATGGCAGGACTGCTACTATAGTCATGTTCATGATGCCTGATGGCAGAGAGAATCCTCTGTTAGAACCCTTTAGACAAATATTTAGAAAGGCATTCATAGAGTACTTGGCAGTGCTGATCTAGAATTTCTTTCTTTTTTTTAAATTATTTTTTATTTTAAGATGTTATAAATAACAGCAGAATACATTACATTTCATATTGCACATATATAGAGCACTTTTTTACAAATCTCTGGTTGTATGCAAAGTATATTCACACCATTCGTGACTTCATATATGCATTTAGGGTAATGATATCCATCTCATTCTACCATCCTTTTTTTTTTTTTTTTTCTTTCTTCACCCTTTTGCCCCCTCCCTTCCTCTCCCTCCCCATTGGCCATTCTAGTATTCCTCTAATCCTCCTATGCTCCCCATTCCCAACCCGACTGTGAATTGGCCTCCTTATATCAGCGAAAACATTTGGCATTTGGCTTTTGGGGATTGGCTAACTTCACTTAGCATTATATTCTCTAACTCCATCCATTTTCCTGCAAATGCCATGATTTTATTCTCTCTTATTGCTGAATAATATTCCATTGTGTGTATATACCACATTTTCTTTATCCATTCATCTACTGAAGGGCATCTAGGTTGGTTCCACAGTTTAGCTATTGTGAATTGTGCTGCTATAAACATTGATGTGGCTGTGTCCCTGTAGTATGCTGTTTTCAGGTCTTTTGGGTAAAGACCAAGGAGTGGGATAGCTGGGTCATAAGGTGGTTCCATTCCAAGTTTTCCAAGGTATCTCCATACTGCTTTCCATATTGGCTGCACCATTTTGCAGTCCCACCAACAATGTATGAGTGTGCCTTTTTCTCCACATGCTCTCCAACATTTATTGTTGTTTGTGTTCTTAATAGCTGCCATTCTGACTGGTGTGAGATGAAATCTTAGAGTGGTTTTGATTTGCATTTCTCTAATTGCCAGAGAGGATGAGCATTTTTTCATGTATTTATTGATTGAGTGTATATCTTCTTCTGAGAAGTGTCTGTTCAGTTCCTTGGCCCATTTATTGATTGGGTTATTTGTTTTTTTGATGTTTTGATTTTTGAGTTCTTTATATATTCTAGAGATTAGTGCTCTATCTGACATGCATGTGGTAAAAATTTATTCCCAATTAGTAGGCTCTCTGTTCACCTCACTGATTGTTTCTTTTGCTGAGAAGAAGCTTTGTAATTTGAGTCTATCCCATTTATTGATTCTTGGTATTAATTCTTGTGCTACAGGATTCTTATTAAGGAACTTGGGACCTAATCCAACATGTTGGAGATTAGAGCTTACTTTTTCTTCTATTAGGTGTAGTGTCTCTGGTCTAATTCCTAGATCCTTGATCCACTTTGAGTTGAATTTTGTGCATGGTGAGAGATATAGGTTTAATTTCATTTTATTGCATATGGATTTCCAGTTTTCCCAGCACCATTTGTTGAAGAGGCTATCTTTTCTCCAATGTACATTTTTGGCACCTTTGTCTAATATAAGATAACTGAAATTATATGTGTTAGTCTCTGTGTCCTCTATTCTGTACCATTGGTCTACTGGCCTATTTTGGTGCCAATACCATGCTGTTTTTGTTACTATTGCTCTGTAGTATAATTTAAGGTCTGGTATAGTGATGCCACCTGCTTCACTCCTCTTACTAAGGATTGCTTTAGCTATTCTGGGTCTCTTATTTTTCTAGATGAATTTCATGACTGCTTTTTCTATTTCTATGAGGAATGTCATTGGGATTTTGATTGGCATTGCATTAAATCTGTATAGTGCATTTGGTAGTATGGTCATTTTGATAACATTAGTTCTGCCTATCCAAGAACAGGGTATGATCTAGAATTTCTAAAGCAACAAGTTACTAAGATCAACAAGCCCTTTATTACAATGTCTTTTTTCTCAACCAAGTAGATGTTTAGGATACCATTATTTTTTAGTGGAAAATAGAATCACAAAAGCATTATTTTCACAGGATCCCAGGAGAGTGGAAAACAGGGAGAGAAAAGGCATAGGGAATGCTCAATATTCTATCAATCATTTTCAATTTTTTAATTTGTAGATGAATAATACATGAAAATTCAAGGAACCCCATTCTTTGAAAACAAAAGTTGAAATATAGGTGGTACTATCAGGAAGCATTTGTTGCCAGAATAGCACAATTAAAGGTAACTGCCAACCCAAATTCAAGTTCTAGAAGATGCCAATGTGTTTTAGTTTATATATAACACATTTTATTTGTTATTATTTATTTATTTATTTGTTATTATTAATTTATAATACTTTAAATGGATAGTTTAAAATGGATGGATATATGTCAAAAGACACAGGATTTGACCAAAAAGAGCTTCTGGTGATCAAAGCTGGAATAATTTGAGCCTCAAAATAAATAATGATAGTATTGGATTAAAATTCAAAAATTATTTCCTTTTTCTTTCAATCTCTCTCCTGGCTGGTTTATTTTCTTCTGTGTACAAACATGCCTTTATAATGTCTATGCTAAAAAATAAATGAATAAAACAACCCCTTGACTTCAATCCCTCTCTGACAACTGCATTTCTTGGTACCTTCAAAAGAAAATTTTGAACTTGGCTAACATTATCTGTCTCCTTTCTCACTTTGTAATTATTCCTCTATCTATAATGATTGCACTTTTGTGAATATCACTTTATTAAAATGGTTTTAATTAAGGCCACCAGATAATTTCATCTTGCAAAATTTTTATAGGTCAGCTCTCTGTCCACCGTTTATTTGATCTCTTACCTGTACTTTGTTGAAACTATTTCTTCTCTAGGTTTCCTTGCCATCATAGGCTCCTAGCTTAATCCTGTCGCTATAGTTCCTCCATCCAGTCTCCTATATTCCTCAGTCCTCTTTTTTTCTTTAGTGATCTCATCCAGGCCATGGTTTTGGGTACCTGCGTTATGTGTCTGACTCCAAAGTACATCCAATTTTCACCTTTCTCCCAAGTTCCAGATTCAGATATTTAATTACCTACTTGATATCTCTTCTTGGATATTTAGCAGTCATTTCAAATACAATTTTCATAAAATGGAACTCCTGATTCATGGCCTCTCCTCTTCTTACTCTCTTTGCCCAAATGTGCTCCTCTTCGTAGTAAACGACCCCATCAGACACCCAGGTCAGAAAACATGGCAATCATTCTTGCTCTTATTCTCCTATCTCCATTCAGTGAACAGACAAGACCTATTTGTACCACCTCCAATACAGTCAACCGATGCCCACTGTTCATATAAACATAAAAACATAAACATAAACATATAAACATAAAAC
Organism: Tamias sibiricus; assembly: GCA_025594165.1. Lineage (NCBI taxonomy): Eukaryota > Metazoa > Chordata > Mammalia > Rodentia > Sciuridae > Tamias > Tamias sibiricus. Next base: position 88,970,834 of record CM046661.1, read on the forward strand.
ATATAAACTGGAGAACTCTTGGTGTACTTGTCATTCATCTCTCACCCTGTCCATTGCACCTGTCTTTTAAGTGGTCTCAGGGCTTCCTGTCTTGGTCTTCACAAAGCATATGCTATATCATCTGCTGACTTTAATAACTTTCTTTTCAGTCAGGATAATGTCCACACTGCTTTCTATCACAATAGTTACTGCTTTCCAGTTTGCTTTGTTCCACAAGACCTACTTTACTTTTACCTACCTCTGTAATCTCATTTCCTACCTGTCTCTCCCTTGAATGTGTATTTCTCCTTGCTTTATATAGTTCCCACTGCCTAGAATATTTTCCCTCTGGCTTTGCTGACAGAATGACACCTACTCATTTTCACAAGTTTCAGCTCTGCAAAGTTTTCCCAGACACCCTTTGCTAGACACACTTAATTGCTCAATAATTGTTTCTTCCTTGGTCTAAACTTGATTTCACCTAAGGGCATTTCCTGTTCTTTTAGCTTGAAAGATTTTCTCCACAGGTTCTTATGGATGCTCCATTTTTTATTCTTCATTTTAGCTTAGATATCACTTCTTCAGAGTCCTTCTATAATGATCTGAGGTGAAGTACTGGTAACATATTTTCTAGTGCCCCCTACCCCTTATCCCAGTTTTGTTGTCTCTGTATCACTCAGCATCATCTGCAATTATTTTGTTCATTTATCTGCGTAGGTTTGTTTCTGTGTTCTTTAGCTAAGATGTAGCCTCTGGTGTAGCATAAACACACAACAAAGATTATAATGGATAAAAACTTAAGGATAGTTTACTATGTACCAGTTCTGTACTAGCTGATAGCAAATAAGATATTGGTCTTTGCCCATTACCTTTTAGTCTACTTGGGAAGAAAGATAATGCTACCAAAACAATCATAACATGATATGACAAGTGATACTAAAGTATACACAATTTGATGAAACTCCGGAGAAGGAACAAGTTGTACCTCCAGAGAGGGTTGACTGGAAAGATTTAACAGGAAGTGGTATTTGAGCTGAATCCTGAAAAACGAATAAGAGTTGCCTTTTAGTGAGGACAGAAAAGGTGATTTTTCCAGTAGAGGGACTAATATACAATAAAGCATGAAGAAAAAGAATCTTAAAAAACTATGAACACAGACACAAAATTGATCAATAGATCAACATCATCCAAATTACAATTCCAACAGGGTTTTTTTGAGAGAGTAGAAACTGTCAAGTTGAATCTAAAATTTATATCAAAACACAAAGGACAAAGCAAACTTGAAAAAAATTGAAACATTTACACTACATAATTTATACTTCCTATAAAGCTACACAATAATAATGGTACTGGCAAAAATACCAACAAATGGATCTCCAGAATTGAAAGCTCAAAAATAGATTCACATTTACAAAGTAATTTGATTTTTTATAAAGCACCAAAGCAATCCTATGGGAAAATAATTTGTTAACAAATGGTTCTGAAATAACTACCTATCAATATGGGGGAAAAATATTTTTATATTTACCTCGTACTGTACACAGAAAATAAATCAAGTTAAAAACTTTTATTCTAAACACGGAAGTTAAAACAACCAAACTTTCAAAGACAAACAGGAGACTCATGACTTGGGAACAAGCAAAGATTTCTCCGGATATTGAAAGCAATAGCCAGAGAGAAAAAATTGATAAAACAGACTTTACAAAATTTAAAACCTCTGATTATTAAGAGATACCATTCAGAAAATAAAGAGGCAAGGGCTAAGGATATAGCTCAGTGGTAGAGGGCTGTGTAGCATGTGCAGGGCCCTGGATTAGATCCCCAGCATCTAGGCAAGACACAGACTGGAAAAAACATTTTAAAAATTTATAGTGTTTGGTAAAGGACTGGTTAACAGGATTATAAAGAGCTACAACTCAACAATAAAGAGGCAAGGATTTGCACAGACATTGAAAGCAGAGTTTTGAGATGAAACTTGATTCACTGCTTCTGCTGGCAGGTGGGGTCTGTGCAAGCTGAAGGTCTCTGTAGCCAAGAAGTGTTGTAGCTTTTAATGGTAGGCTATGCTCTCCAGTGTTGTAGCAGATCCCAGCAGTTCACCATCAATTTCTTCTTTCCATGTTTTTGTCTCTTGATCAAAAAATGAAATCCAGAGATCAGGAGGAGTGAGTGTGTAAGAATAGGATTTAAGTTCTCAAATAAACAGAATGTGGAGTGTGCTAGTCTAATGGTTTATATAGCTCTTGGGTCAATGCTATTAGTCCAAATTTATGCTTATTAAGGCTTGGAGAAGTACCAATGCTGTTGGTCCAAAATTATGCTAATTAAGGATTAGAAAAGTAATAACGCCATTGTTTAGCTCTGAATCCCATTCAGGTTTGCCTTACCTTCATTTTTTCCCTGCTTGGGGCAGCAGGAAGTTGAAGTCATTGAATTACATGTTGAATGGGGGTGTCTCGAGCTGCAGTACCTACCTGGAATGTGCTTCTGCAGGGGGCATCTGCTCTGTTTATAGGCTGGGCTTCCCAGGTGTGATAGGTCAACTTGCCCTGACGTACTTTGGCCTGGCCCATGGCACTGCTGCTATGGTGGGCTCCCCACGCAGAGCTTGCTGGCATAGCAGGCTTTTCAGGGCAGCCTGTGATTGCTGCCTGTTCTTTAGACCTCCGGGCTGCCACCCTGTAAATTTACCATTCCCCTGCCACTTTGTGACAGGGGCCTGGGAACCATGTCAGTATCACAAAAGGAATCAAAGAAATACACAATAGGCACATGAAAAAGAACTCAACATCATAAGTCACTGGGGAAATGCAAATTAAACCACAAAGAGATGATACTTCATATATTTAAAAATGACTAAAATGGAAAAGACTGACAATATGAAATGTTGGTGGGGTTTGTGGAACAACCAGAACTCATACCTTGGTGAAGTGTAAAAGAGTACAATTATTTCCCTATGACTTATAAAGTTAAGTATATTCCTACCCTATGACCCAGAAACTACACTAGAATTTATCCAAGATAAATGAAAATATGTAAAAAAAAAAAAAAAAAAGATGTATACAAGAACATTCACAGCAATTTTCTTTGTGATAGGTGAACACTGCAAACAGCACAGGTGTCTGTCAACAGGAGAGTGGAAAATCAAACAGAATTGTATTTTTACAAAGGAATACTACTCAGCAATAAAAATGAAATGAACTGATACATACTCAACTATACTCAAAGACAGTATACTGTGTGAGAGAAGAGCATATATGGTATGATTTCTTTTACATGAAATTATACAACAGGCAAGACTAATCTCTTCTCTGGTGGAAAAAAAACCTTTTGAATAGTCATTGTCTCTGAAAGACTGGGGCTGGGAAGGACTGAAAAAGGGCATGAAGGAAATTCCTGGAATAATTTTAAAAGGGGTTTGGATTATACAGCTTTTTGCACTTGTCAAAATTCAGGGAATTGTATACTTCAGATTTATGCATTTTAGTCTATGTATATTCTTACCTAAAAAGAATAGTAAAAACCCATAAACAAATATTGATCTCTAGTTAATGAAAATGCATACTGAAGTGGTTAGGGGGAAAACCACAATGCTGACTATAATGTACTTTGATAGGTAAAAGGATAGATGGGTAGATATATGAAAAAATAAGCATAGTAAAATAAAAATAAAATCCAAGTAATGGGTATGTGGATGTTTACTATTAAACTCCTTAAAACATTAACTTTGAAAATATTCAAAATAAAATGTTGAGGAAAAGAGCATGGAGATGTGAAGGAAGAAGACAGTTCCAAATGGGGAAGAAGTTTGGCAAAAATGAAGCAGGAAAGGCAATCAGAAGTCTGATTGTAAAGAGCCTTTTATGTCGTGCTAAGGAGTCATATTTTACCTGGTGAAGCACAATTTCTCAACTCTTTCTATTCTTATTGCTACCATCTTCAGTCATGCTTTCATTAACCTTCCTCTGGGCTTTTGCAGTACATTTATTTAATCAAATTGGACTAGGCAGGATCAGATATGATAAATGCACTTATATTTCCTGTGAGCTGACATAATTTTTCCTGCTTTAATATCAGGCAACTTTAAGATTTTTGCATAAAAATAGAAACTGCTGTTTGGATGCATTTCCAACACAGAATAGTTTCAAAATTTTATCTTTGTTTCCAACTCTTAAGGCTTTGAGTTTTTCCCCCAAATAAGCAAAAAGCAGACTTCATAGGTAAGTTTAGCAAATGGATAGTGAGAAATGAATTCACATTATATTTCTCAGCATAAAATATTCAAGCAAATTTGAAACTAAAATACTATAGAGTTACACAAATTATCTAATTATAAATAGTAACCTCTGTCTCCAAGGTTTTGACAGTGAAAAATTTTCCATTTTATGAAAAACAAATATAATTCTTTGCAAGTTATGTTTTGTTACCTAGAAGGATGTGTATTTGTTAGATTCTGTGGGTTATTCCCTTGTTTCATTTTTCTATTCCCATTTGATAATGAGACAACTATTTGCAAAGGTGTAATGGCAGATGATATCATCAGTTTGGGCACATTAAGTGCTTACCATCTATGGAGATAAAGCAACAGGGACTGAGCAAGCTTTGTATTTCCCAACAGCTACCTCTAAAATGCAAATTCACCTCCACAAGACTCTTTTAAGAAAATATTTCTTAAAACATGATATTAGCTATGTATGAGACTGTTTCTCCTGTGAAGACAATTCCTGCTTATTCATCCACTTATTTTTCCCCCTTTCTTACTTTTTGCAGGCTCTGTTTTGAAAATATTTTTGAAAATATGGGCACCCCTAAGAGATTAAATTTTTTAAGCCTACTGAGTAAAGCATCTCTCTGTTCAAGAAAACTCTGTTTTTGTCAATCTTTGCATTCCCAGAGTTTTGTCTAGTGCCTGGCATAAAATATGTTGATGATGAATATTATCTGAGTACATAAATCAATGAGTAACAGCCATGATATTAGAATACTAGAGTGTACAACTAATAGTCATACATCTAAATATTAAGTTAAAAGAATATTCTCTACTTCCAGTACTATATCATAAAACATTAGATACCTATGCATGTATCAAATTATGTTTTCAGTAAATTATGGGTTGAATGTTGTGTTTTATTTATGAAATAACTATTACAAAAAGTAATGTCTATACTATCTTTGGGTCTGGGAGGAAACATGGTGCCCTATTTATTACTCAATATTTCTATTCATGGACTATTTCTATTAACAGTTATTTGCTAAGTTGAAAGTCTCTGTTGACAGATCTTTCTGTGTTTGATGTCCAGTGATAATGGATATTAATTAAAGATGAATTTAAAAGAAGAGTTGAATCGTAGGCAAAGGTTAGGAGCTCATGAATTTTGTATTTGAGGCCTCTTCCTATTCTTCTTTCACATCACAGAATGAGGAACCCTTCAGCCCCTGTAGCAGATGCTGACTGCTTAACCATCAACCAATTTTCTTACTTTCTTTATCCTAACAGAACTCAGGTTTTTGTTTTGTTTTGTTTTTTTGTTTTAGATGTCCATCCTCCTTCCCAGGACTAGGGACTTCAAGGGTTATTGATCTCACCAGTTTAGCTCCAGGGGCTAAATTCTGAGTGGTCTGAGCAATCAAAGTGTTCTAATGCCCCTGGCCAGAGACTGGTCTAGGTGTCTATTTGTGACATAATTCTCCTACAGTAGAAATTTGCCTAGAGGTTTTAGGAAAAGTCTTGGCCATACTGTGTGCCACACAGAGACAGTGATCCCATATTCTAGATATTGTGTTGTATCTCAAGTTGGCACCTGACATTGTTACAGTCCCCTTGTTACAAGACTGAAGACAAAACTATCAGGCAGAGAAAGGCAAAGGCAAGAGATTACAGAAACAAGGACTTGAGACCGCTGGACCTCTTGGTAAGCCAATTTTTAACTTTCTTCTGTTTCTTGATTCTAAAAGCATCGTCATGATGTCATTTGAATTTTATTACTCTAAATATTGGAAAACTGATCATCTATGAGTGACAGATGTCGGAATATAACACACCAGAGTGTTTTTCACTTTTAATATGACTGGAAGGTGTAAATTTTAATGTGTGTGTGTGTGTGTGTAATAATTAACATATAACTTTTCCCTAAAGTCTTCTTATTGAACCTAAGAGTATATGGAATTTGATTTTATTAGAAAAGAAGGAAAATTATTTTCTTAAAAGGAGTATCTTACTATCATGTCTTGTATAGCCTATTAATAACTAAATGCCAACGGTAAAGCTAATTTGAAAATCTATGGTTATTTTCTTTCTACAAGGCTTGTAAATCTAAAGATTTCATTCAAATGGGGGCTAGCTAGCACAATGGTCACATGATGGGCTTTCAAACATAATTGGCGCCACTTAATAGGATGGTGGTTAATACTGCTGTCTGAGTAAGCAGAACATGTGATGGAGGATCAATTCCACATCATCACAAGTAAAGATTTCTTCCTTCAAATCAAATTCTTTGGGGGATACTTTGAAAACCTCAGGTCAAGTGACAGAGAAGCTGAGAAATGCTTTTATGAGCATTTATGATGAGAGGAGCTATTTTAAAGGCTAAGATTAAAAAAGAAAAGCTGATTCTTTCCTGCATGGCATATTCTAGGCATTTCCTGAGTGAAGGCAAATGGGAAACTCCTTTTCTCAGAACCAATCATGGTGGCTTTTATTATACCAGGCAGAAAGCACCATGAAAAAGGAGCCATGATTCATTGTATCCAGTACCTGCCTCAGTAACAGATTTAGAGGAAGTTTCAATTATTTTCTTTTACTAAATATTTATGCAATTTAAAAGCTGCAATAAAAGGATCAATTTTCCTTTAGCAGCAACCATTGCTAGGCCTTCCCAAAGAATTTTCTTATTCATTTGCTACCATTTTTATGGCATAAATATTAGAAAAATGAAAAGAGGTGCATTTTATTGAGCACTGGCTATGTGCTAGGTATTATTCAGATACAAGGATCAAATAGACCTGCAGTTCTTGAAGAATAAAGATAGGAACAAATCACATGAGATTCCCAAACAGAAAACAATTAATCACCTGGGTGAGCCAGACACATCTCTATTAAGGTATAACAGCCTTAACAGTCATTGAATACTTCAGGAATACCAGCAGTAGGTATTTGACCAGCAGGAAGGAACTGGGAATCTTAGATAGGCACAGAGAAGCTGAGATGGAGGAGGGGCAGTTTGACTGTAGCATATGGTGATTTGGGAGTCCATGAGGCATGGGCAGACAGCGGGGAGGAGGGGTTGAGCAGGAGATGAAACTAGAAGCTGGAATGAGCCATGAGGGTTTCAGAGAGAAGAGTGATGTGACTAAACCTTGTGTTTTGAAAAGTGTGTCATGTGAGGAATGAATTAGTGGAGGCAGAGATTAGAAAGCAGTCAAGCCTGTACAGAGAAGCAAGTTAGGGGGTCATTTTAATTGCTTCTGGGAGGGAACAGTGACTTTCTGAACCATTGTCAGGGAAAGGAGGAAAACTCAGAATCTGAAGACATTTAAAAGTAAAACAAATGTGCAGTCAGGAGGACCAGGTGACTGATTAGTTGTAAAAGGAGAAAGAGGAGGTTGTAGATTATTCCTAGGCAAAAGTCCAAGGAGATATAAATATGATTTCTACCATAAAAATTCTTGTCTTGATGTATGTCACTTAATCATTGAGGAGGGAATAGTGTTATGCAATTAAGTTACAAATTCATGAATAATAGATAATGGAGCTTTAGACATGATAGGGGACACAGAATTAAAGATCTCCACAAAGTTCAGAAAGTTAATGATTGTAAGAAAACATTCTCTGAAATTCAGCATATAATGCTACTTATAATTATTCATCTTATTATAGATGTTAACAATAATAGAAAGTAGTAATTGTTTAAAATAAATATCAGCTATATCCAAAAAAGCCAGAAGAAACACAATTTAAGTTGTTCTTCTCAGTCTTCATTTAGGATGTTGCTTCTTGGTTTTCAATTCTTATCTTGAGTGTCCTGCCTTAATCTTCACATATTTGCCTCAAAGTCACATCAATGAGCATTACAAGTCAAATTTAAAAAGAAAAGGAAATAGCTAAGTCATCTGTTTTCACTTTTGATGCCGCGTTGGTCTAGACAGGATGAATTTATTTTAACAGAGCTTTTGGCCAGTAGCTGTTGTGTCCTTGAAAGTATAATGTTTCAGCTGAGGACATGCTGCTCTAGTGTTTTCATTGTTAAAAAGAGCTCTTTGGTCCTTTATAGGTATTTACTTATTTTTTTTTTTTTTTTTTTTTAGTAATAGAAACAACAGTATGAACATATGGTCCATTATAATTTAAAATGACTTCGTATTTCTTAGTTGGTTCATAATAAGCATTTTGGGTACATAGTGCTGATGGAGTTAGGCAAATTAAAATAAAATTTAATCCCTTTTTTATGAAATATAAGTCATGTACAATAAGGTGCACAAATCATGTACAGCTCAAGGAATTAAGATGATCACCTGTGTGACTACCTCCAAGTCAAGGACCCCTGCCACATCCCAAAACACCCCTCCTGCCCTTTTCCACCATTACCACAGCCCTTATAGCACAGATAACTGCGTTTATGGCCTAGCGTGTATGGGATCCCTAGGAAGTGCTTTTATTTGCAGTTTTATTACACATATCTGTATCCTACACACTGTAGTTTTTGTTTAACTTTGACCTTTTTTTTAGATTTATTGATGCTGTTTCTAGCAGCAGTTCATTCATTTTCATTGCTATAGAGCATTTTCATCGAATGAATATGCCACAACTTATTTATCCATTTACTATTGACTGGAATTTGGATTGTTTCCAGGTTTGGCTAATACAAATGCTGCTTTTATGAACTTTCTTGTACATGTGCACAAATTAGGGTAGATATAAGTGGTAGTGGAATTGTAGAGTCACAAATTTGCTCAACAATTACTAAGTAATGCCAGGCTTCCTTCATTTGTACTCATTTATACCCCATCCATAGCATATGAAAGTTCTCATTCTGGCTGTCTAGTGTATTGCTACTTTTGGTCTTTAATCTTATCCTTTCTTTTTTTTTAATATTTATTTATTTGCTTTAGTTGTACACAATGCAATGCATTTATGTTTACGTGGTGCTGAGGATCGAACCCGGGCCGCGCACGTCCGAGGTGAGCGCTCTGCCGCTGAGCCACAACCCCAGCCCATTATCCTTTCTTGTGTGTACCTCTATCTCACTGTAATTTTAAGTTGCATTTCTTTGATTGCTACCAATGGGATCTATCTTCCTTTCATGTATTTACAGGTCACATGGGGTTTTATTTGTTGTCGTTGTTGTTTTCAAATTGCCCTGTTTAAATCCCTTGTCCATTTTTTCTACTGAGTTGTCTTCTCTTATTGATATGTAGGACTTCTTTATTTTTATGATTTATTTGACATTTGTTTATATTACTGATTTTCCTAGCCTATATCTCACTTTTCACTTTCATGGTGTCTTCTTAGGATAGTTCTTAATTTTAGTCCAATTTATTAATTTTTTCTTTAAGGATAGTGGTTTTTGTTTATTGTTCAAGAACTTCTTATTTGTAAATACATGAAGCAGTGTCCTTTTATAGATAAGGAAATGAAGGTATAAAGGGCATGGTTTGCCAAACTTGAATCCACATATTTTGATACCAAATTCTGCATTATTTCCATGACACCATGCCAGTGTCATTTTTTATGAACAGTTTTTTAAATTTTGGTCACTAATATTTCCTTCTCACTTGATTTGATATAAAACTTTAATGATATAGAAAAACAGTTGGTGGTACCTAGGGCTAAGAAAAGTCCATAGACTTCCCACATATTTCTTCATGTCCTCAGCCTGAGGTTTTGATGCCCATATATCCTTTTCTCAGCTGATTAATAATGCCAGATCGCCTCTAGCTTCATTTTTGCTTAATACACTTGAGACAAGGAAAAATTATGCAAAAGACAACTCAAGTTCATAGAGAACAATTATACCAACTAATAAGTTACATTTTTATGGTTTTGTTTTTGTTTTGGAATAATAAAGTTATGAAGAAGGGTATAGAAATTAGGTAAAAATCTAGCATATTTCCATTGGATATAGAACTCTCCACATTTTCACAGGAATGTACACCTATAGATGATACCACCACTGCTGAATAAGTATTTCACTATTAGGAACTCCCTTATTAAAGAGTTACTGTAAATATTCTGATAACCTCCCAGAAATAATTATAAAATCTCCAATGGCCTCTCTGCTTGCTCACTGAGAGCAAATTTCTGGTATGAAACAACTCCTGAATATCCCTTACATTATTTTTTAGAACTTCTTGTTGTAATGTAATTTGAAACTTTCTAAAGTTGCAACAGGACCTGGGTCTTCCAAGTACCCTTTACCCAGATTTGCCAGTATTTTACATAATGCTCTACTTGCTTTATCATTCTATATATATACTTAACATATATATTTTTCAGAAGCATAAAAATTGGAGACCTCATGCCTCTTTCCTCCTAAAAACTTCATTGTTCACTTCCTATGATCAAAATCAGAATACTTAATGCAGATATAACAGAATTATCTAATATATCATTTGAATTCAAATTTCATCAATGGTCTCAAATATACTTTATATTTTTTGTTTTTTCAATCTAGGATTCAATCCAAGTGTTGGTGTCATATTTATTTAGTTGCTATGTCTCTTTGGTCTCCCTTAATCCAGAATAATTCTGTTTTTCTATGCTTTTCTTAACCTTGTTTTGAAGAAGACAGTCATTATTTCATAGACTGTCCCTGAACTTGTGTTTGTCCAAAGTTTTCACATGCTTAGATTTAGGTTGTTTATTTTGTCAGGAATATTTTTGTTAGAAGTAATAGTAGGCCATTCATTTCTTTATCAGTCTTAGAAGAAGACATATAATGTTGTTAATATTAACTTTGATCATCTGGTTAGGTTGGCACTGTCCAATTTCCTCCACTGTGAAACCACGTAAATATCCTGTGTCTCATCAAAGTTTAGCATACTTGTTTTAGCATCCACTGAAAATGTACTTCTTCATTTCTTCTGTTTGTTAGTTGGCTTTCTAGTGTAAGATATAGCTTTCTGTGTGTAGGTACACATGTATGTCAGTATGGGCTCATAGGTTTAAATTTTCTTCAGCAGTTTATAATCCATTGCTATTATTATCTGTTTTGATGTTTAAATTGTCCACTGAGGAACCTTTCACAGCTATTGCCTGTCTCCTTTTGATCATCCTCACATTCTTTGAATAAATCCTAACTTTCGGTACAATGATATGTTCCAGACTCAGACTCATCTTGAATTTGTTTGATTCTTGGAATTAACTTTTTTTTCTTTTTCTCCTCCTCCTCCTCCTCCTCCTCCTCCTCCTCCTCCTCCTCCTCCTCCTCCTCTTCTTCTTCTTCTTCTTCCTCCTCCTCTTCCTCTTCCTCTTCCTCCTCCTCCTCCCCCCTCTTCCTCCTCCTCCTCCTTCTTCTTCTTCTTTTAATAGGATCTCTAGTTCTAGTTAGCGGAGAATGGTATTTAGAAAGTTAGATCTGGGTAGTAATTACACACCTATATGCATTTATCAAAACTGTTTATAGAACCACACGCTAAAAAGGATGATTTTTCCTACTCCAGGGTATTAGTGTACAAAATATGTAAGCATTTTAATAAGAAAAAACTTTCAAGGTGAGTTGGAGCACAAGTAATGTGCACACCAAACAATAAATATATAGTCCATAGTCAGCACCCACAGAACTTCTTTATGTCCTGAATGCCAACCTCTCCTTTCACTCCAGCCTCTGGCAACCACTGGTCTATTTTCTTCTGCTGTGTTTTGCCTTTTCCAGGGTGCCTTATAAATGGGATAATACTGTATGTAGCTTTCTTTCCTTAAAGTTATGCATGCACTAAGCTTCCTCCATGTAATTGCATCCATTAGTATTTATTTCTTTTTATTACTGAATAACATTCTATGATGGGTAGTACAGTTTATTCTTTCACCAATAGAAAGGAAATTGGGTTTTCTCAATTATGAATAAAGCCACTAGAAACATATATGTCATGCTTTTAAAATTTTCTTGAGTAAGTACCTAGGGCAAGATTACTAGATCATTTGGTGTGTTTAACCTTATAAAACTTTATATTTTATAAAGCATAAAAAGCTTCATGACTTCACAAAGTGAAAAACAAAACAACTTTATAAATTAAAACTGATAGACCTTTTTTAGTAGCATTCCCACTAGCAATGAATAAGAGTTCTAGTTGTTCTACATCATTGCCAGCATATGTAATATATATATATATATATATATATATATATATATATATATAATATGTATATTTAAATTTAGCTTTTCCAATAGGTATATAGTGGCACCTAGTTTCTGATTTTAATTTGCACTTTCTTGATGACTGATATTTAGCATATTTTCATGTAACATGCATTTTTTAAAAAAATAAGCTGGGTGCACTGGTGCATGCCTGTAATCCTAGTGGCCCAGGAGGATGAAGCAGGAGGATTGCAAGTTCAAGCCAGCCTCAGCAACTAAGTGAAGCTCTAAGCAACTTAGACCCTATCTCAAAATAAATTTCTTTTTAATAAAAGGGGGGGTGGGTGGGTACTGGGGATGTGACACAGTGATAAAGCATCCCTGGGTTCAATCCCCTGGTACAAAAAAAAAAAAAAAAAAAAAAAAAAAAAAAACGTAGAATTATATATTCCTTATCATTTGTAACCTAATTTTAATTTCCACTTACCCATTGTGTCATACAAATTGTTCTACACTGTAATCAATTAATTACTTTTAAGTCTAAGTAAGTGACTGGCTAGCAAATGTGTAATACGGAGGAGGAAGCCTTTAATATAATGCTACTCTCCCTAATAAAAATAAATCTAGAATTCATCTTTTGATGCTGGTAAAACATGTCCCTATTTCTTTCCCATTATTTTCTTTCCCTCTCAGAGTAGCCTATAGGTTGTTATTTAGTAATACCCATTTCTCCATTTCCCTACCACCTGCTGGTCTGTTGAGGCTTTGGTTGAGTATGCGATTGGAAGAATAAACTTCCCAATAGTTCAGTCTTCTGTATCTTTTACCCATTTCATTCAGTTCTGCTCCCACTGTTTCATCATCCTTCACAAATGGAAAGTGTTCAGAAAGAGTCTACTCTCATCCATCACTGTGGGAGACTTTCCTAAATTGAGATCACAGAGGCTGTTTGACTCCCATGACTGCCACTGCTAACTCCCTGGGACCCACTGGATTGCCCAGAACTCAGTCACTGACTATTCTTCCCTCATTAGTTATTATTTTTTCAGAACTGTTAATGTCCCAGGAGTATCCCACATGCTTCTGCTGGGACTGATTTTTTCAGGTAATTTCTTTTAGAGTTAAATTTTTGCTTTATATTTCCATGGCATTTTCTATTTAGTTGATAAGTTTCCCAGGCCAGGATGTAAAACCCAATTGGCACAGATGTCCTTTTGTGCCTCTCTCTCCCAGAAGGCTGAAGCATTATTTGGAGAAGGTCCCCTCAAACACCTGGATCTCAGAACCCGCCTCCCTGAATGACCTCTGATTCTGCTTGTGAAAAGTAAGTTGAGCTTCTTTTTGTCTTGAATGTTCCTTCTTCTGTATCCTTTGAAATGAAAGATTTATGGGAGGCAATTTTCTCCTGTAACCCACTCTTCCTTCATGTTGGTAGATACTTCCTTCTACTCTTGAATGGATTCCCCAAAGATTCTCTTGGCTCACACCCTTGATTCCACCTGGTCCTCTCCAGTTGTATTTCTATTGTCCAGAGTAGGCATTTTCTTCCCTCCTTTGTGGGAGAATCTGGTGGGGACAAGCTAATCCCCCATTTCATTCCTGTCTAACCCAAAGCCCCCAAGATCAGAAGATGTGTTGGTAGTGAGCTGGGATGATAGTCAGATCAGTCTCTCTCTCTTATAGTTAGCATTCCTTCTGGACTTCTTATTTCTGTACTCTCATGCCTTCATTATCTGTCATTGTGTAACAAATTATTCCAAAATTCAGCCACATAACACAATAAGCATCATCAGTATTACAGACTGACTCAGCTGGATGGTTCTGGCATAGGGCCTCGTATAAGTTATAGTCACAATGTCAGCCAGGTCTGCAGTCTCTGAAGACTTGACTGGAGCCAAACACCACTCTGCTTCTAAAGTTTTGTGACATCATCTCCAGCACTCTTACCTATTGTTTCTGTTTACGATCTTTAATAGGGCTGACAAATCAGAATTGTCCAAAAAGATTTTACTGAAAGACCGAGTAATTATAAAGAGTGCTAACGAAAAGATTATAGCCAATTTAGAAAACCTGGCTAACAAAGTCGTTTAGAGATTTTATCTTATACTCCACACTGTGGTGCTGGCCCATCCTTCCTAGCTGTCTCCCTGAACCTCCACCATTGGGCCCACTTTCCTGGACCCTTGGATTCATTATTATTTAGTCAAAACATAGATAGAGCTCTTTTCTCTACCAGAGTCCCTTCTGTATCTTTTTCTGCTTCAGGAATGGTCTCTTCCCATGAATGTACTAGGAAAGACACCTCCAGTCTTAAGGAATCAGAGGAAACACTGATTCTATACCCCGAGAACCATGGCTCTAACCATGGGTCTGTCATTGTCAGTCTTAACATGAAAACCACAGTGACAGAATGTTCACATAAGTGATGCAGAAACTGGAAGTGTTTTTCTTAAACTACTACCATGATCAATTATTTTAATTTTGATGTGACTTCAGGTCAATCCAATCCCTGCTGAGAGGATAATTCCCAGAAAAAAAAAATCATAAAATGACTACAACAAAAATTTTGACCAAATTTCTCCTACTAGGATTGGCATTAAATTTAATACACACCCTTTCAAAAGTGACATTTATATTCCAAGTTAATTTCCAGTCACATGGTTTAACTCTGGTTTTATTTCCCTAGTTTGCAATTGGTATAAGAACTTCCAGAAGTGGTTGAAAATCCTGGAGGGCAGTCTCTAATTGTGAGGTCCCCCTTACTGTGAAAAGTGCCTGTAGGAATCTATATTTCCTCTGAGAAATACCTGGCATCCAAAAATTATATTTTACATATTTTAACTGTGTCAGTATTCTCTATACCTGGGATGCCAAGAAGATTCTTTGGCAGGGTCCTGGAGTCTATACTGATAAGACTGCAATCATGATGGCTGAAGCTGCTCTATGCTTGATCAGAGATTTCTGCAGTTGGGTCTGGATGGTCTTATATGGCCTACATGTCACAAGTAGGCTGTGCCAACCCAAAGAATGTTGTCTAGTTGGTGGGTTCTCGACTTACCCAGGTTTTCTGACCATCAGTCTATCTAATCCAAAAGTGAAAGATACCCAAATCCACCCCAACCTGGTGGCCCATGCCTGTAATCTCAGGGAGACTGGGAGACGGGAGGATCATAAGTTTGACACCAGCCTGGACAACTTAGTGAGAGCCTGTCTGAAAATAAAAAGGACTAGGTATGTATCTCAATGGTAGAGCATACTTGGCTCAATCCCCAGTACCATAAAATATAAAATAAAATAATGAAAATAAAAACACCCCATCTCAAATATTTTTAGGAGAGATTTTAAAAAAAATTTATTTGCTAGCCCAGGCCATGGCAGGTAAGCTCAAGTAATTCTTTTGAGAAGGTCAATGAAAAGGAACAGAAGAAACAAATTTTCTTTTTTATGCTTTTTTTGGTGTAACTTAAAATGCAGTTACATTTTAAATGGAAAAACTTTAAATCACATGATAACCTGAAAAACTTCAAAAGAATTTATGAAGTTACTACTCATATCCAAAAGCAAGCACTAATCTGAAGCAAGTTGAAATTAAACTCCAGAGGACAATAGTTGCTCTTAGAGCAAGGGGGGAAGAAAAAAAGAAAAGAAAAACAACCACATGATATGACTTTAAAAACATCACACCAAATATCTTAGGCATTCATGAGAACTAGTTCTGGAAGCCTGTGTAAAGAAAAGAGATATTATTTTCCAGCACCCACATAGCTGTAACTGTCCTCCCAGCAGTCTCCAGAGTTCACATAATTTGCCCCAAGATTTTCAAATGCTTTAGCTAAGTCTCTGGAGTGAAATATTTGCCATTTAAATGTTCTGTTCTGCCTTCAGTCATGTCTCGTTTTAGTATATTACTGGTTTCTTTGTCAAATCATAATTCTTACTGCTCTGTGTGATCACCATTTTTTTTCTTTTTTAAAATGAACCTATATCTTAAGGGCAAAAGTGTGTTTCCAGTATTTAGGATATATTGTATAACTCAACTTGGGTCTGATTTATTGCTAAATTAAAGACCATTATGAAGGTGAATTTGAGGGACAAGAAGGAAAACGTCTTTCTATACACTTAAAGATGAGAAGGAGTTACTAATCGTTAATGGCACATCAAGTTTCTCTTTAGGTAATATTTAAGTATTGAATTATAAATAATCCCACTAGGCAGTTTTTGAATGCATAAATATTTGCTAAAAAATATTTGCTAAATTACTACCATTGTGCATGCAGTAGAAGCTATAAAGATTAATAAGGTAGAATACTCACCTTGAAGAATTCATAGCATCATAAAGAGGGTAAGCATGCAAGTATAGTTTCCTGTTCTGTTATAATTGAGTCATGTAGGATTATGGTTAAAATGACACACCCTCCGTTACCAAATAAATAAGGGGAAAGGAAGCTTTTAATATATGATAAAGAATTTTGGAAAGCTACAGGTGAAATGGAAAAGAGTTTGGGAGTTCATATTTGGGAAACCAACAATCTTGTTTTATATCTGCATATTATCTCATGGTGAATGAAAAGTCTCTCTGTTGGGTTATTATGATTTCATTTTAATCATTAAGAACTAGAATCACTTGAGATTATATCACATTTCTTTAAAACTAAATAGTAATTGTTAGAATTACCAGGACTCAATCTCAAATATTTGTACCCCAAGTTTAGATACAATATACATACAAATTATTTGTCTGTATTTTAATCTAAATATATTTGACGTATAGGAGGGTTCTACAAGGTAGGGGTATACAATTTAGAAATTCCATTTCCTAAAATTTTAAGTGTCTTTTCTTAAGCAAGAGAAATGGTGGCTTCACAAAGTCATACACAAAGTTGACCAGTTCTTCTCAAGTTCCACTGGAGAGAGGAAGATAAAGAAATGTCAGGAAGATTAAATTAGAATGAGAGGGATATCATTACCCTAAATTCATATTTGAAGACATGAATGATATGAATATGCTTTGTATACTAACAGTGATATGTCAAAGGATGCTCTTTATGTGTATTATGAATTATAAAGCATGCTACTGTTACATATACAACAATATTGAATTAAAAAATGGTTTAAAAAAAGAAATAAGCTGCTACACACTACAACAGGTTACTGGTGGTAGCTGTAAAGTCTTTAACAGTATTGAAAACAAAATAAATTATCTGTTGGGGAAATTTGTATACTGAGTTTTGCGTAATGCTCAGAGAATAGATCTAGTCATTTCAAAATCCTTATAATTGTATAATTTAGGGGAAGCTACAGTGAAAACCACTTTCTTTTAATCCCAAGTGGAAGAAAACATTGAGCATCTAGGTGGACAATCAATAGTGTACGGAATGAATTCCAGTTTTGTGAAACTTTTAAAGTAGAGACATTTATCTCAAACTTTTGTTTGTTCACTAAATTCTGGAGTTGGAGATTTGTGACAAACAACCTGACTTTCTATGTTTTAACAGCCAACCTTCCTCTGAGGAAAACAACTTTGAACTTCAAAGACAAAAATAGAAAGGACTCAGATGTTAATTTTTCACTAGCATTTCTTATCATTGGGCATGCATTCATCTAGCACGTATAGCAAACCTACTATATTTAGAGAATGCACAAGATACCAGTGGGAATACAGAGAAGGATCAGGCACACATTTGTAATTGAGCCAAGTGCAGCAGTTTTATTGGGATAAGGTTTGATTCGCCAAATGGCAAAGCAATCTGTGTGATGAATTTGCAGTTCTAATTAAAACTCCCCAGAGTCAATTCTTTAAAGTCTTAGCCTAATTCATTTCCAGACAGCCCTATGGTTTTAAGGTGATTTGTAGAGCTTCTGCAAAGACTGTAGAGAAAACTCTTGGTAATCATACATCTTACAAAACACAATTTGCAGATCAAACCAGAGAAAAAGCACTGAAGAAATGCTGAGGGAAGAAATCATGAAATGCTCCAAACTGCACCCTGTGCCTAACACAAGCAGGCACCCAATACCTGTTGACTACAGAATGGTGTCATGCCAGATGCTATGAAGGCCACAAAGGCTAGGAACAAATGATTCCCCCTCTCTGGAAGCTCACATCTCATGGGGTGCAGGGACACAGAAATGACAGTTAACAAGAATGCCTATGCCAGATCCCTTAACTACTCCCAACTTGACTATACCTGAGGTCATGGGCACAGTTCTAAAACCAGCCATCAGCCCCTGAACTTTGCTCAGATAATTCCTTTCTACTCATCTTGCAATTGTCAACCTTAAACTTCCTCATATAGTGGTGCCTCTCATTCCTGACAGTTGGTTTCTGGATTCACTAGAACTACTAACCTTGGTACTGCCCCAGAAAACCATTAGGAGAGATGATATGGTGATTGGTTAAAAGCACAACTCTGAACTGTCTGGATTATCTGGATTTGAAGTCCTACTTTCTGTTTATTATGATCTCAGGCACCTGATATGACTTTTTGTGCATGCCTCAGTTTCCTATTCTCTTGAATTAGGATCATAATAGTTCCTAACTCATAGAATTATCATAAGGATTAAATAAATTAATATTTCCAAAGATACCAAAGGTAGAAGTGACCTTGGAACATAGTTTCTATGGTAAACAAAGGTTACATCCCTGTGGTTTATTCTCAGTACTGTTTCAATGTGTGTAGACAATGGGCCCCATAGGCACATGGCCCTACCATGTGCACAAGATAAGGAGGTTAAAAAGTAAAGAATGTATATTTAAGAGTTCAGGGGGGCCTAAGTATGGTACCCGGGGGGGCTGCATAGGTAGTAGTAATTTTAAATATTTATTTATTTGTTATAGTTGTACACAATGCCTTTATTTTTACATGGTGCTGAGGATTGAACCCTGGCTGAACACGTGCTAGGCGAGCGCTCTGCCGCTGAGCCACAACCCCAGCTCTGGTAGTAGTAATTTTAAAAGATTGAAAAAGTCCAGGTTGTGGAAGAACTTGAATACCAAATGGGAAGCTTGTCATCTATTCTGTAGGGCATATGGCATCACAGAATTATAGAAGTGCTCTTAAAAACTGGTAGCAGTAGTAGGGAAGATGGTCAGGAGACTGAGAGATGGTGTAGACAAGACACATTTTTACAAAAGTTGCCATCATCTAGGCAAGCTGTATTAAGATATGAAACTAATGTGGTAACAATGTCAGCAACATCAAGAAAGAGATGATACTAAGACAAAAAATTATTTGAAAGCAAATTAAGGAAATTAATATGTAAAAACAATTATTTTTACATTGATGGTATGTCAGACATATAAACTGCTTTGTAAACATGATCGCATTTAAATGGCACAACACTTGGGCCGGATAAATATTGGTACCTGATTAATGCACATTAAAAAAAAAAAAAAAAAAAAAAAAAAAAAGAACTCAGGGAGATTTAGCAATTAGTCTGAGGTCAGAATTCTAGAATGTAGCACAGCAGGGATTCAATCCAAGCCAGTTTTGTTTCAAAGTCTGGTCTATTTTTCACTGATTAAATTAATGCAGAGCCTAAGAAAAGCAGGAGCTAAATGTGCTCCCAAATGCTCTTGCAGACAGAAAATGCATCAGTCTAGAGGAGAAAGTTTTAAGATATAATGCTTCATTTGCTTTGAGATTTAAATTTGATGTCATTTTTGGAATGTGGCAGGATTTAGAAGGCAATTGGAAATTCAGAGGCTGAATTAGGAGAGAGGATGGGAAACACATATTTTGAAGTCATTTGCAGAAAGCTGAAAAAAACTGAAAGGACGAGCTCTCCAAAAGTGAGCACAAAGAGAGGTGAGATGAGAAGAGGGTCAAGAAAACCCCTTAGTAGCACCTCACTTAATGTAGAAGAGAAAGAAAAATCTGTGAATGATACTGAGATCAATGGTTCAGAGAAGTGTGTCTAGGACTTCAAGGAAGAGAGCTTCTGAACTAGTAGGTCAGACACTGCTGAAATCAGAGAGGGTAAGGACAGACAAAAGACCAATGGGTTTGTGTTTAGGAAGGCCACTGGGTACCTTCAGGAGAACTGTTTTAGTTGAGTGGAAGGACCCAGCCTTTGAAGTGAAGGTCTGGTACTAAAGACAGAAAAACAAATGGGACATTAAAACAGGGATGAAGAATATAGAACATGTTTATGTCAAGGAGAGGTTGCCAAGCCTGCAAAGGTGATTGAAACTTCATGGAAGGATGACTCCCTAGAGAGCAAGGCCACAGGTTGGAAAGGATGAGATTCAGCACTAGTGAGCAGTCGCCCCTGGAGAGGAAGTACCTCTTTATCTCTACAAAAATCCAAGAAAATCTGAGCATCGTGAATGAAATGCATGTTGCATGATTTGTTTCCTCAATAAAATGGAAGCAAATAACAACGTGCTAAAGTTGCAGGTACCACATAGGGCATCTCAGGGGCAGGAGAATAATGAATCCAAGCTCTTCTCTTTTCATCCTTTCTTACTACATTGTGGAATGACTGGCTGTAGACATTGAGCTTCCTTCGTCTTCCTTTATTGGCTTGCTGTTGTTTTTACTGGCATCTGAGTGAGATATACAATGTTTCCAGCTCCTTAAAGTATTTTCATTTTCTCCTGGCACTTCAAAAACGCATTTAGTATTTCATGAAAAAAGTAAAAACCAAACCCAAAGAAGATATAATTGTAACCAATAAACTAACTAAATAAGACATAATGACAACTCAGCATAAAAATACTGAAAAATGAAACATAAATGAGTTTTTTTTTTTTATTTTTTGCAAATTCCTGAAAATAATAGTTAAATTGCCTAATTAAGCTTTATCTTTCATGGCCCTTCCATTTCCAAACATTATTCTAGAAAATTGAGAATCAGCCGGGCGCGGTGGCGCACGCCTGTAATCCCAGCACTTTGGGAGGCTGAGGCAGGAGGATCGCGAGTTCAAAGCCAGCCTCAGCAATGGCGAGGCACTTAGTAACTCAGTGAGACCCTGTCTCTAATAATATACAAAAAAGGGCTGGGGATGTGGCCCAGTGGTCGAGTGCCCCTGAGTTCAATCCCCGGTACCAAAAAAAAGAAAATTGAGAATCATACTTTTAAGGATTGTTCTGTACACTTCATATTTCAAGATAGGAAGAAACATCTTGTATAGTATAAGTAACAATAAAATCACTGTTGATAATATCACAATAGAAACATTGCCAGCTCTCCCAAACTGTAGGTCAAGGGCTAAACTTTAAAGGAAGACACTTTAATTTATGTAAAATGGGAAAATTCCAGCCCACCCCTGCTAAGCACTCCTATTCCCCCATTTTTCTTGGGAGATGACTCAGAGTAACGAGCAGTCTCAGAATTTTCCTGGTTGAATGGTTGGTATGTAGATGCTCTGAGTCAATTCTCAGCTCTCTGAGGAACACAGAACAGAGCTGAATCCAGCAGTCGTCTTCACTGTTTTTTTTTTTTTCTATCATGAAAGCTCAGGAGAGGAGAATGTTGAAATTAAGCCTTCATGTGTGATGCATTTCTGATGTGGCAGAAAGAACCGGTTAGCATAATACTTTTCTCAGCTACATCTCTTTCATCCCAGGAGCTCACACATTTTGACCTACAGATAACTCTGCTATGTGGACAGGCATAGTATTAAGCACAAGATTAAAGAAATGACAGAAGAGGCACTCAGTCATTCTTTTATTTAGTTTGCTTGATAGAAGCAGGGGTTTAATCACATCTTACACTTTGCCTTTTCAAAACGTTTAAGGAAGAGGCCACCTTTCTTTTCTTTCATTCATTCATTCTTTTTTTTTTTTAACTATTTATTAATAGGCAATGAACTATGTTATGCATAGATTTACTTATTTAATACCATCAACAACCCTGAAATGTAGTTTTATTGTCTTGATTTCATAAGTGAAGACACTATATGGAAAGTAAGCAAATTTCCCAAGATCATCCAACTAGGAAAAAAGTGGAACTGAATTTTGAACACAGGCATATAAATGCCAGGCCTGGTTCCCAAGGTCTCCATCCAGAGCCACACATAGTCATCTTCTACCCAGAAAAATATTATCGTTTGCCTTGATTGAAAAACAATCTTGCCTTTAGATACATTTAGGCTCAAGAAAAACACTGAAAAGAGAGCTCCATAATTTGATTTCTAATTAATACATACCAATGTGATGTATGTTCACTCTGGGTTGTATTTTATAAAAACTACTCTTAAGTAATAATGACCTTGGAAAACAGTTTTAAAATACACATAAATACATAATTCAATATACACAGAAGTTCAGATTCAGCTTCAGTAGAGAGTCAAAATTTACTGTTGGATTTCAGTTTCAGACTTAAATTTGGCTTTCGAAAGATAGAATTGAATCCCTACTCCATAATATAATATCAGTGACAAACGAGGTATGTTACTCAGATTAATATCTGAATATTCCCTTTAAAATATGATTATAATACTTATACATTACATATAATTTTATATAATGTGAATATATATCATAATACTTACAAGCATTCCAGATAGTACTTTGAGTAAAATTTGATTTTATGCTTTGTTCACATTTTGTCAGTTGAAGGATAAATGCATTTTCATTATTCTGAGAGTAAAATGCGACAATAATAATGATTTGCAAACTTGTTAATTTTATCTATCAAAAAGTCCCTCAATTTTTTTTGAAATTTAAAAAAAATTTATTCTAATTTGTTATATATGACAGAAGAATGCATTTTAATTCATATTACACATATAGAGCACAATTTTTCATGTCTCTGGTTGTACACAAAGTAGAGTCACACCATTCATATCATCATACATGTACTTGGGGTATTGATGTCCATCTCATTCCACCTTCTTTTCTACCCTCATCCCCCCCTTTATTTTCCTCCCCTTTTCCCTATCTAAAGTTCCTCCATTCCTCCCATGCTCCCCACCCCATCCTTATATCAAACATTTGGCATTTTTGGGGGGGAGGATTGGTTTACCTCACTTAGCATTATATTCTCCAACTTCATCCATTTACCTGCAAATGCCATGATTTTATTCTCTTTTAATGCTGAGTAATATTCCATTGTGTATATATACCACATTTTCTTTATCCATTCATCTACTGAAGGGCATCTAGGTTGGTTGCACAGTCTAGCTATTGGGAATTGTGCTGCTATAAACATTGATGTGGTTGCGTCCCTGTAGTATGCTGTTTTTAAGTCCTTTGGGTATAAACTGAGGAGTAGGATAGCTGGGTCAAATGGTGATTCCATTCCAAGTTTTCCAAGTAATCTCCATACTGCTTTCCATATTGGCTGTACCAATTTGCTGTCCCACCAGCAATGTATGAGTGTGATGTTTCCTCCCACATCCTCACCAACACTTATTGTCATCTGTATTCTTAATAGCTGCCATTCTGACTAGAGTGAGATGAAATCTTAGAGTGATTTTGATTTGCATTTCTCTAGGTGCTAGAGATGTTGAACATTTTTTTCATATATTTGCTGATTAATTGTATATCATCTCCTAAGATGGAAAGATCTCCCCTGTTATTGGATAGGCAGAATTAATATTGTTAAAATGACCATACTACTAAAAGCACTATACAGATTTAATGCAATTCCAATCAAAATCCCAGTGACACTCCTCATAGAAATAGAAAAAGCAGTCATGAAATTCATCTGGAAAAATAAGAGACCCAGAATAGCTAAAGCAATCCTTAGCAAGAAGAGGTGACATCACTATACCAGAACTTAAACTATACTGCAGAGCAATAGTAATAAAAACAGCATGGTATTGGCACCAAAATAGACTTGTAGGCCAATGGTACAGAATAGAGGACACAGAGACAAACCCACATAATTACAGTTATCTTATATTAGACAAAGGCACCAAAAATGTACATTGGAGAAAAGATAGCCTCTTCAAAAAATGGTGCTTGGAAAACTGGAAATCCATATGCAACAAAATGAAGTTAAGCCCCTATCTGTCACCATGCACAAAATACAATTCAAAGTGGACCAAGGACCCAGGCATTAAACCGGAAACCCTGTGCCTAATAAAAGAAAAAGTAGGCCCAAATATCCATCATGTTGGATTAAGCCCAGACTTCCTTAATAAAACTCCTATAGCACAAGAATTAATATCAAGAATCAATAAATGGGATGGATTCAAACTGAAAAGCTTCTTCTCAGCAAAGGAAACAATCAATGAGGTGAATAGAGAGCCTACAGAATGGAAGCAAATTTTTACCACTCACACATCAGATAGAGCACTAATTTCTAGGATATATAAAGAAATCAAAAATCTTAACACCACAGAAACAAATAACCCAATCAATAAATGGGCCAAGGAACTGTCCCTCAATTATTAAGAATTCTGTAATAGAAGAGGAACAGATTGATGGTTATTATGAAAATAGTTATTATGAAAATAATCTCATATCTGAGGTCCTTGGAACCACATATCTTTTGGAATTCAGAAATATTCACATTTTAAAAAGGTAATAGTTTACATGTTATGTATGTATCAACACTCCAGGGTGAGAGGTGGGTTAAGAAACACAATAGGAAGTATTACTGTGCAGTAAATGTATAAATATTTCCACTAAGCCTCACATCAGACAGACTCTGTGGCTAAATGAGTCATTAAAATATTTTATTTTCCCTCAGAGCTTTGGATCTTTAAATTTCAAATAAAGATCTTGGGCAGATTTAAAGGAAGGCATTAACTAGATAACTAAGAGAAATAAATGCATTGTAAATAAACATTCATAAACATAAAAGTAATAACAAAAGACAGAAACATAGAGATAACGTAAAAATCATACCATAATGCTAATCTTATTCCCCCTCATCCTCCCTGGGACTGGAGATTGAATCCAGTGGTGCTTTACCTCAACCCCTTTTTCTTTTTATGTATATGTATTTATTTTATTTATTCTTTTCAGTGCTGGCGATTTAACCTAGGTCTCACACATGCCAGGGAAGATCTCTGCCACAGATCTACATTCATAAAGCCCCCTTTGTTTTTATTTTTTTTTAATTTGGGACAATCAGGCTGGGGTTGTGGCTCAGAGGTAGAGTGCTTGACTAGCACATGGTGCTGGGTTCGATCCTCAGCACCACATAAAAATAATTAAATAAAATAAAGGTATTTTGTCCAAATACAACTAAAAAATGAATATTAAAAAAAGTTTTGGACAGTGTCTTGCTGTGTTACCAAGACTGACCTCAAATTTGTGATCCTTCTGAGTAGCTGGGATTACAGGTGTGGACCAATATGCTAATCTTAATATATAAAAACAAAAATATAAAACAAATACAGCCTTTAAGAATAGTATTTAACTTTTAGTTATTTAATTCTAGTTAAGCCGTTTTTTTAGGAAGAAGTCCCCATTTAAAATTACTTTCTACCTTGTGAAGATGAATTAAAATAATTCTATATGAGAAGGATAAAAGCTTCAAAATGATATTCAGTAACATTATTATGAAGACAAAGCATATGAAGGAAAGAAGGTAATCTTCCTGAGAGATAAGTTACTTAAAACATGCCTTGTAATCACTACTTTCACTTTAAAGCAATAGACTTAAGAGGGCTATAAGAAGATTTGAAGGTGTAGCTCAGTGGTAGAGCACTTGCCAAGCATGTATGAGGCTCTGTGTTCAACCCAGCATCACAAAAAGAAAAAACAAAAATATGATAACTTCTTAGGGTTATATATAAACATATACTATAAATAAACATATAAATATTTACATATATGTATATATATATATATATATATGTGCATTTTTTGTGATACTGGAGATCAAACCCAGAAACTCATGCCTGCTAAGCAAGTAGGCAAGTACTCTACCACTGAACTACATCCCCAGCCCTGACAAAATGTTTTCTGTTTTGCACAAAAAAGGAGAGTGATGTTATTGTGTATGCCATTTGAAAGGGGGCATTTCTCAACTCTATAATAATATAAATGTGGATCTAGAATACTTTTGATAGAGCTGGGGATATAGCTCAGTGATAGAACATATTCCCAGTGTGCACCAAGGCCCTGGGTTCAATCTGCAGCAAACCCCTCCAAGAAATATAAATAAATAAAACAGTCTTAATCATTACTTGTGTTAAGAAATTATTGTTTCTGCTGGGCACAGTGGTGCATTCCTGTAATCTCAGCACTTGGGAGGCTGAGGCAGGAGGATCACGAGTTCAAAGCCAGCCTCAGCAGTAGCGAGGCACTTAGCAACTCAGTGAGAGCCTGTCTCTAAATAAAACACAAAAAAGAGCTGGGGATGTGGCCCAGTGGTCAAGTGCTCCTGAGTTCAATACCCGGTACCAACAAAGCAAAAAAAAAAAAAAAAAAAAAAAAAAAAAAAGAAATTATTGTTCCTGAACTGTAACATCATACTTTGAAAATTTGTCTAATTTTTCTAATTGTACTCATAATAAATTTTTTAAAAATTATACTTCAGTTGTAGATTTATGCCCTGGAAACTGATTTTATAATGGTGATGGTAGGATTCAGCTTTGCTGGATATTGATTTAAACACATGGCCTTTTGGCCAAAATGCATAGCAGTTTAAATACATGTATTATTATCTTAGAGAAAGAATCATAATGTTCACTCCTGCTGAAGAAGTCCCCATTTAAGATTACTTTCTACCTTTTGAAGATGAATTAAAATAATTCTTTTCTTTCTAGGTGGCTGTCTTTGCTGCCCAGTTCAACTGTCTTAGATATTCCAGAAGAATATAATTTTCAGATTTGAACTCTAAAAACTGTGTTATTACAGATTTAGACAGATTATGTTGATGAAAAAATTAACTTCTTATGGAACTCCTACTATGTATCATACATTGAGCTGGGACCTTCAACAGTGAGGCTATGAAAAAAAGTGATTTCAGTACTACTTCAGTTTCAAAGATGTGATCATTGAGACTCAGTGAGATTTAAATATTGAATTTAAACCTAAGTTTTGTACTTCAGCTTTGAAGTTCCTCTCACTCTATTGATGTTTTAAAAAATTGAGTAAAGTCAGGAGGGAGAATCTTGGAGACTCACAGTGGTAAGTTTTAATTTTAAAGCTTCTTTACAGCAAAGGAAACTGTCAAGAATGTGAAGAGTGAGCCTACAAAATGGGAGAAAATCTTTGCCACCTGCACCTCAGATAGAGCATTAATCTCCAGGATATATAAAGAACTCAAAAAATGTAACACCCAAACAAACAAACAAAAAAAGCCCAAATAACCCAATCAATAAATGGGCTAAGGAACTGAACAGGCATTTCACAGAAGAAGAAATATGAATGGTCAACAAATATATGAAAAAATGTTCAACATCTCTAGCAGATAGAGAAATGCAAATTAAAATCACACTGAGATTCCATCTCACTCTAGTCAGAATAGCAATTATTAAGAAAACAAGCAACAATAAATGTTGGCAAGAATGTGGGGAAAAATACACTCATACATTGCTGGTGGAACTGCAAATTAGTGCAACCATTATGGAGCAGTATGGAGATTCCTCAGAAAAGTTGGAATTGAACCACCATTTGACCCAGTTATCCCACTTCTTTTCATATGCCCAAAGGACTTAAAATCAACGTAGTATAATGATGTGGCCACATCAATGTTCATAGCAGCTTAATTTACAATAGCTAAGCTATGATACCAACCTAAGTGCCTTTCAACAGATGAATAAAGAAAATGTGGCACATATACACAAGAATATTACTCAGCCATAAAGAAAAATGAAATTGTGGCATGTGCTGGTAAATGGATGGAACTGGAGACTATCATTTTAAGTAAAATAAGCCAATCCCAAAAAACAAAGGCCAAATATTGTCTCTGATATGCAGATGCTAACTTACAATAGGTGGTGGGGAGGAAAGAATAAAAGTTCATTGGATTAGACAAAGGAAAATGAAGGGAAGAAAGAGGGAATGGGAATAGGAAAGACAGTAGAATGAATCAGGCAAAACTTTCCTATATTCATATATGAATACACAACCAGTGGCTTTACAACCACATCATGTACAACCACACGAATGGAATTCTAATTAGAATAAGTTATATACCATGAATGTATAATATATCACAGTACTCTCTCTCTCTCTCTCTCTCTCTCTCTCTCTCTCTCTCTCTCTCTCACCTTAGCAAGGCCTTAAGCAACTCAGCGAAACCCTGTCTCAAAATAAAACATAAAAAGGGCTGGGAGATGTGGATCAGTAGTAAAGTGCCCCTGGTACCAAAAAACAAGACTATGAACAAATATTAAACCAAAGGTGAAGGAGCCCTAATTAGGAAGGGCTGTTGCAGCTAGCTGGAAGCCATAAGTTCCACCTGATATGTATGTGACGCACCTGTAGGCACCCGCAAAGCTGAAGGTATATAACCGGGTGAAAGCGGTCCGAGTTAGGAGAACGGAGAATTCAGTCAGTCGGGCAGTCACTCGGTCGGTCAGAAGAATCAGAGCGGCCAGAACGTAGGCAGAGCGGTTACAGAAGAGAAACCAGATAGAAGACAGAAGAGAAACCAGATAGAAGAAGTAATGACTGGTCAGAGTTAGGCCGAGGCTCCTGAGGAAGACAGAAGACAGAAGGAAGAAAGAAGAGAGAAGAAAGAAGCTCTAATCTTTCTCTAAGCTAAACTCTATCTTTCTTTCTCTCTAAGACTCTAAGCTAAGAAGACAAGAAGAAAAGCTCGCTTTAATCTTTCTCTCTAAAAATCTTTCTTTCCCTCTCTAAGCTCTAAGAAAGTAGAAGTAAAAGTAGTAAAAGCTGTACTCTGCCTCCGAGAGTTTTCCTCCCGGTTTTCGGTACCAGGCAGCATACACAAAGGAAAGTCATAATTATTGTGGATTGCATGACAACAAAATATAGGAAAAGTTACAAATCAAAGCTAAATTGAACCAATATACTATATATCTACATTAATATGATGTTTGATATTGGGTTTTATTACCATTTTTTTTGGTACATAGGAGTGAACTCAAGGGCACTTAACCACTGAGTCACGTCCTCAGCCATTTTTTTAATATTTTATTTGGAGACAGAGTCTTGCTGAGTTGCTTTGAGCCTCACTGAATTGCTGAGGCTGGCTTTGAACATGCAATCCTCCTGCCTCAGCCTCCTGAGCCCCTGGGATTACAGGCCTGCCCCACTGTGCCTGGCTAATATTGTTTTGCTAAAACTAAATTGTTAACGTTGATTAGTTGAAAGATATGTTTATGGGTTTTATTCTTTGTGATTCTGTTGACTAACTGCTAATATCAATGCAGTTCTTCTTTTTAATGTTGAGCCATCATTTACATTTTGTTCTGTTTTTGTTTTTGGTACCGGGGATTGAACTCAGGGGCACTCGACCACTGGGCCACATCCCCAGCCCTTTTTTGTATTTTATTAGAGGCCAGGTCTCACTGAGTTGCTAAGTGCCTCGCCATTACTGAGACTGGCTTTGAACTCGTGATCCTCCTGCCTCAGCCCCCCAAGTGCTGGGATTACAGGCATGCGCTACCACACCCAGCTCAACATTTTGTTCTGACAATAATTTTAATGGTAACCTGTAAAACATAACCATGAGAATGAATATATTTTAAAGTTTTAATGTTGTAACTAGTTAATAGCAATGTACTGTCACAGGTAAAAAGACATAGACAACATAGACTCTTGCTCTAGGATAATGAGCTGTCACATTTTCTCTTGAGTTCAACGAGTCTATATACCACACAGAATATAATGATTCAATTTTCCTACCATTTCCCTCTATTCGAATTGCTGGGAAATGTTGCTTGTGCAACAAAGCATGATGTCATGTAGCTATTAACCCAATCATAAGCAAAATGCAAATGGAGAAAATAAAATACGTGACACTATTCAGCTAAAAGATTCTTATCCTGATGGTCTAAAACATGTTTATTTTTTGTTCTACATTAACAAAAAAATGCACATAATTTAAAAAAAAACAGTCTGCTTGAACTTCCAGACTCCTGAAAAGACAAACATGGACACAAAGATAGGCTCCCTTAGATATTTGTAAGAAATGCTGTTAAATAAACAAAACAAACTTCTGTTGTTGTATATGTTTGGGGAACTTATTACCATATTACATGTTCTGAGAAATCCTACCTGTTTTGTTCAGTTTAAACTAGAATGCATTTGGGTGAGTGCCAGTCTAAACAATACACAAGGTACTATAATCAATCCACCTAGAGGGAGCCACATAATTTCAAAGACTAATTATCTTGAAATATTGAACTGACAAATTGTCAGCTTGAACTTTTACCTGCCCCCCCCCAGTTCAGTCTTCAAAGCAATATAGAAATCAGTTGTCTGTTTAGAAAGTACTAAGCACATAGCAATAATCTGTATTCAGTTTAACTTGTATTTTAAAGGGAAGAATGTTATCTTTTATTTTGAATATGGTCACAGTGCCTAGTGCAGTGTCTTACATGTTATAAACACTCACTAAATGTTTGCTATTTGACTGATGATGCAATTTCTCTAAGCCCCATCTGTAATCCACAAGTGTGATTTTGTTGGTTATAACCAAGTCCATAGGGACTGAAACACATGAACACAAATGGCAAAGCCAGAGTATTGTCAGGAACCTCTACCCCTGTTGCTTTTGAATAAATAAGAATAAATATTTTTGGTATATGCATGAATAAAATATATGGTAGGGTATTTTTATTTATAAATACAATAAACAGAATTGAATTAAATGAACTCAGGATAGAACTTTGGCTTGTGTTTTTCTTTTTGAGACTTCATGTTTTAAAAAGCTGTTTTCATCTCCTTTGAGATTTTTACAAGTCCTTTTCAGTTGGGAAAAGCAGCTTCCTCTCATGGCACAAAGTTTGTAGAAGCTGCTGTGGATTTTGGCTTTGAGGATGTAGGCGTTATTGTGTATTTCTATAATTTTTTAGGGATATGTAACTTGCCTATAAAAATATGCCTGTGGGCTGAATCTTGGCAGTTAACATCTTAGTAGGAGAATATATTTAGTAATATCCAAATGTTTGAAAGAGTAACACATAGGTGTGCTATTTTTAAAAACTGGGTGACAAAAAACATTGGTTGTTATTGCCACCTTTTGAATGTGTTTAGCCATAACTAAATATCAACCTTGAAAATTTATTTTTTAAAAAACATTTGAAAAGCAAGGATTTGGGTGAGCCCTTCACTGGCTCACCTCATCACGGAAAGCAAATAACTCAGTTCCTTCATTTGGAAATTGGTGATGCTGAGCTAAAATTATGAGAATCTGACCTCTTTGAATAGAGGGCACCCATTACCTCTGCAATACTGATTTAAGTCAATGCATACTGACTTAGGTTCGTGGATTCAAATTTTGATAGGAAGCAGTGATTTGAGTTTCTTATTATGGCCTCTTTTCCACTAATTCAGTTAGTTTAATAGACATACACAGAGTGTTTAGCGTTTCTAGCTTTGTTTTTAAAATATAAAATGACAGTGAAGAGATTAAGGGCATTATCTTTGTCTAACAGGTGATTGAAACTTGCAGAAGATTAAACAAACATTGTAATCTGTCTTTTGCTCTTAATAGCTTATGGAAGAGAACACAAATAAATTAATTCACAGACTTAAAAAAACAAATAATAAACGTTTTTGAAGTAGCCTGGTGGTAATGGAAACCTTATTCTATGAATCTAAACTTTATCATTGTTCCCTGGCCTCATTTAGCCTTAATGGCTTCATTTAAAAATGGAGATAATTATAGCTACTTTGTAGGGTTTATAAGAATTGGACAAATATAAATTGCTCTATGAATGGGGACCACATAATGAATGTTACTTTAATGGCCAAATCTCCATTGGCGTTTCACAGCTAGTAAGTGCTACCAGTAGTACTCAATAAAAGGAAGGTTGGGTTGTTCAGAGTGGCCACAAAAGGCCTTGTCCTTGCAGAATCGAGACCTGAGTTAGCATAGGTTGTAGATAACTAATGAGGGGGTGTGAAAGGGAAGAATAATTGTGTGAGCAAAATCTTGGTTTAGAAGGAACTTTTCTTTAAGCTTACATAGTACCTGAGGTCCCAAAGTGCTAAAGTTACATGGGAGGACCATAAATCCCAAATCTGCATTTTCTTGCTCAATGATGCAGCAATAATATTGTTAAAACAAAGTTCAAGTTAGATATGGTTATTATGACTAAAATTTCTTTTGTCCAGTTATAAGAAAGAGCTGAGGTGATACCTATTCCAAGGCTAATGAAGGGAAATAATTAGACTGTTACAAAACTCATGTGATTGATCATATTTTCATGTTTTGAAAAATACACTGGTTCATGTTTCAATCACATGTTAAGTTGTATACTGGACTTGGTCCTTTGGCAGATTTGTGCTCCTCAGACCCCAAACAGCAATTGGGACAGTGGACCTTGGTATCTCCACTGTAAGTAGGAAACAGGCCCAGAGAGCCTAGAAGAGCCAGGAATTGAGCCTGGGTTTTGTTTGCCTTTAATCACACCATGTTACACATCACACACTTATCACATGTCATTGATTTTCTACTGCGGTTCTTAAATTTCAAAAGGGTAACTGAGGGAGGGTAGCAGAGCAGCAATGTGGAAGACACGAGAGCTTTTGGAGGAAATGAGAGTAGATATTACATATAAACCCTAGGATTGAGGGAGACACTGGATAAGGAGGAGACCAATGATCATCAGACAACCATGGACTAGGATGATTGTCCAAGGTACAGTTAAATTCACCAACATTATTGTTCCCAGCAAGACCCCAGAAACATATATTTCCTGCTTTCTCTTTTACTTGCAAGATTTCATAATTTTTGGCATAATTTGATATCATACTGATTTCTATGATGTGCATATTTGAGGTAAGGCAGCTGCTGAAACCCTTCTAGGACTATTGCCAAGGATGTGATGTCTCCCAGTAACTCCACCCAGCTTAGACAGGGGTGACTTCCTGTGACTCCCTCTCATTTGTCACTCTTCAGGTCTACTAAGCTGTCTTATCATTCATGGTAAACTTTTTCCTTTTATCCAACAGTAACAATAACATTCTCTATTCTCCCTTTGTACTCCATATAGCATTATCTGTCTTATCTGTTTGCCTCAGCTTGGATATCAGAACTTCATTACTACTTAAAGACTCGGGGAAAATCACTGAATTTGCAAACCCGTGTTTCTACTTCCAAGAGGAGAGTGAAGGTGACTGAAGCCAGACCAGCCCTGTCTCTGGAGCTTTGGGATATTTTCTGGACTTCCCCTTTTGCTCTGAGTTACCAGGTTCACTCTTCATATGGTTTAGGTAAGGTTTTCAATGACGGAAGAGTTTCAACCCTTTGCCCAAGAAAGTCCTAGCCTCCCAAGCTTGCCAGGTACAATTGTAATAAAGTGTCTATCAACTCACAAAAGCTTTTAGATATCTGGGGAAAAAATCGAGAGTAGATTATAGAATTAGTTAAAGGCTACTTTATGATAAAGGAAATTGCACAAACTTTGGAAGATGTAAGCATTTTGACATGATCAATTGATAACAAAGCAAAAGCATCTACCTCTTAACTGGTTTGGGGCCACTATCCTTCCAACATCCTCTTTTTCCATTAAAGGGCAAGTGTAACAAAGAGTATCCAAAGCCTCCTTCTTTTTCTCTTTTCAAGATTTCATCTTACATAGTGACAGATTTAAAATTTTACATAGAGGAGCTTAGGTACCATATCCTATTCTCAAGAGCATTAAAGCTGTGAATTTGTACAACACTTGACATAGACCAGGAAGGGACTAATACTTCATTTTACAGCATTGAAATACAACATCCTCCCATGCCACCCTTTTCATGCCACAATTGCTGCAAAAGAGTGTCTATGAGACTAGTTGGTTATCTGTTCAGTTAACAATCATTAATTGAGGACCTTCTATGTACTATGCTGTAAAACAGATCCTAGATGAAAAGAGCAACAAAAATGGGGGAGGAAAAAAAAAAAAAAAAAAAAAAAAGGATGGATCCTGACTGACTGTCTGGAAGTTTTAAATAATAAAAGAAGACTTTGTTTGACAGATCATTTTCTACTAAAAATAGTGCTGTGATGAAATCCTTGTGGTTAGGTTCTTTTACACATCTATAAATGTTTCTTTGACATACATTTTTAAAGAGTATTTGTAAGGTGTCAGTTTGATGATCTTAGAACTTATGAGAAAATAATCATGAGACAAGTCAGGATTTAATGGATCATTATCTGTATGAGGCAGGCTGTTCAAAAACTTAAAGCAAAGGAAAGAACTCAGGAGTCAGACTTAAGGGAAACAATAAAGTATCTCTAAAGCCAAAAAAATATAAAATCCAGTGAAATGAGGCAGTTTTAAGAGTAAGAGTTACAAATTCTAACACAATTTGAAAATTAGGTAACAAAATGATTCAAATCTAAGATTTTTGACTAAGTGATGGCCTTTTGTTTCAAATGCTGAAGTCTTTGTTAGGGGCTGTACACAGGGTATGCCACCATTTTCCTTCATTGTTATAAATCAGGATCCAGAAGCAGCTCAGTCTATTACCTCCGGTCCTTTTGAAGCTTCAGCAAACTGAAAAGACAATCAGAAATTACTTGGGGAGGTCATCTTCCAAAGGTAATCTCCTTAGGTGAAAGAAGACTTAATTACCTCCTTGGGGACTAAGCATCTTTCAACTCTGTAAAGATTGACAAAGTCTTTTCATGGTGTTAACATATTTTAATGTGTTAGGAAATATGTGTATGCTTCATATTTTAGATATTTTCAGTGTTTGTAATTTGGATGATAGTTGAGAGATGAGTTCTTAAATTCAAATTTAAAGCATGTAGTGTTTAATATATTTTGACTTGTCATTTTAAGTTGAAATCTTATTGAGTTAGTGCACATATTGGAATAGTTATACACTCTTAAACTTCATTGTACTTAATGATTTATTTTATTTTATTTGTGATTTATTTTGTACCATAAGGGTTTGTTTGTTAGATCAGACAATTATAGTGATAAAAAGAAAATCAATATCTTAAATTTGCAAACAGAATTTAAGATTTCACAGGAGTTCATTTATCTGTAAAAGAGATCAAACATTAATTAATGGCCCTTTAAATAGGATTGTCAATATTTAATGAACTTCAAATAATATTAGTTACCTGAATTTAACACTATAATTCTAAACTGCTATTCATAAATTGTAACTTTGACTAAAAAGTTTTTAAATCTTTTACATTTTTCTATTCTCTCTCTCTCTCTCTCTCTCTCTCTCTCTCTCTCATTTTATTGAATTTTAAACAATCAGGCCTAGGGCATATACTCTTGGACATTATAAAGTTATAGGTGAAAAAACACAACTTACTTAGGGATGCATAAAAGAAAACGTAAAGTTGTATAATTTTCTTCAGCAAGGATATAAACATGCTTTAGATACTCAGGAATTCAAAGGAAATCTATGGATTAGAAATTTTCATATTATTGTGTGTGGGGGGGGAGAAATTGAGGTGAATTAATGAATAAACCACAAAATTAGCTAAAGTTTTGTGAAACAGGCCTCATAGAAGAGGCTCAAAGATCTAGGATATTTAAATTAGAGAAAACTGAGAAGTGTATAAACCAAGCTGGTGGACTAAAACTGGCCTATAAATAGTTGTTAGAGTCCTAAGCCGGGCGCGGTGGCGCACGCCTGTAATCCCAGCACTTTGGGAGGCTGAGGCAGGAGGATTGCAAGTTCAAAGCCAGCCTCAGCAATGGCGAGGCACTTAGCAACTCAGTGAGACCCTGTCTCTAATAAAATACAAAAAAAAAAAAAAGGGCTGGGGATGTGACCAAGTGGTCGAGTGCCCCTGAGTTCAATCCCTGGTACCACAAAAAAAAAAAAAAAAAAAAAAAAAAAAGTTGTTAGAGTCCTAATAAGCCTGCCCCTCTTTAAAGCAAGTAAAGAGGATTTTTAAAAAATTCTTCTTCTTTAGCGGCCTATTAAGTATAGTATTTGAGAGTCTCTCAATATAGAAAAAGATAATCCATGTATTATATGCTAAACAGAGACTTTCTTTCTATTAGAGATAAGATAAAGGAAAAAATTAGCTTAAACAGCAGCAGGAAATCATAGACACTACAAAACTATTTTAGATCTAAGATTGAATTATACAAATAGTACCTTTGTAAAAATAAAATGCATAAAGAGTATTATTTCTTGGTTAGTAGAGATGACTATTAAAAAGAAAATCATAGGGCAAAGGCAGAGGGAAGGGAAGGCACAATAAGTGGCCCTTGTGCTGACTTGAATCCTAGGCAAAATGTTAAAAAAAACCGTTAAAGTAGCCATTTATTTTTTCCTACTTCCCGTCCTCACATTCAGGTCCCAGGAATGTGGCTCCTGAGGACTCTCATTTTCATAGTCTGCTCTGAACTGCACTGGTCTTAACTCTAAGCCATCTAGTCAATTTTTCTGTATCCCTCAGGGATTTGTTTTTTATCAGATAAAAATCTGCTCATCAAAGAAGTACTTATTAAGTCATTAACGGGTACCCCTTGGCTAATGTTATCTTTGCCCAAATACCACATTTGTTTTATAGTCAGATTTCCAGAATATTTTTTAGCTTTATTCAAAGAAATGACTATAACTATAGAGTTCGGTAGAACTTTTTAGTTCATGGTGGGGAAGAGCAGATTTTGAGGAATCTAAACACTTCATATTCATTCATTAAGCAAAAAATTATTAAGCATTTGATATGTCTCAGACACTGCTCTGGTCTGGATGACAACAGAGAAGAACAAGATATATCATGTTGTATTCTAATGGGATTGCATTTCAGTGGGATCTGGGGAAGACACACTGATTTCATATAGCGATAAACACCTCAAAGCAAAACAGATTGAGTAGATAGGGTGTGCAAGGGCAGATTGAGATTTGCGGTGGTAGCTACTTTTTCAAGATTGGGCTATCTTGCAACCCCTATCTGAAAAGGTAATACTTAAGCTGAAAATCTGAGCAATATGGAATTTGCTAGGTAAAGATCTGGGAGCCAAAGAATATTCCAGGCAAATTCTCAAATAATGTTGGATAGCCTTTGCATGAATACAACCAAAGATACCAGTAGTTCTTATGCAATTAATAATGGTCTCTCATCTAGAGGCTCCCAAAAACTGCAGGAAATTCAAATCAGATGAGATCGGGCACATTCAGGGTGGTATGGCCGTGGACAGGAAATTCAAATCAAATTTGACATCCTCTGTGATCTTTTTCTTCCTAGATTTCAATATTCTAGAGTAGTTAGAATAGACATTTTCTGCTCATGTAAGAGTTTATCATTTATTCATTTTATTAGTTCCTTAATGTTTATTCAATAAATATTTATGAAGCATATACCATGTGTTAGGTAACATAGCAGTGAGCCCAACAGATAAAAAAAATCTACACCCATACAGAGATTGCATTTTTGTGGGGGAGAAATACAATAAACAAAATACTTTTAGTTCTTTAAGTCAAGAGGCATAACTTTTTACATTTTAACATCTTTGAAATTATAATGACTAGATATTACCTTACATTTATAATTGGCAGCAACTATGACACAAAATTATGCTGCATCTTATAATCAAAGGTATCTTAGATTTGATCAGTTATCATCAATAAGAAAAATAAGTGCATGGTTTAGATCGTGATAAGTGCAAAAGAGAAGGATAAAGCAAGAAAGAGAATGGAAAGTGCTAATGATTTAGAGAGTGGTCTAGAGCCTGATGTCACAATTGCACTTTATGAGTAGCAGAAGATTTAAACACAGACTTAAAATGGAATACCTCATTGTTATCTTTAAAGCCTCCTCTCCTTCCTACAATCAGAAGTGTGACCATGAGTGTCTGATTCTCACTCAGATGTGGTCAGCCGCAACAAGAACAGGTAGTGCAGCGAGCCCTATCAGTCGAGCCTGAATCACAGTTTCAATGAGAAAATTATTTCTCTGCAGATCTTTTGGGAAAGGTATGAAAGTATAAGCATCTGGCTAAAGAATCCAGTCCTAAACCTTAGGGAAATAAAATCTTACAAAAAGCATTTTCTTTCTTTCTTTTTTTTTTTTTTTTTTTTTTAACTGAAGTATTGACATTCTGGCTCCTGGAAGCAAAATCTCCAACCGGACCTAGTTCCTGTATGTGATAACTTCTCATGCTCTTTCACAGTGGTTATTTATCTCTTGAGTTTCAAGGTAGATTGCCAATTTTCCTCCACACTTACTGAGTGCTTATGGATCTAGATTCTCAGTGGTGAGGAATTTGATAATTTTGTAGCCTCACCTTTTCTTTATGCAATTAATAATGGTCTCTCATCTAGAGGCTCCCGAAAACTGCAGGAAATTCAAATCAGATGAGATTGGGCACATTCAGGGTGGTATGGCCGTAGTGAATTCTCTTTGATCCATTTCCAACCATAGAAGTCTGTGATCTTTGTTCATGGAGGTTTACCAACTATGCTAAGGCCCCAAAGCCCCATAATTAAAATTCTGCAGTACCACAAACCACCTAGAAATAATCAGTACTATGTAGAAGCATTTGTTTTAAAAATTCATTGATTGTTCACCCACAAGTAACCTTAGAAAATAACCCTGAAAAGGCTGAGAGTTCAGAGCCTTTGAAAATATTAATTCCTTCAGTAAGGTTGAATTAGAGGCATAATTAGGGGGAATGTAATCACATTTAAAAAATTATTTTCTACTTTCTAAGTTAGAAATATAATTTCCATTCCTATGGAAAGAATTCTTACAGTATTTGCCTAAAGTAAAACAGCATTTATTTTAATGCTAAATACAAGTAATAATACATCTTTCACATTTCCCAGTGAAAAATGCTACTTTATCTTTCTAATTTGCATCCTCTTATTGCCTTTTCTTAGATATCACATTATCTTTGGTGTACATACTCATCTGTGTGTGCTTATGAGTATTTACACCAACATGTGTTTTCAACGAAATCCAAGATATATAGAAGAATATATGCTTACAATTTCACTAATGAAGATAAAGCACATGTTAATTGGGTCAATTAGTGAAGGAAGGCCTTAGGTCTCTGGACTCAATAAATTGTATTGTAAGCATTTGCTTATGTCTCTCTCTGCTTAGATTGTGAGTACCCAGTGATCAGGGACCATGTCTTACTTATCTTGTTGGTCCAAGCATTAGAATGCAGAGACTTGACAGTCAGTAGATGTTCAATAAATAAATCTTGAACTAGAGCTTCCAACAGGCCCTAAAAGCAGTTATGCCATGAATAAGCAAGAATAGGAATGATAGGAATGAAGATTAAAAATAAACTTGTAACTGGTCTATATTTCTCTAAGATATAATGTGCCCAAGCTCCACATATAGGATTCTTACTAAGGTACTTGTAAAGTTAATGCAGACCTCCAGGGCAGTAGCATGTTTTATGAGCAATTCAGCCTGAGAGTAGAGGTTTTTGGCTGTTTTTTTCTTGGTGGTTGTTATTTGTAGTATCTGCAAGTGAATAAAACAAACTGCCACATCTAACAATTTTCAGTGCTTATTATCTATGTAATGCCAAATATAGCAAGATTCCTAGGAAACTGGATTCCTACAATGCCTTCATTTCTTTCTTCTTGACAGTTGTATGTGTGTGTGCGCGCGCGCATGCTTTTTCACATCATTACTTATCTATAAAGGAGAAAACATCTGAGAAAAATCACAGGGAGGACTGAATTTAGCCTGTGCTGAAAACAAATGCAAAAACAAAAATGAACCCGTTTTGTTAGGGCATGTTTTACCTCACTTTCCAAATACTGGATCAATCTGTAACATTTAAAACTTTTAACATGAAAGCTGTTGCTCTCTCAAAATATGTAATGTGAACAGGAATAATCATGAAGTTGTCATATAATTAATATATAGCACTTTCGCATGTATCAGGTTTCCAGGGTCCATATTAATGTATGTGGGCTAGTATCATTCAGAATGCCTTTCTTTAAAATATTAAACACCTATCCTCTATGCCTAAAGAATGATGTTGGGTGTCAGAAAAAGAAGTTTCTTTTTCCAGCTGTCTTCTCATTTATCGGTTGGGTCTATAACAATTTATCTAGTG
This sequence comes from Tamias sibiricus, assembly GCA_025594165.1. Taxonomy (NCBI): domain Eukaryota; kingdom Metazoa; phylum Chordata; class Mammalia; order Rodentia; family Sciuridae; genus Tamias; species Tamias sibiricus. The sequence goes on from CM046661.1 coordinate 89,011,147, forward strand.
CTTACCTAGTGTCCTTTGCATTGGTGGATACTAAAGTGAGTAAGACTTGACTTTTCTCCTTGGTGAGCAATGGGAGACTTACGGTGCTGTGCAGTAGAACCACACTGGACTAAGTGGTGTTATGGAGAAGCCATGGAAGTCTTCACATAAGTGGGAGATAAAATCTGTTTGTAGAGGGAGTAGGAAGAAGAAAGCTGTGGTCTGAATGTTTGTACCTCCATGCCATTCATATCTGGAAGTCCTACCTCCCAAAGTGATGGTCTCAGTGATGGAGAAGTGATTAGAAGATGGGGCGGGCCTTCAGGAAAGGGATTAGTGCCTTCATAAAAGAGGCCTGAGGGAGCTATCTTGCCCCTGCCACCATGTGGGGAACAGCAGGAAGACACCATCAAGACCCAGAAACCAGCTCTCACCAGACACTGAATCTGCTAAATGAATCGCAGCCAAGCTCCCTCACACCTACACCTCTTCTCCTTCCAAAAGAAAAAACTACCTGACCAGTGCTTCCATCCTTCTATCCTTCCAGGGTTTGTGTTTAAATAGGTGTTTTAAAATTAAAACTACACTGATATTCCATCTCACTCCAGTCAGAATGGCGATTTTCAAGAACACAAGTCACAATAAATGTTGGTGAGGATATGGGGGAAAAGGTACACTCATACACTGTTGCTGGGACTGCATAATTGATGCAACTATGGAAAGCAGTATGGATATTCCTTAGAAAACTTGGAATGAAACTACCATTTGATGCAGTTATCCCACACTTTGGTTTATACCCAGAGAAATTAAAATGAGCATACTACAATGACACAGCCACATCAATGTTCACAGAAGCTCAATTCACAATAGCTGAATTATGGAACCAACTTAGGTACCCTTCAACAGATAAATGGATAAAGAAAATGTGGCATATATACACAATGGACTATTATTCAGCCATGAAGAAGAATGAAATTATGGTATTTGCTGCTAATTGTATATAATGGGAGAATTTCATGCCACGTGAAATAAGCCAGTCCCCAAAAACCAAAGGCCAAATGTTCTCTCTGGTATGTGGATGCTAACATACAACAAGGGAGGGTGGGAAGGGGAAGAATAGAAATCCATTGGATTAGACAAAGGGGAATGAAGGGAAGGGAGAGAGAAGGGGAATAGGAAAGACAGAATTAATCAGACACAACTTTCCTATCCTTGTATATGAATACACAACCAGGGTAACTCCACATTATGTACAACCATAAGAATAGGATCCAAATACTCCATGTATGTATAATATGTCAAAATAACTCTACTGCATGTATATCTTAAAAGAACAAATAAAATAAAAAACTTCACAAGAAAAAAAATAAAAGGAAACTATTTTTTATTTTATTTTTTATTCAAAGTTGTGTATATAACAGTAGCTTGCATTACAATTCATAATATACATATATAGCACCTTTTTACATATCACTGTTTGTATACAAAGTATATTCATACTATTCATGTCTTAAAGACAAAAAAATAGGTGTTTAAACATTAAGTGAAAGGATAATGATTACAACACCCTTTACTAAGACTACCGTGTGCCATAAATTTTATATGTATATGTGTGTGTGTGTGTGTGTGTGTGTGTGTGTATATATATATATATATATATATATATATATATATATATTAGCATTTAATCCTCTGTCTTCTGCTAGGTGTCATGCTTATTTTGTGTATAACAAAACAGACCTAAAAGCATATAGGTGGGATCAGAATTTGCAGATAGGCCTACCTAAACTGAAATCCATTTTATAAACTCTTTCCTTTATATAACACTTAAAAAATGAAAAGAAAAGAAAGAAAGAGAAAATGAAAAAAGAAATCAGCCAGCCAGGCAACCATTTCTCTGACCAGATGGGTCTTGCTCACATGTGTATATGGTATCCTCTAAATTCATGGAGACAAAGCAATACTTACCAACATAAGCTGGGCTCCTATTCACTTGCAGAATCCCCACTTGGTTGCCAACCTTCTTTCAAAGCCATGAAATCAAAAATCAATGCTGGGGCTGGAATTGTAAAATGCACAAAATTCTGCTCTAGCTTCCCAAGTATGAGGAATGCATGTATGTATTAGCTTTATACCATGTATGTGGGAACTAAAACCAAACAAAAGAGCCAAGGCAAGCAATCTCTGAGCATCCCTCTGGACTTTTAAGACCATTGCTTCCCAAATGAATGGGAGCAGGATTCAGCTGCAAATTTACATAAATCACCTCCCGATTTCCTAGTTGATCAATGTTTCTCTCACTGGGTATGCGCCTTCTTGTAGAAAACTTATTATCTGAACAAAGCATTAATTCATTAAGTAACTTCACATTGTTTTAAAGAAACTTGCAAAACATTTTATAAAATAGGAATTTTTCAGAATCTTCTCTGCTTTTATATATTTTAATGAAAAAATAGTAGTTGAAGGACAGCATGCATGTTAAATATATGGTAAGAAAATACATATATATGTTAAGAGTCCAGTGATGTAAATTGAATCTTCCTCAAGAGTGTGAAGTTTATCAAACATATTCTGGGTCCCAGCCTCAAGGAATTTGATTTGGTACTTCTCCAGGGCCCATGAAGTTGCATCTTAACATGCAACCAGGAGATTCTGAAGAAATTTTTGAAAAATACTGTTCTGGACTATGATGACAGGGAAGAGGAGGAGGAAGAGGAGGAGGAAGAGGAGGAGGAAGAGGAGGAGGAAGAGGAGGAGGAGGAAGAGGAGGAGAGGAGGAGGAGTTGTGACTTGCTTTCTAATTTTCCAGTTTTGAGAATCAGAACCAAACATCTAGTTTTAAGAAAAAGGATTCTAGTTGCTGCCTAAGGATGCTATAAATACTTTGCAAAATTTAGAAAGTATTTTATTTCTTACTGAATTTCAGTCACTTACTGAATTCCAGTCACTAAAAGATATGCAAATGGCAAGGGACCCAGAGCTATGAATTAATAATTATGATGAAATTATCAAAATCTAATTTATCAGGAATTAAGTGGCACTGCTCTATAAATACTTCATCAAGAACTTGGAGCAGGACTCCTATGGAGCAGATCTAGAAAGGGCAAGAATGTTTGCTACTGCCAACCAGCACACAAGTCCCACCAATCAGAATTGCAAAGCTGGCTTTTCATGCCTTCATATCTTCCAACTATGTCTAAGCACAGCTCAGATTCCTGCGCTCTGGGGTCTATGGTTCTCAGGTTAAGAAATTCTGGACTAGCCTGTTGAGGTAGTTTTGGAACCAGCTCATCATCTAGGTATTTGCTCTTCTCTCAGGATAAGCACTCTGGGCCAGTTTCAGGGATTCTGTGGAAAGACTTGTTAGTTACCCAAAGGCTACTGGGGGTGTAAGTACAAGAAGAGGATATCATATTTGATGAGCAACCTGAGGCCTAGGAAAGATACTATTCTCTCACACATATAAGCTCACTTAATTTTAATTAAACATCACAATTAGCCTATATTTTAGAGATGTGGCTCAGAGAAGTTAAGCAACCCTCCCCAAATTACATAGCCAGTAAGTAGTAAATTTTAGTTTCAGATGAAAGCCATCTGACTATCAAGCTCCAATACCTCACGTTCAAGCAGATCACATGAGAAAGTTTTTGTGCTTACAAGGCACAAAAGATTATCTTCTAATGCTTCTTTAAGGCCAACATAGCACTGGAGTGGACAAACAAGACTGAGGAGAAGTTAAGGAATGATGGATGACACTATGAGATAAGTTTGAACTTTTTTTTTTTTTTAACTTTTGGACACTGTGAAACATATTTGAAAGGACAACTTATATCCATAACTGCTAGAATAGAGCATGTAGCACAGAGAAGGAAGAAGCATGTATGCAACTTGCTTCTATTTTCCACTATCAGCTGATAAATGAGGAAAAGATGATGACAAAGGGGCACATTTTCAATTAAAAGCAGCACTATTCAAGATCAGCATGATGCATGTTCTGCAATAGTAAACAACATTGCACAACTGTGATAATATCTTATTTATAGAGAGCTTAATGTACTAGGAAGGATTTGTTCCATGCTGCTTCAATTCAAATCATAATTCTATAAAATATTTTCTTAGGTAGGTAATAAAGAGACTATAGTAAGCAGGGCACAGTGGTGCACGCCTGTAATCCTAGCGGCTCAGGAGGCTGAGGCAGGAGGATTGCAGCTTCAAAGCCAGCATCAGCAACTCATGGAGGCCCAAAGCAACTCAGCAAGACTCTGTCTCTAAATAAAATACAAAATGGGGCTGGGGATGTTGCTCAGTGGCCTAGTGCCCCTGAGTTCAAGGCCCAGTACCTGCCCCACCCCCCAAATAAAAGACTAGTATATTTTCTGTGATCATGTAATTGAATACGGCCACCCATGTTCTTCCTATGGCATTGTCCTGTTTTATTTTATTCAGAACACTTGGTACTACCTGAAATTAATTGGCATATTCATTTATTTTTTAGCTACAGTCTCTATTAAGGCAATCTCCATGTAAGCCATCTGGTTTACCACTGCGTATCCAGTGCCTGCATCTGTGCCTGTAATATCATAGGAACTTGTTGCAAATTTGTTCAAGAGATCAATGAGTAAGGAAGTAAAAACACTTGCATTATCTCTTTTAAAAAGTTATAGTGGTGTCTGGCCTGGTGGCATATCCTGGTAATCACAGCGACTTGGGAAGATAAAGAAGGAGGATCATGGGCTAGGATCGTGGCTCAGTGGTAGAGCCCTTGCCTAACATTTGTGAGGCACTGGGTTTGATTCTCAGCACCACATATAAATAAATGAATAAAATAAAGGTCTATCAACAAATAAATATATTAAAAAAAAGGAGGATCATAAGTTCAAAACTAATTTTAGTAACTTAGTGATACCCTATCTCAAAATAAAATGAAAAGGGTATGGAGGGTATAGCTCAGTGGTAGAGTACTCCTGGTTAAAATCTCCAGTTCCACAAAAACAAAAAAACAAAAATGTCCACATTTATGTTTTAGATCTGGTGGTAGAAGAATAATAGCAGCATCTGATAAAGTGTCCATGATGATCCTAGCATTTTATTAAATCTCTAATTTTACAAATTTGGTGCAAACACTTGTTTAAAATGTAGATGTGACCTCCCCACTATTAGTCACAAAGGGGAAAACAGTAGCTATATAGAGGGGCAACACTTTGACCTGGAGACCAGAATTAAACTGCCAGTGAGAAGAAGACAGACATCATGTGCTGTGGAAGGAACATCTTGAGATGGACATGACCTAGATCTAATGACACTGAACCCAACTCTAATTATTAAAAAAGTTAAATAAACACAAGTGGAGGACTAGTCCATGGAAAAGCTGTCTATAAAACAAAAATGCCAGGCTCCTGATCAACAAAGACAGGCTGAGGAGCTGTTATAGAATAAAGCAGAATGAAGGTAAATGGCAACTAAATTCAATGCGTGAGCCTAGACACAATCCTGAAGAAGGAAAATACCATACAGTTCACTGTTGAATAAATCAACAGAAATGAAACATGAATTCTAAAGTACATTAAAACATTCTAGAATGGTAATTTCCTTGCTTTGTTAACTATTCTATGGTTATATAAAGGGTCTCTTTGTTCTTAAGAAAGACACATGAAAGTGTAGGGGAAGATGCATGCCACTCACTCTTAAACAGGTCAAAAAATAATAGCAAATTTTTAAAAATAGGTGAGTCTGTATAGAATGTCCATGGGAGTTCTCTGTCATTCTTGCAATTTTTTTTGCAAATTTAAAAATATTTCAAAATCTAAGTTTAAATTTAGAAAAGGTAAAAGATACCTTCAAAACAAAAATAAAGGAAAGGTACTTCAAAGAGTCCTCGAGCTTATTACCTGATGTAAAGGATTTACATGGGCTAGGAAAGAGACAGCTCCGTGTTTACCTCACCTGGGTTTCAGGTCTAGTGACCACACAGGTTTGATCTGTTGGTATTGTTATCATGACTCAGCCAGGCGGATCACAGTGGTTGTCACTAATTATGCCCACTCAACATTATAATTCTATTTTTCACTTGCAAAACAGCTACCTTTTGCGCTTGCTGAGTGTCCTGTACTCCTTAAACATTCTGTGATACCAAAAGTGCTCGAACGGCATATCTTACAGTGAAGTAGAGAGAGAGGGCCTCAGTGGTCTGGGGAAAAGCTTAACAGGTCACTGAGTGTTAGACCCAGAGGGACTTGTGGCATTTATTTATCTCTACCTTCAGAAATTAAGCAATTTAAGTAGCAGGGCAAAACTATGTACTAGTATAAAGAGGCAAAGAGTGAGTCTGGCAGGTAGAGAATAACAAGTGAGCGGTAGAATAAGTATTTCTTACATTGCCATCTAATTTTTACATTGAGACTTTGGCTTACTTAAGTGTACAGCACATACTGGTTACTAAAATGTATCACAGTTGGTGAAGCAAGCTTTTGTTTCTTTCTTCTTTTGCTACACTGATGTTTAAAATTTCCTAGTTTTGATGGAATTCTTTTCTTTTTTTTTTTAAATCACAAAAGTATGGAATATAATTTGGTCTGATTCAGTCCCCAGAACTTTCCTCTTCCCCATTCTCCCTGTTCCTGCTCCCCGCCCTCTATTTTACTGATCTTTCTGCAATTAATAGTTCATTAAAAAAAAAAAAAAAATACTGAGTTCACAGGTGCCACAATATGTCAGTGCTTAATTTTATGTGATGGTGACCATTATTGATAAATATAATTTTTTAAATGTTCCCCCTTAATTAGTCACAAACGGTGAAAAAATATGTACCATGTTATTAAAATGCATATTAAGAAATTGTCTGGCTGGGTGTGGTGGTACTCACCTGTAGTTCCAGCTACTTGGGAGGCTGAGGCAGGAGGATCACCTGAGTCCAGCCTGGGTAACAGAGAGACACTGTCTCAAAAACTAGACAAAAATCAAAAAGAAGAAGGAAGAAAAAAAGTGGTATTTTTGTTTGTTTGTTTTTTTTTGTTTTTGTTTTTTTCATATCAGTGACTCTAGCCACCTGATGGGAAATCTTGCTATCTTGCTGTTGTATGGTGCATTGGTAAGGCAAAACATGATTCCATTATTATTTATAGACCCAGAGCTAGGAAATTACTTCTAGAGCCTTTGGATTGAATAAGGCATTAATATGGCTTATTTATAATGCTGATAGATGGAGAAAAGGAGGGTGCTTCTCCAAGAACTTAGAAAGTAAGAATGTAAGATTACTTTCTTAACACTAAAAATAGGTGATATTACTCTTATGCATATAGAGTAAACCAAGAGTGTGCTGGTAAAAGTGAATAGACTTCTTTTTTTGGGGGGAATACACAAAATAAGCCCCAATTGGGGTGTTTAGAGTATTATTTAAGAAAGGAATGAATGGATATGATTACAATTAAGAAAGGCAAAATATAAACATCTGCATACATACAATGAATAAGGACAGGATTTTATACAAAAGCAGCTAGAGCCTTGAGAAGGGGAGTCCATGGAGCAATGATGTGGCTCCTTAGTTAAGAAAGACTTGGTGCTCTCTGGAGGGCAGGTGGCTCCTCAGCCTCACCCAGGCCTGGATGAAATGCCCAAGCCTGGCTTCCTTCCTTGCTGCATTACATTCCCCACTAAACTCCTTTTTGCATTCTGCTACTCAAAGCAGGAGAACATGATGAGCAAGAGAATTAGAGACTCTGTTCCATTCACCAGTGGACTTCTCAGGTTGAGGGAAGACTTCAGCACTGTTTCACACAGGACTCTCCTGAGTGCATTTAGCAATATTAGGCTCTTGCCCCATCGTGCCATGGCTGACTCTAAAGCCAGAGACTAGTTTCTGGAAAATGATGGTCATGCCAAAGTGCTACAAGATTAAAGGAACTGCACCCCACACACTCTCCTTAAATGAGAGCTCTCTCTTGTAATGCTCAGACTATAATCATTGTAAAAGCTATCATTTTGCTAATTAACAATAATTAATTTCACAGCACTAGTTCCACAACCTATTGGTCTTAATGTTATTTCAAACTATGAACCTGCAGCAACTACAGCATTATATCAATGGGCCAAGCAGTGCCTCCCAAGGCCTCTACCCTCTGCTTTCTCAAAGCTGGACAGACAGAGCTAAAATGCGATGGAGAACTAAGGGGCCCGGGGGCGGGGTGGGTGCTGAGGACAGGCTCCAGTCAGATTAAGCACTGGTTTTCCAAATTGTAGGCCAGAGGGCCTCAGAAGCATGCAGCAGACCACCAGGCAGCACAGACTAAAGGGAGTGAACGTTCACTCTTTCCCATCAAGGGAAGGCACATCTGTCTCAACTGTTGGAAACTCAATTCCAGAGTCACGCTCCCAACTACTATTTTCCCCAATCTCACAATCTTCACAATCCCAGTTTGCTCTTTAAACATACTGTCATTCAGGGGGTGAGGCTACCTCATGCCAGAATAATATAACTTAACTAATGTCTGTGGAATGCCCCCTACATGCCAGGCACTATACTTCATTTAATGGTCTCATGTAATCCACCCAAGTGAGGATGACTTAGTTGTTATAAAATATACATGCGTTATGTGTGTTCTACATGCATATGTGTTATATATATGCATATATATACATAGAATACTTAATATACATAAATATGCATATATAAGAATTTAGATGAGGCAACGGAGGTCTAAGAAGGTTAAGTAATGCAGGTCCAAAGTCACCCAGCCCACCAGAAACAGTGGGGCACACCTGTAATCCCAGCTAACTGGGAGGCTGCGGCAGGAGGATCCTAAGTTTGAGGCCAGCCTAAGCAATGCAGTGAGATCCTGCCTCAAAAACAAAACCAAAACCAAACAAACAAATAAGAAAAGAAAAGAAGAGGAGTGGGGATATAGCTTAGTAGTAAAGTGTTCCTGGGTTCAATCCCCAGTACCTGGCCCCTCCCCAAATGTCACCCAGTTTGTAGATAGAACAGGATTGAAATTACCACTGTCTATGTTCGTATTCTTTCCTATCCCATACACTAGCACACACTAGGGAAATTTTCTAGCCAATTAGTGCACATCTTACCTCAGATCCAGACCACTAAGAAGCTTGTCTCAGAGGAACAAGAATCCCTGAGGAATTGCAGGAATGAAACAGTTCTTGTCTACCTTCAGAGATGGCCTCTGCTGCCTCCCCCTCACCCCCTTTAAACACTTATCATCACCACCATCACCATCATCATCATGCCAGAATGTTCAAGCAGGACAAACACAATTTTGCATAAATTCCTCTCTTTATTTTTTATTTCCATATGGATTTTTACCTTCTGAGTGTTTTTATACTTGATGTCATATTGTTCTGAACACTTATGGCAGATAGAATCCATCTACATCCTTTCAAATGTTCACAATTCTGGATACCAATAACACTTTCAGAATTCCAGTTTACTTCAGAGGAAAGCCCTCCATGGACAAAATACTGCAGTGTCCTTAAACAGCAAACAGAACTCTTGCTGAAGAATTCAAAAGTCCAGGAGAACACAGACCACATTTTGTACCCTATAAAGGTTCTGGAACAAGCTGGCATTCAAGAAATACTAAATAATATGCCCATTAAACTTAAGTTACCATTCAACATTTCAGGCTAATTTTATACCTTCATGGAATGGATTTCATTTTCATAATAGTACAAATAAAATTATTTAAACTGCTACTTGTAGATTATGCTTATAAACCCTGCAGCCTCCTCCCACACCCTACCCCTGCCCAGGGTTATTTTTAAAGTGTGAATAGTGTTACCATTGTTATTATCACTTTTTATTAAGAAAAGGAAATCAGAGAGACAGTGATTTTTCCAAGGCGACACAGGATTACAGATCAATGACTTTCTCCTTGGTTAGTCAACTGTACTGTTATGTCCCTACTCTTTGTTTCCCAGAGAAATAGATTTTCACTCATTCTCCACATCATTGCCAAAGATATGAAGTTATTCAAGACAACATGAGAAGGTATTTTGCATTAGTAATAGTCAAACCATAGAATTTCTGAGGTTTCTTACAAATTTGAAATCACTTCAGAGAGAAAGCACTCAATATAAAACCAGATAAATCTATAAAATACATAAACATAATATGTAATAATTATTTGACTTTAATATCTTTTAAAAGTGCTATCTATGTGTGATAAAGTATATGAATGCTGTAGAATATGATAAAAACAAAAAATGAGGGCAGATGCCCTACTTATTTGATGACCTGTCAGTGCCTGTTTCTCTCACCCTTTCTTGGAGAACAATTTCTTTCCTATCACTCTAGACATCAATTGTTTATGGAAACAGCCATGCTCTTGCATGGTCCTTGGCCACAGAGGATGGTCACAGAAGGCATAGCATTCTTGGCCACAGTATTTGGTGCAGGAACAGGCAAGTATCCCAAGCCAGGTCAATCAGAATCCTCTCCTGAAATTTTTGCTAGTTCTAGATAAGAAGGAAGAGTTTTCTTCTCAGATACTGTGAAGATGTGAGCCTAGAACCAGCTGCCAGAGGACATGTTTCCCCAGGCTGAAAAAGGCAAGCCCACGGTGAAGGAGGAATCAAGCTGAGACACAGACAGGAATGCAGGCAAGAATATTGAAGGCATTTTAGGCCAGCCTCCCAGTACCCTTCCTACATTTGCATATATGTTTTAATAACCCCCTCTTCATTTATGCTAGCTCAAATAGAGTTTCTATCATTTGTAGGCAAACAATTATTATTAATACAATTTATATGTAAAGCTGAAACTGATGTTCCCCAACTATTTCTCAAGTGATACTAGGGGGGCTATGAGTCCTATTTAATCCAACTTAATCCATTATGTTCCATTGTCCCATTTATGAAATACCTAAAGACTTAAATTGAGCAACAAATATACCACTTATGGTAACTTTGAGATAAATATTTATATTTTAGGGTTGTATTCTTTTGAGAAAATAGGTGAATGATTAGTGATAATATTCATTCATATGATTAATGATATCAGAGTTTATTATTATGTAATAAACTTTGGATTATGATTTCCAACCTATTTAAATGTACCTGTATCAATTTCATTGAAATATGTATAGAATTGAAAATGGAGATATAACGGGTTAAACAAACAGGGGATTTATTTGCTCATATAACTGAGCACTCAGAAAGGCAAGGATGGAACCCGGCTCTGAGAACTCTGGGCACCAGGGGCTTATGACTAGCTGTGTTTTATCTCCACTTTCCTTTGTATGTTAACTCCACATCTTATTCTGGTTTTCCTTACTGGGAATGAAATTGACCACCAGCATTTTAGGAATCATCTTTGTGACTGTAAAGGGAAGAGATCTGTTATGGTTTAGATATGCAGCATCCCCCAAAAACTCATATGTGAGACAGTGCAAGAAAGTTTGAGATGATTGAGTTATGAGAATTTTAACCCCATTAATTCCCTGATAGGGATTAACTGGCAGGTAAGGTATGGCTGGAGGGTATGCTTTTGGGGTATATATTTTGTCCCTGCAGAGTCAGAGTTCTCCCTGTTTCCTGATTGTCATGTCCTGAGTTTCTTTCTTTTGCCATGATGTTCTGCCTCACCTCGGGGACAGAGCAATGGTGTTAGCCATCAATGAATTGAGACCTCAGATATCGTGAGTGCCAAATAAACTTTTCCTTCTCTAAAATTGTTTTTGTCAGGTCTTTTGGTTGCAGGAAAAAAAAAAATGAACTAAAATAAGATCTTCCTCCTTTTCATAGAAGAATCCAGTAAGCAAAACTCAGAAATTACTCAGATAAGCCTGGCCTGAACTATATGCTAATCTCTCAACTAATAATCAGTGTGGCCAGTGGGTCTTATTTAGGCGGTACAGTTGGCCAATTTCTACAGCCTGAGGGGGAGAATTCAAAGGAAGATGGCTGCTCTCACTTGGATCAATTGACAGGCATATGAAGACAAGTAGTTTATAAGAGGATTGCTGTTCAAGAGAAAAATGTGAAACAAAGAAACAATATATGTTCTTTTTTTCCTCTGTTAACAGTTTGGTGCCTATCTTTCCAAAATTTTTTCAATGTGAGAAAACTGAGAAATGTACGGAAGTTCCAATGAATCTGCTTTTGCTGGATGCATTCCAGTATTTGAAACAAAGCATGGTAAACACAGCTAGGAGTGTAGCTCTGTGGTAGAGGGTGTGCTCAGCATGTGAGAGGTCCTGGGCTCAAACCCCAGCACCAAATGAATAACAAACAAACAAAACATGGTTAAAATCTAGGTTTCTCTGTTTCTAATCAACATTCTGCCTACTTTAGGAACAAGAGAAAAACAGAATTTCCTAAAGAAAGCCGGAGGTACAGGCACAGCCTTGGGTGTTGGGGTTACATTCCATATCTGACTTTTGGCAGGGGACGTCTTTCCAAAGAGAGCTTATATAGATATGCTTCTGATAAAATTCTGAGATGACTGTCCCATCCCTGAAGATATGTTCCTACCACTGTTCTGAGAACACAGCATATTCTCAATAATAGATGATTGATTGCCTTAGCATCAAACATAAGTACTTTCATCAGGTTATTGATGCTCACTGTAGATTTTTATATTTTAAAAACATAAATATATATTATAAAAGGATTCTTATATTTGAAAAGAAGTTCATGCCTTTACATTTTGATCGAGTTTTAAAATTACCTGGAAGTCTTCATAGTATAGGCTAGAGTAACCAGTGGTTCTTATGCCTGGGAGTTCATGCCCCTGTGGAATCTGTTCTCAGATTGGACCATGGCTGCTATGTGGGACCAGGAAAGCAAAGCAGGTGGTTTCTGAAATAAGGTGACTTTGCTGCTGTCCCTTGTCCTCTTGCTTTATTTACTTTTGAGGAATCAGATTTCATACTGTGAATATTCAAGGCCCTCAGTATGAAGGTATATGTGGAGAGAAACTAAGTTCTCCTGCTAACAGCTGCCATCAACTTGACAACTGTGTTTGGGGTGGGGGGGGACTTTAAGCCCCAGTGAAGCCTGGGGCCATTTCAGTGAAACTAAAAGATGAAACATAAACTGCCCAGTCAAGCCATTCCCTAATTCCTGGCCCATGGTTACTGTGAGAAATAATAAATGTTGTCTTAAGACACTGTTTGAGGATTATTTGTTACACAGCTATAAATAACTAATATATAAACTAATAAGAAAAATAAATTTCACAAATTAATTTTGTTAATCAGTAAGCTTAGCAACCTATTCTTTTGAATTACTAAAGTCAACCTTAAGAGGTGAACTTAGATCACATGGCCATATTTTATGGTGCCTTCTTCCTGTTGGGTCTACTATTCTGAGAAGTGCTTATCTCTGAGGTAGTCTTATTTCTAATAATTAGACATTATCTTCAACCAATAAGATCTTTGTTGTACAGAAAACTGGAAACACTGTTTCCTTTGTCAGTAGTAAAAATCAGGCAAGAGGGCTGAGGTCACTGGCAAAAGAATACAAGGTAGCAAAGTGAGGAAATATCTATCCCACCCAATGGGTTTTCCTTCAAGTGCTAAACAGGTCTAAACTTTAAAAAACATATTGAACAAAAGTGCTGCTGTTATATATTTTAGAACTTTTGTTTACTTTCACTAAGTAAGTTGTTGAGAAAATCTGTGCTGTTGAAATATTTTTAGTTATGTAAACTGCCTGTTAATTGCTAAAGGAAGGGGTTTTGGAATCACTCATGCTAATATTTGCTTTCCTGAGCACCAACTGTCCCTCAGCTACATGTTCAAAAAATTCAAAGAAAGAGCTTTACAACTTGGAATAGAGAGGAAAAGGCAAAGTTCTATTTTTTAAAACAACTATTTTTAGAAAAAATTAAGTTAATTTAAGGCACTTTAGAAAGGGTGAGAATGAATTGTGTTAATATCTAAAATTACAGACTGTAACATGAAGTAATCTGAAAATTTGGCCCCTCTTTAGCTGTAGGGTTTAAAAAGAATAATCTTACCAAGTTAAAAATCATTGTCCTTTAGAAAGTAGATTAATAGTTCCCTGTGGTTGGGGCAGGAGGGATGGAAAGTAACTGTGAATTAGTCCGAGGTTTCTTTTTGGAGTGATAAAAATGTTCCCAAATTGAATTATGAAATTGGTTGCACAAGTCTGATATACTAAAAACTGTTGAATCATATGCTTTAATTTTGTGATAATTAAATTATATCTCAATAAAACTGTTTTCAAAAATTGTAATCGATGACCTGAAAACATTTAGCCAAAGGATTAGCAGTGTGCAAAAAGTCAGCAAAAGAATGGTTGTTTCAAATGTTATCTTCCTCCTGCTTCTAAGCAGTTATATGTGCAGAGCTAAAGTTGAAATCAAAATTTAAGACAGTACATGTTAAAAAACCCTAACAAGAAAAACTAATAAAAGACTTACTTAAGCTTAAAGGTTTATTTTATCTTGTGCTCAGACAATAAATTTGATAGATTTTGAACTGTCAGAACTAAAGAGATAATAACAGCTATAGAGGTTTGCAGTTACTACTAGGGCAAATCTATAATGCAAAAGTGAAACTTTTACTAGTGGAAAGGTACGTTTTCCACAGACATTAATGCAACCACAATAAAGTATATTAGTTATTTTGCATTTTAATTCCTTCAAAGGAATTTAAGGAAATTGTTTTCCTCTTGGTTACTTTAAATATACAAAAGTCTCTCTTAAATGATATACGGGCTCATTTTTGGTTACTATTTTGTTTTGTTTTGTTTCCTTTAAACATTTGGCAATTTAGCAAAAAAAAAAAAAAAAAAAAAAAAAAAAGAAAAGAAAAAGAATGAAAGAAAAGGAAAAAAGTGGAAAGAATGAATAAATCTGTTAGCTATATTTTGTTGATTGCCTTTACAATAAAAGTTTTTGAGGGGAGTAAAGGTTTATTCTTAATAAAAGGCCAGACGTAATTGTAGATAACTAAGTATAACTAAGTATAACTCTATAAATTTATAAATTAATAAACAAAACCTTTTCTTCTTAAATGTCACAGATTCAAATTGTAATGAAAAGTAATCAAATACAATATTTCTGAGTAAAGAAGCCAAGTAAAAAAAAAAAAAAAAAAGACCATTATTGCCTGATTCCATTGGTACTGTGTTCTAGAAAAGGCAAAACTATAGGGAAGAAAACAGATCAGTGCTTACCAGGAACTGTGGACACTCATTGTTAAGGTTCCCTGAGGGGCCTTCTGGATGACAGAGAGGAGGCATTCAGCATCCTGATTATGGTTGTCATTACTTTACTTCGCATGTGTCAAAAATCAGTCAACTTTGCATTAAAGGGGGTGACTCTTAATGTAAGTAAATTAGACCTCATCTTCTGATATAAATATAATTAAGTATATACATATATTATAAATATTAGATTTAACTTTTCAGATTAAAGAGTATGCTGTTAGAGTTAACTACATGTTGCTAAAGGTACACTGTGTCCTCAAATGAAAATTGAGTATTTATTGGGGTCATATTTATGATTGCCAAGCCAACAGCTGATCATTATTTTTTTTAAATTTTCACCGTGGAGAATTACAGGGTCTAACATGAAAATCCCACCACCCAAAGAAACATTTTTGGGTGATTTTTTTTTTATTTGCCTTAGTTGTACACAATGTGTTTTTTTTTTTTTTTAATATTTATTTATTTGCTTTAGTTGTACACAATGGGTTTATTTGTACGTGGTTCTGAGGATCGAACCCCGGGCCGCACACGTGCTAGGCGAGCGCTCTACCGCTGAGCCACAATCCCAGCCCTTTTGGGGTGATTTTTAAGTATTTTTTTTTCTTCTTTATGTCACCTTTGCCAATGGCCTTGTTTTAATTATCAAAATGTTGAAGCCGGGCGCAGTGGTGAACTCCTGTAATCCCAGCACTTGGGAGGCTGAGGCAGGAGGATCACAAGTTCAAAGCCAGCCTCAGCAGTGGCGAGGCACTTAGCAACTCAGTGAGACCCTGTCTTTAATAAAAATACAAAAAAGGGCTGGGGATGTGGCACAGTGGTTGAGTGCCCCTGAGTTCAATTCCCCAGTATCCACCCCCCCAAAAAAATCATATCATAGTGTCATTACAAACCAATTCTAAACATATGTGGGCTTTCACATTGCCACAGACATCCTCCCCCCCATGGGCTAATCTGGCTGGAAATTTTAACTCTTTAGATGTTATAACAATAGCTTTTATAATGCAGAGGATCAAATATTTTACAGGGTACTTACTTGTATCACTCACTTACATGATTACTAATTGTTGTATCTTCTTGTAATTCCTCTATTGCATATTAATATCAATATAGATATGTGCTTTTATCTGGCACATATATGTCAATGCTACACATATAATACATTAAACAGGAGAGATCTAAATCCAGATCTTTTCAGTTGGAAAGCCTACCTGTTCATGCTTACTTCTGTCTCCCATTACAGTATCAGTTGAAAGAAGGGGCAATGTGACATGTGTCCATTTATTTGCAATCTCTACAGCATCTTCTTAAAGGTAGTGCATGTAGTACATGGTTATATGTTGTTGCATGAGGACTGACTCATTGATACTCATCACAGAGTTTCATGCTATTATAATATTTAATCCTATATGAAATATTTTTGGGCGTATACTTATATTGAGTTATAAGAAAGGGCTTCAACCCTGATAAATAACAAAATTGATTTATAACTTATCCTTGAAAGTAATGGCCATTTTATTATATTTAAAAAATGACAAATGCAGAACTATTTCCTCTTAGCACTGTAATCCTTGGGGGCATAACTTGTTTAAATTACAATGAAATTTAAGATGACATTTGATTGTGGTTGTGATGATCTCTGTAGATGGGTGTTCATCATCCTTTCCATCATCACTCTAATGTGCCTGCCTATTCTGCAGAGGCTGGAAAACCTCCCAGATTCCTTGCAGCTTGGTCCCAGAATTGATGTAGACAAGCCCATGAGAGGCACTTGTGTGAGAGCTTTTGTTGCTTTGGCTGGTAAGCAGTGTGGAGGTGCTGGACTTTCTTGTGGCAGCATGCATGAAACACCCCCAATGTTTATTCACTAGCCTCCTAGGTGTCAAAGGCAGGAGGTAGGGCATCAGTTTTGCTGATAAGACATTAATGAGTATGAAGTGGTTCTAGAGCCAGCAGCTATGGCAATAGCCTCCTGATGATGACTGTGGTAATGTACATCTTAGGCCTGGAAGAGAGGCAACCTTGGGTTTCCAGTTCTGTGGCATGGCTTTGTGAGTTGTCCTTCAACTTGACCTCAGTTATGTTTCTTTAGCCATTTCTATGGTTCTTAAGCCATTTAATACCCATGATAAATCTTTCCTGCTTAAACTAGCTTGAGTAGATTTTATTCTCAGCAAATGAACCCTGACCAATGCAGAAATGAAATGAATAATAGTTGTCTACAGACAAAAATTAAATGGATGGAGACACAGTACTGTCAATCAAAACAATGATCAAAATGACTCATGAGCCTCACTAAAAGGAATGGATTTACACTGTAAGTGCAGATGGACACTCTATTTGTCACCTAATGAACTCTAAAGAGAAGGTCAAATACTGCATGCAAATTGAACATTGCCTGAAATAAAGTATTGATCAGGAGCTGAAATTTTGTTGTATTTCCTTTGATAGTATTATTTAAAAGTGATATTAGGCATGATTAAGTAGAAGTGAGTAGGAATGAAATAAGTGATTGAATCTCATAAAAGATATTTATGAATAAAAACATTTCTAAGATGTGCTAATTATGTGGAATCCTACTGATTTTATTTAGCCATGAGAAACCTTAAGCAAAAATTGGGGTGCTTGAAAACCCCTCAAGAAGGGTGACCCCAAAAAAACACATTGGGAAAGTTGTTGAGAGTATAAGATTTAAAACAAAACAAAACAAAACAAAACAAAAACAGCCTCTCTCTGAAAAGCTTTGCTTGGAAGTCTAAAATTTCACACAGGATATAAGTGTAAATTTTACCTTGGAACCATGTAATTAATTAGAGCTAGATAACTTATTGTTAAGGATTTTGAACTTTTAGAAGAAAAAATTGCCCAAATGTAAAATATGATGATGATCTATTTTGAAGGATATTTTCCTTGAAGCTACTTTACAGCCACCATATCAACTTTCATAATCCTTTAACTAAAATGGCTAAAAGAAAAGATATAGCACTACCTGGGCTCCCAGCTTATGTCATCATGAATGGAATGGCAATGTAAAACTGCTATTTAAAAAGAGCTGATGTGATCCTATAGTGCATTCACTGAAATGACACACAAAAACCATGAAGTAATATTCCCAATATATCTGGGGTTGATAAAACCATATTAGAAACTCACATCTAGACTGAATTGTCATGGTTTTAAATGAGGTGGAGAAAGTAGGATGAGTGCAGAGCACAGCACCAAAGAGTGATTAAAGAGCTAGAAAATAGCATGGAAAGATGGGAGGGATCTGGTTTTATTTAGCCTTAAGAAGGATCTTAACGTGTAACAGTATTCTAGGCTTAAAAAAAAAGTTAGGTAAATTACATGTAGAAGTCCTAACTACCCAGACAGTAACAGCATAAAATTAAATAACTAGGAATATAGGTTTGCAACAACAATCAATCACGTGAGAACTGGTTCTATCCTTTGATTCCAAAATAGCTAGCCAGATCAGCTGAGAGCATCTCAGCATGGAAAGCACCAGGGGAAGAGGGACTGGCTGAGTGACAGAACCCCTGTGGTGTCTATGGATTGCCAAATTCATATTTAAACATTTTACTATAGGAAGTGATTCTCCAACTGTTATTTGTATTAGGGAAACCTATTAGAGGGGGGAATGCAGTATACTGTACCAGTTGCAGACATTTTCAAAAGTAGAACAACTCATTCATATAGGAATTCAGCTAGCTGTATAAACAAGTTATAGCAAGTTTTATGAATAATTGTACAGGACATACTTAACATGTACTGGCAGATTTAAATCTCCAGTAGTAACACTTGGTCTTTAAAGTGAGACTGCAACAGGAGAAAAACAAATTATTGGTTTTTGATGGAATCCTTCTCCACTTTTTGTGAGGCATCTGCCTTGCCACAGTCTCAAAAAAGAATCTTGATCATTAGGCTGACTTCTAAAATAACAGGCTTGAATAGATTAAAGATGGCAAAATAGCACTATTTCTTTTGAAAATCTAAAATATTTTGAGAATTAAATGAGGGTCTTAAGTTGCTTATCCCTTCACTTGCAAAAAACAAACAAAAAAACAAGAAACAAAAAAATTATATATATAATTGATTGCCAAAAGCAGGCCTTAGGCCCTGAATCACCCTGATGACCACATATATCAAAATACAGACTCAGTGGTTTGCTACAGAATCACAATTCCTTGAGGAATGTATGGGTGGAATTGAAGAAAATAGAAAAGTGATATTGATAGAGAGGCTTTATATGTTTTGGGGAATTATATATTACCCTGATGCTTTAACCCTGCCTCCTGAAGAGTCTTAGAGCTACAAATGAAGAGGTATGGGGGCTGGGGAGGCAACTCGGGGGTCAAGTGCCTACCAAACACTGAGGCCCTGGGTTCAATACCTAGCACCACAAAAAATAAAAATAAAAAAATAAAAGCGGTGTGAAGAAATGTTTCCTTATTCCAAATGAAGAACAGAATGCACAATTACTCAATGATCTCGAAATGCTTCCAGGATTCTGTTTAGATAGCAGCAAAATGAAACTTTTGTGTCTTCCCTGTAGTAGCAATGTGTGACTTTTTTGCTGCCCTGTGGGCCTTGCTCTGGGCAACAGCTTGCCTCCCCAGCTCCATGGGATTCTATCAGGACTGTCAATCAGAAAGTTGTGCCTGTGTCATGATAAGCCTAAGTATCAGAGAATCCCATCCCCTGAGCATAGTATTAGTCCCTGGTGACTATGGCTCCAAGTTGGACCTTGGAGGTTAATATGACTTTTACCAAGTTGTATGGGGCATTTCTCCTTTGAGTACCACTAGATATCAAGGCCATGTAAACATGGAATTGTGGAAGGTCACGTTTTCTGGCACCAGGAGAAAGCCTGCAAGAAAATGAAGCCAATACAGAGTACAGCCAAAAGATGGAGAGTGAAGAATAATCCTGAGAGCAATGTTTAAGCTATGACAAAAGACAAACCAATCTCCAGAGATTTTAGTTTAAGTGAGTCAATATGCTTCCATGTGTGTGCAGGCACACACACATAAGCTATGTAGATTAGATTTATGTCACTTGACACCAAATGAATTCTATCACACCCATTTTACCGACTAGAAAACAAAAGCACAACAATGGTTAAAGTTATGGTAAACAACAAGTGAAAAACACACACTATAGTAATCAGTTTTCTATCACTTAACAAAATACCTGAGCAGTTAACTTATAAAGCAAAACGATTTATGTTGCCTCACAGTTTTCAAGGTTCTGGTTCATGATCAAGTGGTCTCTTTCCTTTGGGCCTCAGCTGAGGCAGCACAGCTTGGTGGGAGTAGAGCAAAACACTCACCTCATGAGGCAGATGGCAAAGTCAGAGGAAGAGGAGGGCAGGGGTCCCACAGTCCCTTTCAAGGGCATGCTCTCAGTGACCTAATGCGTCCTAATGGGAACCACCCTGGGGACCAAGGCTTTAACACATGGACCTCATCAAAATCACAGCATTGACTAAATGGTTCACTATTCCATAGAAAACTGGATGTATGTGTGAAATGTTAATATTATAGTTTTAATTTTTGGAGTTTGTGAGAGCTTTCCTATGCAGGGGAGGGGGCAGTGTCTTCCAGTCAGATAGACAATATTCTAGAACCAGGTGACAGTGTCTGTGATGCTTGGGTGGAAGGGGACAGGGAGACACTCAACTTCACTTGGTATGTTTTCTCATCTGTAATAAAAGGAATCATAATAGTCCCTGACTCATAAAACTATTGTAAGGATTAAATGAATGTATACAATCTGTTGTTATAAGCTCTATGTATACAGTGGGTAGCACAGTAGCACTGTTTTCTGTAGGTTGTAAATAAGAACATTATAAACAAGACTTAGAGTAGGGTAAAGTACTGGGGGAAGAAGCTGCATTTCAGAACATTGAGTCCTATCCCCAATGTTTACAAATATTTCTACTTAAAAATTAATTCTTGAAATTTATTAAAACTGTTCCTTGAAAATACATTGTAAGGCAGACCTGGAGGCACATGCCTGTAATCCCAGAGACTCAGGAGGCTGAGGCAGAAGGATTGCAGGTTAAAGGCCAGCCTCAACTTAGCAAGGCCCCATCTCAGAATAAAAAATAAATTAAAAGAAATAGGGATACAGTTCAATGGTAGAGCACCCTTGCGTTCAATCCAAAATAAAATAAAATAAAATAAAATAAATTTCTACTAACAGTCTCAAGTATATACATAACAATACAACATGGGAGATTTCTAAAAGTCAATAATTCTGATTATATTTTTTCCTTATCTGTCTTTGACTCCCTTCTTGATTTCCTAATCTTAGGTCTTGACACTTCCATCCAACCCTGATCCAAGTGAGATCCCAGGGAAGAAGTGATCCACTTCTTTTCCTTTATCTTCTTTTCTTATTCATTTGCCTATTTATGCTCAGATCCATTTCCTCACTTTCCTCTGCCTGTTTCTCTTGCAAAAGACTACATTGCCTGGCCTCCCTTGCCAATCAGCTTCTAGTTGGGATGACTACAGATAACAGGACAGAAGAGGAAGAAAACAGGGTATTTCTCCCCTCTTTGGGGTGAATTCCCCCATAGTGAGTGCAGCTCTCTCCTGGCCCAGCTTCCTCTAGATGGCCACCACTCCTGGACTCTGGTAACACCACCTGTCCCTCTGGGATAGTAGACCTACTCTTCTTTATTCCAGAGTTTCATGCTTAAATAAGCCTTTTTTGGTTTTCCTAAAATCTTTTCAAATAAATTTTTTAAATCCCCATAGTTAATTTTTTTCTAAATTATTTTTCTAATCTACAGTGATGGATAGAGTATTTTTAACACTCTGCTCTTTTCTTCATCTCTTTCCATATTGCTACCAGGGTTTGTTTTCTAAAACACAGTCACCTTCTTGTGATCTTGTTACTGACCTACTCACAAACCCCTTCAGTGGCTCTTCATCTCATACAGGAGCTAAGCTCCTTGGTATGATGGACTGTTTCTTAACAACCTGTCTCTTTATCTGTGCCAGTGACATCTCAGCTTCTCAGTATTTCCTAACGCTAAATTGCTTATATTGCCCACTCACACACGCCGCATGTACACAACCATTCCCACACAAACATCCTGCTGCTCCCCCTCTCTGATCTTTGTTGCATCATTTCCTTCTTACCTATCTAATTCTGGCTGACTTGAACTCTCTTTCAAAACTCAGCTTGAGGTTGTTTCCTCTAGAAAGTTTTATTGAAAACTCAGGCTGGGCTTCCTCTGGGCTTCTGTCACAGCTTGTGCCTTTGTCCATGACTGCAGTCACCATATTTTATTATCAGACCCTACTGACAAATCTCTTTCACCTAAGTGTGGTGCTTCAAGTGCCCTGCCCATGCCTTCTTGGTTGATGTACATTTCTATACTTTCTAGAAAAATATTGGTGGAAATGAACGGGACTATAGCCCCATGTGCCCTGGCAGCTCAAATTAGAAACCAGTGAGTCATTCGTAATTTCCTTCTCCTATACCCCCCCATATTCAATTGGTCAACAAACCCTAACTACTTTACCTCAGACATTTCTCTGATATATTTGTCCTTCTTGCTCACCCTATAGACACTTCTCCAATCTTCTCAGTGTTTTTAAGCTTCCTTTGATCATGACCCATAGTGAGAAATATGTGTGGCATTGTGACTCAGGAAATGCATTCCACAGTCCAAATTTTTAATAAAGCCACTTTTATATAAGATGCAAACAATCTGAAAACTACAACAGAGTATATTCAAGATTTAAAACCCAAAATGATCTACTTTGTCTTTTTAAATTTTTTTTTCAGGTAATAAACACTGAATTCTATATAATGACTTCAATGCTATCATGATTTATAGCCAAATGATGTTACTTATGTTGAAAGATAATATTCCTGCAATTGAACATGCTACATTTTAAGCAAATCCACTTTGTTCATTTTGAAGATTATGTGTATTTATCATAGAAATGAATTTGCTAAAAATTCAAATCATTCAGAAAGCTTATGAATAACATATAAGTATGTCAAATGGGAGATTTATGAAAATTAACCCTTATAAGATGCTTTGATATTTTCTTCTTTATTCAAGTCTATTTTTCTAAATGTAGGTTATGACTCACTGAGTCATTTCAAGATTCACCAACAGGTTGTGCCACATAGTTTGAAAACCACTGTTTTGGGATAATCACTTGCTTGATACTACAATTACTTCCCCCTTAGGCACCTTGTCTCCAGTCTGGCTTCCATGCAGCTGCCTTTGTAAATAGACCTAACCATGTCACTTTCCTTCTAGGAAAAAAAAAAAAAAAAAAAACTCCTAGGGGTTTGACTCATTAACCATAGTATGGAATACATATTTCTGAACATATCAGGTCCCCCAGGACCATTTAACATTTCTCTCCATCCACTGCCTCCCTGGATCCACCATGTCACAAACACCTGCTTTTCCCCTCACTTATTCTTTTTGTCTCTTTCCTTTTACCATTGCTGTTCCTTCACTTGACATTCCCTTCCCCTCCTTATGGGTCTGGCAGTTCTTTATTCTTTTTTAAAATTTATTAATTCTAATCAGTTATATATGATAGAAGAAAGCTCTTCAATTCATTGTACACAAATGGAGAATTTTTCACTTCTCTGGTTGTGCATGAAGTAGAGTCACACCATTCGTGCAATCACACATGTACCTAGGGTAATGATGTCCATCTCATTCCATTGTCTTACCTACCCCCTTCCCCTTACCCCCTCCCCCTTCCCCTTTGCCCATGCCCCTTCCTCTGTGCCCCATCCAAAGTTCCTCCACTCATCCCATACTCCCCTACCCCCCTACCCCCCTACCCCCCGCCCCCCGCATATGTATTACCATCTGTTGCCAGCTGGCCTGGCTGGCGAGATGTTCTGGGTTCAAAGCTCAGATGCAGCAATAACTAAGAAAATGGTGAATAAACCATGCATCCCAGGAACATGAGTTTCTGATATCAAGGGCAGGACTTCTCAGTGACCCCAAGGGTCAGCTCCACACTGGGCAGTACTGGAAAGAGAGCGTGCACCCATATTCTTTTTATTTTATAGGAGGGACACACACAAGGGAGGTTAGATGGAATGTTCTTCACCAAATAAGGCAGGGAATAGGATTTAGGAGGTGGAGTCTTGCTTTGTGATATCTTGTGGTGAGCAGATTGATTGACATCTTGGCAAGTCATACCCATCTCAGGTGCTATGTGGGATCACAGGCAGATCTAGAGGAAAGGCACATTTGCCTTGCACAGCCCAATCAGTGTGCAACACCAGACCAGTCCCCTCATACTCTCAAATGCACCTAGCTCACACACACAGCCCATGGATGACTTGCGACAATCATTCACTTATCAGAGAAAACATTTGGCCCTTTTTTTTTTTTTTAAGATGGGCTTATTTTGCATAGTATGATATTCTTCAGCTCCATCCATTTACCTGCAAATGCCATAATTTTATTCTCTTTTAATGATGAGTAATATCACATTGTGTATCTGTACCACAGCTTCTTTATCCATTCATCTATTGAAAGGCATCTAGGTTGCTTCCACAGTTTAGCAATTGTGAATTGTGCTGCCATAAACATTGAAGTGGCTGCATCACTGTAGTATGCTGTTTTTAAGTCTTTAGGGTATAGAGCAAGGAGTGGGATATCTGGGCCTTTATTCTTTCAAGGCTCAAGTATCAATGCCATTATTTCTGCATATCTTCCTCACCTTCCCCCTCACCATTGACAGACTAGCAGATTAGCTGCCCCTCATTTGTGTTCTCATTTGACAATTTGGCATTTATCATAGTTGCTTTATATGCATTAGAATAGGTGCCTGTGTCACCTGACTGAATATGAGCCTCTTGAGGACTTGGCACTATTAAAAGGGATAATGTACTTTTGAAGTTGGCAGAATCAATAGATAAAAAGTCCTTTTATTCTTCATTCATCTTTGTGTCTTAGCATCTAACCATGATAGTTGAAAATATGTGTTGACTTCCAATCCATAACTTGATACCCTACATTTATATTTTGTGTTTTAATACTCCTCTCTTTTTACATACTTCACATCTTACAAAGCATTTGTATCCTGGTCAATGGAGTATACTGTAGGTAGGGAGGACAAAGAGAATCCAAGCTTCCTGCTTATCCCAAGCAGGAATCAAATTTGAGATAAACTCAGATCCAAACCTGGCTCCAGATCTAGCTCTATATTGTTTCCACTTGGGAAGGACTATCCCAGGCCACCAATGCCTTGCAGTCATTCATTTGCCATTAGAGCCTAGCTCAGACTCAGAGAAGTGCCATGGCTCTCATTAGCTTTGGCATTACGTCTTTCCATCCCTAGCATTAACTCTCCTGAGTTTCAGTTTCACTTTTTCAAAGACATTATAAATAAATTCCCACCCCTGAAGCCAGCTGCCCTCAAAAAAGGACTTAGGGAGGCATATTTCTCCTTAAAAATAACAAATAAACAGACCATCCAAGGAACAACAAATGTGAGGCAGTTTGTTTACTAACAACAGATTGTCAATCAAATATCAGGCCCAGGTTTCATTAGGTGTCAAAATAAAACAACAGCTGTAGTGACACAGGAAGGCTAGGACCCTACTGTAAATATCTTCTTTCTTTCACTTGGGGAATGAAGGGTGACAGGCACTGAGCATCAAATGATAACTTTTTAGCTTCATTTTAGCAAGTGGAGGGAAAAACAATTCAGATTTACCCAATACCTATTATATCCTAGGGACTACATATTTTGTCTAATCCTCATGTCTTCTAATCAGTCATCTAAGTACTTCCTGAGTACTTTCTATGTGCCTCATTTTGCACTAGGCACATGGGAAATAGTGATAGAGAGGATGGGTACAATCTCTTTCCTCATTGAGCTGCCAGTCTGCCCCAGTGGTGTTCTACCTTTCTTCCACCCTAACTCACTTGAGGGATACAGTAGAGTATCATCAGTACCAGGGAATCATTATGTAGTGATTATTAATTCAGGTGAGGCATGAGTGGTTGAGTTTTTGGTGTTAATTGACAAAGCATCTTGAGGGATTATGATTATCCCCATTCTACATGAATAAGGACACCAATTCAGAAAAAGTAAAAGACAGTTGTACGTATAATATATAGGCACTGTGATGAGGAAGAATTTTTTATTTTTTATTTTTATTTTTGAGCAATCTGGAGGGGTACCCACAGTGGAGTTAGGTGGAGGTAAAGCACACCTTTCTGGAGGAAGTGACATTCAATGAAAACCAAAAGAGTACTAGGAGAAAATGTTTAGTCAGAGAAGGGGCATGGGATGGGATGGGATGAAATGATATCACAGTATTCTATTAGCCCATGTTAAAGCTCAGAGAAACAATAAAAATTTGGGTACCATTAGAGGAGTTAAAAGAATTTAAGAATGACTGAAAGGTAGAAAGCAACCAAGGGGAGTAGATGGAGACATAGGTGGTGGTCCACTCCTCAGGGGCTTTGTAACCCATACCATGCTTCTTTTGAGGATAACAGGAGCCACGGAAGGGGAAGATATGGCTGCACAGCAAAAGTTTTAGGAGCTATAGACAGATGGCTGCTGATGGCCCAACCCACACATATGAGTTTCCTGTTAATTTCATGGATTGGGTAAGATAAAGAGAAATGATAACCAGGCTTCGATTTGAACAACTGGGTGGGGATACTCTAAGGTGGACCACAGACATTTCATCAGAAATGGCTGAGAGATAGATAATGGGAAGATAATGAAATGTTCCAGACACAGTCACACATAGGTCTAGAGCTCTGGAAAGAGGCATGAACAAGAGAAAAAAAAAAAAAAAAAAAAACAAACTGCAAATGGTTCCAGGGGCAATGGCATAGGTAAAATCACCCCCAAAAGAATGTGTTCAGTGACATGAGACCAGGCTTGGTAGAGAACTCTGAGAAACACCAATATTTAAAGGACTAGAGGAAGAAAAAGAGGCAGCAAGGGAGAATGTCAGGTTAACTTCCATGTTATAGGTAAGAAAACTGGGTCTCAGATTCTACAGCTTGTCTAAGTCTATTCAGCTGGGATGGGGCAGAACTGGGCTTAACCTCTATCAGGAGCCTGGTTTCTATTATATACAACTGTGGTGGTACAAAGAGGTGTGACCTCAATTGCCTTAGCATTTCCTCATTTGAATTCCCCTCCCCAGACACTAATCACAGACCATCTTCCCAAACCAAAGTTTTCCTTCCCTGACTCTCTTGTCCAGATGCTAATGATCACAGGATAGATAAGGCAACCAAACGAGAAAGCAAAGAGACTCATCTGACATTGAATTAGGCTATCCAAACATCACTTCACCCCTAATTTACTTGGCAAATAACTCAGTGTTTTGGGTTCTCTATGTGTTAAATGGGGAAAAAGTTATCTGCCATCATCCAGTTGCCTAAACTAGACGTGAAGTGTTATACTAAGTTTAATCATTAGACAACTTTATAAGAGGTTGTTATAAATACAAGGCAATATTAATTTAAATCACTTGGATTTTCCTGAGGAGTCTCTCTCACATGAGGACACTATAAACATGCCACCTGACACCTACCATGCCTAAGCAGGACTTGGTTTATTGCGGTTAACAGGATAGTAGGAATAAATGAAGGCCTTTGTCTTGCTGGTGTAATGTGACATCATCCTTCAAGGTCCCAGCTCAAAGTGGCATCCTATCCCAAAAGAACACGAATAGTGAAGAGGCTTTGGAATCAGACTTCTTGGGGTCACATTCTCTCAGCTGGTTGATACCTTGATCTTAGATTCTATTTCCTTATCTGTAAAATGGGCATAATAGTACTTGCCTCGCCCAGCTATTGACAGAATTAAATGAGATCCTGTGTGACAAAGCACTCGGCATGCTGCCTAGAATACGACAGTCAATAATCATTAGCTGTTATCACTAACTTTTTTTGTGTGTGCTAAGCTTTACTTAGGGGTAGAGTGGGGCACCACCCATGGAGAACTGGGTACTAAGATTTCCTTGTAATGACCCTGAACTTGGGAGAGAGAGAAGAGCAGGTGAGGCTAATGTCAGAACTGCTCTTTTCCCCAGGAGACGAAGTATATAATACACAATATTCTCCAGTGTTTGTCCTTAAGAGTTCTGAAGAGCAGTGACAAGAGCTCCAAAGACAGGTTCCTGGCAGGGAACAATAGAATCACGTTGGTCAATACTGAGAAATGGAATCCCTGACAAGGTGTTGAGAAATCACCCAGTCCTGCACACTGCTGGGACTTCTCCCCATTCACCACTTGTTTTCCTGGATTTTCATGAGCTCACGCTAAAATAAGGACAGCTATCAAGTACGTCTCCCCACCCCCTGAATCCTGCAAATCCATCTTAGCCCCAGGGCTACTTTTAAAAAGAATTAACTGTGCTTTCTAAAATGCTCATCTAGGAGAGCAACGTTTGGCGACCAGGGGCTGGGTTCTGTGTAGCCAGATGAACAGTTCTTCAAAGCACGCTAGACAGTCCCCGCCCCTTTGCTTGAAATCTTGAAATGCCTTACTGCGGCAGGAGCCTGTGCACGAGTCCGTGGCCCAGTGAAGCCTCTTGGAAAAAGAAAGGGGTGGAAGTAGATTTAGGAGAGGACCCTAGCCAGCCCTGCAGATGCAACCGTTGCAATTTGGGTCTCTTCTCTCTTCTGACGTAATGCCAGTTTCCTGCTTTCGCGCTGCAGTGCTCAGTTCGCTAGCTGCGAAGTCTGGAGGTCAACTGACAGAACACCAGAGATAATCACTAGCGCTACCTTGCAATTTATTTTCCACGAACACTCTTTAACCCGTCCAATAACCCCGCCTCCACATTCCACTTGGGGCTTTTCAAGGGGCATTGTTCTCCCCTCCCCCCAGGAAGGCCGCCTTTACGCACAGCCAGCACCAGGAAACGGTGTTGGCTTGTGGCGCAAATGGAGGGCTGGGGTGGGGTGCTGTTGAAATCTTCTGACTCTCGCTTTTGTGAGATTTCCAAATCCCTTGCTTTATTTCGAGCAAAAACATTGTCGAAGTGGTAGCGTTTCCTTCCACTCTCCAGAAACCGATGTAGGAAGTGGATAAAAGCCGCTACGAGAACGTGCACCGAGACACTCCCGCGCCCAACACCCCCACAGAGCTGGGACAAGTGGCTACCGCTCAGCCACCTCACGCGCGCAGGGCTAGTGCTGCCTCGCAGCCACCGCTGCCGCCGCCCAGCTTAGTCGGGGGAGACTCCCAAGGGCTCTTTAAATACGATCTATAAATACTACGGGTGCTGGGAGCGCGCGTCACGGCACATCCAGCTTCCGATTGGCCGGCGTAACCTCACTTATTTGCATAGTCGATTGCACAACTGGGCGGTGACCTCCGCCGGGTGCTTTTGCCCTGCGGTCCCTCCCCCTCAGCGGGCGGCGGGCGGGACTGGTAGGCGGTATTCAGAGTCCCTTGAATTAGGGAACGTTTTAAATCGGTAGTAAGGAAGCGCTCCTCTGGGACGTCCACTGCCTCTCAGAAGGATGTTTTGACCAGCGGAGGTTCCGCGGGTTTAAACTGGGTCTTTTTGCTTTCTATAAAAAGGAAAGAGAAAGTTTCAAGGGTTGCTCTCAAGCAAACGTTCTGGGTGACTCGCAGAGGCTAAATATAAAGCCACGTGAGACCTGAACGTGGGTAGAGCCCTGTCCAATAACATGCGACTTCGGTGTTCAAAAAAGGCTTTTGTATGATCGCTAGTAAGATCAAATTAACTGGAAATCGAAACAAGGAGGGTTCGGAAATTCAAGATGCCTCCTGGTTTGAACCTGCATTTAAAAAATGAACCAAGTAGCCAATATGAAGTGGCAATATGAAAACTTTCGTCACTGTGGTCTATCCTGTAACAGTTGATCATGTTCAGCTCAAGTTGGTTTACTCTGGGGGAGTGGCGACGAAAGTCAAAGAAGAAGAAAAGACCAGGCTTTCTTATTAGGGCAGCAACCCTAGAGTAGCAACAGGTTTTTGAAGTGTAAAGGCACAGAGGATTCTGTTGAAAGGGAATACCATGAATTGCGTGGTAGAATGTGCAGATATTGTAATATATTAACATTTAGTTGTTAGAAAATTATTTCTTTTCAGAATGTACACCGAGAATGCGGACTGTTTCTGCCATTTGCTCAACATTCACTGTAACGGTCAATTCTTCGCTTTTGAGTGATATCAATAGGGCGACTTTTAATCCTTTCATTTTGCTTTAGGATGTTCTGCCTTTAAAACGCAGACTGCTAGAATACGTCGGTGTCTTATACGTAGTCGATCCTCAGTAAATAGTGGAACGAATCAGACCAATATATTTATCTAGAAGGGACTAAGCATTGCTAAAAACAAAGATCTTGTTATTATTTCATAAATGTTCTACTTTGATATCCTTTCCCGCCTGAATAAAACTCAGTTCATTCAAGCGTTCTCATTATTTGAAGACGATTCTTTATCCTCTGTGAAGTTGGATGCTGGCAAATATGCTATTCTAAAAGCTTTGTAAAAAGAGCTTTGGATTTTAACAAAAGAGCTCCCCCTGCTGTCAAATGCTTTATGTGGGCAACAGGCCTGAAAAGTCTGAAACACCTTTATTAGGCCCATTGCAAATGTGGAAGAGGATCCTACCGAGTGTCAGGCTTGTTAGGCGAGAGCTCTATCGCTGAGCTACATTCCCAAACTTTAAGTCACCATTTTAATTGTTATTGTTAAGTACTTGTGATCATTCAGTTGTGAATACTACTTTACAGATCTTTCTCATTTCCATAGCCATACAAACCAGTTTATACTTTGAAACCAATCTTGATTATATTAAAGCAAAAGATGGACTTGTTTTGTAGTTGTTATTCTTGACATTGATTATACCAGTGTAAAAAATGCTTTGATGGTCAAAATACTTTTCCCAATAATTTTCGTATTGTGCAGCTGAATTACTGAAATTGACTTATTCAAGCTGAGACTACTTGCAGTGGTGTTACATTAGCCTTTCTTTACCTTCTCAGCTTGTTTAACTGTGCCTTAATAAGTGCATCTAATTTCCTAGAATGATGAATAAATGCACTTGCAATCATTGTCTGCAATCATCTTCTTTTTAAAAATGCTACATTTCTTTGTTGCCTTACTCATATATTCAGATAAAATATTGTTTAAAAAAGTAAGTAACCGCATAGTTTGAAAACTGCACACTTTGGTTGCAACTTCCATTGGTTTCTCATTTTTCAGAACCATTCGTCTTGAGGAGGAAAGAGCTATGTTCAGAGGTGGGCTGCTGGTACAGCTCTGAATCACTAGGAGGTAAGAGGATAACTGGTAAACACAAATAAAGAGATAAAGGGTGTGTGCATCTCCACTGTGAGTACTAATGGGGGTATTTGAGCTGCAATTTTCATGGCAACCACTTTACCTTCCTTTATAGAAACATAGAGATGATGATCATAACTATTCTGTGGTATCCATTCTCTTAGGAGTAGAGGCGAACATGAAAATATAGTCTGCCATTATGTGGGATAATGTATGTAGCAAAAGCTCAGCACCCTCCAGAGCTAGGAAGAGACTCTTGCCCTTGTGTTAGCCTAGGGTACAAAGTCTAGCACTTTACAGAAGTGTCAAGTACTCCTGCGGCTCCATGAAATGGGCCTTGTTATGGCCTGAATTGTGTCCCCATTCCTAGAAATTAAAAAATTTCAAGGCTTAGGGGCAGGTTGGATTTATGACAAAAGGCTTATGACTTGGCCTGGCTTCACATTCATTCATATGTTGAAATGCTACCCTCAACTCTATACCTTACAGTATGACTATTTAGAGATAGGGCCTTCACAGAAAATTAAGGTTAAATGAAGTCCTTAGGTTGGCTCCTAATCCAATGTGGCTGGTGCCTTTTTAAGAAGAGGAGCATAAAAATGGATTTGTGTGTACTGAGGAAAGACCATATGAAGACACAGTAAGAAGACTGCCATCTGCAGGCCTAGGAAAGTAGCCTCGAGAGAAACCAAATCTCATGACACCTTGATCTTGGGCTTGTAACATCTACATCTATAAATAAAAATTCTGTTGTTTAAGCCACCAAGTCTGTGGTACTTTGTTATTGTTATTGTAATTATAGTAAACTAATATAGCCACCCTTTCCCAGTTAATGGTGTGGGAACCACCTTTCATATGTGTGGTCATTAAGGGGCCCACTCCTCAAGTCAGTTCTGAAGTGGAAAAGATGCTGATGCCATTAGAATATGCTTGGAGATGTGTCTGCCCCCCCCTTTAAAAAAATTAGCAATTACAAATTGTCCTATGTGTAGATGTTCACATATTTATTGTATAAAATAAAATGTGGATTTTGTTGTAAATCCATTTTTATAAAAACAAAAGTGGTTGGGAATTTTAAACAAAATTCATGAGTACCTCAATAGATAACATATAGAGTAGGTAAAAAGAATTTCAACACAGAGTAGGTAAAAAAAATTTCAAGGCTTAGGGGCAGGTTGGATTTATGACAAAAAGTTATGAATTGGCTTGGCTTCACAGCAATTAGATCTGCACATACTGAAGTTCTGGAGTAACTAGTAAATTAATTTGCAGTAGATTGTGGTGCTGGCTTCTCAGGTCCACTGACTGAGAGATGGCCTCTGACTGTGCTACCAATATCCTTTTTTTTTTCTTTTTTAATGATAGGGAGATTATATTACCTAGGAGACACGAATATAATAGCATGCTCATTCACTTTTAGCCAAAGTATGATGTTCATACTTGCTAAACTTAGGTTTGCTTTCTATATTGATACATGACTTGAGTTTTGTATATGTTATCTATTGAGGTACTCATGAATTTTGTTTAAAATTCCCAGCCACTTTTGTTTTTATAAAAATGGATTTACAACAAAATCCAGTTGACTTTTTTTTTCTTGCAATTACTCTAACAAAATTATACTTGCTCAAACACATCTTCTTTTAGGTAATTTTGTTTTATAGAATAGACAGAACATCATTAGTAGAGGAATTACCATTTGTTGAGATTTTAGCATGTATCAGGGACCATAAGACAGTATTTTACAATCCTTAATCTTACAAGAGAAGCACTACTTTTATCTGCAGTTTATAAATAAAGTAACTGGTCCCTTAGAAAGGTCACAAAACTTGCTCGGAGTTGCTTTCAAATCCAAATCTATATGATTCCAGTTTAAACCCTCAGAAAATAGAGAATATTACAAATATATAAAGCCAGAAACAAAAGCCATAATATTAACTACTTCATATGATATCACAGAATAATATTTTCCAAATTACATATCAGAAAACTTTAGTTCCATATATTTGAGTGGCATGAATAAAAAATATACCATGATCAAACAAATTTTTAGAAATAATGGGCTAAAAAAATTACTGTAGAATTGTATAATATTAGAGGGAACCATTCACACTTGAAATTATTATGAATTTATGTAGTTATTATAACAACATTCCAAGAAATAGCCAAAAAAAGTGTCTTTAGTAAGAAATTTTCTGTTTTGCATGATGGAGCCATTTGGTTTATCACTCACTGGGTCTAGAGATGGGAATAGTAAGACTCCTGGCATGCCTGAATACATAGTCCTGTGTCATGTATTGCCACCATCATCACTTTCTAGTGTTTTCTGAGTTGATAGAGTATTTATGGCAGATAGATTTTTAAAATAGTTAATTATTTTTAGAGTTTTTTTTTTTTTTTTTTTTTTTTTTTGGTACCGGGGATTGAACTCAGGGGAACTTGACCACTGGGTCACATCCCCAGCCCTTTTTTTGTATTTTATTTAGAGACAGGGTCTCACCGAGTTGCTAAGTGCCTCACCATTGCTGAGGCTGGCTTTGAACTCGCGATCCTCCTGCCTCAGCCTCCCAAGTGCTGGGATTACAGGCGTGCGCCACCGCGCCCGGCTAGAGTTTTTTTTTTTTTTTTTTGATGTTCAAGATAATTACTTATCCACCTTAAAGAAAATAAAAGCCAAAAGACCTTGCCAGCAAGAGACTCCTCAAATATGGTATAAGGCCATTGGAATGATGAAACATAAGATTATTTTTAAAAATGCGCTCAGAATAGGTCATGGGTTTAAGGAATAATAATTGAAATTTGAATGCATTCATTTACTAATACTTATGTGCAAATAAAGTAATTTAAGCTTTTTGAGGGGAGACACTTTATTTTTTTCTCTTTATCCTTGTCAAATGCCTGGATACAGCAGAAATTCATGCATTTATTTAATGCCTAAATGTCTTCTATGTACCAGGCCTGGTTCTGCTACAAGTACTAGACATTGGAGTGAAAAAGTACATTTTTATCTTCATGGAGGGAGAAATGGAACCATGAAGAGGGTAACAGAGATAGCAAAAGTTGTAGGGTCATTAAGTTGAAGCCCTCAGTGAGGTCACAGAATTTTTGAAATAGGTTCTGATAGTAAATACCCTTGGAGGAGAGGAAAGATTTGAAATAAAGTTTAGGAGTGGGTATAATTCCTGGGAATAAGGTAAAGTTATGACTCTGGGACTGAAGATTCAATGAAGGAAGACAAAAGGATTATTGGAGAGAAGGCTTCATATTGAATGGGACAGCCTGTGGATGTTGCAGCTTTTGAACATGGTGATAGAAGCAGAGTGAAGAAGACAGTGAGCTGTGTGCTGTCATCTTCAAGGGAGGTCATGAAGTCATTGGAAGTGATCATAAACGACTGGACAAGGATGGGTCGATGCTCCAGAGTTGGATGGAATTACTTCATAGGAGCTGGAGGTTTGCAGGTGGAAATGAAAGCAATAGTCTGGAAATGGCAATTCATGAAAGTTCAGGTCAAAGGTAAAAGGAGGTGAGAAGACAGTAGGGGAGGTGTCTACAGGAACAGTTGGATTTCAATTAGACCAAGAATGGGAAGGAAACATCTCTTTTTTGAATCAACGAATATTGCACCCTCATTTAGACAGTTATTCTGAATATTTTTGGATTGAATTAACTTTAAAGTCCTTTTAAATTTAGGCTAGCTTAAAGCAATGTATACCAATTTCCTTTGTTTATACTTTCATTTTTACTTCAATACACTTGTGAGGATAAAAGTTAAAAGCAGAATAGAGATTTTTGAGTACAAAAGTATGTGTTACAAGAGAAAATATTGCTTCTTACTTAATATGCTAGTGTTTTTAATTTATTAGAATGCATACTGCTTTTATAGTAAAGGAAAACAAAGTAGGTATCTTTACCATAGCACCTGAAAATCACATCACCAAAAAATTAAAATGAGTATCCTGAACTACTGTCCTGTTATAAAGGAAATCAATACTTCTTCTTTTTTATATTTTTAAGATTGTTCTGCCACCCATACCCCTGTCCAACTGGTGAGTAGAGACTAGACTTTTCTCCTTAAAACTGAGCAGCAACTCCTTCCTCTGTGTAAAGCAGTGAGCTCTGAAGACTCCCAAGTCTTGCTCCAGCTCTAGTAGATATTTCCTTACTTTTTGGAAGTGCATAAAAGGAAAATCAGAGTTCTGGGGGGAAACCAGAGCTTTCTATTTGCCATATTCAGAAGTAATAGAATAATTCACACGTTATACCCAAGAGTTTTACTAAACTTTGAGCAAAGGGTTCAACACTGAATAATGCTTTTTCTTGGGTCATATCAGCTATAAAAACATGTCTGCAAATGAGCACTCATTTTGTGCAAGACTTTGTACTAAGAGCTAGAATACACATTCCATTCTCATAACTCTTCTTGGAGGCAGGTACTTTTAAGATCAAATTTATTGGAAAAGAAACTGAGACAGAAATAAGTAGCCCAAGATTGTGCAGTTATAAAGTCCTGGAACTGGGATGTGAACTCATGTCTTCCACAACCCAGGGCCTGTGCTGTGAGCTGTTAGGCAGGCTATACTGACTCTGTTTCAGTTATTTAATAGATACTTTCAGTTTTTATGTGTTTGGTGGCTGATCGTCACTGGAAATGGATATTTATCCTACAGGGCTTTAGGGAAAATTTTTCAAGGTAGAAGAAGCTTCAAATTCCCATAAAAGATTATCTCAAAACCATTATAGAGTGATAACAATAAATGGTATTTATACCATAGTGAGCACAACTAATGATGTTGTTTTATGTGATTTGAATCCAGAGGCATTAAGAATACTAGTGAGTCTATTTTTAAAGAAGAAGAAGGAGGAGGAGAAGGTGGAGGAGGAGGAAGTAGGAGAGGAGGAGGAAGGGGAGAAGAAGAAAAAGAGAAATAAAAAAGCCTATGAGGATCCTGACAGGAAAAGGACAGCAGTTTCAGTTAAGATTTTTTTTAAAAGAAATGTTTATTAAAAGGATTCTTATGGAGCTGTGGGTCAATTAAGGGATCCCACAAGGGATGTTGAGGCATTCAGGGATCAGTGACAGTGGGAAGCCCCTGCTTTCCTAGATCTGAGGGGAGCAGAGGAATGATGTTACGAGAATTGGTGGGAGTGGAAACTTGGAAGAGGACTCCATCAAGCGCCGTGGCTGGCAAAGGACTCAGCCTTTGCACAAGAGACACTGTGTAGGCATGTAAGAAGTTATCACTCTAACTAGAGGCCAAAGGGCAAGCAATTGGTGTGGGAGTAAGATGATTTTGACCAAGGGGTCAAGCTCCAAAGGCACAGAGTGGGGAGAATAGATCCAAAGGCCAATTAAGAAAAATAGCCCATTATCTCTCAAAGCCAGGTGTAGGGTAGTAATTTAGAGCCAAATAAATTACTTAGTAGGAAAAAGTAACTATATCAAAATAAATGGAAACACCTTAGGAAGCAATTGAGATGTATGTATAGTACATTATTTTAGGTTTGAAATATAGTGAAAGGCACTGTAATGCATAAATTACCAGTTTGCAGCTCTATTGTGATTTTTATCCTTTCCTTTTGTTGCCATAAAAGCAAGTTAAGAATTTTTACTTGGATAATTTTAAAAATATTTTATTGGAAATAATTTTAGATTTATGGAAAAGTTGCAAAAAACAAGATAGAGTTCCTGTATACCCTTCACCAGGCTTCCCCTAATGATAATGACTTATAATAACCATAGTATAATGCTCAAAATCAGGAAACAACTGTTGCTTAGATACTATTCACTAAACCAAGTCATTTCATCAGTTTCATCCTAAAGTTTTAGTTGTTTTTTTTTTTTTTTTTTTTTTTTTAGGATCCCATACTGATTTTGTCTTTTTAGTCTCCTCCAAGTTGTGGTAATTCCTCATTCTTTCCTTGTTTTTAGTGACCTTGACACCTCTGATGGATATGTTGCTGTGTGGAAAACCTTTCCGTTTGGGTTTGTCTGGTATTTTCTCAAGAATATATTGAGCTTCTGCATTTTTAAACATAAGAATAAAAAGTAATGTGTCTCTCTCTGCATATCATTACAGGGGTCACATGATATGATGTGCCTTATTATTAGTGATGTCACTTTTGTTCACTTTGTTAAGATGTGTGTTCTGGGTTTCTCTAATACACTACCACTACTTTCCCCTGTGTATCCATAGGGAGATTATACTTTGATTCTTGATTGTTTAGTGATGCCTTAAAACAGGGAGGGAAGGAAACTTTCTGCCATGCAACATTCTATATACTTAAATACTTTAAATGTATTCCATTATTTAAATAACGGATCCAAGCTTACACAACCAGGAAGTGACAGGGTCAGAGCCAGAATTCTGGCCCTCTGGTTTCCATCCTATTGCCAGTTCAACTCAGCTTATTATATCAAACAATATAACTTTTATTCTAACATGATTTCTGCAAGGAAAAGTTGCAAGTTCTGTTTGCCTTCAATCCCTAGCACCTGACTTGTGACAAGTAAGAATTTATGATGGGCCAAAAATAAAGACACTTTGTTCTAGTGAAAAAAATGTATTCTATGATAAGTGTAATCATTCCTATTTTTTTAAAAAAGTAAACTCCTTTAGAAAAAAGTTTTCATGATTTGGCTAAGGCTATAAAGCTATGCCTATGGGTTTTTTTTTTTTCCCCATCTGTTTCCAAAAACAGATTTTCAGAAGGATTTACAAATCTAATCATATGATTTGTGACAACAGAACCCAACATTCAAATTTGTTTAATACTACAACATTGATTGTTTCACTAGTTCTCAAGTGCCTGCAATGTGTTAGAATTTATACAGTTTTCAAAGTGTTAGTTCACTCTAAGCTACTAATTTAAAACTGTGGCCCAT
The DNA here is from genome assembly GCA_025594165.1 of Tamias sibiricus. Lineage (NCBI taxonomy): Eukaryota > Metazoa > Chordata > Mammalia > Rodentia > Sciuridae > Tamias > Tamias sibiricus. Next base: position 89,049,496 of record CM046661.1, read on the forward strand.
TTCCAAAACTCATTTAAGAAACCAAATGGTTAATTAAACCTTCAATCAGACAATTTGAGTGCTTTTTAATAGCCATGTTGTGGTTTAGGCAAAAACGTTGGAGGAGCATCTTTTGAAAATGTTGTGTCACAATTTTGGGACCAATCCAAAGATCATTTACTACATATAAATAATGATAAAATGAATAGCTATAATGATGACAGCAGTTTTTGAGCTATTTAAGTGACGAATCTGTCAATTAACTCATTCGGAATATCTTCTAAATATGTGTTCAATTTGGGTGCACATGGAAAATGGTGCAGGATCTAAATTATATTCTTACTGGCATAGACTCCTGTGTAATATTGCCCCAAATGGCTAAGGATCAGAAGACTAAACAGTAACAAACTTTAGCTATGTGAGTACTTATTACCCTCAATGAAAAGAGGTTTTGAAATAATGTCAGTATTTGAATTAAGGTTTTCTATAATAAAAAACAAGAATCAAAACTCAAACTAACAGTTTTAATTACTTATTTTTTTTCCAAAAGAAATTTTAATTCCCGCCATTCCTACATTTAATTCCAGTGTCCTAGAGGCAAGCATTTTTATACCCTCCCCTTGTATTTTTAGTTCACCTAGAATTTACTGTCATATATCTAAATAACCCTTATGCTGCTATTTCTTGATTTTTGGACAGAGGTGTATCATCATCATCATCATCATCATCATCATCATCATCACTATTGTGGAAGATGTAGCTCACTTACAGCCATATATTCTCCCTCTAGTTCCCCTCGTCTATCATACTACTGTTTTTAACTGAAAGGAAAAGGACAGTTTTAGTAAGATGATATTCAGTTTTCCCTCTAAAGTCCCCACAGACACATACCAGGATTCCACACGGAATTGAAAGCTGCTTACTGTTCTCTAGCCTTAGAGCTGTTGTTTGAAAAAACCAAAGACATTCTGATTTCTGATGCTTTATGTGTAACCTGGATTATTTTCTTTTTTATATTATTTTTACAAATTCTTTTTAGATATACATGACAGCAAAGTGTATTTTGACAATATTTTACATATATGGGGCATAACATTCTAATTAGGATCCCATTCTTGTGGGTGAACATGATATGCAGTTACACTGGTCATATATTCATACATGAACATAGGAAAGTTATGTCAGATTCATTCTACTGCCTTTCCTATTCCCATTCTCTCCCCCTTCTCTTCATTGCCCTTTGTATAATCCAATGAACTTCTATTCTTCCCTCCCCCCACCCTTACTGTGTGTCAGCATCCGCATATCAGAGAGAACATTGGGCCTTTGGTTTTTTACGATTGGCTTATTTCACTTAGCATGATACCTGACCTGAATTGTTTTCTGCATGAAAGCTTTCAGGACAGTCTTTTCATCCCAGTATTGTGAAATTCTAGAAATTATGGATTTTTCCTCTGTATTGAAGAGAGATACTTGATAGATTCCTTCAGTAACATGTAATCTTTAGGTCTAGGAAGTTTCCTTCAATTTTTAAAAATCATCTAATTCAGTTTTCTGTTTTTTCCCATTTTAGGACTACTATTCATGATATTCTTATCTGTGTCTGTAGGTTGTTTTTCTTGGGCTGATCAGTTTCCCTGAAAAAGAATTCTTTGGAGTTAAAAGCCAGGCTGCCAGTGTTTTAAGAGCCCAATAAAGAAAAATGGCTATGAGGTTTCACCATTGAGTATGTGGGTGCTGTTATCAACTAACAAAAGAAGGCTCAAGTTTAGATACCATCTCTCTGTTCCAACTTCAACAAAGAATGAATTTTGTCATCATCCAAGAAAGAAGGAAAGATAACCACTTGGCTGTCCATGGTCAAGAAGGGAAATGGGGGTCAGGAAGCTTCTTACAGACTTCCTACCAGTTCCACTATTTTTGTTTATACCTTCATCTCCATTTTCAGGGTTGTAGGTGCCTTCAATTGCAGAACTCCTCCATGGCCCTGTCTGTGGGTATATTCCCTCTGCCCACCTTGGGTTTCCTCTGAGGTTTGCTAAGTCATTTACAACATACTCATTTGCTTTCAACTGTCCAAGTATTTCCATGTATCTGTCTCCATTCCTATTTTGTCTCTTGTAGTGTTTCACTTTGTAAGCCTTTTATTGTTATTTGAGTGTGATTTAGGGAGGGAATTTAAGTGAAAAACTCATTACATTTACTCTATAATTATTATAAGGCTATGTGTAATATTTTTAATATGCACAAGAGACTAAGAAACTTTTTAAGTTGCATGAAATTCAACAAAAAAATTTGGATAAGAATCTTTGCCCCACCCTATGACCCAGCCATCCCACTCCTGGGTCTATTCCCAAAGGACTTAAAAACAGCATATTACAGTGACACAGCTATCTCAATGTTTGTAGCTGCACAATTCACAATAGCTAGGTTGTGGAACCAACCTAGATGTCCCTCAGTAGATAAGTGGATTAAGAAAATGTGGTATATACGCACAATGGAATTTTACTCAGCAATAAAAGAAAATAAAATAATGGAATTTGCAAGAATCTTTGCCTTCTTTTATCTTATTTTTATGTAACTATACATTTTATAGTTGAAGGACTACATAGCTTTACCATGACTTAGCATATTTTAGTGATTAAAAACATACCAAAAAAAGTTAAAAGTTATCAACTCTCATTTCAAAAGAACAATTCTTATAGGACGTGAAAATACAGCTTCCATTTACAGGAAGATGAAAGAGGTGTACTTCTCTCTTCCTTCCTACTAAGCATAACTAAAGATCCTGGATATTGTATATGAAATAAATATAAGACAACTCTGAAGGGTGGAGAGAAGAAAGCAGACTGGCTAGGAATCTTTCAGTCTGAGGAACAACATTGTAGTGAGTTCTCTGAGTTTTCTTTTTCTCCTCTATCCTGAAAATCTGAATACCCCAAAATGCTAACTGTCATCAACATAAGAAACAAAAACAAACTAAAAACCCAACAAAAGCCAGCTATCTTTAACCAAAGGACAAGGAAAGAGACAGCTTATAAAGACAAAATTAACCCTACTATAGCCAAATGCCACAGAAAAAGTGGGCCCACACTCACCCCTACCAGCAAAGGCCAAGTAGGGGAGCTCAGCCTTCCAGTCTCCCGAGGCTGACACTTTTATCCCAGTGGTGTCAATGAAGACCATGTGGGAGAGCTACACTTCAACCCCACCATGCAGTAGAGGGGCTACCTACCCCTAGCCACTGAGTTGGTGTCAGAGGCCAATTACATTCAGGACACTCACCATAACCCAGCAGTAATGAGACCACCCCATCGATGAGAGCCAGAATGCCACCATGTCCAGCAGTCATGAGAAGGCCCTCACTCTTAAAAATACAACATATCAAAACCCATGAGACACAGCTAAAGCAGTGCTGGGGGGAAAATTTATAGTACTAAATACATACATTAGGAAAGAGAAAATGTATCGGGTCAATAATATAAATGCCTACCTTGGGAAGTCAAAGAAGAGGAAAATAAACCCAAAGCAAGCAGAAGGAAAGAAACAGAAAAGACCAGAAATTCATGAAGTTGAAAACAGAAAAGCCATAGCAAAAAAATCAATGAAACAAAAATCTGGTTCTTTGAAAATACCCATATATTTGACAAACTTTTAGTAAGTCCAAAAAGAAAAAAAGATAAAAATTCCTATTTTATTTATTATCAGTAATAAAATAGGAAATGTCATTGCAAGCCTTGAAGAAATCAAAAGGATGAGGGAATACTATAAATAACTTTGTACACATAAATTTGAGAACTCAGAGAAAATGGATGAATTCCTCCAAAAAACCAAAATATTACAGCTCACTCTATTAAAATAACCTGAATATCTAATACTTTTAAGAAATTTTGATTCATAATTTTAAAAACTCTCAAATGTCCAGTCCCAGATGGTTTCACTGGAGAATTCTGTGCAATGTTTAAAGAATTAAATACTAATTCTGCCTAATATCTTCCCCCAAAGAAAGGAGGGAATATACCCTAATTCATTTAATGAATGTGGTTTGACATTGATACCCAAACTGGACAAAGATACATATATAAAAATGAAAGCTACAGAACTATATTCCTTATGAATATGGTGCAAAATTCTTTTAAAAAGTATATTATCTAATAATATATAAAACAATTATATTCCATGACTAGGTATGTTTATCCCAGAGATGCAAAGCTTGGTTAAATATTCATTTAAAAAAATGAAATCTCTATCATATAAACAAGTGACAAAGGAAAAGTCATGTCATTATATCAATTGATAAAGAAAAAGAAATTTACAAATTCAATAGCCATTTATAACAAAAACTCACAAAAATATAGGGAGAAGCTTCAACTTTTTAAGGAACATGTGCACAAAATGTACACCTATCACTATATTTAATGGGTGAAAGACCACATGCTTTCTTATAATGGGTAATAAGGCATGCATAGCCAACCTTACTGCTCTTATGCAACATAGTACAATAAGGCATGAAAGGGAAATAAAAGGCATAGAGATTGGAAAGAAATAAAACTGTCCTTATTTGCAGATGACATAATTGTCTATATGTAAAATCCCAAGCACTCTAAAAAAGTTTCCTAGAACTAATAAGTTCAGCAAGATCACATGATGCAAGATAAATGTATAAAAATCAATTGCATTCACATACTAGCAATAAATTTATTAGATACCAAAATAAAAATGCAAAATGAAATACTTAGGTGAAAATCTAAAAAAAGCATGTATAGGACTTGTATACTGAAGATTGCATATGCTGATGAAAGCAATCAAAGACATAAATAAAGGATAGACATACCATAATCATGTTTTTAAAGACCCAAAACACAATATATCAGCTCTTTCCAAATTGATATGTGGTTTTAACACAATTCCTATAAGAATTCTGAGATTTCTTGTAGATGTATATACAAGATTCCAAAATTTATATGGAAAGGCAAAGATGTAAGAATAGCTAAAACAACTTTGAAAAAGAATCAAGTGGGAGGAATTAATCTACCTTTCTTCAAGACTTAATTTATACCTACAGTAAATCAAAACTGTGTGAAGAGTTGGTTGAGGGACAGACGGACCTGAGGAACTCAATAGGGAACCCAGAAATTGCCACACACAAATAATCCCAACTGACATTTTATAGAGGCGCAAAGATCAATTTACTGAAGAAAAGTAGCCTTTTCAACAAATGGTGCTGAAGCAATTGAACATTCACAGGCAAAAACAAACAAACAAACAAAACCCTGACCAACTCTCAAACTTTATACAAATATTAGCTCAAAATTTGAGTTAAATGTAACACTTTCAGGAAAAGTGTTAATGTTAAGGGAAAGTTGTAACACTTTCAGGGAGAAAAAAAAAAAAAAAAAACCACAGGAGAAAAATCTTTGGTAACTAGAGTGTGGCAAAAAGTTCTTAGTCTTGACACTCAAAGCATGCCCTGCAAAAGGAAAAATTGGTGTCAGATCACATCAAGATTAAAAAATTTTGCTGTGTGAAAATCCTGTTAAGAAAAATGATATCACTCAATGTGACATCATTATGCAATTATCAGAATATCCAAAATAAATATAGATGACACTTTTATTTGGAGAAAAATGCAGAGTAACTGGATCACTCATGTACTGCTGGTGGGAATGTCAAGTGCTGTAATTACTTTGAAGGATAATATAGGAATTTCTTTCAAAATAAACACAAAGCCACCATTCAACGTGGTCATTGTTTATATTCAGCCATTGCTAATGAACAAGACTTATGTTCACACAAAACCTACATGTGAATGCTTATAGCACTATTTTGGGGGGAGGTACTGGGGATTGAACCCAAGGTCTTAACCACTGAGCTGTATCCCCAGCTCTTTTTATTTTGAGACAAGTTCTCGCTAAGTTTCTTAAGGCCTAACTAAGTCGCTGAGGCTGGTCTTGAGCTTGTGATCTTCCTGTGTCAGCCTCCCAAGTTGCTGGGGTTACAGGCGTGTGCCATCATGCCTGGTTGTTTATAGCACTTTTATTTGAAACAGCCCCAAACTAGAAAAACTCACAGGTTGCCCTTCCACAGGTGAGTGGTTAAATCCAATGTGTGATGGATCAACATCCATGCCACGGAATACAAATCAGCAATGAAAAGGAACCATTGACTTGCTCAACCTGGATGAGTGAAAAATGGCAACTTCTAAAGGGGTATAGACCATATGGTTCCATTTAAATAGCATTCCTGAAGTGATATAACTACAGAAGTGGAGAATAGATTAGTGATTGTCAGGCTAAGGGGATGGACAGAAGGACAATAAATGGAGTCCTCATGGTGATAGAAATGCACTTTATCTTGACCATAGCAATGTTAACATCCTGGTTGTGATATTGTGCTATAATTTTATAAGATGTTACCAGTGCAGGAAACTGGTAAAGGGCATGTATGATATCACTGTGTTGTTGTTATTATTATTATTATTTTGGGGGATACTGGCAATTAAACTCAGGGGAACTTGACCATTGAGCCACATCCCCAGTCCTATATTGTATTTTATCTAGAGACAGGGTCTCACTAGGTTGCTTAGTGCCTCTCTTTTGCTGAGGCTGGCTTTGAACTCTCAATCCTCCTGCCTCAGCTTCCAGAGCCACTGGGATTACAGGCGTGCACCAGTGTTCCTGGCTATATTATTATTTTTACAGTTGCATATGAATCTACCTGTATCTCCAAATAAAAAATGTGAGTTTATACAAAAAGAGAAATTACCTCTTTCACCTTGCAACCCCACCCTCTCTGCAGTTTCACTGCTAGTAATCCTTTTGGTATTGTTCCAAATGGCATCAGGACAAAATCCAGATTTTTATATAAGGATTTTTAACCTTTTTCAGACCATACTATGCATATTTATCTGAAATGTTCACTATTATTTGCATTCAGCAATATGTTCTAGATACCTTTACAGGTCTCTCCAACTATAGAATGGACCACTGTAGGGACATTTGGACACAGAGACAGTTGTGCACAGAAGACAATGTGAGTACAAGGTATTGGAAGGATGCAACTACAAACCAAAAAAATGTCAAAGATTGCCAGCAAGCCTCTAGAAGCTAGAAGGAAGCAAGGAAGTATTCTCTTAGAGGTTTTAGATGGAGCCCTGCAAACACCTTAATTTTAGACTTCTAGATTCCAAAACTGTGAAACCATACATTTCTGTCCTAAGCCACTCAGTTTGTGGTACTTTGTTACTTGAACTCTAGAAAACTAATACAATGATATTCCAAATTTTTATTACAAACTGATGCAATGAATATTCTTACACACACAGCTTTACCCACTCATATTGTTTCTGTAGGGTGGACAAAGCATAGTGTATGGCATGTGATACATGATCCACTTCCAGATTACTTTTATTGGCATTATTTTAAAATGTGAAACCAGGAGAAATTTCATCTTTTATGGGGATTAGGGCTGGAGGTGCAGATTCCCAATTAAGATTCTTTCCCATAGAGCAGTTTTTGTACTGCTTAGACATTTGAATCTCAGTTACGTGTGAATGTTGAATTATTACTTATGGTTAACATTGACACCTTAAAATATTCTAAGATTAGTACTAATTCTTTGGATTCAATAGCAGAGACCAAAAAAACAGAGGATGTCTGAGGACTTCCAAGCTGGTCTTGGACCAATCTCAGGCCTCATTGTTGTCAGAGGTTGGTCCTCTCTATTTCCAGCTTGAACTTGCTTTGTTCTTTCCCTTGTCCTGTTACCATTCTCACTTCCCATTATTACTGTAGGGAAAATGAAGTCTGTCAGCCTCTCTCACCTGGATGTCTGGATGACTAGGATGTTTTCTGTAAGTCAGGAACAACAGTGCATGCACACCCTTATGTAACGGGTGATCATGCTTGGCACACTGCCAGCTTTGTTGCCATTTCATATATAAACTTATGGGGACTTTTCATTTCATGGATTGCCCACCCATGGAATAAAGGCAGGTCAGATCTCCCTATAGCCAGTGTATTTTCTTCAGGCTGCTCAAATTGCCAGTCCACCTGCCTAGGATAGGGTGTTGCAGAACGCTCACTCCTTTCTTCTCTACACACACACACACACACACACACACACGCGCGCGCGCGCGCACCAAAAACCAAACAAAAACAAAAATCTTACTACCATTATTTTCACAGTAGTTTATCAAGTATGCATTTTATTCCACAAAATTCTTGTTGTATAAGACTGGAATTTTAGGCATTAGTGAATAAAGAAGGAAAGTGAAAACATGAGTGACTAACTTGATGCACTTAAAATCAGACTGCAAAAAGGCCTGGTCAGCATGACATTTCCTATCTTCCCTCTATTTCTGAGCTCTAGGGCTGTGCAAATATGGGTTGAGGATGGCCCACTCTTTAGGTATCTGTGACCTCTCCCTTTGCTCAGCAAATAATAATAATAATAATAAAATAAAATTTAAAAAATTAGGGAATGGGAAGGAAAAAGGTGATTAAACATAGGGAAGGTAGGTGGCCAAGGGACTGAGTAATTACATGTCAACTAAGTCTTTATTCTCCCATTGCTCTTTGAAAATACAGTTGGTAAGAGTAAGAAAATTCTTATAGAAAAAGCCATGAAAAGATGTTAAAGTCACCTTCAAAAAACTCACCTTCAAAAAAAGCCTCATATTTTTCCTTTCCTTCCCTCCCAGCCAACTTCTCTCTTCTCAGAGTTCCCCATTTACTTTTCTTTACTTGTCTCAAGATTTCTTTGCTGCTGACAACATAAACCAGGGATTTAGTACGGTCTTGGAGGACTTTGGAATTCAGCTAAAGCACAGCTGTTTCCCTTCTCTTGGGCTTTTTCCTCCTCCTGGTCATCTTTTCCTTTAGGTTTAGACATGTGATTTTTTTTTTTTTTTTTAATTAGCCAAACACCTATATTTTACAACCCAATTGAAAATATGATTCTCCTTTGTCTTTTATTAAAGAACTGGCATACTTGAGGGTTCTAGGATTCTAGCCACCTCACCATTCTGTTAAATATTAAGAAAGATGATTGTTGTACTGTTTCAAATGGGTGGCTGTGCTAGTTTTTCCCAGCTCTTCTTCCTCTGTACACTTCAGGAAGGAAAATACAGAACCACCCTTTAGGCTGCTCTCCTGAGAAGTACTCCTTAAGCTCAGAATAACCCCAAACAAGCAAAACCTTTATGTTTAGCAGAGAGAGGGTGTGGAGAAGAGGCTGTCGAAAAAGACACAGAACATTGGGCTCTTCTTAGAAAGAAATTCTGTGATTTCAGTGTCTCTTAGAGCTGTTTACCAAGGGCAAGGATGGTAGAAAATGTACCGTTACAAGGGTTGTTTGAATCTCTAAATTTGACCTCAGTTTCTAAGGTGAATAACCTATGTAAACAAAACTAAAATTACCTCAAATTACCTCTTGTTGCAGTATTTTTTTCCCCCTCCTGCCTGTGGTTGGTGCTCCAGTTTGGGTCAAACTTCTGGGTAAAACACCAGGTGTGAAGATGGCAAGGACTTCCTGAGCTTTATAGTCTCAGATTAGTCCACACCTATGTGGAAATCAACCTTCATCTGAGAAAACAAAACATATTTTTGGTAGTTGGTAATTGGTCTTTCTTTGAAAGACATCAGTCCCATGGAACATTAGATTTTATTCACCATAATATCTCCATTTTTTCCAAGTGTCTATCAAAAATACCCTAATTTGTGGCCCTGATTATTATTTCAGTTGCAACCTATCTAAAACCAAATTTATCAGTCCTCACCAAATTTATTAATTCATGAGGGGTGGAGAGGATTGAGTGCTTTCTTTGTGCCAGGCACTGAGTCAGGTGCTGGGACAAGAGATGAATGAGGCAGATCATGTTCTAGACTTTATTGGGCTTACATTCCAACTGATGGGACCAGATATTAAATAATAGTTTTCTCAATGATGGTATAATTATAATTAAGATAAGTGCTATAGAGGAGATGTACAGATTCCATGAGTGAGTTTAACTGGGGGATCTGACTTAATTGGGAGAGTTAGGAAAATATCTTTGAGGAAGTAGTGTCTTAGCTGAGCTCTAGAATGGTTACACACTCCCCTACTGAGGTGTATCCTGCAGAGGAGTCTGTGGAGAAGTCCCAAGTTGTAAAGAAACATGGATTCTTGAATAAATTAGGCAAATCCATAGATCTGACATGGCTGGTTCATTCTTTCTTGGTTATATGAATACATTTCCTTATTTAAAATAAATAAACCTAGCTTGAATTTCTATCATTTGCAGAGTCTAGACAATACTGGGGGTAAGAACAGATGCAGAAGACTGATTGCTGAGGCTATTATAGTCTGAAGGTGAAAGGTGAGAAAGGCTTGAACCACTGGTCATGATGGAGGTGGAGAGAAGCCAATGCCTTTGAAATGTATTCAGAAGATGCAAGAGAAGGGACTGGGTAACCAATTAGATTTGAGAGTGACGGGAAGGGTGAGCATCCTCTATTTTTCTGCTTGTAAGGATACCATTCACTAAAATAGGAGATACTCAAGGAAAAGTAATTTGGGGGACAGTGGTAAGAAGATATATATATATTTTTAAATTTGGGTCATATTGAGTTTGGGATTCCTGAATGATATATGTCTGTCTCTGACAGTATCATTCTACTAATCACTTGGGCTTAAGATCATTGTCTTCCTTAACATATCTCTCATACTTTGTGTAAAACCCATGAAGTTCTTTTGTTCTCTTTCCTATGTCTCCCCTGTTCCTCCCACCCCTGGTCCCAGGCAAGCACCAATTTTTATAGCTATAGATCAAACTTGCTTTTCCCTATTTTTTTTCCCTGTAGATAGAAGCATGCAGTCTGTGTTCTTCTGTGTTTTAATTCTTCTATTAATCCAGCACAATGTTTTTGTTTTCAGCATAATGTTTTTGAGATTCACTCATTTTACTGTTGAATTATTTTGTGGTATGGGTGTGTCATGATTTCTGATCACTCTCTGTTAATGGATATTGAATTGTTTCCAGTTTGTGACTTTTGGAAATAAAGTTGCTATGGTCTCATCACATACAAGGCTTCATGTAGACATATGTTTTTTATTTTTCTAGAATAAGTACCTAGGATTTGGATTACTAGGTCATATGGTAAAAGTATGTTTCTTTAACTTTAAAGAAACTGCCAAATTGTTTCCTAAAGTGACTTTACCTCCAGCAATATGTGTGAGACCCAGCTGCTTCCACATCCTTGCCAACACTTGTTATTCTTTTTAATTTTAGCCATCCTAATGCATATGGAAAAGTGGCATCTTATTGCAGCTTAATTTGCATTTCCCTAATAACTAATGACATTTGGCATTTTGTAAGGTGCTTATCTGCTATTTGTATGTATTATTTGAAGAAGTGTCTTTCAGGTCCTTTGTTCATCTTTTATAATGCTTTTTATTTTTAAATAATTATAATAGCTCAAGGTAAATTACAAGAAAACACAAAGGGTCCCATATACCTTCACCTAACTTTCTAAAGATGACATATTATGTAGATGTAGTGCAGTATCAAAACCATGACATTTTCATTGGTGTTACTATTAACAGACTTCATTCAGTTTTCACCTTTGACAGAATCAGGATTCATTTTGTTTATGTGGGTGTTTGTAAGTGTGTATATGGTTCCACATAATTTTATCCCCTGCATAAATTTGTTTGCCCACCGCAAGATACAGAAGTGTTCTGTTATCACAAAAGAACTCCTCCTTATTGTACTACTCATCACAACTTGTCCTTTGACCCTGTCTTCTAGTAACCAGTAATCTATTATCTCTATATATAGTTTATTGTTTTGAGAATACTCTGCAAATAGAATTATATAATATATAGCCTTTTGAGAATGGCTTTTTACTCAGCCCAATTCCCTTGAGATTCACTCAAGTTTTGTCTATGAAGAGCTCTTCTCTACTGCCGATGATGTGCCACAATTGTAACCTTCTTCCGTTGAAAGACATTTGGGATGTTTCTAGAGCTTGGCTGTTTATAAAGTGGCTGTGAACATTCATGGGTGGGTTGTTGTGGGAACGTGGGTTTTCATTTATTTTGGATAAATGCCCAAGAGTATGACAGCTGGGTTATATGCTAAGTGTATGTTTGACTTCACATGAAATTGCCAAACTATTTTTCAGAATGGCTGTACCAGTTAACCTTCCCATGATAAATTTAAAAGAAATTCAGTTTCTCTACACTCTTGCCAGTATTTGGTATTGTCACTTAAAAAACTTTAGCTGCTTTAAAATATGTGTGGCAATATTGCTTGTATTCTTAATTGGGATGTTTGTTTTCTTATTGACTTGTAAGGGTTCTTTACACATCCTGAACATACATCATATATGAGAAATAAGCTTTTCAAACACTTCCCCCAGTTAGTGGCTTCCCTCTTTTCTTAACATCTCTTAAAGAAAAAATATTTTTAATTTTGATAAAACCCATCTCATCAATTTTCAAATTATCTTTTTTTGTGATTTTTGTAGCATATCTAAGAACATTTGCTTAACCAAAGGTACAACAATATTCTATTTCTTCTTAGAGTCAGTCATACAGTCCTTACTATGATCCATTTTGAGTTAGTTTTAAAAATTTATTTATTTTAATTAGGTATATATGACAGCAGAATGCATTTTGATTCATTGTACACAATTGCACCACAACTTTTCATTTCTCTGATTGTAGATGATGTAGCATCGCACCCCATGTACAGTCATACATGTACCTAGAATAATGATGTCCATATCATTCCACCATCTTTCCTGCCCCCATGGTTCCTCCCCACCTCTCTCTCACATTTGCCCAAAGTTTCTCCATTTTTCCCATGTCCTCCTTCATTATGGATCAGCATCCACTTATCAGAGAGAACATTCGGCCTTTGGTTTTTTGGGATTGCCCTACTTTGCTTAGCATGATATTCTTCAACTCCGTCCTTTACCTGCAAATGCCGTAATTTTATTCTCTTTTAATGCTGAGTAATATTCCATTGTGTATATATACCACAGTTTCTTTATCTATTCATCTATTGAAGGGCATCTATGTTGGTTCCACAGTTTAGCTAATGTGAATTGAGCTGCTATAAACATTGATGTGGGTGCGTTACTATAGTATACTGATTTTAAGTCCTTTGGGTATAGACTGAAGAGTGGGATAGCTGGGTCAAATGGTGTTTCCATTCCAAGTTTTAAAAGGAATCTCCATACTGCTTTCCAGATTGGTTGCACCAATTTGCAGTCCTGCCAACAATGTATGAGTGTGCCTTTCCCCCCACATCCTCGCCAACACTTATTGTTGTTTGTATTCTTGATAACTGCGATTCTGACTGGCATGAGAAAAATTGAGAGAAATCAAGTAGTTTTGATTTGCATTTCTCTAATTACTAGAGATGTTGAGTATTTTTTCATATTTTTGTTGATTGATTATATATCTTCTTCTGAGAAGTCTCTGTTCAGCTCCTTAGCCCATTTATTGATTGGGTTGTTTGTGTTTTGTTTGGTGTTACGTTTTTTGAGTTTTTTATATACCCTGGAGATTAGTGCTCTGACGTGCATGTGGCAAAAATTTGTTCCCCAAATATAGGCTCTCTCTTCATCTCATTGATTGTTTCTTTTGCTGAGAGGAAGCTTTTTAGTTTGAATCCATCCCATTTATTGATCCTTGATTTTATTTCTTGTGCTTTAGGAGTTTTGTTAAGGAAGTCAGGGCCTAATGACTTGATGAAACAAGTCATGATGAAAATTTGGGCCTACTTTTCCTTCTAATTCCTAGGTCCTTGATCCACTTTGAGTTGAGTTTTGTGCATGGTGAGAGATAGGGGCTTAATTTCATTTTGCTGCATATAGATTTCCAGTTTTTCCAGCACCATTTGTTGAAGAGGCTATCTTTTCTCCAAATGTATATTTTCAGCTCCTTTGTCTAATATTGAAGCCAGAATTAAAAATAGGTAGTCAGTGTAGATAGATAACTCAGGCCAAGTTGAGAAAAACAAATGAAACTGGTTTGGGTCCAAAAGGTTGAAGACTGTGCTGTGGGATATTGAAATGTTAATGCCCCCAAAAGCCTGGTCATATTGAGCAGACAGGAAACTGCTAATTAATTCACTTTGGGCCCCACTTCCTGCCCAGATCACTCCTTCCTGGCCCCTTCATCCTACCTGTTACCACCGTTTGGCTCTCCCACCAGCATCTCCCAGTCACATATACAGGATGAAGGGAAATGAACAAGATAAGGGGGGATAATGTAAAATAACAAAGAATACTTTAGATATATAAAAGGGATGGGACTTCCTCATCCCACAGATTCCACCTTTTGGGTCCCCTTCTTCTTCCAGGGAGAAGTCTGTTCTACTAGCCTTTAAAGTAGTTATACCACCTTCTGTTAAAAATCTATGAAATCCTTTGCTCAGAGCAAATAATCTTTAAAATTATCTACAACAATAAGCCATATGAACTGTAATTAGAAATCTCAAAATTAGGGGCTGGGGTTGTGGCTCAGTGGTAGAGCACTCGCCTAGCATATGTGCGGCCCAGGTTTGATCCTCGGCACCATGTAAAAATAAAAATGCATTGTGTACAACTAAAGTAAATAAACAAATTTTTTAAAAAATATTTATTTATTTGCTTCAGTTGTACACAATGCATTTATTTGTATGTGGTGCTGAGGATCGAACCCGGGCCGCGCACATGCTAGGTGAGCGCTCTACCAATGAGCCACAATCCCAGCCCCAAATAAACAAATATTTAAAAAATAAATAAATAAAGCTTCTTACTTTCTACTTTACACTTGCCTCAGCATGCTTCTCTGGTGTTATACTTCAGCATTTGGGGAAGCAGGACTCGTCAAGGTAACTGGTAACCAGCAGTATCAGTATGAAATAACTGTATGTATGTGGGTTTGTCTCTGTCTTCTATTCTGTACCATTGATCTACATGTCTATTTTGGTGCTAATACCATGCTATTTTTGTTATTATAGCTTCATAGTATAGTTTAAGGTCTGATATTGTGGTGCCTCCTGCCTTACTCTTCTTGCTAGGGATTGCTTTGGTTATTCTGGGTCTCTTATTTTTCCAAATAAATTTAATGTTGCTTTTTCTGTTTCTATAAGGAATGATATGGGGATTTTAATTGGAATCACATTGAATCTGGATAGCACTTTGGGTAATATGCCATTTTGACAATATTAATTTTGCCTATCCAAGAGCATGGGAAATCTTTCCATCTTCTAATGTCTTCTTCCCTCATGGCAGCAAAAAATATGGAATACTTCATGAATCTGCATGTCATCCTTGCACAGGGATATGCTAATCTTCTCTGTATCATTTCAACTTTGGTATATGTGCTACCAAAGCGAGCACCATTTGGAGTTTTTTTTTTTTTTTTTTTTAAGATACTGTAAAGGTTGAGGGTTGTATGTTTTCCATGTGGATGTCCAATTGTTCCAATGCCATGTGGAAAAAATATCTTTTCTGCATAGAACCATCTTGGGAACTTTGTCAAAATTAATTGGTTTATATATGGGTAGGTTGATTTCTAGACTTCATACTCTTCCCTTAATCTGTATGTCTATTCTTATGCCAATACTACAGCATTTTCATTACTCTAGTTTTATAGTATGTCTTGAAATCATATAGCATTAAATTACAATTTTGTTTTGTTTTCCAAGCAGTCTTCGCCTTTCTAGTTCCTTTGCATTTCTATACAAATCAGTTAAAATTTGGATTAGAATTACACTGAATCTGCAGATCAATTTGGGGAGATTTGCCACCCTAACAACATCATGTTTTCCAATCCATGAACTTGACATATTTCTACATTTATTTAGATTTTCTTTAATTTTTTTGAATACCATTTTATAGTTTTCATATGAGTCTTTCACAATCTTTGTGAAATAAATTAAGTATTTCATATACTTAATGCTATTTTAAATGTTATTTTTAAATTTCAAGTTCCACATTTTTATTGCTTGTACATAGCAATTGACTCTCACATACATTTTGTGATATCACTAAGCTCACTTAATATTTTTGGGGGGGCAAGATTATTTAGATTTTCCATGTAGGCAATCATGTTCTTTACTAAAAGACCATTTCTTTACTCTTCTTTTTGTGTGGTTTTGTTTCTTTTGCTTTTCTGGTCATTAGGTCAGGATCTCCAGTACAAGTTCAAGTAGGAGAGGTGACAGCACATGTCAATGTCTTTTTCCAGACCTATTTGTTGAATTCTGATGGCTATTACTTTATGAAAGAATTTTACATTTATGTTCAAAAAGCATATTAGTATTTCTTTTAAAACTTTTTGTTTTGGTTTCAGGGTAATACTGGCCTCATAAGATGAGTTGAGAACTGTTCCTTCCTCTATGTTCTGAATGATAGGATGGGTACTATTACCTCACTAGCAAAGTCCCCAGGGCTTGGCATTTTCTCTATGGAAAGGTTTTCAACTATAAATTAATATTTCTAATAGAGTTATGCCTCTTCAGATTTTCTGTTTCTTCTTGAATCAGTTTTGGTAGCATGAGTTTTTCAAGGAATTTGTCTATATTATTTAAGTTCTTTATTGCTTAATGTTTTATAAAATTCTCCCTTATTATCTTTTTAATGTATGTAGGGCTGTCCTGATATTCCCTGTTTTCTTTCTGATACTACTGTCTGTAGTATTTCTTCTTTAACGAACCTAGCAGGAGTTTCATAAATTTTATTATTATTTTTCAAATTGATGTTTTTCCTAATTAGTTGTTATTTCATTGACTTTTCCATTTTTTTCTTTATTATTTTTTTCCTTTTTGTGTGGGTTTCATTGTTCCTTTTTATTAGGTGGGAGGCAAAAACATCTTGGATCTTTTTTCTGTTTTATAAATTTAAAGCTATGTGTTTTCCTCTAAGCATACAATCAAATCATTTCTCAGTCCTTCCAGTTTGCATCTCTTAAGTAGATTTCAAGTGTGTTGGCATATATCCATCTCCATCATTACCACCTTAGAAAAATAAACAAAAAATTACTCATAGCTCTCCCTCTTGTAGTGACTGAAGGATTTTGTGACTGCATTATCTTGACACATGACCTGATAATCATAGCTGAAGGGGAAGGAAAAAGATGGAGGGGGCTGATTAGTTTTTAACTATCTTGGGCCAGGATTAATAATGGTTATTTTTCTCACTATGCCTTGGCCTAAACTAATCAACTGGTCCCAATCTAATGGCAAAGGAGTGTGGTAAATGTGGGAGAAGATGTATTTGTTGAGCTCTAACAATCATTAATAATACAAACACCTTTTTATAGATGGAACAACAATATCTTAGTTGATGAGTATCTAGGCTCTTGTTTCTTTTTTCAAATAATGTTGCAATATATATCCTTATGCACCTAGGTATCTGAGAGGCTACAGGATGGTCATATAAATATTCTCTGTTTAAATCTGGAGGACAAAACTAGCACCAGTCAGTGTCCATATCAGAAGAAGAGATTGCCTCTTAGTGTAAGGAAGAAAATTGTAACAATGCAAAGTAGTGAAGGCTTAGGTGAGGAAGTGGGCATTTTATCATGGAGTGTATTTCAGTATGTGGGAATGGGGGGTGATTTCTCACAAACAATACTATGCACAAATGGGAGAAAATTCAAAGATTTTATGATCTTTAGAACTTTATAAGATCAGTATTGCAGGAGCCCTGTTTGGGGATTGGCTTGAATTGCAGTTGACTATGAGCCGTGGAGATTTGGCCATTGTCGCCACCCGTAGTCTCACGGGATTTTGTTGCGGGATCTCGAGTGACTTGGCCGAAATTGCTGATCGGGTCAGCGCCATTTTAGTGGTGTGTTTGGCGTGAGTTAGTTGTTGTTAGAACCAGAGAGAAAAGTTATCAGAATAAAAAGCTGTTTGTCTCCAGTTTGCTTCTGAAGTTCTTCCCGCGGCTCCGTTGCTCCAAGCGCTTCAGGCGACAACACAGTATATCTTGTTATATCCTTGCAAAATGTGTTCTGTTAGCAACAAGAACAACTCAGAGTCAGGATACATTAATTACTTTTGATAAGTTAATGAAAAACCTTGTATAATTCTGTCACCTTAGATATAACCCAAATAATACAGATTTTTCTCTTCTAAGCCATTTAATTTCTCCAGAGATTTTTTTTTCAATCCCTCTGAGAAAGACAATATGTGATAAGATTTTTTCCTCTCCTTCATTCAGGTTAGAGTATTATAGCATGGAGTGTGGGATTGAGTTTTTTGTCTTGTGAATTAGAGGAATGAAATCCACAGATATAAATTTGAGAGCAAAGTAGCAGGCTTTATTAGAGTAATAGACAGCAGAGATCCCAAAGGGGAGGGGTCCCACGAATGGTTATTATCTAGGAGTTTATATGGATTTAAGATTAAAGGAGCCAGCCCCTGACCCAATCCTGGGTAAGGCACTCAGCTTTTCAGGGGCTCTTTGGTCCAATCAGGTTGCTGTGCACCCCCCCCCCTCTTTTTTGGCTTGGGGTCCAAGTACAAGACACAGATGTCTCACTATCAATTTATTCTGCTTACTCAGGAGTCACCTTGACCTTGATGAGGCCTGACTTGTGTCTGTAGTTTCTCAGCCCTGCTGAATAGAAACCTGACCTTGAAGGAGTCCAAGTCTCCTGCCCATTCATTTTAACTCTTTCTTCTGCCTCAGTATTTCTTATCATAACCAACAAAGCCTTTAAAAATAATTTGGGTTTACAATGCTTTAGATGCCTTTAAGCAGAAGTAACATCATAGACAAATGCTGGGGTGATCCATTTCTTTGGAATTACCCCTTAAACATAGCCTCCAGAAATCAAGGACTACAGTGGGGCTATGCAGTCGTATTTCAACCAAAAGAATCCATTTGATTGAAACAGGAATGACCATCAAAATCAATGGGAAACTGTCTGTTGATGGTGCTCAATGAACTCAATTTGCTTTCTCAAGAATTTGCACTAAAGATGCAGAAATGCAGTTAGATAGCAGAAGGAACTAGAAATGAGAGATTATATAGATCTGGATTTGGAAGTGATGCAAGACAAGACAGCCATTTTCAGACATCTGTCTTGAGCAATGTAACTAAAGAACTTGACTAAGGAAGTTGGTCTTTAGCAAGGAAAGTGGAGCTGTCATATAGAAAGGAGCAGAGAGAGTCCCTGGGATCCCAGACAGAGATAGAGAAGCAGCTTCAGAGCTTGTTTTGTTTTATTTTCAAACTCCAAGCCTCATGTGAAGGTGGAAATTAGTTCCTTTCTATGGAGATATGCACTATTCAATAAATTTGAAGTTTATGTTTGATTTATTTTTTAAAGTTACGTTTTTATTTTGAAATAATTTTAGATTTACATAAAAGTTGCCAACATAGTATAGAGAATTCCTCTGTCTCCCTCATCCTGTCCCCCGATTGTCATGTGCAAGTTTCCACCCAACTTTTGTCAAAACTGAGAAAGCAACATTGTATTATTAAGGAAACTCTAGACTTTATCTGGATTCCACCAGTTTTTCTATTAATGTCCTCTTTCTGCTTCAGGATCCAATCCAAGATCCACTACAGACATTATAGTTACTTGCCAATTCTTCATCTCTTTTGGTCTGAGACAGTTTCCAGCTTTTCTTGTCTTCATGACCTGGATGGTATTTTGTAGATTATCTCTCACAGATTAACAGATTATTTTGTTTGATGTTGTTCTCATGATTAGACTGAGACTGAGTTTGGGGGAAGAAGACCACAGAAGTAAAGTACAATCTTCAGAACTAAAGCATCTGATATCTATATAACATCACTGGTGACATGAACCTTTATCACCTGGATAAGGTGAGGTTTGCCAGATTTCTCCACTATGAAGTTACTATTTTTCTCTTTTCCTATACTATTCTGAGGAAGTGAGTCACTAAGTGTAGGCTGCTGTATTAATCAGGGTTGCCTAGAGAAGCAGACACACACACACACACACACACACACACACACACACCATTTATTGTAGTAATTGGCTCACATGTTTATGGAGGCTGGTAAATCTCAAGATCTACAGGGTAGTGAGCAAAAAGGAGACCTGGGGAACCATGGTGAAAGTTGGCAGCTCAAGACCCAGGGACAGAGGACATTTCAGTTTGAGTCTAAAGGTGGGAAAAAACCAAAGTCATAGTGCAAACGGGAAGAACTCTCATCTACTCAAGGAAGTGTGGATTTTGTGTTCT
Source organism: Tamias sibiricus (assembly GCA_025594165.1). NCBI lineage: Eukaryota > Metazoa > Chordata > Mammalia > Rodentia > Sciuridae > Tamias > Tamias sibiricus. The sequence goes on from CM046661.1 coordinate 89,069,681, forward strand.
GTTAGGCCTCCTCTGATTGAATGAGGCCCACCACATTAGGAAGAACAAGCTATTTTACTCAGCATACAGATTGAAATGTTGATCTCATACAAAAACATCCTCATAGAAACATCCACAATAACATTTGACGAAACATCTAGATATCCTGTAGCCCAGTTGGCACATAAAATTTATCATCACATCCATCCCAAGGTCAAGGGAGAGGGTTAAGCTCTACCTTCTGGAGGGGAGTATCCACAAATATTATTTGGAATTCTTACATAAGAAAGATTTGTTTCTTTACCCCATTAAGTGGCTCTTTATTCTTCACAACAAACAAAAATATCCTAAAATAGGACTAAAAGTGATGAAGAGGATGACTATTCCTTCAGTATGATTTTATTTTAGTTTACTTTTTTGGTACCAGGGATTGAACTCAGGGGTGCTTAACCACTAAGTGACATCTCCAGCCCTTTTTATTTTTTAATTAGAGACAGGGTCTCACTGAGAGGTTTAGGGCCTTGCTAAATTGCTGAGGCTGGCTTTGAAGTTGCAATCCTCCTGCCTCCGTCTCCTGAACTGCTGTTGATTTTAATTTAAACTGAAGCAACACACTTTTGTTTTCAATCCAGAGTCTTCCCTCATTTCAGTAGACTGTCATGTCTCTTGGGATGGACTGTGGGTAAGCCAGGCCTCCCACTGTGGTACTTAGGTTCCCTCTTGTGCTTCATAGGTTCACTGCGTGCTTACCAGTTGCCTGGATTGTGCTTGTTCTTGAGAATATGATGTTCAGAAGAAGTCTCTGCATTCAAAGAACGTATAAGCAAAGCCATAGTTAGGAGATGTGGGTTGAATCCCACTTCACTGTTTTCTCTGACCTTAGGCAGGTTTGTTAAAAATTCTTTGAGCTTCAGCTTCCTCATTTGTTCAACAGAATATAATAATAGTAAGAATAGAATGGCCCTTCCACAGGTTTTTATATTAACTAAATATGATAATGCTTGTGAAGTAGAAGGCAGTTTTCACATTGCTACACAAATGCTAGTTTTATTTTCAGTAACAACTTATTGATATAGGCAAGAATAGATGTTATTATCACTATAACTTTTATAGCTCCAGAAATTAAAGTCCAAAATGATTAAATTCCTCGTGTGACTCGCACAGCCTGATACAAGGTGGTGCTCAGTTCAGATCTTGGCATTCTGTTACTTCCGCACCACTGCACAGCAAGAATCTTATACATTCCTGTTTATAAGAGTAGCCTTTCTCTTTTTAACAATATTCTGGGATACACAAAAAAGGCTATAATATGAGATAAGAAAAAATAAAAGCTTTTGTTTGTATGTCTCCTGGCAGCTTTGGGAGAATATATTTTCCTGGACATATTTGGAAATAGATCCTAGTTTTTTTTTTTTTTTTTTTTTTTTTTTTTAAATCCTGATCCTCCAGGCTTTTTTTGGGACTCTGTGAGAGATTAACTTTGAGATTCAGAAAAATATAATGTCATTTTATTTTTCAAATCCTTAGGGTGTTGAGAGTTTTTGGTCTTATTTCTCAGTTTGTCCTTTCATTGTAGCTATTATTTTTGGATGTATAATATTCATAATTCATTTCGTTGAAGAAGAGATTTCATTTAATGTCAATAAATATGTATGACTGTTGGAAGGAAAAGAGAAAACATCCAAGCTGTGAGTGCTGGCAAGGATTATAGGGCTCGGTATAGTAAAATAGCATGCAGGAATTATGTCATTGACCTCCTCTACAAAAACCTCATGATTGAGAAGAAAATAGAGATCACCTTCTGCTGAAATTCATTATGGAAACATTTTCAAAAGCAGATTGGAAACAGATGATAAAATTAAAAGGACACAGTTTATTTTATTTGGAAAATCATATTCCCTTATGGGAGATCTAGGTAAACAAACTTCGGAATTTGGGCTCTGTTCAAGATTCCCTGACTCTCTGGGTGGCTTGAAAAAAATGATTTAAATTCACCACCCTTGTGAATTAGAATAATGATAGTTCATGACCCTGTGCTTGGCACTCAGGTGTAATTATATTAATAGCTAGTGTTTATTGCCTGATTGCTATGTGTCAGACATATCCTTAGCACTTTACTAAGTGTAACTGCATACTCTCTGGTGAGTGTGCTCCATTATTCTTTCTGTTTCATAGATTAGGGAATTGTAGTAGGAACTCTCATTGTATAATAATCTGTTTACGCATTGGTCTTTTCCTCTGAACCTGAAATTGTGACAGTAGGGATTGAATCCTCATAGTAACTGTTTCCCAACCTTAGCACAGACTCTGGATCATAGCAGGAACTCCATAAACCTGATCTAATATGTGCTTTAGGAAGTCATGATGTCTAGGATGAAAATGTGGAAAGAGATGAGACTATTTCAATTGTGTAGACAAAATCAAATACTTTAAAGGTGAGAAGACATGGCCTATAAATAATTAGTATGTGATTAAAGATTTTAACTAAAAGCAACATTGTAAACGATCATTATAAGAATTATTTAAGATGTTGATGGGTTAAAAAAAGTGTATTAATTAATGCAAGTTCTATTGAGTGTTGAAGCTTCAAACAGTGAATGAAGAAGAAACATGGTAAACAGAAGATGATAAAAAAAACTTCATCAAGATATTTTGGAATATTTTGGCATCCTATTGGAAACCCAGCCTGCCCCTATGGCACGCATTACTAATCAATAACAGAACTTCCTCGAGAGCATGAATCTGACCTGGAAATCTTCCTCAATTCAATGCTTCTGGTCCTCATGACTTAACAGATTAGAGTAGGCACAAGTTGAAAACTGCCATTCCTGGTTTATTGTATGGGACTTTTCAAGCCTAGATGTAGGAGAGAGATCATTGCATGTGGGGGATAACCAAGTTTGGCATCACAATATGTGGAGTGATATTCTTAAAAAATACATTTTATTGGAAATGTATTTTGAAATATACTTCTGTGGTAACTTTTTATTTTGATATAATTTTAAACTTTTAGAGAGGTTGTGAAGATTATGCAAAGAATCTCTTTATGTACTTTGCGGAGATTTACCAATGGTATACATTTTTCTCCATTTGCTTTTTTGTTTTGTCTATCCTTTATACCTATCTGTGTGTTTGCCTTTTTACCTACATACATATGTAGGCATTTTTCTGAAATATTTGAGAGAAAGTTGTAGCCATAATGCTTTTTTCATCATACTTTTTTACTCTTTTACTCTAGGCCTTATTGTTATTAAAATTTCAAAATGTATCTAGGGTAAAATTGACTCTTTTGGGGATTTGAAATTTATTCATGTTCTGTGCATAAATTATTTACTGATTTATATTGCTGTTGAGTAGTAATATGTTATATGGACATATTATAGTTTGTTTATTAGCTCTGACAAACATTGAAATTGTCACTTCAATTTTTGACAACAATGAATAGAGTTGCTATAAATACTCATATATAGCTTTTTTAAAATTTACATTTTGTTCTTTTTTTTATATATACGACAACAGAGTGTATTTTGAGATATTATATGTACATGGAGTATAACTTATTCTAATTAGAATCCCATTCTTGTGGTTGTACATGATGTGGAGCGTCACTGGTCATGTATTCATATATGAACATAGGAAAGTTCTGTCTGATTCATTTTACTGTATTTCTTATTCCCATCCTCCCTCCCTTCCCTTCATTTCCTTTTGTCTAATCCAATGAACTTCTATTCTTCCCTCCCCTCCTCTCCCCTTATTGTGTGTTAGTATCCATATATCAGAGTGAACATTTGGTCTTTGGTTTCTTTGGGATTCGCTTATTTCACTTAGCATGATAGTCTCCAGTTCCATCCATTTACTGGCAAATGCCATAATTTCATTCTTCTTTATGGCTGGTAATATGGTAATATTCCATTGTGTGTGTGTGTGTGTGTGTGTGTGTGTGTGTGTGTGTGTGTGTGTGCCACATTTTCTTTATCCATTCATCTGTTGAAGGGCATGTAGGTTGGTTCCATATTGTGAATTGAGCTGCTATAAACATTGATGTGGCTCTGTCATTGTAGTATGCTCATTTTAATTCCTTTGGGTATAAACTGAGGAGTGGGATAGCTGAGTCAAATGGTGGTTCCATTCCAAGTTTTCTGAGGAATCTTCGTATCATATACATCATTTTATGTGAACATAACTTTGCATTTCTCCTGTATAAATAACTAGGAGTGGGTTATGAGATCATATGGTTAGTATATATTTAAATTTATAAAAAAACTATGAAACTGTGTCCCAAAGCAGCTTTACTCTTTTAAAAACCACTAGCAATTATGAGAGTTCCAGTTGTTCTGCATCCTTGCCAGCATTTTATATTGCCAGCTTTCGAAATAATTTCAGCCCTTCTAATAAATGTGTAGTCATACAAATTGTGGTTTTAATTTGTGTTTTCCAAACAGTGAATGATGTTAAGCATTTTTCATGTTTGTTTGCCATCGATATATTATCTTTGATAAAAATATTAATTCAAATCCTTTGATCATATTTAAATTGTATTCATTTTATTATTGATTATTAAGAGGCTTTTTCAATTTTTAATCCCATTTTTGGATATGTGATTTGAAAATATCCTAACTTAAGTTATTAATTTTGATGAAGACCAATTTATCAATTTTTTCTTTTATGGGTTGTCCTTTGGTGTTATATTTAAGAATGCTTTGCCAAATGCAAACTGTGAAGGTTTTATCTTGTTTTCCTCAAAAAGTTTTATGATTCTAAGTCCTAACTGTGGACCCATGAACCATTTTCAGTCAATTTTTGTATAACATGTAATTAGGTTAATATGCTTTTTTATCTGATATCAAATTATTTCAAAACTCTTAGTTGAAAAAACTGCCCTTGCTCCATTGAATTACTCTATCTTTTGTTAAAAATAATTGATCACATTTGTGTGACTCTATTTTGGGATTTTTAAATTACTTTCTATTGATCTATGTATCTAAATATTACAGTTTTGTTTAAATGTGTACTGTGAATCCTGCAACTTTATTTTTCTTTTTAAATAATTGTTCTGGCTATTCTATCTCCTTTATATTCCCATAAATTTTAGATTCAATTTGTCTTTATCAACAAAAATCCTGCTGTGATTTAATTAGAATCTCATTAAATCTGTAAACAAGCTTAAGAAGAAATGACAAGTTAATTATACTGAGTCTTTCAACCCATAAATGTGGTTTGTCTTTCTATGTCTTTAGGTCTTCTTTGATTTATTCACAAGCATGTCTACTCTTATCAATTCTCTTCTCTCTGGAAAATTTTGGTACTTTTAAAGAGCAGTTCTGATGCTGGTGTATTCTCTCAGTCTTTCTTAAAATGGAAATGTCTATTTTGCCTACATTCCTAAAGAATATTTTGAGTGAATATAGAATTCTGGGTTGAAAGCTATTTTCTTTCAGCAGTTTAAAAGTATTTCAATGCCTTTCTACTCTCATGTTTTCTGATGAGAAACATGAAATCTTGAGAGTCATCATTCCCTTTTATATCGTGTATCATTTTTCTCTGCTTTTAGGATATTTCTTTTTGTCTTTGGTATTCAATCATTTATGGTATTATCTGGGTGTAGGTTTCTTTGAATTTATTCTGTTTGCGCTTTTCTGAGCTTTTTGAAAGTGCAAGTCTATGTCTTTTGTCAACTTAGGGAATTTTTACCCATTTATTTCTTCAAGTTTCTTTCTGTATAATTCTCCTTTCTCCCCTTGGAACTCAATTGACACAAATATGAGACCTATATTATTGACCTATAGGTCTTTTAGGCTCAAATTAAAAAAAAAAAATCTTTTTAAATCTTTGTTGTTCTGATGTGATAAATTTATTGATTTATCTTCATTTAGTGAGTCATTTTGGATGTTATAATATGGAACTCCAGGTTTTGTCAAATCCTATGGGAAATTTTTGTTTGTTGTTTCAGCAGGAAACTGGCAAGTTAAGGTTTAGGTTACAAGTTGGTACTCTGCCTTCTGTTGACTATGGTTGCAATGTCCTGTGTGAGATATGCAGTGACCAGTCTGGGACTTGGACTGTGGTCCATTCTATAGATCAGTTCTCAATGCCTTCCATGTATTGTTTAGAGTCTGACCCACGCATGTACGGTAAAAAATGAGCCCAGTAGTTCACACATACTTTTATGGAATTACTTTCTTGAGCTTTTTTTTTTTTTTTTTTTCTTTCATGACTCCCTCAGGACCCCTTCCTGGTATTCTAAATAGATAACCACTGCTTTCATTTCCCTAGTCTGGTATGCACTTTCCACAACTGTGTCTGTAGAGGGACTATGTGGAAAGAGAGGTAGAGAGAGAAAAGAACAACACTATTCCCCTCACACTCTTGGAACCTCAGCTCAGAGAGAAAGATTTGCCTCCCTCTGAGTTTAAAACACTTACCCAGCTATAGCATCTTCTGTGCCACTGTAGGATTGGGACAAGAGAGAAAATCCCAGGGGATTTCCCCCACTAACTCTGACCTCTAGGAAACCCTTTTCTTGCTCTTCAGACAAGAAAGTGAGGATTCTTTTCTAACAATCTGCCCCTGGTATGTACTTCTGGATGTCAGATTGCCTTTGACTCCAAGCTGGGAGACACCAGATTAAAAAGGAAAACTCATCCCATTTCATTGATTCTTAGAGAGCTATTCGCCTCCCCAATCTACCTGCTACCATTTTCCCCAAATTCCTTAGATAGTTGCTCCATGCATCCTCTTTTAATTGTCTTGTAGATGCATTCAGTAGAAGAGACAGGGTGGGGTATTGTTATGGTTTGGATCTGTAATGTCCCCCAAAGTCACTCCTGTTCACAGATGGAGTTTTCGGGAAATAAATTAGATCATGAGGGTCTGACCATATGATGGATTAATCCATTGATGATTGAATGGACTACTTCCAGGAGGAACCTAAAACAGTTTGTCTTCTGTATACCCCTCCCTCTCTTTCTCTCTCTGCTTCCAGGCTGTCATGAGGTAAGCAGCTTTTCTCTGCCACACTCTTCTGCCATGATGTTCCTGCTTCTTCTCAGGCCCAAAGCAATGGAGCCAGAAGACCATATTGAATCTGTGAAATCATAGATCAAAATAAATCTTTCCTCCTCTAATTGTTCTTATCAGGTATTTTAGTCATAGTAATGAGAAGATGAGTAACACAGGGTATGCTTTCTCCATCTTAATTGGAACCCAGAGAATGCCCTTTTGCTCTTAAATACATTAGTATATATTTTTTAAGATGAAGAACTTTGTCTTACATAACCATACCAGTAATGATCAAAATCAAGAAACTTGACATTTTCATAATACTATGATATGACTTGCAGTCCATTTGATGAATTATTCTGGTAAGTTCCTTTATAGTTATTCTTTTCCCTGCTCAAGATCTAATCAAGGATATACATTGAATGTAGTTGTCATGTCTGTTTAGTCTTTTTGTATATGGTGCAGTTCCTTAGTCTTACCTTTGTCTTTCATGAACTTGACATTTAAAAAGTATAGTATTTTTTAAAAGGTACATTATTTTCTAGAAAATAACAATTTTAAAAAATGTTCTTCTATTTGTATCTAGTATTTCATAATGATAAGTTTCAAGTTATGTACTTTTGGTAGAAATACCACATATGAGATGTTGTGGTCTTCTCAGGATTGCACAACAGGAAGTACATGATGTCTGTTTGTCTATTACTGGGGATATTATCTTTGATCATTTTGATGAAACGTTGCTTAGCAGTTTTCTCTGCTATTAAGTACTATTTCTATGGTTTCTTAATGGCTGAAGTTTGAGTATTATGAGGAAAACCCTAGGCTAGTGCTGTCTAACAGAACACTCTATTGGAATGTTAAGTTCTGCACTGTCCCTTACGGTGGCCGTTGGCACTTGTTGCTCTCAAACGCTTGAAATGAGGCTACTGTGGCTGAGGAAATTCAAGTACAATTGACTTGGTACATTTTGAATTGAGAAGTTTTATAGAACACTCTGTGCCAGCATTTTCCGAAGAGTGAAAGGACAATGGAAATGTTTTACCTTGGTTGCCCAAAATGCTCTGAGAATAAAAGGACTCCATGGTCAAGTAAGTTAGGTATGAATTCATAGGGCGTATCTTAGGATACACAGTACCTTATACTGCTATCATGGGATCATCTTTGTTTTTTATTTTTGTCTAGTGCTAGGTATAGGTGAAATTGTCAACCAATTGCTCGTGAGTCCCCTAATAGCTCCTTGTGTAAATGACTTGTTAATTAGCACACACAACTTGTGGCAGTACTGGGATTTATACTTGTATCAGATGACCTTCAAAGTTGAGGTATTTATGGTACACCAGAAATAATAATGGAGAAGTCGGGTGTGGTGGCACATGCCTGTAATCCCAGAGGCTTGGGAGGCTGAGGCAGGAGGATCACGGGTACAAAGCCAATCTCAGCAACAAGGAGGTGCTAAGCAACTCAGTGAGACCTTGTCTCTAAATAAAATACAAAATAGGGCTAGGGATATGGCTCAGTGGTTGAATTCAATCCCTAGCACCACCCCCATCCCCGCCAAAAAAATAAAGGAATAGTAATGGAGAAAAGAGTGCTAAAGTTCAGGTTGCCTCATGAGACTTTGTCTAAGATTGATAAATGCAAGAGTTCTTTGCAGACATGTTACTTAAACTGTGGATTCCTTTTTACCAATGCAATACCAGGAAGTATTTAGCATTCACAGAAAGTGGTTAGCTCAGTCTTTCTAAAGGAATTAATATTAATGGTTTTGTCAACTTACAGCACAGCTATCTGAAGATGTGTGTAGCCTCTTCCCTTCCTTCCTTCCTTCCTTCTTCTTTCCTTCCTTTCTCCTTTCTTTCTTTCTTTCTTTCTCTTTTTTCTATTTAAATGGAAGAATTCCCAGCACAGAGTACTGGCTTATATCTTACTCAAAGTAATTCAGAGAAAGTATTCTCATACAAAAGGAATCTAAAAATCACACACACATTCAATTACTAAAGGGAATATAGGATAGTTAGAAAGTATAAAAGAAGAAGGGGAGAGAAAGAAGAATAATTTGCAGAGACAAAGAAGTCTTAAACCAGACTATAGCTGACAGTTGGTTGATGTGAATTAGAAGGAGAGTAAGCTATGTTCTTTCTTCTACTTACAGCTCTAGATCTCTGGGAAGCTCTTTGATGATCCAGGGTTAGAGAAATTTCACTCTCATAACCATAACTATTATTTGACTGGCTTGTCCCAGTGTCTGAGAGCTGTAGTTTGAAGAATTCTCAAGGAAAGGAACTTCATCTGGTTGATGAGTTCAGAATCCAGATAAGATCTTGAAAGTGGTCATTCACTGTTGTCTGAAGCTGTAATTCTTAAAAGTAATTGAGTTTAAAAGAAGAAATTTAGGGGAGAATGATTTCATCCTCCATAAAACCAGACTGTACTTTTTTAAAGGTACCCAGTGGAAGTTGTGACCCAGAAATGCCCCAGTAAGACATTACAGATGGCTGTTTCCATGTGCTATTTGGCATATGTTCAGGAAAACCACAAAAGGAAAATTGGCTTTGAAATGCTTATATTTTAAGATATCTGCTGTGATACTTTATGAAGATTCATTTCTTGCCAAATATAACATTCCATTACCAAGTGGAAGTGTAAAAGTTCACATTTTCATGAAAACCTTAGCAATGAGTTTAACAGGGTCATTTGTTTCATTTTTTCCACTCTTCAGTGTCTACTTAGTTTACCACTAGAGGGCATTGTTGGCAGTGCTATCAGGAGAAAGAGAACTAGAGCATTTTGCCAAAAATTTTCTTTGGAGATCTTTTTCAATTTTCATTTCAGCTAGTAAATAAAAGTATAAATCTAAAAGCTACCTTATTTACTGTTTTTCTCTTATACTTTCATGCACCTCAAATATTTAACTTCTAGACTTTTCTTAGTGCATTACTAAAAGATAAAAATCATTGTAAAACATGGTTCCAGTTTTCTCACTAGATGCTAAGCTAGAATCTGTCAGTATTTCCCCTTGTAATATTATACACGTTTGCACATCCTGTTTTGGAATGTTATTGAGTACCCAGAGACTCATTATTTTGTATTTCCCTAACAGTGAAACAATTTTATTTTCCCAATCATGTCTTTCCTGATATGTGTCAGAGGATTTCAGTGTGGCAAGGGACCTTTAGGTTATTCAGTTCAGCTATTTATAAAGAATTTTATTTTACTTTTTTTACACACTGATGAAGAGCTGTCTAAACCTAAGATAAGATAAGCTCTTTGCATTTTGGGACAACTACATTATTTATTGGAAAGTTCATGTGAAGGTAAGTTTTCCTCTTTGGTATTTATTGTATTAGACAAAATCTTTCAGTTGCAAGCAATGGAAACCGAATCATGTTTGTTCATGTGAAAAAAAAAAAAAAAAGAGGTAGTGGTGGAACGTATTGTGAGGAAATCAAGGTCTCATGGGCTGTGGCTAACTGGACACTAGATATCTGTCAGGATTTGATCTCTTTCAGTTAGTTGCATTTGCTTCTCTCTCTTTATTCATTTCACCTCACATATCAGTATTTTCTGATTCTTGAATACCCATGGCAAAATATGCCATTTGAATGTGTATAAATGACAAAAGGCCTTTTGTTGACTAAGAGTAATTTATTCCAGCATTATATAAAGACAGCTACCTCTGAATGGGGCGATATGTGATATGATCAGTGGTCCCCATGGTCTTGGGTCCACCCCAACATCACCGTCCTAGTGATGTAGACCTCCTGGTTGGATATTTTGTTGTGTGGATTTTCAGGCCTGTGGATGAGGCACTACATAAGCCCTTGATAATGTTGCTGGCTAAGGCTGTGCAGGCAGGAAGAGAAAACACATACCTGGATATGTATTTGTCTCTGTGAGAATGAATGGCTTTCTTTCCCAGTTCAGAAGGATTCTATTTATTCAAATTTGCTAAATGGCTGGTTGATTTTATGAAGAAACAGTGCCATGTTGGGGTTTCAATGTTGTTACCACAAAATGTTTAGAGGTGACACATTGTTAAGTGGGGCATTGGCAAGTGGAGTCCATGCCATTGGGCTTGCTTGTAATCTTCATCTCTGCCACCCTGTTATATTCATGCGTTCATCACAGCTATCATGGAACCCATGACAAAATATTATCTTAATGGCAAATGGCTGAGTCATTTTGCTTTCTTGGTTGTTGAGTGCTTATTCTATGTAGGCTACTTTCTGGTGGCTATCCACATGGAATACCTAAGCCTCATATACCTATCTACATGCCTCTTCCTCAGATTCTTTGGCTCTGATCTTCTAATTCTTATCCTTTCAGCTCCCTGACCAGACAACTAAGCCATTGGCCACTTTCTTGGAATTTATGTCTATTCTCATTTGGGTCATTTCTCTTTCTCCCCAAAGAGGATGATTGGTTTTAATCTCATAGTTCTGCAATAGGGGATATTTTTCTTTACTATCTTTTCCTGAATATAGTTGTAATGGAACTACCATATATTTTTGGCTTGCATTCACAATACTGAGTCAATTCATCTATAAACCAAACTTGGGCTTTTTACTTTTCTTTCATCTGGTCATATGGAATCTCCCCCCACTCCCACCTAAATATGTCCACAGGTGCAAGGGTGGGAGGCACTGGACAACTGTGCTTGATGATATGGAGTTTTGGTTCCCTACTCATGAAATTTCCATGTCTTCCATTTCTCTTTAGTATCATCCCAGACATATCATCACTGTCTCACAATGGGTTACTACTAAAGGAGCTTTCTAATTTAGTGGATCTTTCAGAGTTCAGTGCATAATAGACATTTCTAGATGGACTGGAATCCATGGCCAATTGTTCTATCATTTCTAAGACCCAAACACACCAAAAAGAAGAATTATTATTCAAAGGAAATATAATTCTCTGCTGTTGATGGGATGACTTTGCTCCAAAATCTCAGAAGCCCAAGTTGTGATTCTTTAACTAGAGCTTTCATTTTTTCCACCACCTGACACCTCTAGTACCCTGGGGATCTGTTGTATTATATGTCCCAAGCGACAGGGCTGATTTCCTTGTGGCCTGGCCCTGCTTTGGTCCCATTCAAAGGTGGAAGCTTGGGCTGGGGTTGTGGCTCAGTGGTAGAGTGCTTGCCTAGCATGTGTGAGGCACTGGGTTTGATTCTCAGCACCACATATGAACAAATAAAGAAAATAAAGGTCTATCAACAACTTATACATATATATATGGTGGAATCTTTCCATGTCATCTGATGTATGGGCTGTAGAAATATTACTAGGCATAGGATGTTGCCTCCAGAGCTCATAGAAGCCAGCTTCTTGTGGGCTTCCTTCTTTATGGTAGGAGATGGAAATGCAGGACATAATAATTTGTCTTTTACTTTAGTGGAGCTATCTCCACATACTACTGACCTAGTGGATTTCTTCAAAACTTCACTGAAATGGCTAGTTATGAATCTTCATGGATTTTATCTCCCACCTCTCAAAATGAATATCTATGATAATAAGAAATACATATGTAGTCTTTGTTTCCAGTACCTGCCATAGAGCTTCTGAAACTCTTGTAATTTCCTGAATAACAGGGGTAATAGGAACCTTTCTAAAATCATTCATAAAAATTACTTTACAGACATATCCGAGTTTATGTTATGAGACCCTATATATCTATGGGACCCTGGATACCTTCAGAATGCAGGATGGTTGCTAAAGGAACTAACCATGTGACTAGAGAGTTAGGATATTCAGTTCTACCCCTTAACATCTGGATGAGAAGGAGCTGGAGATTGAGTAATCACAAATGGCCAATGATTTAACCAATCAAGCTTATATAATAGAACCTCTATAGAAACCTCTAGTCAACAGGGGTTTGGAGAGCTTCTGAGGTGGTAAACACATTGGGGTACTGGGAGGTTGAAATCCCCAGAAGAAGGTGTGGATACTGCTTCCCATTCCCTCATCTTTCCCTAGGAATTTCTTTTATTTGGCCATTCCTGGGTCATATCCTTTATAATAAATCACTAATAGTAAGTGAACTATTTTCCTAAGTTCTAGAAGCCATTCTAGCAAATTACCAAACTGGAATGGAAGTCATGGGAATCCTGTTTGTAGACAAGTTGGACAGAAGTGTGAGGAGTTTTGGGACCCAGTACTTGTGTCTGGCACCTGAAGTAAGAACAGCCTTGTGGGACTAAGTCATTAAACCTGTGAATCTGATACTAATGCCAAATAGTTAGGACCAGAATTGAATTGAATTTTTGGACACTTGGTTGGTGTCTGGAGAGTTGGAGAAATTACTGGGATAAAGAAAGACTGCCACAACTTTGGTGTAGAAGTAAGTAAAAACATCACAAAATGTCTTACCAAGACCTTCAGCATACCACCCTGAAAACTAATTTTTATGAATGACTAAAGAGGTTCCTATCACTCCTATTATTCAGAAAATTCCAAGAGTTTTAGAAGCTCTGTGTTATCTATAATAAGCATGATGTCATGTGTGTGATAGTCTGTGGGATGTACAGGTGCTCCAGATCTCTTTGAACTATATTGTGACCAAGGGCAGGAGAATGTTGTGACCAAAGGCAAATATACAAATGAATATCATTGTCTGTCTCAAGTGAAAACAAAATATTATTTTCTACTAGGTATGGAAAAGAATGCATTTGCCAAATCAATGGCCACCTTCACATATATGAGGCTTTATTAACCTCTCCTAGCATAGTAGCTGTGATTCAGGTACTATTGGTCAAGCCTGCACAAATCTGCAGTCATTCTCAAGATCTATTTAGTTTCTGAGTCATACTGAACTAATCAAATGGACAGGAAACATTAACATCTTTGATGGTAGCCTGGCCTTAATCATTCTTCCTGGGAAACAATATTGTTTTTGATTTACTGTTTTTGCCAGGGATGAAGAAGGCAATTTCAGATGTTTCCATCATAAAGTTTCCCACAATAATAGCTCTTCTACCACAAACAAGAAACCTAAGGTAAGAATTAGTCCAACTGTGAAGTCTGTAAAATCCAGTTATGCACTTGTGAACTGGGAAAAAGATCACTTGGCAGGACTGCAGGCCCAGTGGCTCAACTTTGAACCTGATTTTAGGTATGTTCCATTTGCTACTGGTCATCTATAGACTCTCATTAACAAGGGAAGCTGTGATGAAATCTAAAGGTAGATACATTGTCAACTCAGGGCCCTGGATCTAATAGTCCTTGAAATGTTTGTTATTGCCCTTCCCCCATGTTACAATCACTTGGTTGTATATCTGTTTTTGAAGACCTTGGGCCCAGAACAATGGAATTAGCTGGTTGTGGTCTGAGACCTCTGAAACTGAACCCCAAATAAACTTTTCCTCCCCTAATTTGTTCTCATCAGGTATTTTGGTCATAGCTATGCAAAAGCTGACTACAATAGGAACTGGTATCAGGAGTGGGGCTGTTACTACTATGACTGACCTGGTGCCATGTGGTCAAGAAGAATTTAGAGCTGGTTTGCAAGAGGAATTTTGAAATATTTAGAGATACAAGTTGCAAAAGCTTAATGTTGTAAGTGGAGCTTACAACATTAAGCTGGATTCTGGTGGGAGCTCAGACTACCAGAATGCTGATATGCAGACCATGCTCATGAGATTTCAGAGGGAGATGAGAACTCTATTAGGAATTGGACTAAAGGCCACCAATTATATTCTGTAAGAGCCTTTAATGAGGAAGCAGCTAAGATGGCGGCTGGCTGAGAGCCAAGAGGAGGCGTTTACTTGTTTACACCTGACCTAAATAAATTTGACTAAGAATCTTTCTGTGCCGCACCTATACACGTGTATGCTTAATGGGTGAAGAGTATTTAACCAGGCCGGGGGTGTCAGAGAGAGAGAGAAAGGAGAGAAGAAGAAGCAAGAATAAAGAAACCACTCATTCCCAGTCTGCCTCCGATTTCTTTCCCGCGGTATCATTGCTGTAGGCGGCAACAAGTGGTGGCCCGTACGGGGAATTGGCATGGCAGGTAAGTACTGAGGAACCTCGCAGGAGTCTCTAGTCAGAGTGGTTAAGGGTGAGGGAAAATGGGTTCGAAAATTTCAAAGATCCGAATTGTCAAGGCTATTGAAGATTTGTTAGAGATAGTTAGAGAATGCCTGCTTCTCAACTAGACCTGGGATTCAGGAAAAGTGTTACTGAGTCAGTTAGGGCCAGTGAGGGTAGTATTAGTGAGGAGGAATTAAGTGAAAGTGATCTTGAGAGCACAGTCTCCGATAAAATGAGCAAAAGGGAATTAAAAAGGACCAAGATAGAGGACTGTCAAGTGGAGGAACCACTTGTGCCCTCTGCTCCCCCATGGGATGAATCAATTGTAGAAATTATTAGGGGTCTTTCTAGGCACTTGCGTGCCCTTGAGTGTCAAATTTCACAGGAACTATGGGATCTGCCTGTGTTTGAAGATCAAAATGAACAAAGATAACATCAATATCTAGATTTCAAAATTATAAAAAATTTTAAAGGAGCAACAATGACATATGGGCCCCAAGCTCCTTTCACTATAAGCATGTTAGAATCTCTTAATACTTTGAATTTAACTCCTACAGATTGGAAAGGCATATGTAAGGCAGTATTGAGCGGGGACAATATTTAGTTTGGAGGTCGCAATTTCAAGAGTTCTGTGTTGAAACAGCTCGAAGAAATGCGGCTGCAGGATTTCCAGATTGTAACATAGACATGTTAACTGGAGAAGGGCAATATGCTGATTTACAGGTTCAGATTCAGTACGATCCTGGAGTTTATGCTCAAATATATGCCGCAGTTGTTAAGGCATGGAAATCATTACAAGGATCTAGTGACTTACAGGGTAGCTTGTCTAAAGTAACTCAGGGACCCAATGAACCATATGCCGAATTCGTTGATCATCTTTTACAGACAGCAAATAGGGTTTTTGGAGATGTTGATCAAGCCATGCCATTAGTTGTTCAGCTGGCATATGAAAATGCCAACAAATATTGTCAAGATGCTATCAGACCTTGGAAATCTAAAAAGGACCTTTCTGTTTATATAAAGCTTTGCAGGGACATAAATGATGCATTTATTACAGGTAGTGTAATCACAGCAGCCACAAGAGGTGCTTCTCCTCTTAATTTTACAAGAAGGGCTCGACCTAAAAGTTATTATCAGTATAGTCAACCAGGTTATTTTAGAAAACAATATCCCCAAAGAAGGCGAGAGACAATAGAAATAAAATCAAGCGCGTTTCATGCCCCAGGCTGCTGCCCCAGGTGTAAAAAAGGAAACCATTGGTCTAGTGAGTGCAGATCCCAAACTGATATTTATGGTAACATTTTGTCTGGCAATTCAAAAAACAGGGCACAGGGCCCAATGCCTCGGGGCCCACAAATATAGGAGGCATTAGAGAAAGAGTATCCTCAAACATCTATCCAGATGATTTCTCAACACAATCCCTTTTACCCATTAACTCACTTGTCAGAGGGACAAAAGGAAGTGCAGGGCTGGACCTCTGTTCCACAGACCGAGTAGTGCTAACACCTGAGATGGGGGTTCAACTGATTTCCATGGGAGTCAGGGGACCTCTTCCCTTAGGAACTGTAGGACTTATCCTGGGGCGAAGTTCTAAAAGCTTATCTGGACTTCAAGTTACTCCAGGTGTGATAGATTCTGATTATCAAGGAGAAATCAAGATTATGCTCAGTTCACCTAGAGGCATTAGCTCTGTTAACCAAGGTGATAGAATTGCTCAGCTGCTTCTTCTTCTCTCCTTCTCTCTCTCTCTAACACCCCCCGGCCTGGTTAAATACTCTTCACCCATTAAGCATACATGTGTACAGGTGCGGCACAGAAAGATTCTTAGTCAAATTCATTAAGGTCAGGTGTAAACAAGTAAACGCCTCCTCTTGGCTCTCAGCCAGCCGCCATCTTAGCTACTTCCTCATTAAAGGCTCTTACAATATTCTGGCAAAGAATTTGTATACATTTTCCCCATGTCCTGAGACTCTGTGCAAGGCTGAATTTAAAGATGATGGACTATAATCTGGTGGAGGAAATTTCAAGGCAGCACAGTGTTTAGTTAGTGGCATGGATATTGCTGGCAGCATTTAGCCAAGTTTACTCTGAGAGTTGAGAGCAGAAAGCAGAGCTAAAGGATTTTAAAAACTTGCAATTTGACGAAAGAAGTGCTTATGAAGCTGGGACCAAGGAAGGTGTGCTTGTTGAAATGAATTATAGCTTCTTAAGAAATGCTAAGTACCTTACACACAGCAACAATAGGAAAGATGCCCCCAAGACCACACCCACCATAGGCTTAAGGGTGCAGAAGAGAAAATTCCTTTGAGAGGAGATAACAGGGGTACCCTATGTGCACAAAAGGGCTTGGAAATTTGTTTCATCATACTGAACCATGCAGGCACTCAGAGGCTACTGAAAGTCCTGCTTCCAAGACTCCCAAGTATTATGTGACCTGGCAACAGACCTTGGCATCATCCAAATGGTGCTGGTTATGCAAGAATACAAAAAACTAAAGGAGTCATGGAGGCTTCCACCAAGATTTCAAAGGAAGGCCTAGAAGGCCAGGCAAAGTATAGCAGAGTCAGAAGCCCTGTGGGCTATCTACAAAAGGGCAATGCATAAAGCTATAAAGGTGAATCCAAATTTGGAATGGAGACCCTGAGAATTAGGAGATGAAGTGACATAGACTGACTGCCCAGAAAATCTTCTGGCTGTGGAGAGAGCCAGGCTGAAAGAGAGCCCATGTATGCTGCAAGGCCAAGAGGACGGGACGTCTCAAGTCCTTTGGAAAGCACATCTCCCCACCATGTGTCTAAGATGCTGTGCACAGAGTTAAGGAATCTGGATGGAGCTTGATTTTGTTTTGCCTCCATTCCTTATTTCTTTGCCCCTATTCCTCCCTTTTGGTATGAGAATGTTTACTAGATGCCACTGTATATTGGATACATGTACTTGCTTTTGATTTTTCCAGGGACTTACAGTCAAGAGTTTGCCTTGGGTTTTGGAGGAGACTTTGGACTTGGGCGGTGCTAAAACTGTTAAGACAATGGGACTCTTGGAGATGAACTAAATGCATTTGCATTTTGAGATGGAAGTGAGTTTTGGGGGGCCAGGGATTCGATATTATGGTTTGGATGAGGTTTCCCCCAATCTCATGTTAATGCAGGATTATTCAGAGGTGAAATGATTGGATTATAAGACTGTACTCTAACCAGTCTATCCTATTTTGAATGAACTGACTGGGTGGTAACTAGAGGCAGGTGGGGGCATGGCTAGAGGAGGTGGTTCACTGGGGGCATGCCCTGGAAGGGCATATCTTCCCTGTGTCCCCTTCCCCACCCTCTTTCACTGTTTCCTGACCCTGCCATAAGCTGAGTAGCTTTCCTCCACTGGGCTCTTTTGCCATGAGGTTCTGCCTGACCTTGGGCCCAAAACAATGGGATTAGCTTTCTGTGGACGGAGACCTCTGAAACTCTGAGCCCCCAATAAATTTTTCCTCCTCTAGGTTGTTCTTGCGTATTTTGGTCACAGTGACACAAAATCTAAAGAAAACACTGGATATTTCTTTAACCAATGGGTCTGGATTCAGAAGTTTGGCTCAGCTCTGGAAACTTAGCGAGGGGTTGTGACTTCTATTGGGATGATTGTGCTTATCCTCCTGCTTGTCCTTTCTTGAGTTTTTGAAATTTCCAATATTAAATATCACTCATGTTGACTGCACATCTCTGTTTCCACAAGGGGCACTGTGCAATTAATCATCTCCACAACACTTTGTGCTTCAATCTTCCTCAACTGTTCCTCTGGCTTTGCAGGTCCTTATGTTAATTGTGTCCTACTGACTTCTGGTGGTTAAGTATCAACACCTGGCCTCTATTGCTTCAGGACCTCATCATCTCCATGGATATTAGTGCATCAAACACTGCAATTGCTCTCCTACTGACATTCCTTGCTTTCTGAGGAAAGCCATCCCTGAACTTCTTAGTGGTGCATGCCTGATGGCATTGGATGTTTATCCTCTGAGCCCTCTCATGGGTCCTAATCATCTGGTGGGCCTTCCTAGATTAAATTTATCCATCCTAGCATGGCAACTTCCTTCTGTCACTTTATTCCTTTGTCTACTACTTGCCAGGTCAATTTAGGCAATTCTACTTTGCTGAAATTTAGATGTCTAGTTTTCCAAGCTTCTAAGAACCAGCAGCAAATTTGATTTCTCCCGTTAGGTTAAGGGGATAAAACTTGTGTTCTGAGGGCATACTCCAAAGTTACTAATCTCTTGTTTATCCAAGCCTTACAGTTTAGTTCTCTTGATCAGCTACCCTCAAAATACACTCCAAGTGGGATACCCCTGAATCCTTTCAGAACATGCTGGATAGTTCTTGAAATTCTTTAGGTATATGGTTTCCTACCTTATTAGCCCCAGTAAATTCTCAGCTAGGTTATGTTTGGATTTAATTCTACTTAGAAGGCTAGCATCTGGGAGAGAAGATACTAGTATAATAAAGTATAATAATGCCATGTTAGGGATAGATTTCTAAAATCTTCCAGTGCAGTGGAAGTGCTAGTTTTTATTAGATAAGAGTAGATTGCCTCTTTAAGCACAGAGAACCCAGGGAGTTGTACAGTCAATATCCTCAAGGTCATCTATCCAGATGTTCCTAAACACTAGGGCCATTAACTTCACATAGACTTGCTTTGTGGATTCACATATTTCTGGAGCTCTGTGACCCCTAAAATCAGATCTTCAGGCTACCACTTAATTTTGTTTGCTCTTTTTCTACAGACAACAGGGCCTTTTGTGAGCTACCACTAACATCTTTTGACTCTCCAATTTAGCTATTAGTTGCTTCTAAACAGCTCTCAGTCACTCATTATTATTCTGCAGGGTATCAATACAACTTACTAGTAATCATTAACTGCTTTCATTATAGGCATTGTTCTTAATTTTCAAAGTCCCATGTGACCTTTCTTACAATAGTATTCTCCTCCAATGGAATATTTTCCAAAGTTGCTACCAGTGAATATTACAAAATATGATAGCAGTTAAATTGCCATGTCCTAGTAGCGTTCCACCTACTAACCAGAATGGCATCATCTTCACCTACAAATTGATGGATGAGTCAGTCCCAAATCTCCATCTTTCTGTTTCCTTGAACAATTCTTTGTACCACTTGTGTTAGTCCAGGTCCTTCCTAGGTGAAGACCACAAGACGGGATTAAATGTACAAGGATTTTAGGAGGTTAAACATCACTGTGAGAGATAATGTTCAGCAAATTGTTTCTGTTAGGGGAAAGACAGTATTTCAGGCTGTGTGGGTCATGTACAGTCAATGTTACATAAATTCTTCCATTTTCTTCTCATGACTTAAAAATGTCAAAATATTTCTTATCTCACAGGTAGTAACAACATTGGCTGAAGACTAGATTTGACCTGTGGGCTATAGTTTGTCAATCTCTGGTTAAAAAAAAAAAAAGTGTGGTTTGTGGGGGAAGGCAGGGAGAGGTCTCAGAATGCAGGTGGAGGAGAGTCCTGTGGAAGGTTGAATGAAATGAGGGAAGATTGCTGCACAATCTAGGAAAGGTCTGGTAAGGTTTTCAAGGATTCTTTGAGTTGAACCCACCTGTTAAGAGTAGTTCCATCTCTCTCTGAAATAGGATTGTATCCCTAACACACTTATCTTATCCCTGACAGAGAGGGATTTTGTGTAAACAGGTATTGGATTTCAGCTGCAACCTTTAGTCAATGACACGTCCTGCAGTTGGAGGTCTGAGAGGCAGGTCCTCTGTGACACAGAGTCTGCTTTATCCCAGATTCATACCACTACAAAGTCTTCCTATAAAGCGAGTGCATGGCTATAGCTAGATCCATACTTCATTTTATCTTAATTTTTTCTAGCTTTATTAATGTATATTTGACAAATAAGAATTATGCATATATATATATATTTATGGTGTATAATGAGATGTTTTGGTACATGTGTAGATTGTGAAATGACTATTACTATCAAAGTAATTAACATGTCCATCACCTCATATAGTTATCTTTTTATTTTTTGTGGTGAGAACACTTAAATTCCACTCTTTTAGCAATTTTCAAATATACAATATATTATTATTGAAAATAGTTGTACACTGTACAATACATATCCACAACTCATTTATTCCAACTTTTTCTTTCAACACATATGTGTCCCTATATTTAAGGTTTGCCTTTATAAGAGACATATAATTGAACTTCTTTTTTTTTCTTTAATCCAGTTTATAATATCTGACTTTCTAATTGAAGTATTTAACCCACTCACACTTAATGTAATTACTGGTATGGTGTGGTATAAGTCTACAAACGTATTGTTTTTTTAAAAAATACCTGTTTTTATTTCCTTTGTTTCTTCCTTCCTGCCTTCTTTGGGTTGAAACATTTTTTTTTTTTTTTTTTTTAGTATTTTAGTTTGTCTCCTTTGTTGTATTTTTTAGTTATTTATTTTTGTATTTATTTTCATTGTTAGTTTAGTATACAGGTGCTCAAACTTTAGTTGATAGCTAATGTTCCCCTAATTTGTAAATGTCTAATTGTTATTGTCATATTTTATTTCTACACATTGTACACCATACAACATATTGTTTTTATTTTTTTTCATTTTAAATTTCTAAACTTTTTAAAAAAGAACTTAACTTTTATATTAGCCCATATATTTTCCATTTCTGGACATTTTCATTCTTTTAAAAAATTTCGTACTTCTGAACTGCACACCTGCTGCCCTAGAGAGACCCAACCCACAACCGTGGGGCCACCGCCAGAGAGGAAAATCACGCCAACACCACACTGCTGTTACTTACTCACAAATGTGTGGCTCCACAGCCCAACATCAAGGTACCTACAGGCTTGATGCTGCTGCCACCACCAACTAGGGACATGGCTGCTTCCATCTAGGGACAACAATCAGGACCTGGTAAACCATCACCAAGGTCCCTGTGGGCCCAGTTGCACCAGTGGTATCTTGACTAGGTGTGCTAAAATACACCATCTTGTTACAGAAGTAACAGGGAGCATTGCATGGGATTCCCTCTCTTTTTTAATTCTCCTGCTAACAGCCAACTTCTTTTGATTGCCCTTTCATTAGTAATATAATCTAATACTTCTATATCCACACATCCTACCTCATAAACATCACAGCCTCCCCTCCCCTCCCTCCACTCTACTGTTAGAAACTGTAAACCATTATGTAAACTTATTGACTATATGGTAGAAGATAACTGAACTCATCAATTCTATTTATAGTGCAAAACTATAAATGTCAAAATAGAAGCTAATTGGTTTATGACTGCATATTGGTTGCATTGGGTGCTGTAAACATTGATATCCCCACTAAAGGTGAGGTATTGGCAACCTGCAGGGACACTACAATACAATAGGGTAGAAGCATCAATATCTCAGATCTGCACTGCAAGAGAGGAAGATACACAGACAACATGAAGAAACAAGGGAGGAAAATCCTCCAAACAAACCAAGATACTACAACAATAGCATCCATCAACATCACAGTAGATGAAATGTCAGAGGAGTTCAGAATGTATACAATTACAATGATCTGGGAATTAAAGAATGACCTAAGTGAGCAAATACAGGCCAAAACTGATCACTTCAACAAAGAGATAAGGGAGCAAATACAGGTTGCAAAAGATTACTTCAAAAAAGAGATAGAGATTCTGAAAAAATCCAAATAGAAATTTGTGAAATGAAGGAAACAATAGACCAAACAAAAAATGCAATAGAAAGCATCACCAACAGAGTAGATCACTTGGAAGACAGGACATCAAAAGTGAAGACAAAATATACAATCTTGAAAATAAAGTTGACCACACAGTGAAGATGGTAAGAAATCAGGAACAGAACATCCAAGAATTATGGGATAACATCAAAAGACCAAATCTAAGATTTATCAGTTTAGAGGAAGGCTCAGAGATTCACACCAAAGGAATGCACAATCTCTTTAATGAGATAATATCAGAAAAATTCCCAAGCATGAAGAATAAATTGGAAAATCAAATATAAGAGCTTTGCAGGACACCAAATGTACAAAATTATAACAGATTTACACCAGGCACATTATAATGAAAATGCCTAGCATACAGAATAAGGATAGAATTTTAAAAGCTGCAAGAGAGAGGAATCAGATTATATATAGGGGAAGACCAATTCAGATCTCAGCAGTTTTTTCAACCAGACCCTTAAAGCCAGGCGATCCTGGAACAACATATACCAAACTCTGGAAAAAAAAAAAAAAAAAAAAAAAAAAAAAAAAAAAAAAAAAAAAGATGCCAACCAAGAATCTTTTTTTTTTTTTGGTTTCAACATTAGATTTAATCTTTTTTCTAATTTATTTTTTATTCTAAGTTGTTAGAAAGTCACAAATGGTGTGAATATACTTTGTATACAACCAAGAATCTTATATCCAGCAAAATTAGGCTTCAGGTTTGATGAGAAAATAAAACCTTGCATGATAAACAAAAGTTAAAAGAATTTACAGCAAGAAAGCCTGTACTACAGAACATTCTTGGCAAAATATTCCACAAGGAGGAAATGAAAAACAACAATGAAAATCTGCAAATCTACACTAAAGGAAATGCCAATCAAAGGAGAAACCAAGTCAAGATAAAAACCCAAAATAAACTAAATGACCGTGAATACAAACCATGTCTCAATAACAACCCTGAATATCAGTGGCCTAAACTCATCAATTAAAAGACATAGACTGGCAGATTGGATTAAAAAAAAAAAGACCCAATGATATGTTGCCTTCAAGAGACTCATCTCACAGGGAAAGACATCCACAGACTGAAGGTGAAAGAATGGGGAGAAAACATTTCACTCACATGGACCGCATAAACAAGCAGGGGCTTCCATCCCCATATCAGATAAAGTGGACTTCAAACCAAAGTTAGAGAAAAGGGATAAAGAAGGTCATTTCATACTACTTGAGGGAATCATACAACAACAAGACATAACAATCATAAATATCTATGCCCCAAACAATGGGGCGTCTATGTATGTCAAACAAACCCTTCTCAAATACAAGAACAAAATAGACCACAACACAGTTTTACTGGGTGACTTTAATATACCTCTCTCACCACTGAATAGATCTTCCAAACAGAAACTAAACAAAGAAACTATAGAACTCAATAACATAATCAATAATTTGGACTTTACAGACATATATAGAATATTCCATTCACCAACGAGCAAATAAACTTTCTTCTTAGCAACACGTGGATCCTTCTCCAAAATAGACCATATGTTATGCCACAAAGCAAGTCTTAGCAAATAAAAAAAAAAAAAAAAATAGAGATACTACCCTGCATTTATCAGACCATAATAGAATGAAATTAGAACTCAATGATAAAAATGAAAAATAGAAGCTACTCTAGCACCTGGAGACTAAACAATGTGCTATTATTCAATCCATTGATAACAGAAGACATCAGGGAGGAGATAAAAAAAAAATTCTTAGAAGTAAATGAGAACTCTGATACAACTTATCAAAATCTCTGGGACACTATGAAGGCAGTGCTAAGAGGAAAGTTCATTGCATTAAGCCCATTAATTAAAAGAATAAAAATTCAACAAGTAAATGACCTGACATTACATCTCAAAGCCCTAGCAAAAGACCAAACCAACGCCAAAAGTAGTAGAAGATAGAAAATAATTAAAATCAGGGTGGAAATCAATGAAATTGAAACAAAAGAAACAATTTAAAAAATTGACAAAACAAAAAAACTGTTTTTTTGGAGAAAATAAATAAAATTGACAAACCCTTAGCCTAACAAAAAGAAGGAGAGAGAAAACTCAAATCACTAAAATTTGTGATGAAAAAGGAAATATCATGACAGATACTATTGAATCACAGAAGGTAATTAGAAATTATTTTGAAAAATTATACTCCAGTAAAATAGAAAACCTCAAAGACACAGACAAATTTATAGAGGCATATGACCTACCCAAACTGAACCAGGAGGACAAACACACCTTAAATCAATTTCAAGCAAGGAAATGAAAAACACTATCAAAAGCCTACCAACCAATAAAAGCCCCAAATCAGACAGATTCTCCGCCAAGTTCTACAAGACCTACAAAGAAAAATTAGTACAAATACTCCTCACATTATTCCATGAAATAGAAGAGGAAGGAACCCTTCCAAATTCATTCTATGAGGCTAGTATCACCCTGATACCAAAACCAGACAGAGACACATAAAAGAAAGAAATTTCCAGACCAATATCTCTGATGAACATAGACGCAAAAATTCTCAATAAAATTTTGGCAAATCACATACTAAAACACATTAAAACAATAGTGCACCATAATCAAGTGGAGTTCATTCCACAGATGCAAGGTTGGTTCCACATACAGAAATCAATAAACATAACCCACCACATCAATAGATTTAAAGATAAGAATCATATGATTATATCAATTGGTGCAGAGAAAACATTTGACAAAATACAGCACCTTTTCATGTTCAAAACACTAGAAAAAACTAGGGATAGTAGGAACATACCTCAACATTGTAAAAGCAATCTATGCTAAACCCAAGGCCAACAGCATCCAAAATGGAAAAAAATTGAAAGCATTCCCTCTAAAAATGGGAAAAAGACAGGGATGCCCTCTTTCGCCCCTCTTATTTAACATAGTTCTTGAAATCCTAGCCAGAGCAATTAAACAGACAAAAGAAATTAAAGGGATACAAATAGGATAAGAAATCAAAACTATCACTATTTGCTGATGACATGATTCTATACTTGGAGGATCCAAAAAATTCTACCAGAAAACTTCTAGAATTAATAAATGAATTCAGCAAAGTAGTGGGATATAAAATTAATATCCATAAATCAAATGGATTTCTATTCATCAGTGATGAATCCTCTGATTAACAATAGCCTCAAAAAATAAAATAAAATACTTGAGAATCAATCTAACAAGAGAGGTGAAAGACCTCTACAACGAAAACTACAGAACACTAAAGAAAGCAATTGAAGAAGACCTTAGAAGATGCAAAGATCTCCCATGTTCTTGGATAGGCAGAATCAATATTGTCAAAATGGCCATACTACCCAAAGTGCTATACAGATTCAATGTGATTTCAATTAAAATCCCAACATTAATCCTTATAGAAACAGAAAAAGCAATCATGAAATTCATTTGGAAAAATAAGAGACCCAGAAACTTCCAAAGCAATCCTAGCAAGAAGAGCAAAGCAGGAGGCATCACAATACCAGACATTAAACTATACTACAAAGCTATAGTAACAAAAACAGCATGGTATTGGCACCAAAATAGACATGTAGACCAATAGTACAGAATAGAAGACAGAAAGACAAACCTACATAAATACAGTTACCTCATACTAGACAAAGGTGCCCAAAATATATATTAGAGAAAAGATAGCCTCTTCAACAAATGGTGCTGGGAAAACTGGAAATCCATATTCAACAAAATGAAATTAAGCCCCTATCTCTCACCATGCACAAAACTCAACTCAAAGTGGATCAAAGACCTAGGAATTAGAAGAAAAAGTCGGCCCAAAGTTTCATTATGTTAGATTAGGCCCTGAATTCCTTAACAAAACTCCTAAAGCACAAGAAATAAAATCAAGGATCAATAAATGGGATGGATTCAAACTAAAAAGTTTCCTCTCAGCAAAAGAAACAATCAATGAGGTGAAGAGAGAGCCTATATTTGAGGAACAAATTTTTGCCACATGCATGTCAGAGCACTAATCTCCAGGGTATATAAAAAACTCAAAAAACTTAACACCAAACAAAACACAAACAACCCAATCAATAAATGGGCTAAGGAGCTGAACAGACACTTCTCAGAAGAAGACATCAACAAATATATGAAAAAAATGTTCAACATCTCTAGTAAGTAGAGAAAAAATGCAAATCAAAACTACTCTAAGATTTCATCTCACTCCAGTCAAAATGGTGGTCATCAATAATACAAGCAACAATAAGTGTTGGCAACAATGTGGGGGAAAAGGTACACTTATACTTTGCTGGTGGGACTGCAAATAGGTGCAACCAATCTGGAAAGCAGTATGGAGATTCCTTTTAAAACTTGGAATGGAAACACCATTTGACCCAGCTATCCCACTCTTCAGTCTATACCCAAAGGACTTAAAATCAGTATACTATAGTAACGCACCCACATCAATGTTTATAGCAGCTCAATTCACATTAGCTAAACTGTGGAACCAACATAGATGCCCTTCAATAGATGAATAGATAAAGAAACTGTGGTATATATACACAATGGAATATTACTCAGCACTAAAAGAGAATAAAATTACGGCATTTGCAGGTAAAGGACAGAGTTGAAGAATATCATGCTA
The DNA here is from genome assembly GCA_025594165.1 of Tamias sibiricus. Lineage (NCBI taxonomy): Eukaryota > Metazoa > Chordata > Mammalia > Rodentia > Sciuridae > Tamias > Tamias sibiricus. Next base: position 89,097,057 of record CM046661.1, read on the forward strand.
AGCAAAGTAGGGCAATCCCCAAAAACCAAAGGCCGAATGTTCTCTCTGATAAGTGGATGTTGACCCACAATGGGGGGCACATGGGGAGAATAGAGGAATTTTGATTGGGCAAAGGGAAAGGAGGGGAGGGGAGGGGCATGGGGACAGGAAAGATGGTGAGATGAAATGAACATCATTACCCTAGGTACACGTATGACTGCACATGTGGTGTGACTTTATGTTGTGTACATCCAGAGAACTGAAAAGTGCTCCATTTGTGTAATGAATCGAAATGCATTCTGCTATCATGTATAACTAATTAGAACAGATAAAAAATAAAGTAAATCTTTATGTCGAAAAAAAAATGGCTAGTCAGATGTATACTCCAGTATACACTAATAGCTAAGCTTAAGAGGTATATGATTTCCCCAACTTGTACTATAAAAAGGGACAATGTAACAAATTTCCTGATTTAAAAAATTCAGATGAAAAATAAATTGATCACAGCAGAAATTACAAAAAAAAAATCATACTTCCATTTGGGATTATATTCTTTTAATCCAAAGAACTTTTTCAGCATTTTTGTAGTTCATGTGTTCTGATGATAAATTCTTTTGTCTTTGCTATATTTGAAAATGTTTTATTTCACATTTTCTGAAAAATTATTTTCACTAGCTAAAGAATTCTAGGTTGGCAGTGTTCCTTCAGCTTTTTCCCAGTACATTCAAGTTGTCATTTCATTGTTCTTTGTCTTCTACCATTCTTATAATTGTTTCCTGGAGGATAATATATTTTTTATTCTCTAGCTTCCTTAAGATTTTCTCTTATTTTAACCTCAAGTGGTTAACAATGGTATTCTTCGGAGTTTTTTTCCCCCTTATTTTTTATATTTGTTCTATTTGGGATTCACTGAGTTTCTTGAATATACAGGTTATATCTTTTATCTCTTTCGAAAACCGCATAGACATCATCTCTTCAAATATTGTTTTTTCCCCAATTACTCCTCTCCTATTTCTCTAGAATTCAAATTACAAATGTTAGATCTTTTGACAGAGTCTTATCTTTTTCTTTTCTTTTTTCTTAAAGTTCCCTTTTCTCTATGTGTTTCAGGTCAAATAATTTATTTTGAGCTGTATTTGAATTCACTAACTCATTCCAGGATATCTTAATTTCATATGCTGTGTAGTTCTAAAAATTTCATTTGATTCTCTTCACGGATTCCATTTCTCTGCTTCAGTTCTTCATATTTTTATAAATTTTATTTAGTATATTTATAATAGTTATTTCATCAAGTCTGTGAATTCCAACCTCTGGGTCATCTATAGGTCTGCTTCTATTATTTTGTTGATTACAAGTAATATTTACCTACTTCATTTCCTGCTTCATTTCCACATTTACCTACTTCATCATTCTTTGTTAAAATTATCTTTTAAAAAAATGTATGATAGGTGTTGTGTAAAAGACCTATAGGTAACAAAATAGGGTAGGGAAGACTTTTCTTCTTCCAAAAGGGAAGGTTGAGGGGATAATCACTTCAGTCCTATTGGAAATTGAGGTGGGATGGAGAATGGGATACAGTTTCAGATTGCTTTGGTTCCCATCTGGTTTCCAAGATATTGAGGATGAGATTAGTCTTGTGTATTATTGCAGTGTTCCTTTTTTTCTGACTCTGGAATGAAATCACTGTAAACCATGGAGATCTCCTTCATGCCCAGCTGCACCTACTGTCTAGAACCTATTAACAGTCTTCAAGGTGAAGACTGGTGGGAAGACAGGTTATGCTTCTGGAAGGTCCTCTGGATTCCATTATATCAGTCATGCTTGTGTAGCTATGACAAACTTTCCTTCCCCTCAGAAGACAAAACCCTCTCCCAAGCTGAGCTGAATCATTTGCCCATTGAAATCTCAGCAAATGTCACCATGGAGGAGGAGGAGAAAAAGTCTTCCCTGTCTTGAGTTTAAGTTCTTTAGATTTTCTGTCCATTGAAGAAAATTTTAGCTTACTCATTTTTTTATCCTACTTGTTACAGTCTGTCACATTTTTTATATCATAACCTAAAATGTAACTCATCTAATTATCTGTAATTCTTATGAGAATCATGCAAAATATATGTTATCTTCTTTATTTTACAGATTAAGAAGACCACTTGCCTCATGTCATCCCACTGGTAAGTAACTGAGTTGATATTTTGGTGCAGGGTGAACTCTCCATGACTCCAGAATGCATGACCACCTCCTCCTCAAATGCCCCCTTTTATTCTTTCCATTATAAATGTGCTGCTGCAAGATGATTTGGGAAAAAAAAACATGTTTTGTGGTCATATCAATCCAAGAAATACTGTAGGCTATTTCCCCCTCTTTCAGATTCATAATATCTATCAACATGTTAACAGTCCAATAGTAAAGAACTTATTTATTAGAATGTTTCTAAACTTATTTGCCCTCAGGACTTTCCCCCACCTCAGCAAATATAATCTATTAACACTCCAGAACTAGAGTTATCTGGAGTTCATTTTGTACAAAGCAGCTCTACATTATTTTGTCCCCAAATTCTGCTGTTTATGTCATCCCAAAAGGTAATTTCTGCATTATTTAATAGTAATTCTCCAAAGCATTTGACAAAAGACTACAGTCCTGACTTATTAATTATATTATTCCCTATGGAAGAAATATACATTTTGCTAAATATTTAGAATAAATCTGCTTGCCAAAAAAGAAAGAAAAAATAAAAGAAACGGTAAATTTGAATGAGAATGAACAGTTAGCATAATATTATTTGTATTTCAAAATATTCTTTTACCAGAATTGTGAAATTATTTGCTCTACCCATACCAGTAATGAATCACTTTGTGGCATAAAAAAGTATTATCTTAGCAGTGAATATCAAAATGACAAGGAAGTTCAACAATTGAGAAATTTTGTAGGGTAGCTACATTGGGCATCAATGTACTTCATTGATGTTTTTAACCAGGATTTGACTTCAAGGTTAAAATAAAACCTATATAATATATACATGTTACAGTATGTTCATTTGGTTAAGACTCATGAACTAACGCTCAAATTGCTCTCCACTGGATCTTCTGGAATTTCTATCAAATTCCAAAGTAAACAGATATCCATGTTCCTCTTTGAGACAGGAGTGTTTTGTATGGTTTGAAAGCATCATGTCCATGATCTCCTGAGTAGTAAAGTTCAGTGTAATAAGCATGCTGTACAAAGCAGTTCCTGTGTCCCGGAACATGAGGAGATGCTCCCTCATCCTGAATACCAGATGGTTGCTTAGTAACATGTGACTAAGAAGCCTTGACCAAGCCTTCTTGACCAAGAAGCCTCATTACCTATTTCTTCCCAACATGACAAAAACAAATGCTGCCAGCAGTTCCTGTAAGAGGGAAATAACCAAAATGACTTCTACCCAGAAACATAGTCACCCTTTGCAAACCCACAAGCACATTTTCATCAGTTATCAGATCTTGGCCAATCTTGTTTCATCTGTACCTTCTCTCACTTCCCATCATCCCCAAACCCTCCACCCACAGCTGGATAATTTTAAGGCAAGTTCTGAATATCACTTCAGAATAATCTTCTTTGGATTTTTAAAATTACCACTCCCATACAATCTTTTAAAAACAAACCTTTTATCTTGGAAACATTTTAGGTTTACAGAAAAATGAAGGTATCTCTATAGAGGAAGGGCTGTTAATATTTAAAACCTGGTTCCCTTAAGAAGTGAAAACAGTTAGGGTCTAAAGTTCCAGAAAATGGAAAAAAATTTGTTTATATATACAGCTCATACAGTGTAGCAGGTTCTGTGTGCAAGGGGGTCTGAGATATTTGGTTTGTAAGTGCCAAGAGGAACTAATGTTTAATTACTCATTTTATACAAGACAATCTGAATTAATCTTGACAAAATGAGGATGATGGCTTGTAAGGGTGGCCTTTCATTTTACTTCAATGCTCCAGCAGTATAACCTAAATGTAAGAGCTGAATTAACAGCCATGAAGCACTGAGCGATGATATACTTCAACTTTCCTGTGACCAGAACAAGAGGTAGGCACCCTCCAGAAGGAGCGACCCAGCCACCAGTTGGCTTGGCCACAGGCTCACGCAGTCATCGCCCCAGGGGCTGGGAATAGCAGCTCCCTGCTGCAGACAGGGCCCAACCAGAGGAAGGGCCCCATCCATTCTCTGGGGAACTGCGACCTATCCAGCTGCGACCGGAACAAGAGGTAGGCACCCGCTGGAAGGAGTGACCCAGCTACCAGTTTGCCTGGCCTCTGGCTCACACCATCACCAGGACCAGGAACTGCAGGCTCCACCCTGTGGAAGGGCCCTGCTGCCCACTTGCCCAACCCCCACCAAAACAACTAGACTGGGAGGAGACCCAGGAGGAGGAGAGTGGGGAGAAGAAAGCCAGACTGCCTTCTCCACCACACTGTGGCCAGGAGGGGATCTGGAGAGAGAGGCTCGCTCCACGCCTGTGAATTGGAGAGGCAACTTGCATCTGCCCAGAGAGACACAAGGAACTGGGATCCCGTAGCTACTCAACTGCCACAAAACTGAGTTAGCTACACTACTACCAAGGAACAACAAAAAGGTCCAGGTAAGACATCACTAAGGTTCCTAGAGACCAGGATGCACCAAAAGGTGCAACCAGTTATGATTTTGTGAACTAACAGGGAATCTTACATGGTGTTGTCTATCTCTTGCTTCTTCTACTAACAGCCAAATTCTAATGATTATACTACCACTAGTCAAATAATCTAATACCTCTATTTTCTCACATATTACTTCATAAATGTTTAAGCCAACCTCTAAGTCCCCCCTTCTTTCATTAGATACTGTAAACCACCACACAAACAAATAGACTACATGGAATAAGATAACTGATCTCATCATTTATGTTTATAGTGACAAAACTGTAAATATAAAAATAGAAACTAACTGATATATGGACACACATTCAGTACATTGAAAGATCTAATATTGATATTTCCCTAAAAAGTGAGGTTCTGGGTAACCTGGAGGGACCTTATAAGACAAAAGGGCAGAAGTTGTAATACCTCAGGCTTACCTTGTGAGAGAGGAAAACACATAGACATCATGAGGAAACAAGGGAGGAAAATGCCCCAAACAAACCAAGATACTGTAACAATAGAAACCATAGAATGCACAGTAGGTGAAATGTCAGAGAAAGAGTTCTGGATATACATAATTAAAATGATAAGGGATATAAAAAATGACCTGAGTGAAAGATACAAGCAAAAATTGATCTCTCCAACAAAGAGATAAGAGATCAAATACAGGCAACCATTGATCACACCAAAAAAGAGATAAGAGAACAAATTCAGGTAGCAAAAGATTACTTCAAGAAAGAGAGAGAGAGTTTGAGAAAAAACTAAACAGAAATCCTTCAAATGAAAGAAACAGTAAGCCACTTTAAAAATTCAATAGAAAGCATCACCAACAGATTGGACCACTGGGAAGATAGGACCTCAGACAATGAGGACAAAATATATATTCTTGAAAATCAAGTTGACCTCACAGTGAAGATGGTAAGAAACCATAACAGAATATCCAAGAACTATGGGATACCATCAAAAGACCAAATTTAAGATTTATTGGAATAGAGGAAGGTACAGAGATTCAAACCAAAGGAATGCACAATCTCTTCAATGAAATAAGATCAGAAAATTTCTCAAGCAGGAAGAATGAATTTGAAAATCAAATACAAGAGGCCTATAGGATACCAAATGTACTAAATTACAACAGGTCCACACCAAGGCACATTGTAATGAAAATGCCTAGCATACAAAATAAAGATAGAATTTTAAAGGCTGCAAGAGAGAAAAGTCAGATTACCTATAAGGGAAAACCAATTCACATCTCAGCAGATTTTTCAATCCAGACCCTCAAAGCCAGGAAAGCCTGGAACAACATATACCAGGCTCTAAAGGATAAGAGATGCCAACCAAGAATTTTATATCCAGAAAAATTAAGCTTTAGATTTGAGGATGAAATAAAAACCTTCTATGATAAACAAAAGCTAAAAGAACTTACAACAAGAAAGCCTGCTCTACAGAACATTCTTGGTAAAATATTCCACGAGGAAAAAATGAAAAACAATAATGAAAATCTGCAAAGGGGAAAACCAACCAAAACCAATAAAGGGGAAAACCAACCAAAGGAAAATCCAACTCCAACTAAATACCAAAAATAATAAAAAAATAAAAATGACTGGTAATACAAATTATGTCTCAATAATAACCCTGAATGTTAATGGCCTAAACTCACCAATTAAAAGACATAGGCTAATAGATTGGATTAAAAAAACAGACCCAACAATTTGTTGCCTTCAAGAGACACATCTCATAGGAAAAGATGCCCATAGACTAAAGGCAAAAGGATGGGATAAAATATATCACTCACATGGTCTACGTAAGCAAGCAGGGGTCTCCATCATCATATCCAATAAAGTAGACTTAAAGCTAAAGTTAGTCAAAAGAGATAAAGATGGACATTTCATACTGCTTAAGGGAATCATAGATCAACAAGATATAACTGTTATAAATATATATGCCCCCAATAATGGATCATCTACATTCATCAATCAAACTCTTCTCAAGTTCAAGAATCAAATAGACCACAACACAATAATCTAGGTGACTTTAACACACCTCTTTCACTGCTGGATAGATCTTCCAAACAGAAGTTAAACAAAGAAACTATAGAACTCAATAATACAATCAATAATTTAGACTTAACTGACATATATAGAGTATATCACCCATCAATGAGCCAACACACTTTCTTCTCAGCAGCACATGGATCCTTCTCAAAAGTAGACCATATATTATGCCATAAAGCAGCTCTAAGCAAATATAAAAAAGTAGGGATACTACCCTGCATTCTATCAGATCATAATGGCATGAAATTAGAAATCAATGATAAAAAAAAGAAAGAAAAGCTACACTAACACCTGGAGACTAAATAATATGCTATAGAATGATCAATGGGTTGCAGAAGACATCAAGAAGGAGATTAAGAAATTCTTAGAGGTAAATGAGAACAACGGTACAACATACTGAAATATCTGGGACACCATAAAGGCAGTACTAAGAGGAAAGTTCATTGCATGGAGCTCATTCCTTCAAAAAAGAAAAAGTCAACAAATAAGTGAACTAACATTATATCTCAAAACCCTAGAAAAAGAAGAACAAATCAGCCCCAAAAGAAGTAGAAGACAGGAAATTATTAAAATCAGAGCTGAAATTAATGAAATTGAAACTAAAAAAAAAAAAAAAAAAACAACTGAAAAAATTGACAGAATGAAAAGTTGGTTTTTTGAAAAAAATAAATAAAATTGATAGACCGTTAGCTATGCTAACAAAGAAAAGAAGAGAGAAAACACAAATTCCCAATATTTATGATGAAAAAGAAAATATCACAACAGACACTACAGAAATATAGAAGACAATTAGAAATGATTTTGAAAATTTATACTCCAATAAAATAGAAAATAATGAAGGCATCAACAAATTTCTAGAGACATATGATATGCCCAGTCTAAATCAAGATGATATACACAATTTAAATAGATCAATTTCAACCAAAGAAATAGAGGATGCCATCAAAAACTTACCAACCAAAAAAAGCCCAGGACCAGATGGATACATATCTGAGTTCTACAAGACCTTTAAAGAAGAACCAACACCAATAGTTCTCAAACTATTTCATGAAATAGAAAAAGAGGGAACACTCCCAGACTCATTCTATGAGGCCAATATCACCCTGATTCCAAAACCAGACAGAGACCAATCAAAGAAAGAAAACTTCAGACCAATATCTCTAATGAATATAGATGCAAAAATTCTCAATAAAATTCTGGCAAATCAAATACAAAAACACATCAGGAAGATAGTGCATCACGATCAAGTGGGCTTCATTCCAGGGATGCAAGTTTGGTTCAATATAATGAAATCAATAAATGTAATTCATCACATCAACAGGCTCAAAGATAAAAATCATATGATCATCTCAATAGACACAGAGAAAGCATTTGACAAAATACAACATCCCTTCATGTTCAAAATGCTAGAAAAAATAGGGATAACAGGAACATACCTCAACATCGTAAAGGCCATCTATGCTAAGCCCCAGGCCAACATCATCCTAAATGGAGAAAAATTGAAAGCATTCCCTCTAAAAAATGGAACAAGTCAGGGATGCCCTCTTTCACCACTCCTATTTAACATAGTTCTTGAAGTGCTAGCCAGAACAATTAGGCAGATGAAAGAAATTAAAGGGATATGGATAGGAAGAGAAGAACTCAAATTATCACTATTTGCAGATGATATGATTCTATACATAGAAGATCCAAAAAATTCCACCAGAAATCTTCTAAATCTAATAAATGAATTCAGCAACGTAGCTTGATATAAAATCAATACCCATAAATCAAAGGCATTTCTGTATATCAGCGACAAATCCTCAGAAAGAGAAACTAGGAAATCCACCCCATTTACTATAGCCTCAAAAAAAAAAATTGGGAATCAACAAAAGAAGTGAAAGACCTCTACAATGAAAACTACAGCACGCTAAAGAAAGAAATTAATGAAGATCTTAGAAGATGGAAAGATCTACCTTGTTCAAAGATAGGAAGAACTAATATTGTCAAAATGACCATTCTCCCAAAAGCACTATACAGATTCAATGCAATACCAATCAAAATCCCAATATCATTCCTCATAGAAATAGAAAAAGCAATCATGAAATTCATCTGGAAAAATAAGAGAACCAGAATAGCCAAAGTGATTCTTAGCAAGAAGAATGAAGCGGGTGGCATTACTATTCCAGAACTTAAATTGTACTACAAAGCAATAGTAACAAAAACAGGATGGTATTGGCATCAAAATAGACCGTTGACCAATGGTACAGAATAGAAGACTCAAGAGACAAACCCACAAACCTTCAGTTATATTATATTAGACAAAGGTGCCAAAATCATTCACTGGAGAAAAGACAGCCTCTTCAACAAATGGTGTTGGGAAAACTGGAAATCCTCATGTAATAAAATGAGATTAAATCTCTTTCTCTCACCATGCACAAAACCTAACTCAAAGTGGATCAAGGACCTATGAATTAAACCAGAGACCTTGCACCTAATAGAAGAAAAAGTAGGCCCAAATCTCCATCATGTTGGTTTAGGCTCCAACTTCCTCAATAAGACCCCTATAGCGCAAGAATTAAAAACAAGAATCAATAAATGGGATGGATTCAAACTAAAAAGCTTCTTCTCAGCAAAAGAAACAATCAGTGAGGTGAATAGAGGACCTACAGAATGGGAGCAAATCTTTACCACAAGCATATCATATAGAACACTAACCTCAAGGATTTATAAAGCTTTTAAAAGCCTTAACACCAAAAACCCCCCAAGTAACCCAATCAATAAATGGGCCAAGGAGCTAAACAGACACTTCTCAGAAGATGATATACAAACAATCAACAAATATATGAAAAAATGTTCAACATCTCTAGCAATTAGAGAAATGCAAATCAAAACAACTCTAAGATTTCATCTTATTCCAGTCAGAATGGCAGATATCAAAAAAACAAACAACAATGAATGCTGGTGAGGATGTGGGGGAAAAGGCACACTCTTACATTGCTGGTGGAACTGCAAATTGGTGAAGCCAATCTGGAAAGTAGTATGGAGATTCCTAGGAAAGTAGTATGCAGATTCCAGCTATCCCACTCCTTTGCCTATTCCCAAAGGACTTACAGCTTACTACAGGGACACAGCCACATCAATGTTTATAGCAGCACAATTCACAATAGCTAGATTGTGGAACCAAGCCTGATGCCCATCAGCAGATGAATGGATAGGGAAACTTTGGTATATATACACAATGGAACACTACTCATCACTAAAAGAGAACAAAATCATGGCATTTGCAGGTAAATGGATGGAGTTGGAGAACATAATGCTAAGTGAAGTTAGCCAATCCCAAAAAACAAAGGTTGAATGATCTCTTTGATATGAAGATACTAAAAAATAAATATAAAATAAAATAAAGGCAAGAGAGAGGGAATGAGAGGAATGAAAGAGCTTTAAATAGAACAAAGAGGGGAGAGGATGGGGAGGGGGTAAGGGGATAGGAATAATAGCAGACTGAGTTATCCATGATTACCCTAAATACATGTACGAAGACACAATTGTTGTAAAAATACTTTATATTAAACCAGCAACTCAAAAAAAAAAAAAAAAAAAAAAACTTTCCAAGAAGAGTGATTTTCCTGTTGAATCACTGCTAGGGAGCGACAAGGCTAGAGATAGAATCCACATCTTTGAACTGTGGACTCAGTGTTCTCACCACCAAACACTGAAGTCATCCTGTTTTTTGGGGTCCTTCAGCATTGAGTCAGCAGACACAAAAGCTTCATTCATTTGACAGTCTGTGGAGACACAGGATTGCCTATTTAAGAGAGAGGGAAAGTATTGATTCATGGAAAGTATTCTGCATCCTTTGGTCAGAAGAAAGTTTCTGTTTTGGTGGGGACCCTTACTTGCAGGATTCCTTCACACAGTATGAAGACAGTGCAGTATCCCCCCCCTTTTTTTTTTAAGTTGAGCTAAGGAAAAAAAAAAAAAAAACGTTGACTGAAGTAAAAGAATTTTGTGTCTTACCTTTACAAAATAAGGATGTCCTAGATGTTGTCTTAGCACTCCACATTATCTCTACCCTTTTCTATGATAGCTTCAGCACATCAGGGGCTGGAAAGCTTGAGGTTTACAGCTGGGACTTTGTTTTTACTAGTTACCATCATCTGGGCTGCAGGCAGCTGTGACTGTCAGCACTGGTCCCAACTACTGACCTTCCTGACATCTCAGTAGGAGTAGAAGTTTCCTGGTACTCTGGACCAAAACTATAACTGAAAACTGAAAGCTAGTAGTCCTCCACCCCACAGAAGTTTGCTCCCAACTTTCCCAAAAGTTTTGAGAACATCTCATTCTATGTAATATTTTTTTTTCTTCTTGAAATACATAGAGCAGCATCTACTTTTCTGATTAAACTCTGATTACAAAATATGTATACAGAGTATTTATATCTTAAGTTAAGAAGTGGGACCAATTTATATCTTAGATGGTAAAGATATAGAAAAAGTATAAAAGAAGTTATGAAGTAGAATAAAGAGTCACATTTTTATTTAAAAGTAAAAAATACACAGCTAAGTCATAATTGTCAACATTTTGCTTTGTCTTTTTAAGCTTAAAGATGAAGCTAAGTCTACTTTAATTTTTCCATCCACCCCCTATTTCTCATTCTTATTTTCTTTCTACAGAATACATTACATTAAATTTGTATTCTTCCAATTCACATTTTACAAATAAATAATAATAATATTTTATGCACCTCAAAATAGTATTATGTGTACATATTCTCCATCTTGCAATTTCCTCTTAATATCACATTTTTTCTGTTTTTATTGGTGCATTATAATTGTACATAATGGTTCATATCACAGTTTTGATCCATGTTAATATGTTTACATCTATTACATCTAGTTCAGTTGCTTCAACTGCTTCTTCAAGATTATTTTGTTAGTATGTTACCCATTAATGGACATTTATATTGTTTGCAATATAATAAAAATTAATGAACTCATGTTGTTCCTTTTTATTTTTTTGTACCAGGGATTAAACCCAGAGGCACTTAATCACTGAGCCACATCCCCAGTCCTTTTTAATATTTTATTTAGAGACAGGGTCTCCCTGAGTTTATTAGGGTCTTGCTAAGTTGCTGAGACTGGCTGTGAACTCATGATCCTCCTGCCTCAGCCTCCTGAGCCACTGGGATTACAGGCATGTGCCACTGCACCGGGTTCCTTTTGTTTCAAAGATACTTGAGCCTTGAATTTTAGAGACAGTACAATAATTATATATTAAACTCAATCTTCTCATTCCTTGCTTTTTCTTATAAGACACATGCTTAACAATTATATGGTTTTATGCTCTAAAACCTGAGAAAGTCTGACCCTAAATGATTGATAGTTTGGGTTCTTAGAGTATCAGACTTTTACCAAATTCTTCATCCCTTTTGACTCCATGAAGTCATAGGGCCAAAAAGGAATCATTGATGTTAATAATTATTTGTGTTCCTGCCTTTTAAATTGTGCCATTGCAATATATGCTTTTATTAGATCCACATTAAAAAAAACAGCAGCACGAAGCTGTTTGCCTTCTTTGAATTTTGTTCATCTACACACATTGCTTAGTCTCAATCTCAATTTATTGCTACCTGACAAATTCCCTGGCAGTACAGAAATTGATGTTAGAGCATAGTACTTAGCAAGTGATTGTCCAGTGTAATTTTTAACAGGAGTAGTTAGTTGCTAATTCGATGGCATGTCTCAGACATAGAGAGATGCTTTTGCAGATATACAAAATGTTCATCTTGATTGCAATTCCAGTAGGGATGAAAATGAGTCATAGTAGTTGATTAGTTTATGGTGGCGATGAGTCAGTAGAACCAAAACATTTTTCAAAGCGCTTGGCAGATACCCAAATGCTCTGGCTTGAGCTACTGAGATATGACATTTTGGAAAATTGGAAGAAAATTGCCATATCTTACTATCTTCCCATGGAAGGTGTTTATCAGCTGCCTAGAGATATTTTCATTTTTGCACATACTGCTTCCTAAACTTGGAACACTCCTTCTAATGCCACCACCTGTGACTAGCAAATTCCTATTACTCATCTTTCAATACTCATCTCAGACTTGAAGTGTTTTCACTGAGCCCCACAGCTGCAGGTTTCCACTGCTGTTAAACATCTACCATGTGACCTCACTATTTACCTCTGCCTACATTTATCTTCTTCCTCACTCTCTGGGATAAACACCCCGTCCTTCCTTATGTACTTAGCAGATGACTCATAGTAGGGCTCAATTCATTTCTGTTTTCTTGTTAAGTTAGTGTTTTTCTGTTTATATAGGTACTATGAGATGCTAATATTTATAACAAATGAAAAGTTAATACTTTATACATGTGAGAACTGATTTAATTTTTCCGACACTATCCAGAAACATATGTATGATTCTCAGCTTATGATGGAGTTACATCCCAACAAATCTATCATAAATTGAAAAATACTGTAAGTTGAAAATGCATTTAGTACACCCAATCTATTGAACACAATAGCATAGCAACATGGAATACTGTAGGAGTATGGATTGCTTACCTTTGTGATCATGTGGCTGCCTGGGAACTGTGGCTTGCTGAATTGAGCAGCATCTTAAAAAGAGTATCATAACACACACTGTTAACCTGGGAAAAAAATTCAAATTCCAAATTCAAAGTATGGTTTACACTGAATGCATACCACTTATGGACTATCACGAAGTGAAACCATGATAAATCGGGGACTATCTGTATTATTATAATCTCTTCTATGCATAAGGAAATGGAAGCATGGAAAGGTTAAGTATGCCAGTCAGCTTTTCATCATTGTGACCAAAATACCTGACAAGAATAACTTAGAAGAGAAAAAGTTTATTTTGACTCAGGGTTTCAGAGGTCTCAGTCCATGGTGGGTCAGATTCAATTGCTCTGGGCCTGAGGTGAGGCAGAACATCATGGTGGAAGGGTATGGAGAGGAAAGCTGTCTGCTCATGGAAGCCAGGAAGCACAGAGAGCGTGCAGGGAGCCTGGGACAAATGTGACCCCCAGGGACTGCCCCATGACCCACCTGCTCCAGCCATGCTGCCTTGCCTACAGTTATCACCCAGTTAGTCCATTCAAATTATGAATCCATCAAATGGATTAATCTGCCAATGAGGTTACAGCACTCATGATCTAATCATTTCACCTTTGAACACTGCTACGTTTCCCAACACATGAGCTTTTCAGGGAACACTTCAAGATACAAACCATAGCATCAAGTTCCTTATCCTAAGTCACACAGCTATTCAGGTGTGGGGTTAGGAATTGTGCTCAAGCAGCCAGATATCAGAGATTGCATAATTAAGCACTGTGCTAACATGTCCTCTATTTTTTTTGTTTGGAAGAGAATCTAAAGCAATTTTAATGGCACATAATAAATAATTTTATGTAGAAAATTAAAAAATATACTCACTAAAAGATAGTATCTAAGGATTAGCTTGAAGGCTGTACTTGAATGAGTTAGAGGAATACTTATTTTCCTAGAGGGATGTCTATGATACATACTTAAGAATGCCAAATTAAAGAATAGTTATGTAATGTGACTCCTCATGGAAAAGAAAAACATTATCAAAGGCTCATAGAGGCTGGCACTCTTCCTTTTGTATCTTGCTCCATGCTTACAAAATATGTGCTTGCAAGCCAGGCTGTTAAGTGCCAGCTATGGTGTGGAAGGGGATTAAAGTGGGGAGGTGAGTTTATTAATTTTTCTTCTTTGCATCATTTCATTGGTTTCAGTGGTAACATGTCACTCTTTTATTGATTAAAGAGAAGTTTAAAATGAAAAATTTGTTGAAGATTAAGAAATGAAATTCTAGTGAGAAAGCACAGAGAAGGTGACTTTCCAGGTCACACCTGAAACAAGTAGGCAAAATCAGTTCAAAAGCAATCTCCAGGAAACCCTCATATCAGAAGCAGTATTTTCACTCTTAACAGGAGGGACCATAGGAAATGCAGACATTGTGGCCTGAGAGTTGTGGCAAGGCTTAATGGTGTGTGCCATGCTCTTTAAGCATCTCCAGAGATTCACTTCACTTGACTGGACCTCAGGCCTTGGCAATCTGCTCAATGAGGACCACTGCCAAGCACAACCCATACTCAGCCTATCCTGGGTGAGGACTAATTCATGCATCTATATCTTGTTGAGTATCTCAAAAAGGCTTTTGCAACTGCTACCATTTTGGGTTCAAGGGAAGTTTGTGCCACAGGAAAGGAGATCTGGTTTCCCCATCTGCTGTCCCATTGGAGCTGGGAAGAATAACCTGGATACATATTGTGCTATACACTTGGATAGGAGCCAGAAAAGAGCCAGAGCATAAGCCCCTCCATCCTCCTCTCTTCTGAGGCTCAATGGCCTTTTTATAGATGTCAGTGTGACCATGCAACTGACTGAATCCTCTTAGGAAGCTAGGGCTGCTCCAGCAGGAGCCACCTGGCACTTGCTTCCTCTCCTTCATTTCTCTCTTACTTCTTTTCCCTCAACCTTGCTGCCCAGGAGCAAGAGAGGAAGTAGTGCACTTAACACTGGGTTCAATTTTCTAGGACATCAGGACAAAGACATGGTAGTTTAACCAGGTTTTAGACATGCTGATACCTGATGTTAAAACCAGTTATTCAGAATGAAAATTAAGAACAGTTTGAAGTTTGAGCAATTGACTGGTATTTGGGAAATATTTGAATTTTTTTTTGGTCTGATATAAGAAAATTTAGGCCAGACATAATTATTCAGGAAAAAAGTTTTCTCTGAATTTCATAGAAAATAATTTGGGATTTCTGTGGAGCAAAATTATGTGAATGACATTTGTTTAAATACCTTCATCCTATTATTTTATTGTGCATCTGTAGATTTTTTCTGCACTTTGTTGATTTTTTTCCTTTGCTGTGCAGAAACTTTTTGGTTTGATAAAAGCCCATTTGTTTATTTTTGTTTTGTTTTGTTTTGGTTTTCCCTGTGCTTCTGAGGTCTTGTCCAAAAATCTTCACTAATTCCAATGTCTTAGATCTTTCCCCCTACACTTTCTTCTAGTAGTTATGTTGTTTCTGGTCTTATATTGTGTCTTTACTACATTTTGAGTTGATTTTTGTAACTGGTGAAAGATAAGAGTCTACTTTCTTTTTCTGAATGTATGCATATCTAATTTTCCTAGTCTCATTTAAAAATCAGTTGACTGTTGATGTGTGGGTTAAGTTTTAGGTTCTCCTTTCTGTTCCCTTGGTTTATATATCTGTTTTTATGCCAATATTATACTCTCTTGATTATTGCAGCTGATTTGCATGTTTTGACATTACATAGTATAATTCTTCCTGCTTTGTTCTTTTTGCTCACAATGGCTTTGGCCATTTGTGAGGTTTTTTTTTTTTTTTTTTAGTAGTTCCATATACATTTTATGATTGTGTTTTTTTCTAGTTCTGTGAAGAATGTCATTGGTATTTTAATAGGGATTGCATTGATCTGTAAATTGCTTTAGGCAGTATGGACGTTTTAACAATAGTGATTTTTCTAATCCATGAACATGGGAGGTCTTCCCACGTTTTGGGGTACCCTTCTCAATTTCTTTCATCCCAATGTTTTATAATTTTCATTGTAGAGATTTTACACCTTTGTGATTAAATTTAGTCCCAGGTATCTTATTAATTTATTTTTTTATCTATTGTAAATGTGTTTTTAAAAATTTATATTTAAGATAATTCACTATTGGCATATAGCAATGCTACTAATTTCCGTATATTGATTTTGTATCTACAAATGTGCTGAATTCATGTATTGTTTCCAATAACTTTTTGTTTGCATTTTGAAGTTTTCTATACATAAGATTACATGTCATCTGTGAACAGTGACAATTTGACTTCATTTTTTTCCTTTGCCTGATTGCTCCGTGTATGACTTCCAGCGAAAGATTGAATAAAGTTGGGAAAGTGGGCATCCTCATCTGACTCCTTGTCGGGTTCCAGATCTTAGTGTTTTAGTCAGCTTTTTCACTGCTGTGACCAAAGGACCCGACCAACACAATTACAGAAGAGGAAGAGTTCACTTGATGGCTCATGGTTTCAGAGGTCTTAGTCCACAGAAGAACAGTTCTATTCCTCAGGGCTCAAGGTGAGGCTGAACATCATGGCAGGAGAGTGTGGCAGAGGGAAGCAGCTCACATCACAGTGATCAGAAAGCAGAGAGAGAGACTCCACTTGCTAGATACAAATATATACCCAAAGCCATGCCCTAATTCTCACCTCCTCCACTTCACTTACCACTCAGCTAATCCCTATCAGGAGATGAATTCACTGATTGGGTTAAGACTCTCACACCCAACCATTTCTCCCCTGAACCATCTTGCATTGTTTCACACATGAGCTTTTGGGGGACACCTCAAATCCAAACCAGAGCAGAAAAAAAGTGAACAAACAGCATTTAGGCCAAAACTGTGTCAGTTCTCTTCTGCCCTAATTCCTTACCTATTAGGAGGTTTTTACACCCTAGCTGATGGGATCACAAGCTACTCCCAGCCCTGTGTGAGTCCCAGGAATTGTCCTGCCTGTTTATTTCAGGTGGTATTTTCCTTGGCCTTGGGTATTAAGAGTCCAGAGGAACTTTCCAGAAACTTCTGTACAGCAGGTTCCTCTCCACAGAGCTCTTTCCTCTGTGCTCTTCCCTGTGACTTCTAGCTGCTCTGGCCTCTCCAGATTCTAACTCCATCTCCTCAAATCAGGGAAGTTTCTGTGCTTTGGTTGGGCTCTGCCTTTCTATGCTGAGGCCTGGAAGCTGGGCAGGCAGCTACGGCAGTGACAGGGCTCCTCGATTGTTTCCCTTCATTGAGAGATCACTGTCCAGCACTGTGTGTTCCATGTCTAAAGACTAATGTTGCATGTATTGCATTCATTTCTTTTTAGTTGTTTCAGTTGGAAGGGTCAGCCTAGTCCTGTTATTCCAACATGGTCAGATGTGGATGTCCATACTTCCATATTGTTCTTTGAATCATTGACCATATAAGTGAATAACTGGTCTACAATCTTTACTATAAAGTTCCAGTTCATTGTTAAGACTGGATAATTAGTACAACTTCAAGAAATGTACTAAGATCTACACAAGTTTAGGACAAAATTCCTGCCATGCTATTTAGTAACTGACCCTCACCTTTTCTCTTCTGAGGATAACATGTACCTTGCAGGGGAGGCATGAGAATTAAATAAGAGTTGGTACATACAAAATACATGGTAAATTCTAGGTGGAATGTTAGCTCTTGCTATATTCTTGGTATGCTGAAATAGTGACCTTGCGTTGACACAGGGTTTTATAATTCATGTGCTTTCCATATATGTATCTTATCCCAGTGGTACACTTTACCACAAATAAATATCCTGGCTTAATATATAGCCCCCAGAGTCTTATTAGAAAAAAAAAAAAAAAACTAGGCTAAACGTTTGTGTATTTGAAGGCTTGGGAACAGAGCTTTTCTTGTATGGAGGGCCCTGGTACACCATGCTCTATTTCTGGCCTTGTAGAAAAACATTGGGTTTGCATGATAGACTTTGTCTCTCAAGTTTTTTACTTGCTCCTTCACATCTAGTTGTGCATGGCAAAAGCTGTTTTTCACAGACTCCCCTTGTACCCACCTTTGGTGATATAAGACCTAAAATTAATATTAGGTGCTGCCTTGACATCTGGTGTATCAGAAGTTGACTGGCCCCTCCCCACTCAGTTCTCACAGAAAAGGGCCCCAAGCCAAATGAAACTCTGTATTGAAGAAATGGAAGGAAGCACAGATCCTGCTTATCCCTGAGTAGTAGGTTTCAATTCGCTGCCAGCCCAAGGAATGATTCAAAGGAAGTAATTATCCCCCTGTGGGAACCAGGGGGTATCTCACCCTCCCATGAACCTGAACTTTTGATTTGTTCCTGAGTTCACACCCTGGGTGGCTATGTGCTATGTCCCCTTGCCCTAGACTGTGTGTCTATATGACTAATAAACTGCTGTTGACCTCATGTGTCCAATCCCCAGTGCTGGGTGTTGTGCTTGGCCCTAGGGGCATCTCTACTTCACCAACAGCATTGATAAGAAGCCATTCAAATCCACTTACATCTCCTTCCTGCAGGCCTTTTTTCTTTTTTCCATCTGCACAGATTCGTTCTATCTTTCCCTTCTAGGAGGGAAAGGCAGGGTTTGTACCTCCACATTCACTCTGCTGAACAAAAAGTTTAGGCCAAAGGGTCTGAAAGGGGAAGAAAGGATAAGGAGAAAGAAGCTACTTAAAAGTGTACTTGCTAGATGAATGGATAAAGAAATTGTGGTGTATATATACATACAATAGAATACTACTCAGCAATAAAGAAGAATGACATTATGACATTTGCTGGTAAATGGATGGTTCTAGAGACTATCACACTGAATGAAATAAGCCAATCCCAAAAAACCAAAGGCTGAATGTTTTCTATGATATGTGGATGCGAACCCACAACAAGGTGGGGAGGGGAAGAATAAAAGTTCAGTGGATTAGACAAAGGGGAACAAAGGGAAGGGAGGGGTGATAGGAAAAGGAAAAACAGTAGAATGAACCTGACATAACTTTCCTTTGTACATGTATGAACACACCACAGTGAATCTCACCATTGTGTACATCCATGAGACTGGGATCTTAAGTAGAATAAGATATATTCCATATTTGTATAAATATGTCAAAATAGACTCTACTATCATGTATAACTAAAAAGAACAAATAAAAGAAAGTGTACCTGCTAATCTTTTGAAAACTATGGCAGTTAAAGACAGGTTCCTATAAGAGATCAGGAGGGGACCAACAAGCCAAACCCAGCGTCTCCTGCTCTGGCTCTGAGTTCCAGCTTTCCCACAGGAGGGAAAATGGGGTCTTCCTCCTCTTCACTCTCTTCTTCCCTTCCTCCTCACCCCTCGTGGGTAAGGAGTCTTTCAAACTGATGATACACCTAAGTTATGCTGCAAGAGGCTCATAACATAGGAATGGAAAGGAAGGTTTGCTTGTCTGATAGTCTCTCTGGTTAAGCACGTTGGAATCCACTATTACTTCCCAAAACAGAACTAGGAGTGTCAGTCTGGTTGGCTCTGAGAGGTGGGAGGTAGGAAGGATAGAGCAGTCTTTGGGTGAGAAGAGGGAGAAAAAAGAAATATCAATAAAGCCTGTGTCCTGCTGAGACTGGCACATTTGGGGATGTAATATATAAATTCCACTGTAGATTTAAATAATAAGAATATAATTGTTTTAGTCAGCTTCTCACTGCTGTGACTAAAGGACCTGACTGGAACAATTGTAAAGGAAAAGTTTATTTGGGGGCTCATGGTTTCAGAGGTCTCAATCCATAGACAGCAGGCTCTATTCCTCAGGGCTCAAGGTGAGGCAGGACATCATGGTGGAAGAGTGTGGCAGAGGGAAGCAGTTCACATGATGATGAGGAAGCAGAGAGAGAGAGACTCCACTCTCCAGATACAAAATATATACTCCAAAGCCACGCCCCCCAGAGAACCACTTCCTCCAGCCACATCCCACCTGCTTCTGGTTACCACTCAGTTAATCCCAGCAGGGATTAATTCACTAGTTAGGTTAAGGCTGTAACCCAATAATTTCTCCTCCAAACCTTGCATTGTTTGGCATGTGAGCTTTTTGGGGATACCACATACAAACCATAATAATGATTAAATTTAAAAATATACATATGATGTTAATATCATTAAATTAAAAAAAAAATACACTCAATATTGCCCAGAATATCACCAGAATTGGACACATTTCATTGGGTAAGTTAATTTCAGTCAAAAGGAGAATCTTAGGTGAATCTAGACATTTTTTCAAAGGCAGTTGAACTGAAAACTTCCCTGCTAGCTATTAACAAGGGTGGGTGCTTTTGCTGGTAGACACTTCTGGCAAGTTACTTAACCTCTCTTGAGTCCCATCTGTTAAATGGGTGGTGTCACAGTACCTGACTCATAAAAGTTCTTGAGAAAAAGGAAATAATAGAATTAATGCAAAGCAATAACTTCAATTCCTAGTGTATATTAACTACTAAAATATAATTGTTAAAGCACTACAGTATTTTTATTTCTGACCATTCAAGGGAAGTGTTTACAGACTTTGGATGCTAAGAGTGTTTAAATTTATAAGATACTTGATATTGTCTGCGTGTATCCCTTAAATATCATGTGCTGGGAACTTAATTCCCAATTCATATGTTGACGGCATGTGGAGGTGGAGCCTTTAGAAGGCAATTAGGATTAGATAAGGTCATCAGGGTGGAATCCTCACTGTGGTGGCTTTATAAGAAGCAGAAAACAGACCTGAGCTGACACACATTTATTGTTTGATGCACTCCACCATGTTATGAGGTGACATGGGGACCTCACTAGATGCCAAGCAGATGTTGGAAACATGCATTTCTACTTTCCAGTCTCCAGAACCATGTGTCAAATATACTTCTATTCTTTATAAGCTACCCAGTCTCGGGTATTTTTTTCAGCAACAGAAAATAGAAGAAAACACTCCAAATGTTAAACAGTCCACCACTGGGCCATCATTTGAGTGCCAGCTTGAATCAGTGCAGGAGGCAGACTTTTATAGCTATACTCTCTCTGAGCCCAGGCAGGTTATTTGTGTCTTCAGGCCCAAGGAGCATGGTAGTAGTGCGGCATGTTGGATAGTACTGTGGGTAACATGGTCTGTGGAGCTAAACTGCTTGTATTCTAATCCCAGTCCTGCCATTTAGTCGCTGTGTAACCTTCTTGAGTCTCAGTTTCCTCATCTGCAAAATGGGGAAAACACTAATGCCCACCTCAGAGGGTGGTTGTGAGGATTAAGGGGACAGTGAATATAAAGTATACCTGATGTGTACTGAGCACTCCCATATGCATTGATGAACAGTGTTTGAATAGAAGTCTACATGAAGTAAATCAGTACAAAATGCTAATAAGGCATGAGATTGGGAGCTCACACTCCTGTTGTGTGGAGAACTTTCTGTTAAGAATGGATTTTGACGTTTAAATAGTTAGTATGTATTGAGTACTATTTGTAAGGTACTATGCTAAACATTTTACATATTTTAACTTTTTTAATCTTCATAATGATGCTGTATGATGGGTACTATTTTCTTCCCATTTAACAGATAAGGAAACTAAGGTCAAAGAAGTTTAGCACCATGAATCCAAGCATTAGGTAGGACGCACTGTGTTAAAGGGCCACATAAATGAGGCTTGGGGTATAGAGCTTACTTACCATGAGGTTCACAATCTCAGTGCTGGGATATAGATCAAAAGGGACCAGCAGGTCTTGGAAAGGAACCAGGCATGCTAAGCCTTTATAAATTCATTTACTTGTTAGCAGACAGGGACAGATGTATGGTGGCAGGACAGCCTATGGCACATTTCTTTACTCTTTACCAAGAAGCTAATGCCTCCAGGAGCTACCTCACTGAGCTTATTAGCAGAGGAGACATCACATGAATGCTTTCCCAAACTTTGGGATTAGCGTGAACTGATAATAGAAAGGGAGAGGGATGGTCTGCTGACCTCAGCCAAGCGCAGGCAGGCCCAGGTCAGCCCCATCAACTTCTGACCAGTGCGGGCAGGCCAAGTACAGACCGGCCAACACCCAAAGAGCACGGGCAGGCCCATGTCAGCCCCACCGACACCCACCCAGTGGGGGCAGGCCCAGGATAGACCTGCCAACCTCCACTGAGCACGTGGACAGGCCCAGGACAGGCCCGCAGATGGCAGCCCTGCCGACACCCACTGAGTGGGCGCAGGCCCAGGACAGACCTGCCAACACTCGCCCCCCACCCCAGAGTGTGCAGGTCCAGGACAGACCCGTGGACCTCTGCCGAGTGTGGGCAGACCCAGATCAGATCCGCTCAGAGTGGGCCTGGGTCTGTCAGGCCGCTGGCAAATACCCACTGAGCTCAGGCTCTGCCATAGGACCACTTCTTCCGACCAGCAGACCACTGGGGGATCTCACATTCAACTGTTCTGCCCACTCCAACCTGTGTAGGACCCAAGCCCAAGGTAGGTCCAGAGTCTGCTACCCCAAACCCACCTGGGAGCACAAGCCTAACCCACTTCCATCTTGAGACACTGCAGACATAGCCATAGCCTTCCCCACACAGTAGCCCCTACCTTTTGACAACAGACAGGACCTAAAAGCAGCTGCATCTCAGAACAGGCATCCTAAAGACATTGTAAGGCCCACCCATTCAGCCCCATCACTGGAAGACATTGCATCCATCTTGGGGCACTTTCACTGTTATCTCGAGTTACCTCCTCTATTGCCAACACAAACTTTAGTTGCAGTAGCATACATCAAGGGACACCTGTAGGGTCTGAAAGCCCAACATTAAGGTGAGGCACAGACAACCTGCACAGATATTACAAGAATATAGGGTAGAAACTCTAATATCTCAGATCCACACTGTAAGAAAGGGAAACAAAGAGACAACATGAAAAAACAAGGGAGGAAAGTACCCCAAACAAACCAAGATACTACAATAACAGAATCCATGCTCAGCGAAGTTGAGGAAATGTCAGAGAAGGAGTTCAGAAGGTTCATAATTAAAATGATCTGTGAATCAAAGAATGACCTAAATGAGCAAATACAGGCAAAAATTGATCACTACAACAAAGATATAAGAGAGAAAATACAGGTAGCAAAAGATCACTTCAAAAAAGAGATAGAAACTCTGAAAAAAAAAGTCATAAAATCCTTGAAATGAAGGAAACAATAAACCAAATAAAAAAAAAAAATAATAGAAATCATCACCAACAGACTAGATAAATTGGAAGAAAGAACATCAGATAATGAAGACAAAGTATACAATCTGGAAAATAAAGTTGACAACACAGTAAAGATAGTAAGAAATCATGAACAGAACATCCAAGAATTATGGGACAGCATCAAAATACCAAATCTAATAGTAATTGGGATAGAGGAAGTCACAGAGTTTCAAACCAATGGAATGCACAATCTTTTCAATGAGATAATATCAGAAAATTTCCCAAGCATGAAGAAGGAATTGGAAAACCAAATACAAGAGGCTTACAGGACACCAAATGTACAAAATTACAACAGATCTAAACTAAGACACAGTATAGTGAAAATGCCTAGCATACAGAATAAGGATAGAATCTTAAAGGCCTCAAGAGAGAGGAATCAGATTACATATAGGGGAAGACCAATTTGGATATAAGCAGATTTTTCAACCCAGATACTGCTCTGAAAGAAAATGGATGCCAACCAAGAATCTTATATCCAGCAAAATTAAGCTTTAGATTTGAGGACGAAATAAAAACCTTCCATGATAAACAAAAGTTAAAAGAATTTACAACTAGAAAGCCTGCACTACAGAACATCTTTGGCAAAATATTCCACGAAGAGGAAATGAAAAACAATGATGAAAATCAGCAAAGGGAGGTATTACACTAAAGGAAAAACTAATAAGAGGAGAAACCATGTCATGTTAAATACCAAAACTAAACAAAAATGGCTGGGAATACAAATCATGCCTCAATAATAACGCTCAATGTTAATGGCCTAAACTCACCAATCAAAAGACATAGAGTAGCAGATTGGATCCAAACAAAAAAAGACCCAACAATATGCTGCCTCCAACAGACTCATCTCATAGGAAAAGACATCCACAGGCTGAAGGTAAAAGGTTGGGTGAAATCATACCACTCACATGGACTGTGGAAGAAAGCAGGGGTTTCTATCCTCATATCAAATAAAGTAAACTTCAAGCTAAAGTTGATCAAAAGGGATAAAGAAGGATACTACATCAAGGGAACCATACACCAACAAGACTTAACAATTATAAGTATATATGCCCCAAACAAGGGAGCATCCATGTTCATCAAATAAACTCTTCACAAGTTCAAGAGTCAAATGGACCAAGACACAATAATTTTGGGTGATTTTAACACACCTCTTTCACCACTGGGTAGATCTTCCAAACAAAAGCTGAACAAAGAAACTATAGAACTCAAAAATACAATAAATAACTTAGACTTAACTGACATATAGAATATTTCATCCTTAATTGAGTGAATACACTTTCTTCTTATCAGCACATAGATCCCTCTCTAAATAGACCAAACTATGTCACAAAACAACTCTTAGCAAACATAAAAAAATAGAGATACTATCCTGCATTCTATCAGACCATAATGGAATGAAATTAAAAATCAATAATAAAATAAGAAAGAAAAGCTACTCTAACACCTAGAGACTAAATAATATGCTACTGAATGAACAATGGGTTGCAGAAGACATCAAGGAGAAGATTAAAAAATTCTTAAATGTGAATGAGAACACAGACACAACATATTGAAATTTCTGGGACACTATGAAGGTAGTTCTAAGAGGAAAGTTCATTGCATGGATTTCATTCCTTAAAAGAAGAACAAGTCAACAAATAAATAGCTAGAAAAGGAAGAACAATCCAATACCAAAAGCAGTAGAAGATAGGAAATAATTAAAATAAGAGATGAAATCAATGAAATTGAAACAAAAGAAACAATTGAAAAAATTTACAAAACATAAAGTTGGTTCTTTGAAAAAATAAATAAAATTGTTAGCCAGGCTAACAAAGAGAAGGAGAGAGAAAACTCAAATTATTAACATACATGATGAAAAAGGAAATATCACAACAGACACTACAGAAATACAGAAGATAATTCAAAATTATTTTGAAAACTTGTACTCCAACAAAATACAAAATATTGAAGGCATTGACAAATTTCTAAAGTCATATGATTTTCCCAAATTGAAGCAGAATGATATACACAATTTAAACAGACCAATTTCAAGCCATGAAATAGAAGATGCCATCAGAAGCCTACCAACCAAGAAAAGCCCAAGACCAGATTGATACACAGCTGAGTTCTACAAGACCTTTAAAGAAGAACTAATATCAATACTCTTAAATTTATTTCAGGAAATAGCAAAAGAGGGAGCACTTCAAAACTCATTCTATGAGGCCAATATCACCCTGATTCCCAAACCAGGCAAAGACACCTCAAAGAAAGAAAACTTCAGACCAATATCTCTAATGAACATAGATGCAAAAATTCTTAATAAAATTCTGGCAAATCAAATACAAAAACATATCAAAAAGATAGTACACCACTATAAAGTGGGGTTCATTCCAGGGATGCAAGTTTGGTTCAACATAAGGAAATCAATAAGTGTAATTCATCACATCAATATACTTAAAAATATGAACCATATGATTATTTCAATAGATGCAGAAAAAGCATTCGACAAAATACAACACTCCTTCATGTTCAAAACACTAGAAAAACTAGGGATAACAGGAACATGTCTCAACATTGTAAAAGCTATCTATGCTAAGCCCCAGGCCAACATCATTCTAAGTGGAGAAAAATTAAAAGCATTCCCTCTAAAAACTGGAACAAGACAGGGATGCCATCTTTCACCACTTCTATTTAACATAGTTTTTGAAACACTGGCCAGAGCAATAAGACAGACAAAAGAAATTAAAGGTATACAGATAGGTAAGTAGAATTCAAATTATCAGTATTCACTGGTGATATGATTCTATACCTGGAAGACCCAAAAATTCCACAAGAAAACTTCTAGAACTCATAAATGAATTCAGCAAAGTAGCAGGATACAAAATCAACACCCATAAATCAAAGACCTCTATTACAAAAACTACAGAACTAAAGAAAGCAATTAAAGAAGATCTTAGAAGATGGAAAGATCTACCTTATTCTTGGGTAGGCAGAATTAATATTGTTGAAATGTCCACACTACCAAAAGCACTATACAGATTTAATGGAATTCTAATCAAAATCCCAATGACATTCCTCATAGAAATAGAAAAAGCAGTCATGAAATCCATCTGGCAAAATAAGAGACCCAGAATAGCTAAAGCAATCCTTAGCAAGAAGCGTGAAGCAGGTGGCATCACTATACCATACCTTAAATTATACTGCAGAGCAATAGTAACAAAAACAGCATGGTATTGGCACCAAAATAGATGGGTAGACCAATGGTACAGAATAGAGGACACAGAGACTAACGCATATAATTACAGTTATCTTATATTAGACAAAGGTACCAAAAATGTACATTGGAGAAAAGATAGCCTCTTCAACAAATGGTGCTGGGAAAACTGGAAATTCATATGCAACAAAATGAAATTAAACCCCTATCTCTCACCATGCACAAAATTCAACTCAAAGTGGATCAAGGACCTCGGTATTAGACCAGAGACATTGTGCCTATAGAAGAAAAAGCAAGCCCTAATCTCCAACGTGTCAGATTAGGCCCCAACTTCCTTAATAAGACTCCTATAGTGCAAGAATTAATATCAAGAATCAATAAATGGGATAGATTCAAACTAAAAAGATTCTTCTCAGCAAAAGAAACAATCAGTGAGGTGAAGAGAGAGCCTACTAACTGGGAACAAATTTTTACCACATGCACTTCAGATAGATCACGAATCTCTAGACTATATAAAGAACTCAAAAATCTTAACACAAAAAAAAAAACCAAATAACCCAATCAATAAATGGGCCAAGGAACCAAACAGACACTTCCCAGAAGAAGATATATAATCAATCAACAAATACATGAAAAAATGTTCAACATCTTGGCTACTAGAGAAATGCAAATCAAAATTAAGATTTTATTTCACTCTAGTCAGAATGGCAGCTATTAAGAAAACAACAATAAATGTTGGCAAGGATGTGGGGAAAAAGGCAAACTCATACATTGATGGTGGGACTGCAAAATGGTGCAGCCAGTCTTGAAAGCAGTATGGAGATTCCTTGGAAAACTGGGAATGGAACCACCTTATGACCCAGCTTTCCCACTCCTTGGTCTTTACCCAAGGACTTAAAGAGAGCACACTACAGAAATGCAGCCACATCAATATTTATAGCAGCACAATTCACAATAGCTAAACTGTGGAACCAACCTAGATGTCCTTCAATAGATGAATGGATAAAGAAAATGTGGTATATATACACAATGGAATATTACTCAGCAATAAAAGAGAATAAAATCATGGCATTCGCAGGTAAATGGATGAAGTTGGAGAATATAATGTTAAGTGAAGTTAGCCAATCCCCAAAATCCAGATGCAGAATGTTTTCTCTGATATAAGGAGGCTGATTTACAATGGGGTTGGGACGGGGAGCATAGGAGGATTAGAGGAACACTAGAAAGGCCAATGGGGGGGGGGGGAAGGAGGGGCAAAAGGGTAAAAAAAAAAAAAGATGGTAGAATGAGATGGATATCATTACCCTAAGTGCATGTATGAAGTCATGAATGGTGTGAATATACTTTGTATACAACCAGAGATATGTAAAAATGTGCTCTATAAGTATAATATGAAATGTAATGCATTCTGCTACCATATATAACAACTTAAAATAAAAAAGAAAATAAAACAAAAGTTTAAAATGTTACCTCCATAATAATTTACATTGATTATATATAAAAAAGTGATAATATTTTTGACATGTTGTATTAAAATTTGAAGTTTAAGAAAAAGAAAGTTTTGGTTACTTCCAAGTTTGGCAACTATGAATAAAACTGCTATAACTATTAAAAATAAAGGGGGGGGGATGCAACTGGTGGCTTCCTGGAATAACACGCTTCTCAGCATAATGCTGCAGTCGGATAGAGATGGTTTGTTTCTGCCCAGAAATAGCCATCCTGCCACTTACAAGAAACCTGTTTCTAGAATTTCCTGTTGAATAGGGAGCATTTAAAATTGTCTTCAGGTACCCAGTTAACCTAAGAGTAGCTGCTTTATACTATTTGTTGAAAAGATTAAACATAATGTCATCCAGCTGAGGACAAGGAATGAGAAAAACAAAAGGAAGTTAATGGTGCATGTGTTGGAGTGAATTGGGTGTGGGGGAGAAAGAAAGGGGTTGGTCAGAATAGGTGATCAGAGATGGAAACTGGTGGGGCACCAATCTTGCCTGCTTCCAGTTTCTCTTAAGCAGATCTTGAAAATGCCATCCAGGAAGACCTCTTGTGATTCTTTGGCATGTGTGTTGTGTAACATTGAACCTTGGGAGAGTGCATCCAGAAGTACTGTCTCCTTCATCTTTAAAATGCTTTCCTTTCTATTCAGCAGCTGCCTTATTGCAAGATAAGTACCCATCAGTCAAATAAACATTAAGTGGCTTCTTCCATAAATACTTACAGAGTTGTGAGTTTGCAAGGGTCTCTGAAAAGTCTTCTATTTCTTATAAGTTCCTTGATGTTTTCCTCTGGCTCCTGCAAGATGGAATTTTTTCCTGTGCTCCACAACTACAAAGTTGGGATGAAAGATAACGCCCAAAATGCATTCCTGGAGTGATCCCTTGGAGGATTGTCACCAGGTAACCTGGCTGGGATTTCTTTTGTTGTCAATTATTGTCCTTGTTTAGAATAGACCCCTTAAGAAATGTTTTTATTGATTTTAAAAGTCTATAATAAAATTAGGAAAATATATATATGTATGTGTATATACATATATATGAAATATACACATATATGAATTGAAAATAATAAATATCATCTGTAATTACAACACTGCATTAACTTCCTTTAACAATTTTTATTTAATTTTTTGTTATTTTTTTATTTATAGTAGTAGTATGTGTTACAATTCATACTGCACATATAGAGCATCTTTTTACACAAAACGGTTTGTATACAAAGTGTATTTGTAGCATTCAAGTCTTCATTCATGCATTTAGAATAATGATATCCATCTTATTCAACCACTTTTTCTTTTTTTTCCCCTTCATCCCCCCTTGCTCCCTCCCTTCCCTTTGACCATTATAGTGTTCCTCTAATCCTTCTATGTACCCCGACCCAACAATACTGTGAACCAGCCTCCTTATATCAGAGGAAACATTTGGTATTTGGATTTTTGAGATTGACTGATTTCACTTAGCATTATATTATCTAACTTCATCCATCTACCAGTGAATGCCATTATTTTATTCTCTCTTATTGCTGAGTAAAATTCCATTGTGTATATATACCACATTTTCTTTATCCACTCATCTACTGAGGGACATCTAGGTTGGTTCCACAAACTACCTATTGTGAATTGTGCTGCTATAAACATTGATGTGGCTGTGTCACTGTAATATGCTGTTTTTAAATCCTTTGGGAATAGACCCAGGAGTGGGATGGCTGGGTCATAAGGTGGTTCCATTCCCATTTTTCCAAGAAATCTCCATAATATTTTCCATAACGTTTGTACCATTTTGCAGTCCCACCAGCAATGTATGAGTGTGCCTTTTTTCCCACATCCTCTCCAACATTTATTGTTGTTTGTGTTTTTGCCATTCTGACTGGAGTGAAATGAAATCTTAGAGTAGTTTTGATTTGCATTTCTCTAATTGCCAGCAATGTTGAGCATGTTTTCATGTATTTGTTGGTTAATTGTGTATCTACTTCTGAGAAGTGTCTTTTCAATTACTTAGCCCATTTATTGATTGGGTTATTTGTTTTTTTGGAGTTTTTTGAGTTCTTTATATATTCTAGAAATTAGTGCTCTATCCGATGTGCATGTATTAAATATTTGTTCCCAATTAGTTGGCTCTCTATTCACCTCACTGATTGTTTCTTTTATTGAGAAGAAGCTTTTTAGCTTAACTCTATCCCATTCATTAATTCTTGATATTAATTCTTGCGCTACAGGATTCTTATTAAGGAACTTGGGGCCTAATCCGATATGTTGGAAATTGTAGCTTACTTTTTCTTCTATTAGGTGTATTGTCTCTGGTCTAATTCCTAAGTCCTTGATCCACTTTGAATTAAATTTTGTGATTGTGAGAGATAGGGGTTTAATTTCATTTTGTTGCATATGGATTTCCAATTTTCCCAGCACCATTTGTTGAAGATGCTATCCTTTCTTCACTGTACATTTTTGGTGCCTTTGTCTAATATAAGATAGCTGAAATTATATGTATTAGTCTCTGTGTCCTCAATTCTGTACCATTGGTCTACTAGTCTGTTTTGGTGCCAATACCATGCTGTTTTTGTTACTATTGCTCTATAGTATAATTTAAAATCTGGTATGGTGATGCCATCTGCTTCACTTTTCTTGCTCAGGATTGCTTTGGCTATTCTGGGTCTCTTTTTTTTTTCCAGATGAATTTCATTACTGCTTTTTCTATTTCTTTGAGGAATGTCATTGGGATTTTGATTGAAATTGCATTAAATCTGTATAATGATTTTGATAGTATGGACATTTTGACAATATTAGTTCTACCTATCCAAGAACAAGGTAGGCCTTTCCATTTTCTGAGGTCTTCTATGATTTCTTTCTTTAGTGTTCTATAGTTTTCATTATAGAGGTCCTTCACCTCTTTTGTTAAGTTGATTCCTAGGTATTTTTTTTTATGCTATTGTAAATGGAGTAGTTTTCATCATTTCCCTTTTAGAGGCTTTGTCACTGATGTACAAAAATGCCTTTGACTTATGGGTACTGATTTTGTATCCTGCTACTTTGCCGAATTCATTTACTCGTTGTAAAAGTTTTCTGGTAGAGTTTTTTGGGTCTTCTAGGTATATTATCATGTCATCAGCAAATAGTGCTAATTTGAGCTCTTCTTTTCCTATCTGGATTCCTTTAATTTCTTTCGTGTTATCTTTATCTTTGTCTATTGATCTACCCATTGTGATCTAGGACCATAACAATATTTTGTGATATTAACTATTTTATTTTGTTGAAGTACAATATACAGAAAGAAAAAGGCACAAATCATAAGTGAACTCAGCAGCTTTTAAAAGTTGAACACAGCTGTGTGCCTAATATCCAGCCCCCAAAACAGAATGTTACCAGATCTGGTTTGTATGTCCTCTGCTTTACTTGAACACTGAGATTTTTTCTTCACCTCCAACATCCTGGGTTTTCCATCTTCATGCCTGAGAAATGGAGGTATCCCAAATCATGGAGAAAAAGAACTTTACTTTTTGACAGAGATCCAAGAATCAAAGACTTGAAAGAATGTGAATCAATTTGAACCAATTTTCTTTTTTTAAAATTTGTTTTAATTAGTTGTAATGGCAGTAGAATGCATTTATGTACTTTGATGTATCATATGTAGATGGGATATAATTTCTCATTTTTCTAAGTGTATATGTTGCAGAATCATATTGATCATGTAGTCACATATATACATACAGTAATAATATCTGTTTCATTCCACTATCTTTCCCATCCCAACATCCCCTCCCCTCCTCTCTCTTCACTTCACTCTATCTAATCTAAGATAATGCTATTCTTCCCTAGTGCCCCCCCCCCCCTGCATTATTGTGAATTAGCATCTGCATGTCAGAGAAAACATTTGGCCTTAGGTTTTGTGGGATTGGCTTATTTCGCTTAGCACAATATTCTCCAACTCCATATTACTCAGATTTAAAGAAGAGTGAACCAATTTTCTTAATTCCAAGTCTGGACAAAGGATTGTGAGGTGGGGAAGAGAAAAGAAGCAAGTATGTAAATGGAGCATAAACATTGTTGGGCTTCCTAGAAGGGGCACTGGTCCTCTTCAAGTTCAGAAACTCTCTAAGAGAAACTGGTATGAATTTTGATCTGCATTGAAATATTTCCAGATCCAATAGCTTCTTTTCAAGACAGTGGCAGTCTAAACCATTGTTCAACTCAGCCAAAGTTGCTCCCATGCTCCAGTTCTTGGTGTGCCTTCCATGTCCTACCATGTATGTCTCAGACATGCAGGTGATTCTGAAGAAAATGGGGTTTGGTCCTTATTTTCAGAAACATGTTTGTAGGTATCTGTTCTGCCAAGGCCATGGTTCTCAGACTTGTGTGTGTGTTGGAATAACTTGGGAATCTCATCAAATTTGCAGATTCCTAGTGCCCACTACTGACTTAACCAAGCCTAGCCTGGAAATCTAAATGCTGACCAACTCCCCAACCAGTCTGGCATCGACTGGAGCCTGATATTTGGAAATTGCTCTCCTTATGGTTGTGAACTATACTACCTCATGAGGAAAAAGATTCAGTGCAGTGCTGTCCAAGTGACCCAGCAGAGCCCATTCAGTAAGTTGTTGATGGGAGGGAGAAACTCAGGGGGAAGCTCTTTTGCTCTCTTTTGACCAATCAGTCCCTTCTGCATAAGTGTCAAGAAGGATCCCAAGGTCAAGAAGGGTTTGCACACCATTTTATATGCCACAGTATCAACCCTTTTATACCAAATTGTTTCTTCTGTCATTTTTCTTGTCAGCAGGGATCTTTATATGAGGAGGAGGGCACCCTGGGGAAGAGCTTTGCAGGCCAGAGTCCTCAACTCATTCCCCAAGGAGGCACACCAGACAGCTGCAATGCTGTTGATATGTTCTTACTAGCGCCATGCCAGTAACCACAGATCTCCTGAGGCTCCTAAGATATGCTGTCATGAATTAGATTATGTCCTTTTGATTAGATGTCCCCTGAGCCTGGATGTGGAGGCTTTTAGAGCTCAGTTCCCAATTATTAAAAGCATTGAAAGGGTGCAGAGAACATTAACAATGGGGAGAAAAATGTCTTTAAAAGCCAAAGCTATAACACACACACACACACACACACACACACACATTTTAACCCCTTAAATGAGCTAAAGTGTGAGCTCCAAGTGTAATGACCCATTAAGATGATGTTTAAACCATTCATCAGTCACATTTAGAATATGTACTGCGAAAGCCTGCACCTGCCACAACTAATGACCAGTCAGGTGTTCTTGTTAAGGGCAACCCACAGACTCTGATGAAGGTACAGTTGAGGCTTAATGTTTGCCAATGGAAACAAATGCAAAAATATGGAGAAAGGAGAAACAGGATGAAGCAAACCAAGAATTTAAACCCCTCACACCTCAAAAACGAAAGCCCTCCAAATGTTATACTGGAGGAGAAGTTAGAGAGGATACAGGAGAAACTTCAGGAACCAGACGATTTTCATTCAAAATATGGGACTGTTGGGCAGCATTGATAGTATGGTGGTGAACATAGTTGCCTTTCAAAATATGGGACCAAAAACAAAAAAATAAAGCTGTTATTACTCTATCATTCAAAATTCTGGTTACTGGATGCAGGGTAAGATGGTGTCTTAATTTGTGCTGCTGTAGCAGAATACTTGTGAAAGAGTAATTTAGAATAAACAGAAATGTATTTGCTCGCAGATCTGGGGACTGGAAATTTCAGGATCTAGGTGTCAGCATCATTTAGAGCCTTCCTGCTGTGTCATTACGTGGTGGAAGGTGAGAAAATGAGAGGGGAAGAGTGAACCCATGTTGATGGACTTTCTCATAATCATATTCATCTTCATGATGATGAAGCCTGTGTGACCTAAACACCACTGTGCCCAACCTCCCGACACTGTTGTACTAGGAATTGAGTTTCCAACACATTAATTCTGGGATACATTCAGACCATAGCAGTTGGGAAGTATTCTGACCTCTCAACTGGTTTCCAGCTCAAGTCTAGGAAAATCAGAATTAACTGGTATTTTTTATTTGTTTATTAAACTTATTGAAAGAAAGACTTCTTATTATGATCTTTCACACATAAAAGTAAACAATCATAAATGAAAGTTTTGCAATATGAACTTGTCATTTAAAAAAATTTTGTAGTTGTATTTGGACAGCATGCCTTTATGTATTTATTTATTTATTATTTGGTACTGAGGATTGAACCCAGTGCCTCACACATTCTAGGCAAGTGGTCTGCCACTGAGCTACAACCCCAACCCTGAACTTGTCAATTTTACAAAGTGAGCTGGAGCTGAAAGAATAGAACCTTAACATTTCTTTAGAAACCCCACCTGTGTCTCCCAATCACTGCTTTCCACACAGGAGACCATTATTTTACCCACTAACACTGGGATAGTTTTGTCAACTTTTTGCAAGCAGTGTGTATTCCTTTGTCCCTGGTTTCTTTTGAGCCGCACCATGTCTATGAGATTAATCTAATGTTGTTGTGTCGCTGTTCATTTTTATTACTGTATGATGGTGTTCGATCATAAGGACATACCAGAGATTCTCTATTCTGTTGTCAGACCATTTAGGCTATTTCCAATTATTTGCTATTACAAAAATAATGCTGCTATGAACTCATCTATATGATGAAAAAATAATTTTTATCTACATTATTATAAAAAATTAACTGTTCTTATTTAAAAAGAAAGTGTTGAATATATGTTAAAATATTTTCTTGGAACTAAAATTTACTCCTTAGCATTACTATTTTCTGTAACAATAAGCTATTATTAGCATATCTGTTACAATGGTTTACCAAAATCTCATTTACTTTTTGAATAGTGAGAAAAATGCACAAACATGATCAGAGGATGGAGAAAGTATTAAGAATCAAGAAAATCACCTCCTCTGGTTAACAAGATAGATTTATCAAGTTGTTTTCTTCATTTGATTAGTCTATAATCTGATCTTTTCATATTATGAAATCCTTAAGCCAATTTATAATATTTTATAACCCCATCTTAAAGTTTCATTCAAAGCTGCTCCTTCTTCATGAATGTGTTCTAGTAATCGTCTTGTCTTCTTAAGAATGTGATGGGTTAGTATGAGCTCACAGCAGCTCTCTCAGCTGATCTTCAGGCTATCTCTGTGTATCAGTTAGGATTGAGTTTAGCTCCACATTACACAATGGCACTATGAAATAAAAAAGTGACTTAAACATAATAGAAGTATACTTCTCTTAAGCAATCTAGAGATATGTGATAGCTTTAAGATAATATCAAAGATTCAAGCTTTTTATGTTTTATCTATCATCCTAAGCATGTGGCTTTCATTTCTATGGCCACCCTCTGGTTCAATATGGTTGTTAGTAATTAAACTGATAGTATGTCCATTTACAAACCAGAAACAGAAGGGAAGAACAAAGAAGAGCATGTCCCCTTTATCTAGAAAGGTTTCCTGAAAGCCATGTTTTATATCTCACTTGCCAAAATTTCAGGGAAATATGCCCTCCCCATATAAATTGGGACTATGTTAAAAACAAGAGGAAAAGATATTCAGGTAGAGGTAGTGTGTTAGTCAGATTTTTGTCATTTTTGTCAGCTTTTTGTCAGAATAACCCACAAGATCAACTTAGAGGAGGAAAAGTTTATTTTGGTTCATGGTTTCAGAGATTCAGTCTATGGTCGGCTTGACTCCCTTACTATGAGGCATTGTGAAACAGCACATCATGATGGAAGGGTATTGGTGAAAGAGTGGAGCTCAGCCCATGGTGGCTGGGAAGCAGAGAGAAACGGGGAAGAGGCTGCATGGAAGATGAACCCTTCCAGTGCATGCTCCCAGTGACTCGCCTCCTCCAGCCATACCCCCCTTGCCTTCAATTACCACACAGTCAGTCCATTCAAACTCGGATGGATGGATCAATTACAGCTCTCATAATCTAATCATTTCACCTCTGAATATTCCTGTATTAGCAAAGGAGCTTTTAGGGGGACACCTCATGTTCGAACCACAGCCTGTAGGCATTAAAAGTATTTGCCACACTTTTCAAGATTGGGAAAATGCTGTTTGTTTGTTTTCTTGCTCAGGGGTGGTGGACCAATTGTTAAGTAGCAATGTGATAAGATACCAGTGAAGGATACACAGGACTGTGTGACAAAATTGTACCTGGGAAATGCCATGCATTAGATTCACTTGATTTAGCACAGAAACTCCAGATTATTCCATTAGGACCACTTAGTACAAGCTTTTTCAAAATATAAAAGATAAGGGAAAGTAAATTCTTTAGTTTTATCAGGAGCATGAAGAAACATGGTGTTTTTGTTTGTAAGTTGATTTTGTTCTTGCCAGTGAGGCAAAGGAAAATGATAGAATCTCTTATGAAGACTTCCATTTTTAAAGAAAAGAACATGTATCTGGGTAATTACTGTTAAATGTGGCCCTTCCTGAAGGCAGGAAAATGAACTAGATTACATTTTAACAGATTTTTGAAACTTGTAGTAGAAAATAAATCTTATTTTAAATAGCTCTTACTGGATTTTTAAAAAAAATGTTTACCATATGATTATTACATTGCTACTAACCTTACAGTGTTCTCACATTTTTAATTTTTAACATTTATATTTATTGAAAATATAATTTCCACTGTTCATGTATCCAGAAAATGATTTCTGAACTCTGTACTGATCATTTCTTAAATAATTTTCATGGTGTATTTGTAATAGTCATAATAGTAACAACAAAATAACAATGATAAAGTCATGTTAGCTTAATAACTAACTTAAATGGTCATTTTTGGGGAACAATCTCCAAAATCAGGGAACAGTATTACTCATTCCAGTTTTGTGGTTGGGCTCTGATCCCATTGTGGAATCAAAGCTTTCACTGAATATTTAACAAAATGGGGCACAGTTGGGAGGAAAGATATTTACCAGTCAATGTAAAGTGGTTAAACAATTGCACATGCTCTTCTTTTATTGCACATGGTCTTCTTGCACATGCTCTTTTTTGTGTGGGTTGTACCCAAAATAACTTTGTTTACAAAAGAAAGAAAGAAAGAAAAGAAACCTAAGGCAAACAACATTTTTGTCCATTTAATAATACTACCATCAGCATGGTTTTCTCAAAAATTTGGAAGGCAAGAGTAACATAACTCTTTATTTCATCAAGCATCTGTCATACATTAATTTTATACAGTTATACAAATATTTGGATCCTTTTGCATATGGAAATGCATTTGGAGTGAGAATGCAGTTTAGTAGTAGAGCAGCTGTCTAGCATGTGTGTGTGTGTGTGTTTGCTCTCTCCAATTCTACAGATAAGGCAATGAAGAATAAAGTGTTTGAAAACTGACACATGGATAGTTGGGTTGAATGGGAAGAACTGAGGACTCTGGACTACATTCTAAGGATTTTCCCAGTTCTGACCTCCTTGGAGTCTTTATTTATATAGCTATTAAAACCATGTTGAGTGTGCTAGGTGGGTAGTGTTCCTCACTGGAAACCAGAAATGCAACCCTGGATAACTGAGAATAGAATATGGTTCTCAGTGTTCATGTTGGACTGATTCACAGAAATGATTAAACAAATCCCAGGATTTTCAGGGCTGATCTAATGAGTAGCCAAGATGCAGCTACTACCAATGGCCAGGCACATCCAAGGCTATTGTCATCACACTATGGGAGTTTCCCAAGCCAGTATAACATAGTCCCTCTACCCCCATCCTCAGACTCTTGGACAGTCAATAGATGGGCTTCAAAAGATCCATGAAGCTCCTGAAATCAGATGAAAAGTTTGAATGTAGGTGATGTGAACTTTTTTTTTCATCTGATGGGAAACCCAAGAATTTTATATGAAGAAAAGTTACACTTTTTTTTTTTCTAAAACTTTGTCAGTGAAGAGAAAGTGAGATAG
The DNA here is from genome assembly GCA_025594165.1 of Tamias sibiricus. Classification (NCBI taxonomy): domain Eukaryota; kingdom Metazoa; phylum Chordata; class Mammalia; order Rodentia; family Sciuridae; genus Tamias; species Tamias sibiricus. The sequence continues at coordinate 89,135,125 of CM046661.1, forward strand.
TAAAGATATCTTGAAGGAAAGTGGGATTGTCAGAAAGTTTATTTTAACATATGAAGGAGCCTAGAGCATCTTTGACTTCAGGAGAAGGAGGCAACAGACAGGGAAAAACTGAACTCCTAGAAGAATCCATAGAGCACTGTCTTAGTGGAGATTGTCAAGGATAAAATTGCTGGTAGAATGTAGCAGGGGCAACACATTCTCCTGAGACAAGAGAGGAGGGCAAAGATAGAGAATAATGAGCCAGATGAGAGAAAAGTCCAAACATAAGTTGCTGGTTAAAAGTGAGGATTCAGGAATGAGATTAGAGTTAGGAGAAACAGATGCAATCTGAGAAATCTGTCTTGGGAGATGCAATCAGCATGGAGACCCAGATGGGATGGAAGAACAGAGATGTGTAATGGAACCAAAGAATATAGCCCTGAGATTCTTTTCTGGTCATTCTGATCAATCTCAGATTGAACAAAAGAGCTCCTGTGTGGACTCAGTCACACCTGGTCCCGTGCTCAGTCACACGTGGCTTAGGCAGTACACAAATGAGAGGATGCCCTCATTGGAGACTTCTGTATTTTATCATTTTCTGACAGATGGCAGTAAAGCATGTTGTTCTCATTAAATCAGTTTGCTGCAACTTCCCAACAGATGAAAGTAATGTTTCTTGAAGATGGGAGTCTTCCTGAATTTGTTAAAAGTGCTGAATGGTCTAGCATTAGCCATGGGTGTAGTAGGTGGTAGAATTTGTGGTAAGACTTGGGGAGGCTGTCTGATCTTGTTCTGAAGTTAAAAAAGGCCAGTCCTCTGTCTGCCTCAGCTCCTGCAAAATTGTCCTATGTTGTGCTACCCTTTTCAAATACCAAGGATGGTTGAAACTGAATCCCATTCTCCTTTTATCCTCAAATCCTTTCCTGAATTCAATGCTTGCTTTTCCCCTATGCTACAGTCTTTTGATGGCATTCTGCTACACTCGAGGTACTAACTTGCATTATTATACTTTCTGATATGTTTTTATAGTCCTTAAATGATTCAGAAACTGCAAATAACACCTGGGTTAGCTGAGCCTTGAGGTACTAGTGGTTCATGTGCATCAACCATGGGATGAAGAGCCCCTACCTCACAGGTAGGCCTGTCTCTGAGGTTAGCAACATTCTTAACAATCAAAAATTGAAGTACTTTATTCTGTAGGGCTCTATAGGGCCTGCTCTACCTTTGCCTGTCTGATCTGACACCTTCTATTCTCTCACTGTACTCACCAGTTCCAGGCATACTGTCCCTTACATACACTTCCTGTTCCTCCCACTGGTCTTTGACCTTGCTATTCCTACTGATGATACTCTCTTCCCTCCATTTCCCCTCATGGCTTGTTTCCTCCTCTTCTCCAGTATTGACTGACATGTCACCCTTCTGGTGACACCTTCTTCGGCCATCCTATTTAAATCACAGTAAATCTACTCTAGTACTCCCCTATCACCCTCCTCTGTTTTAATTTCCAACATTTCACCACCTTCTAACATGCTGTGTTACTGTACTTACTTTGGATCCAATCAAAGATGTCCCAGCACTGGAAACAGTCCCTGTGACATAATGGGCAAATCATTCTATATTGGATTTATGGCTTATAAATAGTTTCATATACTACCCTTCTGGATCACATATACAATGACCCAAGTATTTTCTAAACTACAGTTTGATGCATGGGTTCAGATACTTTCAGGTCAACTTCCAGTTTTCTATGCAGCTTGAAACATAGAGTTTGGGCACAAACACTATAATTTTTTGGAAAATTTTGATGTTTTAATGACAATAGAACAGTGATTTGCAATCAGGATGGTTCTATAAAATCTAGAACTTTTCACTGCTAAACTGAGCAGTGAATAATAGATTAGCAATATTAATAATAGATTAAATGCCAATAGAAACCTTTACATCCTTAAAAGGGGTATATTTTGTAACAGCTGTGACATTAGAGAGATTTTTAAAAAATATTTTTTTAGTTGTGGATGGACACATCGTATCTTTATTTTTATGTGGTGCTGAGGATCAAACCCAGTGCCTCACACATGTGAGGCAAGCGCTTTACCACTGAGCTACACTCCCAGCCCAGCCCCAGTAGAAAGATTTTTGAGTGGTGAGAGTTTTCAGGACTTCCTTCAAATTAAAACTTAAATACCTAGTTATTTAATAAGTCAGTGGGTACACACTTCAGTTACTGACATAGACTATCATATTGTCTCCTCTAAGTACATACTATGTGTATGTTTATCTGTCATTGATGTGTGTGTGTAGTTTCCCATCATATATGTGATGATTGTATAATTATATATGATTTCATATATATATATATATGAAGAAAAACTAGGTTCCTCTAGGTTTCTATTTAAAGACACTAAGTGAAGCAATAATTTTCTTTGAAACCCAATTTCTTTGGCAGTATTTTCCCTCCTGGAAGTATTTTTCCTGGAAAAAAATCTAATTGTGGATGATTAGATAGAAGTGAACCAAGTTGGAATATAGTTCAGAGTGAATAAGAGAATAAAATGGTTGCAAAAACCAAAGAAGTGATTCCTCATTTTCTATTTCAAACTGCAGGCTCTAAAATTATTGTCTTCAGTATGTACACATTTGACAATTATAAGATAAGTTGATTAATTAGCTGAGATTGACAAGAGTCGACAGAAGGTAACATATTGAGACCAAAAGAGATTACATGCAGATCCCAGAACCACAGCAGTTTTAACAGTCTCCATCAGCTTTAATTTCACATTTTCCAGTAATTCCATTTGTAATAGTTGTCTGAGATAACAAAATTCTGAGACAGTCAATCTATTTTCACGAGAAAGACAGAAATTAAATCCCAAGATTAACACAAAACAGGGAGCTATTCAATACTTAACCGTTAACCCATTGTGCTGCCAGTAATGATTTGGGATTATCTCTTTTCCTTTTGAACAAAATCGGTAACATTTTGAATAGCTCCTTTGATAATGTTCCCAAGTGAGAAATCCAAGAGTTGGAGACAAATGTCTCCTCTTAAAACAAAGTAAGAGGAAATGGCATAATAGCATTTTCACTTTTCTGGAGGCAGCCCCTCTTCTGCCTGAACAAGCACAGAGTGTTCGTGGAACTCCTTCCGCTCTCCTTGAGCCTGGCTGGGTGACTGTCTGCATCCTGCCTCGAGTGAGGAGGCCGGGCTTAGGAACAGCTGTTCACAATTAAATTAATTATCATTTGTCAACAGCATTCTGAAGCCCTGAAATTCTGTGTTGGCAGAAAAGAATGCTGCCAGGCCACAGTGTGCTTTAGAACGCCTGCTCACTTATTTACCTGTCCAGTTTGGTGTAGCATCTCTAAGGTGAACACCATCAAAACAGGGACAAAGGCTTGTGAACCATGGCCACACAACCTTGACTCTTTTCCTTTTAACTCCAGGGTGTTTGTTTTTGATCATCAGTTGTTTGAGAACCCCCACCAGATTTTGACATGCCACAAAGGGACAAACATCAGAAAATAAAATGGATATCAGACATACCAGTGTGGGTCTCTAGGAATGAATAGCTAAAGCTTAGATTCTTTGGGCAGAAAAACTCACAAATATGAATTCTAACCTTTAACTCCTTGGTTAAACCACATCTCTCTGATGTAGTGTGAAAGGCTAAATGTGACTTAGAGGACCATAAGAAGAGCTTTAATTTACTGACTCATCCTTAAGGTTGTATCTATACAAATCAAAGTTCAGGCAATAAGTGGATTTTCCTCAAACTTGCCAGATAATTGAGAAAAAAAAATACCCATTACATATGTTTTATTTCTCTGGATAGTTACTTTTGAACTTTACTTCTGGAAATTATAAAAAAAAAAATAGAAGTTAAGAATAGAAGATATAAATTTAGAAAATATCTGTACTTTATCCAATTCATTTTCAATAAAGTAAAATTCTTCTCTCTAAATATTTTTACTTTTAAAATATTCATTAGCAATTTTAGACACCAAATAAATAATCCCACATATAGAACAATTTGCATATGTTTCTTGAAGCATTTATATTAAGAAACATCCAGGAAATTATTTAGACATCCCATCAGCAAAAGGAGAAATTAGCTATAAGACATTTGATCTAATGACAATTTTGGGTATTTGAAGCAACATACATTATCACTTGTGATGACATTATAAAGGAGAAAACACAAGGATATCTTTGAAAAACAGAAAGAAGCAAGAAACAGGTGTTGTGGTTTGGATATGGGGTGTCCCCGAAAAGCTCCTATGTTAATGCAGGAGTAAAGTGATTAGATTATGAGAGCTGTAACCTAATCAGTCCATCCAAACTAGGATGGACTGACTGGGTGCTAAATGTGGGCAGATGGGGTGTGGCTTGAGGAGGTGGGTCACTGGAGGAGTGTCCTAGAAGGGTGCATCTTCCCCATGGACTTTTCTCTGCACCCCTCTCCCCTGCTTCCTGGCTGCCATTAGTTATACAGCTTTCCTCTGCTTGGCTGGACCCCTCCCCCATGATGTGTTGCTTCACCTTGTGCCCAGAGAAAGAGACTTGGCAGTCTATGGATTGAAACCTCTGAAATCGTGAGCCCCAAAGAAACTTTTCCCTCCTCTACCTCATTCTTATCAGGTATTTTGGTCACAGCCCTGCAAAGCTGATTAAAACACCAGCATATAAAACCTGGATGTACTGATTTAAAACGTTTCTTTGTAGAGCTTCCAAAATCTTTATGATGTGCCTATATAGTTATTGTTTTAATTTGAAGGACCAGATTAAAAAGATTTATTTTGCTATCAAAGAGAGACTGTGCAAACTTTCCTGATAAAATCTAAAGGAAACCAGAAAGTTTAGTTTCTTTTCAAACTGTTTAAAGACAAAAATGGTTTAACAAATATCCTTTTGCACTCTCTTCTCCCCTAGCCCCCAAATTGTTCAACATTAGAAGGTTGTGGATAAGCCTATAATGTGTCATTTATTTTTCTTTAACACTGTCCTTATTTTTTTTCGAATCCTTTCCTTTTTAAGAGTGAGAAATAAGCAAATAAATCCATAGCCAGCAAAGGAATACTATGAATAAAGAGACATCCATAATGGGTTTTTGTTTTGTTTTGTTTAGTTGTTTAGTTGTTTTCACCAGTTGCAAAAGAACTAGCAAAAATACTATTTGGCAAGTTCAAAGTGATTTACTTATATTCCTAAAAATTTCCTATATAAGTGAAGTTTGCATACCTCCTTCAAGGATATCATTTCTAAAACACTCAACAAATCTAAACAAGTTTCATATTTTTTACTCACCAATAGTTAAAAGTAATAAATCTATTATCTAGGGGGAATGGGTCAGTTCATAAAAGTTAGAACTGAAGAGCTGGGCATGTAGCTCAGTGGTAGAGCCCTTGCCCAGCATGCTGGAGGCCCTGGGGTTGATCCCCAGCAGGGCAAAAAGCAAAATGAAAGCTAGAACTGAAGCATTTAAACTACTATAGAAAAAGGAACCTTTATCTTGTAGAGATGTGAACGGGAACTGGAAATATGAAAGTCACTTGTCAAACTTTTGCCAAGAGCTTAATTTCAGATAAAAGCTATTTCTTTCTCTTTACTATAGCACTATTAAACTATTTTTCTTTTTCTTTTGATGATATAGAGTCATCAGCATTCCCTAATGCTTAAAGAGCAGACTAAGTTCAATATGGACCTTAACCAGTATTTGTGAATATTCTGTGAACCTGATAATATACTGAGTAGATTAGTGCTTCCCTAACTTTGATGTGCACATTAACCACCCAGGAACAGAATTAAAATGTGGATTCTAATTAGTAGGTCTGGGGTAGGTCCTAAAATGAAGGATTTCTAACAAGCTCCCAGCTGATACAATGCAGTTGTTTTTGGACTCATCTTTGATTAGCTTACTCCAAGGTACCAGTACGCAAAGTCGCATGCTTTTATGAAAGAGAAATGGAGTAGACAATTGGCCAAGGTGAACCCCAGGGCACTTGTCAGAAGTAAATGGAAAAGCTGCCATTGAGCTCTGACTGCTGCTATTAGGAATCCTCAATGTCACCTGCAGATAAAACGAGAACTAAAGAATCTATTTCAGTGGCTGGTTAAGAGCAGATGCTTAATTTGTGCCTTTTCCATAAAACAATTGCCAAATGGCACCATTAGGGAACATGACCAAATAATATTTCAGACCCTAAGAAACTGGCAACTTCTTCCTTTTTCTTAGAAGCCTAGATTCTAGGCACCTAGGCACCATTTTATAGCTCATGAAGTTAAAGGCTGATTAGGCAATGGGGCCATGGGAATAATGAACTGTACAGAAGACATTATTTTTAGAATTTAGAATCTGTGCTACTTTTTAAAAAAAGGAATAAAAAATTGTAACAAAAAACACCAGAAAGATAATTTTTTCTAAAAGAGAAGTAATAGGAAAGTCTACAGTGGTGTTGGGGGTTGGGGGGTGGGAGTGGGGGTGGGGATTTAAAACTGAACTATGAAGCTTAGGAAATAAGGCTGAGAAGGAAGGTTGATGGGGCATTATGCATCCATGCAAAGTCCCTGAGAAATTTCTAGACATGCAGATCCTCCCTACCCCCCCCAAAAAAAAAAACCCCAAAAAACTCAGAACAGAGATGTTAAACATTCAGTTCTGTTATTTGCTAAATTCTGTTGTTCTGGAGCAATGTGTGTTAGACATATTCAGTCTTAAGAAGGAAAACACTACAGGGTATGGAGATTCATACATTGTCTACCAGATGAAATGTGCTGCCGAGAAAGGATTATGTGCAGAAGACAAGAATGGGCCACAGAGAACTCAGCAGAAGGTCATTAGTGATCAGGGAAACTCAACTCCCTGAAGAATCAACAATCCCCAGAGCTACTGGGAGAGATAATGAGATGGGGGAGAGGGGCAGGTGACAAGCTAAAAAAAAAAAAAAATTGTTCTTTTCAATCAACACATTTTTCTTAGAATTTTAAAATAAGGTAACCCTGGCAAGCTGAAGTCCTTAGAAACATTTTGGAAGTTATACTTGATTTACATAAAAATGAGGTGCTAATGGAGATAGTGCAAATAAATACCAAAAGGAATGATTAGGAATCCAAGGGAAGATGGTATCTTCTAGGGCTCACTTTAGGTATCAAACTTAAGGAGTAAGAGTCATTGTGGGAACCTGAACAGTGATGTGAGCTACGTGGAGCAGGCTTTCATTCTGGCAAAACTAATAGGACAAGGTTAGAAAAGCAAATGGGTCAATCAACACATTTTTCAAAAGTCTTCTTAAGATTAGAATACTCCTCATGCTCCACTGAGCTTACCTGAAAAATGTGCACATAGAATAGTGATTCAAGCCAAAAATTTTTTTCAAGCCAAATTTTTCATTTAGGTTCATACCTTCAGTTTTCCTCCTTATCAAGTGTCTAATTCCTGAGACAACTCTGATACTGGTCTTGAAGATCAGAAACAGGTTCTTGTTCCCTGGCTTTGAAGACTAAATGCCTGAAAAATGCTGAGGCAAGCATAGAGAGCAAGTTTTTTTAAGAAAGGGCCAGAGACAGAGTTCTCTGAAGGGGCCCCAGAGTTGGGTGTCTGTGGATGCAGGTGCATCTTGCTCTTTTATAGACCCCAGGACCTTCTCTTTTTAATTATTATCTTCTCTTTCTTCCCCATGTACGTGACCAAGGGCAGGGACGTGGAGGTTAACTGTTAGCAACCCAGAGTGCTGAGGAGCATGAGGGAAGATTAACAACCCATTGTTCTGTCTTTGATAACCAGTTGTCATCCTCTCTTGACCCCCATCTTTCAGTACCTACAGTGACTTTCATCCGTGCCTCAGTTTGCTGAGGAATGTGACATATCCTGTCCATCTAGGGCAGGCAGGCTGCAGCCAAATTGCTTTTTGGCAAAGAAACCTTGTGGGAGGTCAGCACAGTGGACCCATTTTATAGAATTATTCTCTTAACCTTGTATTCCTACCATTCTTATCTCTTCCCTTACAACTCCTTGAACATGGTGATTTTTCTATAGCATATTTTCATAATGGAATTTATACAGTATGTAACTTATTAACTAGTGGACACAAGTGACATTGTAGAGATACTGGCTTAAAACTGAATTTTTTTTTTTTGGTGGGGGAGCTGCCATTTAAACCATGACTGCTTTGAGAATTTTATGTTTTCTTCATCCTAATAGTAGATAATGAAGATGAGAAGAATTTTAAGAGGCCTATGCTAATAGCAAAGATAGACATTTACTTTGAAGCCAAAGTTAGATGAAATCAAACACTATATTTGATCAATGTAACTATACATGAATAACTAGAAATGCTTTACTCCATATTTTTTTCTCATTGAAACATTTTGTTGCTATTGTTTATGGTTTTGATTTGCAGTACTGGGGATTAAAACCAGAGCAACCTACAACTGAACTATATCCCCTGTCCTTTGTTTTGTTTTGAAACAGGGTCTTACAAAGTTGTGGAGGCTGGCCTTGTATTTGTGATCCTCCTGCCTTAGCCTCTTAAGTCATTGGCATTACAGTTGTGTGCCACGGTGCCTGGCTTTTTTTTTTTTTTTTTTTAATGGGTGGGGATTGTTTCAAAGCATGTATTATGAAAAACAAGATTAGAAAAATTTATTTATTTTTTAGAAAACCATCATATTATAGTGGAACAAATTTTATCTCCATCTTTTACTATCCAATTGATAGCCTTATTTCAATGGAGAGAAATCATTTCCCTTCTATAACTTGTGGAAGCAAGTTCAAACACTTGGCCCCGAGCACGATGCTCATGATTTGGCCCAATCTGCCTTTCTAGCCTCATCTCATTGTCCTTTCTCTGTTGTTCTATATTCTACATACACCAATATACATGACTATTTCTCAAAATTTCCAGTGCACTCCATGTGTTTGCTGTGTGTCCTGATCAGCTCTTCTTTTTCTCCTTTAGCCTGAAAGATTTTACCCATCTCTCAACAATCAGCTCCCTGTCACCTTTCTGCAATTTTTCATTCTCCAGAGAACCTACAGGAGTTTCTGTTTAGCTTTATTGTAGTATTTCTATGATTCTTTAAACACTTGGTTGCAAATATACTTCCCATCAGTTCATGATTTCCAACATGGCATGAACAATGTATTATTTTTATTCCAGTGCTTAGTAGATACTCAAAAAATACCTGATTAAAAATGCATGAGGAAAAATAAACTTATAAAACTAAACAGACAAGTACATGCCTTTCATAGCATATCCAGAGAATCAAGATGGATTTGGTGATTAATGGAGGCAAATATACTGTACTTAAAAAGGTAGTACAAGAGGTAACTGAGGCAATTTATAATCTCTATAGCCAGTTGTTGCTTTAGAGAAATATTTGTTTCTTCTTCGATTAAACTTCCAATATACCCCCAAATAAAGAGGAGGCCACAATTTCTTGCCTGTTTTGTTGTGATACTTGGAAACATCAGGATTTAGCAGGTCTGCTAACTCAATTTGGGGATTTATTTTCCTAGTTTGGAGACGACACTCCCAAGTTTATAAAGGCAAGATCAAGTTGAAAGGTGGTTTGAATTTACTGGAAAAGTACATATAATAGTGGTTTTGAAACAAAATTCTTTGACAGGCCTATGATGGGGAAGTGAGGTCTATGTTCTCTCCCTGTGAACCTGGGCTCTATATCTACTTGACTGTTAGAACACAGTGGAGTGATACTGTCAGTCTCTGCATCCAGACCCTAAGGAATGGGTTGCTTCCACTTCTTAGGACGTTCACTCTTGGAACCTAGGTACCATGGGTGAGGAAGCCCGGCTGCCCAGCTGGGAGGATGATATGGATATGAACATGGTGTCAGGATATTATGTGAATGAGCCTCCCTGGGAGTGGGCATCTTCTCTACCTCAAACACACTCACCTTTGAGCCTGTGCTTCCCGTGACCATTTTCAGCATAGCAGGCAGTATAGGATGTGAACTTGAAAAACATATAATATGGGAGTTTTGTTCCTGGTTTGTTTTGGTCAGCTTTATTGCTGCTGTGACTAAAAGTCCCAACCAGAACAACTGTAGAGGAGGAAAAGTTTATTTGTGGGCTCACAGTTTCAAAGGTCTCAACCATAGACAGCTAGCTCCATTCCTTGAGGCTTGAGGTGAGGCTGAACATCACGGCAGAAGAGTGTGGTGGAGGGAAGTGGCTCACATGATCATCATAAAGCAGAGGGAGACTCACTGCACTCAACAGATAAAAATATATACCCCAAAGTCACACCCCTAATGACCCACCTCCTCCAGCCACACCCTACCCACTCTGTTACCAGTTAATCCTATCTGGGATTAATGAACCAATTGGATTAAGGCTCTCATAACCCAATCATTTCTCCTCTAAACCTTCTTGTATTATCTCACACACGAGCTTTGGGGGGATACCTCATATCCAAACCATAACATGATTACTATATTTCTCTTCTAAATCTGAACTCAAATTATTCATTGACTAATATAAAATACAATGTGTGATGCAGATCAAAACTAGAAGAGTTTTATTACTGACCTTTGCAATCTATTGATATTGATACCATCCATTGGAGATCAGGAATGGGTCCTTGTTCACTGGTGTTGAAGATTAAGCACCCAAGAAATGCTGAGGCAAGTATAGAGAGCAGGTTTTATTTAAGAAAGTGATAGAGATAGAATCTCCAAAGAGAAGTGTGGCTTCAGAGTCAAAATCCCATGGGAGGGGCTGGGTCTTTTATAGGCCCCAGGACCTCCCCTTATTATTGTCTTCTCTTTCTTCTCCCTGTACATGGCTGAGAGCACAAAGGAGCACGAGCTGTGAAGTTAATCTTAGCAACCCAGAGTGTCCAGGAGCACAATCACAGAGGTTAAGAACCCGTTGTTCTCTTTTTGATAACCAGTCACCGTCTTCTCACTACCATCGTTCATTACCTACACTAACTGTTAGACCTTTTCTCCTGCCTTAGTTTGCTGAGGAACGGGACAGATCCTGTCCACTTAGGACAGACGGAGCTGCAGCCAGATGGCTTTTTGGCAAAGAAAGCATGTGGGGATCAGCACAGTGGGCCCATTTTATAAAAAATTATTATCTTAGCCTCTTGTTCCCATTATTCTTATCTATCTGTCCCATTGCAATATTAAAACAAAATTTGGCTATCTACTAATGTATTTACCTGTTATTTAGAGAAATCATTTCTCCTTTTTTTTCAGGACCAGAATACAGAGACTTATGTAACCTACTTAGGACAGATAATCCTTTTTCAGAGTTCCAGAAGTTTTATATTTTCTGTAGTGCCACAAAATTTAAATAACAGGCTGATAATCTCAAGTGATTCAACATACTGATAATATCATTACCCTAAAAGATATAAAATATTAGGAAAGTAAAACTTCAAAAATATAACAAGCTGGGCATGGTGGTACATGCCTATAATCCCAGGGAATCAGGAGGCTGAGATAGGAGGATCATGAGTTCAAAGCTAGCCTCAGCAACACCGAGGCACTAAGCAACTCAGTGAGACCCTGTCTCTAAATAAAAATACAAAATAGGGCTGGGGATGTGTCTCAATTGATGAGTGCCCCTGAGTTCAATCCCCAGTACCAAACATATGTTATATATATATATATATATATATATATATATATATATACATATAATATACATATATATATTATATATATACATAAATATATATTATATATATTATATTGTAAAAATATGAATGTATTATGACTATCTCTGCTATGATTTGGATGTGGTCTTTGTGCTCCCAAGGGTTCATGTGTTGGAGCTTTGGTGCTTAGTATAGCAAGATTAAGAGATGGCATGTACCTGAAGAGGTGGGGCTTGGTAGAATGTTCTTAAGTCACTGGGGGCACTGTCTTTAGAAAGGATTAAGGTTGTTTTTATGGAACATTGAGTTATTTCTCTCAAGAGAGCATTTAAGAGTCTAAATCCTGAGTGCTTTTTGGCTTCCTGTTTTGAAATGTGAATGTCTTCCTCTTGTATGCACTTGTGACACCATCTGCCATGAAGCCCTCTCCAGATGCTGACCCTATGGGACCACCTGATCTTAAATGTTCAGACTCAAAACTATGAGCTAAATAAATTTCTTTTCTCTATGATAAAGTTAACTTGCCTCAGGAATTTTGTTATAGTAACAGAAAATGGACTAATACAATATCTATATAGATTTCAAGTTAGCACTTTAATAACCACAGATAATTGAGTGGTGACCACTTGCATTATTTAAGTACGAAGTCATTGGTTTTTCTCCTCTACCCTTAGCTTTAATAAGGTATAATTGACAAATAAAATTGTATATATTTATAATGTAAAACTTGATATTCTGATATATATACATACACATTGTGAAATGATTAAAACAAGTTAATGTCTATCCCTTCACACACACACACACACACACACACACACACACACACACACACACATATATATATATTTATTTTTGTGTGGTGAAAACATTTAAGGTCTACTCTCTTTTTAATTTTCAAAGTATACAATATCTATTAATTACTGTCACCATGCAGTTACTAAGATCTCTAGAACTTATTCATTCTGTTTAACTGAAACTTTGTACCCTTGACTAATATCTCCCTCAATGCCATTATTGTTACTACAAATTTAAAACTTTCTCAGATAGTTAAATATTAATGTCACCTGTACTGGGACTTGAAAGAAAGTGGCAATAGTAGTACTGACTGAGAGAACGCTAGCCCTGATACTCTGAAAATGTGGATTCCTCTTCACAGTTAATTGACAATTAACCAAATACACCCTACCACAAGAACAGTGTTTGCTCTTTCATAATGTCTTTCACTATTTCCTGCCAAAGCTATAGTGCATGTATGTTTATCTAGGGGGGAGGTCGGTGCTTAAAATGTTCACCTCTTAGGGTTATTAGTCTAGATAAAAGTTCATTTCCTTTTTCATTGTAATTTAGTTTATTCATTTGTAGATGAGTTTGTTTTCCGAAAGTGAATTTTATTTAATGATGATCATTCAAATGCTGATGAAAAAAATACAATTGCTGTAAATTTTTTTTTTTTTTTTTTACTTTTTGGGACCAGGGGATTGAACCCAGGTACTACTTAACCACTGAGCTATATCACCAGCCCTTTTTATTTTTTATTTTGAGACAGGGTCTTGCTAAGTTGCTTAGGACCTCACTTAGTTGCTGAGGCTGGCCTTCAACTTATGATCCTCCTGCCTAAGCCTACCAAGCCACTGGGATAACTGGCATGTACCACTGTGCTGGGATTTAAGATGTTTGTAAATAGGGTGTGGCTTGTAAACTGTAAAGGCTAATAATAAAGTGGCAAAGCTCACTGCTATCCAATATTGCGCAAACATAAATCAATCTTATAACTTCCATTCATAGAAAGTTAGCAAAATAAAATGCTTTAAACTCACATTTTTTATAATCCCTGAATACTCTAGCCTGTACTTGACATTTAGGCAACTAATGAAGCAGAAGTGGTCTCTTTTCTTCAGCCTACACCATCCAAGAGACCCTCAGTCCCTGACCAAGAAGGAAGTTTAGGCACTGTGCTGGAATACTCTGTGGTGAGGTAACTGACGAGGAATCTACCATAAGTCCAGTGCTAAGCATTTCATTTCCCTCTCTCTCTCTTGCAAGGGCAAAAGGTTATACACTTTCTAAGAGCATGCTTCACAAAAGTAAGCAATACTTAAGTGTACCTTAGTTTTGACCACCAATCCAGGAAATACTTGTGTAGAAGAGCTGAGATATTTTATTGATGAAGCATCAATGACTCAGAGATATACAGATGAAAATTTTCCTGAAAACAATCTTCAAATACAACATCTTCAAAAAACATGTTTTCAGCTGAGATATGTTTTGGATCTAGAAAACTGATGATCACAGGAGGAAAATAATTGAAAACACCTGAACTTTACATACCACTTGTGTCATGTGTTTCTATTACAAATCTTTCAGGGAAATAGGTTGGGAGGAAAGTCTGTTAAGGGTGAGATCCCTTATTGGCCATAGTCACCAGAACCCTTTTTATTGTAGTTTTATACTCTCAATGTGAACACAATAATCATCACAAATGGAGACAGCTGGAAGAAATTATAAACCATGAAACAAGTTAACTTTTATTGTACATTCTTACATTCTTAAAACATCATGACTACCCAGTTTCTATGGTAACCATGGAAAAGAACAACTACAAAAGTTAACCAACATGTAATTCAAAAACAACACTTAATGGCACAAAGACACATACAGGGTGATTGACAGTTTCCCCAAAATGTACAAGTCTATCGCTGAATGTCTCAAGAATAAAGAGCTAATGTGATCAGTACAGCCCAGCAGCTAGAAAATATTCTGCATCATCACACTGGTACTTATGTGAATCTCTTTTTTACCAAACTAAAATGTACATGACAAATTATTTTGTCAAGCAATGGATGTCTTCTTAGATGTTTTAAATTGGAAGATGACGTATTTTTTCATCTTGGAAATGCTAGTCAGATTTTATTAGAGGCTTTAAAAAACCCTATTTTAATTATTATCAAATGTTCAACTCAATGGTATTAAGTACATGCACAAGGTTGGCAACCATCACCCATTTCCAGTATTTTATTTAGTCATCCCAATGTGTACATGATTACACTAACTTCCCGCTCTTCCTGCTGCCCCACACCCTGGAAAACTCTATCATGCTTCCCATCTCTATAAATTTTCTTATTGAGATAAGTAAAAGCATAGAATATTTGTGATTTTGTCTCTGGTTTATTTCACTGAGCGTAATGTTTTTAAGAGTTATCCATGTTGTAGTATGTATTAGAATTTCATTCTTTTTAAAGCTTGAATAACATTCCTTGCAATATATCCCATATTTCAAAAAGTCCACTCATCTGAAGATGGACACTCAGGTTGGTTTTTACCTTGTGTTTATTGTGAATAATACTCCATGAACATTAGTGTTAAGGTATTTTGTTAGAATTCCTTGACATACCTTTTTAAGTAAGTCATTTTTTAGCTTTTGATATTTGGATATAATAAACCAAAAAACTCAACAAGTTTCTATTCATGGTCACACTGATAAAGTTTGAGTTATCCATGTTGTAGTATGTATTAGAATTTCATTCTTTTAAAGCTTGAATAACATTCCTTGCAATATATCCCATATTTCAAAAAGTCCACTCATCTGAAGATGGACACTCAGGTTGGTTTTACCTTGTGTTTATTGTGAATAATACTCCATGAACATTAGTGTTAAGGTATTTGTTAGAATTCCTTGACATACCTTTTTAAGTAAGTCATTTTTTAGCTTTTGATATTTGGATATAATAAACCAAAAAACTCAACAAGTTTCTATTCATGGTCACACTGATAAAGTTTTGGGTTATTTTACTCTTTATTTTTTAAAGCAGATATTGGGGGGAATCTTCACTCTCTCTTCCTTCTCATTTACCAAGATGGCAGGCACCCCATCTTCCTGCATATGCTATACAAATACACATAAATCAACTTAAGCAGGGGTATCTTCTCAGAATATGAAGCAATCATACTTTCTGACTACATACAGGACCAAAATTAATAATGGGGATATTACCTTATTTTTTCAACTTCCACACTACCAATAGGAATAGAATAAGATAGCTATAGAATGAGGAAGAATAATGGTTAAAAGAAAAGATAGTTCCATCCCATTATTTAATTAAAATATTTTTTGTTCCTTTCATGTTTCTTATCTGTGGGATTTTGTAGCTGGTATCATAGATGGAATGTGACACTATTTTGGCTGAATTTGAGATAACTGTACACAGGCTTAGAAGTTCCAATTTGTTACTCCAGAGAAGTTTCACTCATTGTTAAGAGTTTATCCATGTTGTAGTATGTATTAGAATTTCACTCATTGCTAGTCTCTAATAATTAGAAAGCTGAATTAACCCACACTTCAAGAAGATAGTTTCTAATTGTATAGAATAACTAGGCCAAGATTCATAATTCCTGATACACTACACATTAGAAAATGCACCTGTAGAAATAGCATAAGTTGTAGATCTAACAGTTGGGCAGGGGTATAAAAGAATAAAATCACATGGTAAGCTTCATGTGAACAAAATAAAGACTATTCTGGTTTTTCTTTTGATCAATGTCTTGTTCTCAACTGCTGAGAAAAACAAACTAACTTTACCTCCTTCTTTAAGAAATGATTACATTTCTTATCTTTTCTAAAATAAACCATTTTCTTGCTTGCTGCTGGCTACCTCTCTTGCATGATGACATGCCAGGTATCTCTGTTCTTTAGACTTGTATCTTAGTGTCCTGAACAAAAATAAAATAATAAAATAAAATGAAATGCCAACATGGTGAAATACATTTCAGAATTAGAAGTAATGTAAATTAAAGAAATGTAAAGTTCAGATGTATACAGTCTTTCCATTCACATTAATCTTATATCTCAGACCTGGAATTAGCAGTTCTTTAGCATATAAATGGATGCAGGATCATCACAGCAGAGAGGAAAATATTTCTGTGACATCTCAACTTTTGCCAAGGTAAACGGATTTTTTTTTTTCCTTCTGCTAACTCAACTCTGTAATATGTGCACTTGTTTAGGTTATAGTTTTCCTAATGGTTAATGATATATTGGGCTTTTTGACTCCTAAGCAACTTTGCTGTTTCATTAGCTGGTCATGAATATTGTTTGTTTCTGGTCTTTAATATGAAGATCAAAATGGTTCTGAGGTAACCAGTTTAGCAACACATATCTTTTATGGTACTGGGGAATGAACTCAGGGGCACTTAACCACTGAGCCACATCTCCAGCCCTCTATTTTATTTTAGTTAGAGACAGGGTGTCTCATTGAGTTGCTTAGGGTCTCGCTAATTTGCTGAGGCTGGCTTTGAATTCATGATCCTCCTGCCTCAGCTCCCCAGCTACTGGGATTACAGGTGTACGCTACCATGCCTAGCAGCAACTCATTTCTTAATGTTCATGTTTTTCATTTCCATCTTGGTGGTATATGAGCAGTTCCTAATCAGCTTTACCTTTAAAGATCTAAGTAAAATGTACCACAAACTTGGAGAAACCAAGTAACATACTTAAAGCGTAGTAGAGAAAAAGGCAGCCTTGTTTTCCTTTGTGCAGTTGGCTTGAGGCCACTGTTGAAGTCTTAGCAGGAGGCCTCACACCTGATAGTTTTGTGTGTACCTCCTCTGCAGAAGTGGAACTGGAAACATTTGCTGGGTGTTTAGTGTTCTTGAAACTATGGAATGTCTTTCGACAGCACAGTGAGGAGCCTGGACTTCAGGGCTCTTTATTCTTCCATAAGTCAAACTGTGACATAGCAAAGGGTGAAGCTGGCAGGACAAGAACAAGGAAGGCACCAAACTTGGAAAGAAGATGGTTGCAGAAAACAAATCTTGATGATATTCCATGTGACTAAAGAATTTTGAACATTGATATATCACTTTGGGGACTGAGAAGAGTAAAAATATTATTACTGCAGAGATTGAAGCAATAGACCACAAAGTATAGATAGAAAACACCAGAAAATGTAAACATTAGACTTTCAAAATTCCTTAGCAAAGAACATTAAATATTAATACCTCATCTTGGGCTGCTAAATTCTGTCTCCTAACTCATAAAACCTGGGCCCAGGAGAAATTGTTATAGAAAGTTCTTGTCAAGGTCCCTAGGCAGGGTTCTTGGATTTTTAAAAGAACATCCTATGTTTGGACTTGCTGATATGGACCATTCAGAACAGTAAAGATGTGTTTATGGCTCAGTTCACCAAAGGACTCCATCATCAATACTTTTGTTAGGAGTGCCTAATACAATGTACATGAGAGTTCCTTATGTGTATGAGTTTGCTATCAATTTAATATTCTGTGTTAGCAAGGTTCGGTACTTTCTATAGGTTCTAAGCAATTGCAGACTCTTGAGGACAGAGCTGTTAATGTATAACAAGACCCAGTTCTTTTCCTTCTTTCTTTTTTATTCTCTATCCT
This sequence comes from Tamias sibiricus, assembly GCA_025594165.1. Classification (NCBI taxonomy): domain Eukaryota; kingdom Metazoa; phylum Chordata; class Mammalia; order Rodentia; family Sciuridae; genus Tamias; species Tamias sibiricus. Next base: position 89,153,128 of record CM046661.1, read on the forward strand.
ATAATCCTCAGTGTCTCCCAGTGATTCTGAGTGTTCATATGGCAGGTGGCAGCCACATAGGATAATTTCCTGACTTTTCTAGTGTTCTCTAATTTATGGAAAGTTTTGTTTTGTTTTAATTTTCCCTACGACATTGTGTGACATCACCCACTTACACTGCCCATTAGTCACACAATAGAACTCCCACACATTCTGAGCAAAGTACTGAGTAAAGAAAGCATTTAAGAGCTCTGACTATAACTACACTGTGTGCTTTTAATCAGTTGTTGCATAGAAAACATGATTAGCAAAGACCCCTGAGATTGAACTTTGATTTGCCTGTGTTTGTCTCAGTAATTGGCATTCTGTTAAATTAGCAATTTTGGAAGTAAGACCTAAGTAGTTTTTCCAGTATACAGCAGACTTTAAATTCTCATAGTGGCCAACTCCTCTCATGATGAAAATATTTTTCTAGTCTCACTTCTAAGTGTGTAGTGTTTTCTCCTTTCAGATAAGTTGGAAGTGGGGCAATAAAACAATCTTTAAACTTAATTGGCAGAATGGTGTGCAAGAACATCAGCTTTGGGCTGAGATTCTAGCCTTAATTGTGCTATGTACTATATAAGTGGCTTTAGGTAAATTACTTAATGTCTACGATAAAGTTTCTTCAGTCATATACTGGAGATAAGGTCAGACTGCCTAACCTCATAGGCACAAATGAGATAATGTGAAAGCAGTGACATTCCGTACAAGTGTGTGTAGCATTACAAGTTGCCAGGGAATGCTCCTGAATACCAACAAGAACTGAACGAACAATGGCTTTGTCTCTGAATAGACATGCCAGTCTCAGGAGCTGAATGCAATTGATAAGTGATTCATTGATGGATAGCTAAAATGAATTTTTAAAAAAGTTTGCTCCTGTCGAAGCTTCAGAACTATTCTGAGGGCACATTGATGGTCAATCCTAAAGATACTTCTCAGAGTGGGGTGGAGACTCTGAGAAGACAAAAGGTATTTAAAAATGCCTAGAACTTTTCAAAACAGAGACGACACACAAAAAAATCAAATCTACCAAAGAACATATCTTTGCCATCAGTTAAGCAAAGTAATAGCTAAGGAAGACCTAAGAAAGGCTAAACACTTTGCCAAAAATATATTATTCAATATCAAATTAGATGATTCACAACACTTTTTCCCCCAAACAAAAACAAACAAGTTTTGTTTATAATAAAATGTTGCCTTTTCAATTCATCTGCAAGTTCACTATTCAGTAGGATTTGCTTCTGGCTACAGCGAGTGAAGAGTGACTGGATGATAGAAGTGCTGGCTACTATGCCTGTGCAAATTTCACATTCCACCCTGTGCATTTCAACCACATCCTACTAAGGGTTGTGGCAGTGGAAGGAGATTAATACCAGTGGAGACAGAATTCAAGATCGTTGGGAGCAGGAATTGTATCACTGAGAGACAAGGCTGGATTCCCCAGCTTTTTGGAGTTTAAATACTTTTTGGAGTAATTTAGTTTTGGTTTTGTGGTTAGTTACTGGTTGATTTTAGTAACTTGTCTCTTCAGTTCTTAAGTGGAATTGTGAAATAAATTCCTTTATAAGCCCAATGGCCTTTAATAAACATAAAAGAAGTCTTTGAGTAGGGAGTCTTATGGGTTAGATATGAAGTGTCTCCCCAAAAGCTCATGTGTGAGGCAATGTAAAAATGTTCAGGTGTGACATGATTGGGTTATGAGAGCCTTCATCTACTCAGTGGATTAAACTACTGATATGGATTAACTGGGTGGTAAACAGACAGGGTGTGGCTGGATGAAGTAGGTCACTGAGGTTTTGGGGTTTATATTTTGTCCCTAGTGAGTGAAGCTTTCTGATTCCTGGCAGCCATGAACTGAGCTGCTTTTATCCACCACACTCTTCTACCATGATGTCTGATCTCACTTCAGGCCCAGAGCTATGGAGTCGATTGACTTTGGACTGATCAAAAATAAACTTTTTTTTTTTTTTTTTTTTTGTGAACAAAAATAAACTTTTCTCCTATAAATTGTTCTTGTCAGGTCCTTTGGTCACAGTGATGAAAAAGCTGACTAAAACAGGAGTGTTGTGGCCATTACATCTTTAGGAAGTTGGAAGTTCAAGGATTTGATGTTATAGGAGTGAGGAGAGTGAGCTCAGAAGTCAAAGGTGACTTTCAGAAGAACATAAGATGAAGACTAGGGGAAATCTAGGGAGGGACAGCTGAAGGCAATTGAACAGTTCAATGATCAGAGAAAATCTGAAAAGTTGGTACACACAGTAGGGACACAAGAGGCCATCAATTGTGTAGAGAAGTAAAATCAAGTCAATGTTAAATAAGCTGGGGTTTGGGTGGCAGTAGTTTCAATCTTAAACCAAGGAATAATCCAAAAGTCAGAGAAAAAGAGCAGGAAAACCATAGCTCAGTCATGAATATGTCCTAGAAAGAACACTGACCATAGGATTCCTTGATTGAAAAATCACCTGTCATCAGCTTTTATAAGAAGAATATGAACACAATCACTTAAAAAAACAGAAAACCACATTTGTTGGGATCTTCTCCGATTACATAGTAGTTGATATCATCATGGAAAAGTTCAGGCAACATAGGAAGTGATTGATTAAGTGATATGAGGTCAATTGGCAACTGAGCAGAGGCAGAGCTCCTAGGCTGCTTCTCATCATCACGTAAATAATATGCAACCACAGAGCGTCAGTCGTGTCTTTAGGCAGATTGCTTTTGTTACACAATTACAAGTCTATTGATCAGAGGAACTAAAATGGATTGGTATAGTTGCAGAGTTGTTATTGAGTATTAGAAATCACTCTGGCCAGGCACGGTGGCACAGGCCTGTAATCCCAGCACTTGGGAGACTGAGGCAGGAGGATCATGAGTTCAAAGCCAGCCTCAGCAATGGCGAGGCACTTAGCAACTCAGTGAGACCCTGTCTCTAATAAAATACAAAAAAGGGCTGGGGATGTGGCCCAGTGGTCGAGTGCCCCTGAGTTCAATCCCCAGTACCAAAAAAAAAAAAAAAAAAAAAAAGAAAGAAATCACTCTGGATTTCTGTGTTCACTATGTATCCACCAACAAGGATAGGACAGGAAGTAAGTGGTGACATGTCCTTGTTTCCCATTCTTAGAAAGTTTATCATTCGACAGGAAAGTAAAAAATGGATGAGCCCAAAAGTAAATGTTAAGTATTTAACAGAAAATTAGTGACTGCTGGATAAATAAGAACAATCCATTTTCTGATGACTTTTAAAGACATTTCTGTAAAGTATGTGTCTTCTTATTTTTCTGCAGAGAAAGCAAATTTGCGATACCATTACTTACCTTTAAAGTTTGAGTGGGTTATTTATTGCTTTTGTAACTTAGATTTCCTTGGTTCCTGAAAATTAAAAATAGGGAGGGAAGGACAAAAGTTCAGTCCACTATTCCAAGCACTGGCGTTTCACATTAAAACAAATCCTAAACATAGGAGTTTTCTTTCATTTGAAGAAGAAATCTATGGTTTAAGGACCATATTTAATGGAGACTTGAATCAAGTAGCTTGAAAACTACTTGAAAAATATCATTTGTTATGATATTTTCAGTGAATCATTTTAAAATCATTTAAAAATATATTTTAAGACATAATTAATGAAAATTTTGAGGAGAAAATGTCCATCTGGAAAATCTATATCTATAGATATATAAACAAGAAGTTTGTAGAATAATCTGACCAGCCTATAAAATTCCTCAAATGCTTTGTACACTTGGACCTACCATGATAGCATAGTAGCAAGGGGAGGGAGGTAGAGGAATTGGACTAACTTGGAAGTGATCCATAAAGAATTAAATGGACAGAAGAGATGCTGTCTACCTGCCATTTACTGGTGCGAAAAGTAACGAATATGGTGATCTTCCTCACTCCCATATATAGTGGTCCCTGGGTATCCATGGGGGATTGGTTCCAGTTCCCCTCTCCCCATCCCCAGAGATGCTCAAGTCCCTTATATAAAATGGTATAGCATTGGCAAATAACAACACTCATCTTCCTGTATATTTAATCATCTCTAGATTGTTTATAAAATACATAATAATGTATAAATGCTGTGGAAATAATAGTTATACTTTGTTGTTTAGGGAATAATGACAAGAAAATGCTTGTACGTGTTCAATAGAGATGCATTTTTTTTCTGAATATTTTTAATTTACTGTTGGTCAGATCTGTGGATGCTGAAACTACAGATATGGGAGGATTATTTTAGTTAAGCAGGGATTAAAAGTTATTTTGTATAAATATAATTTTCACAGCTGGGTGTAGTGGCACATACCTGTACCCATAGCTACTTAGGAGGCTGAGGCAGGAGGATTCCAAATTCCAGGCCAGTTTGATCAACTTAGCAAGACCCTATATCGGGGATATGATTCAGTGATAGAATGTCCCTGGGTTTAGTCCCCAGTCTCCTTCTCTCTCTCTCTCTCTCTCTCTCTCTCTCTCTCTCTCTCTATATATATATATATATATATACATACACACATACCACACACGGTTTTTACACATGAAACTAGTATATCAAACTGAAATAGTGTTTAATTGAATAACCCTAATTTCAAATTACTTCTAAACCAGAGATGAGCTGTTACATTATTCTTATAAAATAAAAGTCAAGAAAGCAAAATAATATTCTAAGTACAGATAACAATGAGCTACTTTTGAAAAAACCCAAACCAAAACAGGACTAGCTCCTCAGCACCCCTAACCCTTTATTTTTCTATGCAAACTTGGTACCATCAAGTTAAATTGTCAGGATTTGATTACAAAGAAAGATCATCCAGAAGCCATATGTGAAAATGTGATCTGCAAGGAAGATTAACAATAATTCGGTGTTTGATTGACTGTCATTTTCTTAATCTCATGAATCAGGACTGTGTTTGGTACATCACAGTAGAAACTTTCTGAATAGTAAGTTATGGATCTGTAATACAAACAGGATTCTCAGATATTTTCCTTACCTAGACAGTGGTTAGATACAGGAAGAGTGGGGCTTATCACTTCTCATCTTCCAGAGCAATTTGTTGGCATGAAATAGACCTTGTCAATATTTCATGTATGTCCTCCCACACTGACTAGCCTGAGGATGAGGGTTTTGAATTCACCTTAAATCATGTTCCTCAAGAAACAAAGTGCTATGGAGCTGATAACATTTATTTAAAATTCCCATCTATAAGTTCATGAAGTTTAATGACAGGATTATCAGTAGTAGTGCTATTTATCTATTTAAATTTCAGTGGATGATGGCAATTTATTAGGTAATTTGAACCTGAAATATTTAGCATCTAGCTAATTTAATCTCAGTACTCTGACTTCCTGAAATAGCATTTTTAATTGTGTGAGGAAATGGGTAATTAATGCATGTATTTCCATAAATGATGTTATAATCTTTCATAACTAAAGGGCAATTTAAAGTACTCATTTGGTAACATTGAAATGCTTTTTTTAAAAATTTAGTTATGACATTACCTCATTATTTTGTTATTAGGACTACTATACCTTGGAATTTTTTATTAGGTTGTTAAAGAAACATTTCAGCCATAAAAAGAAACACATAAATGATGTTCTCACTTGTCTGTTCTTTAAAAAAATAGTGCTGTAAAAATACAATGATGTTCAACCTAAATTATCTGAAAGCAACAGAAGAGGAAAACTGTTATCTTCAAATACAAGATGTAACAAAATTTTCCTTCATACAGAAGTTCCTAATTTTTGGTACCATTATTTGATAATAGAACATGGGCAGAACCCGTTGGCATTTTGCAATGTTCCCTCAAGTTACTATATCCTATTCAATTTGTGAGTAAGCAGTCCAAATAATTATCCTTGTCTGTTTCACAGAATAGCCAGATTTTTGATGTTGTTGTTAAAAAATTTCTATATAGTGATTCACACAATTTCTAGTTATTGACTAATGTTGCCATATATGCAAATATAATATTGGCCAATATTCTGCCAAGTCATAGAAATATGATATTCAACATTCCAAATTCCTTTTCTGAAAAACAAATTTTTAACTATGAAATACAAACAGGGATGAAACAGAACAGATACTGATCTGAAGACAAAGAAAATTTATATCAAACCCATATTGGAAGTAGTTTCTTTTTTTTTTTTTTTTTTTTCAGTACTAGGGATTGAACCCAGGGTGCTTTACCTCTGAGCTAGGCTGCTAAGGCTGGCCTTGAGCTTGCGATCCTCCTGCCTCAGCTTTCCAAGTAGCTTGGATTAAAGGCAAGTGCCACCACACCTGACTAGAAGCAGTTTCTTATGGAAGAAAATAATCAAGATAGAAAAGCCAGACCTATTGAACTATAATGAGTAATTGTCCACAGTCCAATTTAAATAAATTTCCATAAATGCTATCTTAATATAGTGCTTACACTGACGAGATATTTCCACATTTCATTCCTGCATTAGGTTATATATGTTCTAGTTTCATTGATTTTCTAACAGTTTGGCTTTTGCAATGTGGCTCTGTAACCCTCAGAATCAAAGAGAAATTGTTATAACTATTACTATAATAACATCTACACTGAAGATAGGAGTGCTGTAGAATACCCAATTAAAACAAATCCCACTGCATTGTACAACATGGATCACAGATGATAGGTAAATGCATTAAAAGTGTGCAAATACAGTGCATTCAGTAATGAACTCTAATGTCTGTCAAAACACTATTTTCAGACTCATTTCTGCCATAACCTGAGGTACAAAAGGAGACTGACAAAGTTGTCCAAGATCTGCAAGCTAATCTCTGTAAGAAAGCCTGTGTTTCTTGTTCTAGGAACAAAACTGTCAAAACAGGGCAAACACATCAGCTTTGTGAAAGGGCCCAATCCTTCTGTAGTGTGGTTCTTTCATGCTGCACTCGGTGCCTGGCCTTTGTGCTCAACCAGCTCCAGGTGCATACTTTTCCACCAAAATGTCTGTCTTGTCTATCTTTTCAGATTTTATTGTGAAAACTTTCAAACATACAGAAAATATCAATGAATAATACAACCATATCTGTTTACTTAATGCCCATATTCAGTCATTAATATTTTGCCATATTCACATTATGTCTGTGCTTACATCACCAACCCATTTAGTAAGTATGTAAAAATTTCTATATGAATCTCCTAAGAACAACCAACATACAATTAACACACCTAACAAAACAACAACTCCATGTCTAATACTCATTTTATATATTTAAATTTACCTAATTGTCTTAAAAATGTCTGTTCTGTGATTTTTGCTTTCTTTTAAACCAGAAGCCTATTAAATGAAACTAAATCTTGAGTGGCAGCAATGTTGTGTGGGCCATCTGGCTCAGATACAATGATCCAACTTAACAATGGCTTAAACAAGATTGTTTCTCTCTCATTTAATAGCCTGGAGATGTGCCAAAACAGGGCACTTAAGGTGGCTCTTCTGTCCTCAACACATGGCTTCATCTCTGAGTTGAAAGACGGCAGCTCCAACCCCTGCTATCATGCCACAGAGGAAACATAGGGGAGTTAATACTCCAAGAACATGATCCAGATGTTGCACGCAAAATTTCTGTCCACATTCCATTGTACAGAATGTTGACACTTGGTTCTGCTAGCTGCAGCAGAGGTGATAAAAACAGTTTTGATTTGTGGTGTCCAGGTTTCCCTTGGCCTCTGGGTTCTGTGCCTAAATGAACAATGGTTTAGGGGCACCAATTAGCCATCCCTACCACAAGGTATTCCTGGAAATGGCAGAACTATATGACAGACTATATTAAAATGAACTCCTAACACATTGTAATGCAATAATAAGCTTATTCTATTTTTCTCCTACACTAAATAAGTTTCATATCATTAATGTTTCTTTTGAGTTAATCAGTGTACTTTTTTAGAGTTTCTCCTTCCTTGTCAGGGTAAAAGCTATCAGTGCTCATTACTGTAACAATGCTTTCCTCCTTTGCTATTTTTTTTTCTTTTTTGTCATCAACAATTTAAAAGTAATTTTTAAGTCTAACATACATGCAAGAAGGGTCACAAATCATGATTGCACAGCATTTTGAAAACAGTGACACGTACTTGTAAATACTACTCAGATCAGGAAATTGAGCACTGTCAATATTCTGGATGCACTGTCTGGGTACCTTTCAAGTACCCCTTCTTTTACCTGGAGATGATTACTATTCTGGTCTCTGACACCATGATTCAGTTTTGTATGTTTCTGAATTTCATATACATGGGATTACCCAATACAGATTCCTTTCAGTCTGATATCTGTTAGTCGAAATTATGCCCATGAAATTCATTGATGTTCTTTGCATGTAACAATAGTTCATTCATTTTCATTATGTATAAATAATTTATAATTTATCCATTATATTGTTGATGAACAATTGGATTGCTTCTAGTTTTAGTGTATTGCAAAAGTATTGTGTCTTTTGGCATTGTGTTCTCATCCAGTTTTTTTTTTTTTTTTTTTTTTTTTTTTTAAATTGGGGTCATCTATTGAACCTCATGGACTCTCTCCCCAGGGGAAAAAAAATCCTGTAGGCACACAATATTTTACCAAATTTAACAGGTTCATGGACTTCTGGGGGAATATATTCACAGATCCCAGGTTAATACCACCAACTGAAAAAGCCTTATTTTAGGACTTAATAAATTTATGCTAGAAAGTAAATCAGAATTTGGGATTAATACTGGAGTATTTTTGGAAAAGATGGATATTTTTAGCACAGCATAACTTGTAGGATGATTTTTTTCTTGCCTGATAAAAAGCCAAAATGTATTTTTCTCCAAGCTTCAATAATCTTACATACTCATGCTGGTCATGCTCTTCTTTTGATCCATTGGTTAGTTCAACAGATATTTATCAGCAACTGTGGAAAACGCTGAGCTACCATAAATGTGATTGGTTTACAATACTTTCTTTAAGAGCCTTGCTTGAAGATCTAAATCTGAAGGTTTTTAATCCTTATCAAAAATACATAATCATTCCTTGCTCTCCAATGGAATAAATGCCCTTTTGAGTATAAACCAAGGATGGGATAGTTAGGTCAAATGGTGGTTCCATTCCCAGTTTTCTGAGGAATCTATATACTGCTTTCCATAGTGGTTGCACCAATTTGCAGTGCCACCAGCAATGTATGAGTGCTAAGCAAAATAAGCCAATCCCACAAAACCAAAGGCCAAATGTTTTCTCTTTTATGTGGATGCTAATTCACAATAAGGTGGGGGAGGACTAGGGAAAAATAGTGTTACCTTAGATTATATAGAAGTGAAGGGAGTTGTGGGAGGGGATGTAGGGATGGGAAAGATAGTGGAATGAAACAGACATTATTACTGTATGTATATATGTGACTACATGACCAATATGATTCTGTAACATGTACACTTAGAAAAATGAGAAATTATATCCCATCTATGTATGACATATCACAGTGCATAAATGCATTCTACTGTCATCTATAACTAATTAAAACAAATTAAAAACAAGTGAAAAAAAATCCCTTTTGATTTACCTGGGGCTGGATCAGGCCTGGTTGACTGAGACCTAGGCTGTCTATCCAAGTGGCTTCCAGTAGTGCACGTGTTGTATGGGTCAATCAAGGGACAGTAAGGATGTGCAGGAACAAAAGGACTGTGACCCCAAGGGCTTTTATTGGGGAAAAGACTTGGTGGGATTTCCTTTTCTCTGAAAAAGAAAATTACAAATTTAACCCAAAAGGTATCTTATGCCAAAACACTTGTGTTGACAGTGTAATTAAAGTGAAAACATGTTTCAAAACCAAGAAAACTTGGCTTTTCTAGACTTTGTGGGCAGAATATTTATTATATAATCAGAAATATTTGCCTACAAATGAATGACATTCTGAACCTCTTTTCACAGCCAACTCTTGATCCAAGATTAAATGCCTAAGTTATACACCTCTCTTTCCACCTAAGCACTGCTAAAGACCTGGGGACAATCTCACCTCTTCACCCCGGGCAGCATCTTTGCCCTGAATAACAGTGTCAAGGAAAAATAAAGTGGCCTTGGTCTCAACATGATCTACTGAACACTGTCAGCCTTCATTGCTCCAAGTATAAAACTGCTTACTCTGTTTTATGATTCTCGAATGGCTCCTATTCAAAACAGTTTCTTAACCATGGTTGACATATTACTTATTCATCACATATCTGTCACCCATTCATTCCCATATGCTCAGTTACTAATTCTGGGATGCACCCAATAAAACAAAACAAACAAAACATCCTTTACCTATTAATCGAAAGTGGAGTTTGGTCCACCAGACATATTGAGGTATCTCTCTTAGATCGATCTTGGTTTTCTTTAGATACTGTAGTTGCAGAGGTTGTCCACTGGAAAGTATGCTTTCTAGATATTGGAGTTACTACTGAACGTCTGTCAAATTCAATGTCAGTCTCTAATTTTTCCCATGCTTGTTTCCAGTGAATAGGTGTGTACCAAGCAATAGCCTATTGAAAATGATTCATTAATAACAAATGTTATTGGAATGATATATTTTTAATGTCACAGACTCAGTGCAATAGAATTTACTTTTTAAAATAAGGTTTATTATGTATATTTGAGGTTTACAATATAATGTTATGGGATACATATAGATAGTAAAATGGTTACCATCAGACAGCAAATTAACTATCATTTCACATAATTGCTTTTTCTATGACAACAGAAACTAAATTTCACTTATTTAATCCATTTTGTCCTGTCATACTATAAAACTTAGATATAGTACATAATTTATAATATAATTAATATGTAATATAATTATAATGATATAATTAAATTACAGTATTAATTTATACAATATGTAAGCTCTAAATAATTATTTCCAACCTACTTTAATGTACCTGTGTCAAATTCATTGAAGTATTTTCAGAATTGAAAACTTTGGACTTAATAATGGATTAACAAAAACAACATTACAAATACAAGTTTACTGTAGTCCTCATGTTTATAGTAAATCTCTTGACTTGTTCATCCAATATATATATATTCTTTGACTTATATTTTATATTCTTCATATTCTTTGATTATCTCCTCCCCCATCTCTGTCCCTGGTAACTAGAATTCATCCGTGTGTGGCAAATGATAAGTTCCCTTTTTTAAAGGGCTAAATAATATTTGTGTGTGTGTGTGTGTGTGTGTGTGTGTGTGTGTGTGTGATATTTTCTTCATCTATTTGTTAAGGGACATTTGTTTCCATATCTTCGTATTATGAATAGTTCTCCAATAAACATGGAGTGTGGATATCTTAGGAAGTAGTGATTGAATGTCCTTAGGGTATACATCTGGAAGAGGGACTGCTGGGTCATGTGGTGGTTGGTTTTTAACTTCTTAAGGTGCCTCCACACTATTTTCCATAATGGCAGTGCCAATCTACATTCCCACAAGCTGTGTAATAGGTTTCCCTTTTCTCCACACCTTTATCAACATTAATCTCTTGCTTTTTGATAATAGTTATCTTTATAGGAGGAAGTATCTTATAGTAGTTAATAGTTGCATTTCCCTGATGGTTAGTGATGTGGAGCACCTTTTCATAAATCTATTGAGCACTTTTATGTCTTCTTCGGAGAAATGTCTGTTTAGATCTTTTGCCCATTTTTTAACTGTGTTATTTGCTTTTTTGTTATTGAGTTGTAAGAGTTCTTTATAAATTTTGGCTATTAACCTCTTATCACATTATGATTTGCAAATATATTTTCCCAATCTGTAAGCTGCCATTTTTTGATTGTTTCCTTTGATGTGCAGAAGATTTTTAGTTTGCCATGGTCCCATTTATTTGTTTCTGCTTTTGTAGCATGCCCTTTTGGTGTGATATCCAAAAAAAAAAAAAAAAAAAAAAAAAAATCACTGCCAAGGTCAGTGTCCAGGACCTCTCCCCTATGTTCTCTTCTAGGAGTATTATGGTTTCGGATCTTACATTAAGGTATTTTATCTATTTTGAGAGGATCTTTATGTATGCCATAAAATACGCTGCAACATAATTTAAAAATCAAACTGTATAATGTCATTTACCTACTGTGTGTGAATTAGTGAATTACTTAATGAGGGATCTAGTAAGATATCTGGTTTTACTTGCTAGTTCTGCATAATTTCAATCAGGTCAGCCACTTACTATCTTGGACTGTATTCTCATCTATAAAATGGGGAGAGTGGTAGTGGGGCGTCACTTTACAAGAGTCTTTTAAATTTAGTTCAGCTACTGAATTTTATAACTATGAAGAACTGTGTAAAAAGTAGTTGAAATATTTGTAAGTTAAAACTTGAAACATTTATAACACTATATGTATATCCATATTTTGAGATGGGGAAATAGATAGTAAAACTAAAGACATGGAGATGAGCTCATGTTTTCCAGGCTAGAATCCCAAGATGGAAAGACCTACCTTGCTCTTGGATAGGTAGAATCAATATTGTCAAAATGTCCATACTACCAAAAACATTATACAGATTTAATGCAATTCCAATCAAAATCCCAATGTCATTCTTCAAAGAAATAGAAAAAGCAGTCATGAAATTCATCTGGAGAAATAAGAGACCCAGAATAGCCAAAGCAATCCTAAGCAAGAAAAGTGAAGCAGGGGGCATCACCATACCGGACTTTAAATTATACTATAGAGCAATAGTAACAAAAACAGCATGGTATTGGCACCAAAACAGACTGGTGGACCAATGGTACAGAATTGAGGACACAGAGACTAATACATATAATTTCAGCTATCTTATATTAGACAAAGGCGCCAAAAATGTACAGTGGAGAAAGGATAGCCTCTTCAACAAATGGTGCTGGGAAAACTGGAAATCCATATGCAACAAAATGAAATTAAACCCTTGTCTCTCACCATGCACAAAATTCAATTCAAAGTGGATCAAGGACCTAGGAATTAGACCAGAGACAATACGCCTAATAGAAGAAAAAGTAAGCTCCAATTTCCAACATGTCGGATTAGGCCCCAAGTTCCTTAATAAGAATCCTGTAGCACAAGAACTATTACCAAGAATTAATGAATGGGATAGATTTAAACTGAAAAGCTTCTTCTCAGCAAAAGAAACAATCAGTGAGGTGAATAGAGAGCCAACTAAGTGGGAACAAATATTTAATACATGCACATCAGATAGAGCACTAATTTCTAGAATGTATATAGAACTAAAAAAACTTAACATCAAAAAAGCAAATAACCCAATCAATAAATGGGCTAAGGAATTGAAAAGACACTTCTCAGAAGAAGACACACGATTAATCAACAAATACATGAAAAAATGCTCAACATCACTGGCAATTAGAGAAATGCAAATCAAAACTACTCTAAGATTTCACTTCACTCCAGTCAGAATGGCAGCTATCAAGAACACAAACAACAATAAATGTTGGAGAGGATGTGGGGAAAAAGGCACACTCATACATTGCTGGTGGGACTGCAAAATGGTGCAACCGCTATGGAAAGCAGTATGGAGATTTCTTGGGAAAATGGGAATGGAACCACCCTATGACCCAGCCATCCCACTCCTGGGTCTATTCCCAAAAGACTTAAAAACAGCATATTACAGTGACACAGCCACTTCAATGTTTATAGCAGCACAATTCACAATAGCTAGGTTATGGAACCAACCTAGATGCCCCTCAGTAGATGAGTGGATAAAGAAAATATGGTATATATACAAAATGGAATTTTACTCAGCAATAAGAGAGAATAAAATAATGGCATTTGCAGGCAAATGGATGAAGTTGGAGAATATAATGCTAAGTGAAATTAGTCAATCTCAAAAATCCAAATACCGAATGTTTTCTCTGATATAAGGAGGCTGGTTCACAGTGTTGTTGGAAGGGGGTACATAGGATCAGAGGAACACTAGAATGGTCAACGGAAAGGGAGGGGAGGGAGGGAGTAAGGGGGGGGTGGAAAAAAATTGGTGGTTGAATGAGATGGATATCATTATCCTAAATGTATGATTGAAGATCTGAATGGTACTTATATACTTTGTATACAAGCAATTGTATGTAAAAAGATACTATACTTGTGCATGATGAATAAGTAAATAAATAATAAAAAAAAAAAAAAGAGAGTTAGGAAGTCCCATGAGCACTAAAGCTGGAGTTTGCTTTAGTTTTGTGAAGCATCTTGACAATGAATATGTGCAAAAATTAGTAAGGAAAGTCCTTCACAGTGACCAACAATTATATCTTTATTCAGCATGAGAAAATTAAGCACCAAGTGTACCCCAATATTCTACTTATTCTTGTGGTCTGTTTTTTAGTTTATAAAATTACAGGTTTCTGCTTTATGCTATTATCATTAAAAAAGGCTCTGTTTGGGCTGGGATTGTGGCTCAGCGGTAGTGTGCTCGCCTAGCACGTGCACGTCCCGGGTTCGATCCTCAGCACCACGTACAAGTAAAAACACATTGTGTACAACTAAAGCAAATAAATAAATATTTTAAAAAAGGCTCTGTTTGGCTTGACAAATTAAATAGACATAAAGATAACATCAAGCAAATTAGGCAAGACTAAGAAAAATGAATGAGGATATGTGATCTTTTTAAAGGTTCATTTTCATGAACAACAGCAAGAAAATCCCACAGTTGCTGCAGATCATCAGTTTGGAATCCTCCTCTTTTAGTAGGTGAGATATAGACATTTAATTTGAAAACAAATTCACGATCATTTTGGTATGATCTTTCTTAATTACATTGCATTTCTTTCCTAGGCAAGAGCAATATTTTATTTCTGCCTGAGTTGTATAGACTTAAAAATATCTGATGACTATAATGATACTGTGACAAATTTAACCTCTTCTCTTGAATGTTGGTCATAGGAATATTATAGGCTATTTTCAGTACTACACAAAAATTCTTAAAAGACTTGATTTTTAAAAATACTAATCAAGAAACCTGGAGCAAGACATCTAACTTTCCAAGTCCTGTTTCCCTCCTTTGTAAAATACTTGAATACTATTGAGAATCAGTAAGATAGTGCATCTATAAAAAGGCCTTCAGTGAGCTCCCACTGCCTAAGAGGGGTGTGTTCCACATCTGGATCTCCAGTGCAGAATGATAGACCGGGAAAATACCACTGAACAAACATAAGACATCTGTCATGAGCCGTCCATGGGTTGCATATGGCTCACTGAGCATGGAAGCCTAGTGGATAGAAACATCTGGTATATGGGAATGACCAGTAGACATTTTCTCTGGTAACTTGCCCAGGGAAAGTGTGAATTTCTATCCCACTCTGCCATGACCCACACAGCACCTGAGATGGGTGTGACCTGCCAAGATGTCAGTCAACCTGCTGACTGCAAGACATCAGGAAGCAAGACTCTGCCCTTGAAACCTTATCCCTGCCTTTGATTTACCCCCTTAAATAAACCACCAGAGCCATCTTTTCTCTGTCTAGTTCCAGCACCCATGTGGACTACATCTATCAGGGACTTCGCTTTTCTAAATATATTTCTGAATATTTGTGTTTTGTTATTCAGTAATTATTCGAGACTTTAAGTTTTAGGGTGGCTTACATCCTCCTGGTAGGAAGAAGAACTCCTCAGTGAGATGTCACCCCTGTTAGACATCTATTAGTTTGTCAGCATACAGTGCAGAGGCTGTAAATCCTGTAGGACAACAGTGTGCCTGGTGGAAAAAGTCTACCTCTGTTTTTAAAATCCATAGATTTATAGACTCTTAGTGATTATATCATACAATCTCTTATTTTACTTATGAGAAAATAGAATGAAGATTGCATAATTAATTCATGGCAGAGTAAAACTAAAATCTACTTTTATACTACACCCTAAGTTTTGTAGTTATATGGAATATTAACTCTTGTCATGTCAGTGACAAGATAACTCAAAAAATAGTCTAAATCAAGAGCTGGGTTTGTAGCTCAGCGGTAGAGTGCTTGCCTAGCATGTGTGAGGCACTGGGTTCGATTCTCAGCACTGCATATAAATAAATAAAATAAAGGTCCATTGACAACTAAAAAAATATTTTTTTTTAAAAAAAGTAGTCTAAATCATACTTTATTTAGGTTTCTTTTTAAGAATGAGTTCTAAGGTAACTTCTCTTTTTAAAATAGTATTATGGAAGTCTAGAAACAGGTTATATTTAGTTCTGTACAAGTTCTTTTGTTGTAGACAGAAGATGGCTGGCTCTGTGACTTTTCCCAAAGATATGGATTATATTCTATACATATATATACACATGTGTGTATATATACACAAATGACATATGTATATGTGTATATATATGTGTGTGTATATATATATAACTAGAAGCAATATATATATGTATGTATATACACACACATATGTACATACATATACATGTATGTAGTTAGATAACTAGAAAAAAAAGAACTTTGTGTTTACATTAGGGTTACAAGTTGATTTAAAATTACATGTCAGCCTGTTTGGTGGGAATATTTTCTAGTTGAATTAAATACTACTTATTGCTTTATCATGGTGGCATATTCTGATGGGATTTGACTATGGAAGAAAAGAGTGTTGCTCAGGTCTGAAGAGAAGGAAGGATTTAATAGGTAAAAAGGGAGGAAGAGAATCTACAGAGGATCCAAGCATGTGCAAAGGCTCTGTGGCTTGAAGAAGTGGTCGAGTACTGGGAAATGAAAGTAATGAAGGACAAAGTGGTTAGAACAGATGGCACGAGGAGCACAGGAGAGGGTAGTCAGGGATGTGGAATCAGGCAGGATTCCTCTCCAATTAAGGGCAGATGGGCAAACTCCCTCTCACCGACTCAGAACAAGTGTTTCTTCCTGCCAACAATTTTCCTGACACTCCTTTACATAGTTGACATCTGTGACCTGGGCTGTCATGCTCTATGCACATATTTCTCTTCAAGTACTGTTTTACGGCATTGCAATTATTTCTGGCTACATTCAATTTCTACTAAAAGACTCTGCGTCTCCTAAGGAAATGAACTATATAACATGTAGTTCTACATAACATGCCACCATGCCTGACAGATAACAAATATACATAAACATCTTCAAAATCAATCAATCAGGTTCAGTTTTTCATTAGCAAATAGAATTATTATGTGCAAAGTAGTTCAAACCAGCAGGTAAGACAGTGTAAGGACACAGTCTAAGTCAGTGGCAGGGAATGACAATTTATGAGGTGCACATTCCAGGAGCTCAGGGACATAGTCTGCCTGGTTCAGCACCCATCACCTGGAACAGTGCACACAGGAAGTGAAGCCACAAACCTGTTTACAAAGTGGATAAATGTGATGAAAGTTCTGAGCTGTGAATGCCTTCACACTAATCTGGGCTGTACTCAAGATTTCTCATGAGGCTGAGGAAATAACTTAGCTTGCATAACTTTTTCTTCCCAACTAGTGAAAATTATTATCAGTAGTATAAAATTCAGTTCTAACCCATAAAGGGACTTAAAATGGACTGAGTAAAGTCTGCTAAATGACATCTGGTGAGTGCTCTCTCCCTCTAATGAAAACTGATATCACAGAAAGACATAAAATGGCTCTTAATAAATTAGCCAAGTATTCTAAAGGGAAAGTCAAGTTATGATGGACCAAGGAAGAAACTGAGAGAATCTGATCAACACATAGTGTGAGTTAGTAGTTATGTGACACCGTGAGACCAAGGATAAGAAAAAAGGCAAGTATTTAAGAAAAATCTAAATAACCATTTTGAAAAAAGAATAACTTTGTTGTCATAAAAAGATACCTTTAAATTTTATTAGTGTGTCAATGGATATATATTTATGATGCTATTATACCAGGGAAAAATAGAATGACAATATAAAATTGTCAAGTACTGAAAACAAATTTTACAAAGCTATTTATAATACACTTAATTTTAGAGTGGATAAGGTATAGTCAATTCAAATTAAGACTGTTTTTATTAGAATATTGGTCCCTTGGAAGCAGATGCCATTTCTTTAAGTTACATTCCCAGAACTTAGTACAGCCCTAAGATTAAAGAAGCTCCATAAATATCAGAAAAATGAATAAATGAATAGAAGAGGCTGTATGTAGTGCCCTCTTTGCCCTGCTCATCAAGCTAACATCACAAATAAAATCTTTCCTGGACTCTGAAATTTGAAGTAGCTTCTTAGAAATATGGGATATCAAAATTATTTTTCGCCAAATTTTTGCAGTTCTTTGGCACTTGGACCCTGGAAAGAGGGTGCTGTTGGATTGCTTCATGTGTTATGGCATTTAGTAACAACTCTTCAAGCTTTTCAGGATGGAAAAATAGCTGAGTAAACTAAGAGAAGAAGGGGACATAAAGAGGGCTATTCAGTTTGCTAAAAACTATTGTTACAAACCAGACACTGACTTCCCCGTTGGGTTTGCACAGGATCGTTGTACAATCTGGACTTGTTCTAAATTTGTTTTGTTCCTTCCAAACAAAGTCTGATGGTGGATTATGCTTGGCTTCGGATGTTGCTGCCCATACCTACAAGAAAATAGTGACAAATGCCACTGGGCTCAGCATAGTCCTGTGAAGGTCACAGGGTTGTTGCAACTTAACCTGGCTCAACAGGTAAGATTTTAGTGCTGTTTATTTTTAAGAGATGAGGTCTTGCTATGTTGTTCAGGCTGGCCTCAAACTCCTGGGCTCAAGTGATCCTCCCAGCTCAGCCTCCCAAGTAGCTGTACAGGTGGGTACATGCCTGGCTTCAGGTGAGGCTTTAAAATTTAATGACTATGAAATATTTAATGCCAAGCTGTGTACTACCAAATAGCTACTTGCACATGACTTAAAGGAAAGCACATGAAAGAGGGAGAATCTTCCAGCATCATCTACAATTATCTATTCTGCAAAAAATCTCTTTTCTTGTCTTCTAAGGACATAGTTACTTTGTTTAAGGAAATAGAGAACTCCACTTTATTAGTTAAATGATTAAAAAAAGAGATATTGTGCACTAAATTGAAGAAAGACTTGAAGTTTTAATTATGGGTATAAATTTTTATACAGAAGATAGATCAAGTGGCACAATTAACTAACAAGAACCAAAAAAAAAATCACTTTTTATGGACAGATCTGGGGAAGATGCCACCACTGGTACTGAGCCACAGGCTGATGAGGCCAATGAACTTTATCTCTGCAATTCCAGCTCATAGTATTCCAATCACATACTCACCGTCACCTTGGAATTGGCCTGCATTACAATATTTGGAAGGAATCGGTACAAAGAAACTGCTTGTCCCTTCACATTCTGCTGAAGAATATGATCTCCAATCTCCAGTTCTTTATCAAGGGAAGAGTTAAGGAGCCTCACAAACAAACCCTGGACATTCACCTCAGCTATTTCAATGTCTCCAAGAGAACTAGAAAAATAAAACACAAAGATTATAAAAGTGCTTTCCGATATGAATGTCTTTGGCTCATTTTCAGAACTAAAAAATAAACATGCTTTGGAAGTTGTCCCTAAACTGTACATTCTACTGGGCATGTCCTACACAGAAATCATTATTTTGTAACCTGAGACAAATGGCTCGATGTCTTATTTCTGTTTTTTGTTAATTGACACAATAAAGTGATCTGTTTCACATGAGATGATTAAAGGAAACCTAAAATGTGCTCTAAGAGTCAGAGTATGAATGCCGATAGGAAGGTGTAATTACAATTTTTAAGATTTCCTCCTGCTCATCTCAAAACCATTGTGACATGAAATTCCTAAGAGGAGATCAAGAGAAAAGTTAAAACTTTTAGTTTACTTCTGAAAAAGTGACTGTGAAGCAACTGTTTTAATTCAACTTTTTCATTGCTGTTACCAAAAGACCTGACAAGAACAACTTCGAGGAGGACAAGTAACTGACTCATGGTTTCATTGGTTCAGTCCATAATTGGCCAGCTCCATAGGTCTGGGCCCAAGGTGAGGCAGAGGGCATGGCAGGAATACAGATCAAGAAAAGGCAACCAAGAAGCAGAAAGAGTGCTCTACCAGGGGCAAAATATAAGCCCCAAAGTCACACTCCCAGAAACTTATTTCCTTCAGCCACACCCTACCTGCCTACAATTACGAATTAATCCGTATTAGTGGATTAATCTACTAATCAGGTTACAACTCTTATTATCTAATCATATCACCTCTGAACATTCTTGCATTGTCTCACACATGAAGTTTTGGGGGACACCTCATATTACAACTATGTGATTAAAACAATTTGGGTAAGTGAACGCATTATGCAAACATAAGACAGTGTTTTTTACCCTCTTACTTGTGTTGAGGACTTAGTATGTTCCAGGAATCAGCATTTTTCAGAGAGTGGGTCACAGCCCATTAGCAGGTTACGAAATCATTTGGATGGCTTAGGACCTGCATATTCAAAATAAAATATATCTCTACCAATACTACTAACTACCAGGCACTGGGAAAAATATATCTGCATCTATCACTATCTCCATTTATATATCTTTCTGTCTCCACAATTTATTTAATTTTCACAAAACATACGTATTTCTACATATTTCTTATTGAAAATCATAGTAAACAAGTAAGCAACCCTTTATCATCTCATTTAAATCTTGTAACCAAGTGAGACTTGTATTATTTTTAGTCCCACTGTATAAATCAGGAAACCTATTTAGAGATATTAACTCATGTTCAGCGTCACTCAATGAAAATTAGTGCTTGCCCCTGTATCTCTCAACTAATAAGATATCAAATAGGTTTCATCCAATCACTCAACTTGTTTAACATCCTGTATACACCCTGGTGGGTGAGCACTGCTAGAAAACACCTCGCCCCCCTCCACACCCCCCACACCATACCCAGATTGTTGCTACCAAAAAATTATTGGTTTTCAACCACAACTGGGCCCTTAGCATCTCCCTTCATGATAAACAGCAAATTGTCTTCTTTATGAGCTGAGCCAGTACCTTTTGCCACCCCCTCAACCTTTCCATATCCCTCCCCATATCCTCATTCTCCCTCCCAAAAAATAATCTTACTAAGAAAATACATCTATGAGAGAGAACTGTTTTCCTGATTCCCAATTGGAAGCAGGTGCGTCTATTACTGCCACATACCTTTCCCTGTTCCAGCCCACTCTGTGCAATAGAAGAGGTTCCCTTTCTCCACTCAACATGAAGCCCTCTGGTGACTGCCTCCTCTGCCACTTCAGTTTCTCCACCCTTTAACACCAACTCTACCCTTTAGACTGCATCTTTTTCTCAAATACATACATATTCTTAAAGCACTACCACCTCAAAAAAGAAAACAACAACAACAACAACTAAGCAACCCTTCCCCCCTACCTTACAGGTCATACTGTTCCCCAAATCCTGCTTTTGAAAAGACTATGTCATAAATTCCTCACTTCTTATTCACTTCTCAATCACTATGCCTATGTCTGCTACAGACACAGATGACCAATGTCCTTCACAGTTTGTAAGTTGAGTGGTATCTGTTCAGTCTTTGACTTTATGTCTTTGAAGTATTTGCTTCTGCCAGATATACCCTCTTTTATGAAAGTTCCCCTTTTGTTTTGCTTCCGTTACCTGTATGCTCCTTTTCAGATTTATCTTCTTTCATCACCTCTCAGATGTTGGCCCATGAGATATTGTTTTTAGCCCTCTTTTATTTCCATCACTCTCTGTAGATGTGGTATTACCCATGAAAAGGGCTTCAGTAATCATTATCATACCAATGATCACTATGGTAAAATTTATTACCTGATTTGACTGCTGAGCATCAGACCCATAGAAACAATTGACCACAGGCCTCCAAAGTTACCTCTGAACTCATCATTTTGGCCTGTTGTGAATCTACTCTTCCAATTGAAAAACTCTTTCAGAGAACTGCATAATTTCCACATTGGCCATGCCTGAAACTTCCATGGCTTTCCCTCTCTTATCCTTCATGCTTTATCCATGACTAAGTTCTGTTCATTCTGCCTCTTTGGTTTCCTCTGTGTACATCCCCTTCTCTCCACCTGTATAGCTGCCTCTTTATTTGGCTCTCAATATCTTCTGTGACATCATTGCAATATCCTGTTTTCTCCAGCTCTTCCTGCACCTAACCATTCTGTTTGGCTTCAAGAGCAATCTTCATATGATGCATACCTGACACTGAATTTTTATGCTGGAAACCCTTTAGTGTTTCACCATTTACTTCCAAATAAAAAGCAAACTTCACAACATGAAAACAAGGCCCTACCTAGTCTGTAAGTCTCTTGATTCTCTTTTTCCTTCCTCCTATTGCTCAAGCTATAATATGAAAGAATTCCTTGCAAGTGCATAATGCATGCTGTCATGCTCATAGTGCATGCTTCACTCACTGCTTATGCAAATGCTTTTCCCTCTCATCCCCTGTATCCTGACTGACACCTCAAATTTTGGGCTTCTTAATTTTTTTCAATATTTTTCAAAATGGTATCTCATTGGTTGCTCAGTTTTCTTCTTTGGTGAGTTATCTGTTTATATCATTTTATTCACTTTCCTATAGGTTGTTTTGCATTTTTATAATTGATTCACAAAATTGATAGTATTTAATACACATACAAAAATTCCACAAGGAAAGGCTTTTTAAATATCTTCATCTGAGATGTGTCTTATGGTATAAACTTATAAAAATTCTTACTGTGATAAAATTTATCAGTCTTTATAGTTTCTGCTTTTTGTTTATCCTCCTGATAACATGGCTGCCAAGGAGTGGTGACTCACTGCCACTGCCCAGCATCACAAGAGTATCATATAGCATTCTGCTAGCCCAGGAAAAGATTAAAATTCAAAATACAAAAGTTTGATTTCTCCTAAATGCATATTGCTTTTGCACCATTGTCAATTTGAAAAGTTGTAAGTTGAACCGTTATAAGTAAGGGACTGTGTTATGAGAGAGAGAGAGTTTCATATAGAGTTCATTTTCCTAGCTATGTTTATTAAATCGTTCATAATCTCCCTGCTGATTTTTAATGCCACCCCTATCATGTGACAAATTTCTGAATATTGCAAGGCTTTTTATCTGCTCTATTGATCTAGCTGTCCATCTTATGCCTATACCAAATGTTTTTAATTTACATTGCTTTATACGAAGTTTTGGGTTTTGTGGATAAATCTTCCTTTATTTTCTTTTTCAGTATAATGTTAGCTGCCTTTGGACTTTTGCACATTGTGGCAGGATGCCCAGACACATCCATCCCTAATCCCTAGATTCTGTGAATATGTTACGTTACATGGCAGGTGTAATTAAACTTATTGATCTAGGTGGAGAGATTAACCTGAATTATTCAAGTAGGTGTAGTGTAATAAAATGAGCACATAAATTAGAAAATTTGCTTTACTTGGAATCAAAAGAGAACTGCAGCAGAAGGGAAGGTTTAGATGCAGTATCACTGGCTCGGACATGAAGGGGCCTGTGTACCATGTGCAAGAACTGAGTGGTGACCTCTGGGAGCTGTAGC
Organism: Tamias sibiricus; assembly: GCA_025594165.1. Taxonomy (NCBI): domain Eukaryota; kingdom Metazoa; phylum Chordata; class Mammalia; order Rodentia; family Sciuridae; genus Tamias; species Tamias sibiricus. Next base: position 89,176,552 of record CM046661.1, read on the forward strand.
AACTCCACGCTGATAATCAGCAAGGCAAAGGGCCCTTAGTCCTAAGACCATAAGCAACTGAATTTGGCCAACAACATCAAGGTACATGATAGCAGATTCTCCCCCAGAGCCTCCAGATAAGAGATCAGCTGTATGACATCTTTTTTTTTTGGTACCAGGGATTGAACTCAGGGGCACTCGACCACTAGTCCACACCCCCAGCCCATTTTTGTATTTTATTAGAGACAGGGTCTCACTTAGTTGCTAAGTGCCTCGCAATTGCTGAGGCTGGCTTTGAACTCGTGATCCTCCTGCCTCAGCCTCCCAAATGCTGGGATTACAGGCATGCACCACTGCACCCAGCTAGCTGTATGACATCTTGATTTTGACCTTGTGAAATTCTAAGAAGATAAATAAGCTGAATCAATCTAGATTTATGACTTTAAAAATTGTGTGGTAATAAATGTGTGTTATTCTCCTTATTTTAAGTCAGTAATTTGGTAGAAATTTGTTAGGGAAGCAAAAGAAGTCACCTTATAGACTAAGATTTTAGAATCACCGTGTCAGAGATATTGCCCAGTTGACCTATAGTTTTAAATCCAATGTTCTGATTGGAGATTAATTCCAGTGTCTATTTCTATTGATACACTAATTGCCAATCATTTTATTGTTTCTTTGAAGATAAGTGTCCATTTTGTTTTGTGGTTGACTTTAAATTTTTTTTTTATGCCTTCTGTCTTAGAAGTTTTTTTTATAATGTACTTAGGTTTGTTTGTTTTTGTCGTTTGTCCTACTATGAGTTGGTAGTGCTTCCTGAATCTTGGCTCAATGTCTTTCATTATTGGAAAAATTTTCTCTGCTGTTGGTGAAAATTCCATCAATCTGTTCTATCTCAATCTTTTCCCTACATTAGTAATTACAATCATAAATACATAAATATAAATATATAAACATATGTGTACATATACACATATATATGTACACACACAAACACACACACATATTACATATATAAAATATCACCCTATTTGTCTGTTATGCTTGCTTCTATCCTCTTTGCTTTCTACGAATCAGTATGGATATTTTCTTGTGAAAATATTATTTAGTACAATAATTCTGTCTTCTGCTATAGCAAATGTACTGCTAACCCCATGTACTAAAAGGGTAATTTCTGTTATTAGATTTTTCATTCCTTAAAAAATTGATTTTGATTTTTGTTTTTAGTCTACAAGTTAAGGCTAAAAATTTTATCTTTAATTTAATTAATTCCTTTAATTCCTTGTATAGTTTAGTCATTGTTTCTTTGAGGTTCTTGTCATATAACCACAACATCTGTATCTCCTACACTGTTTCTGGTGTCCATATTTGGTTTTGGATTTTGACTAACTTTTATATTTTGTACACATTCTTATTTTTTAGGTAGTTCTGTAATGGTTTAGATGAAATGTGTCCCTCAAAAGCTCACGTAAGGGACAATAAAAGAAAATTTAGAGGAGAAATGACTGGGTTATGAGTGTCTTCACTTAATCAGTGCATTAATCCACTTGAATGGGTTAACTGGGTGATAACCGTAGACAGGAAGGCTGTGGCTGGAGGAGGTAAGTTGCTGGGAGCATGCTTTCGGGGCATATATATTTTGTCCCTGGTGAGCCAAGCTTAATCTCTCTTTGCTTCCTCCTTACCACACCTTCAGCTGTGTTTCTCCTCCACACCCTTCCTCCATGATGCTCTGCTTAACCCTCAGGCCCACAGTAATGGAATCAGACATTTATTCACTAAGACTCTGAAACTGCAAGCCCCCTAATAAACTTTTCCCCCACTAATTGTTCTTGTTAGGTCTTTTTGGTCACAGTAATGACACAGCTTACTGAAACAAATTCTTAGTATCATAGGTTAAAAAAAAAAAAAAACTGCAGAGATAATTTAAGGCTCTGCATGTTTTCTCACTCTAGAGAGGATTTATTTTTGCTTTTGGCAGGCATCTAAGTTGAAAAAGATCACTTTAATTGAATCAGGGTGTGAAATGATTTGACAGTAGACTGGTTTATTTTGATTATAGCTTTACTATCGGGTGTACCCTTCTAAGTTCTAAATGAAAACCTGGGATGTTTAAGGAATGACTCTTACTCTTGACAGGTCCCAAATGCCAATTCTCATTCACTCAGTCCTGTGATCCTGCCAAACTCTTTGATGAACTTCTGAGCCTCTCTGGTGCTGGTTTCAAACTATTTTGAGGAGAAAAGTGGCTCCAAATATAAGGATTTTTCTCTGTATTTCCTCTCCTAGAAGAAGAAGAACTGTGATAATAAAGGGTGTACACACCTATGGACTCTCTCAGCGTCCACTATGAAATTCCCTTCAAAACAGTGGCCTCACTTCCTACACCACCCACATAAGAAGATGCTGCTTTCATAGAGGTTCACTTCTGAGCAATTTATATAACCATGTCTTTTCTTTGTGTGTGTTATTATTATTTAATTTTGGATGTAACATCCCTGGGATTCCTTTAATTCATTCTCATCTTATTGTTACTGAATTCTTTGTGTGATGTTTTTATTTTTTTTTTTATAGACTTGTTTCTTCTGCCCATGGAAATGATCACTATTTCCTTTTATTTTAAACAAAAGACCTTGGAATAGTTCAGCTACCCCTTTGTTATCATCACCTATAATTGAATATTCATAGTTGCTTTTAAAAAATCTTCCATTAGGGGCTGGGGCTGTAGCTCAGTGGTAGAGTGCTTGCCTTGCATGTGTGAGGCACTGAGTTCAATCCTCAGCACCACATAAAAATAAATAAATAAATAAATAAAGATACCATGTTCATCTACAACTAAAAAACTTTTTAAAAAAATCATTCATTAGTCAAGTAGACTGCTTATTCATTAATTTAAATTTTATTTTATGCATATACATAGGATAAATTTGCTTGTCTAAAAGAAAACAAAACATTGTTCATATCAAGGCATGTTATTTGCCTTCTTTTTGATTTAAGACCTAAAGTTACAGCAAAGCACTTCATGTAATACATGGAAATTCATGGAGGCAAACTGTCAATATGCTGTCACACTTGCTTTACAAGTAATCTTTTTCTCTTCTCTGCAAGCCTTTCTGTTTATTTTTTAGTGGGAAAGTGACTTGAGAACTCTGCTCATAATTTGTGATTGGCTGAGAGTGAAGAGTGAAGTTCCAATCATCCTGTCAGTAGCTTTTGTACACACCTGATTTGTAAAAAGATTGAAAAGACACAAGTCTATGTTACTTTTTTTTTCCTTAAAACTCACTTTCCATTATTTAAGCACTGATTTATCTGGTCATTGGGTTCTCTTTGAGAGCTCCATGCTATTTATCTGCTTTCAAGCTTCAGTTACTGAGCAATTTGCTAAAATTATCTTTAGAGTTTCAGTTATTCCACCCTCTGTCTAAAATTATCTTTATGTTGGCACCTGAACTTGTCATTGGGGTAGGTAGTGTTGACTGGTAAGGGCTCTTTAAGTTTTTATTTTTTTATTTTTTTAAAATATATTTATTTATTTGCTTTTTAGTTGTACACAATGTGTTTTATTTAATGCGCTTTATTTGTACATGGTGCTGAGGATCGAACCCGGGTCACCCACGTGCTAGGCGAGCGCTCTACCGCTGAGCCACAATCCCAGCCCGTCTCTTTAAGTTTTTAAAGGATAAATTCTAGAAATACTAAGGGAACTTGAGTCAATTCACTGGTAATATAAGAGAAGAGCTCTCAGACATGAAAGTCTTAGTGACAAATCATTAATGCAAAGGACAGATAAATTTGCATATTTTCTACCACCAGGCTCTAAATCACCCAAAGGAAGAATAAATGGGCTTAGAACACTTTGGGCATATGGGTATATTTGCAAACTCATTGGTTGTTTTGGACAAGAGATATTCATGTGGTTATCATTATTATCTTGGTGAGGCCCATTTCATCCAGAGTTCACTAACATTCTTCATCTAAAGTTGTAGAATGTAGAACTGCCTGGGAGCATAGATGGAGGATGGATGGGAAGGTAGCCTTCTTATTGTAGTGTCATTATTTATGGGGCATCAAGAACTGAACATGAAGCCAAGGTAAGGTCTTAGATTTAGGAAAGGTACTGATGTAAAACTAGTAAAAATTCTAGTAACATGTCCACTCCATTTCCTGCTTGCCTATAATCCCCTTTTTTCCCCTTCTGCTGGCAGATTCTCAGCTGATCCCCAGAGGTGATTGGTGATGATGATATGTGAGAAACAGCAGCTTTCTTTGTGCAATATGCTACAGGAAAGATTAAACAGAATATGTAGAGATGTGGCCAAGATGAAAAATATACTAGATGGGATCAACAGATTAGTGGAAGATGAAAATATCAGTGAATCTGAAGACATAGTAATGGACACTATCCAAAAAGAAATACAGAAAAAATGTTTTTGAAAAAGAAAGAAAATAACAGCATTAGAGAACTGTGGTACAACTCCAAGTGGTCCAATAGATGGGTAATTGAAGTCCTTTGAAAAGGAGGGGGGACCAATATTTGAAGACACAATGGACAAAATTTTTCTAATTTAAATATTTGTAAACTGAAGAAATTCAACAACTCCAAGCATAGGAAATCTGAATAAAGTTATACCAAGACACATCAAATCTCTGAAAACCAATGATAAAGAGAACATCTTTAAAGCACCATGAAGAAAAAAAAAATAGAGGACATGTTTAAGTAGAGGATCAAATATATAATGATCACAGCATACTTATTAGAAACAATGTGGACAGGAAGAAGGAACATCTTTAAAGTACTGAAGAAAAAACTGTCCACATATAATTGAAAATATCTTTTTAAAAGAGACAAAATCAAGAATTTTTTTTGGTATGCCAAAACTGAGGGAAGAATTTACTACAAGCAGTTTTATACTGCAGGAAATATTAAAGGAGAGTCTTTTCAGATGGTAGGATAATGATACTGTCTGGAAATATGTTCTACAGACTACCCCCCAAATGAAGAGTACTCAAAACATATCAGGATAAATATAATGTATAAGATATTTTTTCTTGTTATTTAAATTTATTTTTTAATTGGCTAAACAAAAATACTAATATAGATGGAGTTTATATCATATAAAAAAGAAAATATGTGACAAAGACCAGGAGGGGAGCAATGAAAGTATACTATGGTAAGGTTCGTAGACCATGTGTGAAGTAGTATAAGGCCACTTGCAGGTCATCTGTTATTGGTTCAAGATGTATCATATAAGCCTGAAAGCAAGTGCCAAAATAATAACAATAGCTAATTTACCAACAAAGGATGTAAAGTGGAATTATTAATAATACTCCATTCAAAAGAAGATAAAAAAAGAAACAAGAAAAAATGAACACAGATAATTGAGGAAAATAGAAAACAAACAACAAAACATTAGGCTTAGCCCTTATCATATTAATAATCACTTTAAATGTAAGTGGTTTAAAGAACATGGATTTGTCAGATTGGCTAAAAAGAGCATGTCCCAACTATATGCTATCAACAAAACAGGCAATTCCAAATATAAACACATAGTTTAAAAGTAAAAGAACAGAAAAAGATACAGCATTCTAATATTAGTAAAAGAAAGCTTCAGTGGTGCATTAATATTAGGCCAAATAGCTTTCTAAGCAAAGAATGTTGCCAAGGATAAAGGAAGTCATTTCATAATGATATAAGGAACAATGAATTGGGAAGATATAACACTCCTAATTGCTTCTGCATATAATAACAAGATTCAAAATACATTAAAAACAATAAAACTGAACTGCAAGGGAGAAATCAACAAATCCAGATTATAGCAGATTTTAATACCTTTCTCTCAATAACTGATAGAATGAGTAGAAAGAAAATCAGCCAAAAGATAGTATATGTAACACTATCAACCAAAATATTTATAAAAACACCTCACTCAACATCACAATACACATTCATTTCAAGTGTACTTAAACTTTTACCCAAATAGTCAATGTCGTGAATATTAAACAAGTCTCAATAAATTTTAAAGGTTTCAAGTCATACAAAGTATATTTTTGATTATATGGAATCTAATTAGAAATCAATAAGGAGATAATATTTGGAAAATCATGGAACTAGAAAAATTTATGAAATATTTGGGAAATTTAATGCTTCCAAATTACCCTTGAATCAAAGAGGAAATAAAAATGGAAATTAGAAAATATTTTGAATAGAATGAAAATGAAAATATGTTTCAAAATGTGTGGGATACAACTAGGTAGTACTTAGGGGGAAATTTATAATATTAAATACCTATGTCAGCTGGGCACAGTGCCACTCACCTATAATCCCAGTGGCTCAGGAGGCTAAGGCAGAAGGATGGCAAGTGCAAAGCCAGCCTCAGCAAAAGTAAGGTGCTACACAACTCAGTGAGACCCTGTCTCTAAATAAAATGCAAAATAGGAATGAGGATGTGGCTCAGTGGCTGAGTGCCCCTGAGTTCAATCCCTGGTACCCCCCACCAAAAAAATAAAATATCTATGTCAGAAGAGAAAAAGTTATCAAATCAATGTTCTCAACTTCCACGTTAAAAAATTAAAAAAGAAAGAAAAGCAAAACCCCTGAAACAAACAAGGGTAGGTATAGATCTGAATGGGAATCAATGAAATAGAAAGCAAATAAAAATATATAAAATCAATGAAGGCAAAATATTGGTTCTTGGCAAAACTCAATAAAACTGCTAAATCTGTAATAAAACCAAGCAGGAAAAAGAGAACACACAAAGGACCATACTGAGAACAAGAAAAGGTGACAGAACAGATTCTACAGAGAGTAAAAGGATATTAGGAGAATTTTATACACAACTTGGTGTCAATAAATCTGATAATTTAGACAAAATGGACAAATTCCTTGGAAAACACAAACGACTCAAGTTTACTCAAAAAATAAATAGAATAGTCTGATATCTATTTTAAAATAGTTTTCTGAGAAGATGCTTTGTAATGTAAATCTATCCCATTTATTGATTTTTGATATTAATTCTTGTGCTACAAGATTCTTATTAAGGAACTTGGGGCTTAATCCAACATGTTGGAGATTAGAGCTTACTTTTTCTTCTATTAGGTGTAGTTTCTCTGGTCTAATTCCTAGATCCTTGATCCACTTTGAGTTGAATTTTGTGCATGGTGAGAGATAGAGGTTTAATTTCATTTTCTTGAATATGGATTTCCAGTTTTCCCAGCACCATTTGTTGAAAGAGCTATCTTTTCTCCAATGTATGTTTTTGGAGCCTTTGTCTAATATAAGATAACTAAAATTATATGTGTTAGTCTCTGTGTCCTCTATTCTGTACCATTGATAATGCCTACTAATTGGGAACAAATTTTTACCACATGTACGTCAGAGCACTAATCTCTAGAATATATAAAGAACTCAAAAATCTTAACACCAAAAAAACAAATAACCCAATCAATAAATGGGCCAAGGAACTGAACAGACACTTCTCAGAAGAAGATATACAATCAATCAACAAATACATGAAAAAATGTTCAACATCTCTGGCAATTAGAGAAATGCAAATCAAAACCACTCTAAGATTTCATCTCACACCCATCAGAATGGCAGCTATTAAGAACAGAAACAACAATAAATGTTGGCGAGGATGTGGAGAAAAAGGCACACTCATACATTGTTGGTGGGACTGCAAAATGGTACAGCCAATATGGAAAGCAGTATGGAGATACCTTGGAAAACTTGTATTGGATCCACCCTATGACCCAGCTATCCCACTCCTTGGTCTTTACTCAAAGGTCTTAAAAACAGCATACTACAGGGACACAGCCACATCAATGTTTATAGCAGCACAATTCACAATAGCTAAACTGTGGAACCAACCCAGATGCCCTTCAGTGGATGAATGGATAAAGAAAATGTGGTATATATACACAATGGAGTATTACTCAGCAATAAGAGAGAATAAAATCATGGCATTCACAGGTAAATGGATGGACTTAGAGAATATAATGCTAAGTGAAGTTAGCCAATCCCAAAAAGCCAAATGCCAAATATTTTCTCTGATATAAGGAGGCTGATTCACAGTTGGGTTGGGATGGGGAGCATAGGTGGATTAGAGGAACACTAGAATGGCCAATGGGGAGGGAGGGAAAGGGAGCAAAAGAGTCAAGAAAAAAAAAAGATGATAGAATGAGATGGATATCATTACCCTAAGTACATGTATGAAGTCACAAATGGTGTGAATATACTTTGTATACAACCAGAGATATGTAAAAATGTGCTCTACAAGTATAATATGAAATGTAAAAAAAAAAAAAAAAAAAAAAAAAAGAGGCAAAAAAAAAATAGAGTTTGTAGTTTAAAATTTTCCCACAAAGAAACTCCAGGCTTAAATAACCTTAGTGGTCAATTTTATAAAACATTTAAGGAAAAAATAATACAAATTTTATGCAAATCCTGCTAGAAAATGAAATAAAATATATTTTATCTTATTTTATGAGATAAGCATTACCTTTATACCAAAGTAAAAAAAAAATTATAAGAAAAGCAAAGAAAACTATAAACCAATACTCTTTGCAAATGTAGAGACAAAAACTTGAAACAAATTTTTAGCAAACTGAATTCAACAATATATTGAAAGGACAAATGTTATGACCAAATAGGGGTTATTCTAAGAGTGCAGGTCTGCTTTAAGATTAAAAAAGAAAGACTATAACCTAAATAGATACATAAAAAGTATTGACAATACCCAACATCTAGGTATAACACTCATCATCACAGATTATATGTTCTGGATAACAATTCTGTCACTCCAGTGATCAAAATTTTCTCAGGGTGGGGGCATCTCACAAAAATCAAAGGGAGATCAGTATCTTAGAGGAAAGGGAGAGGAGTAAGGGGAAGGGAGAGATACTGGGGAATGATATTGGCCAAATTATATTGTTATAATGTGTGCATGTACAAAATGTAGCAACAAATCACACTATTGTGTGCTACCAAAATGCACCAATAAAAATAATGGAAAAAAGCTGTGCATGGTGGCGCATGCCTATAATCCCAGCGGCTCCAGAGGCTGAGACAGGAGGATCACAAGTTCAAAGCCAGCCTCAGCAGAAGCAAGTGCTAAGCAACTCAGTGAAACCCTGTCTCTAAATAAAATACAAAATAGGGCTAGGGATGTGGCTCAGTGGTTGAGTGCCCTTAGTTCAATCCCCAGTAACACACATACCCAAATACTAATAATGAAGAAAAAAAAACCTTTCATAGTGAAGTCCAAATTCTTAAACCTGGAATTCAAGACTCATTGTGATCTCTTTCACACTGAATCCAAGCTCTTATCCCAGGAGCAGTGGCAGTGAAGCATGACCAGGTGGGCTGGAATGCACAGGAACCCAGCATCATTGCCCACTACCTGCCCCTAGCCTATTGCTGCCCCTAGCCTAGCATGAGCAGGTATACCAGGTGCCATGCATCCACATGGGCCACAGTCATGCAGAGCCTGCCATGGTACAGTGCACCAGCCTGAGGTAGAGCAAGCCAGGTCTTAGGCGGGTGTGGATGCCCTACTTCCACACCATGCAGTGGCCTAGCCCGGAACTCCCAACATCCAGGATCCACTGATCTCAACCTCCTGGGAAGCTGGGATTGCAGATGAGCTACAAGAAAACAGAAGTGGGGCAGACCTGAATGGAAGTTCAGACTCAGTACTTGTTGGTACTTTTCCAAACCTGATTACCATAATTTTAGACCAATAGCATTGATACTTTTTCAAACCTTGATTTGCATAAATTTGGACCAATAGCATTGACCTAAGTGCCATATAAACCTCTAGACTAACAAACGCCAGTGGCAACCAGCTATCAGGTCCCCTCTTTTACTGTGAGAGTTCACTTTCTATTCTGGAATAAAATAAGTCCTACTTTTTTCACTCTTACTTTCAGTTGTCCCTGAAGTTTAGGAGACAAGATCCTGGAAAGAAATTGGCAGTGAGATGTTATGATCTGCTGCAGCATTGAAGGTCATAGTTCTCCATTAAGAGCTGCAAAATGGTTGTTGTTGTTGGGTTTTTTTTTTTTTTTTGTTTTTTTTTGTTTTTTGTTTTTGGCTGCAGAAACCTGCTGCTTATGCAGATCTCACCTACCAGGCAAAGGAGTAAAATCCTGGTTTCAACACTGTAACCCACAGCCCTATTATACTTTTTCATGCTCTGCTTGATGTGACCACACCTGTACAATTCTTTGCACCTGATCCTTTTCTGCCTCTTTGGCTTTCTACTTCTCCTTTGCTCTATGACTGTGGTTCTCAATCCCAAATGTGCATTAGAATCACCATGGCATTAAAACAGATAACAGCAACAACAAATAATAGTTGCCCAATTCTACCACCAGAGATGTTGACTCAAATAGTCTGAGAAGGGGTCAGGACAAGAAAAGCACCCCAGGTGACCATACTGATATTGAAAACCAATGGTACAGAGTGTTCTCACAGACTCCAAATTTGTATATCCCAAACTGATATTAATTAATGCGTTAAAATTATACATAATAGTGGGGTTTGTTGTGACATTCATATGTGTACATAACATAATTGACTCCAGTTCATTATCTAGTACTATCCCTTTTCCTTTCCTCCTCCCTTCCCTTGATACCGATCCTCTACTCTACTGATCTTCCTTTTGTTTATTCTTAATTGGTTCATTACAAATGAAAGTGGGATTCACTGTAATATGTTCTTTCAAGGATTTAGCATAATTTGATCTACTTAATTTTGCAGTTCCTCCTCTTTCCCTCCACCCTGATTCTCCCTTCACTAATCTAATGACTAGCCTGTCTTTCAAAGTGCAGTCTAAATTATAGCTCCTTCACATTATCTTCCCAGATCATCCTGAGCTGCAAGCAAGCTCTCCTTTAAATGCCTTGGTATCTTACTTGCCTCTCTTATCCTCATTTGCAAGTCTTCCCAGACTCCTTGAAATTATATTCATAAGTCTTTGAAAAAATTTTCCCCCAAATAGTTCATTATTTTTAACATGGTCGATATTGAGTGAGTGATTTGATGAAGAGTTGAGAAAACTCTTAGGTTTTCTCCAATCCCAGTTGGCATTATAGCACTTGTGATTTTAGGAAACAAGGGGTAAGAAGAAAAAAATTCTTTCATAACTGATACTCAACCCTGCCTACCAACTTCTTTTAGCTCTTTAACACCCTATGCCAACATGAGTTCACTACTAACACTTTACAATTCAATCTATTGTTTATGTAGTAAGTAAGGCAGAGTTAGGTAAATAAGTAGATGAGTCAGCTCCTTCTTTTAGTCCTAATATCAACTTTCTTTCTGATAAATTCTTTTGCTATAGATACTGACACTGTAATGATAGATCAAGGAGGTAAAAATTAATCTCTCTCCTTCTGTCTTGAACTCAAGAGTCTACTAGAAAAAAGATATTAAAACTATCTGAATGATTCACCAACAGTGAAAAAGATTATTGAATAATTGAATGGATTTTGTAGGGATTATATAGTGCTATATTCTCTGGCATTTCTTTTTCTTTCTTTCTTTCTCTTTTTTTGTACTGGGGATTGAATTTAGGGGCACTCAACCACTGAGCCACATCCCTAGCCCATTTTTGTATTTTATTTAGAGACAGGGTCTCACTGAGTTGCTAAGGGCCTTATTATTGCTGATGCTGGCTTTGAACTGGTGATCCTCCTGAGCTGTTTCTCTGGCATTTTTAAAAAATTAACATTCCTTGTTTACTTCCCTAGAATGTTAACATCAATTGCTTTTAATTGCTCAGAACACAATATAATTATATTTCAATGACTTGTTTAGAGTTTTAGAAGAAGTAGTAGATCAGAACTAATAATAGATCAGAACACTTTTTTCTATTGATTGGTCCTCCCCTAGCAGAGAATATCAAACAATTCAAATAGAGTATGTACCTGGACATAGAGGGACCGACTTCTTCAAGAATCGTAGAAAAGCGTTTGTAAATATCATTGGTATGGTGTGAACTGGCAAGAAATTTATTGGAATCACCAAACAAAGAAAGAAAGTAATCCTCTCCTTCACCAATCACAGGTGACTGGAAGTCACAGGTCGACAGGGACTTTTTCTTGGGAAGTAGGAAGGAGTTGATTCCTTTCAAAGAAATTAGAGATGTAAATGAGAGGGAAGTCAATAAATGAATATTCAAAGAATTCTGAGACATTGTCTTTATTCCTTACTTCTATAAAACTGTATTTTTTTTCTATATTTTACTGTCACTGACAAACAGAATAATTAGCAGCTTTTGAATGGTCATTTTCAGCTATTATAAACTATTTAACTGATTAGTTTACTAGAAACATCATCAGTTTTTGAGTAGGTAAAGCATTTGAATCTGTCAAATTTGGATAAGTTATGTACATTATAGTCATATTATATTTTGTGTTTTCTATACTACCCAAATTATTATCCATAAATTAAAGCCTCAAATGAATCCTTTTCTGCCAATGCTTAGTCCTTTTACCAGATAAAAACTTAAACTAAAATATGTATTTTATTAGAAAAATAAAGTAATGTTTAATCAGGTTCTAGGGTCCTTTGAGATGTTTTCTTTTTTGAAATTTTCTGCAGAGAACTGCTAACAGAAATTCTCTGCAATTATGTCCCAGCTGTGTCACTTAGCAGGTCAAGGGATTTGGACTTTCCAAGTTTCAGTTTTCTTGAACATAAAAAAGGAAATGTGAGGACTGGAGATAAAGCAGGTAAGTGTCTGGCACAGTGTTTAGGATTTAGCAGGTACTTGAAAAATGGTTGCCATTATACAGTAAAGGATTATGGTTAATGTGGCCCTGGGTCTGGAGTCCTCAAAGGATTAAAATAATTTAGATTTTGTTTTAGATTCATATGTCCTTAATAAAAACAAAGCAAGGTGAAAGACATAAAGGAATAAAATCATAGGTTTTATTTGTTTGTTTTGGTGCTGTGCTAGGAATTGAATCCAGGCCCTTAAATATGCTAAGCATATTCTCTATCACTGAGCCACGCCTCTTGCCCTTAATTACTAAAACAGATTCCTCCAAGTATATTTTGTTGAAAAGAGTTCATTATAATTCAGTATCATCATATTAGAGGAATCATTTGACCTTTGATATTTTGGGATTGACTAAATTCACTTAGCGTTATTTTCTCCAACTCATCCATTTACCTGCAAATGCCATGATTTTATTCTCTTTTACTGCTGAGTAGTGTTCCATTGTGTATATATACCAAAGTTTCCCTATCCATTCATCTGCTGATGGGCATCAGGGTTGGTTCCACAATCTAGCTATTGTGAATTGTGCAGCTGAATTATAATGGCAAGGGAGGAAGGATGAGAGAAATGAAGGAATGTTAAATAGAATAAAGGGGAGGGAGGGAAAGGGAGGGAGCAAGGGGATAGGAATAATGGCAGAATGAGTTAGACATCAATCCGCTAAGTACATATATAAAAACACAAATGGTGTGAAAATAATTGCTGTAAAACCAGTGACTTGAAAAACTGCTCTTTATATGTAATATGAAATGAATTGTACTCTGCAAGCATGTATAACAAATTAAAATAAATAACATTAAAAAAAAGGAAAAGAGTTCATTTTCAGTCAAGCAAATACCCATTAATCACTAAATTCCATTGGGAAAGGATAATATATGGCATTCTTCTTAACATCCTGGTAGAGGAAAACCTTGAATTCCCAAAGGAAGAAAACCTCAATCTTGCTTCCATTTGCTATTTTATCTAGAACAGCAGGTGACATTGAAACAAATGCAACAAGTCCCAGTGGACTTGACCACATTCCAATTTATCTCTTGCCTTGCAAAGGGAAGCCACGAACTTTTGTCACACACCCACCCATTGTGAGAAGCATTTACAGTAGAACCCAAATATAGAATATCTTCCATGATATGTGATATATAGTGCCAAGGGATGGAAAATCTTCCCTTCCTAGATCTAAAATTTGTATTTGCATTTTAAACATATGGGCTTTGGTTATTACACTGAAGTTCCGTGTAAACTTAAGAGGCTTCTTTGGAAAATTTATCTTAGTTCCACAAATAAGGAAATGTGGGGAAAAGGACTATAATGGAAGTAAGTAAAAACCCTGCCTAATGCTGTGTCAAAGGTTTAGGAAAATACCAGAAGAAAAATTAAATATAGATGAGATGCAGCCAGCCTGTAAATGTTCACAAAATAGGAGACGTAATGGAGGCATCAGATACTCATGGGAATGTTTGTGTTACCAGTTTTGAAACTTGTTGTGGATTGCTAATTGAAACACAAAACCCAATCAACAACATTCTAAAAGAAGGTGTTAAGGTATATTAAAATTCACATATTATTTTTATTGAGTACTTACTATGTACAAGATTATGCATTAGGTGATTTTCATATGCATTTCTCCTAATCCTTACACTAATTCTGTGATGTTGATATTGTAATCCATATTCTATAGTTACGGAAAATAAGACCCAGACATGCTATCCTTTACACTGTAGAGGGTAGGAAAAGAGTTGGTCCTGTGGGTCCAGAGACAGGATGCTTTCTGTAAACCATGGAAGTTTCCTCAACCTGGTGATGAGCAATACCCCTGGAGTTTGGGTATTGCTGAGCATCTTGTTGACAACTGTCTAAACTACCCCTGACTATCACAGTATTAGCTACATCTTCTTCTCCTTCAAGTTCTCTTTATTGCTTCCCCCTTTGTTCCTTGCCATTTTATTAATTGCTCTTTATTTTTTCCTTTTCTTATTTGTCTATTCCTTATTTGAGCCATAAGTCTCCTAAAGGCACAAAGTACTCAAGATGTTGCTTAATCCTTCTGGCAGCATTCAGAGAAGGGCCACTAACACTTTACATTGCAATGTTTAATTCACTAGCAATTCAACCCAGACAACCCACAAACCTCATGGTTACTCCTGACATCTTAATCACAGAAGGATGTCTTTGGGCATATGCATTTACGTATCCTGAATTTAAGACTGCAGTTCTAGAGTCAATGATGACAGTAGTCAAGTTACTCTGCATACAACCAGGGGAAATTATCATTATTGGGGACAAATAATAAAACATCATTCTGGATGGGAGGTATACATAATGAATCTAATGAAATACATACTTTAAAAATAATATATATTTTACTTACGCATGTTGCTGTCTTCTTGGGGAAAGCTGATTACAGTAGATTTAGAAGCCACTGATCCCATTATGGATGTGTTTACTCTACTAGTCTGAGCACTAGACAGATAGCAACTGAGAGGAATTTCATGGGATAATGTCCGTGACAATGTTATTGTTGTACAGTATCTGAATCTGTGGTGTTTTCTAAAAAATGTACTGAAGAATACTGTTTTGTGGGAGTATTTTAAGTTTGTCTTCTCTTCTGTGTACAAAAAAATATAATAAACAAGGTAAGAAACTCAAAATGGCCACAAATTCAAGACACATGGGCTATCACTTTGACCCAGAGCTCTGCTTTCCAAAGGTATTAAGCACCTAACACAACACAAATATATATCTTATATTTCTAGTTTTGACAATCTAAAAAAAGCATATTAACCTTAATTTATTACCTTTTTTCCTATTTAAAAATCAATTAATTCCTATTGTAGATGGTTTTAAAAATGTGTAAAACAGGAAGAGGAAAATAATAATCATTGTAATGCCACTAACCAGAGATCTCATCATTTCCTTCTAGGCTCTGTAATACACATCTTGCTCAAAATTGAAACTGTATATACCACTTATACTCCACTTATATGGATTAATTTATTATGTTTTCTCTTTCCAGTAACATAAAAAATCATAATTTCTATGATTGCTTATTATAACTTTTCCCCTTTAATTCCTCTTGCAACTTAAGTAATTTTCCCATATTAACATAGACTTTACCTTTAAGATCTTTTTTCAAATAAACTGTGTGTGTGTGTGTGTGTGTGTGTCCGTGTGTGTGTGTGTATGTGTGTGTGTGTGTGTGTGTTTACTGGACAGAATGGCAGAAAAAAGGGAGAAGAATGACAATTTTCAGGTACTGTTATAAGTGAATTTTACTATACACAAAGATTTTTCCTTTCTTTTATTTTTTTTATAAATATAAAAGCATTTGTTAACTCTCACAATCATTTGAATGTGGTCCTAAAATGCTATTATTTTACAAGTTAAGCAATACTATCATGATATGGCTCATGAAAAGGCTTACGATGACTCCATTTTATGGGTCACATGGATGCTCTTCCCAGTGACTTCAAAGCAATTCATGTGTGTGTACATGCTTGTGCTTAATGTCTGTACTGAGAATAAACGTCTTGGGGTCTAAAAGCCTTCCTCATTCTGAAGACTTCAAAAATGACCTGTTCAACCATATTCCTTTTGGCAGCCGCATGTCTATCCACTATAAGTCAGGAGTTAAGTATTTTGCTTTGTGGATTATCTCTGTTTTAATCTGTCTTCCAGAGCACTTGCCCAGTTAGTATAGTCAGTCTCTCGCTGGTTTGTTTCTTTACAATGGTTCCCCGAAGGATGAGGGCCTGGAGCTTCTGCTGCTGCCATCTTGCTGATGTCCTCCTGGTGTTTACCAAGAGGCACACACAATCATCCTCTTGTTCTTCAGTTCAGGAGTTCCCTCATCAGAAATAGTATATCCTGAGAGCTTTATATTCACAACTAGACTCTTCTAAACTTTTGTAAAAAGTTATATGTCATTGGCTTTGAAAATTGCAGTGTTACTAGTCCATTGCTCAATGAGCTTCAGTACTTGCTGTGCAGTGGACATTTCAGGCATTCGTGTTTGTCAGAAAAGCTCTAACCCCTGACTGGAGTATGACTCTGGAGCTTGTGGGAAGGAGACAACAGAGGTACACTGTCAAATCACAAATATTTCATTTGTGTCCAGCCTGAGACAGGATCATATGATGCGATTTCTCCCTCACACTGTCTGGAATATACAGGGAAAGTGTTTTTCTCTTTCAACATTCCTTACATCTGGGTTTCATTATATACTGGCTACATCTTTTCAGCATGATCATTTTTCAAGCTCCCAATTCTTTTCCTTAAGTAAAACAATAGCATTTCCAAATAAATTTAATTCCACAAAATATTCCCAGTAAGTCTTTGCAAATGTTGCAATCAGAGAAATCTGGCACAGGGACACCAGTTGTTATTTTTGTAGTTGAATAAGAAATGTCTGACAACTGCACACATCTTGGGAAGAGCTTGTATACTTCAAGGAACTGATTGGTGTGATGCGGCTCATGTGGAAACCACCTACTCACCTACCTATTAGAGTCTCTTTGGCAGACCAGAGATTTTTCTTAGTGCTCAGTTAGCTTTCCCTTTAACATAAGGAACTTTCCAAGCCTCTTCTTGGTGTTTTGCTTACTCTATAGTTGAAAGACACTAAACTAGGGGCAATTACATATCAATTCCCACAGTTCAATGTTACTTTGGGAGATGCTAGTTTGGTAACACTGATGACAATTGATTTTCATCTCTAAAAACAAATATTAAAAAAACAGACTTGGACTTAACAGTAAACACAGGACATCTAGGTCCAAATAACAAAGAGTTCAAATTATGCATACTCCAATAGCAAAATGTATTGTTTTAGAAAACACTGGAAAACCAACGCTAATGCTTTTGTTGATAAAATGATTTGTCGATAAAATGATTTGTGAAAACAAAGAGGCATAATTTTATGTAACATCCTCATGGACATCTCCAAAACCAAAATTCTAATGTTTTTGTTTCCAGGTTAGTCAACTAGTTCTAAAGAAATCATGCCAATGGCCTTAGCACACTCATTGGAAACTTTGGACCTCAGCCAGGTCTTCTATGGTAGAAATGTGTCCAGGTGATTTTTTTATACTATTCAAGGACTGGAACCTTATAAAACAGTGGCTGGGGAAAGAGTTGTATACTATAGTTCATTATTTTTAGAAAATTTTTGGGATCTATTCTACTTCTAATATCATGTGTTTTAAACAAAAGAATTCAAATAGTCTATCAATATTCCTCTAAAATTCAGGCCCTCTCCCCATTTATGCCATTCTTACTTCTCTTGTTTCTCCATTCTATCTTCCTGCCTTTGAACTTCTGTGTTTAGGACATCCAAAGCTTCCTGAACTTCTTGTGTGTCTTTCATGATGGAAAGAGTTCTCTTTTCTTTCCTAGAAAAAAAAATATATCATGGGAGTTAGCAATGAATATGTCTGAAGTTTAGGGCAGAATTTCTTGAAAGTGACCTCACCTATTAATCCAACTATCTTCAATTTACCAGATTTAATGATTTTTTTACCACATTGGTGCCAAAACCTGAATTTTCATGTGAATGTGTAAGTACTGACATAGCCAATACTTCTACTAGTCAAGGATATAAAAACAAACCCTCAGTGAAGGTATGTAGCAGTCACTGGAAGCAGCTCATGGGGGAGGGCAGTGGCCCTGCAAAGAGACCTTTATGACAACCACTTTCACATCTGGCCAACACTGCCTCTTAGAACACTATGAGGTAATGTCTCCATAGTTACAAAGTTTCAGCCTCTGAAGAATTACTATGTTGGTGCTGCACCTGCTTTGCAGTTGCAGACATTAAATAATGTAACTTGCTTTTAGGAGAGCCACATCTCCCACCAGACAGACTTTGACACTGTAATGTTTAATATCCTATTTTGGATCTTTGAGGGTCAAGGCCATTATATAAATATTGAGGGAATTTATTATAATTCCTCCCTTCCTTTCTTTCTCATTCTTTTTACAAATACTTTGAGGATAGAGAAACAGGCAGCATGAACAGAAAACATCATTTTAAGGCAAAAGAAGCCTCTTTGATTGAAATAGTAAAACCAAAGCCAGAAAACCTAAATTATTCTAGTAACACCAGAATGATTTAGAAGAAATCACTAATTCAGTTTCTACTGTGTAAAAGACCCACATTTAATGTTTCATGATAATGAGTATATGAGAGTAAGATTAACATATGAAAGTACATGATTCTACACAGAAGTAAGATATATTAATTATGATGATTACTAGATGAGAGAATTAATTCAACAAATATTTAATGATCATTAACTATGTATCAGGAATCAGGAACTAGCTGGGTACTATTAATAATTTTTGATTTAGGGAATAATGAAAATACATCTTCTAACCCAGATTTGAAAATGACTTCTATCTTGGAATGATGAACAATATTTAAATACAAAGGACAATGAATAATCACTTTAATAAGTTGAAATAAAAAACAAGATGTATATTACCTAATAAGACAAAAAAGAGAATAAACATTTGACTATATTTTTTCTATCTTAGAGATAAAGCAATTACTTGTCAGCATTGTGGGTCAATTATGAAAAACAAACAAACAAACATCTGGAGATTTGTAAATTATTACTTGTACTTAGAAAAAAATTAAAAATGGATTTATAATATCTTGCCTCATTTCCCTATTTACCAGTATGGATAAAGTTATTATGACTTCATCTATTTTCTCAGAGAAACTATTGATATTTTTCAAAAAAGTTTGGAGGAAAAATTTCTGTCAACTGAGAAAAACTTTTAAAAACTTTAAATTTGTGAATGTTTGAATATTCATTCCCCATACAGTATATTTTCCTTATTTCCTTTCCTCAAATTATGGCATATGTGCAACAAGAACCAATTTTCTTTTTTACTGCTGCTGAAACTAATCTAGTGGTTTTCAACAGGGGCAGAGTGAACCATAGGGAGCATTTTATAAATATGAGAGGACACTGATAGCAGTCATAAAGATCTGGGCGGGATGCTAGTGGCATTTAGAGGACAGGAGCCAGAAATACTAGACTTTCTACAATTTGGCAGATAATCCTACTTGGCAAAGAATTTCCCACATACCTCTTGACTTGCCAGATATTCATACAGGTGGAGAATAGATTATTAGTTATATAGGTCTAGTGCCACATTGCATATCGACATAAAATATTTTGCACAATTTTAATATATACTAGTTTCCAGGAAATAGCTATTTATTATTTATATCAAGGGAAGGTTACATACTGATTGACTCAGTCTTTTTCTAATAGTTGCTATCAGTTTGGGAAAATTACATCATCAATGGCAATACTGTGTGGTAGCAGGCTGATACAACTTGCCTAACACAGGTAATAACAGCAACAATGTCAACAACAGCAACAAAATCAACCTGAGTCTGATGAATCCTCTAACTTCCATATAATAGAGGACAGAAGAGCATGTTAGCTGAGAGATCAAAATATTTCAGACAGTTTTGTAATTTTTGGGTAAAACTTGTATTCTAATTCAAGCAAACTGCAAAAAATGTATGACATTGGAAATTCAGGTACACTAGGTATTTAATGATATCAAGGAATAACTGTTAAGTATTTTAGATGTGATATAATGGTTGTATTTTTGAAAGTTCTTATCTTTTATAGATACTAAAATATTATAGGTAAAATGATATGACATCTGGATTTGCTTCAGATTAATGGAGAAAGTAGAGAGTAAATGAAGATATAGACATAAAAAGATGCACCATGACTTATAATCGTTGAATCTGGATAATAGTTACATGGAGATGTATTACATATAATGACTATACAAACACACACACATAAATATACACATATGGATATATGTATACATACATATTCTTTTGCTGTAAATGAGATTTTCTAGATGAAAAGGCTAGAAATGGGAAGATCAGTTGGGATGCATAAGGTTCAAACACCAAAAGCACCATTGTTGTGGCTGTCTCTAGCTCAGGAAGGACAGGGCCAAGCAAGAGATGAGAAAGAGCAGAACTGCTGTTTATGCAGTGTGATAATAGCTGCAGTTCTAGAAGATGGGTATTTCTCCACTTTCTGAAGGAGAAAATGGAAGTTCAGAGAGAGGAAATTCCTCTCCCAAGGGCTGGACAGTAAGTAGCATAACCAGAATTTAGTCTCACTCCTTTTTGATAAAGACACCTTCACTACACTTGCTTCATGTGTTTTAGTTCCTAATATCTTCGTAATGTCTTTTGTGGTCATTGCCTAAACACTTGCCCATTCCCGGCCAGCTTTATACTGTTCTTGCTTTCTGCACTGATCTCACATCACTCTCTCCCCTGGCTTTTTGGTCCCATCTCAGTTCTCTTTGGCTATACACCTCTTGGGAAAATATCAGACTTTTTCTTGGGGAACTGAAGCCCTCTAAGAACATAAACATATAAGTTAAAATAGGAAGATGGAAATTGAGCTTCTTATCATGAGCTTTTTACCTTGCTTAAGCAAAAATTAAAAGTGGCAAATTTCCATATCCTGCAATTTTAAATAACAGTCAAAATATTGCATATACCCAATTTTGAAAGAGTTGAAGAACACAAAAAACAGGCTTTATACAGTTGAGTCTTCTTTTTCCACATATGGAGAACATTTACACAGCAGGGAATTTTTTTATTAAATTGGGAATACAAATAAAATGTCTTGAATGAATGAAGGCTGTATTCAGAAAGAAAACTTTACTTCCTCCCTGGCCATTGGTAATATGCAGGTGAGTAACATACAGTTGAGGATTACAGTCAAAAACATAACATGTTCTTTATCTAATATTCCAGATTTGGAATACAATTGCAGGAATTCAACTTCATATTTGCACCTACAAAAAGATAGTATAAATTGCTATTATAAAACATCTTGTTAGTCTAAAAATGTACTGGGTAAATTAACTTCTTTTTTACATATCCACATGTAAATAATTTGGTCTCAAACATAGATGCTATTATTTCACCCTGGAGTCAGGGTCAAATTAAGGGCCGACTGGAGTTATTCAAAGAGAAGCTAAAGGATCATTTGCAGGGAGATTTAAGTTTCAAATAGTTCATTCAAATAATCATCATGGGTCTTCCCAATAACAAAGTCCTCTTGAAAAACAATAGTAAGATCTGCATTTGTGATCCTAAGAATGAAACACTGGTTGAATCCTCAGATATAATAATTTCAGCAATGTTTATAAATAACTTCATAGTTACTGGACACAGGTTACTGTATCTTAAGCTTATCCTTTATTCACAATTATTTCTATTCATGCTCTTTAGAGGAATATGATCCTTATTTTTCTAAGGCGGGGAAACAGACTTGTTCAGGAGGCAGAGATCTAGAATATTTGATCTTATTTACAGAATACTGTGTTCTTTGTAGGATATTTTTTAAAAAATAGAAATCAGTATCTTTTTAATTTTGCCTATACAGTATCTTCATATACTTTTATGAGCAAAAAGAAATCAACTTTACATTAACTCATAACTACCACCTTACAGATTTAAAAACAAAATAAAACACCCAACAAACTGTGGAACCACTGATATAAATTTGCAATTTCACTTTCTTCTGTCATCTGCTGGCAACCTCTAGCAGGAAAGTTGTATCTAAAGCCAAAGACTTGTAACAAATTATTGGAGAAAAATTTGATTGAGGAAATTCTATCCATTAACATTTTTTCTGTTTGCAATCAAGATGAAGGTTGTCATTATGCAATATTATAGCTGAATGCTAACTCTGTCAGCATGAGACACCAGTGCCCTATAAGAACAGTAGGTAAATATATAAAAATTTTAACCCATGTGAAAAGCACTGTATTAAGTAAGAATGAATTATTAGAAGCATGAATATGAGTCCTACCAGTAGCTTCAGGTACAAATATAAGACTGCTCAAAGAACCCAAGCAAGCCCAGTAGAAACACAACTAGGCAGGGAGGGGCCTCAACCCTGGGTTCTCTTTTTCCTGGTTACCACGCATTTAACAAATCTGATCGGTGGTAGCTACTATCAACATTGTCTACTATGACTGATAGTAACAGGTGACAATGAGGGCACAGTTTACCAAAGGAGATTAGTTATTCTTGAGAAACCCCATAATACTATCTACTAAATGAAGCTGTTTTCATGAAGCATAAACAAATTTTTTAGGTAAATAAAAAGTTTTCCCCTCATGTGCAAATGAGAGAATAGAAGAAACTGGGAGGATCCTAAGGATACTAAGGATCCTTGTCTTTTGCAAGGGAATGTTACATTCCTAAAATTCATTAAGAATAGAAGAGAGAACACAAGAGTAACTAGCATAGTCTCTGAAATTAATATAGTGTCTGTGTTGCTTGTTTGAGTCCATGTGTGTGAAAAGAGGCAAAAAAAAAAAAAAAAAAAAGACATCTGAGATGGAATAAAATTCAGGCACTATTAGGAAACAGAACTCCGCAGAAGACATTTAGCCTGATATAGATTAGTTTGCAGTAGAAGAATGACAAGCTAGACATTTGCTTCAAATTTTCTTTAGCAGTTCTATTAGTCTTAGCTTTCTTTGTTCTTGTTGTTCTGTTTTTGTTTCTCCTTTAGTTTTCTGAGAAAATGCCATCATGATTATCATGATTCCAAGTCAGCTGTATCCAATAGTGAATAAACACTATTACTATTGCTTCTCTTAACTATCATTTGTCATATTTTTAACTTGTGTTAAGAATTTGACATATATTATCTCATTTCATCCTTATAATGACATATTATATCTTCCCTTAACAAATGAGGAAACTGATGCCTGCAGCAGTTGGATAATTTCCCAGAGTCACACAGCTATGAAGTGGTACAACTGGAAAAGAGTTCAGTTCTCTGACTTAAGAGACTACTTTTTTTAGCCATTACATTACATCTGTTCTTAGAAAAATATTGAGCACCACATAAATACATGATGATTGGATAGACACTCTATAATACATAAACATGTATCAGACATGTTCCTTGCTCTTCTGGAATTTATTATTTAGGTGAAGCATCAGTATCTGTAAATATGAAAAATAAATAAATGTAATGCATAAAAGGATGTGATAAGAATCAAAGGAGCTGGGGCTGGGGTTGTGGCTCAGCAGTAGAGCGCTCACCTAGCACGTGTGTGGCCTGGGTTCGATCCTCAGCACCACGTACAAATAAACGCATTGTGTATAACTAAAGCAAATAAATAAATTAAAAAAAAAGAATCAAAGGAGCAATTATATCAAGAGCTCAAAAAAGCAATTGTGTCTAGAGCTCAAAGAACTTAAGGAAATTTCTTCTTCTGGTGTGGCTTCACAGAGGAGGTGAGATATGAATGGATCTCAAAGAATAGATAGGATTGCAAAGGCAGAGAACAGAAAGGAAGGCATTTGTTAACTTATTCCTCCATTCATGCATGCACTCAACAAACATTAAGTGTCTGTGGTGGTTAGGCAGTATTGTACATACTTCTGAGGCATGCATCAAAATGCAGAGGGAGAAAGCAGAAGTAAGTATGGCACAGGCAATCTAACTGGCTAAGGGAATGAAATGGCCCTGAAAAGCAGATCCAGAGAGACAGGCCAGGCTGGGGGGAACCTTGAGCACCAGGCCAAGGGGTTGAATGCATTCCTAGTATGCCCTGTGTAGCAATTATTTGTTCCAAAATGATCAATAATTAGAGAATTGCAGGATACTAAAGGAATGTTTGCTATCCTTGTCCATTCTCCTCTTGGTAGCTCTAGAGGTAATCTCTTTAAAAATTGCATCTGTATTATAACAATAATTTGGTCATTATGAAAGAAATACTCCTTATTAGTTCAGTTAGAGTTAAATTCATTCTGTTATCATATTAGGTATAGACAGTATGAATTACATGCTGAAAAAACTGAAGCCATAGGCCATAAAGTTGGCACAATCATACACAGTTTCATGCTTGGTTTAATGGTCTGCTTTTGTTAACTTAAAATTTCAAATATTTTTTAAAATAGGAAATCCATAAATTATATAACTAGTTCTGATAAGGCCAATTTTAAAACTGGCCCTTTAGGATAAGAAATTTATTATTTCAGAAAATGGAAATAAAAAAATAAATTTAGTTACTTAAGAAACTAAGGTAATGATACTTCTAAAAACAGATTCAAAATATTTGTGATCCATATTTATGTGAATAATTTTTAGTTTCTGTCACCAAGGGTACTGATTGCCACAAAGTGGGAAAGGTCGTGAAGTCCCGGATGGGGACCAGGGTTCCTTAGGTTTTGGAACCAGACACCTTTGAAGGCAAATTAGGACTGTTCCATGGATTTGTTCTGAGAATTTACACAAAGTAAATTCCCCAGGCCTCAATTTGCTTTTCTTTGAAATGGAGATACAAAGGATGCTGTTATAAGAATATTATATAAACTATGTAACTAGGAACTTCAAAACCTACAATTATTATTCATAACATTCATTTCATTGACCTTAATGCTAAAAGAAATTTCACTTTATATTACATTTTGAGAGTGCTCAGACTTAATTTCATTTGATGCAAATGACAAAGTGGCATCTATTTATAAGGCTCCTTAAATGACATGGTATATAAAGAATGTTTTATAATATTCTTTCTGAGCTGGGCTGTAGCTCAGTGGTAGAGCATTGCCTAGCACATGTGAGTCTCTGGGTTTGATCCTCAGCACCACATTAATAAAATAAAATAAAATAAAAAATAAATAGAATAAAGGTATTGTGAAAAAATTCTTTAAAAATTCTTTCCAATATAAATCCTTTTGGGGGATTTATATGTGTACAAAACTCCATCATTTTCATACCATCACTAGTCTAGTGAAATGCACACATAAGTGTTCCCAATCAGCAAGTGCTCCAAAGTTGCCACTTAGAATCCTACAGGGTTACAACGAGGAAGTGAAGCAATGGAAGAGAGGGAGTTGGAAGAACTAACAAATAATACCATGTGGCAAGAATAGAAGCAGTGAGACAATGGAAAATTAGAGGTTGCAGACTTATAACAAACATTTGAAGATCAAAAAAGAAGACATTCAGATGGAGCTACTGTGCTAGCTCACTTCCTTCTGGCTTCCTCCCTCCCTCCTGCCTTCTTTCCCTCCCTCCTTCCACCTGATGTCCTTGGGGAAATGGGTCTATACTACAGTCACTTTCTCACTGCTCATTCTACCACTGTCACATGCTTTCTTCCCTCATGATGAGCCATGCCTGGTTTCAGGGGTCACAATGGTCTCCTAGCAGCCCCATCTGCTGGCTTTCATCTTCAGTCTCCTTCCTGGCACAATGACACCACTGGCTGCTGCTCTGTTTGCACTGTTCCCCACTCTGATCCTGTGTTACATCACTCTCTTGTTTTTGTCTTTCCTTTCCAAACCCTTATCTAACTCCCCTTCCTCCTCTTTTATTCCAAGTTCAGAGGCTCCTCTGTGTCAGTCCTATCCTTTCCTCTGTTTTCCTATTTTTTTCAGTATTACTCTTTTCTTCACATTTGCTACCAACACATCTTTGTGACACTAACTCTCTAGCCTATAATTTCTCCCTGAGCTCTATCAAGTGCAGCAATTCTAATTGCCTACAGCAAATCCCAGATTTTTCTAACTCTGTATCTCTACTGATTAGAGACTTCCTTGAAGGAAACAGAGTCCATCCCAGTTCTAGAATTAATGAGAATTTAGGTTGGAAAAGGGTATCAGCCATCTTTCCTATGAACAAAGATTCCCAAACAATGTACTGTAATCCTATCACTCCCTGTGCTTGAGGTCTGAGTGGTTTGAAATGAGCAGAGCCCTGAATTGGCTTATAGGATAACATTTCTCTGAAAGACTGAAAAGGCCACAGAGCCTCACCCCTCCGATGTTTAGCTGGTCCTTCTGCCTAGATCCATGATGCCACATGTTTCTGTTGGTTCACTAGGTGTGGGATGGGAGGGTCCTTGTCAGAGGTCAATCCTGATTCCTAAGAAATTGGCAGCTAGCAATGGGGCAGAATTGGCTTCTTGGCCTAATCCATTCTTTTCCTCAATTTTGCTTTTGACTTCTTCAGTGGGGCTCTGAAATCTCTTCCCTAATGACAGTTGGTTGTCACTCCATCACACAAATTGCTGTGGGGATCATCTTTGGTACATCAGGATACCTACCTGAGTGGGATTTGAGTTTGCCCTATCTGGGTAGAGATGAAGTCTAAGACTATACTTGCCAGGAATTCTCTATCTGAACTTGATGTTCAGAACTTTTATATGATCTATGACTGTTGACTATACCTCAGATTTTGCTTGACTCTTCCCCTCCAAACCCTCTTTCCACTAGCATAGTCAGTGTTAGGGCATTTGTAATGAAGCTGTTTAGGATAGAACTTAATCTCCTAAATTCCCTGAGTTCACGAAATTTCTTTTCTTCATATTCCTTTCTCCCAGACACCCAATCCCCAAATCACTTTCTCATCTTGACAAGTCTATCTCCTTTGTTAACCCTAAACAAACCATTTGTTGGTTTATTTTGTTTTGTCTCCGTGGTAACTCCCATCTCTTCCTCTATCACCTAGCTCAAAGAAAATATTCAGTTTTCTCTCTCTTGTGATGGGCCTTAACTAATCCAATGCTTTAGCCAAATTAACCTGTGCAGTATCTGTGTGTGTCCTTGCTTTCTCACATTCATGGTTTTGTTTAACTTCCCACTGATAAGCAACACCCTTTGCTACACTGCTGCTGCCTCTAAAAACAGACTCATTTTTCCAAGCCAGTTTTCTTATTTCTAAAATGAAATAAATGCCTATTTCATAGATGATTAAATAAAACAATGTCAATAATGCACTTTAAAGGGCAGTTATTATTTTATTAATATCAATGTCATTATCACCCATCTCTTTCATAAAGTGTTTTCTGACTCTCCTAAAAAATATGATTCCTTTATCTTCTGAATATCCATGGCCCTATTTCTATTCCTTCCCCTGCCATCATAATTTCCTATATTACTTTATAGCTTGTTTTTGCACATGCCTTACCTGATCATAATAGATCCAAAGCTCTCTGAGGTCAGGGACCAGTTTTGGAAT
The DNA here is from genome assembly GCA_025594165.1 of Tamias sibiricus. NCBI lineage: Eukaryota > Metazoa > Chordata > Mammalia > Rodentia > Sciuridae > Tamias > Tamias sibiricus. Next base: position 89,204,369 of record CM046661.1, read on the forward strand.
ATCTTTATTCCTTTTCCTCTGCCCAGAATGGGCACCTTCTAAGTAATTGAAAGGAACAAAATCACTATAGTGGTAATTACAGCTTTCCTATCATCTTTACTCACAAATTGCATCTTGATGGAATTACAAATTAACAAATCCAACTACACCTAGAAATTACAGAGTGAATCATTCTACCTGGCTCTTTTTGAGAGGTACTGGCAGGTTCTAAAAGGCAAAAACATGACGAAGGCGGTGCTGCTGCTCAGAAGAAAGTAAAAGAAATTTTGTCCCTGGTGAAGTTTTTTAATTGTAAGACAAAACTTCTTCCACTTTTCATTGTGTGATGCACCATTATTTTATCAACTATGTCCTGAATAGGGAGTTTAATAGGGAACTTTGGCATAAAGCTGGAACCCCCAAGGGACAACTTGCATTTCTCAACCTTAGTTTTAAGAGGAGAAAGCAAAGGAAAATCTTGCTTGAGATCTTGAACCTCAAGCATTATTTACATCAGTAGAGTTCTGACTGTACACCACCAGTGTGAGGAAATTTAATACAAAGCGGTCTCATTTTACTATTAATGGCCTTAAGTAACTTGGAAATGCATGCTTTTATAAGAAATTCAATCCAGAGCCATAGCAATACCATAAGATGTCATTGATTGTACAATGCATCCCATTTTCAGAGGTGTTAAATTGTGAGGGAAAAAAAGTCATCTTAGAATTAATGCAACATGTTGTTTCCATTAAGGACAGAGAAGGTCTGCAAATACCTCAAAGGGGAAGATAATGAAGTAAAGCCAAACCTCCCCTTCTTTGATGTTTTGACTGAGGCTGATTGCCTGTCTTCCAGAGACCAGTTTAGAAGTAACTCCCAAGTTTAGAAAATAAATTGTGAATGGGTAGGACATTTTAGGGTCTGTGCTGGTCCTATTGTCTTGTCCTATCAAGCCCATAGTGGGAGAGTATGTGGGGTTGGGGGGTGATGGTGGGAATCAATTTCTCTAATCACAGCGAACTGAATGTTCTACTCATGAGTGCCTTGGCTTCATTTCTCAGACAAGTTGCTTACCTCATTCACCTGCCTAGTTGTCTGTGTGCCTAGTTGTCCTCTTATCCCCATCTCACTGAGTATAACAGGACATGGCTCATTCTTGCCAGAAGACATTCTACATTTGGGGACATGCACATATGCCATGAACACAATTTGGGAAGATTGGCCAATCATTTCTATGCTACTGTGAATAAGCCTAAGTGTGGTATTGCCCTAAGTTGGAGAGTAAGTGACCCTGAAAGGGAAGAGGAAGGGCAATTTGCTACAGGTGGAGGGCAGGGGTCAGTGAAATACTGCAGTGGTGGTCTTGGGGCAAGCAGATAGTGTGGGGGCCTGAAGGCTGGAAAACAGTGGCACCAGTAGATAAGATGTGCCAAAAATGAATTGATCAAGTTTGTAGGTGTTTTCCCCCTGGGGATCCTAGTGGGGGCAGGCTAAAATAAAAATAGAATATGCTTTCAATGTGACTGAAGATAATGATCACACAATATATTGCATATGTGAGTAAGTTTCATGCAAAGCTGTGGAGATACAGGAGTTGTTTAATACTCTACTGCTCAGTGATATGAGGATCACTATCACGAGTGTAGACTAATTCAGATTCAGACTAGGAACCAATATTCAGCAATTTCCTGAGTTGTCATCTACCAAGTCAGCACTAGAGTTTTATGTGAAGCCTCTTATTGTATAAGAAGAATGCAATCTTGGAATTCACTACAACAAAATAATGAAAATACTCTTCAAAGAGCTGTCTTAAACATACTAGCAAATCTCTAGCATATCTCTAAGCAAATATCACCTATAAAGGCAGGTGAGGAGCACATTCCTAGGCAGTAATCAAGATCTAACTTAAGTGTTATCAGCACAATATAACCCAGATCACACAATTTTGGTTTCAAGTACATATAAAATATGATATGTGATCTATAAATTGATTCAAACCATAAAACGTAATCAAATTGATATAATTCAGGAAGATCTGTTTGGCATCCCTATTCTATTCTTTGGACAAATGAAACATGCTAAGAAAAGATAGCATCATGCTCAGACAAAATACTAACCTAATAAATGTTATTACCAATCCAACTTTTCCTAAGGGAGGAATAATTATACATTCTAGTCCCCCCGCCCTTAGGCTGTGAGTTGTCTGTCAAGAGTGTGTGTGTGTGGGGGGGGGGCAATTATTTAATTAAATACCAGGTACTGCCAGTCATCTATAATGTTTCCAATTGCTGTTTGACTACTCCACATGGGTGTTCTGCATGACACATTATACCTCAAACAAAGCTCATTATTGTACTCACTTTCAAAACACACTGTGGATGTTATTTCCATCTGTTTGTGCTCTCAGTAAAAACCAACTAGACATTGCTTAAGCCAATGTGTTTCTGTGTCTACCTTCTTTTTGCAATAGTACCAGTACAGGTTCTCCACAGGTCTCTCTTGATGTATCAAAAGAGCCTCTAAGAGCCGGGCATGGTAGCACACACCTGTAATCCCAGCACTTGGGAGGCTGAGGCAGGAGGATCAAGAGTTCAAAGCCAGCCTCAGCAATGGCGAGGCACTAAGCAACTCAGTGAGACCCTGTCTCTAATAAAATACAAAAAAAAAAAAAAAAAAAAAATGGGCTGGGGATGTGGCCCAGTGGTCGAGTGCCCCTGAGTTCCCATCCCTGGTACCAAAAGAGCCTCTAAAATGTGTTCCCCTCCCCAGTGCATTCTCTACAGTACAGTTCCACCAAAATTATCTCAGGCATAGACATAATTGTTTGGAATCTCTGATGCTCGAAGAAGAAAGCAAACACTCCTTGTCTTGGCTTTGGTCATTGATGATATGGCCAAAGATTATTTTTATCTTTATTCTCAATGAACCTTATAACACAACCACAGCAGGCCACTAGACATCTCCCAATGCTGCTAAGTGTGTATTTAATTTAGTTATTTAGTTGCCCAAAACTCCATATCCTCTTTTGTTCAATGGAAAACTATTACTCATCCTTCAAGATTTCAATTACTTGTTATCTCTACTTTATAGTCCTTCTTGGCGACTTCCACCTCCTCCTCATCTGTGTTCCCATATATCTCTATTTCAGTATTGATTCTGTTGTGAAAGGCAGAGCTGATATGCAATCAGTTTGAGCTTCAGCCGTACCAGCTGTATATAGCTGCTGTCTGTTTGATTGATTGGTGCTTGTTCAATATAGTTATTACACATTTTGAGTAGCGCTTCTGATTATAGGTATTATTTCAGATCTATCTTCACCATGACACTGTGAAGTCAAGGGCGAGAGCTGTGTGTCTGATTCATTCTTATGTCTCCAGGGACCAGCATAATGTGTACCTATGGGTGTGTTCTTTATATGTTTGTTGAAATGAACAAAATGTAGACAATTGGTCTCTTCAGTATTTGTTTCAATAAGAGCATTATTTTTATCTAAATAGTTACTATATGAAGGTGACTAGATCTACAACAAAGTTATCATCAATCTGATAGTCAAAACTGAACTATGGATTTTATAAGTTCAGGGGTAGCATATAACAGAAGGTTGGGTAATGTCATGAGTTTTCTTTCTTTGAAATTGGGTAGAAAAAATTCCAGACTTGAGAACCAGACAAACCTGAAATTATGTTTTGGGAGAACTCTCTTAACACCATGAGACTTTGATATGCAGGCGCCCTGTTTGGGGAGATAGCTAAGATTGCGGTTGACTACGGGCCATAGACATTTTTGGGCATTGTCGCCTTCCGTAGTCTCACGGGACTTGGCCCAGGATCTCGAGAGATTTGAGCAGTGACTCAGCAGATCGAGCGAGCGATTCCTGCTCGGGCGCATGGGATGAGACCAGAGAGAGAAAGGACAGGGTTATCGCTATTGTATAGATATATTGTAGTTTCTTGTAAGAGTAGGTGCCTTGGTTTCTTGTGAGAGTGTGTATGTGTAGTGTTAGAAATTACAAGAGACAGAGACAGAAAGATTAAAGAATTTTTTCGTCTCCATCCTGTCTCCGGACTCCTTCCCGCGGCGCTGCCGTTCCAGGCTGCAATCCCTTTCCGGCGGCGAACATTGATAGGCTATTTAAACCTCTCTGAGATCTGTCTTCTTTTCTTCAAAAGGGGTAAATGCATATGTTCTTTACATGGTTGAGATGAGAACTGAGTGAGATCAAGTATTTAGGAACATGGCATGTAATCCTCCATGAACAGTGAAATGTAGCCTACTTGAAACTGATTTAACTTAGTGGATAAGCTTGGATAAGCTTTCCACTATGAAGAGTAACCTCTCCGGTCAGAAAGAGAGTAGGAAAGGCAGGTTGGGAGCACATTCCTAGGCAGCATCCTGTGAAAGCTGTACATGAGCCACACAAAGGACTCCATGTCTGTTTCTATGAGTGAGTCTCACTGTGCTGCTGAGACATGATCAAGTGGCCACTATTATATACTAGGGATGAATTGAGGCCATAGGCTCTGTATCAAAACAGGAATACTGTGATATTGTCTCTCAAGCATCTGGTTTTAAACCATCTGGATCCATTTGCAGTTGAAGAATCTCATTTGATGATGAAATAGGAGGAGTAAGTAGGCAATATAGTTCATAGGTCAGCTGTCAAGATTGGTAATATTATCATAGTTGTTGTTTCATTGATCTTCTGAACCTGTTAGGATTAGGAAAGGTGATTCTTGAACAAATAATAAGTTGAACACCCCTAAGTCACAACATTTAGTAATGAGACCAAGAGAAAAAAACATATTTAAAATATGTAATTCCTTCAATTAAAATGATTTCCTAGGCATCAAATTTTAACTTGGAAAATTGATAGGTAGGAATAATTGATATGATGAAGGATTATATCTAGATTAAAAGATTAATTTACCTTTATTTACACCTGGCTTCTTTTATTCCTCTACTTGTGTCTCATCCTCTTACGTGTGAAGGGTTAAAGGCCTGGACTCATCTTACCCACAGCCAGCAAGCATGGAGTGTCTCCTCCTAAAGACAGAGAGATTGTATGGAACTCTGTATGAATTTTCAGGACCTAATTGGGATGCCAGAGTGGCCAAAAGGAGAGTTCCAGGCAAGACTTTGATGTGGTTTCTTGTCTTTACTTGAAAGTACTCTTGGTTCAAATGTTTTGTAGCCCTGAATAGCCAAGTCTATGATATACCTGTGTCAACAGAAGGTGGTCAAGATGGAGTGCAAGATTTACTTCCAAGTTTATTCTATAGTTTGATAATTATATTATGCTGGCTGTGTTTTATTCCTGTTCATCAGCAAATTTCATACAAAGGATATCACTCAACTTAGATAGGTCTGTCTCCAAATGGTGATTTTGCTCAGAAGCCTACAAAGAATCAAACAAAATACTTAGATAACTAAGAATAATCTTACTGTCAGCTTCAATAGGAAGGAAGCATGAACCAGGGGAAACTATTCACATTTCTGAAAGATTTCTTAGGGCCTTTGGTACTGCTTCCTGTTCTAACCTGGGACCTTTAAATTAGATGTTATAGCTGAAGTACTGAATATTGTTGGCACAGAGGCCTCCGGTTACATGCTCCCTTATCCTTTGAACACAGCTCCTGTGACTTTGTGGTCTATCTTTTGGGATCCTACAGATACACATAGACTTTGAAATTTCTCCAAATTCAGAGCTTAAATAGATGCTCTGTCTATCAGCACTGTCTGAAGATTTAAAAGTGAATCTTAGAAACTACTGAAGAGTCCTAAATCAGAATTATATTATAGACAAACCACTCTTTGAAGACACAGATAAACTAAAATAGTCTTAAGAGCAACCAGTAGGAGAGTCTCCCTGTTATGATCAGAAAACGTTAAAACTTCCAAGATATATGAAAAAAGTTCCATTAATCTAATTCCTTTCTACTTTCTAAGTACATGATACTAAGGAATCCATTAAAAATCATTAGAACCAATAAACAAATACAGTAAGGTTGCATAAAAAAGATATATAATGATAACTTTTATACTTGGATGAATAAGTCAAAAATAAAATTAAGAGGAAATTCTTTTATAAAAATATTAAAATGAATAAAATACTTATGGACATATGTAGTAAACTAACAGCAAAGTACACACAGTAGAAACTGCAAAGCATTGTTAAAAGAAATTAAAGAAGATATAAATAAATGGAAAGAAATCTTATGTCCACAGAATGATATTGTTAAAATGTCAATACTTTCTAAACTAATCTACAAATTCAGTGATCCTTACAAGAGTCCTACCTGGATTCTTGATAGAAATTAACAAACAAATCCTAAAATTCATATGGAAACTTAAGGGACCCAAATAGCCAAAGCACTCTTGAACAAGATGAAAAAAGTTGGATGACTTGCACTTCTGATTTTAAAACTTACTATAAAGTAATAGTAGTCAAGGTAATATAATACTAGCATGAAGATAGATATGTAGATCAATCATCTAGAATGGGGAATCCAAAAATACACCCGTACCTGTATGGTCAACCAATTGACTTTAACAAGGTATTAAAACCATTTAATGTGGAAAAGAATAATTTTCAACAAATGGTGTTGAGACAACTGGACATCCATATGCCATAGAATATATTTGGACTCCTACCTTACACCTTACACAAATATGAACTCAAAATAGATCAAAGATTCACAAGTAAAAATTGAAACTACAAAACTCTTAAAAGAAAATATAAGAATAAATCTTGATGACATCAGTTTGGCAATGGTTCTTAGATATGACACCAAAAGTATGAGAAACAATAATAAAAAATTATAATCTATCAAAATTAAAACTTATGCACTTCAAAGGACACTATCAAGAAAGTGAAAAGACAAACCATAAAATGGGAGAAAATGTTTGCAAACCATATATAAGATACTTGTATCTAGAATACATAAACACTTACAAGTCAAAAAAATTTTTTTAAAAATTTTAAAAATGAGCAACTGATCCAAACATGTATTATTTCCCTGATGATGATATACAAATGGCCAATAAGCTCAGGAATAGAAGCTTGGCATTGTTAATCATTAGCAAATGCAAATTGATATCATTTTATATCCACAAGGATATAATATAAAAAACACATAATACCAAGTTCTGGTGAGGTTGTAAAGAAATCAGAATTCAATTATTACTGATGGAAATGTGAAGTGGTGCAGACACTTTGGAACATAGTCTGGTAGTTGCTCAACAACTTAAAGAGTTACAATTTGGCTTGGCAAGTCTACTCTATGTATAAGCCCCCAAAATAAAAATATATGTCTGTACAAGTACTTGTTTAAAAATATTCATAGAAGCATTATTCATAATACCCAAAAGATAAAAACAACTCAAATGTCTATCATCAGATGAATGGATAAACAAAATGTGATATATTTATAAAATGTAATATTATCAACAATAAAAGTACTTATGTTTGCTACAACATTGATAAACACTGAGCCCTAATTAAACATTATGCTAAGTGAAAGAACCTTTGATCCCTAAAGACTACATGCCTGATTTCATTTACACAAAATGTCCAGAATAGGCTAAAATCTATAGAGACAGAGCTCTAAGAAAGTAGAAGTAAAAGTAGGATTAGAATTTTTCCCGTGGCGGCGCGTGGCTTGGCTATGCTTGGTCTGATGAGAGGGTGGCACTAATAGACAACTCGTCTGGAGTTTCTTTTGAGAATAATGAGAATAATTACACAACTCTGTAAGCATACCAAAAAGCATTGAACAGCATATTTTAAATGAGTGAATTTAATGATAAATTATCTCTTAATAAAGCTGTTAACTAATACTGAAGAAGATGATGATATCATTACTATTATTAGTGCTCTATTCCTAGTGCTCTTAATAGTGCCTGGCACGTGCACTATTATTAGACATGCACCTGATAAGTTAAAGGAACACTTTCTATTTATTGACTTAGTATATTTCAGTAATGTTCATGAAGGGCTCATTTTCATGCTAAATGATGACATACAAATGAATGTGGAATATACTTTCTTTGTAGTAATCCTTAAACTTTAATATACATAAGTCTTTTCAAGTTTATTACATCATTATTCACAATTGCAAATATATGAAGTCTATTTAAGTGTCCATCCATGGATAAGTGGGAAAAGATGTGGGATATATACATGATGTGATACTATTCAGCCTAAAAAAGAAGGAAATCCTGTTATTTGCAACATATGAACAAACCTGAAAAGCATTATGTTAAGTGAAATAAGTTAGGCATGGAAAGACAAATACCACATGATCTCACTTATATTTGAAACCTAAAAACACTGAACTCAGAATTCAAGTATACAGTGGTGGTTACCAGGGACTGGGTAGAAATGGGGGAATGTAATTGGGGAGATATTCATCAACAGAAACAACTTTGCTGTGAGATAGAAGGATTGATGATTGATTATGCCTTCTAGCTAAGTTCTCAACAGCCTATCCAGCTTTTAATGATGCTGTAGTTTTCTGAAAGTAGTATTTGCACAGCACTAATTTCAAGAGATCTATTGTATAACATGGTGACTACAGTTAATAACGATGCATTATATTTGGAAATTACTAGGTGAGATTTTAAGTGTTCTTGCCAAAAAAAAAACTATATGTAAGGTAAATGCATGTTAATTAGCTTAATTGAGGCATTTCAGCGAATATATATTTCAAAAATATCATGTAATGATAAATATATACTTTTATTTGCCAATTTAAAAAAAAAAAGGTAAATCAACACAGGAAGCTTGCTAAAATACAGGTTTCTAGGCCCAAGCACGGAGATCTATTTCAGAAAGTCTGGGGTGAGGCTTTGCATTTTTAAGTTCTCTTCTAAAGTGCTGTGCAAATACTACTTTTAGAAAACTACAGCATCATTAAAAGCAGAAGCTTTGTTGTCTGGATGGGCTGTTGGGAACTTAGGACTATTTAAGTTTATTTTTTCTTGGCATTGGTCAGGAAGAGAGGCAGGGAAAATGTTTATACACCTGATTCACCTGATTCATAGGGTGAAATACAGATACCTTTTCTTTTAAAATTAGTCTTACCTTATATGTATAAAAAATAATATATGGGCTGGGGCTGTGGCTCAGTGGCAGAGCACTTGCCTAGCATGTGTGGGGCACTGGGTTCTATCCTTAGCACCATTTAAAATAAGCAGATAAAATGAAGGCATTCTGTCTATCTACAACTACAAAAAATATTTTTTAAAAAAGAAATAATATGCAGTTATCTGTTCTGAATTAAGGACCTATTTTTAGTTTTTGGCTTGTGGGTGAATTAATGAATTCATTAGAACAAAACCACAACAGTCTATCAAGAGAGAGAAGATTACTCAAAATGAGATCTCAATGTACAAGAGAATTAAAACTTTGTGTGTTCTCAATAAATTTCTGAAAGTAGCAGAAAGCTTCCATAAAACCATGTACCTAAAAAATTTTAAAAGCATACAACAACATAAATTTGGTATCTAAACAATTTTCTGCATCAGTATTCTATAAGGACAGTTGCATGTGAAAGCATCTATTTGATTTACATAATTATTTTTATGGTTTGTTAATTATAGACTAGTAGAATTAGAATCTAGTTTGAAATGCTGACTTCAAAATGCACACTTACTCCTATTTCTGAAAACTTTTGTTATGCAATACATAATGTCATTTAAACAATCTAAAGAAATACTTAAAATATCTTTAGCTAACATAATTTTATTTTTTTCCTTTTTAATCACCTTGTTCCAATTTTGTCACCGAATCTTACAATATCTCATTCTGAAATCTGTCATGGATTTACTGTATATTTTTCATTCTCAGCAATTCAACTCTAATATTTTGTCCTTTTTTTTTGGGGGGGGGTCTCATGGTTTTTTTTTTTTATTTACTTATTCATAATGCACAAGTATAGCATCTTTTTACATACAACTGCTTGTATACAAAGTTTATGCCTGAATAAACAGCCCAGCCTCTTCTGGCAGAGAGAACAGTGGCAAGATCTAAGGCAGAGTCTGGCAAAGAGGCCAAGAGGCTGGGGCAGAGGGAATGGAGAGGGTGATGGGGGAGGCTTAGAGAGTGATAGGAGACGAGTGAGAGTTGATGGAGAGGCTGGAATCTCAGGGCTCTATCTGTCAATGGAGGACTTTGGTTTTTACCCTGAAACAAAAGGAAAGTTATGGGGGTTGGGGGATTGTGGCTGGCCAGGGAGTGACAGGATCTGCCTTTTGTTTTAAGAGAACCACTTTGGCTTCTGTATTGAAAATAGCCTGAAGGAGAAAAAGAAGCAGAAAGATCAGACAGGAGAAGGCTGTTGTCATCACCCAGGGAGAGTTGTTGGCACCACACGTTGGTAACCATGGAGGTGGTGAGACGTGGTCAGACTCTGGACATAGTCTGAAGGCAAAGCTGACCAAATTTGCTGGTAGATTAAAAGTTAAGTGTGAGATAAAGGAGACAAGATGACTCCAGCGATTTAGGTCTGAGCAAATAAAATAAAGGAACTGAGCTGAAAATTTACACACACACACACACACACACACACACACACACACACAATGCATGAAACATATTCTTGATTTTTCTCACTTAAAGTGTAATTGAAACAACTATAAATTAACTGTGAGAGAGGATAACTGGCTTACCCAAGGTTACCATGCCAGGAAGGGACAAGCATGGCCTTGAGTACTGCTGGGTGTGACCACTGAACCTGCTCTCTTTAGGTCATAGCATTTTGGCATGTGGTTAGCCCACATGCATATCAGGTTTTTGGTCAACAAAAATTCTATATAGTATTTTGACTTTTGAGAATTCACTTCTAAGTCACAGGTTTCACACATCTAATTGGGTATACAGCATTTGGGTGTTAGCTGTCATTTGTAATTCAAGGTCCTACATCCTACAAACACACTTACTATAATGCTTTGACAAAGAGTAAAGGCCCTTGCATTTCAATATCTGGTCTGTGATCTGCAAAGAATGATTAATTTAAACATACAATTGACAAGGTTGAAGATTATTTGGAAATTTGAAAACCATACAGCTGTGGCTTAGAAATTCAATTAACTCTATTGTCATAGTCTTATTTGAATTTGTTTTGGACACTGGGAAATATATATTTTAATCATAACCTGGGATCTAATATTTATCCAGCAAGAAATATTTTTCTTTGGCTGAAAAATGCAAATTTGGTAATAGGATTTCTAAAATATTATATTGATATCAGATTTCTAAACCGTTTTTGTTTTTGTATCACAAGGAATACTAGTTGAAACACTTTCCAAGTAAGATGAATTATACCTGCTGAAAGCATTACTGGTTCTCATTTAATTCAAGTTGCTGATTTTTAAAAAAGAGTCTGACCTTGAGGACAGTCGCCAGCTGGCACAGAGTGCAATGGAGAGGAGAGGAGAGGAGAGGGGGGGGGGAGGGAAGGAGAGGGGAGGGGAGGGGAGGGGAGGGGAGGAGAGGAGAGATGTGGTCCAAAACAAACACCTGAATCTACCAGTTGAATCCCTGTACTCTCATGTCCCTGTAAGCATTCAGGGTCTTGGATTCAAACATTTTTTCCCAAAGCCCAATCCTCAGCAAACTCCCTGCTATTCAAGATTCATTGGCATTTTATAAAACCTGGCAGCATCCTTGGGTCCTGCTTGCTAAGACTTGCACAGTATGGTGGGATTAAGGCTGCAACCATCAGCTGAATTTGGATATAGGAAATTAGCAATTACAAAGCATTCTTTCAGCCAAAAATCACATACTGCCACCATTATCATACTCTAATGAATAAGGTGGAACAGCATGTACCTAACCAAAGGGAAAATACTTCCTAACTCAAGGGAGACAGTCCCAGCTACCACATGTGGGTTTATGTACAAAATAAGTAAAGTAATCCTCCCCCCACTCCAAGTAAAACTGTTTAAAGTAATTTTGAAATGCAACTGGCAAAATCCACTCCACTTTAATAAGATACTTTGTAAATTTGCCAAAGTTTAACACCACCAGACCACACTGAAGTAATTTTCCAGCAGCCAAGTGAAAAGAGATGTAAAGCAATTAGATAGGAAATTGTGTTTACTTGAACTTTAAGATGCTGCCTTAATTATTTTTCCCCCATTGGCAAGGTATGCCTGCCTGGGGTGCCACAAGGTTGTTCACTTTTGTGCTGTTGATTAGAATAATCAATTGGTTTCATTAGTGAATTGAATAATTCTATAGCTGGATGAGACTTTAGATATTAGCTAGTTCGTCTTTCTTGTTTTCCAGATGAAGAAACCAAGTCCCAGATGACAGAGTCATTTGCCCTTGGTCCACTTGCCAACAGTGAGGTATGGAATTCAGTCTTCCCAATCACTGAATTGAACAGAAAGAAAAGGACCAGCATCTTGTGTCATTTGGATATAAGTTATCTCCCTTCTGCTTGTAAGTAAAATCTAAATATTTAGAGGAAACACTGGATAAAGGATATTTTTAAAGTTTTTTTTTTAAAATTTTTTAACAGTAAAAGTATTATTTTGATTTTTTCCCCTTGTTTTATGTCCATCTTTTCCCCTTCCGTCAGTTTCATGATGGTGGAAATCCCCCAGTGATACTTCTATCTACTTGGCTTCTAGGCCAAAAACCAAAAGCCATCGCCCCATAGATCATCAACTCTTAACCAACCGTTCTGCTTCCCAAACAGCTCCCAGATCTCGCCTGCACTCTCCATCCTCTGACACTGCTCTCCTGCAGCTAGTATTACCTCTCACTGCAATACTGCAGTAGTCTTCTGTTGCTACTGATGTCTTATTTCCCTGTGGCAAAAACTGCCATTTGCCCTCCATGTTCACGTTTTCACTTTCTGGTTTACCTTACTGCTGGGCGTGACCATGGGACTAGTGCTGGCCAATGGGAGTAGATAGAAGAGTCATGTGGCAGTTTCAAGAGATCTTTAAAAGACAGTTGGAGAGCACGCTTTACTCTCTTTTACATTTTCCCTGCTTACCCTTGAACCCTGGAATGTGGTTGTTGCCATCCTAGACCTTAATTGGGGCTCCATAAAAGAAACAATGTAGGAAGACTGAGTCTTTTTTTTTTGAAATTTGTTCTAATTAGTTATACATGACAGTAGAATGCGTTTTGACACATCATACATAAATGGAGTATGACTTCTCATTCTTCTGGTTGTACATGATGTAGAATTACACCAGTTGTGTAATCATATATGCACATAAGGCACTGATGTCTGATTCATTCTACTATCCTTCCTACCCCCATGCCTCATCCCCTTTTTTCCCTCCCCTATATCTAACCCAAAGTACCTCTATTTTTCCCTAGCCCCCACCCCATTGTGGATTAGCATCTGAATGTCAAAGAAAACGTTTGGCTTTTGATTCTTTGGGACTGACTTATTTAGCTTAGCATGATATTCTCCAGCTCCATCTGTACACTGGCAAATGACATAATTTCACTCTTCTTTAAGGCTGAGTAATATTCCAATTGTGTGTATATACCACAGTTTTTTTTAATCCATTCATTTGTTGAAGGGCACCTAGGTTAGTTCCATAGTTTAGCTATTGTGAATTGAGTAAGACTGAGTCTTTGACAATATGAGTTTCTGATGCCATAGTAAACTGAATAATTGGACTAGCTTTTAAAAAGTGTTATTTTGTGTTACTGTAAATAAAATTAATCCTGGTATTTAATATAAAGTTGGCAAAAAGTTAATAAATCTAACTTCTACAACTTCTTGAAGGTTGCATTTCTGAAGTCCAGATTTGGTCATGTTCCCATACTTAAATGGCTCCCTGTTGCTTATAAAGTTCAAACTCCTTGACAAGTCAGTCAGCACCATTCATGGTCTAACTTCAGACTTCCTCTGTAGCCCTGTCTCTCTCTTCATGCTTCCCCTTGTGCTTAAAACTTCAGAAATACTAAACCACATGTAGTTCACTCATTGTAACCTCTGGGCTTTTGCCCATCCTGTTTCCCATGGAAGGAAATGTCTATTCATCCTTTTAAAATGATCTTGGATGACTCCTTCTCCTGTGATAGCTTTCCTCATTACATTGAACTCCCAATATATTTATTTTCTACTTTATGTGACTTTTACCTTGTTCTTTTTTTTTTGGTAATTTTTTTAGTCATTAATGGACCTTTATTTTATTTATTTATATGCACTGCTGAGAATCAAACCCAGTGCCTCACACATGCTAGGCAAGTGCTTTGCCACTTAGCCTCAACCCAGCCCTGCCTTGTTCTTGTTTTAATTTTTGCCCTTATATTCTATATTAGTTGTCTGTATGTCTTTTTTTCCTGGACTATGAATTCACCATGAATAAAAATAAATCACTTTTTTCCTCCCTTCTTTTTTCATGGTTGGGGAAGGAATATTGGCCTCAATAATTGTTCAACTTTACTAATAAAAATGGATCTCAAAAGGTGTTTTAGGAAAGAGAGTCAGAGAATGGGAAAACAGTAAAGATTCTAAAAAATCAGTTTATGTGTATATATAATTTGCTATATCCTTGGGTCTTTAATTATTAGCATTTACCAAGCACTATGGTCTTGGACAGAAAATTTGACTGTTTATAACTTAACTCACTATTTCATATTATGTTTTCATGAATCCAGAAGACCAAAGTTTCTTCCTTAGGCTCTTGGTATTGAGGAGAAAAGAACACAAAAAGCTGTGCCTTAGACGTAGTAGATGTGAAGTGTGGGTGTATAAAAGTTAATTATTGATTATACCAAACATAAAATGTTCAGGAATAAGGTAGTAATAAAACAAAAATAAATCTGCTACTATAGCAACTAACTAGCAATTTAATCAAATCTCCTGACTCATTTGAAATTAACATAGATTTGCAAATTGGGCAAAATGGGAGAAATAAGTGGGTTTAGATGAGTATTATTTTGTTTTAGTCTTATTTAACTTTTAACTCAGATAACCCAATGTAAATTTGGGTTATAGGCAAAGCTATAAGATTAAAGTGAAATGGATCTCAAATCCTGGACATTTCAATATGGCTCATGTCTCACCAAAAGAAGTAAAACCCCAAAGAATGTTCATCATATAAAGTTCATGAGACCCCACTCAACGATGCTGCTTAGGGATGTTTACATGGATGATAAGACTATCAAGAAAAAGAAGGAAAAGATTACCAAAAAATGTCAAGGTAATGATTGTCTCTTAGCAAAAGATGGGGTTGAATCACAGAGAGATGTGGGGTTTCTGGGGTCTTGGAAATGTGTATTTCTTGACTTTAATTATATTTACACAGATATTTCCTTAAAATTATTCACTAAATGTATTATATTTCATACATTTTTTTTTACAGAAGAAAAACTAAAGTCTTTATTTATTTAAGACTCTTAAAAAGTAGAATTTGCTATTTACAAACTTACAATACATTTCTGAAATAAGAAGTAAATTAAGTATCATGACTTCAAATGACATAACAAAATTCCTGCCTGACTTTATTTCTTTTTTTTTTCCTTTTTTATTTTTTTTATTTTTTTTTAAATTTTTTAATTATTTATTTACTTATTCATCATGCACAAGTATAGTATCTTTTTACATACAACTGCTTGTATACAAAGTATATAAGTACCATTCAGATCTTCAATCATGCATTTAGGATAATGATATCCATCTCATTCAACCACCAATTTTTTTTTCCAACCCCCCCCCCTTACTCCCTCCCTTCCCTCCCTTTCCGTTGACCATTCTAGTGTTCCTCTGATCCTATGTACCCCCTTCCAACAACTCTGTGAACCAGCCTCCTTATATCAGAGAAAACATTCGGTACTTGGATTTTTGAGATTGACTAATTTCACTTAGCATTATATTCTCCAACTTCATCCATTTACCTGCAAATGCCATTATTTTATTCTCTCTTATTGCTGAGTAAAATTCCATTTTGTATATATACCATATTTTCTTTATCCACTCATCTACTGAGGGGCATCTAGGTTGGTTCCATAACCTAGCTATTGTGAATTGTGCTGCTATAAACACTGAAGTGGCTGTGTCACTGTAATATGCTGTTTTTAAGTCTTTTGGGAATAGACCCAGGAGTGGGATGGCTGGGTCATAGGGTGGTTCCATTCCCATTTTCCCAAGAAATCTCCATACT
Organism: Tamias sibiricus; assembly: GCA_025594165.1. Classification (NCBI taxonomy): domain Eukaryota; kingdom Metazoa; phylum Chordata; class Mammalia; order Rodentia; family Sciuridae; genus Tamias; species Tamias sibiricus. The sequence goes on from CM046661.1 coordinate 89,220,488, forward strand.
GCTTTCCATAGCGGTTGCACCATTTTGCAGTCCCACCAGCAATGTATGAGTGTGCCTTTTTCCCCACATCCTCTCCAACATTTATTGTTGTTTGTGTTCTTGATAGCTGCCATTCTGACTGGAGTGAAATGAAATCTTAGAGTAGTTTTGATTTGCATTTCTCTAATTGCCAGTGATGTTGAGCATTTTTTCATGTATTTGTTGATTAATCGTGTATCTTCTTCTGAGAAGTGCCTTTTCAATTCCTTAGCCCATTTATTGATTTGGTTATTTGCTTTTTTGGTGTTAAGTTTTTTTAGTTCTATATACATTCTAGAAATTAGTGCTCTATCTGATGTGCATGTATTAAATATTCTGGCAAATCGGATACAAAAACATATCAAAAAGATAGTGCACCATGATCAAGTGGGGTTTATTCCAGGGATGCAAGGCTGGTTCAACATTCGGAAATCAATAAACATAATACATCACATCAATAGACTTAAAGATAAAAATCATATGATTATCTCAATAGATGCAGAAAAAGCATTTGACAAAATACAGCACCCCTTTATGTTCAAAACACTGGAAAAACTAGGAATATCAGGGACATATCTCAACATTATAAAAGCTATTTATGCAAGGCCCAGAGCTAACATTATCTTAAATGGAGAAAAATTGAAAGCATTCCCTCTAAAAACTGGAACAAGACAGGGATGCCCCCTCTCACCACTGTTATTTAACATAGTACTGGAAACTCTGGCAAGAGCAATTAGACGAAAGAAATTAAAGGGATCCAGATAGGAAAAGAAGAGCTCAAATTAGCACTATTTGCTGATGACATGATAATCTACCTAGAAGACCCAAAAAACTCTACCAGAAAACTTTTACAACTAGTAAATGAATTTGGCAAAGTAGCAGGATACAAAATCAATACCCATAAGTCAAAGGCATTTTTGTACATCAGTGACAAAGCCTCTGAAAGGGAAATGATGAAAACTACGCCATTTACAATAGCATCAAAAAAAAAAATAAAATACCTGGGAATCAACTTAACGAAAGAGGTGAAAGAGTTCTATAAGGAAAATTATAGAACACTAAAGAAAGAAATCATAGAAGAACTCAGAAGATGGAAAGACCTACCTTGCTCTTGGATAGGTAGAATCAATATTGTCAAAATGTCCATTCTACCAAAAACATTATACAGATTTAATGCAATTCCAATCAAAATCCCAATGTCATTCTTCAAAGAAATAGAAAAAGCAGTCATGAAATTCATCTGGAGAAATAAGAGACCCAGAATAGCCAAAGCAATCCTGAGCAAGAAAAGTGAAGCAGGGGGCATCACCATACCGGACTTTAAATTATACTATAGAGCAATAGTAACAAAAACAGCATGGTATTGGCACCAAAACAGACTGGTGGACCAATGGTACAGAATTGAGGACACAGAGACTAATACATATAATTTCAGCTATCTTATATTAGACAAAGGTGCCAAAAATGTACAGTGGAGAAAGGATAGCCTCTTCAACAAATGGTGCTGGGAAAACTGGAAATCCATATGCAACAAAATGAAATTAAACCCTTGTCTCTCACCATGCACAAAATTCAATTCAAAGTGGATCAAGGACCTAGGAATTAGACCAGAGACAATACGCCTAATAGAAGAAAAAGTAAGCTCCAATTTCCAACATGTCGGATTAGGCCCCAAGTTCCTTAATAAGAATCCTGTAGCACAAGAACTATTACCAAGAATTAATGAATGGGATAGATTTAAACTGAAAAGCTTCTTCTCAGCAAAAGAAACAATCAGTGAGGTGAATAGAGAGCCAACTAATTGGGAACATTTTTGTTTATATACCATTACTTCACAGTTATAAGGGACTAACTCCTATATATTAATAAGTAAAAGTCAAATACCCCAATGGGAAAATATCAGAATTGAATGGTCATTAAATATAAAATATGTGCACAACACTATTAGTAATGAGGAAAATACAAATTAAAACCACCATTGGATACTATTTAAAAACCATCACATATTCTTAAAAATTATGACAATATCAAGTCTCAGTGAGGCTATGGAGGAATAGTAACTTTTTTACACTTGTGGAAACTAAATTAGAAAAAGCAACTGGGGATATTTAGCAGAGCTAAAGACATGTATACTCTATAACACAGCAATTACTGTCCAAGATACATGTACAATGATGCACATAGCAACATCATTTTATTATACCAAAGTTCTGGTATCAACCCAAATGTTTATCAACAGGAGGAAGAATAACGCTTTCATGTATACAATAGTCAAAAAACAAATTATGTAAGCTATACACATTAATATGAATGAATCTCCTAAACATGCTAAGAAGAACAAGTCATTGGCAAAAAAATGGGATATCTTTTACATAAAATTCAAAACAAAACACACACATAAGCATACATTTATATGTATATGTTAGGGATGCATATGTAGGTGTTGAAAATGCAAAGAAAAGCAAAATTCAGGATATTGGTTGAGGTTGCCATTCAAGATTATACACAGGTGACTTCAAGATAGTGTTAATATTCTATTCTACTTCTTGAGCTGGATGGTAAGGTTGTTCATTTTACTTGTTTTGAAATTATATATACATTCCAATATGTTAAATATTTCATTTAATAATTTTTGTTACATTGAAAATAAAGGATTTGATTATTATTTTGATGCCCCCCAGGTACCAAGAAGCTTCCAGGAAGGGATTATGAGACTTAAAATCTTTATGGTAGGGATAGTCTGCCCCGAATAAGTATAATACATGCTTTCTAGTCTTCTAAGTTTAAAAAAGTATAGATGGCACAGCTTAATTATTCATTATGCAAATACCCCACAACCTATTACTCTGTGAGTCTCTCACAGGTTGGAAAGTGTCATATACCAAGGCTGAGCTTGAAGTATCCACATTACTGCAGAAAGTAGGTACATTTGTGAAGATTAAAGTTGCAGAGATGATTTGATTCTCCTGTTATACAATGCTAATGCCTTGGAACACAAAATACAAGTTTACTAGAAAAGAAAATCAATACTTAATCATCAGTCTTCATGTTCTCCTCTTGCTGAAAATCAAGTTAATTCTTTTCTAAATGGTTCATCAACATCTTAATGCCTACTCTATAATGTTTAGAAAAGCATGTTTTAGGCATTAACGTCAGAAAATTTGATTATTTCTAACTGTTCTCCTTTTATATCTAGAAATTTATCTTAATTAATTAATGATATCAGTAATTTAGTATTGTACTGGGACCTACTAAATTTAATATCTTTGAGCTTCTTCAAAAATCTATCAGATCTGTCACTGGGCAGCATGCCTTTGCTTATAATTTGTTAACCCTAAACTTTTCTTTAAGATATGAATAAATCTTATCACTAAAACATAAAGAAACACCTCAATTTTCCTGCTGACTCTTTTTGGTCCACATCATAATGACTTGCTCTTGTGCTAGGAGAGGAGGGTAAGGGCCAAAAGCCTCAAATGTGCCTGGAGGGAAATCATTGATCTTCCTTTACTCCCCAAGTGCTGACATAGCCAGGGAGTTAAGGGACTTTTCTTGGCAACCTCAGCCTCAGTCCTGCATGAAAGAGTTTTTTTTCTTCTTTTTTTTCTTTGGCTTTCCTAAGGAGATTTTAATTGCTGATGGTCAAAAGATCGAGAAGATTATCTCCTACGAAGAACCAAAAGTTAAAGATGTATTTCTGACCTGAGCAAACTGCCTCTTGGACTTCTATACATGTAGGTTTTTCTGGAGGTGAGACTCATGCATTTCAACCTGTAATTTGGCTTTTAGTCCCTGCTAATTTCAGTCACTGGAGAACCAAATGCAGATGAGAAAAGGAAAAAAGAAAAAAGAATTGGTTGAAAAAAACAAAAACCAAAAAGCAACAACAAAGAATTCAGGGTTTTATTTCAATTTAAGTTACTCTTTTTTCCTTCTTCTTTTTTATCTATTTTTATGAACAGCTCTTCCCCTGAATTTTAGACAACATAACTTTCTATAAATTTACACTGAAAAACATCTGGACCCTTGGCAGCAATTTGCCAAACAGAAATCTGCACTGTTGGAAATGTTCTGTATTAATACAAAGAGCAGAAAGGAATAGGAGAGGCATATGAGTGGTGAAAACTTCTTATTGGTCACAGTAAGATGTTCCCCCTTATGTCTTGCCAGAGTTCACTTTTTACCTTTTTGATGTTCTTAATAATACAGCTTTTAATTTTGTGGAGCAATGATTTAGTGTTACATAATTTCATAAAAATATAACCAGATGTACAATTATTTTCATGTTCAAAATTCTATCAGGAACATGTGCTGAATATCTCAATAGGAATGTTGTAAAAGTGCTTAAAAAATAAAGCTATCTACCAAAATTTTAAAACTTCTTTAAAAAAGCAGTTGAACATTGGTGTATCTGATTCTTTGTACTCATAGTCAATGTGAGAAAGAGGGAGGTCTTTTGAACATTAATTATTAAATAATTTCTAGAACCAGATTAATAGACTTTTTTTTTTTTTTTAAGTAGCAGGGCTCATCTGTTTGCAGTGGTGCTAAGGTGGTAAAGAAAATATTTATTCAACAAGGCAATGCATGATTTGCCATTGGAAACTGGAATAAAATTTTGACAGAGGAAACTACAAATCAAGGAAAATGAAAATCTAGGGAATAAAAGAAACACACATGAAAACAGTGAGGAAAACCTGAAAAAGTGGACTGTTTTTGCATGCCAGGCAAGAAAAAGCCCCACAAACAAACAAAAGAACTGTGTGACTGAAAAGAACTGTATTTTTGAGTTTACCCTATAATATTCCCACCAAGCCATCCATTAACAGAATCTGCTGCCACTTTAGAGTGCCTGTCCCAACTTTGCTTAGTTCTATTTTTCCTTATTTTATTCAAAATAATTTATAACTTATACTTCTCTGTTCAAATTCTACATGGAACAAAAGAAGTCCTATTCTGAAAGACATTTGATCAAATATTGAAGTCGGCTACCTTTCTGTACTTTTAAAGTCATGGTTTTTATAGCTTAAAAAGCTCAATTTCCTTAACCACGCATTATGTGCCATTACTGTGCATGGCTCCCTCTTCTAACCACCACACTCTGATTGAACTCTGTGTTTCTCATAGCCCTCCTCCCACCCCCATAAATGAAACACTCCCATGGGAGCACAACTCTGATGACCTTAAAGATCAAAGTCTTATAGCTGGCAGTAAGGATGGATTGAAAAAAAGAGAATGAAGATTACTATAAAACTATGATAATGGTCCAAGAAAAAGGCAACAAGCAGCTGAATTAAAGTGGGGATGTTGCAAATGGAGTGAAAGGGCTATGCAAAAGTATAGAGAGGTAGACATCATAGGGATTGAGCTCTTGTTTGATTGCAGGGAGGCAGCCACAGTGTTATTAGTTTGGACTGTGAAAATGGTGGTCTTATCACTTAGATATGAGGAAGTCTCAAGGCACAAGTGGTTTCAGGAGAACATGCTAGGTTGTTTTGGCCATAAGAAGTTGAGGAGACAGAATAGACACAAACTGAGGGAAAACTAGGAAGTTGTTTTTCTCTAAGTCACAAATGTGAAGCTGAGAGAATCTCAAAGTATTTCTTTCAGGAGAGAAGAGATCCTTTGGAAACCCCTGCTTTAGGGCTCATGGAAGTCAGAAGAAGCTGAGGAGAATGCAGTGCAGGGCAGGATGTCGAGGGAGGAAGAAAGTTTGTCATCAAATGCAAGGAAGTAACACAGACTAAACACTGACTGAGGTGATCACATTTGGTGATTAAGAAGACATGATTAAAATGTAATTTTAGTGGAATATTGGGGACAGAAATGATGTTTAGGAATTCTAATCCAAGTGAGGAAGGGGAGGCCATGAAAATAAATAGGTTAAAAAGATAAAAAACTGCCAATCGAGGTAAGGAGAAGATGAACAGGAACAAAGGAGTTGTATGATGTTTTGATGGGAGGTTATTTTTAATTAGTTGTTAATTGTTTCTTTTTAGGATAGAGAGATTTGAGCAAAGGCTGTAAGGAATACAAGATGAGGAAGGAATAAGAACGAAGGAAATATGACCATACTGGGAGTCCTTGACTATGTACCTGAGTTCAGATGGTCAAGTGTAATCATAATTTTACTAAAATATAATGGTTTAGCTCTAGCATCCAAGTATTTCATTTCAGAACATTTACAGTGTACTACCTTAATGGATAAAAATATATTGAAAACTCTTCCAAAATACAATTGAGAAATAAAGGACTTCTCCCCACTCTCTGACATACATATTCAAATACATAGTCAAAAGTTCTGCTTAAATATTCCTTTGACTCTATTTTTCCAGGCAGGTAGTCTTGAAAAATAAACCTGATCTCAGTTCCCTGAGGAGCAAGAGTTTTGCATTTAAAAGTTAAATTAGAATGGCACTTATTTTTATACTAATATGATTAAAATGGTTCCTTCCACATTTGGACTTCCTTTGCTCAACACTTCTGTTTCCTAACCTTTCTTCTTTGGTTGCTTTCTCTTTATTATGTGTGGTAGAATTTAGGAAGAAACCTCTACCAGTGAAAGCATTTTCTCCTTGAAACAGCAAAATTTCAATCCAGGGAGAAAAAGTGCCTGTTAAGCTTATTTTACCCTCTTAACCTTTGACATAATTGTACCTATTCAAAAGTTTTTGTGCATATTGAGAGATGTAGAGCTTTTTCTTTCACTGTTCACTGAAAAATAGGGTGGAGTTTGATGGAAAGATAGCAAAATTAGGACTTTTCAGAGTAACTTAAATGCTTTTAGTTAAAACAAATGAATAAACAAATTGAAAAAAGTATATCATTTTCTATAACTAGCCAGCCTATCTGAGGTTTCTGAGGACACACACACACACACACACACACACACACACGCACACACCCCATAATACTTTGTTAGCAGTACTGAACAACCATGCATAGGTTCCTGGAATACAGAGTGGATTTCATGCTAGTGGGCTTTGGGAAGTATTTGTGTCTTTTTTCTATAATTCTTTCTATGTGTTATCTCCCTGACAAACTCCTACTGCTAGTTAGTACTTAACTCAAGCAGTTCCATGTCTAGGAAATCTTTGCTAAACCTCTCAGGCAAAAGAAAAGCAATCTTCTATGTTCCTTCACTATCTAATTATCTGTTTGTTTTATTCTCAGTAGCTTACATGATGCCTGACTCACATAGGAGCTCCATAATTATTATTATTGTTATAATTTATTACTATTCAATGAATGAAGCACTGATGAACCTATCTGGATACAGGAAAATGAAAAAGGGATGGGATGAATTTCTGAATTTAACAAAAAGTAGTCCCCCTCACCTCCTACAATATAAAGGATACTACTGTGGTAGGCTGAATAATGGCCCAAAACACAGAGGTCCTAATTTCTGGAATTTGGAATGTCACTTATATGGTCAAAGTAACTTTGCAGATGTGATTAAAGTATCTTAAAATGGGGAAATAATTTTGGATTATCCTGTTGGCCTAATGATGTAGCCACAAATGTTCTAATAAGGAGGCAGAGGGAGTTTTAGGAGGCAACAATGGGAAGATGAAAGCAATAGGGCAAAGGTCAGCCTAATGAGGGACCACCAGCCAAGAAATGAGGGCAGCCTCCAAAAGAAAAGGGATTCTACCCGCTGAAGGTCTGAAGGGAGAAAGGCCCTGAAGATACCGTGACTGCAACCTAGTGAGACTCATTTGGAACTTCCAACCTCCAGAACTGTAAGAGAATAAATGTGTTATTTGAAGCTATCATGTTTGTAGTCATTTGTTACAGCAGCTACAGGAAACTAATACAACATAAAAATCCCATTCTCCCTCTAAACTTCAGAGCACTTGGACAGCTAGCCCTGACATCATGACTGAATTAGAACTGAAATCATGATTATTTTAGAAGCAAAAGACTGTGACAGGTCTTGATTTTGCCATTCTTTAGCCAGATGTTTAAGTCATATGTTGGGGACTTAAGAACACATCTGCCAAAAGAATAGAAAAACCTAACTCTCTGGCTGCCTCCCACTTCCTGATATGGGAACTTGGCCTAATCAGGAAGTGTTCCCCTGACCTGTTGTGAGAAATCAGATCGCCACTAAGATAGGCTAATGGCTCCACCAATGTGATTTGCTCATGCTCCCTATGTGCTCCTATGATCTTTCTGCTGATTGGCCCATGTCTTCTATAAATGCTGTCCATCTTCTTCAATAAATGAGTTCCAGCTTTGGCCGGGCTCCCTGATAATTCAGAGGGTCTTTAGAAGGCAGGGTGGATTACCAGCTGACTTCTACCTTTCCCAATCTTGCCTCATTGCTGGGGCGTGCTCTCCCAGCCTTCTCTGCCAGCCAGAGAAAGCTCACCCCGGGTCAAGGGGGAGTTAAAAACCCCAGAAACCTTTAAAATCCCTGACAGTCAGAACCATTGTGAGTGGGCCTGCCTATTTTGAGGCTAAAATTATATCTGTCTGATCTACATTATGAAGTTACTACGAGCATTACATGACATAAAATATACAAAAGTACTATGGAAATGGCAACAAAAATGTAAACTATTATGATTGCTACTTATTCCTTGGACTTGGGTGTTGAAGGCTTCTGGAAAAATGAAAATGAGTCTCATCTGATAATTCACATTGTAGTTCTGTATAGTTAGTGCCTGGCACATAAAATCTCACATATATTTGATAAGGGAATAAACAAATGAACGAATGAACACATGAATGAAGTTAACTTGTTAAAAACAAATATTACCACCAGTGGAGTCTTCTTGGAAAGGGATGACAGGAAAAATAGATATCAGGAAGAGAGAAAATATTTGGAAAAGTAGAGGACACAGATCCCACCTACTCTGGGGATAGGAAACTATATGGTGGCCAGTGGGAGAGGGGTATGCTGTGCAAGAAGTTGGATTAGCACAAATTTCTAAGTGAAGCTGATATTTGGAGAGTGGCTAAAGGGGATGGACACTGAGAATGGGAGAGCAACCAGAGAGAAGGAGGAAATGCAGAGAGGAATTTGTGGACAAAGGAAGAAGATATTTCCAAAAGGATGGAGGGAATGATTATCAATGTCAAGTGCTGCCAGAGAGTTTTAAAAAAAAGTCTTAAAAAAAGTGTTCTCAGGGCAAGTCATTAGTGGCCAGCGGGTTGGAGGTCAAAGGATCAGGGTGAGCATTGTCCTTTTCCTTTCTGTCTGTTCATCATTAAACATTTTCCCAGCTGTCTTCTTGTCTCATCAACTGCCATTTCTGGCTCCATTCTGACTTCTCTTGATCCTCCTTGCACCAGCCCTTGTGATGATGATTTCTATAGCTCCATCCTTAGTACTTAGCAGACAGACTTCGATAAGGTCACTTCATCCCAAATCCTCAGTTTTGGGGTCTCTGGGTGACAGCTTTATTGTTGACCTCAAGCCCAGCAAGCACGTCTGTAGAAGCTGTGCTTTTTTAGACATCCTGCAGTCAAGCATGAACTGAGACAAGGATTGAAGTTTCACCTACCTTTTATGGCACTCTCATGTCCAACAAATATTGTGTCCATTCTCTCTTAAGGTATGTTCCTTCTAAAATTCATTTTTAGAATTCCAGAAGAAAATAGGGTACTTGAACATAACTGCAATAGATCAGAAATTATGGAGTCTAGTACCTTGGAGACCAGATCAACATGACAAGTAAGCTTGGTAAATAGGAAAAGTGGCTGTGTTCATTTTCTAGGGCTTCCATAGCAATGTATCACACACTCAGTGGCTAAACAACAGACATTTGTTCTTGACAGTTCTGGAGGCCAGAATTCCAAGACCAAAGTGATGCAGGATTAGTTTCTTCTGAGGCCTCTCTCCTTTCCTTGTAGATGGCCATCTTTTCTCTGTCTTTCTATCATTTCCTTCTGTTTGTGTCTGTGTTCTACTTTCCTTTTAAAAAGGACATCGGTCATACTGGATTAGGATCCACCATAATGGCTTCATTTTAAACTAATCACCTCTGTAAAGATCCTATCCCCCAACATAGTCATATTCTGAGGCACTGGGGATTGGAACTTCAACATATAAGCTTTGGGCAGAAGCACCATTCAGCTCATAAAAGCAATAAAAAATAGAGTGAGACTCAGTTAAAAAGGAGACACTTAGGCAACAAAATAACTCCTTGCTCTCCAGATAGAGAGAGAAAGAGAGAGAGGTACAGGTTGGCAGAAAAAGTCCCTGAGGTCATTGTGGATAATGTGCTTACCACGAGTCAGCGATGTGACTCCTAAAACACAAAAGCACAATACCTGAGTATATAAATAGAACCAGAGCAGAGATTTGAGGTAACTCAGCAATTGCTCTTTGCAGTAACTAGAAGTGCCACTTCCAATTCTGAACTCCAAGCCAGAGAGGGATGTGAACATTTTGGACAAGGTCAGAAGAGAACCATATAAATTATATATATATATATATATATATATATATATATATATATATATATACACACATACTCTTTTTAGTAGGTGGACACATATCTTTATTTTATTTTTATATGGTGCTGAAGATTGAAACCAGTGCCTCACGCATGCTAGGCGGACGCTCTACCTCTGAGCCACAATCCCAACCCTAGAATGATATATTTTTAACTCTTGGAAGTAAAGGTTCTGAGATTTCTTAGCTCAGAAATGAGGAGGCTGAGGAGAGACCTGTTAATGCTCTTTAACTCAAAGTGAGACCACAAATTCTTCAATTAATAAATTAGAGAGTGAAAGGAAAGAAATTTGGATTTATCATAACTGTTTCTTAAGGTTAGTGATTTGGTTGTCATAAGAAAATATTTCATAGCAATGTGAGTTGTTAAAAATGAGCTTACTGGGGTGGATTTTAAACATAAAGTTTCTCATATTTAAGATGATTTTAAAATCCTACAGCCTTAAGTTGTGAGCATGCGGAATGTAATCATTCATTCATTTGTTCAATGATTATTTATTAAATGCCAACCATACACCAGGCACCATTCTGGATCCAGCAGTGAGCCACCAAAGTCCCTGTCCTCATGATGTTTAATTCTAGTAGAGGGAGACAGGCCACACACACACACACACACACACACACACACACACACACCTCATACAATATAAAATAGCAATAATGTCTATGCAGCAAAGCAGGATAAGGGAAAGAAACATGACTGACACTGTCTTAGGATGATTGGTAAAGGACTTTCTACATGATTTTTAAACAAAGACTTGGACTATTCAATAATAATAACAATCAACATTTAGTTAGCCAGTCTTGAGCTAAGCTCTGTCTCGTGGGATCCTTACAATAATTTATTTTACAAAGAAGTAAGCTGAGTCCCAGAGAGGTTAAATAACTTTCCCAATAACTTATATAACTAGTAGGACTCACAAACTATGGCTTAGTTTTGCTTTTCTCTAGAGGCTGTAAATATTAACTTTAATAATTAAAGCTGAGGCTTGACTTGGTAAAGCATTTTTATTTATTTATTTATTTTTAGCAAATAGAACATAGGAAATAGGTGAGTTTTATAGAACCCCCATGTGCCTGTGCAGTCCTGAGTACCATCTCTTCTTGGTTCTGAGGTGCCAAAAAATGGTCACTTTGTTGATATCAGTGAAAGCCAGAAGGCAGGTGTCTACTGAGTAGCCAAGAAAGGATTGTAATCTCTTGGACAAGTAGAGTGGTTGGCCATTACTAGCAGCATGGACATCCATGTGGTCACAGAGGGACTCAGGGACACTGGCACAGGCACACACATGGATAGAGGCAGGAGAGCTTGCAGAAATTCTCATCTAGTGGCTTTTATTTCTTCAGAGAGTGATAATGGGGAAGGGGTAATACACATGAAAAACATTCATTTATAAGAATGGATGTGTATTTCTTAAGATGATGTAATGATGTTCCTCATTCCAAAATTCTTCATATACTTAGAAGAAAACTATCATGAGAGGGAGGTAGATAAGAAAGTGTATCAACTGAAATGCCAAGTGATATTTTATTTTACAAAGGAGTAAGCTGAGGCCCAGAGAGGTTAAATAACTTGCCCAATAATTTAAGTAACTAGTAGAACTCACAAACTCTGGCTTAGTTTTGCTTTTCTCTAGACGCTCTAAATATTAACTAGTCTCAGCCAAGGGGTGTGAGACCAGAGAAGAGAGTGCTTGATTCCTCCTGAGTCAAAGGGGGTTTCACAGAGCATGGACAGGTGTGTTCTACACATTTAATATTTTAATGGCCCCATGAAAGGCAGGTATTATTGTCCACACTTTTCAGTAAGATATTGAGGTATGAGCTCAAACAGTTAGTGTGTTGTGTGGGTAAACTTCCCTAGTCTGACCCCATAGGCTGTTCTTTCAATTTTTTCCTCAATCTTTACCTTTCCAGTCATTTATCATCACAATTTAAAAACTACCTTCATAACTTTCTGTTTGTCATTTTGTGGTTATGTGCCAGATAAGTATAGGGTTTTACCCAAGTTGGACATTTTTATTGATTTCCACCAACATGCCTGTTAGTCACTAGCAAGTCCACGGCTGAACCCTTGGAGATTTAAATAGTCTTGATTGGAGCACAGGCATCTGTGTGTATAGAATCATTCACAGGTGATTCTAGTATGTAGCTGTGAGTGAGTACCACTGGCTTAGGTAAAAGAGAAGAATTGAAAGAGTCTGACTTACAATACCATTTGTGATACCTGCAATACTGTTGCTCTGAGTTAAGAATTTTCTCCCTTAAAATGTACAATGTTCTTTGGGTTGGAGCAACATGTTAAGTCTATACAAAATATTTTCCTGTGATGAGACCTTCAGGAGGGGCCAGCATTAGAGCACATAGGCCTGGGAGGGAAAAGTAATGTAGGAATCAGAAGAGCCATGGTTGAGTAGAAAACCAAGGATTTTTCTCTGTAACTGGTAAAATCATGTGACATGAATTTGAATACTTATCAATGTAATTTAATAATTGTGTCCAAGACCAAACCAACCATTACATTAATGATATCTAATGATATTCCTAAATAAATTTCAAATTCTACTTTGGCTAGTAAAGTACAAAGATGGCTAGACTGTAAGTTCCAAGAAGGCCAGAATTCTACCTTGATGTACCCATAACACCTAGCATGGTACTTAAAACCTAGCAGTGATTCATTGAATGAGTAAAATTTATCAAATGACTTCATCAATGTGAAATTATTTGTCCCTAAATAGCAAACAGGCTTAGACATTGGTTAACGGGCTTTGCATACTTGTATAAGAACACTCAAATTGTTACTTCATTGTGTTTTTCTTATTTCCCTAGTTGGTAACATTTAGTTTCTTTTTTTTTTTTCCAATTTCTTTTCCATTGAAAGCAATATTGCAAAAACCATCCTTGTAAGTATTTTCCTGTACATGAATATATATTCTCTAGAATATATTCTCAAGAATATATTCATAGGAGTAGAACTGCTGGGTTGAAAATATGTGCTGTTCAAAGATATATATGTAGTTAACTAGCTTTCCAACTTCATCTAATCCAAATACAGTCACATATCACTTCAGAGAAGAGAATATGCTCTGAGAAATCCATCATCAGGCAATTTTGTCCTTGCGTGAACATTGTAAAGTATACTTATGCAAAACTAGATGGTATAGGCCAGTCAGGGACATGATCCCTGTTGCAGTGAAAAAACGCATGAGGCGTTTTTTCACGCCAGGGTGACACAGCGTGTTGTTTTACAGTAACCTTCTTATTTACATATATATAAGTGAAAGAATTACCCTCCAAAACAATGATAGAATGTACAGTATAGAAAATACATGAAGTGGGGCTGGGGTTGTGGCTCAGTGGTAGAGCACTCGCCTAGCACGTGCGCAGCCCGGGTTCAAGCATCAGCACCATGTAAAAAACACATTGTGTACAACTAAAAGCAAATAAATAAATATTTAAAAAAAAAAAGAAAATACATGAGGCAGTAACATAGTTGTTTATTTTCATCATCAAGTATTACATAGCATACGTAATCACATGTGCTATTCTTTCATGTGACCTGCAGCGCATATAAAAATTTTGTACCAGCACTGCCACAAACTCATAAGTAGTGCCTGTGCTATGAAGGGATCATGGCTACCAAGTTACTAGTTAGTCAAAAGGAATTTTCAGCTTCATTATAATTTTATGGGACCACCATTATATATGCAGGTCATTGTTAACTGAAGTGTCATATGTGGCATGTGACCACAAAACACAAAAAGCAAAACCTACAGGAAAACATTATTGATCTGACTTAAAATGTGAAAGTTCCAGATGATAAAAGATACAACAAGTAAAGCTAAAATACAGCAGAGCCCTTTTTACTCCTTCCCAGTGCGTGTAAAATGTATAATAAACACAAAATCCTAAGTTTGCCTTTTGTAATCAGTTCATAAAATGGCTGCAAGAAACCTGAGTTCCCCTTTTCTTGTCTGAACTTGCTCTGTGAAGTTGTTCATGAGAATACAGTGTTCACAACTCCAGATGGTTCTTCAGGGAAGCTTGGCTGGGGAGTCAGGACGAGATCCAGGAGAAAATGATGGAAGACTGCAAGCACTCCTTCTGCCATTTTTCCAAAGCCACTTCTCAGCCCGGAACTTGCAGACCCTCCCTGGCACCTCTACCTTTCCCTTCTCTGCTCACTCCCCAGGGATAGACTAGTTTTGGCAAAATGATGCTCAAGAAATCCTGGGCATAATTAATGAAAAATAATTCTCCCTAAGACTGATTATAGAAATGCTAGTCCCTCCTTTTTTTGAAACATTGGTTATAAGATTTTTTGTTCTTCCTAATGTAAATTCTGGCTTGAATCAAATAACCTAAGCTAGAATAGGTGTCTAGCCCTTCTCTGGGAATCTGTTGAACTCCACATCTCCAAAAGCCTCAGCTTTATAAGTATTCAGGGGATATGCAATAGACACTTATATGACCATGTTTGTTTTATTATTTAGACTCTCCTTTCAATCTGCTTTAAATCCTGGTGTACTATGCTGAGAGGGAGAAAAGAAAAGCTTCACTATTGCATAGTTTACTTTAAGTGACAACAGAGCTTCTTTTCCAGAAAAAACTATATTTCCCATATATGGTTCTGTTTCATGGAATAGCAATAGCCACAGTTATTCCTTATACAGTGTTTTCAAAGGGCATTTCACCAAAATAGACCTTTTTATATGGTAATGGGAGCTTCAATGCCCTCTCAGTCTAACTCCATTTAATTCTATGTCCTCAACTCTAATTTTTACAGTTAGCAAAATAAATGTTATGGATTCTGTTTTCTTTTGGTTGTTTCTTTGGAGGGTAGAAAAACTGGTAAGATATACATTTTCAAGGTAAATGCTTCTTTTTCTTCAACAAGATGCACTGGATTTTCCTGCCATAGCAAAATGACCCTGTGTTTATTATGAAACTCTCCCATCAGTCAGTGTTCCAGGTACATACTTCCTTCTCACTGAGCAAGGCTCTCAGTTTTACTTTTCTCTGAATGGATTCCCTTTCCTGTGTTGAACTTAAAAGTACTAAGCTAAGTACTGCATCTTCAGGCACCAGGTCACCTCTGTTCATGGGTTGTACTCAATGTTTCCAGTACACGTAGCAAATAGAGATCTGGAAGCCAAATGGTACTGGCTATATATCTTAATTTGCTCTACTAATGACCAATAATTGTGAATTCTTTCCATGTGTCAAGTGCTTTATGTTCACTGCCTCATTGCTGTATCACGATTCTCTCCAACACTATGAAATAGATACCTTACCCCTCGTTACAGGTGGAGAGAAACTGAAGCATCAAAGGCCTAAGTAACTCCTTCAGGATAGTCAGGTGAGTATCACGGAGGAGAGTCAAGTCCAGGTACACTTACCTCAGGGACTGGGCCCCTAATTGCTGTCTTGTGCTGCCTCCCTTATCTGCTCTCTTCCTCTCTATTCACTGCCAGCAGTTTTCTTCTGGTTTGTTCACTGGAATATTCCAAGGGCCTAGAGTAATGTCTGGCATGGAGTTAACACACAATACATGCTTTAGGAGGGGGTTCTTAAATTCAATTTTTTAGAACTTTAAAGTATTTGATTGCAAAATAAGGATTGTATATATTTAAGGTATATGACGATGATTCAATATATATACACATTGTGTAATGATGACCACAACCAAATTAATTTACATATCCATCAACACCAATCTAATGATGCTCATTAGATTCCCAGAACTTACCCTTTGACTGATATCTCCCCATGTCTGTTGAATGAATAAATAATTTTGTGTTTTTTTTTCTTTCATTTATTCATGTGTTTGCTTAATAAACAAATATCTATGGGGCCTCTAAAACAAGGCCTTATCCTACACATGTGGGATAAAATAATGAATGCAACAAACCCCTCCCATGAAGAAGAGGACATTCTTGGGGGAGGAGACAGACTAATATATGTTGGGGGAGGGATGGGGGAAGGTGGTAGGCCATGGAGAGAACTTGAGCTTTTACAGAGTAAGATGGGAAACTAAGAGAGGGTTTTGAACAGAGAGCTGATGGGACTTACTTCCATCCTAAACTGCAGTGGGAAGCAGAGCTGGCAGCAGATTGAGTAGTCTGGGGTTCTGACAAGAATCTGGGTTAGAAACGATGGGGGTCTGACCAAGATAGTAGCAGTGGGAATGATGAGAAACACCCCAGTTATAAATATCTTTCAAGGGTGATCTGATTTGCTGATGGGGTGAATATGGTTATGTAATAATGAGAGGAACAGCCCTAAGGTTTTGGGCATTGGGGCATTACCGTGCAGGAGAAGGCTGTAGAAGGAGGAGATGTGGGATTGGAGAGGAATCAAGGGTTTGGGTTTTGAACATGTGTCTCATCATCTAGAACTATATTTTGTGGTGAGAATACTCAATAATGATTCCATAAGACAACAATTTAGGGGCCTAAAAATCCAGACACTTTCAGGGTGCACTAAGCAGGACACACCTAACCATGTAGTGGTCAGAGTCTGAACTGCAGGCCTTATGCGTGACCCATAGGGTTGTGCTGGCCAGCATTGCCCTTGACCTTAAATTGGTGACCCTGCAAAATAAAACCAGCAATACTGGCTTTTATCCACATCATACTTAGTTAATACTTAACATGTACCTAAGCTTTCTGCTACACTGAGCATGTAGTTGAATTTTGTAGGCAGAGATTGCATATTCTTCAATGTATTTTTTGTGCAACAAATAATTATTAAATCTCACTCTGTTGTCAGTCACAATTTTATACAAGACATGACAGCAAATCTACAGTGTCAAATAACATTTACATTATGTTAGTACCTCACATATTCAGAGATTACCCTTCTGAATCTCAGCTACAAAACCAAACAAAACATAAAGGAACCTAAGAGATTATGAGTAGTTAAAATAGGTGTTTGAAGTTTGACATTCCAGCATTAAAGTTCTTAATACACAAGATTTTTCCAGGACTATTTTTCTTATATTACACATAATTTTAACACATCTGCATATTTAGTCCTAAACAGATAAATCAGAATAAGCTGGCAGAGGGGAGAAAGGAGATGAGTGCTGATACGGGTGGGCACACTGAGAAGAGTTAGATGTAACAAAGACCATATCACTGCTGGAGATAGAAAAATTTAAAAGAATAAAGTAAACACAAGAATTACTTTTAATGTGACATCCTGAGGAAACTTTATGACTTCCTGTATGGACAGGAAGTTGGTCAAAGCTCAATAAACCTCAAGGCTATTTTAGAGACCAGCCTAGTGTTTTAACTTAAAAACTCATACTCTGCTTAAAAAGACAGGGAAATATATAGTCTATTTAAAAAGTTTCCCTGAAAATGATTTGAATGCACACATTTTTTCAGATGTTTGGAAAATTCACCAAAGTTAATTATCTCATTCTCTGATAATATCAACTATCTGCTCTGATTCTGTACTCTCATCCATGTGCCATATCCATGGTTAACAGATCTAAAAACAGGCCATCAGACATGCCTTCCTGTTGACAGAAACTGCCTGAGACTCTGGCTCATGGCTCACCCCTCCTTCCCCTCATCTGTATCCAGAGTTTAGGGGTCCTGACCTAACTGCTTTGGACATCCCTTGACTGCTCACATGTTGGGCTTGATGACAGAATCTGGATTCCGTGGTTCTGCCTCAGGACTCCCAGGGATGTGGTTGCATGTGTGCACCTCAGGGACTCACACTTTCTCAGTGGGCTGTGTCATGGGAGCCCAACTGGCTTTGGTACCAACTTGGTTTGTACTTGAATAGGACCCATCAGAGCCCTGCATGACTGTTCTTAAATTCAATGTGCACTGAAAACACCTTTCAAGTATGAAAAGGACACAACCATCATACCATGGAAAGGGAGGCAATTGGAGTTGTTCCTGAGTAAGCGATTTTCTTTTCAGAAGTAGTTTAATCATAGAATCATAGATCTTAGGTTTAAGAATATCTTTCAAGTTTGCCATTTGATTATCACCTACAAAGTCACCAAACTCTCCCAATTCACCTTAGTCTCTTATTTTCAGCAAATAGCTGTGATGAAAGACCAATGATAAAGGGTTAAAATAAGGATGAAACTAAAGACCTTGTCCTGTGTAAAGTAGAAGAACAACTAGCCAGCCATAGCTAGAGAAGCTGACAACAGAAAGCTAGCTGAACAGAGTAAGGCCATCCCCTTTCTTTTATAGAAAATACAGTTTCAATGTTCAGTTACAGGGAGTTTAGGAATCATTTCCATCCTGAGTAGGTAGAGTCACTACTATAAAGTAGGTATAATTAAATAAAGTATAAAGCTTTGATAGATTTTATAAATTTCTAATGTTAATTTTTGACCAAGGTAAAGGTAAAATGAGCTCTCATTATTTGCATTATTTAACTATGTATTGTTTAGCTTAAGATTAATTATAGTTAACCATAACCTGGGATTTAAAACATATCTACACCAAAAAGAAAATCACTTCTAAAAACAAGTCACATGTATCCTCTTGTCCAAAGGTAAATAAAGTGGCATGCTCCCCAGTGTTCATAAATTGCCCTTCTAATGGAAACTTTCTATTATTTTTAGTTGTCATATGGAAAAATTGTGTCCTGTAGGCCAAAAGTGAGTAACAGCATTACTACAGTCATGACAACTCTAAGAGTGTTGGGAACACGCATAAACACATATAAACACACTTACCAAATGTATGCATGTACACACATACACCTGAGCAGTTTTAATGGGGATGCCTCTGTAGTTAGGTCTTTTCTCTCAAACTCCTCATGTTTTCCTATCCACTGAGTGAAGTTAGTATGGTTAGCTCTGCTTGAGTAATAGTGTGACTCTGAGTTCACCACAACCATCCAAAACTCCCTCAACCAATAACTTTTGACACTGCATGGTTTGAACCTGCATTTTTTTGGCTCCTAAACTATAATATCTTTCCATTACAACTCACTATAGAGTCATAAAATTACCTAACTAGAGTAATAACAATAAAGGGCAGAATGCACTTTTAAAGCCAGGAGATGGGTATTTTGGTTTGAGCTTCACCATTTATACCACTGCAACTGGGGACAACCCCAGGCCTCTGTTTCTGTCTATAAAGTCAAGGCTGTCACTAAACAGCACTTGTGAAATGAGTCCTTACACACTCACTGTCTATTCTGTCACTTCTGGGTGGAAGTGGGGGCTTCTAGAACTTTCCATACCTCCTCCCATTGGGCCCTCAGCTCAGGTGCCTTTGGGTCCTGTTAACTCTTTAAGCCTGGCAATTTCAGACTCCCCTGCTTACTACTTACCTTCCAGTCTTCACCTAAGTAGTGAGTTTTCTTTTAACAAAAAGCCTTCTTTGATATGGTGGCCTGTGTGGCTGGGGGTGATCAAAGGAATCCCAGGACTGCTGAGCCTTGACCTCACCATCAAGAGGGGCTCAAGTTGACAGCCAGAGAAACAGACTTAGAGCCTGGTTGGCAACTCTGCCTCCCTCTAGGGGTGGCCTCCTATAGTCTGAGTGTGCCTAGCCCCTGTTTCCTAAAGTCATAGTGTCCAAGAGTGTGAATTTAAAACTAATAATTCAGGCCTCTTCCGTTTAGTTATGTCTCTAGTGGTTTTCTGTAAATTCCCCTTCTTTGATGACAAGAAAGTAGAGTTTTACTTGTGTCCTCTTCCCTTTTTGAGTATTTTTTTCCTCTGTCTGAAAGCATATGACAAATACTTTTGAGTTTGTATAACTGTGTGTTTTAGTCAGCTTTTTCACTGCTGTGACTGAGGGACCCGACCACCACAATTGTAGAAGAGAAAAGGTTTATTCAGGGGCTCATGGTTTCAGAGGTCTTAGTCCACAGAAGTATGGCTCCATTCCTCAGGGCTCAAGGTGAGGCAGAACATCATGGCAGAAGAGTGTGGTGGAGGAAAGCAACTCACAGGATGATCAGGAAGCAGAGAGAGTAATCTCTGAAGGGCAAAAAAACCCACGCCAGAAACCGCCGTGTAGTAAGAGGGGCTTATTAACCGGCCCTTATGGCCAGTGGAGACCAAAGGGACACGTGAAGGAAAGGGGAGCAAAAAGAAGGGAAGGAAAACCAACAGGGAGGAGACAGGTGTGGATGGGGCGAAAGAGGAAAAAAGGGGCAAGTTCCTGATTGATGGGGGTTTAAGTAGCGACTTGGGTAGTCCAAAGGACCTCTGACTCCATAGGCTGGCCGGGTCAGAAGTGAGACTTGTACGCTGGGGATTGGCTCAGAAAGGGAGAGCCTGCCCCGCTCCAGGGTGAATTCCCACCAGAGGGAATTATTCTCAGGATTAGGGGTGGGAATTTGGAGCTGCCGAAGATGGATTCTCATGAGAGTTGGGCACTTCCAGGAAGGCACCTGGGGCATGGCCAATTTAGAGGCACCTGGGGGTATGGCCTGCCAGCCCGAATTTTATCTAACAATCTCCACTTGCCAGAAATAAATATATACCCAAAGCCATGCCCCCTAATTCCCACCTCCTTCAGCCACACCCTACCACTTCAGTTACTACCCAGTTAATCCCTATCAGGAGGTTAATTCACTGATTGGGGTAAGACTCTCACAACCCAATCATTTCTCCTCTGAACATTCTTGCATTGTCTCACATGTGAGGTTTTGGGGGATACCTCATATACAATCCATAACATTCGATGCCTGGCTCTCAAAAGTTCACACTCATCTGACAATGAAAAATACATTCAGCCCATTCCCAAAAGTCCCCATAGTCTCAACAGTTCCGAAATTGCTCAAAGTTCAAGTCCAAAGTCTTCTCTGAGACTTAAGGCAATCTCACATTGTGAGCTCCTGCAAAATTAAAAGCAACTTACAAGTATCCAATATATAATGCTACAGAGTAAATATTTCCATTCACAAAATTAGGGGCATAGAAAGAAGGGATAGGACCAAAGCAGGACTGAAATCCAGCTGGGCAAACAAATCCTGTAGCTCCACATCTGGCATCTGGGGCACATGGCACTGTGATGCTCTCTCCAAAGGGCTTGTATAGCTCTGTCCCTGTTGCCTTGTTGGTTGCACTGGAAGTGGCATTACTGTTGGCTTCTTTCTGCTCAATTCCTGCAGCTTTCCTAGGACAATGTCCCAAGTTATCCGTATGTCTTAATCTTGGAGGCCTCTACTGCAGCTTTGGCTTCTTCCTCAAATCTCCACACATCGCCCTCTCAGGGGGTACCTGCAGGGACTCTGACCCTGCTTGCACTTTGCCTGGCCTCCCTGGCCTTCCTTTGAAATCTTGGTGGAAGCCTCCATGACCCCTAACTCTGGCATCCTGCATTCCTGTGGAACCAGCATCACGTAGTTGATGCCAAGGTCTGCCGCCATCTTGAGTAGTAACCAAGCTTCCAGAGACCCTGGCTGCAGCATCCTCTAAGTGTCTGGGTGGCTGAGCATGATGAAAAGAACTTCCTGGCCCCCTGTGCGAGAAGGATTCCCCACTGGTCTCTTCTCAACAGAACTTTCATTTTTACTCCTTTGAGCCTGGGATGAGTGTAATCTTGCCTACTCCTGAGGTGCCCTCAAATCATCTTTCTTACTGTCTCTGGGCAAAGTCTTTAGCATTTATTTAATGTCAGTAATATCTTTAACAACTGCAACTTCCTTAGCCCAGTTTTATTCTTGCCTTTCAAGTGCAAATTTTTCAAACATTTATGCTCTGCTTTCTGATCATCACATGAGCTGCTTCTCTTGGCCACACTCTTCCACCATCAGTTCAGCCTCACCTGGAGCCCCTAGGGAATGGAGCTGGCTGTATATGGACTGAGACCTTTGACACTGTGATTCTTTAAATAAACTTTTCCTCCTCTACAATTGTGCTGGTTGGGTCTTTAAGTTACAGTGGCAAAAAAGCTAACTAGAATGCTGTGTAAGGAAAGAATGTATCCAAAATGGGATATCCAATTAGCCTTTCAAATTTCTAAAGACACACCATCAACCCCTCTCTTAAAACATTAAATGAAAGGGGCTTCTGGATGCTCTCTCTATATCTGGGTGCTGGTAATACAAGTGTATTAAATTTGATAAAAATAATAAACCCGAATATTCATTATATTTATATATTTTGTATGTATGCTTCTTAAATGTTAAGTGAACAGGCCATGATCTGAAAATGCTGTCAATTATATTTTACCCTTATATGAACAACAAGTATAACTCTTCATTTCTATAGGAATGGGAATTGTTCTGAAACTTTTTGAAATATACTGAATACAATCTAGTTAATACACCTAGTGATTCTTCAGACTGAACTTCCTAATAGCATTAAACGGAACCTAAAAGTTTGGTCTTTTCCTGAAAAGGCAATGCACATAATATTTAAAGGATAAAACATAATGGAGATTGAAAAGCTTGTAGTATAATTTTAAAGCATGTATTAAACTCTATTTTTTTATATTTATTTTAGGGCCATATGCAGCTCATAAGACTTTTAGCAGAATAATCTAAAAACATGCTCCCATCCAACATGAAACCTCAAACACATAAGCTCATTGAGTTTGAACATCACTTGAGAATACATCAAACAATGTGTTTTTTTTAATTAAAAAGATTAATTTTGATTCTTTTGAAGGAGGCCTTTAAATTCAATCATTTGTGAAAATGTTTGATGTACTCTTGCACCATTTTTATAGAATAGTAGTAAATCAGTATGTATAGTAAAATACTTTCTGCAATAAAAAAGGATCTATGCTACAGAACCAAGTTCTGTGCCCAGAAAACACCCAGTCCTATTTTCCTCTCTGAGCTGATACCACAAAGGGAATTTTACTTGCTAAGGAGGTGGGGAGGGTCAGATCAAATCTATTTAGCATTGTAATCTAGCCCTTTCAAGGGCCAGATTCTTTCCTGTAACTACTTGTAACTGACAAGAACATGCTGTTCAGCTTCCCATTCAGCGATGAGGATATGCCTATGAAAGGACTCTGGAGGGAGGTTTGTACTCTATCTCAATGTCTTTGAAAAACTCAAAGTGCAGACATTGTTAAAAGGAATAGTTCTAACTCTCATCAAGACTTCTCCCCAAAAGTACTCTGTGCAATCATTTTCTCATGGATCACTTTATGTCACAAGAGAAATGTGGACATGCCCTGATGTCCTTCAGGAGTTGGAGAAAAAAGAACCCTGGAGAAAAGCTCTGGAGAGGATCACACTTTACAAACATGAATTAGTGAAAATATTTTTCAAAAAAAGACCCTCCCACATCACAAGTAGCTCATTCAATTAAGTTTTCTAGGTTTCTCCTGAAATTGTGGATGATTTCTCTCATCTGAAACCACCAAAGAATGCCTTCCATAAATTTTCTAAGAATACATATTTATTCCACAGTGCATATGGTGGTAATAACTATGTTTTATTGTGTATATTCATGAAAATGAATTAAATTAACTTGGAAAGAACATCTTGCTTGCAGCCAATCCTTTTCTTTAAATACAGGGGATGTTAAAAGTAAAATTTGAATATAATGATTATGTTACATAGATTATTTTAAACTGACTTCACATATTTTTGCTAAAATTTTTTGTGCTTTTATAATAATTCACCCATTTTATTCTACCTTTACAGTTTAGAACCCATAAATAATATGGATATTTGTTTTTGTTTGATTATTCAAACTTTATGTTCCAAAACAGGAGTTGAAAGACTGACTTGTAGCTTTATTGTACACTAGCTATGTGGTCTCAGGGTGCTTTTAACCAGTCCAAATTAGTTTCATCATCTATAAAGACCATAGATCCATTCAGACACTAAAATCATATGATTCTAATTATCACCCCCCCAACACCCATGATATTAATGTACTTATCCTTGCAACCTGAGGGTACTACCTTATATGGCTAGAGAGCAATTACAGATGTGATCAAGTTTAACATTTTGAAATGAGAGGTGATCCCAGATTATATAGGTAGACCTCCCTGGATTATATATGTAGACCTCATGTAACTACAAGGGCCCTAATGAAAGGGATGCAGGAGGAGAGGTCAGAGAAAAGGCCCCATGGTAATGAAAGCAAAGACCTGAGTGATCTGGACCCAAGCTAAGGAAGAGTAGCTGCCTCTAGAAGCCAGAAAGGGCAGGAATGGATTTTATCCTGAGTCTCCAGAATGAACCACTCCTGCCAACACCTTGACTTTACCCCAATTAAATTGATTTTGGAATTCTGTCTTGCACAAGTATAGGAGAATAAATCTATATTCTTTTACACCACTGAGTTTGTGGTAATTTGTTACAAAAGCCATAGGAAACACATTTATCATTTTAGGAATGAGTGCTTCCCAATGGCAGTGTGAGGAGCACTGTGGGCCCTCCCTCCAACCACCCCCCCCCAAACCCCCACAACTAATGAAAAATTTAAAAGCAATGAACATTTGAAGTCTCAGGAAACTGTCCTAAAGACATACAGATAATGGAAAAATATATACTTGAGAAAACCCATTAAACATTGTTTCCAAGAGTGATTCCAGTATTGAGACATAACTTGTTCCCTACCTCCCAGCTCTATATGATGGAAGCTCTAGCTGAGTGGGTGCAGCCAAGGACAGGTTTTCTTCCTTTCCCCAGCCCAGTTTAGGGTTATGGTTTCTCCCAGGGAGGGCCACCTATGAGTATTTCTTAACCCTCCTAACTCCTCACTGTAGAAACTTCAGACAATTATTACCCAGAAGTCCCTTCCTCACCCAGCCCCACTCTTGTAAGGTAGAAGTTTTAAGCTGGCATGAGAGGTCAAAGTCATGGAGTTCTAATCAGCTGCATTCCAGATTGCTCTTAGGGTAGTGAGTGATTCCATGATAAGAGAAGCAAGCCAAGAAGACCAGAAGCCACCACCCTCCAGTACCCTGCTCATAGCATGGTGCCAATCCAAGAGAAATGATACAGTCCTGTCCCTTCCTCCAGGTCGAGAACATGAAGCAGAGGTTTTGTTCTGGGGAAAATGCAAACTATAAAAACAGAGAGTCCCACGTATGTATTTCTCTAATGGGGGGAGGGCTAATTATTTTTTAAATGGGAGTGTGAGGAATTTTAGGCCTAACTGCACAATTACAAACACTGAAAATTTTGATGGTGCGCGATTGAGAGAAGACTAGCAGCCCCATGATAACAATGAAAAAGTAGGAGACAAGCTAGAAGTTTAACAGAAACACAGAAAGAGGCCATTTAGAAGAGGATAACTGGAGTTACAATGAACCTCACAACTAAATTCAGTCCCTGACCTTGCAAAGAGAGATGGTACTTAAGCCTTTGTTTCCTTTTCAGTTAAAAGGGAATAATAATAACAATGTTTCCTCCTTGGTAACATTACTAATAATCTATATTTAGAAAGTAGAGTCATGCTTAATATATGAGGACTTCATTAGTAAATTTAAATTGAAATGAAGGTACCTTAATTCAGCAAGTAATAACTGTAAATATTTAAAATACATACTGAATACTTTACATGAAGCTTTGTGATAAATAATAAAGGGAACATCATGGAACTCTAGGGATTTTATATTCTAATAAGATCTTATCTAGTAAATTTAGATTGTGACAAGAGTTAGTAAGTCATTAAGACAGAAATATAGATATTGCAATTGACACCATTATTTATAACTGTACTGAAATGAACAGGGAAACCATTTGAAACAGATGATGGTTAAGTCCTGCACAACAAGAAAGAGGGAGCCATGCAGAGGTCAGGAGGAAAGGCATTTAAGTCAGAGAGACCACCAAGACGGAAGACCAGGACACTGGTGTGTTTGAGAAATAGAGAAAAGACCCATGTGGTAAGTAAACAAATAAAAGAATAGCATGAGATGAAAAAGATAATCAAAGGCCTGATTATAGAAGGTCTCACAGACAAAAAGAAGTGGGACAAACCAGGAAGGTACAGGATCTGGTTTACATAGTCTATTTCATTAGCAAGCAAAATGTCCCTGGAAGTTCCCCAGCAGATGTGCCTTTTATTTCATTGGCCAGAATTGTGTTGCATGCACACTGTAATTTATAAGCAAATCACTGACCATAAGAATTAAATTGCTATTATTGGACCAGAACTAATGGAGGGTTGCTTAGATGACCTATCACCCCCGAAGGACATGGCTTTTGGTAACTATACAAAATTAAGGTTCTGCTGACAAAGAAGAAA
This sequence comes from Tamias sibiricus, assembly GCA_025594165.1. Classification (NCBI taxonomy): domain Eukaryota; kingdom Metazoa; phylum Chordata; class Mammalia; order Rodentia; family Sciuridae; genus Tamias; species Tamias sibiricus. The sequence continues at coordinate 89,247,133 of CM046661.1, forward strand.
GGAAGAGTTGGTGGTGTGCAGGCTCCCGTTGGAAAATGCCATAGAAAATCTATGTTTGTTATCTGAGTGGAGGTGCCAAGTAGTCAGTTGATTATGTAAGACAGGAAAAAGGTGTCAAATGGATGGTAACTGAAGTCTCCTGCTTTTGGCTGATATTTAAAGTCATGGACTGGAAAAGATCACCTGGAGAAACCATACTATATAAATTTAAAAGACAGTCAAGTATTATTTTTTGGCATATCTCAGTATTTTGAGGTCAAACAAAGGAGGAGAAATAAAGGGTGGTCCAGAGCTAAGGAGATGGAGAGTGTTTATATTCAAAGCTAAGAGATAAAGTTTTCTAAAAAGGAATTGGACCTTTGGGTAAGATGTTGTGGATAGGAAGGTGAATACAATGGAAACAGAAGTGCACATAGAACCTAGCCACATGAGATTGTTAGTGGCCCTGACAAGAGATGATCTAGTTAGTGATTAATCAGAAGCTCAATAGAGGAACCAAAAGAATGAATAAAAGCCAAAGAACTGTTTTGAGAAAGTGTGCTGTGAACAAAAACAGGAAAATATAGTAGAGGGCATAAGCAGATGTGTTTTGGGTTTTGTAACTTGGGAGACTATGGAACTTGTTTGTATGTCACCTGGAATGACCCAGTGCACAGAAAGTCACTGATATTTTACAATATAGGGGATTTAACCATGGCAACAAATTGCTTGGAAATGTAGATGTAAGAGTGAGTAGGACTTGAGCATTAGTGGTCTCAGAGGACCTACCTTTGATAGGAACAGAGACACTCCATTTGAAAAAGAGGGAAGGCAGAGAGAAGAAAATGGGCATAGAGACTACAAGATGTGTAAATATAATCAGATTAAGTTGTACTTGTTTGATGGTTTCGATTTTTTTCAATGAAGTCCAAGTTATAGGTTAAGAATGGGGAGAGTGAGAGTGTGGGAGGGTTGGGCAAGAAGAAATAAGTCTTGGGCTGGGGTTGTGGCTCAGCGGTAGAGCGCTCGCCTAGCACGTGGGCGGCCCGAGTTTGATCCTCAGCACCATGTAAAAAGCACTGTGTACAACTAAAAGCAAATAAATAAATATTAAAAAAGAAAAAAAAGAAATATGAGTCATTTCAAAGACTTAACAGAGAGAAACAAGAAAGGGGGACTTTGAGAAGAGCTCTCCTGGATTTGGAACAAGCCTCAAAACTAACCTCAAACCCAGTCCCTGACAAGAGAGGTGATATTTAAGCCATGGTTCCCTTTTCAGTTAAATAATAATAATAATAATAATAATAATAATAATAATAATAAGTCACTTGCTTGGTGATATTATTAATAGTGTATATTTAGAAAGCAGAGTAATGTTCAATACACGAAGGAATCATTAGTAAATTTAAATTGAAATGAAGGTAACTTAATTCAGCAAGTAACATAATGACTTGTACTATAATTTATCCCGGAGTTCCCAGTTCGGCCTACCAGCCCTGCAGCCTGCGGGTGGAGCTTCCAGCTCAGCCTGCCTGCTTAAGTTCCCAGTTTGGCTTGCCCGCATGAGATCCTAGTTCAGCCTGCCAGCCTTGTGGCCTTCTGGTGGAGTTCCCAGTTCAGACTGCCAGTGTGATTTCCCGGGTTCGACCTGTTGGTGGGAGCTCCCAGTTGGGACTGCGGTGTGTGAGCTCCCAGTTAGGCCTGCCAGTGGGAGCTCCTAGTTAGGCCAGTGGGCAGGAACTCCCAGTTCGGCCTGCCAGCGTGGGTTCCCAGTTTGGCCGGCTGGCAGGAGTTCCCAGCTAGACATCCCAGAGTGAGTTCCAGCTGGGCCCACCTGAAGGCTTTCCAGTTCTCCCTGCCCACCTCAGAGACGCCATTCTCTCTCTTGAGGACAGCAGGGAACAAGCCCCGCCTGCCTGCATCCGTTCTAGCTCCACCCACCTACTAAGGAGCCACAGCGACAAAACTGTAAATATAAAAATAGAAACTAACCAATATATGGATACACATTGGGTACATTGAAAGCTCTAATATTGATATTTCTCTAAAAAGTGAGGTTTTGGGTAACCCGTAGGGACCTTACAAGACAAAAGGGCAGAAGCTGTAATACCTCAGGCTTACCTTGCAAGAGAGGAAAATACATAGTTATCACGAAAAAACAAGGGAGGAAAATGCCCCAAACAAACCAAGATACTACAACAATAGAAGCCATAGAAAACACAGTAGGTGAAATGTCAGAGAAGGAGTTCCGGATATACATAATTAAAATGATAAGAGATTTGAAAAAAGACCTAAGTGAACAGATACAGGCAAAAATCCATCTCTCCAACAAAGAGATATGAGATCAAACACAGGCAACCATTGATCCCACCAACAAAAAGATAAGAGAACAAATCCAGGTAGCAAAAGATTACTTCAAGAAAGAGATAGAGAGTTTGAGACAAAACCAAACAGAAATCCTTGAAATGAAAGAAACAGTAAGTCACTTTAAAAATTCAATAGAAAGCATCACCAACAGATTGGACCACTTGGAAGATAGGACCTCAGACAATGAGGACAAAATACATAATCTTGAAAATCAAGTTGACCTCACAGTGAAGATAATAAGAAACCATGAACAGAATATCCAAGAATTATAGGATACCATCAAAAGACCAAATTTAAGATTTATTGGAATAGAGGAAGGAGCAGAGATTCAAACCAAAGGAATGCACAATCTCTTCAATGAAATAATATCAGAAAATTTCCCAAGTAGAAAGAATGAATTTGAAAATCAAATACAAGAGGCCTATAGGACGCCAAATGTACAAAATTACAATAGACTCACACCAATGAAAATGCCTAGCATACAAAATAAAGATAGAATTTTAAAGGCTGCAGAGAGAAAAGTCAGATTACCTACAAGGGAAAACCAATTCGCATCTCTGCAGATTTTTCAACCCAGACCCTCAAAGCCAGGAGAGCCTGGAACAACATATACCAGGCTCTAAAAGATAAGGGATTCTAACCAAGAATTTTATATGCAGCAAAATTAAGCTTTAGATTTGAGGATGAAATAAAAACCTTCCATGATAAATAAAAGCTAAAAGAATTTACAACTAGAAAGTCTGCTCTACAGAACATTCTTGGTTAAATATTCCATGAAGAAGAAATGAAAAATAATAACAAAAATCTGCAAAGGGAAGAACTACAATAAAAGAACAAACCAACCAAAGGAGAAACCAAGTCAATCTAAATACCAAAAATAACAAAAAAATAAATAAAAATGACTGGTAATGCAAATTATGTCTCAATAATAACCCTGAATGTTCATGGCCTAAACTCACCAATTAAAAGACATAGGCTAATAGATTGGGTTTTAAAAACATACCCAACAATATGTTGCCTTCAAGAGATACATCTCATAGGAAAAGACAGCCACAGACTGAAGGTGAAAGGATGGAATAAAATATATCACTCACATGGTCTACGTAAACAAGCAGGGGTCTCTAGCCTCATATCAAATAAGGTAGACTTCAAGCCAAAGTCAATCAAAAGAGATAAAGATGGACATTTCATACTGCTTAAGGGAATCTGAGATCAACAAGATATAACTGTTATAAATATATATGCCCCAAATAATGGAGCATCTACATTCATCCATCAAACTCTTCTCAAGTTCAAGAATCAAATAGACCACAACACAATAATTCTAGGTGATTTTAACACACCTCTATCACCACTGGATAGATCTTCCCAACAAAAGTTAAACAAATAAACTATAGAACTCAATAATACAATTAATAACTTAGACTTAACTGACATATATAGAGTGTATCATCCATTAATGAGCCAATATACTTTCTTCTCAGCAGCACATGGATCCTTCTCTAAAATAGACCATATACTATGCCACAAAGAAACTCTAAGCAAATATAAAAAAGTAGAGATAGTACCCTGCATTCTATTAGATCATAATGGCATGAAATTAGAAATCAATGATAAAAAAAAAAAAAAGAAAGAAAAGCTACTCTAACACTTGGAGACTAAACAATATGCTATTGAATGATCAATGGGTTAGAGAAGACATCAAGAAGGAGATTAAGAAATTATTAGAGGTAAATGAGAACAACGATACAACATATTGAAATCTCTGGGACACTGTGAGGGCAGTACTAAGAGGAAAGTTCATTGCATGGAGCTCATTCCTTCAAAAAAGAAAAAAATCAACAAATAAATGAACTAACATTACATCTCAAAGCCCTAGAAAAAGAAGAACAAACCAACCCCAAAAGAAGTAGAAGACAAGAAATAATTAAAATCAGAGCTGCAATTAATGAAATTGAAACAAAAATAAACAATTGAAAAAACTGACAGAACAAAAAGTTGGTTCTTTGAAAAAATAAATAAAATTGATAGACCTTTAGCTATGCTAATGAAGAAAAGTAGAGAGAAAACACAAATTACCAATATCTACGATGAAAAAAGGTAATATCACAATGGACACTATAGAAATACAGAAGATAATTAGAAATTATTTTGAAAATTTATACTCAAATAAAATAGAAAGTAATGAAGGCATCGACAAATTTCTAGAAACATATGATATGCCCAAACTAAATCAGGATGATATACACAATTTAAACAGGTCACAACGAAATAGAGGATGCCATCAAAAGCTTAACAACCAAGAAAAGCCCAGGACTGGGTGGATACACAGCCAAGTTCTACAAGACCTTTAAAGAAGAACTAACACCAATACTTCTCAAACTCTTTCATGAAATAGAAAATGAGAGAACACTCCCAGACTCATTCTATGAGGCCAATATCACCCTGATTCCAAAACCAGACAGAGACAAATCAAAGAAAGAATACTTCAGACCAATATCTCTAATGAATATAGATGCAAAAATTCTAAATAAAATTCTGGCAAATCGAATACAAAAACACATCAAGAAGATAATGCATCACAATCAAGTGGGCTTCATTCCAGGGATGCAAGGTTGGTTCAATATAAGGAAATCAATAAATGTAATTCATCACATCAACAGGCTCAAAGGTAAAAATCATATGATCATCTCAATAGACACAGAGAAAGCATTTGACAAAATACAATATCCCTTCATGTTCAAAATGCTAGAAAAAAAAGGGATAACAGGAACTTACCTCAACATCATAAAGGCCACCTATGCTAAGCCCCAGGCCAACATCATCCTAAATGGAGAAAAATTGAAAGCATTCCCTCTAAAAACTGGAACAAGACAGGGATGCCCTCTTTCACCACTCCTATTTAACATAGTTCTTGAAGCCCTAGCCAGAGAAATTAGACAGATGAAAGAAATTAAAGGGATACGGATAGGAAAGGAAGAACTCAAATTATCACTATTTGCAGATGATATGATTCTATATATAGAAGATCCAAAAAATTCCACCAGAAATCTTCTAGATCTAATAAATGAATTCAGCAAAGTAGCTGGATATAAAATCAATGCTCATTAATCAAAGGCATTGTACATCAGTGACAAATCCTCAGAAAGAGAAACTAGGAAATCCACCCCATTTACTATAGCCTAAAAAAAAAATATTTGGGAATCAACTTAACAAAAGAAGTGAAAAACCTCTACAATGAAAACTATAGCACACTAAAGAAAGAAATTAATGAAGATCTTAGAAGATGGAAAGACCTACCTTGTTCATGGATAGGTAGAACTAACATTGTGAAAATGACCATTCTCCCAAAAGCACTATACAGATTCAATGCAATACCAATCAAAATCCCAATACCATTCCTCATAGAAATAGAAAAAGCAATCATGAAATTCATCTGGAAAAATAAGAGACCCAGAATAGCCAAAGCAATTCTTAGCAAGAAGAATGAAGCTGGTGGCATTACTATTCCAGACCTTAAATTGTACTACAAAGCAATAGTAACAAAAACAGCATGGTATTGGCATCAAAATAGACCAGTTGACCAATGGTACAGAATAGAAGACACAGAGATGAACCCACACACCTTCAGTTATCTTATATTAGACAAAGGTGCCAAAATCATTCACTGGAGAAAAGACAACCTCTTCAACAAATGGTGTTGGGAAAACTGGAAATCCTCATGTAATAAAATGAGATTAAATCTCTTTCTCTCACCATGCACAAAACTTAACTCAAAGTGGATCAAGGACCTAGGAATTAACCTGAAGACCTTGCACCTAATAGAAGAAAAAGTAGTCCCAAATCTCCATCATGTTGAATTAGGTCCCAACTTCCTCAATAAGACCCCTATAGCACAGGAACTAAAACCAAGAATTAATAAATGGGATGGATTTAAACTAAAAAGCTTCTTCTCAGCAAAAGAAACAATCAGTGAGGTGTATAGAGAACCTACAGAATGGGAGCAAATCTTTACCACAAGCACATCAGATAGAACACTAACCTCAAGGATCTATAAAGCTCTCAAAAGCCTTAACACCAAAAAAACAAATAACCCAATCAATAAATGGGCCAAGGAGCTAAACAGACACTTCTCAGAAGATGATATACAAATGATCAATAAATATATGAAAAAATGTTCAACATCTCTAGCAATTAGAGAAATGCAAATCAAAACAACTCTAAGATTTCATTCATTTTATTCCAGTCAGAATGGCAGCTATCAAAAAAACAAACAACAATAAATGCTGTCGAGGATGTGGGGGAAAAGGCACACTCTTACATTGCTGGTGGAACTGCAAATTGGTGAAGCCAATCTGGAAAGCAGTATGGAGATTCCTAGGAAAACTTGGAATGGAACCACCATTTGACTCAGCTATCCCACTCCTTGATCTATTACCTAAGGACTTAAAAACAGCTTACTACAGGGACACAGCCACATCAATGTTTATAGCAGCACAATTCACAATAGCTAGATTGTGGAACCAACCCTGATGCCCATCAGCAGATGAATGGATAGGGAAACTTTGGTATATATACACAATGGAACACTACTCAGCACTAAAAGAGAATAAAATCATGGCATTTGCAGGTAAATGGATAGAGTTGGAGAAAATAATGCTAAGTGAAGTTAGCCAATCCCAAAAAACCAAAGGTCGAATGATCTCTTTGATAGGAAGATACTAACTTATAAAGGCAAGGGAGTGGGGATGAAAGGAATGAACAAACTTTAAATAGAACAAAGAGGGGGTAGGGGGCAGGGGCAAGGGGATAGGAATAATAGCAGACTGAGTTATCCATGATTACCCTAAATTCATGTATGAAGACACAATTGTTGTAAAAATACTTTATATAAAACCAGCAACTGGAAAAATTGTGCTCTTTATATGTAATATGAAATGAAATGTACTCTGCAAACATGTATAACAAATTAGACTAAAAATAAATAAACTTAAAAAAAGACATAAAATGAAAGAAAACGTTTGCATAAAAAATAGCTAGTCTAGTTTAAAAAATAAAATAATAATTTTTCCCTAATGTAAATATTTAAAATACATATTAGATATATCACATTAATCTTTGTGATAAATAAGTAAAGGAATATTTTCAAACACTAGGGGTCGTACATTCTAGAGGGCTTTATCATTACTGAGGGCATAGTTGAGGCTTGGGATCACAAATTTAAAGTGCAGCTAGGCTAACAGTTGTGATATAATCACCATTAAGTGCACAGAGAAGATGGCCGGTTGGGTTCATGAAGGTTGGAATCTAGCCAGGCAAGTACAGGGAAAGTGGGCCCAGGGAACTCAGTGTGTTTTCAAGAAAATTATTTTAATAATGGGTCATGAATTTAGACTGGGTAAAAGAAGCAAAGTTAGGAGAGGAGTGAAAATATGAAAGCATGACAATATCAATACACTGGAGGTTTCAATAAAATAAAGGGATAATTGCAGTGGAGTACCAGGATAAGGGAGCTGAAAGGATAGTTGGCAGTGACCATCAGAACAATTTCCCATTTTAAGAGTTAGATTGTTTATCCATTATTACTTTGCATTTACTGCAGGTTTTCAAATAGATCAAAGGAACCACAGAACCGAGCTTGCTAACGAAGAGTAAAATTATGTGTGGTCAAGAAAGAGCCATACAAATTGGGAATTGGTAATGTGGTAATTCAGCTATGACATGGTAAAATGGGGCACAAAACATCTGAACAATAGAGCTACATCACAGCATAAAGGAAAGAGCTTGAAGTCAGAGCAACCTGCTTCAAACCCTGGCTGGGATAGATAATGAATATATCTTTGGGACTATTTCTTAACTACTGTGCATCCTGGCTTATCCTTCTCAACTGGGTTGGTATGCACATTAGAAAGGATAATATATTTAAATTGCCTGTAAATAATAGATTCTCAGTATAAATATTAACCACTGTGAAAATAAGGAGGCAATCTCTACTGCTGCATGGCATTTTCTCATCTACTTTGGAAAGCTTATCATGTAGGTATGAAGGGATGTGTCAACCAGAGGACAAAGAAAGACTTCCCCCTCTAAGGTCTTCTTGGGTAAAGGTGAATTGTGGATTGGTTACTGCATTATATCTAAGATTTTGATGGCAGTATTGCAGGTCTGATTGCTTGCTAGTGACATCTTAGAGGTCAAATGGGCCACAAAATCACAATGTCTGGATTAATTTTTTAGGATAAATCACAAATCCAAAACTAGGAGAGACAACACTGGTCAGGATGGTGTGGGGTAGAAGACCTACCCCTAACCCAACAAGAACAAACCAGCTATTCATAAACTTCCTTTGATAATTAGAACTCAGTGCTTCTAAGTGGGTTCTGAAACCATCCCATCCTTTACCTCCCTCCCAGCTCCCTCTGACTTCTCATGATCTTCTCCAGTTGTTTTGGCCTCTCACCTTCCCCTAATTTGTCATTTGACAGTTCTATTTTCCCAGATTCATGTTGGTTTACAGTGTCCCATATTACCTTTAAATGATCTTCTGCTTTCCTGTTGAACTGCCAATACCCAACCCTGCCCCAGGATCCTTTTTCTCATTCATGATGTTCTTTCTCCAAGTCCCTTAGAGGGGCAGCTGGCTGGCAGGGTTGATTTCCGCCATGCTTGCCTGTTAACCCCAAGCCTCTGGTTCTTCAGTCTCCCTGGATTTGACATCACAGGAGGAAAAGTAGACTGAAAAATGCAGAGAAAGAATCAACCTATTGCAGAGGGAGGTCACCACAAGTTGAACAGGGGATCAAAAAAAAAAATCCAACAGTCGCAAGTTGTAAATGTTTTCAAATATAATTTCCTGATGACTTTAAAAAAAAATCCTTAAAAGGTTAGGTAAGGATCTATTCGATCTCATAAGTTTTAAGTGCAAAGGAATTTTTCCCTAACAATTTTGTTTCCAGAGGATTCTCATTTTAGTCTTTAAACTTTATAATTCAAGTAATATGAAAACTTTTCTATGACATGGATCTATTAGATATGGGAGGTGGTTGGCATACCTTTTTGGAGAGCCATCAAGTAAGAAAAAGCAAAATTAGAGATATTTTAAAAATGTATTTCCCAGTGTTCTCTAATGAGAATAACTTGAACTTTCTTCTGGAAATTTCTCATACCTTTACTATCTTTACAGTGTCCTTTTCTGAAATAATTAAACAGGTTTTTAATGACTTTATATCTAACTTATCACTTGATTATTTACTAATTTTGTGTTATTTAAAATAATCAATGTTTTCTTTATAGATGTTCTATGAAATAAAATGGATGGTTAAGTCTGTGACAGAGATTGTGTCCATCTAATCCACTCTTAACTCCAGCATTTTGCCCACTTTCTACAATTCACCAGTTGAATGAATTAATTCATCAATTAATTTTATCATCATCGAAGTTCCCAGTAACATCTATGAAAACATTTGTTGTTAGTTTAAAATGAAATTAATTCACTTACAATCTTGAAACTGGGTAAATTGTTTCTAATTAACCAAAATGTTCAGTCTTGATTCTTAGAATTGGGTAAAGACAGCCAATCTCATAGCAACTGTCAAATAATTTTGAAAATTGGTGAAAGTAGAAATTTTAGGACATATTATATGTGTTTTTTCCTTTTCTTTTTCTCTCTCATCTGCTGTACTGTTACTATTTTTATTATCAGAAGTTTAATTAATCAAGGCAGAGAATAGTTTTTAAAAATGTATAGGTTTTCATTAAAAAGTAATGCATATTTATTGAAGGAAGTTTGGAAAACACAGGCAAGTAAAAAATACATAAGTAAAAATCACAATTCCACTTCCATAAAATACTCTATTTATGTTTTAATATGTCTTTTATACCTATTCTATACATCTGTGTTTATTTCTACAATCATGAGATCATACTATTTATACTATTTAAGCAATCTGTTTTCGCTTCATAATAGGTTCTACAGTGTTTGGCTCAAAAACAACATCTCAATTCATGCCATTTCCATTACCTTAGAAGCTTCATTTCCACATGTATGAAAAAATATTGTTCTTATTTATCAGTGGTGATGACAAATTTGAGCATTTCTCAAAGTGTCAGTTCTAAGTATAGTTTAAAAAAAAAAAATGAGGTAAGCCAGGTAATTGCCCAAAAGGGAAAATCCAGCTTCATTTCTATTTTGGTATGGTAGACCTGGATCTGGAAATGCCCATGCTTCCTGCCCTTGCTGACTATTGAATGTAGTTTCACCCAATCCTCTCTTGTTATATGCAGACCCATAAATCTGGCACAGAGAGCTGTAGTAACAAAGCAGTCAGCCAGGTTGCCTTAGCTACACATTAATGACAGGATAGGACAGCTGCCTGGGAAGTGCTTGCCACTATTTTGTGGAGGGGGAGGTGCAGGGTTTGGGTTTCCAATGTACAGTATGAGGTGGGAATGTGCTCCTACCTCACCCAGAGGGCCAATCATCTCAACAAGAAGTCAGGAAGTCAGGCCAGGCCAGCTTACTGGTCTAACAACATTTTATCAGGGATCTACCAACATTTTATTGGTTTTATAGCATACCATCTGCTTGGAAACAGTTTAATCATACAGAATATTTTTTTAAAAAATTCTACTTTATATGAATTAGCCTGCAAGCAAAGGTCTTTGGATGATTATTTTCCTGAGTGAATTCTTTATACATTTCATACTGAGTGCAGTGGTCATTGTACTGTTTTGTGTATGCATCTCGAGGTTGATGCTGCTTTTTCTCTATCTGTTTTCATTTGTAAACGTGTATCTAGCATTGTGGAATCTTAGAACTCTCTTGCCCTCTTTCTCTAGAGCTTAGTATCTATGTTCATTTACATTGATACAAGCCACATGTGGCTCCTTCACTTATTGAAAATTAAATAAACTCAGAACTTGACTTTATCAGTCACGCTAGTCACATTCCAAGAGCTTAACAGCTACAACTGACTCATGGTTACCATATTGGACAAAATAAATACAGAATATTTCTGCCAATGCAAAAAGTTCTTTGGGGCAGTGCTGTTGGAGACCCTAGGTTCAAACTGAATATATCCTTTAGATGTTTCACTGACTCTCCCTGTGGTGTTCTGCATTTATATAAACCATTAGGTAAGGAAGCCTAAGGAGAAGTCCAGGAAGAGAGCGGCTAACATACTTGCATTATGTAGACAGATCTCCAAACTATCTATAATTATATACCACTATTAAAAGCATTTTTGAGCAGTTGCCCCCAATATAGGCATTTACAGTTATAAAATAATTGATATGTCCTAGTGTCAGCTAATATTTCCAGGCACAGTGCATACTTAGGGCTCATTAAGCATAGTTGATAAAAATCCACATTTTGAATAATCTTCCTGATAATTTTGAGTCTCAGGGGACAACTACCTGTCATATCTAATTAAATCATAACTGTTTCAATTTCACAATGTGACTGAAAAAGAACTTTCTTTCAGAAGTAGAAGCATCTATTCTGCAATTGTCTTGTTCTTCTGGTGTATACCTAGTCTGTCTTCTATCTGCAAATTTTTGTAGGCCTCTTTTTAGGCCACTTGTCCCTTGTGTGAGGGAAATTTAATACTAAAAAAATATAATTTGTAAGTCTAACTATGTGGGCATACATCAGGAGCAATATTTAACAATAGGCCATTATCAAAGAACCAGAGAGTTCACTGCCATCAAACACAAGCCCGTACCCTTCTCTGGCTGTTTTACACTTATCTGTCTTAATATAAGCACTTACTACCAACACATATACTGAATATGGGGAAATCTGATTTGGTTTTGTTTCTTTGATAAATACAAATATTAGTTCAAATATTTTCTTTCCTCATCCAAATGGATCATATCATGGGGGGAAAATCCTGCTTTTGAGGCCACACATTTAGACTATAGTAAGATGTTTCCAATCCTGTCATGTAATATATGAATGATATTCAATTAGGCTTAGCCTTATCTAAATTTATGTTTAACATAATTTATTCTCCCTAACATATTATGAAAGCCTACAGAAGTTCATATGATGCCAAAAGATTTTTTTTAAAATATTTATTTATTTGCTTTAGTTGTACGTGGTGCTGAGGATCAAACCTGGGCCACGCACGTGCTAGGTGAGCGCTCTACAGCTGAGCCACAACCCAGCCCACCAAAAGATTTTTAACATTAAGAAAAACATGTCTGAGATCCTGAATATTTGTATCCCAAATTTGGTTATTAGCTTTTTAGCAGCCAGTGTGAATTGGGAAATATTAATCCCAATAGAATTATCTCCAATTTATATAAGAGCAAATGTAGGGATTAGGAAAGTTAAAATAAATTTTCCAAGTTTTTCTAACTAGTGAGTGTAAGTCCAGAATGTGAATTCAGTCCTATCTAATCCCACAGCTACTTCTTTTGGGATAAGGTAAGGTATAAACAAAGATAGTTTTTAAATGTGGCTAACATTACTTATCATGTAAATTCTTACAAGGGCTAAATTAAATAGCATATTAGTTTCCTAGGTGTTATACCAAAGCACCAAAAGCTAGGTGGTTTAAAACACTAATTCACAGTCTCAGAGTCTGGAAGCTGGAAGTCCCATATCAAGGTCCCAGCAGGGTTGGGTTCTTTTGAAGGTTCTGGGGCAGTCTGTCCCTCGCCTCTCTCTACTAGCTTCTCAGCAGAAGTTTGCAGTCATTGGTGGTTTCAGCTTGTAGATTCATCACTCCAGTTTCTGACTCTGTCTTTACACTGTGTGTGTGTCTCTTGTTATAAACACACAAGTCGTGCTGGGTAAAAGACCCACCTACTCTAGTATGACCTCATTTAACCAAATAAAACAGCACTCTTTCCAAATAAGGTCACATTCTCAGTCACTGGGAGTTAAGACTTGAACAATTCCTTTTTTTGGAGGGTGGGGTACAATTCAACCCATAAAGTGTTTGTAAATACCTTTCCCAGGGCACACCCCTGGTGGGTTTTTTATATATATGAGTTTCCTTTGCCCGCCTCTGAATTGAATTTCTTAAGAGCAATGACTTTGTATGACTCCTCTTTGTTGTCACAATATCTATTCTATCATATTTCTAGTCCTCACCTCCTTCCCAGCTCCCTCTGAATTCTGGTGACCTTCTCCAGTTGCTCTGGTCCTAATTCATCACTTGACAGTTTTATCTTCCCAGATTCATCTTGGCTTACCCATCCAATCTGCTTTCCTGTTGGACTGCCAGGGCCTAACCCCAGGCACTTGTGATTTACTCAAAATCCCTTAGAGGGGCAGCCAGGCTGAGAGGGGTGATTGTCTACCATGCACATGAGTTAATCCCAAATCTTTGATTTTCAGTACTGCCTGACTGACTATTACAGGAGAAAAAGGAATGAATGTATGTGGCAAGGAAATGTATGTGTCAGAGACAGAAATCGCTATGAGTCAGTCCTCTGAGTTTTATACTATAAATAATGTATAGTGAAGGAGCCCTAATTAGGAAGGGCTGTTGCAGCTAGCTGGAAGCCATAAGTTCCACCTGATATGTATGTGATGCACCTGTAGGCACCCGCAAAGCTGAAGGTATATAACCGGGTGAAAGCGGTCCGAGTTAGGAGAACGAATTCATTCGGTCAGTCCTGCAGTCACTCGGTCGGTCAGAAGAAGAGTTCGGGTCGGAGAAAAGAATCAGAGCGGCCAGAACGTAGGCAGAGCGGTTACAGAAGAGAAACCAGATAGAAGAAGTAATGGCTGGTCAGAGTTAGGCCGAGGCTCCCGAGGGCTAGTCAGAGTTAGGCCGAGACTCCCGAGGAAGACAGAAGACAGAAGAAAGAAGCAAGAAGCTCTAAAAAATAATCTTTCTCTAAGCTCTATCTTTCTTTCTCTCTAAGCTAATAATCTTTCTCTAAGCTCTATCTTTCTTTCTCTCTAAGCTAAGAAGACAAGAAGAAAAAGACAAGACAAGAAGACAAGAAGAAGCTAAGCTCTATCTTTCTTTCTCTCTAAGCTAATGTAGAAGTAAAAGTAGTAAAAGCTTTACTCTGCCTCCGAGAGTTTTCCTCCCCGGTTACAGTACCAGGCAGCTTACAGTATAGTACAATACAGATTGATAGGAGTGAGAAGTTAAAATCCAACAATATATATTCAGTTCCATCACTTTAATTATTTTCTGTTATACATAATCACCAAAGCTAAGGGAAACAATTATTGTAGAAACCTTCTTAGATAAGTGTAGATTGTAATTAGCAAAACTAACAATCCACTGTAGAGCTGCTGGATTTCTACTTTTGTGGCTGTGACTACATTTATAAATAAATGAAGAATGCTTGCTAATGATCAGATGAAGTAGGTAAACTTTCCAATTATAAGTTTTATATACCAAACTTGATGCCTAAATTTCTTTTCTATCAATGAAACTCATAAATACTTAATTTGTGACACTCCAAATGAAGAGTTATTGAATTACTCATTTTCACTAAAAGGAAATGTGACAATGGATACAAAGTTTCAGTTAGAAAAAGATGATCTATGGATTTGAATATATGCAAAATCAAGTAATTAGAATAATGTTTTCCAAAGTTACATGCTTTGCCGTAAACTGGATGAAATGACTTTTAATTCTTTAAAATCCTTTCTCTGTTTTTCCTCTTTTCCATGGAATGAAGTCTTTCATAAACTAGGCTCTTTTCCTAGTTTTGGTCACCAATTTGCAGAGAGAAACAGGATTTGCCAAATTACTTGTTCTCTCTTGGGCCTTTCTTTAGTTGGCTTTCTAATAAGGGAATTGGAATATACTAATGTTAGGTGCCTTCCAGCTCTTCATTTTTAGATTCTATGAATATAGAAATGGTTTTAAACTACATTATTTATCTTTTCACAGATAATTTTAAGCCATATGAAGCTTACACATTTTTAATTGGCCAAGGAATTAAATATGTGCTCAGAAATAAAAGAACCCAATACACAAATCTCCCTCTGCAAATAATGATTACAACAGAGAAACATGCCAGTCACGAATCCCTGATATGGTTTCTACACGGTACCTTTATAAAGCATACACTGATTTCTAAACTAAATGAGGTCCTTTAAGTTATACTGTGATTTTCAATATTATGAGAGCAAAGGGCATGTACAGTGAATTTCCATAGTTGATTCTGTATGGGTAATTCTGCATAGACAGCAAAATGGATCTATTTAAAGACAAAATATTCACTGAAGTCACTTTCACAGATTTTCGCAAATGTGTAGGTTTAAGCAATACTTAATAGTATGCCAGATTGATTAGAATTTTAAAAACACCTTGAAATTGCACTTAGTTTTGAACTAAATGTGAATGTATGAGGCAACATACAAAACTGAACAGACCTTTTCCCCACTGATTGCATCAGGTGTCTTAGACAAAGCAGCAAAGGGGGTTATTAGCTCCTATAGTAGCAATTAGTGAACATGCTAAAACTTACCAAATGTATAATGTATGGAGTTTTTGGAAGGGTTTGAACCTATGCAGAACAGCTCAAAATAATGACAGATGTTTCTTAAAGGAACACTGACAATTCAGTTATCTCTTTATTGATACCTAAAATACCCTTATTATAAGATGATTTATTGAGTAATTTATAGATCATATCTTGCTTCAAAAGTACTTTTAGTGCTGATAAAATGTAAAATTATATAATTTTCAAATTTTATGACCTGAATTTCTTCTATCTTCCTTTTCTATGAAGCAGCCTTTTCGATGTAATGATTCTAACATATTTAACTCCTTAAACTTGTGAAAGTAGGTCTGCCACCCAAAGAGCATGAAGGACACTTCAGTTACTAGTAATTTCACCAAGCCAGAAGGACAGCATTCCAGACTCTGGGAATTTCCTTCTAGAGGGGCTTCAAAGTCTCTGTATGCCTTTAAAATTTAAGGAAATGACATCTGATAAGAACATTGATAGTGAAAACATACCACTCATTTTTAGTACATTAGCTTCAAGAAGAAGATCATTAGAACTTAGAAAAACACTAGGTAGATTTTGTTTGTTTGTAGGACAGGGGATATTGCTCACACTGAGCAGAGGGCAGATATGTGAGGGAACTGGCTACAGGAGATCTGGGGTCAAGAGGCCAGCACAGGTGTGTTGGACTTGGAAGCAGCCATTTCCTTTGAAAGAGAATATAGAAATTGAGAAAGAAGGAGGGAGAAACTGGTATTTGCAGACCTGGAATTCTACAAAGACTTTACACAAACTTTATCAATTGATCTTACAGGCTTCCTGAAATAGATAGCAGTCCTCATTTTACATATGCTTTTAGATTATTTATGTGCCTAGATATATACGTTGTCTGCTAATATGCCACTCTAAGTGAAAGATATAGTTTTCCTGGCCCCAAACTCAAGTTTTTTCCCCATTTCACTACACTGCTTCTTAGACAAAAATGTGAGCAGTGGGTGTAGAGACACTGTGGGGATAGGAAAAGGAATGGAGGGTGAGGCTGATGGTGGCCTACTTTTATTCTGGGCATTAAGAGAGCAGGCAGCTGGCATTTGGGAATGTAGAAATTTTCATCTGTAATACACAACATCTCTGTATTAATATCTAATATCTGTGATATTGGTCCCTAATACAGTTTACTTCTTATGAAGACTTGTGGCTGAATAAAACTGGGAAATCAAACTCTGTTGATTCAAATATGCTTTGTCTTTATGACTTCCTAATTTTCAATGAGCAACATCCTTAACACTATTTTTCTCTTTCCATCTCTTAATTAGCAATTCAGAAATGCATCAGAAAGCTTCTACATGAAGAAACACTGTTGATTTTTTCATAAATAATTTCATCTTAAAGTGAACTGTCATGCAATTAATTTGTCTTGCTTACACATTTTTATTGCACTTTCTTTTCTAACCTATATAACAAGGCACAGTGCAATTTGGCAAATCAGATCAAACAGATGCAGCAAACACAGAGCAATACCTTGTTGCACACCATTATGTGAAGATGATGGAGTGCATCAAGATGCTAGATGGTAATGAAAAAGTCACAGAGAACAATAATGGCCAAAAGGATCTCTTGTCATGCTAGCACCTAACTAGTTACAGAAAAGTTGTGGCTAGTAAAACCAGCACCTGGAGGCCAACCAGGCTGAAGAGTTCTGCCAAGCAAGTCAGCAGGAGGCCTGGGCAACAGTCAAGGGAACAGCATGAATAAGCAGAAAAGAAGGAGGTGACTTCTTATTGTACCCACAGACCATTGAAGGTGTGTTGAGACCTCAGCAGTCAGATGCAGTGGGCTGAAAGAGGAGATAAGAGCTGTGTTTGTGAAAACTGACCCAATTGTGTCCCTGGTCTCCTAGAAAATGGCCAATAGCCCACACACAGAGTCAAAAGTAGATGGGTCCAAATCAAGTTTGAATCTCTTCTAGATGTGCAAGGGAACACCAAAGCAGTCAGAAGCAGGATTCCAGGCAGTGAGGACTCCTGAAGGCAGGGGAAAAGCAGCATTAGGGGCCAAGTGACCAGTATGCTTACTGACTACAAAAAAAGCAGCAGGGCTGAACGAGAGCAATAGGGCTAAAACAAAACAGGGAGCATGCAGGGCGAGTTGTACAACCAGGCCTAAGGTTAAGTGTATTAGTCTGCATGAGCTGCTTGAATACCACACACAGGATAGCTTAGACAACAGAAATGTATTTCTTAATAGTCCTAGAGGCTGGAAGTCCAAGATCAAGATATCAGGAGGGTGGTTTCAAGTGAGGTCTCTCTTCCTGGCTTGCAAACAACCACCTATGAGCTGTGTCCTCATATGATCTTTCCTCTGTGCATGCACATCCCTGGTATCTCCTCCACTTCTTATAAACACACAAGTCCTTCCTATTGGCTTAGGGTCCCATCCTTATGACCTCATTTAACCTAATTACCTCTTTAAATGTCCTGTCTCCAGATATAGTCACACTGAGCTTCAACATATGAATTTTGAGAGAGGAGGACCACAATTTGATCTGTAACAGTGAGAAAGGACTTTAGGGAATTGATGTACTCAACAGAACTGAGGTATAAACACAATCTCTGAGACAGAACAGCACATACAGCATGGAGATTATTCCCAGATTCTGGATCTCTCATGTATATCTGTAAGAATAATTCTTCACTTCATCTGCTGAGTTTGGGAAGGGAAGAACAGGAGAGATTCCACACTTCTCTCTGTCTGACTGGCATTGGTACAGTCAGACCCAACCTTAAGGGGAAATGCTTCTGTGACTACAAAGGATGGAAGCTAAGGAATGCAGGGCTGGACAGAAGGCAAATAGATTCTGCCCAACACCCTGCTCCCTGGCAGGTGTGGTTCAGCAGGAAGGACAGCCTGTAGGCAAATTCTGATGGGGGGGGGGGGGGGGTCTGGTACACCCACAGAGTTGCTGGAGCAAAGGAATGTGAGAGCTTCCTTAGCTCCGGGGCCTAAGGAGGTGTGGGAAAGGTCACGCCAGGTCAGTGGCCATGCTTCTGGGGCTGAGGTCACCTTTCACAGGGACTCTACAAAGACTGAGGTCATAGAACCAAAGTAAAGAGGAACACTGGGGATTCCAGTTCACCAGCCAGGCAAAGTCCCTGAAGAACATGCTGAGCAGGATCATCCTGTTTCCTCCTTCACCCTTCTGTGGGTGGTGCTTAGCACAGGTTAGTTTGTCTCTATGCCTGACTGTTGCTTATGGAGCTCTGGAAGTTACTTCAAACATATTTTAGCATATACATTTATATCTACACTGGAGGTACTTTTGTAAGGAATAGACATATGTTTAGATGAAACATTTTCTGAGTGCAGCTATGAACTGTTCATTCATCTTCAATGTGTTCTCATTGAAGAGAAAGATCATGACCGGTTCATGTCCATTTGCTTTCAGTTAGCAACAACTGAATGTCTATATAATCCTTTCTCTAGCCATATACCCCTCCTCAGGATAGGTTTCTGGGGAGATATTTTAAATTACTACTTTAACCAGCCTGACAACTAAAAAATAAGTGTGGATAGGTTTGGGGCTTTGCCAAAGCAAATGCCTATTTCCAGAAATTTCTTTGCTTTTATTTACCATGCAGTGCCAAGCCTCCATAGGTTTAGAAAAAAACCCAGGCTGGCCTGCACAGCTATTTCCCAGGGAACCTTCATGTTGCCAGGGAAATCTCCATGGGAGATTGTCCAATTTCATGGCAGTCCTTGGGGCTGGGAAGAGCTGCTGGTACCACTGGCATGAGAAGGTTTCCACCGTAACAGCTCATCACTATCCCTTTAGCCAGTCTTCTCCCCCACACCACCCCTAATACAGACACACATGCACAGACAGATAAACACACACAGGTTTTTTTTCAAATATGAGGCCAAAATGGCTGCAACACTTATATCTAATCAAATAGAATCACAGGCAAATATGTATGAAAACAACTTAAGAAATGATGCAGTATGTCAAGATGACCCAAAGAAAACGACTTAAACTGGTGAAGTGTTGAGCACAAAGAAGTATTTTAGAAATGAGGATAGAACCTGGCTCTTCTGAGGACTGAATGGCATCTAAAGGAAATAGCTGAGCCTCCATCTAGACTATGGAAGGCAAGTAAATCAAAAGCCAGACAAATGAGTCTGTATCTAGGCTAGGCTGGAAATTAAGGAAAACAGGAGAAGCTGAAAAGGGCAGATCAATGCTGTAAACCTGTCACAAGCACAGGACAATGCTGAGATGGTGTAAATTATAATTCATACAATTTCCATATTGCAGTTAGAACTCCAAAGATCCTTTTAAGTGCTTTTAAAAATGGTTTGTATGTTTCAAAATAAATTAATTAATGTAAAAAGGAAAGGAAAAACGTGCTAGTTCTGTAATCTGAAAATATCAGATTTTAAATCTGAAAAAATTATAGGCTTATTAGTTTATTAACATTTTGACTTCAATTTTTCTGGATTTAGAATATGAGTAGAAATGACCTTGAGAGAGAACATACCATAAAATCTCTTGAGCATATGTGAGCTCTGCCACTAATTAACTGACTAATGGGATCTTCCAAAGGGCCACTGCTGCCTGCCTTGGTGCAGGTTGTACCATCAGGAGAAAGGACTGAAACAATGTGTCCCACCACCAAGAGCTCATGCCAAGGTGATGGAGCACCCACTGCCAAGAATGTCCAAACTGGAAGGCACCAAAAGTGCTTCAGTGGAAAGAAAATTAATGGGTGGGGTAGAGAATTGGGAGTGGAGAAGAGAGGTCTGAGCTTAAGGCCAGAACTTGACAAGTTCGAGGGCGAGTAGTTTTCTGTTTTATCGGAACTGGTGTAGGTCTCATGTTATCATCCATTCAGCTTGATGAGTTCCTCCAGGGTCCTTCACACAATAGAGTTGAGGTCTAACTAGGAAAAAAAATAATCCAAGGGAAAAGGTAATAAATCCAGAAGCCTGAAGACTAACAAACACTTAAAAGTAAATAAAACCAAAAGAAAATCTTTACGGAGGGACAGAACAGATTGTAGCCCTTAGAGATTGATCTTAGAATTTGGCTTTCCCAAGATTTCTGAGTGAACACTCTGCTTTACTCCACCCTGGCTATTGTAAAAAACAACATTTCAATGTTGCTTAATACAGTATTTATAAAGCACCTTAGGATCATTTGCAGACTATGATCTTCAATCCAAGTAAAGAAAGCAAACAGTTCAATTATCACCCACACTGTATGCCAATAATAAAAAAGCAACAAGCATGTTTTACTGCAGCCATTGGAGTTGCTTCAGGCAACACAAAAATATAATGCCAACATGTTGTCCAGCAAAATTGCCAAGTGAGTGCCAGGCTCTTAATGAGATAATAAAGAATAAATACAATCTGGGAAGAACACAGGAATTGCCATGCTGGGTGGTCCAGCATTTGTGCAACTTTGTCATCTGTTGCCAGCACAATTTTGGCAGGGAAGGGAGGGCCTGGTCATCCTTCCTAATTGTAGAGCCCTTTCCCAATATTCTAAATCCCTCATCAGGACATGCATTTTGTAGTTTCTTAGCAGAATACAAACTCTAAAACTTTAAGTTTTTCTTAGTTGTTGGAATGGTTCTGCCATTTATAAATACATAAATGGATATTCTTCCCAAATCCATGTATATTTTCTTCTATTATACATTCTGTGGTCATGTGTCCTACAAAGAAACGTGCACCAGGAAATTGTAAGCCAGAGAGTGGAAATTTTAAGCCTTCTGTGTTGATCAGCTTTTTATTAATGTAACAAAATTCCTGAGATAATCAACTTATAAAGAGGAAAAGTTTATTTTGGCTCACAAGTTTTGAAGACTTCAATCTATGGTTGGGTGGACTCATTGCTTTTGGGCCTGTGGTAAGGCAGAGAATCATGGTGCACAGCACATAGTAGAGCAAAGCTATTCCCCCATGGCCAGGAGGAAAGAGAACAAGGAAGAAGAGGGTCTCAGGTCTCACTGTCCCCTTCAAGGGCACACTCTTAATGACTGGAAAACTTCCCACTAGGCCCCACCTTTTAAAGTTTCCAGCACCTTCCAAAGCTCTACACTGATGATTAAGACTTGAACACATGGGCCTATGGTAGACATTCCAGATCCCAACTCTAGCACCTTCTCGTAAGAAACGACATTCAAAGATTCCAAATGAATTTTGTTAGAATAATAAAGAACTCTTGGGAAATTTTAGAGAACTCAAGACAGGTATAAAATATGGAGTCCTTTAAAAATTGAAGGTCCCAAATTTGCAGCTTTTGTTAGCTTTATTAAAGGTCTGTGATCTTTACAGTTCTGGAACTGGGTCATTGGCTCCCTTTTCTCAGCCAGTGATCCCAGTATTTGCCAAATGGAAGGCTTTCATTTTTGAGAGAGACATATTTATTTAAATCATAAGTGATTTAGTAGATTCACATGTAATCTATATCTATCATGCCTAGTTATGAGTGAATCAAAATGTTATGATTTTCTTGAAGATTTTAATTTTTCATTATTCCTTTCTTCTTTCAAAAATTTTCCTATTATGTTCTTGCATGCTTTAGTATTTTTTTATAGCAGCTATCACTATATAGCAAAATGTACAGATTTATCTGTTTGATTTTGGCTTCTCTCTGTCACAGGAATATAAGTCCACGAAGGCATTAATTTTGTCTGTGTGTCTCTGGTAGTTGGTATGTAACACACATTCACTATGTACCTGTTAATTGTTGAGTACATTTACATCTACATATTATCACCAATCTAGCATTTCTCACTTGAGGTTCCCACTAGAGAAAGATTAGAAGGAAAGAAACTCAGAGACAGTGAGACCAACTGAGGTCCCTGCCCAGCAATCAGCAAGTCACAAGTAGCAAACTGTGCCCCAAGATCTAACTCTCTTGGTGTCCTCCTGAACAACTTCCTGTTGGAATGTAGTTCCTATTAGTGCACCTGTACACTCATCCATTCAAGAGCTTAAAAACATAGCTTTGAAAAAATATTTAAATAAAAAATATTAAGTGTTCCTCTCTCACCCACTGTTTAGCAATTAGCCAGGCCAAAGAAACTCTAGCATTCATACTGACAATCTGTTGCTATAGTAACAATAGCAAGCCTGATTTCTCAGAAAAAGGTGTGAAAGTAGTCTTTTCAGATGATCTACTGAGTGAATGGTTTTTATTACATTTGTAGTGTGTGTACGCATGCATGCAGGGAAAAAAAGACTATCTTACAATAAAAATACTTGGTGGCCAATCATAATTACATCGATGTTTAATTTCCCCACAGAGCCTTGTTTCAGAAAAGGTACATTGTGTCAGTATGTTGAAGTCAGCATCACCTTCTTTCTACAGCTCCTAAAGAGGGGCAATCAGCTTTACTTTCACTTTATTGATGTGGCTGATCTACCTCAACCCAAAATGAAAATGGCCAACTCAAATGACAAGAATTGTGGTCACAGTGGATTTGATTAGAATCCAATAATGATTTTTAAAGCTGTGTAAATGTCATCTTTTTCTTTCTTTCCAGTTGATTTGGTTTTCCACAGGTTATATAAAATAGAGAGATGCAATATCTTATTAGTGAGATGACTGACAAACAAGTAGGAATGATGGAAGAGAAGGTGGCATTAATAGATGTTTGGGGGCAAACTGGATTTTTTTGTTTCTTTTACTAAGTGCTATTTTAGGAAAATACATATAAAATTATAGGGCCTGGCATGTTCAAGGCCTTGGGTTTGATCCTAAGCACTGCAAAGTGAGGATAGTTCTAAAATATATTTCATACTTTTAGATGCAGGCATATTCTGGTAATGAGTGATATTTTTCATATAAATACATATAGACACATATATTCACACATATGTGTATATGGCACAAAGAATATTAAAATCAAAGTTTTCATGAATAAACTCAAATAACAATGGCCTTTATTATAACAAGTGAATACCACTGACTTTTATCATCACCAATATTTATGATTTTTCATTTTTCAGAGTTAGTCTACCTTTCATGCTGTATAAAACATGTCTTGAGACTGTAAGTCATGCTTTTTCTATTTCTACCCAATAACCAAGAAATTCTTATTAATTGGTGGGAGTGGAGGAGCTGGGGTTTTAGCTCTGTGGTAGATTATTTGCATAGCATGCACAAAGCCCTGGGTTTGATCCTCAGCACTACAAAGGAAAAAACAAAAAGCAAATATTTGTTAATTAATTATTTTTTCTAATGGATATTGAAACTAACCACAGTGTCTTAATTTCCTTAAAAAAAGAATGGTTGGTGAATTTTTATTGACAATAATCTATTATTAAGTTATATTAAATTAATAAATTATTCTTTCTTCTTTATAATGTACATTTATTTTAGAGAAATAGAAAATAATAAAAAGCAAAACAAAGATATACTACTTTGTGACCTAATAATGTTAAGTTTGTTTTCTCAATGTATATAAATTTTAAAAAATCAAAATTATAAATGTTGTATTGCTTTGTTTCTAGCTACTTTCATTTTTCAAAAGATAACCATTTTTTATTTTTGTACTCCAGGCACAATATAAAAGCAAGGAATGAAAATAGAACACCTTATATTTTAGGTAAGAATTAATCACTTACATGTGCAATCTTCCTTATAAAATGTATTTTAAAAACCACTCAGCTATTACTAAAATCTAATGCAATAAACATAATCTGAAGAGCCCTGCTCGTAAGAGCAAAATGGGGATGATCTTCAGGTCTTTGTGCACTTTTCTATGGTTCTGTTCCCCTATTCTCTCTATTTCAATTGTGGCTCTATACAACCATACCTCAAAGCTTCTTTGAGCCCTTCTTTTTTTAACCTATCCCAGGTCTGAGCCCCAATTAGAATTGCCCCCAGTACTGTCAATACACTGGCTTTGGATCATATCGCCATAGTCTCTCCTTCATTGCATTAGTTTTCAGGAGCAATTTTATTTCATGCTTCCTTTTATTGGTAGTTATTTATTTGTTTTACTTGTAAGGAAAAAGTTTGACATTGTTTAATATAATGAAATTATTGTATCATTTCTTATGAGCTATGAAAAAAATCTTCAGTTTACTAAAGGAAATATTTAATTGAATTATTTTATTAAAAATCACTTTAGTATCAGTCTGGAGTCAGGGGCGATATGGCCATTTTTTCAAATTAATATGTAATTTTTAAAAAGTGAACAGAAAAAAATGTGGCTTAAAATAAAATCAAGTTTTTTTTCCTTGTTGCTTTTTAAATCACATATGAATTTAGAATATAAAAACAGAAAACTGAAAGAGGTTGCAATAATATGGTGGAATGGGATTCTCCAATAATTGCCCCACTGCAAAAACACCAACTTGAACAACTATCTGTGAATGAAAATACCTTTGCAAGACCTAAGGAAGGTGAGCAAACCATGGTACCTCACTATAACATTAATAAGAAAAGCTGCATTAAAGAGAGGAGGAAGGACAGTTTTATAATATACACATCACTCCTCCCCAAACTCCAAGCAACATACTATGCAGAGAGATACCATATACTTGGGGAAATAAAGAAAAAATATAGGGCTTTTCCTTGGTCCCTAATTCTGGGTCTATTATAGTAAAACCCAACACCAGAAAGACTCATACTGCACTTGACTCCAAGCTGGTACTAACAATCTGGGCCTTCAGACCTGCCCCCCTGCCAGATGGGAACCTATAAACCACACAAAGTGAATTCTATCTGCATGGAGCTGACTACAGTGGCCTTGGGCTCCAGATAGCTCTCAGCAGCAAGTAGGCCTTACTGTCTCTAGGCTATTTGTGTACCCCAATGACGCACCAGACTCAGCCTGCATTCCAACCCAGTGCTGAGTAGCCACAGGATTCCAACTTGGCATCATGCCAGCTACAGCAATCTTGGAATTTCAGCCTGGTGTCATGCTGGCCATAGAAGTCCTGGGCTTAGGACATCCCAAGAACAACGGCCATAGTAGTCTTGGACATAAGGACCAAAGAGGAAGGTCTTCCCAGAATCCATGGGCAGACTTATTGTTAAAAAGCATTCCCAGACAAATACAGTCTTCAAAGATTAAAATAAGTCCTACTTCTCTAATACCCTGACATTTATACACAGGTCAAGGACCAAGTACAACCAGAAAAACATAATACTACCAGCAAGACAAAAGTACCAATGACCAACCTTCAAGAGATGGAGATGAGGGGCTGGGGATATGGCTCAGTTGGTAGAGTTCCTGCCTCGCATGCACAAGGCCCTGGGTTCAATTCCCAGCACCATTAAGAGAGAGAGAGAGAGAGAGAGGTGTACAAATTGCCAGACAAAGCATTGTAAGCATCAATTTTAAGGAACTCATAGAACTGCAAGAAAATACAAAGAAATGCCTAAAAAAAATCAGAAAAACAGTAAGTGACCAGAATTAGTTTAAAAAGACATTAAAACGATGTAAAAAAAATCAAACATAAATTTTGGAGCTGAAAAAAAAAACTAATGAAATGAAAAATGCAAAAGGCTCAACAACAGCAGAACAGATTAGGCAGAAGTAAGTAAGTATTTTTTTTAACTCAAAGACAGGTTATTTGAAAATACAAGTCAGAGCAGTGTTCTGGAACATACTGGTCCAGGTGTATGAAAATAAGTCATAAGAGGCTTCAAACTTGAAGAGAAGAGAAAGACAGAACCAGGATTGCACAGAATACAATTTATTGGGGGCAATTGCTGATAGATGCATGATTCTGGGCAGAAGACAGACAAGTTGGATACCCATGCTTCAGATCATACAAATGAGGGCTTATAAAATGGTCAGGACAAATGATTTAATCCAAGCTGGAATGGTACTTGTTTATCTCAAACTAATGTCAAAGAGTCAGGCACGTTATTGGCACCAGGGTCTGGTTATAAACTTCATATACCACTGTGTTTATATCTATTTATAGGATATTAAAAAACTACACTGGGAAAGCTTGCCAGGGTTACTCAGGAACAATCATGGCAACTGAAACTCATGATGTCTGCAGTCATGGCAAACTGAATCCATACAAGAAGATAAAAGAGAAAAAGAATGAAAAGGAATGAAAAACACTTATGTAATTTGTGAGATAGTGTGAATTTTTTGTTTTTTGTGGTGCTGAGGATTGAACCCAGGGCCTTGTGCATTCAAGGCAAGCACTGTATCAACTGAGCTATATCCCCAGCCCTTAATTTGTGAGATAGGATCAAAATAATAAATGTTCAAATCATAGATGTTTGGGAAGAAGAAGAGAAAGACAAAAGGATAGAAAGCATATTTAAAGAAATAATCGCAGAGCTTGGCACATGCCTATAATCACAGCAACTTGGAAGTCTGAGACAGAGTGATTATAAGTTCAAGGCCAGACTTAGCAACTTAGCAAGATCCTGACTCAAAATTTACTAATTTAAAAAAGAAGTCTGAAGATATGGCTCAGTGGTAAAGCAATGCTCAGTACAAGAGGAGGAGGAGGAGGAGGAGGAGGAGGAGGAGGAGGAGGAGGAGGAGGAGGAGGAGGAGGATTAACAAAAAGATGCAAAAATCAAGGTAGTAGAAAACCAAGTTTCTCTAATCAGACTGAATCCAAATAAAACTACTCAATACATATTGAACTATCAAAAATCAAAGACAAAGAGAGGATCATGAGGGCAGCAAAAGAAAAGAAGCCAATAACATATAAAGGAATTCCAATATACTTGGCAGATTTCTAAGCAGAAACTTTATAAAGGTCAGGAGAGAGTGGAATGATACATAAGAAGTACTAAAGTAAAAAAAAAAAAAAAAAAAAAAAGACGACTAACCAAGAAAATTTACTCAGCAAACATGTGATTCAGAAATGACAGAAAGAAAAATAATTTCCCAGATAAACAAAAGCTGGGTTCAACACTAACAGTTCTTATAAGTAATGCTAAAGAGTGTTCTTCAAGTTGAAGACAAAATAGGACTTCAATGAACAACAGGAAACATCTAAAAGTGTAAATCTCACAGGTAAAAGTAAGTACATAATCAAATCAGAATACTTTAATATTATGATGGCAGTTCATAAATCACTTATCTCTTGAACACTAAGGTTAAAAGATGAAACTATTAAAGTAATGACAATAATTTGATAAGGAATATTCATTATAAAAAGATCTATTATGCACATAAATGTGTAGGGAAGGGAGAGTGTAGTAAGAGTAGTGTGTGTGTGTGTGTGTGTGTGTGTGTGTGTGTGAAGGTAAATTGTTGTCCTCTTAAAATAACTTGATATAAGTATAAAATGGTTTTGTAATCCTATGGTAATGATAAAACAAAAACCTAGATACACAAAAAATAAAAAGCAAGAAATCAAAACTTACCACTGGAGAAAATGGCAAGTTTTCTCCAGTAGTAAGTTACTTACCACAAAGGAAGACAGGAAGAGAGGAAGAAAAGGACAAATGATCTATAAAACAACTAGAAAATGATTTTTAAAATGGCAACAGTAAATTCTTGCTGGTCAATAATAAACTTGGAGGTAAATAGATTAAATTCTTCAATCAAAAAATATACTACAAGCTGGGCGCGGTGGCGCACGCCTGTAATCCCAGCACTTTGGGAGGCTGAGGCAGGAGGATCGCGAGTTCAAAGCCAGCCTCAGCAATGGCGAGGCACTTAGCAACTCAGTGAGACCCTGTCTCTAATAAAATACAAAAAAGGGCTGGGGATGTGGCCCAATGGTCTAGTGCCGCTGAGTTCAATCCCCGGTACCAAAAAAAAAAAAAAAAAAAAAAAAAAAAAAAAAAATATATATATATATATATATATATATATATATATATATATATATATACTACAGGGCTGGGGTTGTGGCTCAGTGGTAGAGCGCTCACCTAGCACATGCGCGGCCCGGGATTTGATCCTCAGCACCATGTAAAAATAAAGGCATTGTGTACAACTAAATAAATAAATAAATAAATATTAAGAAAAAGACAAACTACAGTAGCTGAATGTATTTAAACAAAAGACCCAACCATATGCTGTCTGCAAAAGATTCACTACAGCTGTAAAGAGACATATAGACAGAAAGTGAAGAGATTAAACAAATATGAAAACGGAAGACAGAAAAGATCAGGAGTAGTTATACTGCTATCAGATAAATAGAGGTTAAATCAAAGTTGGGAAAAAAAGACAAAGAAGGTTATTATATACAGATCGAGAGGTCAATTCAGAATGAAGATATAACAACTGTAAATATACATGCACCCAACATTAGAGCACCTAAATACAGAGAGCAAATATTAATATATACAAGGGAGAGAAAGACTAAAATACAATAATAGTAAGGGACTTCAACATCTGACTTTTACTAATGGATAGATCATCCAGACAGAAAATAAGTAGGTAAATATCAGACTTAAACTATACTCTAGACTAAATGGACCATACAGACATTCCATCTAACAGCAGTAGAATACACATTCTTCTCAAGAGAATGTGTAACATTCTCCAGGATACAAGTGTTAGAACACAAAACAAACTTAACACTTCTTGTAAGACTGAGATCATAGCAAGAACCTTTTTTTGACCACAATAGTATAAAGTTAGAATTTTAAAAAGGAGGAATTTCAGAAAATTTGCAAATATATGAAAATTAAACAACATGCTCTGAACAACAAATGCATCAATAAAGAAATTAAAAATAAATTTAAAAATTTCTCAAAACAAATTAAAATTACAATATACCAAAACATATAGAATATAGCAAAAGAGCTTCTAAGTTTATAGTAATAAACATTCCCATCACAAAACAAGAAATATTTTAAATAAAACACTTAATATAAAGGTAGTAGAAAAATAATAGAAAACATGAATGAACAGTTGTTTTTATTTTAAAGATAAAACTGACAAACCTTTAGCTAGATGAAGAAGAAATGGAAATAAGACTCAAAATCAGAAATGAAAAAGAAGACATGAAGACTGTTAGCACAAGTGACAAGATATTATATGAGATACGAATAATTTTATGCCCCCAAATTGGAAAACATAGGAGAAATGATAAATACCTATCACATATACAACCTACCAAGATTAAATTTATAAAAAACAGTAAGTACAAAGACAAAAGTAATATGTAAAAATATTGAATCAGTAATAAAATGTCTCTCATCAGTGAAAAGCCCAAGATCTAGTGGCTTCACTACTGGATTCTATCAAACATTTAGAGAAGAAATAATGCCAATGATCATCAAGATATCCTAAAACATTGAAGAAGAGAAAATGTTTCCAAACCCATTTTATGAGGCCAACATTATCCTGATACTAAAACCAGGAAAGGGCACACACAAAAAAAGAATACTACAGACCAATATCGCCAATGAACACAGATGAGAAAATCCTCAGCACAGTACTAGAGAGCCAGATTTGATGGTACATTAAAAAAGATCATGCACCATGATCATGTGAGATTCATCCCAGGAATACAAGCATGGTTCAACATATGCAAATCAATAAATGTGATACCTCATATTAACAGGATTAAGAACCAAAACCATATAATTGTTTCGATAGATAAAAAAAGCATTTGAGAAAATTCAACATCCTATATTTTTCTTTATGGCTTTCTTGCCAAAGCTCATGCTTCATGATACAAACTCTCAATAAAATAGACTTAGAAGGAAAGTACCTCAACACAATAAAAACCACATACAACAAACCCATATCTAACATCATACTTGATGTGGAAAAAGTTGAGACCTTTTCCTCCAAGATCTGTAAGAAGACAAAGATGCCTACTTTTACCTCTTCTACTCAATATAATATTGGAAGTCTTTGCCAGAGCAATTAGGTAAGATAAATAAAATGAAGGTCATCCAAATTTCAAAGGAAGAAATTAAACTGTCCCTATTTATAGGTGGCATAATTTTATGTATAGAAAATTCCAAAGACTCCACACACAAAAAAAAAAAAAACCCTTAGAAATAAGTGAATTCAGCAAAGATTCAATATACAAAATCAACACCCCAAAATCAGTAGCACTTCTGCATACTAACAGCAAACTATCTGAAAAAAAAAAATGCCAATTACAATAGCTACAAAAATTTAAATATTTAGGAATAAATTTAACCAGAAAGATAAAAGATTTCTACAAAGAAAAATATAAAGTACTGATGAAAGAAAGCAAGGACACTAAAGATATTCTGTGTTCGTGGATTATAAGAATTAATCTTTTTAAACTGTCTATACTACCCAAAGCAATCTATAGGTTTAATGCAATTTTATCAAAATACTAATGGCATTCTCCACAGAAGGAAAAAAAATTCCTAAAATTTATATAGAACCCCAAATAGTCAAAGCAATCTTGAACAAAAAGAACAAAACTGTAGGCAACACATTACCTCACTTCAAAACATATTACATTACGATGCTATAATAACCAAAACAGTATGGTACTAGCATAAAAAATAGAACAATTAATCCATAGAATAGAATAGAGAACCATAAATAAATCCGTGCATTTACAGCTAAGTAATCCCTAACAACACCAAAATCAGAATGGGGGAAAGGACAGTCTCTTCAACAAAGGTGCTGGGAAAACTGGATATCCACATGCTGAACAAAGAAATTAGATCCTTATCTCACACCATATATACAAAAACTGACTCAAAATGGATTAAAGCTTTAAATGTCAGACCAAAACAATAAAGCTACTAGAATAAAATATAGGGCAAAATTTCCATGATATTGGTCTGGAAAATTATTTTTTTAAAATATGACCTTAAAAGCATAACACCTGTACTTTGTCTTTTACAAAAGTAAAGCTAGACAAATAAGATAGCATCAAACTAAAAATCTTCTACATGGTGAAGATTATCATCAACAGGATGAAGAGATAACCTACAGAATGGAAGAAAATATTTTCTAACTGTATATCTTTATGGTTAAGATCCAAAATATGTGAGGAATTTAAATAACTTAATAAGAAGAAAAACAAACTAATTTAAAAAATGGGCAAAAGACCTGAATAGACATTTCTCAAAAGAAGACTACAAATGGTCAAAAAGTGTGTGAAAAAAACGTTCAACATCACTAGTCATCAGGGAAATGCAAATCAAAATCACAGTAAGATACCACCTCACTTTTATTAGAGTGGCTATCATCAAAAAGACAGTTAAATAGGAACCTTGCACACTGTTGGTAGGAATGTAAACTAGTATAGTTGTTATGGAAAACAGTATGGAAATTCCTTTAAAAATTAAAAGTAGAACTATCATATGATCCAGCTATCCTACTATCTTGGGTAATATCCAAGGTAAATGAAATAATTATGTCAAAAGGAGATCTGCCCTCCTGTTTATTGCAGCGCTATTCACAATGGTTAACATAAGGAATCAATTCAAGTGTCCATCAACTGATAAAAGGATGAAGAAAATGTATACATATATACACACAATGGAATAATCTTCATCTTAAAAAGAAAGTGGAAGGGAACAGGGAGTGGAAGGAAGGGAGAGGGAGGGAAATACTGGAGACTGAATTAGATAGAACTAATTATATTCCATGCTTTTATAATTCTGACATAGTATATTCTACTGTTATGTATGACTAAAAAGAGCCAATAATTTAAATAAAGGAAATCCTGTCATTAGCAACAACATGGATGAAAATGAAGGACCTTAAGCTAGTTGAAATAAGCCCAGCACATAAAGACAAATACCACATGATAACACTCATGTGTAAAATCAAAAAAGTTGTTCTCATACACAGATGAGAATGGAATGGTGGTTATCAGAGCCCCGGGTGATTGGGTGTGGGAGTTGGGAGATGTTGATCAAAAGATACAAAATTACAACTAGATAGGAGAATAAGTTGAAGAGATCTGATAACTATAGTTAATTATAATATATTGTATTCTTTAAAAATGCTGAGAGTGTTGTGTTCTTACTAAAAATAACATATAAGGTAATATATTTGTAATTAGATTTAACCATTTCACAATGTGCATATACTTTAAAACATCACACTATACACAATATGTACATCTAAATTTATCTGTCAATGAAAACAAAAAAAGAAACTTCAATATTTTATTTTACTGTAGGAGGATTGACCACCTAGGTTTACCTGGGACTTTACCAGTTCAGTTGCAGTTTTAGTAGCACTGAAAGACCCATGTCCTGGGGAAGTCCCTCAGACCCAGGTCAGCCAAGATGGTCAGTGTTGTTCAGTCAGATAAGCTATATTACCAAGTTACTAGTGTTCACAGTGCTGTTGGTATGGTGTTGCTGCCTACAGCAGCGATACAGCAGGAAAGAAATCGGAGGCAGACTGGGAATGAATGGTTCCTTTATTCTTGCTTCTTCTTCTCGGCTTTCTCTCTCTCTCTTCTGTATTCTCCATCCCCCTGTTTCCCCCACAGTCTCTTTAAATACTCTTTACCTTAACAAGTATACACGTGTCACAAGCTCAACTTACAGGTGCATCACACAGTGTTCACGGGCACAGAAAGATTCTTAGTTAATTACATTAAGGTCGGGTGTAAACAATTAAATGCCTCCTCTTTGGCTCTCAGCCAGCTGCCATCTTAGCTACTTCCTCATACAAGGCTCTTACATTTCCCCCCTTTTGTTTTAAAAGAGGGATGGCTTAAATGGATGGGTGACGACCCCACATCAGGATCGACTGTGCCTGTCTTAGGCGTCTACATGTGCAACCAACATTCTTACCCGTCATCGGATAATCAAGGCTGTGCCCTTGACTCCTGTCTTAGGTTGATATGTCAGCCACATGAGACTTTCCCGTCTTTGACTACCAGTTGTCCAATCGATCCAACCAATCATGAGGAGATGCTCCGGTTCTAAGGCGGCAAGCTTTGCACTGACGAGCCAAGTTCCATTAAATAGCGTACTAAGTTCTCTAGACAAATCAGCTGCCCTAAGTTCCATTAAGTAAAGTACTGAGTTCTCCAAACAAATCAGCTGCCCTATTAGGGTTGAGAAACGGGATACCCGTAAGGTATTGTCCTGTGTAATGTCCTAAACGTCTTATAGTAGAAAGATCTGCCAAAATGTCCACTTGCTCTTGGAGAAGATCAACACATTGATTGACAATTTCAAAATGTGGTGCTGATCTAGGAGGCCCCGTGCATGCAGAGCAGAGCCATACTGCTGGTGAAGTTGTTTAATGCTTGAGCAGTAGGAATGCTTGTAGCGATTGCGACCCCTGCAGCTGTAGCAGCAGCAGCCGTCTCTTTTATGTCTAGACATTGCCACCGGCAAATCTTCAGGGCCCGCTAAGACTGGCATAGGGATGTACCTAGAAACTCAAGCAACAATCATTAGAGGAAAGGCAGTGCCATTCCAGCACTGAGTCAAGAAGCGAGTTGTCAGGTGTTTTAGTTCTGAAGTTGATCTCTGCTCACATACATTGCTGCTTGAGCTCCCATGAACATTAGCTGGCAAAATATCACATTCAGAACGGATTAAAGAAAGACTGAGAGTATTTAGCTGACAAAATATTACATTTAAGATAGACTAAAGAAAGGCTAAGAGCATTTTAGAAAAATATTTTGTTAGCTGGAACTTTTGAGCCTCTGCATACACAGCAACCTTTTATGAATATACATGTTGAAACAATTTAAATTAATCAGCTGTTTAACAAATAAAGTTAATTACAAATAAACAATCCCATGTCAATTACCAAACTATCAGGTTAAACAGTATTAGTCATATTCCTTGCTGAAGAGAAGTCCTAGAGATACTTATAAATTAAGTTTGAAGGTACCTTCATTTTTTATTTGTTTACCCAATTTAATATTTTTGGCTTAAATAAATTAAAGGTATTTGGATCCATTCTCTTTTTTTTTAATTTTCATGAGTGCTCGGTTTTTGTTATTTGTGACGTCACATTTACATGAAATCTAGACAGAAGCACAGACATAAAGACATATATAAAAAAGAAAAACACAATTGTGCGCACACTAAAGAGAGATCCTCTCGTCCTGGCTGGGAGGAATGAGACTTAAGTTGTGAATTTATTGAAGGAAAAAGTGCACAGCTTAAAAGTTTCTTAGCTGAAAAGGCAAAGATGAGGTTCCCTTGTCGGAAAAGAGACAAACTCACGCAGGTGCGCGGATTGATAACTCTTTTAAGGGAATCATTCCACAACAACTTCATCTTGGCCCTTTTGATTTGATACCTGTTTTATCAATCTTGATGGTATCCACACTGGCGAGGACTCGTGCTGTGGAAAGACACAAACAGATCCTCTTCCCCAAATTAATACTGGGTCTGGGGCCTTCCATGTGCCTGAAAGAACATCTTTCTGCACATAGGCCTCTGTGAACAATCCTGAACCCAGCAAGCCATAGATCCCAAGCCAGTGGAGCCAAATCCCCTATTCTTCCTATTTTGAGGCCTACACTTAAATGAGTCATATAGACTGGGAAGAAGAAGCAGCTGAGCAATTCTATCACCTTGGTTAACAGAGCTAATGCCTCGAGGTGAACTGAGCATAATCTTGATTTCTCCTCGATAGTCAGAATCTATAACACCTGGAGTAACTTGAAGTCCGGATAAGCTTTTAGAACTTCACCCCAGGATAAGTCCTACAGTCCCTAAGGGAAGAGGTCCCCTGACTCCCATGGGAATTAGTTGAACCCCCATCTCAGGTGTTAGCACTATTCGGGCAGTGGAACAGAGGTCTAGCCCTGCACTTCCTTTTGTCCCTCTGACAAGGGAGTCAATGGGTAAAAGGGATTGTGTCAAGGAATCTTCTGGATAGATGTTTGAGGATACTCCCTTTCCAATGCCTCATATATTTGTGTGCCCTGAGGCATTGGGCCCCGTGCCCCGTTTTTTGAATTGCCAGACAAAATGTTACCATAAATATCAGTTTGGGATCTGCACTCACTAGCCCAATGGTTTCCTTTTTTACACCTGGGGCAGCGGCCTGGGGCAGCGGCCTGGGGCACGAAACGAGCTTGGTTTTATTTCTATTGTCTCTCGCCTTCTTTGGGGATATTGTTTTCTAAAATAACCTGGTTGACTATACTGATAATAACTTTTAGGT
The DNA here is from genome assembly GCA_025594165.1 of Tamias sibiricus. Taxonomy (NCBI): domain Eukaryota; kingdom Metazoa; phylum Chordata; class Mammalia; order Rodentia; family Sciuridae; genus Tamias; species Tamias sibiricus. The sequence goes on from CM046661.1 coordinate 89,282,964, forward strand.
TGAGCCCTTCTTGTAAAATTAAAAGGAGAAGCACCTCTCATGGCTGCTGCGATTACACTACCTGTAACAAATGCATCATTTATGTCCCTGCAAAGCTTTATATACACAGAAAGGTCCCTTTTAGATTTCCAAGGTCTGATAGTGTCTTGACAATACTTGTTGGCATTTTCATATGCCAGCTGAACAACTAATGGCATGGCTTGATCAACATCTCCAAAAACTCTGCTTGCTGTTTGCAAAAGTCGATCAATGAATTCGGCATATGGCTCATTGGGTCCCTGAATTACTTTAGACAAGCCACCCTGTAAATCACCAGATCCTTGTAAAGTTTTCCATGCCCTAACAGCTGCAGTTTATATTTGAGCGTAAACTCCAGGATCATACTGAATATGAACCTGTAAATCAGTATATTGCCCTTCTCCAGTTAACATGTCTATGTTACAATCTGGAAATCCTGCAGCCACATTTCTTCGAGCTGTTTTAACACAGAAATCTTGAAATTGTGACCTCCAAACTAAATATTGTCCCCCGCTCAATATTGCCTTACATAAGCCTTTCCAATCTGTAGGAGTTAAATTCAAAGTATTAAGAGATTCTATCATGTTTATGGTAAAAGGAGCTTGGGGTCCATATGTCATTGTTGCTTCTTTAAAATTTTTTATAATTTTGAAATCTAGATATTGATGGTATCTCTATTCATTTTGATTTTCAAACACTGGCAGATCCCCTAGTTCCTGTGAATTTTGACACTCAGGGGCACGCGAGCGCCTAGAAAGACCCCTAGAATTTTGACACTCAAAGGCACGCAAGCGCCTAGAAAGACCCCTAACAGTCTCTTCAATTGATTCATCCCATGGGGGAGCAGAGGGCACAAGTGGTTCCTCCACTTGATGGTCCTCTCTCTTGGTCTTTTTAAATTTCCTTTTGTTCGTTTTATCGGAGACTGTGCTCCCAAGATCACTTTCACTTAATTCCTCCTCACTAATACTACTCTCACTGGTCCTAACTGACTCAGTAACACTTGTTTGAATCTCAGGCTCAGTTGAGAGCAGGTATCCTTTAAGTATCTCTAATAAATCCTCAATAGCCTTGAAAATTCGGATCTTTGTCATTTTTGATCCCATTTTCCCTCGCTCTGAACTGAGGTTCCTCAGTTTACCTGCCGTGCCGACTCCCCGTACGGGCCACCATTTGTTGCCGCCTACAGCAATGATACCGTGGGAAAGAAATCGGAGGCAGACTGGGAATGAATGGTTCCTTTATTCTTGCTTCTTCTTCTCTGCTTTCTCTCTCTCTCTTCTGTATTCTCCATCCCCCTGTGTTTCTCCCACAGTCTCTTTAAATTCTCTTTACCTTAACAAGTATACACGTGTCACAAGCTCAACTTACAGGTGCATCACACAGTGTTCACGGGCACAGAAAGATTCTTAGTTAATTACATTAAGGTCGGGTGTAAACAATTAAATGCCTCCTCTTTGGCTCTTAGCCAGCCACCATCTTAGCTACTTCCTCATACAAGGCTCTTACAGTATGGCCTAGGGAAAGAAGAATATATTAAACAATCACACAATAATAACAATAATGGTTATTAGACCATAAGTAGGTCTAATCCACAATTAGACCCACTTATGGTTTAATTTCTGACAAGTGTGACAATAGATTATTATGATATTCTTTTTTTTTTTGGTACCGGGGATTGAACTCAGGGGCACTCGACCACTGGGCCACATCCCCAGCCCTTTTTTGTATTTTATTTAGAGACAGGGTCTCACTGAGTTGCTAAGTGCCTCGCCATTGCTGAGGCTGGCTTTGAACTCGCAATCCTCCAGCCTCAGCCTCCGAAGTGCTGGGATTACAGGCGTGCACCACTGTGCCTGGCTATTATGATATTCTGAGAAAATTATAGTTCTTACACTAACATTTGATCTGAAAAATGTGTATTAGTTGCTTAAAAGTCCATGTGGATGCACACATAAAATAGATTGGACAAACTTGCAAGGCTTTGCTTTCCCACTCCCCTTTTGTTTCTGGCTATAGTTAGTTACGAATAGAGTCAAAGCCTGTGTAAGTCCAAATTTCATGTCTTTCTGATGTGATTTTTCTTTTTTCAATCTTTATACTACAGTCTCTGCTAAAACTAACATTTTCCTCTAGTTTACTGAGATGCCTGTCTTCACCAAGGCAATGTAGCCAACAGGAGGTCTGAAGGAGAATTTTCTGCTCAGTAGTACTAGTTAAAGGACACCTATCATTCTTTTCCCTATTGGTAGGTGATAACTTAACTCTGATGGGTGCTCTCTCCCTCCTTTCCTCCCTCCCTCCCTCCCCCCCCAAGCTTACACAATCTGATGACAATCCATTCTCAAACTGACCTTACCTTAGTGCTATTTTACATAAGCTAACACAAGGCAACATGCTGACCATAATTACCAACATTCTGATGCACAAGTCATATTAAAATGAAAATTGATTACTGTTCTCACACAGTGCAAAGAAAATATTTCACCACAGCTGAAAGATGGCTTATGATTTAATGAAAAATTAAAATCTATTGAAGTCTCTTTTTCAGCTCATACTAGTTTACAACAAACTTGTACCCCAGGAAATTCCAGTGTTAATGCTCATTACTTGAGCATCTGAAAAAATACAAGCTCATTGTTTTGGGAAAGTTTTGCCCTTATGCTATGCTATATGGTAATTCATATCACTGAATTTAATGTCCTTGCAGACTTGGGAAGGGTTGCCATATTTTTATTCTGGTAAAAATATAAAAGTTCAATTTTTAGACTCATTTACTCAGTTATGGATTTAAATAAAGCCTTCAGTTTGAATGGTGACTAACATAATTGCCACATGATCATTATTTTATTTTTAGAAAACACTTCATGAAAATCACTGTATCATCATTCAAAGAGATTTTGGAATTTGTTTTGTACTTCAAAGATCCCCAATATAAAATTCCCCAATATAAAAATTAGAAGATAGAACATTGTTTTAAAATACTGTTTCTTAAAAATAACTCCCAGATTTGCATTGCAAGCAACTAGATGCTTTAAAATTTGTCACTTTATAAATATTATGTAAGGATTATATTGGCTCCATATGGCTCCTGAGAGTTTGCACTTTCTCTAGAATGCCAGTTGTAGATACATAAAGGATTACATAACATAACAAATTGGAACAAGAATGTAACAAGGCCTCATATTTAATCATCTGGACTTCCTTTCCTAAGTGTATTTTGAATTTTTAATTGACAAAATATTATTGTACATGTTTATGTGGTACAGTGTGATAACTTTATAAAATATACAATGTGTATTAAATCAGAATAATTAGTCTTTCCATTCCTTTGAATATTTATAAATTCATTGTGATAGGAAACTTTAAAATTCTTTTAGTTCTTTGAAAAATATGTAATAAAGTGTTGGAAACTACAGCCATCTTATTGGGCTATAGAACACTAACATTTACTCCTCCTATTTGTTTTCTGATGCCCGTGATCTGACCTCCCTCTATTACCCAATTGTCCTTCCCTTCCTAACCTCTAATAAACCACTAGTCCAGTCTCTACTTCCATGAAATCTACGGTTTTAGCTTCCATTTGATTGAGAACATGTGGTGTTTATTTCTGTGCCTGATCTCACATAATATAAGGTCCTCAAATTCCATACACATCACAAATGACAGGATTTCATTTTTTAGGTTGAATAATATTCCATTGTGTACATGTACCATGTTTTCTTCATCCACTAACTTTTTTGATGAACACCTCAGTGGATTCCATATCTTAGATACTCAACAGTACTGCAATAAACATGGGCATATAGGTATCTCTTTGATGTATTGGCTTCATTTCCTTTAGATATACATCCAGTGGTAGGACTTTGCTGGATCTCATAGTAGTTCTAGCTTTACATGTGATTTCTTTTTAGGAATCTTCATACCACTTTGCATAATAGCTGTACTAATTTCTACATATAGGTTTCTATCCAATATGCCTGTACCATATATGCATGCTATTGATTTTTATATTTACATCTTTGATTTTTTATTCTGAGAAACTTTTCTGAACTGATTTACTAGTTCTAATAGGTTTTTGTTTGTGTGTAGACACTTTGGGTTTTCCTATCTTTATTAAACTTTCATGGCATCTGCAAACAGGAATAATTTGACATTTTTCTTCCTTTCCTAATTGGATGCCCTTTGTTTATTTACTTGCCTAATTGCCTGGCTAATATTTACCAGTACTGTATTAATAAAAGTGGAGAAAAGGGAAATTTTTGTCTTGCTCCAGTTCTCAGAGGAAACTCTTCCAGCTTTTCTCCATTCTGTTTGATATTGAGTATGAGTTTGCCATACATAATCTTTATTGTGTTGAGGCACATTATTTCTAGACTGAATTTTTGAGTGATGTTGAATTTTGTTAAATGCTTTTTTCTGAGATGATCATATGGTTTTTGTTTTTCTCTGTCGATGTGATGTATTATATTTATTGATTTTTATATATTAAATCATCTTTGCCTCCCTGAGATAAATCCCATTTATTCATATTGTATATTTTTCTTATGTTCTGATAGATTTGATTTGTTATTATTTTGTTGAGAATTTTTATATTTATTTTAATCAAAGATATTGGTCTATAGTTTTTTCTTTTTCTTTTTTTGGTTGGTGTTCTCATAGTGTCTTTTTCTGGTTTTCATACCTTGGTAATACTGGTCTAATTGAATGGGTTTAGAAAAATTCTCACCTGTTTGTGTTTTTGTTTGTTTGTTTAATGGTTCTTTTTTGTTTCCACCAATCCTAAACAATCTGTAATGAATATTACCCAGTCTCAATCAGATTCTTTGAGCCACTTGAGCCCAGACCTGTCTTAAAAATATGTGCTCCGAGTGCCCAATTCTAGACACAATGATAGCTCTGTAAGATACCTCTTTTCCTTACCTCAGCAGGTTTTAAAAAAAATTTTATTCTAAGTTGTTATAAATGACAGCAGAATGCATTACATTTTATATTACACTTATAGAGCACATTTTTACATATCTCTGGTTGTATACAAAGTATATTCACACCATTCATGTACATGAACTTAGGGTAATTATATCCATCTCAGTCTACCATCTTTTTTTTTTTAACCCTTGTGTACCCTCCCTTCCCCTCCCTCCCCATTGGCCATTCTAGTGTTCCTCTAATCCTCCTGTGCACCTTGTCCCAACCCCACTGTGAATCGGCCTCCTTATATCAGAGAAAACATTTGGCATTTGGATTTTTGAGATTGGCCAACTTCACTTAGCATTATATTCTCCAACTTCATCCATTTGCCTGCAAATGCCATGATTTTATTCTCTTTTATTGCTGAGTAATACTCCATTGTGCATATATACCACATTTTCTTTATCTATTCATCTACTGAAGGGCATCTAAGTTGGTTCCACAGTTTAGATATTGTGAATTGTGCTGCTATAAACATTGATGTGGCTGTGTCCCTGTAGTATGCTGTATTTAAGTCCTTTGGGTATAGACAGAGGAGTGGGATAGCTGGGTCATAAGGTGGTTCCATTCTGAGTTCTCCAAAGAATCTCCATACTGCTTTCCAGATTGGCTGCACCATTTTGCAGTCCCACCAGCAATGTATGAATGTGTCCTTTTCCCCATATCCTCTCCAACATTTATTGTTGTTTGTGTTCTTAATAGCTGCCATTCTGACTGATGTGAGATGAAATCTTAGAGTGTTTTGATTTGCATTTCTCTAATAGCCAAGATGTTGAACATTTTTTCATGTATTTGTTGATTGATTGTACATCTTCTTCTAAGACGTGTTTGTCCAGTTCCTTGGCCCATTTATTGATTGGGTTATTTGTTTTTTTTGGTGTTAAGATTTTTGAACTCTTTATATATTCTAGAGACTAGTGGTCCATCTGATGTGCATGTGGTAAAAATTTGTTCCCAATTAGTAGGCTTTCTATCCACCTCGCTGTTTGTTTCTTTTCCTGAGAAGAAGCTTTTTAGTTTGAATCTATCCCATTTATTAATTCTTGATATTAATTCTTGTGCTACAGGAGTCTTATTAAGGAAGTTGGGGCCTAATCTGACATGTTGGAGATTAGAGCTTACTTTTTCTTCTAATAGGTGTAGTATCTCTGGTCTAATTCCTAGGTCCTTGATCCACTTTGAGTTGAATTTTGTGCATGGTGAGAGATAGGGGTTTAATTTCATTTTGTTGCATAGGGATTTCCAGTTTTCCCAGCACCATTTGTTGAAGAGGCTATCTTTTCTCCAATGTACATTTTTGGCGCCTTTGTCTAATATAAGATAATTGAAATTTTATGTGTTAGTCTCTGTGTCCTCTATTCTGTACCGTTGGTCTACCCATCTATTTTGGTGCCAATACCATGCTGTTTTTGTTACTATTGCTCTGTAGTATAATTTAAAGTCTGGTATAGTGATGCCACCTCCTCAGCAGGTTAACTAAGCTTTGCTTGATCAATAGATCACTGGGTTGGTCCTTGTGATCATGCCACTTGGCATGCTTTATACCAGATCTGTAAAACCTACTCACTTTTCCTTGAACAAGATGTTTAAATTTCACTACTATATCCACACACATTCTAGTCCCTTCATCTGGAATTGCCTTCTCTGTTTGCTTACTTCCTGAATTTCTATTTATTCTTTAATATTCAACCAAAATGTCAACTTTTACTCTTTTCCTCTCCATTTTTTAAACTTCTAAATAGAATTGATACCTTTGTCTGTGTTTCTAAATGTATTTTGATCACATATAGTTGTCAGCCTTATCACAGTCATGATATTTATCAACATGCTTGTAATCCCTGCTAGACTACAGACCTTTTGAGAGCTGGAATTGTCTTATTTATCTTGGCTTACCCGAGGTGCCTCAGAATGCATGACCTGTAAATGTTTGATGTATGAATGAGTTATGGAAATATAAAATATCTTAACTTGATGAACTGAGGAAATCCTTTAGTGTTTTAGCTTTTTTTTTTTTTTTTTAAATTCAAAACTGAGAAGAAGTATTCATGGACAAGCCCAAGTATTCAATGTTTCAGTTCATTGTTTCAGTTATCATCCTCAATATCATTTAATTTATTGCAATTCTGCCTTTTTAGAGAGAGGGAAATCTAGCTGTAAGATACAAGGGTGTCAGAAGGAAAACATAGAAAGAAAGAGTGGAGGAGGGAGAGACAAGAGGGGTTTTGCAAACACCAGTGTGGTAAGCATAATTTGTGATAACTGAAAACTGGAAAGTAATCAAATGAGCAATAGTAGAATGAAGAAACAAAATGTAGGATGTCTAAATAATGGACTAGTACACAGAAAATAAACTAAAACTTCAAGCAATAGGAATGAGACTTACAGGGAAGGAAGCCAGATTACAATTAAAAGATTTCAAAAGAAGGCCAAAATAACATATGTTGTTAGGAGATAGGATAGTGTTTGTTTTGGGATTGAGGAAGTGACTGGAAAGGGGCATGGTAGGGCTGCTGTGACATTAATAATGTTCTGGGTATTGTCTATTTATATGTTTTTGTTAATTTGCTTAATCTGGGGGGTGGTTGTGCAGATATGTTTTGAGACAATTCATTGAGAAGCACCTTAGGACTTGTGCCCTTACCTATATGCTTGATAACATACACAGAGACACATAATTTTGGGGAATCAGTTGCATTGGTCAGTTTTGCTGCAGTAAAAACCAATCTTGCAAGTCTCTGTAGCTTACAATATAAATATTCATTTCATTGTGGTAGGCAGAATTTGAAGATGGCCTGTTTGGTCCCTATTCCTTGATGTTATTTCTGTGATTATGGTGATTACATGGCAAAGGTATTTTGTTCTAATCAGCTGATATTCCAGTAGGGGGATCATCTGGGCGGACCTACCCCAATCACACAGCCCTTCAAAAGCAGAGAGTTTTCTGGTGTTCAAAGATTTGCCAGAGGGCCTTCAATGTGCTATTGATGGCTTGAAAACAGAGGAGGCCATGTTAAAAAAAGAGCTGAGAAAACCCCCTGACCAATAGCAAGAAAATGAGACTGCAGTCTTACAGCCACAAGGGAAATAACTTGTGCCAACAACCAGTAAGCTCAGAAGAGAACACCAAACCTTGGGAGAGAACTGCAGCTGAAACCTTGATTTCAGCCCAGAGAGGCTCCTGAGTAGACAACCTATTCCCTGAGCTGACCTTCAGAAACTGTGAGATAACAAATTTGTGTTGTCTTTTAACTGCTAAGTCTGTGGTATTTTAAAATACAGCAGTAGAAAACTAGCACACATTTCTTCATGGGTTAGCCGCTCTGGGTTGGCAGCGGCTGAGGTTCAACTCTACTCCACCTGTCTCCACATTCTCAGTCCCAGAAATGCCCTATTTGGTACATTTACATGGCAGAAAGGAAAGAGCATGTGAGCTGACAAAATCCATGCTGCCTTTGAAAAAATGTGGTGTTCATCACATCCAAGCATGCTCCAATGGCCAAAGCTCCTCACATGGCCATGCCCAAAGTCAGTGAGGCGGGATGCATGATCTTACAGCAAAGGGCAGATTGGACAATTTTGAAAAATAATAAAATATGCTGTCATGGAATGTTGTTACTATGGCCTAGAAAGAAAGGCTTGGTTTTGAATCTTGGTATCACCACCTTACTAGGTTTGTGACCACGGAGAAATTAGAATCCTCTCTGAGCTTTAGTCTCTTAAATAGCAACTATCAGCCTTCCAGGATTGTGTGAATGTTAAATATATGAGCACACTGCCTGATATATCTAATGTGTAACTGGTAAATATTAGCCTTGGCCTCTTATATTCAGGATTAACTGGAACAGAAGCCACCTATAAACATCCCCCCTTTCCCTGATTTTCATTATAAAATTATAGCAGAGTCCCAAATGCATAGCACCTTTACATATTTTTTCTCCATAAACAGTACAGTAACAAATCACTTGAAGTAAGGGGAATATAGTATAACTCTTTTGAATGGAATCATTAAGTGCAATCAATATCAGAAGTGGATTACTTTATAATTACTGTTCTGTTTTGATGATTCACTTTAACACATATTCTTGGCTTGTGAAAATGTTGTCATGTGCCATCGTTATTCCAGTTGGAGAACTGGCCAAGTCAAACAGTTAATAATACTTTGTTCTTGGAATAGACTTTACAACTTGTCAAAATGATTTTAAAATCTGACTCTGGTTGGTAGTTTGCAATATCTATCTTTTTAAAAAGTAACAATTGTTCATTATTATTATTTAATCCTGAATCAACTATGTAAATTTTTTAACTTTTTTATCACATGAACACAATTCTTCCTCTCCCCACCCCCACACATGAAGTCAGTGTACTTTAGTAAGAAGAGGAAAAAAAGTCAAGTCACTCCAAAACTAATTAGACAGATAATTACAGTCAACATTTTGGTGTACATCCTACAATTTTTTCCCTTGAAAGATAGGCAGACAGAGACAGAAACTGTGTATCTCTCTCTCTCTCTCATATTCTCTCTCACACACACATACACACACACACACACAAATACATATACTTACATGTATATATTTATATTTCTAGGTAATACTTATTTTACAAAATGAGTTTATATATTATATTCTATATTCTAACCTGCTTTTTCACCTAGTCATATACATATGAACCATTGTTTTAATGATTTTATGTATATTTTTCAACACGTACGTTATTACTGGATATTCAGAATATATGTTCATTTTATATTAATCTCTTGAAGAGTAGTCCCATTAGTCCATATACATGAATTCAAGGAAGCCAGGGAATGGGGCTTAGTGTTCAGGGCACCAGCCAGAGTTTGGCCTTATTCAACCCACTCCTCAATCAGATCCCATACTTGGCAGCTCTGCTCTTAAATTTCCAAATGTATACTAGAAATGTCAAAAAATAAATAAGTGTAGACTCTCAGAATGGGTAAGCCTTTTTTGAAATTTTGACTAGTCATTTTTTATTATCAGGGTTTGCCAGATGGTATGTAAAAATATCTACATCTTACATTTATTAATTTCCCTTTCCAAGATTTGTCTTTCCTGACTGGTTCTCTGTTAAAGGGTGTCAAAACTAGATAAAGTGCTCTATACTTTACAGGTCGCAGATCTACCATGTCCTGTGTCCAGGATTATCCTAAAGGGGCTTTTGATCAAAATACTCAGGTATCATCTTTCTTTTCCTCCAAAACACAAATTGAAAAAGCAGTCTTGTGTTCTGATTGCTCTTCTTTTGCCTCAGACCAAGGGAATGACTGCTTATAAACTCCCCCCAAAGAACTCGCAGTGATGATTCTTGATGTCTTGAATTCAGCCATTGTTACAGAAACATGACTGCCATTATGGGTGAAATAATTGCATATTATTATTTTTTTACATACAAAAAATTAAATGGAAGTCTCCATGTGCCTCATTTAAGAGCTCCCTTTGGACAGACTGGGAGGCCAATTACCCAGGAGCCATGGACACTGACCTCTAGCCTGGCCCCCTGGTCCCAGCCTTGCGTCCTTTCCTCTGAGCTCTGACTTCAGCGCTTTTGATGAATGTACTATTTTTGATCTCTTCAAAGAGGGGCTGTTAAAGGAAAAAGAAGATTATTTGCAAGTGGGTAGGAAAATGTTTCAACAAAAGAATGAAATGAAGTAATTAGCTTCCTTCTCTATATAAGCACCAGCACTGCAGTCCAATCTTCAGGCTGTAGTGATTAATGAAAATAATGACCCTCCCCATGGAGAAAGAGTCATCTGCGGCCACTCTCCAATAACAGTTAGGACCACATTCTCCTTTACCCTGGGGAAGATGTTGGCGGTGTGACTGTAAGTTTATCCTAGGCTATTTCTCATTTATCAAAACCTTTTAAAATGGGGACTACTTGAGTGGGAGAGCTATATAAAATAACAAGTCCTAAGTGAACCAAATATTTTTGGTTGTTTGTTTTGGTACTGGTGACTGAACTCAGGAATACTCAGGAGTACTCTACCACTGAGATATATCCCTGGGCCCCTACCACCTTTTTAGCAGGGGAGAAGGGGGCAAGATCTCACAAAGTTGCCTAGGCTGGCCTCAAAGTTATCATACACCAGCCTCAGACTCCTGAATACCAAATTTTTAACATATGTCTCTTTAAAAGTAGAAAAGTGAGAGATTTGTGTGGTAGGATTAATTGATTAATAATTTTTACTGTATATAAGAGATACTGTTATGGCTCAGTCTAAAACTCAACAAAGCCCAGCATGCTCACCACCATAGTATTCCAATGAGCTTGGTATTCGACAGTAATCTTAAAGCCATGATGGAGGGCTTCTTAAATTTGACCTGTGGGGCTGGGGTTGTGGCTCAGCAGTAGAGTGATCGTCTAGCACATGCGGGGCGCTAGGTTCGATCCTCAGCACCACCTAAAAATGAAATCGTTATTATGTCTAACTAAAACAAAATATTAAAAAAAATTGACCTCTGTTGTATTACTATGCACAATGAAATGATGTCATGGCTCTTCTATCCCTCAGATAGAGGTTTGGGACAATACATTATGGACAAAAGACAAACAGACAATTGGAAAATGTGCTGAGCAGAAGAATAAAAAAGAAACATTCTGGCAAGACCCTAGTTAGCTACAAACTGGTTGACAACTTTGTCCAAAAGATGGAAGATGATGTGGCTGTTATCAGAGATGGAGGTCTCTTCATTTTCACCTTGGGGAGAATTCTGAAGAAAGGGAACTGGTAGGTTTGCTGCAGTCCAGGGAGAACTTATATGAAAATGGTTGCTGCCTGTGAAGGAAAAAATAGCAAACTTCCAGGAAGGGGAACAATAAGAATCAGCCAAGAAGTTAATTAAAGATGGAGACAGTGGAATATGAAGGACAAGAGTTACAAATAGTGAGAAGGGAAATGAAAACATCTGAGTGAAAAGAATGATTTACATTGTGGAGATCCTAAGCTGGCTACTTACCTTCTACCTCTTTATCTCAGGCCTAAAACTAAATAACACTACCCTCAGGAAACCTTCTGCTGGTCACCTGTGTAAAGTACTGTCATTGGGCTCTTGGTGCTATGTCTCCTCATCACAAAGGTCCGCAATGGCCTAAGTATGCTGGTCTGTCTACCAGCAGATCCTGAGCCTCAAGGGTTCAGTGGAGGACCAGCCCTGCTTCCTGTTAAGGCTTGAGGAATTGGAACAATATCTGGAGTATTTGAGTGTTCTGAAAGTATGATAAATGAATAAATCTCATGGGAAGACTGCAGATATGGTAAGCAGAGTGGAACAGATCTGTGGCGGTGACCACAGCACACAGGTGGAGAGTTGGAGCATTGTGGCAACTTTAAAAAGCACCACAGAGTGCCAAAGTGGCAAAGAAGGGCTGTGTGCTGATCACAAAGGCCCCAAAAACATGTGAGAGAGATTAGAATTCATGCTGAGGGAAGACATTAGCAGGCAAGTTGGGCATAGATGTGATTAAATTTGCATGTTTAGAAAGAAGTAATTTCCTGCAGCCTGGAAAACAGATTGGAGAGGGATCAGCATGGAGTCAGGGAGCCCATATAGGAGTTGTTGCAGAAATCTATGGGAGATATTATCAGGGGTTCAACCACAGTAAAGCAAGAAGGATGGAGAAAGTGGGTGATTTAAGAGATATTTCAAAAGTTGGTTTGATATTGATTGGAAGAGAAGAAAGAGGACTCAAGACTGATGTCTGTGTTTCAGGCTTGAACAAATAGATACAGGATAGTACTATTCACTAAAATAGGGAAAAGAGGAAGAGAAACATTTTTGTAAATTCAGTTCCAGGAAGTTTGAAGTCCATGAGTCAATGCAATATCCTATAGGAGATGTGCAGAGGCAATTGGATGTGAGCACCTTGAGACCTCAGGGGGATGACAGGGCTGGAGACATAGGTCATTGATGTGGAGGTGGTAATGAAAGCCAGAGGAAGTGATGGGATCTTTCAGAGGAGTGTGCGGAGGGAGCAGACAAGAAGACTCAGAACTCTGAAAAACAGACGTATTTTTTTAAAGGTCAGAAAAAAGGAGCTTATAAAGAATAGTGTGATGGAGGAGACTGAGAGGTAAAGTGGGGTCACAGAAGATGAGGGAAGAATTATTTTAAGTAGAAGTACTGCTATAAAGATCAACATCTCCAAAAGTTAGGTCGACAAGTGAGATGGGTCTATTCAATTTAGCATTAAGGGAGTAATTGGCAGCCTTGATGAGAACAGAGTCAATAAAATTTGGGGGACAGAAGCCATATGACTTTCTGTTGAGAAGTGAACAGAAGGCAAAGGGAACACAGTGAATGTAGACAAATATTTCCAGAAGTTTCACTGTGATGGGGAAAAGTCTTTTAGTTTTCAAAGTCCTTAAATATTCAATCTATAGGAAGAAATAATTGGCAATTAGTTGTGGGCTAAAGAAGAACAAAATAGACCCTGAAGAGCTGTGGATAATTCCAGTACCTTGGAGATGGCAGTCCCACAGACAGAAGGCCGAGGAAAGTGAGTTCGCTGGGGAAGTTCAATTGTAAACCCATATGTTAGATAGTGTTTTGCCAAGTGAAAATCTACAAAAGCAAATACACAGAGAAGAATGTGGCAAACAGAGGCACTCTGGATATCTGAAGAATTCCATGCAGTAGTGGAAGTTAAAGCAATTAACAGTTGTAAGACCTTCCAGGGTAAGAATGTGAATAAAACCAACAAAAGACTAAGGACACTCATATAATAGTCCATTGATATCAGTCATCCAGGAACTTAGTGTTGTCTACTCTTCCTGAGTGAATAACTGGATAACAGTAATCAAGTTCACCTCTCTATGCAGACTTTCACTGCTTTCTTTAGTTATCTGAAGTATAGAGAAAATCTAAATCTGTTCTCCTTCACCCCAACTCCAGACTATTATATTGTGTAATACTCTTGACATTACTACTTGAAATTTATTCAGTTAAATTTCTTTAAGTGCTTTCAGAATTTTCTGTAAGATATAATTTCTACGTGTGGTATATTTCCCACCATAAATTAGACTGTTTCAATAATGAGCATAATTATGAGAGAGACAGATACAGAGTTCACCCAGGCACTCTGAAAGAATGCAAAAGGGTATGGTATGTTTGGGCAACACCCAATGTGTGGATGACAGAAGCTTAGTGAATATGGAGTACTCTTAGTGAATATAAGAGCTGAGGGTAAAACTGTGGGTGAGAGTCAGATCATGGCAGGTCTTTAACATCTAAGTACTTTCAGCTTCATTCTGTACACAGTAGGAGCAACTGAGTTTTTGTGAACAGAGGAGTGATAGGGATAGATCTGAGTTTTAAGGCAGTAATGCTCGTAATGTGGTATGAACAGTTGGCTCCAAAAGTCATTCATTAACAGAGTGGAGAAATGATGGTGGAAGACTAAGGGGTCCGATAAAAGGGGCTGGTTCTGTCTGGAAGATAATGGTACACTGGATGGTCTGTCATTCAGTGAAATCAGAAACTAAAATTTGGTCGTTTTTAAAGGTTGCTCAATCAATGATTTAAAATGTAAGCCCTTATATTAGGCATTATATTTTAACTTAAGACATACATGGTATATGCACACATTGATTGTTTGATAAGAGTACTAATTTCCTTTTTCTGAGTATAGGACTGATACCTGGAGTTTTGTACCATTTTTCTTATGTAAGCTATGCCCATGTTTCTATTTCTGTTTCTTTGGATTGAAATAAAAGGTAGAGTGTAAATCTCTAAAACATCTTTATAATTTTTCCCCAATCGTTTTTGGTTCATCTTCCCATTATTTATTTAGATTATAATATTTTCAGCCACTTACTCTTTTGGAGTCTTTCCAAAGTATTTAGCTTAATTTTCATAGGAGTAGCTCTCTTTCACATTCATATTCATTGGTTTATGTAATCTTTAAGTTTTTTAATGATAAAAAGCACAACTGCACAGACTGATTCATAAACAAAATATAAATGTTTCTTGGTAAACATCCACTAAATTGATGCAACTAGAAAAGCCCATCCCACCACTTGCCCTAGTGACTAGTGTAAAACGGAACTGGAGAGTGTTGATAATGAAGTGATTTGAGTAACTGGGAAGTGACTAGCAGAGCTTCTTCTATAATGACCTGAGCTAGAGCAGCAGCAGTGGGAAAGAGAGAGAGGAGACATTGAAAAAATATATGAAGACACTAGCTTTGAAAATAAATAGGTCTGAGTTCAAATGCTGACCTCAATCACTTAGCTGTGAAGGTTTCTGTTTCTTATTTGTAAAATAGAATAATGTGGAATGTAGTTAAAATAGTCATTGGGAAGATGGGTCTTATGTGTGCATAACACAAGTAGGTAATTAATATGCTATGAAATCAGTGGCATTTGGTGAAGTATCAAAGATGACTCTTTATTTCCTACTTTGGTTGAGAAAGATGATCCCACTCACTAAAGTAGGAAGTTCATGAGAAGTAATAGGTTTGACAAAAAATAAAAGCAGTTAATTTGGGCTGTGTTGAGTTTCCTTGTGTGACACCCATGTTGGGATGTCCAGAAGGCAGATGGAAATATTATTTTGGCTTCCAGTGAGAGGTCTTAGTTAGCAAAATCAACTTAAAGGCATCCACATAGAAATGTTAAATGAAGTCACGAGAATGGATGGAAATGGGCAGAAAGGAGAAAGGACACAGCAGATTGGAAAAGGCATCAATCGCATGTGAAGCAAAATCCAAGATCCCAAAGGAACCAGCTGGGCTACTGAGGTAGTAGGAGTGTGTCTAGGAAATACAGGTATGGGTGTAGGTGATAAGGTGAGTTTTGCCTGTGTCTTTCTCATTGACTGGCTTAGCCTCCTAAGCTTGGGGCAGCTTTTTTCAACCCAGGAGCATCTGAAAGCTCGACAGTTAATGCTCAGATTTGTAGGTGTCTGTAATAGAGCTCCACAGTCATTTGAAAGGGAAACAAGGCTAAAGGGAGTCTTCTTTAGAACAGAGGAGACCTGAATATGTTTTCAATGTAAGGGAAGAGAACCCGTGGGAAAAGATTTTTTTAATTATAAAGTAAAAATGGGTTCTCTCTCTAACATAAAGTTGTAGATGATTTTTGTTTTCATCTTTGTTTCTTTCTGTGACTTCTACATTGGGTATATAATTACTGGATCTAGAAAAAAAATAAACAATGAAACCTTATTTTCCTTAACACGAGATAAGAGATAAGGGAAGTCTATGAAACAATGTGACAGAAAACCTGAAATGGAATAGTATTAGTTATGAAAGTAGAAAAGACAGTAGGGAAAGGGACTGAGATATATCCCCCATTGAGACAGAAAAGAGAATGACTGAAGATTCAGAAAAATTTTGAAGTGGAGGGAAGAGAATTTGAGGAAAAAAATTACATTATTTGGCTTCTATATTTTTTTTTTTTTGGTAAACTAGGAGACAAGATAATTTCTAAAACTGAGGCAAAAAGATAGGACTGGAAATATGGAATGAAAATATTTTAAATAACTCAATATAAAAAATAGAATAGGATTGAACTTGAAATTGGTAAGAATTTTCCCTGAGTAATCCAGGCAGAGTGGCACATGCCTGTAAGAACCAACTACTTGAGAGTCTGAGGCAGGGGAATCACTTGAGCCCAGGAGTTTGGTGTCAACCTGGGCAACATAGTAAAAGCCCAATCTTTGAAAAAAAAAAATTCCAATAACTGGAAGTTATAGCCAGGTATGAATGTGTAGTAGAGCCAGTTACTGCATTATCTTCCCCTGCAACACTTAACTGTCTGGGGATAGCACAGCAGTTAGAACTTGCCTGGCAGGTAAGAGTCAATGGGGTGAAGAAAGCTAAGGCAGACCTCATTCCCACGAAAACCCACTCTTCTCCTTGTGTTGACTGTCAAGGCCAACTACACCACCATACCTTCTGTTGCAAAACCTTGGAGTCACCCTAGATTCGTCTCTGAATTCTGTGAACCCTCATCTAAACAATCTCCAAGTTCCAGCCGGTTCTTCTCCTGACACTATACTCACTTTTGCTGTCACCATCTTTGTGAAAGTCACCATGGTCTTTTTGCCCTGACTACTGACTTGTCCTCTAACAACTCCCCCATATCTATTCCTGCTCCACTTAATTTCATTCTTTGTACTGCAGTTGGAGTGTTTTCTCTAAAAGAAACATATCATTTAAAATTTCAATCTTGGAATACCCCTGAAAAGCTTCTGATTACTTTTAGGATAAAACTGAAAATTCTCATCCCAGATCACCAGCTCCTCATGATCTGGCCCCTGCAATATCTCCAGACTCACCTGGCACACTGCACCCCAGATCTCTATTCTCTGGGCATACAGACCTTCTCCTGGTTCCTCAGAAACACAGATATAAAGAATGACCAACAGAGGTAGAGTTGAGATCTGGGCAGATGGTGTCATATCATCAGATGTCATGGATTCCAAAAGGAAGAGAGATTATTGAGACAAAGATAGGGAAGTCATAGAATGTAAGAAAAATACTGATATTCCTTCCTAAACTTGATACAAGGAATAGTAAAAAAAAAAAAAAAAAAAAAAAAAAGAATCAGAATCATTTCTGACAGTACTGTGATTCAAATGAGGTTGTCAGAGGAAAGCCAAATTTTAGTCAGTTATTTAGTCAGTTGTTTCATTCATTCAATTAGAAAATATTCTAAGTCAAATATTTTTACATATAGCTGTGAAATAGCTGATCCATTGAAGATGATACACACTAGTTACCCCAAAAGGGCAGACTCTCTGTCTGAAATGAGCCAAACATTTCTACAAAATTTAATTTAACTTCCATAGAAAAATGCCAGATGAGATGTTCAGACCTGTCATTTCATGATAGTGGCAAAATGCTCAGGGTAGTCACTGAAGAAAACAAATCCTTTGGAAATTGGTTGAAATCCAGCAATGACTCCATGTGAGAGTTGCAAACACAATAGATACAGTAGATGTTTTTCATATTTTCATTCTTAGGTGACTCAGCTCTTGTTCAGCAGAAACTCAGAGACAATGTATTACTCCCTCATAAACTACATCACACAAATTAAGTGTTCATAATTCTCTCCTACAGCAGGCAGAGGCCACTAAAGAATCACATCTCAAACAGCATGTTCGTTTAGCAAAGAGATTTACTTCCCAGGATCATGAAAAGGGAGCCCCTTTCTGACTTCTCTTTGCACATGCCGGAGCACTCCTCAAAATGAAGGCATACATGACTGCTGTTATTCAACAAGTATATGACTCCTGAAATTAGAACCCACACATGATCTAGAACCTCAAGGTGCACACATCATTTGTCTGCATGGATGACTGACATTCCAACATTGGATGTTCCAAAGGGTTCAGGTATTCTGGATATATGTGCAAAGGTGATAGTCTGAAGCAGTTTTGTAGAATTCAGAATGACCAGCACAATGAAGAAACACATTTGCAGTTAAGATTGGAATGATCCTGAGTGTAGATTGGGAGCAGTCTATAGAAACATCTTGGCTCAGCCCCATGAACTCATATCTAGAGAAGAGATAAAAGAGAACTGCGGAGCTCATTTTGGCCCCTCTCTAAGATGCTATGATCCTGACGGTGCTTTAGCAATGTAAGAGCATCTGAGCACTAGTGGCATTACCCAACGTGAGAAGGGCCTGGGGCCATACCTTGGAGAAAGGTACGTGTCAGGACCACTTCTGAGACACTCACTGTGACTGTGAGAAGTACTATTGTGCAGGCAAGTGGAGTACAGTTCACACAGAGCTGACCTGGCCAGCCAACAGCCAGTGATACCATATTCTGAAATCAAGGATAAAAAGGGAACAGGTAATGACCAGTTCATCATTTGTTTGAGGTACCTCTGAAACTTCTTTAGAGGTATCAAGAAGGTAATTGAGAGTTTTAGAGAAAGAATGATGGGTATCCTGGTCATTTTCTGTTGCTATAAAAACATACTCAAGACTGAGCTCTTATGAAAAATAGAGGTTGATTGGGCTCATAGATCTGGAAGCTGGGAAATGTTAAGAAGTACAAGAGCAAGGCTCCAGCATCTGCTCAGCATCTGATGAGGGTCTTCTTGCTGCATTGTAACATGGAGGGCAGCATATGGTGAAATAGAGCAAGTATTCTGGCTCAGGTCTCCTTTTTTCTTCCTATAAAGCCACTAATGCCTTGGTGGAAGTCTCACCTTCATGACATCATCTAATCCCAATTACCCCCCAATGGCCCCACTTCCCCAACCCTTAATATAAGAACATAGGGATCAAATCCAACACAAGAACTTTTGGAAGATACATCCAAATCATGGCATTGAGGTAGAGTTACCAGTTCAGTGTCCTCAATTTAAAGATGTCAGTTGAAGTAAAGGAGAGAGTCCAGAGAAAGTATATTAAGAGAGCCAAAGAGAGAGGAAAGCCCTGGGACTATTCACATAAGAGGGGTAGTAAAAAGTGACTTCAGGCAGGACTTACAAATAACAGGGTAAGCTGGGGTGAAAGAAGATCTGCAAGAAGTTGAGACCCGAAGACATCACAATTAGAATTTAATCCACACAGTAATTTCTAGAAATTTATACCATTTCTTTGTTTCTAGATTTTCCCTTTCAAAGAACTGATTGCAGAATATTAAATCTGAAACTTGATTCTCAAATAAAAGAAACACTTGCAAGCACTTTGTTTTAAGGATATAAATCAGTAAGTAGTTAAGTCAAGGAATAATAAATAGTCACTGGATGAAGCATAGCAATGTAAGTTCCAGAAATTTTTATTACTTTTTAAAAATTGATTGTCAGATAAGACACCAAGCACATTAATGGGTGCTTATAAAGTGATTAATCTCTCCATTTCCTCTCCAGTCATTTGAAACACTCTGTAAGATGCCCTTGTTTTTTTAAAAAAAATTAAATATGATATTTTAACAGGGACTTTTATCTTAAGATTTTAGAGTGAGGTGGCATAGTTTTAGCATCATGCTTTGACACCATCTACTTCAAATCAGACATTTTTATGACAGTTTAGAAGACATGCAGGACTATAAGCATCAACACTGAAATTTCTAAAAGCAGATAGATCTTCCTTTTTTGCTAACTGGAAGATAAACAGACTGCTATCCTCTTTGTAAAAGAGGCCCTACTTGTCAAGGAATAGGATGACAGCTTTGCCAAGTCTCTTTATTTCCTTCTTCTTCAGGGGTAAGCCAACTACTTGACATCTACCCTCATTGTGTCAGGTTACCTGGTGCTCTGTGCCCAAATTCTGCAATCACTATGAGGAATCCCACCTTCACCAAGCATCTGTTCTCTGGCAGAGCTTTGATGGGCAGCTGAAGGGGATGATGTGTGTCAGTACATTTTATGGGTACTCCTCATTTACAGCTCACAAAACCGAGTGGGAAGAAGACTCCTATGACTTCAGGATTGGCCTCAGAAATCCCAAGGTTTTCAGGAACTGAATGGGCAGTTATTGTACCCTGCAATTAGTGGACCCTACTTCTTCTTTCCTTGTCTTACCCAACTGGTTTTGATGAACTTCCCAGCTATACATAAGGTTCTACCCTTCCCAGACAGGAAATATTTAAAGGGTCTGGGACCCTTGATCTCTTTGCTGTCAGGAAATATTTAATACTAAATGTCCTGGAAGGTGATCCATTGGCTTGTGCATGATTTTGGTAAAACCTTGCTGCCAGCACCACATCAAGGTCCAAGACAATGGACCTCTTGCACATGCCTTGCCTTTGAGATCTGGCCTTCTATTGCTCTTGCTAGTTCTATTAAGAAGTAAAAATTTGCCCCGCATTCCAGTTTGATACCAAGGTCCCTACTATCCTTACATAGGCTAGCTAAATGCAAGCTGTCATCTTTCCAAACTTGCATCATGGACTGTATGGCTGATCGTTTGCAGAAGGCTGCTACAACCTAGAGTGTTGGTGCTTTCTGCTTTCAAGGTGGGTCTCTTATCTGCCTTAGAATTGGCTCAGATCTCATTAGGGCAGGGCAACATTACTAAAGGGGCTATTTTGAGATTAATTACACAGTCCAGTGCCCTAAGAATAAAAAATTTATGTCCCTAGTAGCTCCCAAACCATCTCATTGACATATAATACACAAGAATGCTATGCCATCAATTATCTGTGTTATGAACTCCCCTTGATGTATCAAATTAACTTGGAAATTGTGTTAGGATCCCATGGATATGGTATCTGAATATTAGCAAAATGTTTTGCAAATAAGTAACTTTAATAAATATACTAAACCAACTATTCGGGTTTGCCTGGGACACATCCAATTTTACAACTGAAAGTCCTGCAAACTGATATGATTTGTCACCCCGGGAAAATTATTCCATCTCTCTCATTGGTCTCAATCTACAAAACAGAAGAGGACTAAGTTATACTATATAAAATTATAACCTGATGATTCTCTTTTAAATTACAGATTCTACCTACCGCTTAACACACCATAGCTATCCAGTACTTCCAGCTAAAGAACCCTTTTAAAGAATCTCCTCTGTCTTAGGAACAGAGAACCTTTTACAGAGCCTTTTCTGTTACTTCTGTGACACCTTCTATTCCCAAGACTGTCATTACTACTGCCTTCTAGGTGTAAGCAGATCATTTTGTCCTGGTTCCAAGGGTATGTCTTCTACCCAAGTCCAGTTGTTGTCCTGGTTCTCTCATTGTTCTGACCACAGGAACCACAATGCCCTTGTCTCCATTCTATAGCATGGGTTTTACATGCTTAAGCCAGGAATGAACACAAGCTCAAATGCTAGGTTAAGCCAAAGAAAAGGGGTTGGTTATTTGTTTTTCATATTCAGCAGTACTTCTGAGAGTCTTAAATTGCTAAGTATAATACAGACCAATAAGAGAGACCAACTCATTTTCCAGGGGTAACAAATCATCTCAGCTTGCAGGACTTTCATTGCTAAAGCTGAATGAGTTCTGGGTAAACCTGGACAATTGGGCACCCTCCATTTACTCAAAACTGATTATTTGCAAAAGGAATCTAGCTACCTGTTTCCCAAATGTACTTGATCATGGGTACCTTTAGGGAGATAATGTTATTAATAGAGTTCATGTCTGGCTTTTGTATCACAGGTACCTACCTGTTAGGAGTATTTATAAGGTTTTATAAGATCAGGTATAAAAGGTATCTGCAATATTAACTCAAAAGTTCGCAGTGTTGATCTCATGCTTGTGGCTATTGCTTCACAAGAGATTAATGGAACAGGTCTAAAACTAAAAGCAGAATAATGTGTGATGAGTTGAGGAGTGGTATATACATAAAATCCTGGACCTTACTGCCTATCATTTCACAGGTCCTTTCCTTGGAGACCTAACATTTTTGTCGTTTTAAACTTATCAAATGACCCCTCAGAATTACTGCTTCAAAAGTAATGGGAGAAAAAATAACGAAAAACATCTTCTTTGAAACCCACAAGGAGTCCTGGCATAGTAAAGCCTCCCCTTGGGAGATAAGAGGGTAAAAGGTCATAAAAGAGTGGGAAGAAGAGGCCAGAGGCAATAAAGATATGGTTCACACCCTCTACTCAATCAGTAGAGGAGCAGATGAGAGGGTTCCAGGCATGACTGTTAAATTCCTGAGCCAAGTGCTCTGTTTAGGTAAAACTCCCAAATACCTAGTCTTGCTTCAAGGTCTAGATATGTTCCAGAAAAGTCAACCTTTATGCACATCGCCACACTTTCCAAAAGGCCTTCATTATGAGAGCAGAGACATATACACTGGGAGAAGGACTAGGCCTACATGAAGTGTATCACTCACTCAATCACAGGGAAAAGAATCTACATTGTTGTCTGCCGGGTGATGCAAAGAATGTCATTTCCCCCAGTGAGCCTTCGGTTTTCTCTTGAAAGTGAGGGTTATAGTAGTCATACCCTTTTAGGGTCATGAGGCTCAGACAAGGGGAGCTTTGAGGAAAGCCCTCATGTCCTATGAGGACAGGAGCCACGTCTGAAGTCTGTCATGGTGCTTCCAGCCTGGGCTCATGGTCTGGAGAATGACATACCCCTGGTGTATCTTTAGTGAATGAGTAACTTCACACCTTATAAGCTCAAAATCCCTAAGAACACTCTTATTTGGCTTTAGTTTATTTCTTTATATAGGAGTGTTTTGTACTGGTGTTCTAAGATATTTAGATTTAATTGTATAGTCAATGCTATTTCATCCAGAAAGCATTTTCAAATAAAAAAAAAAAAAGGAAAAATGTCATCCCTGAATGTAGATCAGTCCTTCCCAAGAAAGTAGTTTGCATTCTTAAGTTTCCCCCAAATGATATTTGATATTTATTAAGCACTTACTACCCTATGTGCTTACTAATAACTGATTGAATCTGATAATTCCATGTAGAACAGCTATTACTGCTTTCTTGTGGATGAGAAAACTGGGGTGCAAAGAGGTTCAGTAACTTCTTGATGAACACAGAGCCCTCTCCCCTATCCATGATATCTTGTTGCCTCTCATAGTTCTTGATATTGCCTTTATTTCTTACTAGAGAAAACTTCATCTTGGACCAGCAACTGCTTTGAAATCTTGTGAACCACTGACTACTAATTTATTTCACTTGAGGACTTTTTTTTTTTTTTTTTTTTTTTTTTTTTTGCTATAACCATCTTCTATCTGAAGTCCTAACTCCCAGGAATGTCATTTACAACTTGGGATAAGAATGATGAGTCATCTGAGTAGAAGATAATGATGTAGAAAAAGAAAAATATAAACACAGATGGGGTTTTCACTGTAAAGACAGATGAATATCAGGAAGATATACCATGTGGAGGTGAAATTTACTCTATTGGAAGGGTTATTTGTTCAGAGCAACTGGGAATTAAAATTTAAAAGAGCTAATTAAGTCAGAGAACTTGCACACTAGTCCCTACGTTCTGGTGGAAAACCTGACAGAGGCTACCATCCTGAGTCTTCAGGGAGGACAGAATGAGTGAAGATCATGGGCAGAGCTGCACTAAGTGCAGCAGAGGGTATCAGTGACAGTGAACTCTGCTCAAGTTCAAGCACTAGTAGGTAAGAGGTGGGACAGTGTGATCTATCCTCCTGCTAAGGATGGCCAAAGTCAGGAACAGTGGAGTCTCAGAAACAGACATTTCTGCTTTGCGACTGGATCTGTGTATGACAAGCTCTGCCAACAGGGGTAAGAGAAGCCCTGGAGGGCAAAAGGCTTAGAGAGGGCGTGTTCCTTTGCTTTCTGATCCACTGAGCAGCTCATCAGCAACATTTCTTCCCCCACAGCAGTTATTCCAGTGGCAGTGGTTGCAGGTATTTTTTAAAATATATATTTATTTGTTTTAGTTGTACACAATGCCTTTATTCTTTCGTGGTGCTGAGGATTGAACCCGGGCCACGCATGTGCTAGGCGAGCGCTCTCCCGCTGAGCCACAACCCCAGCCCCGTGGTTGCAGTTTTCAGATCTCCGCCCTCAACTTCCCAGGACAAGTTTCCATATCCATCTCAGAATTACCACGCCAGCCAGTCAGGGCCCCTCCTCTAAAGAATAGGCTCCCAACTCAGCAGGACCCCTCTGAGCACTGAAGTTCTAGTAACTCCTCTTCTTTCCTCCCACAGTCAAGAGGCAGCAGTGTTGGCTGCAGGTACCCATGGGTTCCCTTATGCCTTCTCAGCCCAATGGTACCCATTTGACCAAACTCTTCATTAAAATACCTCGTGTGGTTTCTGAAGTGTATCCTGAGTGTCTCTTGGTAGAACAGTTCCTGAATCCATTTCTGTTTCTTAACATTTCCTCTGAATCCCTCCTTTGTCTTTTGGTATTTGCAGAGTTGCATTATTACTGAGGTCTTTAATTGCATGCGTTCTGATTTCCTACTTAGAGAAAACCTGGAAGCACAGAGAAAAGCCTATAATGCCTGGATTTGGAAATAGATTTAACATGTAGATCTTCCATTTCACAAAATAAATGATTTTAAGCAAATTAAAACATCTCTGTATATCACTTTACTATTTGTAAAATGGTGACAATAATGCTTGCCTCATAGTGATGTTGAGAAGATATAATGAAAAAAATAGATAGAAAGTGCCCTAAAGGAATTCAGTATATACAGCCTATTTTTTTGTGTGTCTAGGTAGAGTTGCCTACACAAATATACTTGGTAGTGATTGTGGGGATTTAAGTGTGTGTGTCCATGTACCTGTCTTTGGACACTAGTTTATACATAGTAGCATTCAGTGAATATTTGTGAGCGATAATAAATTTATGTTTGGATAATTTGCTTAATAGTTCCAAACATTCTAATCCATTTTTTGCATTTACTAAAATATAGACTGTTGCTCTGCCTAAGAATTTAAGAGCATGCTGTTTGACTGAAAGTCTGGCTCACCTCTATGAGCACACTATACATGGACCAAGTACTGGTACAATGTGTTTGGAACAAAAGGTTTGTTATCTATTCAAGTGCCCTCACTGATAGGAAATAAATAACCCTCTTTCTGGATGCTTTGCTTTGAGGGAAAAAAAAAAAGAACTTATGGTTTTCATTACTGATCTGACTTTTGACGAAAATGGCAAACATACACCACAAATTCAGAAATCATGCCCAACCCTGGCAACAGCATGGACACAGTGGAACCACAGAATGTGAATCCCTGCAGTCCTTCTGAAAGCCCCTGAGAGCTAGAAAGCAGCCCTGCATATGTTCAGTCCTGGGGGAAGGAATAAAATAGACAGGGTGCCTGAGGAGGGAACAGAGAGCACTCTACATCTTTTTGAAACACAGCATAGTTTAAAATGTTTCATTGTCCCTATGGTTTGCTGTCCTTAGGTAAGCCCCATCACACACCAAAAGTAAGGTAATGAGAATCCTTGAGGAGTTGGAGGAGAGCTTTGTTACCTGTTTAGCTAGTCTTTAGAACATATTAAGCAACAACAACAAATATCCAGCGTATTTTCTTTTATATTTACATGCACTAAGCTTATTAAGACATTGCACAACCAGAGCCTTATGCTTATTAGTAGAAAAGGTGTGCTGGCAAAATGGGCTAGTTCAGGGTAACAATATTCATTTGTGATATTTGAAAATAAACTGGGACTCAGGAGTGTAACTGTTGATGTTAAAGTACCACATTCCTCCCTGGTGATGCCAATCAAGGACATGTTTCTCAGGTATAGTAGCTCTCAGGCCTTAGTGGGCCTCAGAATCACCTGAAGGCTTGTTACAGCACAGATTTCTGGGCCTCGCTCTCAGGGGGAAATTTGAAGTGCGTTTCCAAGTGTATTAGGGTTCTTTAGAGAAACAGCCATAGGAGATATAAGATATAGATACAGATCGTATCAAAAAGATTTGTTGCAAGGAATTGGCTCCAATGATTTTGGAGGCTGAAATGTCCCAAGTTTTGCAGTCAGCAAACTGAAGACCTAGAAGAGCAGATGGTGTAGTCCAGCCCAAGTTAAAAGTCCTGAGACCAGTACGACTGTAAACCAGTTTATGGTGTAAACTCTGGTTTGAAGGCTGGCATGTGTGAGACTCAGGAAAAGGCGTCAGCCTTTGTAGTGTCCGTCTGGAAGCAGGAAAAAGAGGCATGTCCAGTTCAAGCAGTCAGGCAGGAGTAATCCCTCAGCACTTTGTTCTAGTCAGGTCTTCAGGTGTCTGGATGGGGTCCATCTGTATTAGAGAAGGTGCCCTGGCTTTACTCATTCATGCTAATCTCATGCAGACACACCCTCCCAGACACATGTGCAATGACATTTGGCCAAATGTCTGGGCACCCCGTGGTCCAGTCAAGTTGACACAACCAATGAACCATCACAGCAAGGGATGCTGCTACTGCTGATCTAGGGTCCCTATTCTTAAACCACTGCTATAGTAGAACTTACAGCAGAAGAGGAAACACACCACTTGCTTGCTCTGTATCACAGACCCTGGACTATAGCAGATGGTTAATAAAAAGTGAATTAAAGAAGAAAATAAGTAATAGAAAGAGGAAAAGGTGGGAGGGAATGAAGGAGGGAGGATCACTCCCTATATCTAATGTCTACAGAGACCTGAGTGGGCATTAGAGTTCTAGTGTGACTGGACCTCACTTTCCTCTGCTCTAGGATTTGACCCAAACCCTTTCAGATATTTTATGGCTCTATATGTTTAATTTCACTTCTAGTTTAAAGAGGTAGTTCTTAACAATGATTTAAAACAATTTACTCAAACAGTAACAACTTATTGCAAGCCTGTGATGTGCCAGGTACTGTGCTAAAGACCTTCATAGCATCATCTCATTTAATTCTCATAATAACTTCATTATTCCCATTTTGCAGATGAAGAAATGAGTTCATATCTTATTGGAGTAGTTGACTTGAGTTTCCAAATCAGCTCCCTCTTGGTTCCAAATCTTTGCTTTTACATTGCGTGGCACATAGACTTTTGTGAAACATTAAGGACAAGTCACCACACTATGAGGTAAACCTCCAGGTACTTATAATCTAGTGAGAGACATGCTTGAAAATTTTTATACCTTTATTTTATTTGTTTATTTTTATGTGGTGCTGAGGATGGAACCCAGTGCCTCACATGTGCTAGGCGAGTGCTCTACCACTGAGCCACACCCAGCCCCTAGGTTTGTAATTTTTAAAAGAGGGTTGTTAAGAATGTCAGTAGAATGTGGGATAAAGGCACAAGTTGTACAGTAGTTTTGAGAGCACACTTTTGGGACCAGACTCTTCCCATTTCCACCATTTACAAACTGTATTACCATTTTGAAGTTACATAATTTCTCTGCCTTGGTTTCCCCATCCATGAATACTTGGCTCAGAAGAGTTTTTATAACCTTATAGAATTGCATCCTTACAGGATTAAATGAGCCTATGTAGGTAAAGCATTTACACAGTACCATTCATAAGGCAATCAGTATGTGAATGGTTATTATTATTATTACTATTATTACTACTATTTCCCTAGCACCTAGCTTAATGCCTGACACACAGAAGATAATTTTTATATATGTGTTGAAGATACTAAGACTGTTTTTCTAGACATTGTAGCAATTATCCATATGACAAAGTTTGCTGTATACTGACCTTCTGGAAACTCATTCTCAGCCTCTGGGTAGCTACTTCCATACCTCAAGGAACCAATTTCAATAACAGTTCTTATTACCTTTTACATGCCTACTTATTGCTGGATCAGTGATGTTATATTAACATGGCTTTGATGTAGTACATAAATACAGAGTAAGAACATGAGGCAAAAATCTTCAAATTCTTAAATGCCTGACAATTTTCAGTTCTTACAACTGCAGATGATTTAAACTTAGGAGAAAATAACCAGGAAGAACTTCTGAATTTGCTTTTTAATAAATGCCCTCTGTATGAATTGCAGGCGATGACCTCTTGTTTTGCTTGTCAGGTCAACTTAATAAAAAATCACTCAGAAACTCAAAACTTCACTCATCCTTTCTTTTACAAATGGCACACTGCCAAAGAATT
The DNA here is from genome assembly GCA_025594165.1 of Tamias sibiricus. Lineage (NCBI taxonomy): Eukaryota > Metazoa > Chordata > Mammalia > Rodentia > Sciuridae > Tamias > Tamias sibiricus. Next base: position 89,311,408 of record CM046661.1, read on the forward strand.
CATAGCAGTGCACACAGAAGTGAGAGCTGTGGTTTGTTCCCTGACATTTAAAAGTCTACCTGAGCTCTTTAGCACATGGGTACTGAATATTCAACAGTCTTCTGAAATTTCCAGCACTGCTGCTTGCTTCAGCACTTTAATTCCTAGGATATGCCAGGATTGCACATTAGCATTTAAATGGACAGCCAAGTCCTACAGAAACTTCATGATATATGTCACACTGTAACTGGCTTCAACTCCTTCAGGGGCTGTGCAGTTTCTTTGCCTTGTCTGATGTTCCAGCTTCTCTTTCAACTTTTGCCTTTGTGGATTTGGGATGATCAGTTATCTGCAAGATTTATAACCAACAGCTTTGAAGTTGGACAGACGTATGGTGTCAACATTCTGCAATTCAAGAAAATTCTCTTTCTCCTTTAGGATGTAGTGTTGTGTTTTTCTCTCTGCTGACTGCTCCCTTTGATATAATAAAGCAAACTTCAGTTCCCTGAGTTTCTCTTAAAGGGGAAGATTTTAAATCAGTCCTTCTAGTTTGGTACTAATTGGTATAATATCCCTGACTTCACTCTGTCACACTGCTGGCTCAAAAAGGGCTTCCTCTTCATACACCCAGAATCCACAGATGCTTGTGGCTCAGTAGCAAAGCCAGAAGGCACTAACTACTAGAATGTTTTTATTTTGATGTGATTACCTGCTTATTGAAATTCAGCTTAAATGACTGATTCTAAACTTTTACCTGGGAAATGTGATGAAGATGACTCTCATTAATATTCCTAGATGGGGCTGGGGTTGTGGTAGAGTGCTTGCCTAGCATGCATGAGGCACTAGGTTCAATCCCCAGCACCACATAAAAACAAACAAATAAATAAAGGTATTGTGTCCATCTCCAATTAAAAAAAACATTAAAAAAAATTCCTAGATGACCTCATTGTTTTGCCTTGTCAATAAAATAATGGACCCAGGACATAAAGCTGGTGGGCTGAGTACTGTACAGGCATGTATTCACATCACTTTCCAATGTGCTGTCCTTCAGGATGCTACACAAGGCACTCACTAGGGATCAGTTTCAAAACATCCTCTAGAGCTGTGTGCCCATAAGGTAGCTACTTGCCACATATATCTACTTAAATTTCATCTCAAGTTGAAAATTCAGTTCCTCAGTTGCATTGTGTCCACACTTTGTGTATCCAGTAGCTACACTGGGCTCCTGTATTAGATAGTGTAGATAGAGAATACTTCAAAAATTGTAGAAAATTGGCTTATTTCCAGCCATAGAATTTAGAAATACCTAAGAAAATATCCTGATATTCCCAGGACTGAGGGGTTCCTGGGTTATGAGGATTTTTGGTGTTAAAATTAGGACAGTCTTTGGAAAACTGGGAGAGGCCATGGACACCAGCACATGTATAATGCAGGCATCTACAACATCATTTATGAGTCTGCTCCCTAAAGGATGCTATATATTAACTGATGTGGCTGAAGCAGGCAGTATTTGGAGAGCGGTAGTAGAAGAATAAGCTAAAATAAATGGGGATTACAGCTTACTTTTTCTTCTATTAGGTGTAGTGTCTCTGGTCTAATTCCTAGATCCTTGATCCACTTTGAGTTGAATTTTGTGCATGGTGAGAGATAGAGGTTTAATTTCATTTTATTGCATATGGATTTCCAGTTTTCCCAGCACCATTTGTTGAAGAGACTATCTTTTCTCCAATGTACATTTTTGGCGCCTTTGTCTAATATAAGATAACTGAAATTATATGTGTTAGTCTCTGTGTCCTCTATTCTGTACCATTGGTCTACCAGCCTATTTTGGTGCCAATACCATGCTGTTTTTGTTACTATTGCTCTGTAGTATAATTTAAGGTCTGGTATAGTGATGCTACCTGCTTCACTCCTCTTACTAAAGATTGCTTTAACTATTCTTGGTCTCTTATTTTTCCAGATGAATTTCATGACTGCTTTTTCTATTTCTATGAGGAATGTCATTGGGATTTTGATTGGCATTGCATTAAATCTGTATAGTGCTTTTGGTAGTATGGTCATTTTGACAATATTAGTTCTGCCTATCCAAGAACAGGGTAGATCTTTCCATCTTCTAAGGTCATCCATAATTTCTTTCTTTAGTGTTCTGTAGTTTTCATTATAGAGGTCTTTCATGTCTTTGGTTAAGTTGATTCCCAAGTATTTTATTTTATTTTTTTGATGCTATTGTAAACAGGGTAGCTTTCCTCATTTCCCTTTCAGAGGATTTGTCACTGATATATAGAAATGCCTTAGATTTATGGGTGCTGATTTTGTATCCTGCTACTTTGCTGAATTCATTTATGAGTTCTAGAAGTTTTCTGGTGGAATTTTTTGGGTCTTCTAGGTATAAAATCATATCATCAGCAAATAACGATAATTCCAGTTCTACTTTACCTATCTGTATCCCTTTAATTTCTTTCGTCTGTCGTATTGCTCTGGCCAGCATTTCAATTACTATGTTGAATAGAAGTGGTGAAAGAAGGCATCCCTGTCTTGTTCCAGTTTTTAGAGGGAATGCTTTCAATTTTTCTCCATTTAGAATAATGTTGGCCTGGGGATTAGCATATATAGCTTTTACGATGTTGAGATATGTTCCAGTTATCCCTAGTTTTTCTAGTGTTTTGAGCATGAAGGGGTGCTGTATTTTGTCAAATGCTTTTTTTGCATCTATTGAGATAATCATATGGTTCTTATCTTTGAGTCTATTGACGTGGTGAATTACATTTATTGCTTTCCATATGTTTAACCATCCTTGCATCCCTGTAAGATCTAATCTCCAACATGTTGGATTAGGCCCCAAGTTCCTTAATAAGAATCCTGTAGCACAAGAATTAATACCAAGAATCAATAAATGGGATAGACTCAAATTACAAAGTTTCTTCTCAGCAAAAGAAACAATCAGTGAGGTGAACAGAGAGCCTACTAATTGGGAACAATTTTTTACCACATGCATGTCAGATAGAGCACTAATCTCTAAAATATATAAAGAACTCAAAAATCTTAACACCAAAAAACAAAAATAGCCCAATCAATAAATGGACCAAGGAACTGAACAGACACTTCTCAGAAGAAGATATACAAACAATCAACAAATACATGAAAAAATGCTCAACCTCTCTGGCAATTAGAGAAATGCAAATCAAAACCACTCTAAGATTTCATCTCACACCTGTCAGAATGGCAGCTATTAAGAACACAAACAACAATAAATGTTGGAGAGGATGTGGAGAAAAAGGCACACTCATACATTGTTGGTGGGACTGCAAAATGGTGCAGCCAATGTGGAAAGCAGTATGGAGATACCTTGGAAAACTTGGAATGGAACCACCTTATGACCCAGCTATCCCACTCCTTGGTCTTTACCCAAAAGACCTGAAAACAGCATACTCCAGGGACACAGCCACATCAATTTTTATAGCAGCACAATTCACAATAGCTAAACTGTGGAACCAACCTAGATGCCCTTCAGTAGATGAATGGATAAAGAAAATGTGGTATATACACACAATGGAATATTACTCAGCAATAAGAGAGAATAAAATCATGGCATTCGCAGGTAAATGGATGGAGTTAGAGAATATAATGCTAAGTGAAGTTAGCCAATCCCCAAAAGCCAAATGCCAAATGTTTTCTCTGATATAAGGAGGCCAATTCCCAGTCGGGTTGGGATGGGGAGCATAGGAGAATTAGAGGAACACTAGAATGGCCAGTGGGGAGGGAGGGGAAGGGAGGGGGCAAAAGGGTGAAGGAAAAAAAAAGATGGTAGAATGAGATGGATATCATTACCCTAAGTGCATGTATAAAGTCACAAATGGTGTGAATATACTTTGCATACAACCAGAGATTTGTAAAAAAGTGCTCTATATATGTAATATGAAATGTAAAAATAAATAAGTAAATAAATAAAATAAATGGGAACTCAGTTTCTGATTTTCATCAAAAGGTAGAAAGTTCACCAGAATAAGGCAGACTATCCAAACCACCACAATGAACAAAATGGAAAGGAACACATTTTAGAAGTAGCCTATGAGGTTAGTAACAAATAACCTCTTCGCCTTACCCTGAAGTCTAGCTTGAAAGGTGCATGTGCGTTAGAGATGACTGGGGTGTTTACTGGCAAATCAGGGTCCCCTGTCGTATTCACAAGCAGCGATCTGTTGGGTTATTTTTCACAAATAAATAAGCATATAGTTCAGAGTCACTGAATTTAAGAGCTGAAAGAAGACTTAAAGTTCTTCCAGTCCCACCTGATTTTTCAGGAGAAGGACCTAAGGCCCCAAACACCTAAGAGCTTCTCCAAGATTCTATATTAAGAGAGAAAGCCTTCATCGTTTTTCCAAACATAAAAGGCAAAAAGTAAAAGCACAGACTAAATTTCTGCAAAGAATTAATGGCATTTTAATGAGGTGGTATATTTTTATTACTTCCCTGATTGTTGTTTAGTGTTGTTAAAAACCATCTTACTTGATATTATTTCATATTTGAGGTAGGTTCCTGTTTAGAAAATTACTAACAGGCATAGTCTTAGTAAATGTGGTTTTAACAGCATTGAGAACAAACAGTGTTCTGGTTATTTCTGATGGGTCCAGATGGCAGAGGAAGGCAGAACTATTCCAATCTTATTTTATATCAGCCTCTGCAGTCGGGTGTGACCACTGAAGGAAAAAAGTATAAAAAATTTTTGTTAAAAGGGAATTAAAGCCCAAGTTAGGTAAGAAACTGGAAAAGACTATGCAGGACTTTTTAACTTTGTTGAGAACTCAGGTACCAAACAGAAACAGATCTACGGGATCAAAGCTGACTCTACCATTGGAGATTTTTGTAAGTTATTTCACCTCTCCATTGTAAAACAGATTAGAACAGAAGCCATTTCATAAGATCCATAACACATATAAAGTTCTTTAAATGATGACTGGCCTTTTTAAGACTCAATAAATGTCATTAATTGTAATTGTTGCCATTAAATTACACAGTGATTTCAAGTCTCCAGATACAGGTGTAAGTATGTTCCAGGAAAATGAACAACTTACAAAAATATTTCTTGCATAATAAATACATAAATTACACCAAACTCTGCATCTACAACTGAAGAGTACTATCATGATCCATAACATAAATGCCTGCTAAACTAATGCTTCACAAATGTCCATCATTTGAGTAGTATCTGTGTAGTTCCCATTTCTGCTGTAATAAGTTACCATAAATTAAGTGGCATCAAACAAGAGAAATTTATTCTCAATGCAAGAATCACCTCCTTGAACTACACTTCCCACCCTTTTATAAATCTGGAGTCTGGAGGGCAATAGTCTGAAATAGATCTTATGAGGCTAAAATCAGGCTGTCTGCAGGGCTGGTCCTTTCTAGCAGCTTCAGGGGAAAAAGCCATTCCTTGTCTCTTTCAGCTTCTAGAGAATAGCTGCCTTCCTCCTTTGCATCTCTCCAACCTCTTCCTCCCCTCATTACATCTCCTAATACCCTGTCTTTAACCATCCAGCCTCCCTTTTATAAAGACCGTTGGATCTCATCTTTGGACCCATACAGACCATCCAAGATAGCCTCCCCATCTCCAGATCCTCAACTTGGTTATATTTATACCCTCCCTTTCACTGTATGGGGTGACATTCATAGGTCCCAGGGTTAGCATTAAGCCACCTTTGGTGCAATTATCTAATCTACCACACCTTCATCACCATTTTATTTATGCCATGTCTGCTTACCAGTGTACTATTAATATTTTTCTTAATTTTTAAAATTTAACCTTATCTGTGAACTCATAGTTTCAATGGGCTAGTTATATTTTTTCTAAAATGTGCTAAAGTAACATTTTAATTAATAAAATTTAAAAATTTTTCTTTATTTCTAACATGTCCTGGGCTGTAAGTGATATAAATACTGCACTTTAGGAAATGCTGATTGCAAATTCTGTGGTGAATTCATCAGCATCAAGGACTGGAGGAAAGATTCCCTATAATACTAGAAAACTGAGAAAGAGTAGCCTAGTCTAATGATCATGTTTACTATATTCTTTTTTTAAATTTTTTTATTATTCTAATTTGTTATACATGTTTGCAGAGTACATTTCATTTCATATTACATATAAAGACCACAATTTTTCAAGTTGCTGGTTTTATATAAAGTATTTTTACAACAATTGTGTCTTCATACATGTATTTAGGGTAATCATGGATAACTCAGTCTGCCATCATTCCTATCCCCTTGTCCCGCCCCCCCCCACCTTTGTTCTATTTAAAGCTCTTTCATTCCTCTCATTCCCTCTCTCTTGCCTTTATAAGTTAGTATCTTCCTATCAAAGAGATCATTCGACCTTTGGTTTTTTGGGATTAGCTAACTTCACTTAGCATTATTTTCTCCAACTCCATCCATTTACCTGCAAATGCAATGATTTTATTCTCTTTTAGTGCTGAGTAGTGTTCCATTGTGTATATATATCAAAGTTTCCGTATCCATTTATCTGCTGATGGGCATCAGGGTTGGTTCCACAATCTAGCCATTGTGAATTATACTGATATAAACATTGATGTGGCTGTGTCCCTATAGTAAGCTGTTTTTAAGTCCTTTGGGAATAGTCCAAGGAGTGGGATAGCTGGGTCAAATGGTGGTTCCATTCTAAGTTTTCCTAGGAATCTCCATACTACTTTCCACATTGGCTTCACCAATTTGCAGTTCCACCAGCAATGTAAGAGGGTGCCTTTTTCCCCACATCCTCGCCAGCATTTATTGTTGTTTGTTTTTTTGATAGCTGCCATTCTGACTGGAGTAAGATGAATGAAATCTTAGAGTTGTTTTGATTTACATTTCTCTAATCGCTAGAGATGTTGAACATTTTTTCATATATTTGTTGATTGTTTGTATATCATCTTCTGAGAAGTGTCTGTTTAGCTCCTTGGCCCATTTATTGATTGGGTTATTTGTTTTTTTGGTGTTAAGGCTTTTAAGAGCTTTACAAATCCTTGAGGTTAATGTTCTATCTGATGTGCTTGTGGTAAAGATTTGCTCCCATTCTGTAGGTTCTCTATTCACCTCACTGATTATTTCTTTTGCTGAGAAGAAGCTTTTTAGTTTGAATCCATCCTATTTATTGATTCTTGGTTTTAGTTCTTATGCTATAGGGGTCTTATTGAGGAAGTTGGGGCCTAAACCAACATGATGGAGATTTGGGCCTACTTTTTCTTCTATTAGGTGCAAGGTCTCTGGTTTAATTCCTAGGTCCTTGATCCACTTTGAGTTAAGTTTTGTGCATGGTGAGAGAAAGATATTTAATTTCATTTTATTACACGAGGATTTCCAGTTTTCCCAACACCATTTGTTGAAGAGGCTGTCTTTTCTCCAGTGAACATTTTTGGCACCTTTGTCTAATATAAGATAACTGTAGGTATGTGGGTTCGTCTCTGTGTCTTCTATTCTGTACCATTGGTCAACTGGTCTATTTTGATGCCAATACCATGCTGTTTTTGTTACTATTGCTTTGTAGTACAGTTTTGTCAGTATAAACAGAAATGATGAGATCAGTTATCTTATACCATATAGTCTCTATGTTTGCGTGGTGGTTTACATATCTAATGGTAGAAGGGGTACATAGAGGTTGGCTTAAATGTTTATGAAGTAAGATGTGAGAAAATAGAGATATTAGATTATTTGACTAGTGAGAGTATAATCATTAGAATTTGGCTGTTAGTAGAAGAAGCAAGAGATAGGCAACGCCATGTAAGATTCCCTGTTAGTTCACAATAGCATAACTGGTTGCACCTTTTGGCGCAATCTGGTCTCTAGGGACCTTAGTGATGTCTTACCGGGACCTTTTTGTTGTTCCTTGGTAGTAGCGTAGCTAACTGAGTTTTGTGGCAGTGGCAGCCTCAGGCCTATAATTATATTGGTGTTGGGTTGAGTAGCTACGGAATCCCAATGCAGTGTGTCTCTCTGGACAGACGAGGGTTGCCTCTGGGATTTGCGGGCATGGAGCGGGCCTCTCTCTCCAGATCCCCTCCTGGTCGCAATGTGGTAGAGCGGGCAGTCTGGCTTTCCTTTCCCCACTCTCCTCCTCCTGGGTCTCCTCCCAGTCTAGTTGTTTTGGTAGGGGTTGGGCAGGTGGGCAGCAGGGCCCTTCCACAGGATGGAGCCTGCAGTTCCTGGTCCTGGTGTGGGCCCGTGGTCAGGCGGGCTGGTGGCTGGGCCGCTCCTTCTGGAGGGTGTCTACTGCAGCTGGGCGAGTCCCCGCAGTTCTCCAGGGAATGGACAGGGCCCTTCCTCTGGTGGGGCCCTCTCTGCAGCGGGGACCTGCTTCCCTCTCTGTAGTGGGGACCTGCTATTCCCAGCCCAGGAGGCGGTGGCAGCCATTTACTATGTTCTTTTCTGAAGTCTTTGATTTCTATCTCATTATTATTTAGAATATTAGAAGGTATGTTTTTAGTCATATTATTGAAGATAAGCACAGAATTTCTTTGAGTTACAGTTTAATGTTGAGTTCTCTACAATTAAGGATCACTTTCTTACACTGCACATCCCACCTTTGTAAACTCGTATCTGGAGATGACCCATTGGTACTGAATGTTCTTTGTATAGGGAGGCAAGTTGTAAATTCCCACTGGAGTTTAGTTCCAGCAAAAATGATGTCCTCTGCTGCTAAAGCTGTTGGCTTTCTTTGGCCATAGAAGAAGATGAGTGCAGCCAAATGTGTTTCTTTTTTTCTTTTTCTTTTTTAGCCTAAGCAGCTAAACATAATCATATTCAAGGTGTAAATGAAATCACCTTGGGACCCCGGGACCCTAACAAAATTACCATATAAAGTATATTGTTTGGAGACCTCATTGTTTTTCTGTATATTTTGTGTCAAATCTTTGAAGTAATAAAAGTCCTATTATAAATAAACTTGTAATTAGATGCATTTGGATATTTTACGAGACTAATTCCTGAATCCTGACCTGTACTTGATATTTTAAGAAAGTAATTACAGTGGGCTTAGGAACATGCCTCACAGACCTCCACAATAGAGGACTTGATAAGGCCCCAACTGCCATCCCATAAAACCCATCCCTGTGTTTGCATCAGGCCTTGCTCCCATGGGTGGCTCCCAGGACAGGACTGAATACAGAAGGAATTCTAAGATGCCCATTCCTGGGATACATGGAAGTCCTCTGGCAGGTACCTTTGGCTTGAGGACTCCTTATAGGTCCTGCTGACCTTTCTTAGATCATGTGGTAATTTAGGATACTTTATCCAACCTTCCTTCCCTCTTCTCATTCATTGCACTTACATTGTGGTCAGAAGTCTTGGCCTTTTCTGGCTCCCTTTTCCTTTTCTCTCACAGGCATTTCTCTAATTAAATCCTCATCCATTTAAACCCATCTTGACATCTATACCTGGGAGGACCCAGATTTTAAATATCATAACTTTCTGACTCTCAAAAAAATTAGAACATCTCTATTTCCCCCGTATTTTAATGCAGATATACATCTAGTTTATGTGATAGTTGTACCAAGTTGTTTGGTGGTATACTTAAATACAGAAAGCATAAACCACAGTTTTGTTCTGGCACCATTAAAATTGGGTGTTGAATTTGCCTCCTGGAATATTTTCGTGCAAATTCCACAGTGGCTTCAGTGGCATATTGTTTATCTACATCCATGTAGTATAGTTAGAGCAGTAGGCCATCAAAAGACTGCTGATATAATGATCAATGATGAAAATAGACTTCAGTAGCTGTTACAGGTTTTTGTGATGACAGGGACTAGAGAGGAACAGAGCTCAGGTGGGAAGTAATTGAGACTGGTTCTTGCTGACAATTCATTTAAGAAAGTACATGGGGAAACCAAAACAAGATTATTGTAGGCTGGGAAGGAGGAAGGAAGAAGGAGGGAGGGGGGGTGGAGTGGGAGAGAGAGGAAAAGAGAGAGGGAGGAAGGGAAGGAGGGAGGGGGGGGAGAGAGAGAGAAAGAGAGAGAGAGACAGACATAGCAAAGAAATGACAGAATCAAATAGTTGGCCTGAAATTTTCCATTGAAAAGATGGAGTGCTTATTCACTATATAATATCAACCTGAAGATAGAAGGCAAGTTAAGTTTTATTCTTTCTGCTCCAGAACCTCTGGTAGGAGACATGTCCTTTTATCACATTTCAAGTGACAGGAATTTAATCTTCATCCTCAAGCATGGGCAGTGTTACATGATGTGGGCAATCTCCCATGCTATAACTTAACCCCTTGCAGCTTTTTTGAAAATTCTGCAGTTAGAGGTCTACTTGCATTTCTGATTTTAACATATAAATAAGCAGTCTGCAAAATATATGTTCATCATACATATATATGGGTTAGCATATTCAATGATATTTCAGCACCGTAGATGGTACTTAAAGACAATCAGAGACATTGTAAGACTTCTTTAACCAACTTTGTGTTTGGGTCCAGAAGGGATGTTGTTCAGTTCTCAAAAAAAAAAAAAAAAAAAAAAAAAAAAAAAAACATGAGTCCATGGTGTTAGATGTAAATTATGTTTGAAATTTTATTTTCAAAATAGTTGTTCTGCTGGGCATTGTGGCACATGTCTGTAATCCTGGTGGCTGGGGAGGCTTAGGCAGTAGGATTGTGAGTTCAAAGTCAGCCTCAGGAACTTAGCGAGGCTCTGAGCAACTGGACTGGGGATGTGGTTCAGTGGTTAAGTGCCTCTGAGTTCTATTCCTGGTACTGAAAAAAAAAAAAAAGAAAGTTGTTCTCTATAAAATATAACAATGGGTTAATAAACAGTTTAATTGAAAGTCCCTTAACAGTCTGAGTAATTAAAAGAATGTCATTTAAAAGGGGTGGAGGATCTAGAAATATGAAAAAAAAAAAAAAAACATGTATGGAATTATTACCCCATAAGCTTTAACTTTTTTTTCTTTTCTTTTTTTTCTAATAATTTGATAGTAACTAACTCTAAAGCCATGTGCATATTGGAAAGGAGAGGATAGGGATGGGACTTATTAAACCTACTAGAATTCTTTGGGAATATCTTAAACTATTCTATATACATATTTTTAATTTTAAAAATTTACCTATGGGCCTTTATTTTATTTATTTATATGTGGTGATGAGAATTGAACCCAGCCACTGAGCCACAACCCCAAACCCTGTATACATACTTTTAATGATGGAAAACACGCACTACTACTAAGGTCTTTAACCATATCTTTCATTTATAATCCAGAAGTAGGATTGCAATAGAAATTTATTTACATTGTGGTGTTTTCTATGGTAGAAAAGGAAAGAGTATGGCTTTCCTGAGTCTAAGCCCCCTTCAGTAACAGCATTTGAAAAGAGCATCAAGTTTTGAGTTTCTACCTTAGTGAACTGCTTTTGAAACCCGCAAGATGTTGGTATTAAAGACGGCAGTACCTGGAAGAGGCAGGGTAATGAGCAGAGAGGACAGCAGTAAAGGGATTTTAGACTCAGGTACACTTTAAACCAAACTGAAGTTGATTTCAAGAAGATAGAAGGCAGATAAGCATCAATAAAATGTCACCGGGGCCTCTGTTGTAGTCAGCTTTTTCGCTACTGACTAAAAGATCTGACCAGAACAATTGTAGAAGAGGAAAAGTTTATTTGGAGGCTCAGAGTTTCAGAGGTCTCAGTCCATAGACAGCCAGGTCCATTCCTTGGGACTCAAGATGAAGCTGAACATCATGGTAGAAGAGTGTGGCAGAGGGAAGCAGCTCACACAGTGATCAGAAAGCAGAGAAAGAGAGACAGAGAGAGAGAGAGACTCCTCTCTCCAGATACAAAATATATACCTCACAGCCACACCCCCAATGAACCACTTCCTGCAGCCACACCCCATCTGTCTCCAACTACTACTCCGTTAATCCCATCAGGGATTGATTCACTGATTAGGTTAAGGCTACCACCCAATCATTTCTCCTCCAAACCTTCTTGCATTGTCTCACACATGAGCTTTTGGGGGAACCACTCTAAACCATAACAGCCTCTATAAAGGGGAAAAGTGGCAATTCAAAACCTAAAGGTATATATGCTTAAATGGTACCTGGAATGGAAAAGGAGTCCAGCAGTGCAAACATTGGATAGAAATGGAAACCAACAGCCAGCAGGACAAAACAGTGATTTATTTTCCATTTCAAAATGCTTTAGAAGTTTTTTTGCCTAGATAATCACTAGCACTTCCCAAAGACAAATTAACTGGTGGCAATGCCCAGGAATTTTTTACTCTACTTTAATGCCTTCACTGATGATTTTGTTTTAATGGTTGGGGTGTGACTTGTTAGAAACACAGCTATACTAAAACATCCTCCTGTATGGCATAAAGTCATATTTTTGTATGCATCTGTTTATCCATGAGTATCACTTACTAGAGATCTGCACTGACTTAGATTAGGTGTCCTCTAGGAGTCCCTTGAGCTCTAAAATCCTTGAAGTCTGTGACATAAAAAAAGACATGGTACCTTCTTATAGAAAACAAACAGCTGGGGACCTCGGCTTTGGGTCAGAATGTGTTAACAGGGAACTAATTTCCTTTAATTTAGACAAATATAAAATATATGAAAAAACAGTGTTTGGACATTAGGCAACAGACTCCACAAGATTGTGATTCCCAAAAAAAGGAACACAAACTAGTTGTGGCCTAAGGCTGCGCTAGCTCATTGCCTAAACACAGAGTCCAGGGCACAGAGCAAGGACAGAACAGATGTGGTATGGTAGTCTCACTGTGTTTAGAATGCAGAATTTATGGAGCGGAACACCAGAGAAAAGAGAGTTGGAGAAAGTGGGGAGGGGGAAGCCGAGAGAAACAAACGTCAGAGATCTGAAGAGGGTTCCTTGGAGACTTTGAGCTCTGTACTAACCAGTATGTGCATGTGAAGAAACTACCCAAGACAAGAGGGAGAAAGAGCCACCAGAAATGTATTCATTCATCTAGAAAAATCTCCCAAAGTCCCAAGCATATGAAAGTTTTTCATCCACCGCTCATATTTGGAATGAACCATACCTCCTTTCTCAATGTCTGAATCCCATGTTTCATTTATGGTCCAGTTCAAATCCTCTCTACCCGGTAACAATTTCTTACATCCTACTCTAAAGATTTTACTGGACTTACTGAATCAGAGTTCAATTTCCATTATGTTTAAACTTAACATCTATGTGCATCAAAACCCCAGAGAGAGGATAATATTCCTGGAGGAAGGGCCTTCTTTCTTGTGTGTATTGCCATGAGCCAAGCATAAAAGCAATAATTGTTATTCAGGACTATGTTTTGAGTACTGTGCCAAAACACTTCATTTTATCTTATTTAATTCTCCTCAGAACCCTTAAGGGAGAAACTATAATTAGCTACTTACCAGGTAAGAACATTGAAGCACAGAGAAATTGAGAAATTAGGTGGATTTGAACCATTTAGTTATATCTGACTTTGTAACTAATGCTGTTAACCAACATTTTGTGAATTGGTTAAACATTGCTTTATGAGACACAGCCACAAATTTCCTTTCTTTATTGCCAAAGGTCCCTGGAGAAGCCTAAATACAGGATTCATTTTAGAGCTCATGTATTTCTACAGGAGAATCAAATTTCTAAGATATTTTTCTCTAATTTGCAATAAAAATCTTGAAATAATCAGGAACACATCAGAAAGTATATGTACTTAGTTACATGGACTTTACAGAACTGAGACCCAGGAGAATAAATCGTGTGAGGCCACGTGCCATCTTTGCATTTTCTACTTATTTCCTATTTTGAGTGGGTCTTGGATACCACTCTTTCTTGTTGGGTTTTCCGCTACTTTTCCAGGTCCCAGCTTAGGAGAGAAACAGTTGTTATTTATTACAATCCATTAACATATAGAGATCAAAACTAATGTAAAATTTCAAAGTATTGCATAAAGTTTTAGAGTTGTTTTCATTTTTTGCTTGTCCATCTTGATAATCTCAGTGTATTAATTTTTAAAAATGTATGGGGAAGTAGGAGTTGGGGGGAGGGTTAGAATAAAACCTTGTCCAAGGAATCTCAGTTTTAAATTCTTTAACTGGGGAAGCAAATTCCCTTGAACTTGACTAAATAAAAAAGAACACTACCTAATTAAAAGAAAAGTTTGACCATTTGTCATATTAAAAAGTAAAGTTAAACTGATCTTGCTCTTTCTATGATCCCTAGTGAGGAAAATTGGGAAAATCCATTTCTGACAAAGATACTCTAATCCACAGTGGACAATGTCCAATGAAGATCTTTCCCAGAAGATATTTAAAATAAAAAGAGACCATATCTTTATTTTTGTTAGTTCTGCAAAAATACAAACATATAGGAAGGAAATGATGATTCCAATCAACAGTCGGTGGTAATTAAAAGCAATTGTAGTCCTCAGGCTATTTCTTTCAAATATGACCCAGTGATCAGAAGGAATTGGGAATGATTACATTTTAACCAGAAACACGTTTCTGTCCAGAACTAAGCTTCGAAGCATGACAAAGGCACAGTGGTGGCCTCTGTTTGTATTTCCATCTGGGGCTTTAATTTGAACTTCAGTGATTATTCTGTAAGACGTCTGGCTGTGCAGATCCAGAAAGTCAAAGCTAGCATATTCTTGTATGCTATTTCATACAGAAAATAAAATTGCACCAATTACCATGTTTGCATTTTGTAGAATGGCTCTATTTAAATCGATTATATGTTAAACAAGAGTATTTGTAAAATTCATAGCTCGGAGTTAATCTGGCTTTATCCCAGAGCACCCAACCTGAAAAGTGATTGTAAGCACTCTTGGGAAGGAAGTTAGCAACATCTTTAATGGAAAATAGTCTGGAACAATTAAATTCAACTTGATTTTCAAATTAGGAAGTAGAGCCCACAGTTGTTTTTCTATTTGAAGTACTTCAACTGCCAAAATGCTCATCTTTTTCTGATATCTAATTAGGCTTCCAGAATGACATTGTCATCAGTGAAAAGAATAAAAGCAGATGAAAATGCAACGCCTCGTACCAGGAATTACTTAGTAATGGAAAGCCCCTGACTGCCATTGTAGTGGCTCTGACTTCACAGTTCTTGGCTTGGGGAATTCCCATTTTCTGTGGCCAGGGGAGAACATGGAAGTTGTGAATGTCTTGATGGAAAGAAAGGAAGATGACTTTGGGGCCTAAGGAACTTGACAACTTTCTATATTTGATGTGAAGTGCACAGTCCTTTTATTTTCTTAGTCTACATAGCACATGATCCTTTTGGACCTGTGAATCTCTGTTCCTGATTCATATACAGAGAATTCTGACAGGATATTTAATATAAAGTTTTTGAACATTCTAAGTAACTATGAAGATCTTTAAAAAGCAGAGTAAAATGCTATCACTTCTATCCATCACCATTGTGACTTTTCAATATTGAAACATTTTCTCAGGAACATAAAGGGGAGAAGTGCTCTCAAGGGAAAAAGCAGACTATGATTTCCAGGAACAAGTCAATGTTATCAAATGGCAGGTTCTTTTCATTCATTTCATTTCACAAACACCAGTGTAATGCTTCCTATGTGCCAGACATTTTACAAATAAAAATTCATTTGAATCCTTATGTCAATGCTGTGAAGGAGGTACTATTTTTACAGAATAAAGAGATTGCAACTTAGATTAAGCAACTTGCCCAAGATCCCAATTGTGAAGGCAAGATTTCTGAAGCCCTGTGATTTGGCTCTTGTTTCTTGGAAACTTTCACAGTGCAAAAAACTATGCAGCACACAGAGACCATGGATAAAAGCTGTATGATGACATGAGCTTTGAGAAGAAATGGTAAAGTAATTTTGGAGTAGGTTGTATAAATTTTATAGCTTAAAGATTTTTTTTCATATTTGTCATATTAAAAAGTAAACTGTTCTAATGCTGCCATCAAATCCCTAGCTGCATATGTGTGATGAGAAAAATGCAAATCAGTCAAATGAGTTGTCTTTATGGCCTTTCTTATTAGCATGGCATAATGAAGATAGATCTTAACAGTGCTAAGATGAAAACTGGGGAAATTCTATATATCACATTACCATTTATGTAAATTGAAATATATGCAACATAAAACCACATGCATGTTTTACAAGTACATATACCAGAAGAGAAAGAAAGGATACACAGAAAACATCACAAGAGTTGCTTTGGGGGTAGAAGGAAGGGGAAAGAAGGGATAAGAAAGAATAAACAGGAGTACAAGCTTACTGGTATTTTTCATATAAAGTAAGCTTGCATTAACTTCATAATCTCCAGGTTTGAATCAGGGAAAAAGTACCTACCTAACCATTTATCCATGCATGTAAGGATTCCTCTTATCTAAGTGCTCATTCATGGGAACAAGGGAAAGTGAAATTGTTTTGTTTGGCTGCTTGTGATGGTTAATTTTATGGGTCAACTTGAACACCCAGACATATAGCCAAACATCATTCTTTATCTGTGAGGCTGTCTCTGGATGAAACTAACATTTGAATCAGCAGATTAAGTAAAGCAGATTACCCTCTTCAATGTTGGTGGGCCTCATTCAATCTGTTGAAGGCCTGAATAGAACAAAAGACGGAGTAAGAGAATTCTTTCTCTACTTGTCTACTAGCTGGGACATTGGTCTTCTCCAGCCTTCAGCCTCAGACTCAAACTCAAATATATACCATCAGTTCTCCTGGACCTCCTGCTTGCTGACTGCAGATCTTGGGACTTCTTAGCTCCCATACCTGCATGAGCCAATTCCTTATTTATGTAATATATCTTTACATACATAAATCTATTTTATATTTTATATATATGTATAAAATATGTATAGATAAATGTGTATACATTTGTTACATTATAAAATATTTTATTACATTTTTTATATATTACATAGAACTTACATATATATGTATATATACACATATATGTTTTTTGTGTATATATGTATTTTTGTGTGTGTATATACAAACACACAAAATATATTGGTTCTGTTTCTCTGAAGAACCCAGAACAATACACAGATATTCATTACATAATAATTCTCACATATTTTGAGCTCAGGATACTTTACATTCCAAAAATGATTGAGGATCCTGAAGAGTTTTTTGTTTATATTATATATGAAAATATATATAAAGGATATATAAGTTCTAGATTATGATTTCCAACTCACTTTAATGCACTTGTATCAATTTCATTGAAATATTGAAGAACTGAAAACTTGGGACTTCATGGGTTAAGTAAGACTTGCACCTTTTTTCTTACAGTGAGCACATAGCCATGAAGTACTCAGCAGCTAGTGCCGCAGATTGCTGTTCCAACACTAGCCTTTTTACCCACCTTGCTTTCTTTGTACCATCAGCGCAGATGCTACACCGGAAATAGAGAATAACATCTTAGCACCGTTAGGAAAATAGTTGGATGTCACAGGATCCCCAGGAACCCATAGACTACATTGCTGCTCTACAATGATATCTATTCAAATTCGGCAACTAAGAATTTGCATCCTACACTTATCCTAAAGAAATCCCTGTAAAGTCTGAGTCAGGTACCTCCCAAGCCTCAATAAGAGTGAATCCAGTGCTTTCAAAGCCATTTGTTCATTAGTTAAAATTGTATTTGCCTTAGTGATATTTGGAGTGTCAATCTTTAAAAAGTTTAGCATTTAAGCAAATTTTCAAACTTTCTGAACTTATTCCTAAGGATTTCACAGCATTCCCAATGAGACTACCAGTTAAATCAGTGACAATTCTGTTGCTTTATGGCTTATTCACAAGATAGTTCTGAGGCTGTTTCAGACCCAGGCTGGACCCTGATCAATACTTAATCAACCCACAGACTGCAATTCACTAAATCACTTCTTTCTTTGAGGCATCTATCCCATCTTGTTTTTAGGCATCCCTACTACATTAAAATCTGCAGAAACACATTCAAAAAATTCATTCTTGAAAAAAAAAAAGAAAAAGAAAACAATTAAAAAAAAAAAAAAAAAACAGACCTTCAGTCTCCTGAAATTAGTACTCTAGGGATATTGTCTGTGTTTCTGCAACCTCCCTCCCCTCCACACACCATTTGGTTATTTTTCTTTCTTTATTTTTCTTTTTCTTTGGTTGTAATATCAGGCAGGTAAAAAAAAGTTCTAGTTTCTATAATTATAGCATATGTAGTTCATCAAGAGCGTGAACATATCCTGCTTCCCTAATCAGCAGACACCTCTGATGGCATCGTAAAAGCACTGGACTGACTCTGAGGGATTTGGAGGTGAGGAGAATGCCAACAACATCTTGGAGAGAGTGAAGTTACAGTCCTTGGCTTCAATTACCTAAAAACATTTTTGGTAGGAACAGCTCAAACCCACATGAAAGGTCAGTAGTGAATCAAGGTGATATCCCATGAGAAATCAAATGAGTGATACCCGGTCAGCGCTATGCTTACCACTCTAAACACTCTCTTGGTCTCGTGATCTCTGCACTTGATGTTCCCTCAGCTTGGAAATTTTTCTCTTAGTCCTCCACATTTTGTGCATTTCTGCTCAAATGTCACCTTAGCAAGGGAGCCTTCTCCCTATCTATAATAGCATCGCCTGCTATTTCTTACCCTGTTTTATTCTTCTCCAGCGGATATACTACCACCTGACACATTTTATACTTTGTTTGTTTATTTGATATTTTCTGCCTCATAACATCTGAATGTAAGTTCCAGAGTGCAGGGACTTAATGATTCACTGCTGGGTTTTAGGGCCTAGTCTTGGTTCATAATAGGACACAACATATATATATTCTCCTCACCTCCAAATTCCTCAGTCAGTCCAGTACTTTTTCAAGGCCATCAGAGGTGTCTGCCGATTAGGGAAGCAGGATATGTTCACACTCTTGATGAAATACACATGCTATAAGAAACTAGAACTTTCTTTACCTGCCTGATATTAAGAGAGAGCACTCCATAACCACCAATAAAAGGGGAGGGGGTTGTGGTGGGAAGGGAGGTTGCAGAAACACAGGAAATATCCCTAGAGTGTGTGTGTGTGTGTGTGTGTGTGTGTGTGTGTGTGTGTGTGTGTATTTGTTGAAGGAACGAATGAATGTATTACTTAATTAATTCTAGAGTAGCTCAGAAGCAGGAGTGGAGACAGCAGGTGCTAACTCAGGGTTGGGGGAAGGATTTCACATACTGCATTTGAGTAGGGCCTTGAATGGTGTTTCATGTGTGTAGTGCCAGTGAGCACAGCAATCTACCTGTTTTGCAGGGCTCAAGTGGTGGTGCCATCTTTTCAAGGGAGCCTTGTTGGGGTCTCCAGAACTGGGTGAGCTGCCATTGCCTTGGGGTCCCCACTGTGGAAGAGCTCACCCCAGTGTATCTTATCTGTTTACTTGTCTGGCTGCTCCAGTTGAATGTTAGTTTTGGAACAACAAGCCCTGGTATTACTCATATGGCATATCCAACCACAGCATAAAACATACTACAGAACAACTACCCCATAAATACCTTCTGACTGTAGGATTTAATGATCTAAGCAGAAAGCCCAAATAGAGACATTAAAGGAAGGCATGGAACAAATCACAGAAGTTCATGGAGTTGACACATGGAGGTTGGGTTTCAACCAGAGAGAGGCTGTGACAACCTACTGTCCCAGTAAAGCCAGTATGAGCATTTGTGGTGTATTGTGTTGTGTGTGGTTAAGCAAGGGAAACAAATTAATAAGAAAAGGCAAATTATAACTTTTTTCAATGCTCTAGGCACAAAGTAATAAGGGCCTGGACCAAACTGGTAGCGATGGAAATAAACATGAGGGAATAGATGTTGTTGGTCTTGGTTATTGTTTTAGTATTAAGAGCAGACTGTATATTTTAAGATTGAGTGACGTTCACAGTCACTGTAGTCCTTGTTTCAAATTGTAAGGTCCTTAAGAAAAGAATATTTGGCAAACTATTTACTGAATGGCATCATTTCCTTATTTCAGTAATAATTAATGGTATAATCTGTCAGAAGTTATAAAACCCATTCCCTGATATTAAGCTTTAAAGTATCCAGATTAAATTTCTTTTCTGATTGCTACCAATTATCCATGAGTAGAAGCTGATTTCTAGGACATGAAGGGAAAGATATTGAGATATTCATCAAGTTTTTTCAAGGTATCCCAGAATGCAGGGATTTGAGAAATCTCAAAGCAGATAAGACAAACATGAGAGTTTTCTAAGACAACACACAGGCAGAGTGATTCCTAGGTCAGGCTGAACTGGGTGGGTAGTGCAGATGGGAGCAGGAGTACCATATGTTTTCTGTTCTTGCCTTAGAGGTCACCTCTGGGGTCTCCTTCTTTGCAAATAAAAAAAGGTGCAGTAAGTGGAGAAGAAAGATGAGCTACTCAAGGTCAAAGGACTGATCAGAGGTATAATCAGACCAAGAACTCACGTCTCCAGATGTTCAGGGGAGGAGGCAGAGGATGAAACATTTTATACCTGCAGTTATAGGAATAAAGCTTCAGAAGTCAAGGAATAACTTTGGTCTTCTCATCTCTTTGCCAACAAAGAGTAAAACAAAGGACTTTGGAGAAAAGAAAATCATCAGGAGCATTTTGGAGGCAACTGGAAGATACAGAAAATCTGAAATGCTAAAAAATTCATGAAAAGAAGAGGTTCAGAGATAAGGTCCCAGTTGAATTTATATCAATTTTCTTTTTTGGATTCAGAATATAGATCTCTATCATTACCATTCATACATTATTTTTTTTTAATCAAGAGCTTCTGTGTGTCTTAAGATTCTATATGGGACCTATGCTTTCCATACTCTATTTAGTTCTATCCTTTAGCATTAGGTCTAAGCAAATTCAGGGGGTCATATGAGAGCATCCTGATTTGGACTTGCTTTCTCTTTCATTGCTTCTTTTAGCTTTGTTTGATTCAGTTCTTAGCTCTTTTCTCATGGTGGCAAAATAGCTATTATTATATCTCCCTAACAATTACAGCTAATGGTCTTTTTCTCAAATGTTCCAACAAATGCCCCCCCCCCAATTGAATTTTATTGACTCTGATTACATTAGATATCCTTCCTTGAACTAATTACTGTGGTTAAGAAAGTGATAATGGACCAAAAATGGATTCGTTCCAAGAATGAAGTGACACATGAGTCAACTCCATCCAAAGTTCATGGGCCTTGGGAAGAAGAATATTCCTAGACAAAAATTAGTGTGCAATTAGCAAAGAGGAGAGAAGGTACATGTGACTTGCTCTAAGTAAACATGCTGATTGGAAGATGCTGGAATGTTTCAGGGAATGAGGCAGCTATAAGGATCCTGTCCAACTGCACTTCCCTTTTCCCCCCTTTCTTCACACCATTCTGTTCTTTCTGGAAGACAGTTTTAGCTTCCCCATACTTTATCTGGTCATGGCCCCATCTCTATATACTGGCACCTCTGATTGCACTCCTTCAATTTCTGCACTGGCTTCTTCTAATTGCTTCATTATCTTAATTTCCTAATTCAGAATGCCTAGGAACAGGAAGCAGATTGTTCTAGTCCATTCTATGCCCATGTCAGAGGTGATATGCCAATCTAGCATTGCAATCTAAGGTTTGCCTATCGAGTCCAGGATTAATTCTTGTTCTGATCAGTTTAGTGGGGGTGGGAAAAATGTTCTTAGCCCCATGGCCAGATCATAGATAGCAAAATTTCTTTAGCAGAGAGTGTTGAAAGACATCTCATAAGTGTTACATAACATCTCATAAGTACCAAGGATAGTATTAACCTACATTCCCCTGGTAACTCTACTTTTCTACTCCCCAAGTCAATTGCTTCAAATCTCTGGGTAGCCCATCACTGCTTGCCCCCTGGGGAAATCAGATGCAGTAATATTACCCCATCCCCAAACCACCAACACACATTTCTATATAAAGCTAAATATTCCACTTGAACAATGAACACAACCCCTTTCCCCTTCCCAAGGACTTTTCTCCAAATATGATTAGTTTCCTAAAATTCATTTCAGGTTGCACTTCCCTAATCTGAAATCTAAAATGCTCCAAAATCTGAAATTTTTCCAAGTGCAATGAGACTACCCCATGAAAATTCCACCCCATGAAACTATTTCATACACCATATTAATAAAGTATAGTATAAAGTTACTTTGGGTTATACATATAATGTATAAAAGAAAAATAGATGAATTTCATGTTTAAACTTGGGGCCCACCCCCAATATACCTCATTATGTATATACAAATATTCCAAAATCCAAAAGAATCTGAAATCCAACACTTCTGGTCCCAAGCATTTCAGATAAGAGATAACTAAACTTGTATATGTTTCTACACGTGTTTGTTAAATGGGTTTCCCTCATATGTCTTCCCACTAGAAAATAAGTTCTTTGTGAAAAGGATTCCAAATTTTTTATGAAATACTATACCCAGATCCTAGCCCAGCAGGTTGCCACATAGTGGGCTCTCAATTAACTTTTGTGGTCTGTTTGACTAATTCGAGTATGGTAGCTCCTCAGTAAATAGTATGCCTTCTTCTTTTATTCTCTTCCTCTGATTTACTTGGAAAAACCTTTGGTTGAAAGAAACATTCCCATAAGCAAAATATAAATACAGACCTCTTTGGTAGAAAAGCACCTTCACTTTGTTCGTTTTGAAAATTATTAATATATTGATATGTACATGTTTTCTAAAAATATGAATGTATTTTCCTGATTTTTTTCAAGACTCATTTAGCTTAATAAATCAATAAGTCCAGATTCCTTCAAATTGATTATCTTTGTATTATATATATAGCATAAATAAAATACTTTACTCTTAGGAATCTTTCAATAGAGTAAGATAACCAAAGTCGCATGTGCAAAGATGTTTCCAACATTTTGATTTATAAAAGGAAAGATCTCAAATAATCTAAATGTCTTAATCAAAAATTAGTTAAATATGGAATAGAACCATTATTTAACCCAGCTAGCCCATTCCTTAGTCTATACCCAAAGGACTTTAAAACATACTACAGGGACACAGCCATATCAATGTTTATAGTAGCACAATTCACAATAGCTAGACTGTGGAACCAACCTAGATGCCCATCAGTTGAGGAATGGATGGACTATTATTCAGCATTTAAAGAGAATAAAATCGTGGCATTTGCAGGTAAACAGATGGAGTTGGAGAATATAATGCTAAATGAAGGTAGCCAATCCCCAAAATCCAAATGCCGAATGTTTTCTCTGATCAGGAGGCTGATTCATAATGGGGTTGTGAGGGGAAGCATGAAAGGATTAGATGTACTCTAGATACAGTAAAGGGGAGGGAGGGGAAGAAAAGGGAATGGGGGTAGGAAAGCCAGTGGTATGAGATGGACATCATTACCCTAAGTACATGTAGGAAGACACAAATGGTGTGACTCTACTTTGTATACAACCAGAAATATGAAAAATTGTGTCCTATATGTATAATATTAATTATAATGCATTCTGCTATCATATATAATATATTAGAATAAAAAACAGTAAAATATATTGTAATTGGTGAAAAAAGCTATTTATTGTAGCAGTTGTGCAATAGCAAAAAAAAAAAAAAAAAAAAAAAAAAAAAACTAAGAATCCAAATGCCCATCAATTTGGGGTAATTTAAATAAGCTAAGATCATACCATTAAAATGAGCACTATGCAGCTATGATCTCAAAGATATATTATTAAATGAGAAAAACAATGTGTTTAGTATGTGTATACTATCCCATCTTATGGCTAAGAGGGACATTACAAACACATGCACACGCATGCATACACACATACACATACACACACACACAAACACACATGCTTATTTTCAAAATGCCAAAATAAACCCAAAACCAAAAACAATGTTTCTTTTTATGTCAGTAGAAATTGGGGGAGAGAATGGGGGTAAAAGTTAGATTTTTAAAATATCTTATAGATTTTATTCTGGAAATAAATGTAGATCATTCAAAAAATCAAAACTTAAAAATCAATCTCTAAAATTAGAAAGTTAAAAGAAATTAATAAACCTATTTTTGAGTTGGTGCCTTAACTACCCAAAGAAGGATTATATCAAAATGACTATTATTTATTTATTTTTTAATTGTTTATTTATTTTAATTTGTTATACATGCTTGCAGAGTACAATTCATTTCATATTACATATAAAGAGCAGTTTTTCAAGTCAATGGTTTTACAGTAATTATTTTCACACCATTTGTGTTTTTATTTATGTACTTAGCAGATTGATGTTGATTAATTCATTTTAGTTGTACAGAATATTAGGGTTCATTTTGATGTAATTATACAAGCATGGAATAAAATTTGCTCTAATTCAGTCCCAGTAATTCTGTTTTGCCTCCCCTCTTCCCTTCCCCTGTTTCTTCCCTCTATCAAAGTGAATTTTAAATAGCAATTTGTTGTGTTTCCTTAATGGAATATATCCTAGGACAAAAAAAAATGCAAGAAATTTTTTGCAGTAATCATAATATTAGTATTAAGATATTTTCATTGAGATAATATTATAAGATAAAGCAAATAATTTCTTATTTAGAAGCCCAGATCATTTGATGAAAAGGGTAAAAATACAAATATAAACTTAATAAGTAAAAATTCTGTAGCCAAACTTGTATTGAAAATATGAACTCAATGATTTGGCTTTTAACACTTGAAAAGGTCTAGAAACAATGATCATCAACCAGACTGGGGGTCTAAAATACCATTCTCCACAGAAAGGACCTTGAAGAAAGGGTTGACTGAAGATCTAGGGGAAGAGAAAAGTAAGCATGGAGTATCTTGCTGCCCCAGAAAGCCCCCAGAAGGAGGTAACCTGACGATGCTCTTGCTGTGCATGCAGTCAGGACAGTTTGGACATAAAAATTTCGAATTTGAACATTTTGGAGAGGAATAACAACAGGATACCTGCAACATATTAGATTAATTAAAATTAAGAATCATTTATTTATAATACTAATTTGGAAAGTGCCTTAAGGAATAAGCCCATTATTTTGAAAAATGATAAAGGAAGAATCAAGCATTTCTATATCTCTCCTGTACAAAGTGCACTTTAAGGCAACCAGAAGAGATGTAGGAAAAACATCCCATCTTTATACAAGAATTCCAGCTAACAAAAGAAAACGAAATTACAGAATTGGACTTTCTCAATTCTGAAATCTTCAATGCAATAGCTGATTTAGGTGGCTATCATAAACAGCTACTAAAATTGTTAGGCGAAAGCTGATGAGGAACTTTATAAGGGAAAGATCTGGTTGACATAACCTAACAAAAATTGATCAATTTTGGCATCACAAAAAAAAGAGACAACTTAGCAAGATGTTCCTCCAGATGTGATACAATAGAAAGTACACAAAACCATGAATAAAATATTCTTGCACAAAGAAAAACAATATCAAACCTGAGTCTGGTCAATTTGCATAAATACCAAGGTCTGAGGAATATAATGACATCATATGAATACACATCAGCAAAATCCACAATGTGAAATACTCTGAAAGGACTTTTCTCAGTAAATCAATTGCAAATCAAACAGAAGAAAAAATAAACCTAAACATGAAAACAAAAAACACTGTAAACACAAGACCTAACAACTAAATATAACATGCAAACCTGCCGGGATCCTGACTTAAAAATACTAACTTTTTAAAAGAAGAAAGAAAAAGATAGCGAATAAATACATCAAATTCACAATACCATTGTTGTTGTTGCTTTTCTCTGAGCAAGAATTGTTTGGGAATATGTTTAAGAAACACAACAAAGAATCTATGGTATGCACATGTTCATAATGAGGTAAAGTCAATTCTCTGTACATATAGGCTACCCATCTGTGGACTCAACCAGCCACAGTGATATTACATGGGGAAAGAATTGCATCTGAAGTAAACATAGCCAGACTTCAGTCCCTGTCATTATTTCCTATAAAATATGGTGTAATAACTATTTACATAACACTTACATTCTATTAGGTATTATAGTTAATCTAGAGACATTTAAACTATATAGGAAGATGTGCATAAGTTATATACCAATACCATTCCATTTTATATAAAGGACTTGAGCAGTGGTGGATTTTAGTAGACCCCATGGTCCTGGAAGCCCTCTTCATGGTACTGAGGAATGACTACAAGTACAAGTAAGTGAGATGGTATTTGATATTTATTCCAAAATAATCCAGTATGTTGAAAGGAAGGAGTATTAGGGTAGATGTGGAGATAAAATAAGACTACACATGTGTTGATATCTCTTCTAGCTGATTTGTGGTTACATGGGAGATCATAATAATTTTAGCTCTACTCTTTTAATATTTTGACAATTCCAATAATAAACATTTTTTAAAAACTATCTATCCTTATTTCATTTTCTTTCAGTACTCTCTGGAAAACTATAACATGATTTATGGAAACAAAGAGCTATGAAAATCCCTCTTCAGAACAGTCTGAAATAATAATGAATTCCATAAGCATTAAATCTTCTCTGCCCTTCATAATTTATTTCAAAAGAAGATTATTTCTCACATCAACGGACATGATGTATTTATACAATGGACCCTTAACAAGAAGGTTGTGATTTCTTATGAAGGTAATACAATATTTGTGTTTCAAAAAAACTATGATTTTTTTTAAACACAGCTAGTTTTGAAATGAGTTTTCCTTTAAGATAGCATTCCATTAATTTGATACTCAGTGAACTAAGGTATATTTTCCAATTTGTCAAACATCTGTCACTGTCAAGTGGCTAAAATTTTGATATTTTTTCCCCTGTGCAATCAAAACAATAGAACATCTTTCTCTAGACTGAAATCAATCCCCTAAATCCTTTTAATCTTGTTTTCTACAATGAGCCTGTCATCAGTCCTGGGCCTAAGCTGACAAGGCTTCACATTGACATGGCCATTTCCCCACTAAATGGACTGACAGCACCATCTTGAATCATGGATGTATCTCAACTGTCCTATGTAGCTATAAGAACACAGTGCTTTGAAAGAATGAATGTGCTGCAGCCACTGGACTTAATTAAAATAAATGTCACCCAGTTCTACATTTCTAGTAAGCAGAAAAATAAAGGCAACACTTGACAAATGAAAGATGAAGTAGAAGCAGGATGTCACCATTAGATAATTGTAAGGATTCATAGCAACCCTGAAAATTGCCTATCATGTCCAAGTGACGGCAGAGATACTAATTTTTTTTTTTTTTTACATACAGGGACTCTGTGTGTGTGTGTGTGTGTGTGTGTGTGTGTGTGTGTGTGTGATATCAAAATAGAGGTGACAGCCGGCCGCAGTGGCACACCCCTGTAATCCCAGCACCTTGGAGGCTGAGACAGGAAGATTGTGAGTTCAAAGCCAGCTTTACCAATGGCGAGGTGCTAAGCAACTCAGTTAGACCCTGTCTCTAAATAAAATATAAATAGGGCTGGCGATGTGACTCAGTGGTCGAGTGCCCCTCAATTCAATTCCTGGTACAAAAAAAAAAAAAAAAATAGAGGCAACACCACAGAATTTGTAAGGGTTCTGCCATGGTCTATGATGAAAATTCTTAGCAAGGCAATGATCCTCTGTTGCTTTACTGACAACACAGCAGTATGGTTCAGAGTACACATCCAGGGATCTGATTACTGAGTCAATTACCAGCTTTACTATGAACTATTTTTTTTTTCCTTTTTATCTCCTATGTATTTCAGTCCTATCATCTACAAAATGGTACTCTTCAACTTTAAAACATAACAGTAACAACATCTTCCTAGATTTTCTTGAGGATTTTATGATGAAGCACTTTAAACAGCCCCTGGTACACGGTTACCAAAGGGAAATGTCCACATCATGCTGACAGTTTAAATCTCTAAATCTGGCTTTAACCTCTTTTTGCCAAAGCAGCATCCAGGCTCTGTTATTGAGATTGCTCATTGTCCATTGTCTAGTGAATCTTTTCTCTATGATAATAGAATTTTGACATTTAGCAGGCCTTGTCATCACTTGGAATAAAAGAGCGCACTTCCCAACTTCCCTTGCAGCTGGGCATGCCCACATACTTAAGTTCTGGCGAGTGCAAATCAACTAGAAATGTTGCATGGGATTTCTAGGGAATATTCTAGAAGGAAGTGAGTCTGACCTGCCTTCTTGGACTCCACCCTGCTTTCTAGAGTGCGGATGTGATTGATGGCTGAAGCCAGGACAACCCACCAAACCAGGAGGTCATGTGCTGAGAAGGGCAGAGTGGCTGGAGAGAAGGAGTTCCAGACTGTTAATACTGCAGCTTCCTTACCTGCCCTGGGCTTTCCACTTCCCGACCTCAGTCATGAGGGAGATAAAGTTCTGCCTTGTTGTGTTTTTCTTTTTGTTTTGATTGACCTCATTACTATTGTTTGGTTTTGTTCATACCAGTTAGCAGAGCCCTTCAGATCTGCTCAGTGTTGATACACATTGATTAAAATATAAACATTTCATTCCCAAATGTCTGTGCCAGTCCATGTGTGAATGAAAGGAGAAATATGGAACTATGGAAGATGGATATCTGAGGTTATAAATAGGTCAAGAAAATACAGAAGCCAAGAAAAGGGACAAAGGCACACAATCGAGGAAGGATCAAAAGAATCAATACATGGATATGGCTCAGTGGTAGAGAGCCACTGGGTTCAATCCCAAGTACCAGGAAAAAAAAAAAATCAATACATGACTGTGAACCATTGTTAATATAATTCAAGAAAAAATAGTACACAGAAATGCTAAGGGGCCTGGAGGCAAAAGTAATAGTTTTAACATAAGAAGAAAAGACACCTAGAGATGTGGTTAATAGCCGTGGAGTGTGAGGAAAGGAAAAATTTATGCAATTGCTGGTCCTTGAGAATGAGCCAAAGTATTTTGGCAGCCAAGCACTGAAAGTCAGTAATCTATAATAAGTGAGCACCGCCACACCAAAATTGTTCCTCCAACGAATCCACTCTGAATTTAATAAGGGAAACATTCCCATCCATACTGGGAATTGTTAATTTAATGACAACCATTTTTTGTTGTTTGCTTCACTAGTAATTGGTCAAGGCATACACACTGATTTATGTCTTAGAAATTGTGGCTTGTCTTCTTTCATAATAGCAAATGCAAATTCAATGTAATCAGCACTAAAAATCTTGTCAGTCTGGCTGACCTGGAATTGTCTGTTAGAAGCTGATTGATGGGTCTCATGTTGTGCTCAGTGTGACAGTCAGAGCATGCCAAAATACTCGCCTCTCCATTGTGTCTGACCCATCTCTTCAATACTCATTCAGCAGATTTTAAATTGTGCAACATATCTCCTGTATGCAGCCTCTTGTTATTTTCTAGTTACCTTTCAAAGCTGGAAAGAAATGTTGGCATTCATTTTGTATAGCCCTTTGGTTTTCAGGAAGATGCCAAATTGAAAATGGCCAGGGCTGGTAATTATCTAGAAAGCTTTAAGGCAAAACTCCTCCATTACAATTCCATAACTTAACTCAGAAGTCCAGTTTACAGTTTTGCCATGAAGCTTTCTAGAAGTTCTTCTTCAGGCAAAGTAAAAACATTGTTTTAATGTAATCCTTTCCCTGTGTTTGGTCCTGTGTGAACACAGAGATAGTTGATGAGAATCTTCATGAAAATCCATTCTTATTCTTGAAAACAAACCAAATCATCCTAGACCTTCTTTCAATTTAAAATTTTTTTCCATATAACATTTGCATATTTGTGATTCTCTTTCCTGAATTTGTTTCGATTTCTCCACACTCATAAAGGTCTGATGGCCCAAACTAGATCCATCAACATAATAAATACCTGACTATATGGACTGTGAAGGAAAAATCATTTTGTATACACTACACATAAACTTTTAAATGTTTTAGCATTTTCTTATCCCTAGTTCATGTGTGTGCATGGACACACACACACACTCACACACACACACGTAAATACACATCATGTGGTTTTTGATGGAGCTAATTTTTTTCTGCTACTCTTCTATCTAGTTGGTGGTCCCTGACTCATGTCTGTGTGGGTGGAGTGTCTAAGAACACAACAGAGACCTCAACCTTTTAAACCTCCATTCTGTTTTCATATTCAACTTATTTAGCTATGTTAAAACAAGAGAGTTGTTAACATTCACTATGGTTTAGAAGTCTTTAAAAAAAAAAGTGTGGCAATTACTTCCAGGGAAAGATAGGGAACACATAATATAAAATTGGCTTTGACAAAAGTCTGATAAATTATGGTGGACAGAAACATGGTAATTGTTAGATTACTGTGTGCCATGCATGGTGCTGTCCTATGCTTTGCAACAAATGCATAAGGTAGACATTTCACTCCATCTTACAGATGAGAAAAATGATTGACACAGAAGTTAAATAGCTTCCTTGGACCATCCATGATGATGGGAGACAAGATTTCAATACATGACTATCTGACTCCTGGTCTTAGGATCTTAACCATTCCATTGTACCACCTACCAATATGGATATGTCTAAATAAGGAAGAATTTGGGCATGATTTCTCATACTAAAGAAATGGAATAAATCTAGAACATCTACAAGAACCAAACAATAATGGCTGCTTAGCTAATACAGGAGTTTTCACAGAATGCGTGCCCTCAGCTTGAAAAGGTATAAGTATCAATTCTAGAAGGACCATGCTCAGAGGCCACTTGTTTTATTGTAGAGAGAATCTGCTTTTCTAACAAGAGTTGAAGTGTTTCATAATGGCATTTTGGGTGTGCACTTAGAACAAGCCTAGCGTCTAGGCAAGGGTGAGGAAAGAGTGCTATATACTAACAAATGGAAAATGTAGTTTCATATGCCAATGGGAAAAAAAAAGCTTCATATACACATATAAAACCTGCTTGGAATTATGTTTTTTAAATGTTTCCCAGATGATTTGGCAAAGGAAAAGTATATATAGAGAAAAGATCGGAACAAGCGAGGCCAGATGTTAATGGTTAAGTTAGGGCTGTCAAATTTCCCAAATAAAAACACAGGATGCTCAGTTAAATTTGAACTTCAGAGAGACAACAAATAATTTTTCAACATAAGTCTGTCCAAAATATTACATATATTCATACTTAAATAACACTTGTTGTTTGTATGAAATTCAAGTTTAACTGGGAATCCTATATTTATCTGCCAGCTTTGCAGAAAGGGAATCCAGATAAGGATATAAATGAGTGTTTGTTGTCATTCATCCAACTTTTCTGTGAGTGACAAATTTTTAAACAAAAACACTAAATTACTTTCTGTACATTTATGTATTTAATGATACTATCAGGCTTCTTAATATTAATTATGAATTTTATTTTGTAGAAAAAAGAGACTGGTTTACATTTAAAATTGCATTTGCAGCCTAGAAACGTCTGGGGTGGTGGTGGGAGAGTTGAAACTCACCAGAGGGATCCAGCTGCAGCATGCATTCTGACCTGGGAAAGTTCTTTGTACCCACAGATTCAAGACTGCCCTTCCCTGTCCAGAGATATGGGGGCTTTTGGAAGCACCAGTAAGGTAAATCCCCCTATGGCCCTCCCATATCAAGAGAGATCCAGCAGCCTGGCCTGGGGAAACCTCTTCACCCCATCAGGCACCAACAGAGATCACTGAGAATCTTCAGTACAAGATGAACTAAGTAGACAAAAAAAAAAAAAAAAAAAATCTCTAGAAAATTAAACTGCTATTGGATGCACAACAGGTAAAAGTTGGCCAAGATCCATGTGCTAATCCTAAATAGTGTGACTGCCTGCTAAATTAATGAGATCTAAATAGGACTCAGTCTCCTAACATAACAGACAAACAAATTGTTCAGAATACAATTGAAAATCACCTGTTACACTAAGAACCGAGAATATCACGATTTGCATGAGAAAAGACAATGAATTGACAACTCAACATAAATCACATGTTGGAATTGCATGGTAAAGATTTAAAGCAGCCATAATAAAAAATGCTTCAATAATTGAGTACAAATTTTGCTGAAACAAATGAAAAAGGAAAGTCTCAGCCAAGATAATATCATTCTCTTCAGGAATGTACCAGTGGATAACATAGATTTCTTCAAAGCAGTCTTTGAAGTAAATGTAATAACTGTAAATATAGCCAAAGTAATTTGATATAGAACACTTAATCAAGTATAATCAATGTCTAGAATAAAATAAATGATGTTTGAAAGGTAGTGTAGACATACAAGTTATCTGTTTTTGCATGGAATTTATATTTTTAGAGTACTAGTGTTAAAAACAGAAGAATAACTTCAAAGTTTTACTGATTCAAGCAACTCAATTCTTATTTGCCTTAAGGCTATTGACAAGAATTTAGCAAAAAGATCAAATGTCAGAAGTCTCTCTAACAAACTTACCAGAATGGGTTTTCCAAATGTTGTTCTACAATGAAATTGAAGCATTGCAGAGATATACAAATGACTCTCTTGAGATACATTTTACAGGCTGATTCCCAGTAAAATAGAAATGGTTTGAGTCAAAGACACCATAGATGTAGTCACTAGGTCCCCACATGCTAAAAAGACATGTGCTAAGTTGAAAGTAACTGCAATTAGGCAATGGAAACATTTGTTAGCTATAAATGTGATTTGCATTTTGAAATTTTTCATATCCCAAATAGATGTTCTATTAACAATAAGTCTAGCAGAAATTTATTGTGCATTTACTATGCACCAGACACTGCAATGAGCATGTATTTATTGTTTAATGCACACAGCAATCCTCCTGGCATTATTATCTTCATTTTACACAATAGAAAACACAAGTTGAGAGAGTTTAAATAACTTGTCCAAGGCCACATGGTTTTGTCATAATTGCTTAGTAAAACCCCAACTCCTCTTTGAACAAATTATCTGCTTATTCCATATCTATATCCTTCCCACTGCACACGTTACCACTTTAAATTCGTGATAATGAACTTCAAGTGGTCCCTTGATACTGCCAGCATTCAGACTACATTTCCCAACATTCCTGATGTTTTCACAACTTCTTAAATTTCCAGCCTCTCCCTCCCACCCCCAGATGACCACTTTGTTTCTTAGTTTACTGAAAAACTACAATCAGAAGAGAAATTCTGATTCTTCACACTCTGCCTTCCTGCTTGTTATACGGATGAAGCAGCTGTACTCTGGGCTTGTATCTCAGACATCTCTCTCCTTGTACCTTGGGCATCCTCCAGCGATTCTCCCATTTCTCACTTGCATTATTATTCTTTTCTTTATACTGAGTCAAGTCCATTAGTACACAAACACACTGTTATTTCTCATATTAATAAAACAAAAATAAGTACACACAAAGGTAAATAATCTCTTTCCTCCCCAGCCACTGCCCATATATTGTTCATCTGTAGCACAATTCAAGCCTTTCTTAAAATTGCCTTCTCCAGGTCTCATTCTCCTTTAAACTCACTCTAAACAGGTTTTTGTTACCTTTCTCTACTGAAAGTGCTCTTGCTAAGGTCAACAATGACCTGATATTGTTAAATTCAGTGGTTAGTTCTTATTTTTGCCTGTGCCTGATCTCTGTGGCAGCACTTGACACAGTAGATCACTCTCCCTCCTGCATTTGCTTTCCTCAGTTGACTCCTAGGACATCTGTCCAGCTTCTTGACATAAGAGAGGCAAACGCTCAGACCTTGGTCTTTTTCCTTTTCCTTTTCTTCCTTCATTCCCTCAGTGATCTCATCAGTCTGCTGATTCTAAATATCTTCTTTCTGCTAATGACACCAAATGCCTATCTCTAGGCCTCCCTTCTGTATTCCAGACTCAAATCCCCAACTGTCTATTTTCCTCTCCCCTTTCATATCTCAGAACCAGTATGTCCAAAGTTGCATTTCTGATCTTTGTTTTCTATCAGTCATAGTTCTGGGAAGAAACAGATGGCACATTTTAATTGGGCAATTTGAGGGCATTTTAATAAAAAGGCTAGTTACAGGATACAGGGAGACCACAAAGGACAGTGCAGTGCCCCAGTGCTGATAAAGGCAGCTATTGTTCTACCAACCCTGAAGGGTAAATGAGTGAAGGGAGGAAGCAGTTGTTACTTAGATGGAGAAAGGGAGAGTTGGGGGAGGGAGGGAGGGAGGGAGAGAGAAAGAGAGAGAAACAAAGAGAGAGAGAGAGATGTCCACTGACATGGGCTATAACCCTCAGTAGAAGAGTAGAACCAGCTTGAAGCAAATCCTCCTTCCTTTGAATCTCATACCAGCATTCCTCACTGATGGAACATGACACAGGAAAGCCAAAGAACAAGAGATGGGCTGATGTTCTTATGCACTTTGTGCCCCTCTCATAGATAGCTCCTCCCCTTGTGCCTTAGACACCATAGGAGGTCAGCCTCCTGGGACACAGAACAGAAGACGAAGGGTAGACAGTGCAGCTAGAGGGCAAAAAAAGTACCCTTCTAAATTTCAGACTCATATATCCACCTGTCCCCAATATCCAATCTCTGACTCCCTCTCACATCCAATCTACCAGATCTCACTGACCCTACCTTCCAAATGTACTCAGACTCTGATCCAGTCCTCACAGAGCCCCCATCATCTTTTGTCATGCATAGCTAATGGGTCTTCCTATGTCCATTCTTGTCCCCAAACATGCAATTTTAAACACAGTAACCAGAATAAGCTTTTATGTATTTCCAGAAATTTATCGATTTTATCTAGATTATTTGTTTTGTTTTCATACAATTGTTTTTAGTTATCCTTTATTTATTCAAGATTAATAGTAATGTTTTCTCTTTCACTGTTTTTAAGAGTAAAGGGGATATTTGTTACCTGAGCATGCACGGCATTCTTTTTTTTTTTTTTAATATTTATTTATTTACTTTAGTTGTACACAATGCAATGCATTTATGTTTATGTGGTGCTGAGGATCGAACCCGGGCCACGCATGTGCGAGGCGAGCGCTCTGCCGCTGAGCCACAGTCCCAGCCCGCACAGCATTCTTTTTAGTTATTTTTAATTTTTTGTAGTTGTAGATGAACAGAACGCCTTTATTTTATTTCTTTATTTTATGCAGTGTTGAGGATCGAACCCAGTGCCTCACATGTGCTAGGCAAGTGCTTTGCCACTGAGCTATAGCCCCAGCTGCTCTTTCATTTTTGATTCAAGTAATTTTTAGTTTTTTCTCTTTTTTTCTTGGTCAGTATAGCTAAGTTTTCTCAATTTTGTTAATCTTTTCAAAGAACCAGCTTTTGTTTTCATGCATTTTTGTGTTTTTCTATACTTTATCCCAATTATTCCCTCTTTAATCTTTATTATTTCCCTTCTTCTGCAGGTTTTAGGTTTAACTTGACCTCCTTTGTCCTGGTATCTTAAGGTCGAAGTTTAGGTTTTGATTTGAGATTTATTCTCTTTTAGTGTAGGGCTATAAATTTCCCATTAAGAACTCCTTTAGGTATGTTCTATAAAATTTGTGATATTGTGTCTTAATTTTCATTCATCTCAAAGTATTTTTTCCAACGCATCAAGCTACTAACCTCCACTAATTTGGGGCTAATTGCTATTGCTTATAGCAATGTTTGGGGAGTAAAAAATTGTTTCATGGACTAATTCCATCAAATTTTGGCTCCTTGGAAGAAATAATTCCTCAGATCTGTTTTTAAGATTTGTTCCCAGCTGTCTCTTTTCCCATTTTTCTCTGTAAAACTATTTTGTCGGCAAGTTGGTGTATATTTCCAAAGAATCTCTCAATTGCCTCCCAATTACCTTTCACCTTTCCACTGTTTCTGAGAGTAATTTTAGACTTGAAGCTCTCTATATTGCTGCAAATAAAGGCAGTCCCTTCCATGAGTAAGGGAATTGGCACTCTGTTCTATAGCCTGCTTACCCCCACCCCCTGCCCCAAGCAAAGTCTCTGAGCTGTGGCACTGATGCTAAAAGCAGGCACAATGGTGTCCTTCTCTGAGTGACTCCTCCACTACAGGAGCTGAGTACTCAGTGGTTGGGTATACAGGAGGCCCAGGTCTTCTCAGCATGGAAATTCCCCACAGTATCAGCCAAGAAAAGGAAAACTCAAGTCCCAGCATTCTCAGTGATGCCATGCCCAACATAAAGGCGACATCCCATGAGTCGGAGCAGGGCAGAAAGCAGTGCTCCAAGTTTTCATTCACACCTGAAATTAATCCTCAGCCAAATACAACTGGGGCAGGATGAAAAACACATTTTGTCCCTACCAAGATGATAACCCTCCAACTAGGAGCTGGGCAGAGTGGGAAACAGCCCTGTGCTCTTGTCCATACCATTCTGGAGTGGCATTTCTACTTTGTTGAGCTTGGAGGGAGCCAAGAGGGTCTGGGCTGGGATTCAAATATCACAGACTTTCAGTTTTTTACCAAGTTTGAATAGATTTTCTTAAATAAATATTTCTTCATTTTTTTTATGTACTTTGTTTCATTTCCAGAAACTTTTAATGATTTTTTTAATATATATATATATATTTTTATTTTCCTGGTGAGTTGATCCATGGAATTACTCACACTGTTATGCTAAAAATGGAACTCTGTCCAGAAGAAACTTTTTACAACATCAGTCAGATCATGCCATTGTTCTTCTCAGAACCCTCCACTGACTACTACTCTCCTTTAGAAGAAAAACAAAACTCCCTACAGTGGCCCATAAGACCCTGGGTCCTGCCTCTCTCCTCCTTGCTGTCCTTACACTCATCAGCATACTCTTGCTATGGGGCTTTCACACTTCTGTTCCTTCTGCCCAGAAAACTCTTCCTCTAGGTATTTATAAGTCTAACTTTCTAGCATCCCTCAAGCAAAAATTATTCAAATTCTACTTTCTAAACAAATTCTACCCTGAGCAAAATCTACCTGATAATATTATAATACACCCCCCCAACCCACACAACATTCCTAGTACCTCTATTTTAAACATGTATCACTTTTTTAACATGTTTATACAAATTGGTAAGAAATTAAGTTTAACATGTAGTTTTTTTACTATTGGTCCCTTTCCATAGTGTATAAGTTTCAAGAGCAAGGATTTTTTTTCCCTCTTTTGTTTACCAATACATTCCAATATTTCAAAACTGTGCGTGTCACTAGTGAGTGCTGAATAAATATTTGTTGAATGAGTAGTGATAGGATGAAATGTTGGAGTCAGGATTTGATCTAAGAATCAGCTTTTAATCAAAAACCTGTGTTAAGGCTACTTTCTGATATTAGGTCCTTTTTAAAATTCATGGGCTAAAACCATTTTTTTTACAAACATTTGTCACATAATGAGCTTTTAAGTGTTTATTTTTAAAGTGCTTAGTGAGCCTCAGGTGTCTGAATTCATTGGCAGGCATCGTTGCCAAAGTAGAAATCATAATATTTAGGAAACAAAATTTTGGCCATATTTTATATTCATTTAACAGAATGATAGTTTACACATCCATGGAAGATCAGACTTTATCCTTTTTTTGTGTGTGTTGTATTTAAACTTATTCCCAAAATATATCTTCAGTGATAAACTTGGATATCATATTATTAGTTGGGCTTTCAGTAGATGAAGATTTCAGTTTGGACAGTTGTTATGAAACATAACCATTTGTTAGCTTAAAATCTCATGGCAGGTATCATTATGAAAAAGTAAAACCTGGGGTCCAGTTTCCTCTTCTGAAACATAAGTCCCTGGACCTGGGAATGGAAGACAAGGTCAGCTCTGGCTTTATGCAGCTGGCCTTTACTCTGAGTGCTTATTTAAATGAGATAGGTGGGCCGAAACAACATTTTGTGAATATTTGTTAGTACAATAAGTTCATATAGCCAAATAAGATATAATTTTTCAAGCCATCTTTTTTAAAAAGATTAATACAAAATCTACCCTCAGGCTCTCTCCTTTTTGTTTCCCTACTATCATGGTTTATATTTCTGCAAAGTTACCTGACAGTGGTTTCAACCACTTGATGATTGCTAAGCACTTAAAAAATGAGCACCAAGGAACTCATTATGCTCAAAGAGGCCAATCTGCCTTCATCTTCTTTGGTCATATACATATTGAGGTTCTGTCTAAAGACTTTCTGCCCAAATTCTCCAAATTATCATTACCAAGGCCTAGAGGTTTGCTGTCATAAAACTCTTTTTTCTAGAAAATTCTTCCTTCTAGTGATCCCTGAAGACTCTGGTAGCTGCTCTCCACATTGCCCCAGGACACCAACCAGGTACACAAACATCTTAAGTATAGATCTGTGGTCCTCAGGCCCAGCTGCATATCAGAATGACCTAGAGAGATTTTTAAAAACATACTGATATACAGGTCCCACTCTTGGATTCTGATACAATTGATCTGGAATGGGGACTGGTACTGTTATATTTTTAAAGACCCTTGTTTGATTTTAATATTTAGTCTGAAAGGAGTCTAAAATAGTAAGCCTTGCTGGGTTCCAGGGGAAGATGATGTTAGAAATGATGTTAATCATTTTATTTATATTTTATCTTAGTATGACGTTTTGGTCAGCTTTTTCACTGCTATTTGGTTATTGTTATGACCAAAAGAACAATTTTAAGGAGGAAATTTTATTTGGCACTCATGGTTTCTGAGATTTCAGTCCATAGACAACTGACTCCATTGCTCTGGGCCTGAGTTAAGGCAGAATATCATGGCAGAAGGACATGGAAGAGGAAAGCTGCACAGGATGGGGCAACCAGGAAGCAGAGATAGAACTGTGCTCACCAGGGATGAAATATAAACCCCAAAGACATGCCATCAGAGATCCACCCTCCCCTCTCGAGCTACACCCTACCTGCCTATAGTTACCACCCAGTTAATCCACTGGCATAGATTAATCCACTGATTAAGTTAAGAATCTCAAAACCTAATCCTTTCACCTCTGAAAATTCTTGCATTGTCTCACACATGAGCTTTTGGGGCACAACTCATATCTAAACCATAACATATAGTTTGATTCAATAACGTTCATTCTGAAGCTATAGCAGAATGTCTGTAGCCCACTAGATGGTGCATGATGAGTAATATAGAGTTAGACATCTCTCTTGCCCTCAAGCAGCTTTGGTGGAAATAAAACAAAACTAAACAAGACAGATGTTGAACAAGAAATCACAAATGTGAGGAGTCATTATCACCATGTTGGGTATTTGAATGATGTCAAGACCAAACAAGTATTGAGTGTGACTGACGAAGAAATTTCTTTCCATTAATAAGTTCCACATTTCCATAAAAAATGCATCAGGTAGCAATCCTTTCACATTGGTGTGAATTGGTGTAATGAGAGTCTAGTTTTTCTTATCAGTTATTTGCTTATACAAAGCTGACTTACACAGGGAGGTAGTGGGGGACCTGACCTCTGGGAGGCCTTGCCTCTTGGAGTCTGTAGAGTATCAGAGATCAAGGGTTATCTGGGAAATAGAGGGAAGGAAGCAGGAACTTACAGGGGAGTCTACACCAGGTGCACAGCCTCCTATCTTATCTTACCAAGTCCAGGGCTTCTGGTTGTCACTTAGGTTGCCCTCACCTTGATGTTCCTGTGACTGGACTTTCTTGTCATTCACATCTCAGCCTAAGTATTACCTCCTCAAAGGGGGCTTTCTCTTCTAAAGTGATTAGTGGTCTCTTTGCCACAGCATTGTATCTTAATTCACCAAAATTACCTCGTCTATTTTTCTACACATAGAACAGATGATTCCTGACTTACAATAGGTTAAGTGGTTTAAGTTATCATTTTATGACACTATGATAGAAAGAAAGTGATACTCATTCAGTAAAAACAGTACTTTGAACTTTGAACTTTGCGGACCCACCCACACCCCTCTGGTCTATTGATATGTAATAGAGTACTTGGTCACAATGCTGGACAGCAGAGGTGAGCTGCAGTGTCTAGTCAGCCATGTGGTCAAGAGAGGAAACAACCCTATGTTACTGACTGGGATGTGAGGTAGGTTAGATATATTAAATTCATTTTTGATTTGCAATAGTTTTAATACATGATGAATTTGTCCAGACATACCCACCCCCCAACCCTGTCAGACAAGGAACAGCTATAGCTTGTTTACTCTCTTCTCTCTTCATAAGAACACCACAGTTTATCTTGTTTACCTCTTTATATTCCATGTCTATAACACGGGTATGTGTAAGATGTTCAGTAAGTATTTCCTGCATGAAATATATTCTTTCCTCTCTTCTTAGGCTTCTCATTTCTTTCCATTTCCTCTCCATTACAAGAAACATCATAAGTTGAATAGTGATTATGGGTTTTCTTTACTTCTACAACCTTCAAAACAGTGTTCCTAGAGTCCCATAAAGGTCAATGGATTAAAGGAACAAGGACAGAAATGTTCTCAGCTTGTCTAAAGGCTAATGGTTCACTGATAGTAAAAGAAGCAAAAGATAACATAAGAGAAACGTGGGCATCTCGTGCAGTATCATCTGGAAAATTTTATTTAAGTTTAACTGCAAATGCTCATTTTGATTAAAAACTCTTTATTTCTGCTGTGTGCCAGAAAATATTCTCCAATTTCTCCAAAAAAGAACATCTTTTTTTCTGCACTCTGTGCCAGGCATGGAAGAATACTGTTTGGATCTTAAATTTAAAGAAAAAACTAAGGGTTGTCCCAAAAGGCACAGAATTGTTCAGTCATTTAGACAACTGTGTATGTGTTGAAAGATGTATTGAACAAATGAACTCAATATTTAAAAAAAAAAAAGCCCTTTTGTTTTGTTCTCTGACATGTGGGGCACTCAGTGTCATACACATATTTGCTGCATGAATTTGCAATGAGAAGAGAGACTTGATGGCTCAAGGGCTCACGGACCCAAGTGCCTTTTACTTACTTAGTGAATATCAGGATGAATGTTGTGAAGAACATGGTGATTCAATTTATCTTGTTTGTTTTTAACATTAAAAGAAATGATGATTAAGAAAATCATAAGTTATTTATGGCTCCCAGCATATTAACAGTTGATTTTGCAAATGACACAAATCACTGTCTTGTATATAAATAGATCTGAATTCTGAGTGTGTGTGTGTGTGTGTGTGTGTGTGTGTGTGTAGGGGAGGGGGTGTTGTTGTCAATTCAGTTTTTTCTTTTTTTCTTTTAGGATTGGCTGCATAGCAGATGTCCAGAAAAAGAGAACTGAACAATGATTACACAAACACCAGTGATACAAAGAGAGGAAAAAAAAAGAGAAGCCCCAGA
Source organism: Tamias sibiricus (assembly GCA_025594165.1). Lineage (NCBI taxonomy): Eukaryota > Metazoa > Chordata > Mammalia > Rodentia > Sciuridae > Tamias > Tamias sibiricus. The sequence goes on from CM046661.1 coordinate 89,352,484, forward strand.
CTGTAAACACAGTCAGCCCAGATGAATGGAAGGCCACAAAGGGACTTTGCTCTAATCAAGATGCACAGATCTGTTTTTAATAGGCCCCAGGGATGTCAGGGCAGGGCCCTGATGTATGAGCTGGTGCATCTGTATTTGCATATTAAATATATAAATAACCAGCAGTGCAGGAACCAATGGGGGAAAATGGGAACATGGCATTGAAAGAGCATATTCATCCAGTTAAAAACTAGTTGGAATAAGACCAGATTCTAGTGTGTCTAGATAAATCTTTTTGTAGCAGGGCCCAATTCCAAAGCAAGTTCAATACACAGCCTTCACCTGACTGAGAGCCTATGTAGCTGGTAAATAACTCCTGATCACCTGGTATGAGTCTCTCCTTCACTCTCAAGGCAGGTCAGACTGGCTCAAGAATACCTTATGCACTGTATGTGGTGTGTAAATGGTATTGTCACAGGGCTTTAGCATTTAGAGTGGAAAGGAAACAGGTAAGTAGTTCAATTCTGTATAATGAGGAGTGAAGGGGCACAGGTCCATCCAGGAGGCTGTGGGAGTTCAGAGGAGGCATAGCAGAGACAGAGACCATGGGGGAGGGAGTTTCCCTAGGACTGGCCAGTGAGTAACAGAAATGTAACCTAAGACAGCTTACATTTTATGTGGCCATTCCTGATAGCAGGGAAGATATGAGGAGATTGTGTCAGTTCTTTCTTTGCTCTTGTTCTACACCTGCATTTTATTCCCTTTAGAGCTGGTAAACTGAAGCTGTTACTTGTTTCTTTCTTTCTTTTTTTTTTTTTTTTTTTTTTTTTGATGTTTGTTTGTTTGTTTGTTTGTTTTGAGACAGGGTCTCACTAAGTTGCTTAGGGCCTCATTCAATTGCTGAAGCTTGCCTTGAACTGTTTTATGACTACCTAAAAATTTTAAAGAAAGCAACCCCAAGAAACTTTCCCAAGACTCCATGCAGGATCTGCCAGGAGGCCATCTGGAACCTTCCCTCATCCAGATTTCTGGGGTAGCCTGGTTAAATACCTGCCTCTGGTCACACTGGAAATAAGAGACTAGGCTTTATCATTTCCACAAGAGGTTTTCTTCTCTGGGTGCAGAAAACAAAACAGGGCTGTGGTTATTTAACAACATCACTCAAAGTTCGAGAAACATTAATTGATCCACGTCCCATGTGAGGTGCTGGGTAGATACAGTGGCACAGAGGACAGGCAAGTTTCCTCAGAAGGACTTTGACAGAAGGCTTTGCATTGTGGTTAAAGATAGATGCTGGGGCCAACTATCTAGACTTAAAACCTCACACCATCTCAGAACCCTTGCATAAGTTACTCCATTTTTTCAAAACTCACTTTCTTCATCTATTAAATGGTGATAATAATAGTACTTAGATGAAAACTGTAAAGATTAAATAAATGAATAAGCAAAAAGCCCTTTGAGGAACATTGGGCTCACAGTAAGTCTAGTAACTAGTATTATCATTACGTGACTTTAAATAAAAGAAATTAGAAATTAAATAAGTAAGATAATTTTACAGAGAAAATACTGTGAATAAAATAGAAAAGGATTATGAGACAGCATGATTGGGAAAATCACTTTGGATCAGCTCATTTGGGAGGACCTGCCACAGAAGTAACACTTTTAAGCATAGTTTAGCAGATGGGGGGAACAGCACTCCAGACAGAAGGAACTAGAAATGCAAAGGCCTTAAGGCAGATTATGCTTAGAGTATTCTAGAAGGAAAAGGGAGGCAGTGTGGCTAGTCAAGGGAGTGTGTGAAAAGTAATGAAATCATGGAGGTAGGGAGACACCAGATCATCAAGTCTGATCAAGGATGAAAAGTAGATTTTTGTTTCTCAGTGTGTGTACTTTACAAAGAGAACTAGTTCTGATAAGTACTGCACAAGTGAGGTTAAATATTCATGCTCCTCAACTTATTATGGAATCACAACCTGATAAACTCATTGTAAGCTGAAAATATCATTGTCAAAAAATGCATATTATATGCCTAATCTACAGAACATCACTGCTCAGTGTAGCCTGGCCTTAATCATGCTCAGAACACTTACTTTAGCCTACAGTTGAGCAATAGCCTACAGTTGAGCAAAATCATGTAATGTGAAGCCTATCTTATAACACAGTGTTGGACAGCTCACACAGTGGTTGGGTGGGTATGCTTTTACACCATTGTAAAGTTGAGCTACCATAGGTCAAAACATCATAGGAAGGGACTGTGTGTACCACTTTTTGTTTTCATCCTTTCATCCTGGGGTCTTTCCCAGCCAGAAAGTCTCAAGTCCAGGTTAGGTATGCACAGAGAAGAAAGGGGTTTGTTAGGATAGTAGAACGTTCTCAAGGAGCCTGGATCTTCCCCAGTTTGATGGATGGAGGGTCCACAGTTCACCAGTGGGGCTGCATGTGATAACAGTGTGGCCCTCAGAGCAGCCTGTTGGCTCTGGCTGTGCTGGAGAGGAAGGCAGCGCTCAGGGACAAGCCTTCACACACACAAGTAACTCATGATGATCCTTATGTACAGCTAAAAGCCAGTCAAACTAAGTCCAAACTTCTATGTTATCATCACTTTTCTTCAAGTTTTATATTTAAGGATGTGGACCTTAATTAAATTAAAATTTGACACCTCCTCATAAAATGTTTAACGTTTTATTACTAAATGGTGTTTGTAATATTTATTTAGAGTGGGATGCTCCAAGTTGCTAAAATAGATTTATTATATAATTTAAAATCTGTCAGAACATTTGAAAGTCAAAGGAGGTCCTATTAATAATAATTTTAGAGCAATGTGTAAACCAAGATTATCTTGGACTACTAAAGATCTATTAAGGAATTAACCACTCCTTTTTAAGGGAAGGACTTGAGATTTTAGTTAAATGAGGTTGGAAGCCATTAGTGAGTTTAATCAGGGTAACACATGATCTGATTTATATTTTCAAAAGAATACACACACACACACACACACACACACATATACATATGTAGAGCCATTATGTAAAGAAAAATGGAGGTTCCTCAAAAGCAATTAAAAAAACAGAATTACCATATAATCCCACAATTCAATTTCTGGGAATATAACCAAAAGAAATAAAATCAGTATCTCAAAAAGATATCTGCAGCTCATGTTCATTACAGTGGTATTCACGATAGCCAAAATGGAATCAACCTACATGTCCTTCAATAGATGAATGGTTGAAGAAAATGGAATATGGATTTAGCCATAAAAAGAACGATATCCTGCCATTTGTGAAAACATGGACAAATCAGGACATTATGCCCAGTGTAGTAAGCCAGACACAAAAAGACAAATACTATATGATCTCAGTTATATGAAGAATCTTTTAAAAAGTCAAACATGTATAAGCAGAGAATAGATCAGCTGTTGGAAGTTACAGTTACAAGATGAATCTAATGAGGAGCTAATGCACAGCACAGTGACTATAGTTAACAATGCTCTATGTTTATAAAGCTGGAGAAAGAAAAGATCACTCTGGCTTCTGTGTAGAGATTAGATTGAAGGGGATACAAGCAGAAGAAGGAAGCTTTTAACAATTCTTTACTATGGTCTGAGCAAGGTATGAAAGAGGCTTGAGCTAGAGAGAAGCAGGGCAGATGGAGAGGAATAAAAACAGTAAATATATTGGACATAAAGTTGGCAGGACTTACTGATAGATTGGAGTTTGGGGAAGAGAAAGGCCACAGTCCAAGAGCATGAGCTATTGAGCAGATGAAGTTACTATTCACCAAGATGACAACTTTCTTTATGTGTCAGTAAAAAGATGTGCTATGCCCATAGCTTGATCAGGAGTAAGAAGATGGTATTAACAATATGAAAAAAACTAACCCCTTCTGATTGCTTATGAAATGTCAGATACAATTCTAAGAACCTTACATGTATTAACTGAACACACACAACAGCTCTGTGAGGCAGGTATTATCAACATTTTATTCCAGAAAGTTGTAGTGCAGATAAATAAAGTGACCAAAGTCACACAGCCAACAAATAGCAGAGCTTGGGTTGGGTTTCACTGATTCCAGAGTCTGCCTCTTAATTACATGCCACACTGCATATCTGTTAGTTTGACTCCTTGATCTGAGGCCATATCCCCAATTCTATTGATTTGCCTCCATAAGAGCATGCGGTTGAGAATGGGGGCTTCAGGTGACAGAGTGTGGGTTGGCTCAATCTAGAATATTCTCCAAAATTAGAACACAAACCCTCTTCCTCAAAGTTCAGGAAAAGCCACTGAAATCAGTGGGTCACACACTCAGCTTAAATGGAGTTGCCAGTTCATGGAGTAGGTGAACATGAGTAATGGGGACTTCAGTGACAGAGATGTGGGTTTGGCTCAATCTAGAAAATTCATCCAAAATTAGAACACAAACCCTCTACCACAAAGTTCAGGAAAAGCCACTGAAATCAGTGGGCCACACAACACAGCTAAATGGAGAAGCCAGTTCATGTAGTAGGTGAATCCTATCTGCTGCATTTTATGATCTTCCTCTGCCTCAAATTATTCATTTGAAGCAATAGAAAGTACCCTGAAAGCTTAATCCATGGTTTAAAGTACTGTTCTGACTGGAGCTCACCTGCTGATAGCTGGGTGACTTCAGTACATTACTTCACGTCTTTATCTTTGTTTCCCCATCAGTAAATTGGGGAAACTATGCCAAAGGCTGGCTAGTTTCTCACCAAGCCCTATTCATTTTCTTTTTTTAAAAATATTTATTTATTTGCTTTAGTTGCACACAATGCAATGCATTTATGTTTACGTGGTGCTGAGGATTGAACCCAGGCTGCACACGTGCAAGGCGAGCGCTCTGCCGCTGAGCCACAATCCCAGGCCCCTATTCATTTTCGTTCTGGCCACAGACCTGGACTCTATGTCGTGACTTCTCTTGCTGTTTATTGTGGCCATATGGCTTTGGCCATTAGGATAAGGATAGACATGATGGATGCTGCCTTCAGGTCTTGTCCCCACAAATCTTCCAAGTGACACACCACACTCCCTGTTCGTTGTCTGCTGAAGGAACTGGCAGAGAACTCCATGTTCCAGGGCACAATAGAGCCACAGGCTTGAGGGAGTCTCTTAATCTCTGTATGGATTATGTGGAAGATCTGCCAAATAAGACTTTGAACTTCATAAATCAGAAATAAATATGTATTTTATTAGATCAGTGCAAGTTTGGGGTATTTTTATTAAAACAACTTTAATTACATATCCTAACTAGTATAAATACCTACCTTCTAAGATTACTAAGTATCTACAAAGCATATGGATAAATATGCTTACAGAACATAGAAGAACATGCATCTCCATGCTTCTCCCTTTCCAAATTCTTTTTACAACTAGAGAATGATGTAGACCTCATCTGAAATCATTTTCCAAGCAAGGCATCTCATTGTGATTGACAATACAGTCTATTCATTTACAGAAGTGGGTATTAATACATTCTACAAAACAAGCAGAACAGTAAGAAGTGAGCAAACATGACCCGAGAGAGCTTGAAAAGCTGATGCCTTGGTCTGTTTGTGCTGACTACACTTGAGGCTGGGTAATTTATAAACAACAGCAATGTGTTTCTCTCAAATCTCAAGGCTAGAAGTATAAAATTAAGGTACCTGCTCATTCAAGGCTTTGGTGAGGGCCTGGTCTCTGCTACCAAGATGACACCTACCTTTCATTCTCTCTAGGGGACAAACACTGTGTTCCCACATAATGGAAGGGAAAGGAAGGGAAGGTTAAAGGATCTAGCTAAATTCCTCAAGCATTTTTATAAAGTTGCTAATCCCATTCATGAAGTCACCATTCCCACAGCTTATTCACCTCCTAAAGGCTCTGCCTCTATGGCAATTAAGTTTCAACATCAAAGTCTGGGGGAGGGGACACATTCAGCTGTGTTCTGGAGGCTTCTCTCATCCCTCCCAGAGTCTTCATGACCTTAGTCTGCATTCAGAGTTATAAGACTTCTGTGATTGGGTCCAACAAGATTGCCCAGCCTTGCTGATGATGTAAACCAGTATTATAACTCACTATCTTTCTTTTGGGTAGATGCAGCCTCATCAAACCTGTGTTTTCTATAGCAGGTAGGCAGGATAGAAGACTTCAAAAGTCAGAAAATTGGTTACATAATATAGAATCAGAGATATGGGCTTAAAGATGGAAATCCTGAGAGATGCTCAAATTTTCCTTTGAAGACCTTTCATTATTTCATTATTGCTTTAGTAAAGTAAAAGTCCCCACCCCATAAAAAACAGATATTCAATAGACTATTCAGAAAGTGATCAGTGTTTCGCCCCAAAGGAATATTTTGAACAAAAAGAGGTTTTAAGCCATTTGATAGCTCACTTGTATATTTATTTCTACACACCTTGCCAAGTTTTCTGTAGACTTATGTTGGCAGATAAATCTCTTGAAACTTGATTCTCTATCTTTTTCCAGTTCACCTTCAGACTTTTAAGATGCTATCCTCTGTCATCGTCACTCACCATCTTGTCTCTCTTAACAAAATCACAAATCTTATTTTACGATATAGCATAGTCATAGAAATACTGCCCAGGTAACAGAGAATACTTCATGGGTGTCTAAAACGGCCTTGCAGATAAATGATTCTATCGGTTCAATGATATTCATATACTCACAGAAACCTCTCATCACAAGACATTTCCCAGCATACCAAACTGTGAAATAGGAAGCACCAGCAGAAAATGCCCACTCGTAGAGGTCAGGACTGTTAAGCAGAAGCAATGCCAGGGAAGCCCTCAGTTACATGGCTCAGTCCCAGAGGACGGTTAGCATTCACAGGAGTACAATGCTGACAGGACATCCAGTGTTTATGTACATTTCCTTCCACCTCCTTAAAGAGGATATAGGCATGTAAACAAATGAAAATCCTTTCTCCTTCCCTAATTCATAGTCCCCCAAACCCCTGGGAGCCTCTCCCTTCCCTACCCCAGAAGGACTGCTTATACTTTCATGTCAATCCACTACCCAGACTTCTATCTTTATAAAGTCCATCATTTATTCCCAGAGCATCCAGCAAAGAACATGTCTTGACTACAGACCTATGGACGCTATCATTCTCTTCAGTGCTTTTTGCTTTTCTGTCAAAAACTCATCAGCTTGCTATGGGTCTTTCTATCTTGTCCCCATTCCACCAGTTTTTGTTTGTTTGGTACCGGGGATTGAACTCAGGGGCACTCGACCACTGGGCCACATCCCCAGACCTCTTTTTTGTATTTATTAGAGACAGGGTCTCACTGAGTTGCTAAGTGCCTCGCCATTGCTGAGGCTGGCTTTGAACTCGTGATCCTCCTGCCTCAGCCTCCCAAGTGCTGGGATTACAGGCGTGCGCCACCACGCCCGGCTTCCACCAGTTTTGTATCATGAAAGTACAAAGCAAGCATTGCCTGGAGATGGTGGAGCTGTCTTCTGTGTGCAGGAAAGCCAGAACCTTCTGTCTGTTAACTGTTTTTGTCTCATCACACCTATTAAGCATAAAGCCAGTCAAATAACACTCTGGTGTGTGTTAATGTTACCTACACAGGCTCATTTCCAAAGAGCATTGAAATTCAAAAGCAGTGTTTTGTGGGAAATGGAGACAGTCACTGGCTTCTGGTAAATGATTCAAGAAAGTTCAACATGATAGCACCATCTCTCAAAGCCTTCACATGGCTGAGCTTTAGGTAACATAAAGAGTCCCCTTCTGTCACCTAGCAAAAGAAGAATGGTTTATTCTCCTACTGGGACTAAATTGAAAGATGGGGCTGATCTATCATATTTAGCAGCACACTTAGAATGCACAAAAGCTTCTGTGGCACTGATTAAAAGGAGAAAATATCATCTGGCTAGCAAAGAAGATCTGCAACTAAAACAAAAGTGTTCGCACCCTTGACTAAACATTTACTGTCAACAATCTGTCTTCTGTGTGTGCCCAGAAAAGCAACACTTCCAAAAACACACACACACACACACACACACACACACACACACACTCCCCACCCACCCCCCTCTTTCTCTCTCTCTCTCTCTCTCTCTTCACAGTAAATTTGCTCTCAGGAACAATTACTCAGGCATATTTTTTCTTTCCCTTTTAAGTTAAATGTTTGAAGCATGTACATCAGGATTAAATATGCCTCCCCCTCTAAAGGAGGTCCACAGACCTCTTGTGAGTGTTTACAAAAGAAGGGGGGGAAAGAGGATTATTTTCTTCATTTCTCAGCCCTTATTATGATCATTATACTGCTCATTATTTCCACAAATAGGTTTCATCAGTCCCAAATTGACCATCTAGTATCTCTACCCAGATACTCAATTTGGTGAAAGGCACAGGCCTGGTTTTCCTAGCATATGTGTAATATCCTTGCTGAAGATAAGGAATCTCTCTGCACTCGATCTTCAAAGACTTAGAACAAGTTCATCACTACAGAGCACAGCTTCTCTTTCTTGGACTCTAAATCTCATTTAAGTGAGATCCAAATGCTGGGCGACCTTAAAGATATTTTTCTTCTTTGTCACAATATAAATAAAATATTTCTTTGAACAATAGATAAAACATTTTTGTTCTAATTCTAAGCTGTTAATACCTCCAAAGGGATAAACTCCAATCTAAACTATTTTATTAATATTTTTACAATTTAAGAAATTGTTATAACTCATAATTATTCCAGCTTAAATCTCTATATTGTTGAAGTGTTTTCCTTGTGAAATAAATTCAGGAACAGAAAAGATCAAGATTAACCAATTCTATGAATATTGTTCTAATTTTCTTATTTTCCAATGATTTAAGACTGTATTTCAAATCTTGTTAATTCCTGTCAATATAAACTATTCCTATGTAAAGTGCAGATGATATTTATTACAGGTAAGAGATAAAGATAATTATATATTATAGTTTATAGCAATAACTTCTTAATTAGGAGTTTGCTACTCTGTAAACTTCTATTTCATATACCATCTAAAATTTCTCATTTTATGAAAAACAATCATACCATCTGATTTATTTTTGCTTCTCAGAAAGGAATGCTTTTATGCATCTAATTTGTTATATATTGTCCAAGCATAGTAAAACCATACCCACAGATGCTAAATGAAATTTTCTGAACAAAAGTCACAAACCCTATGTACTTCTCACATTGTGATAAGATGTATATAGGAAAAAAAAAAATCAGACTATCCCTCCAAGTCCTATATTTGGAATTGAGAAAAGCTCCCATTGGAACAGTGGAGACAGTCTGGAGCCTCATCCCGAGAAGAGGGAGATTTGGAAGTAATCCCAAAGGAAAAAGATAAACATATTCAATTATTGGGAAGTGGATCAGATGGAGAAAGCAACTGTTCTTGTTTAATTTTGAAAAAAAAAAGGTTTGTTCACACATGGTTCCCCAGCATATGAAGTGCATTCATAAAGGGGAAGATAATTAGCTAATTTTTTCTCTCTCAGACTCTCTCTGTATTGAGAAGAGTAATATAAAAGGAACTATTCATAAAAAATAATTGTATAAAAATTGTTTTAAAATGTTTTGGCCAGAGACTGTGTCAGGTTGGATGCTTCTTGAAGAAAAGTAGGAGGCAGAGCTGGCCCTATGAAAAATCGTCAAATTAGAGGTTCAATTCTGTTCTTGGACTTTCTGTGCCTCCTTACCAATTCAAAAACACCATGATCTCATTCTGTAAAGCACCAAAAATATGTGTCATTTTTTCCCCTTCCCCATCAAATCTATCTCATAAAAGATTTGATAAAGTCATACATATTGTGTTATGTAGCTTTGATTATTGACATTATAAACACTAAATAGTCAACAAAAATTCAACATAATAAATATTTTTGGAGCCCCTAGTAAGTACCAGCTGTTATTTTTTGCTATAATCCAACATTTTTGGAACTTATGAGTACGGTGTTTAGAGGCAAGCATGGTTACCTTTGAAGAAAGGGAAGAAAGCCTTAAGTCGAACAAATGTAACCTTGGTTGGTGTGCTTGTGTACATATTGTGCGTTACATAAGTTATATGTGTATATATGTAAATGTATATAATAAAATTACTAATACCACACATTTGTTTCCCTAGCTATAAAAGGAGTATTCTTAACTTCATGTGACATAGCAATTGTATTGTTGTTACTGTTATTCTTATTTTCACACCATCTTCTAGATTCTTTCTGAAATGCTTTCTGCCCCAAAGGCCAAAAATGTGGAAGGGAAAGAGAAGTATGCAAACATAGGTTAACTTTCTGTAACAGACAAGGTGGGAATATAACAATAAATATAATAATAACATTAATAATAAATAGTATTTGTAAGCTTCAGGAACTATGCTACTTGCTTAACATTGTCTTTTTAATCCTCACAAGATTTTGGGAAAGGAACATTTTATCATTTCCTTTCTAGAGTTGAGGTAACTGAGGCTCAGCAACATAATTAACTTCCCAGGGTCACAGAGTTACTAATTGATGGGGCTGGGATTGAGCCCAAACTATCTGGCTGTATAGTACATATACTATAGGTACTATGTAGTATATGTACTATATTTATCCTGGATTTCCTGCTCAGTAAGCATGCATTGCTCCATTCCCTCTGCTCTTACGAATTTCAGATGTGATTTATATATTTGGGTTAAACTAGATGTACTTTCTGAGCCTTGGGCTTTGAATACTATATACAAGTTTAATTAAAATAATTTATTTTATTCATGTTGCCTCTTTGAGTATATAGACTTTTTACTAATTATTTTTTGAAACAACATTAAACTTAGAGAAAAACTGCAAAAACTGTATGAGCACTTTCATTTTCCAGAAACAATCTGAAAGTTTGTTGCTGATCTAATCATCTAATCATCCCCCAATACTTCAGTAGATATTTCCCTAAGTAAGAATATACTCCTATACATAACCACAATAAACTATCCAAATCAAGAAATTTTCACATTGATACATCCTTAACAACTAACCCTGAGACCTGTTGGAATCTTGCAAAACATCCCAATAAAGTCTTCTACAGAAGAATCTAGTCCAGAACCACAGGTTCCACTCAGCTGTTATGCACTGAGAACTTTGTTCAGTCTTTCCTGGACTTTCACAGTTTTGACAATTTTGAACATTGCAGGCGGTTTGTTGTTTTACAGAATAGCTTCACTTTGGGTTCATTCAATGTTTTATCATGATTAGATTCAGATTCTTTGGCAGGAACATCACAGAAATGATATTGTGTTCTCAATTCATCCTACCAACTTTTAGTTGTCCCATTTTTTCTGGTGCTATATCACTTGATTTAAAGTGTCTGCCAAGCTCTGCCAGTGGGAAGCACCTCTTTTTCCCTTTGAATAAGTATTGTGTGTGAATTTTGAAACTATATAAATATTTCCATTAAGCTCTTATTTATTTATTTATTTCAGTATGGACTCATTGGTTTGTATCAACTTGATTTCATTACTATAATTACTTCTTTTTTTATATTGTCACTGTATTTATTTTGTAATATAAAAACACACACACACACACACACACGACCTCACCATACAGAATTTTCTGTGAATTGTTTTCTGCACTCAAGATACAGCATTAAAAAAAGAAGAAGAAGAAGATACAGCATGAACATCTTTCCAAGTCAATAAAGATACTACTATAACATATCTCCAATGGCTACATGGTGCTTCATTGTACCATAATTCAATCAATAAATTCTCTGTTATTGGATATTGAGGTGGATTCCCATCCTCTGCTATAGTGCTGAAATAAACACTCTTACAATTAAGTCTCTTAGTCACATTCTTAATAGATTTCTCATGATAAATCCCTGTACTTGCTGGGTCAGAAGGCATGTGGTCTTTTTTTTTTTTTTCTGTTTGTATACAAAGTATATTCATACTATTCAAGTCTTCAATAATGCATTTGGGATAACGATATCCATCTTATTATACCTCCCCCTTTTTTTATTCACCACCCCATACCCACTATCTCCCTCCCTTCTCCTCCCTCCCCTTTGACCACTCTAGTGCTCCTCTAATCTTCCTAAGTACCCCGACACCCAACACCGTTGTGACTCTGACTCCTTATATCAGAGAAAACATTTGGTACTTGGATTTTTGAGACTGACTAACTTCACTTAATTACTTCTTTTGGTGCTTCAATTTGTCATAGATTTGTCCCATGGGAGCCCCTTCTCTGGTTTGTAGGTCCTAGTTACATGTCTCCATCCTACTGTAAAAACACATCCTTGTTCCTAGCCATCCCGTTCCAAAAAAAAAAAAAAAGTGTTTCAGAGTTATCTTGTACTCTGCCTTAAACCTGGGTTTGAGCATTTTTCCAAGGGGTACTTGCTCCTTCAAGTGGACAGCATTTTAAAACAGAGATCTTTATGCACATGTATGCCTTGTGAATACATATACACATATTTATTTCTGTATCTCTGTAAATTGAAAAACGTGAATTCAAACATATTTTATATTCTAATATAACACCAAAGATTTCTTCCATTTATCTATTTTCTTCTTTTTAAACCTCTTCTTTAACCATATGGAATCTGGCTCCCATTATTTTCAATATATTTGCTTATTCAATCAAACCCACACATATATAACCTACCTCTCACTATCACCACCACTTTTCTACTCTGTGCTAGTGGAGACAGTCTTCATACTCCAAAACCCCACACTAGGTAGGCTCCCATGCAGATTCTCTCCTCCTTTCATCTGTACTCCAATCATTCTAGGACCATTTTCTCACCCTAATCCCTGAAACCTACCTTACTCAGCCCAATTTAATGGAATTTGGAATAAAATGTTCAGGAAGAATAAAGTAACATTTCTATCAAAAATGTAATTCTTTTTTATTTGTAGGTTTACTGAAAAATGATCAGTAGTACTAAGATAATTCATCCTAAACTATAATAATTAATATTGGTTCCAGAGTAAGAGAACCTGATTGTATTCTTTTCTAACTATAGCAGATAAAAATTTTCACTATATATTTTTAACTTTGCCTATGAACAGAACCAATAAAACCAACTAGGTGACAAAACTCATTCACAGTGTCAGAGGCTCTTAAAATTTGTTGGAGTCATGAACACATTTGGGATTCTGATTAAAAAAATATATAAATCTCTTCACAGACATGTTCATATCCAAGAAGCTGACTGATGGTTTGTTATCTGGTATACCATGGCTGCTCTGAAACAGCTAGATATTAAGGATAACACTTGGAAAGCAATTTCAAGAGAGTTCACAGGTAATGTGCATGGATCCCTTTGTGAAAGGACTTCTGGAATCTTCCAGATGACTCCATCTCACAAGGATTTCTACCAGATTCAGGGTAGATAGTTTACGCTTTGAGTCTGTCATGCTGTTTAGGTACTAAGGCAAATCTTAAAGTATCAACAGCTGAATCATGGATGGGCAATAAAGATGAAAATGTGCTCAAGCTCATTAGTAATGAGGGTAAGACACCTTAAAATCAAAATGAGATACTATTACTCATTCAAGTCTGACAAGCCAATGTTAGCAAGATTATAGACCAGTGGAAACTTTACATGCTACTTGTGAGAGTATCAACTGGTACATATTTCAATAACAATTAGACATAAGGAATGGTGAAGAAATGTAAACTATAAACCTACAATTCTACTAATGGTACATACCCTAAAAAAAAAAAAAAAAAAAAGATTTTACAAAAACATACATAGGAACCTTTTTTTATGATCAAAATAATGGAAACAAACCAAATGTACTTCCATGGAATAATGAATAAATGGTGGTATGAAATAGTGAAAATGACTGACTTGAATGAAGCTAAATAATACCAATTAATCTCATAATGTTGGGTCCAAAAAAGTTAGAGAAATATTCACACAGTAAAAATCCATTAATATAAAAGGTTTTAAAAACTTAAATCCTAAACTTTGGATTCCTAAATTCAGTGAATAATCAACCAAGAACATTATCTTCCCAGTGATACATCTTAGAATAACTGGGGGGCTTAGGGGGAGAGGACTGAAAATTTAAATTAACTTCCAATATATACTAGAATCACCAGTTATCTGATTAAAATCTTATCTTTTTGATTTTTCTTTCCTTTAATATAACCAAATTGACATTTACTCAAAATTATTTTATATTCTAATAGCTTCATATGTGTGTTTTCTTAGTTCTCCCATCTCCAACTCACATGCCCCATTTCACGAAATGGGAAGCTCAGGCAGCAAGGTTAAATGAATTGCTCAAGACTATGAGAGACCTTGCAGCAGATTCATTCCTTCTGACACCCTGGTCCCTGCCTTCATCATCTAAATTGACTTTGCTTGGCAGGGAAGGAAAATTCCTACTTCTTTCTTCATGTCCACCTCAACCTTTAGCTTATTTACTTTATTCCATGTGGTTTCCAGTACTTTGTTCTGTTAGCCTAAGAAGCTGTTGGTCTCTGATGACCGGAGGGTCAAGAATACAAAATGCATTCCTTTTACTCTCTCCATGGAATTCTATTTTGGTTCCACTTAAACAGTGAGATGTTACAAAGGTTGTGACTGCTGTCATGCTTGTTTTTTTATGATTTATTTTTAATGCAAAACAATTCATGTAAAAAATAAATAAATGAACTCTATCCTAAAACTGAGGTACAGCCATAGAAATTATATTTCCTTTTCTCTAGGACATTGCTTCAACTCAGTAAGTGATGAGAAAGTAACCCTGGTCACTTCAAATCACTTAAAATATAGGAGGTAACCTATATTTTATAGGTTAAATATAATAACCCTGGTCACTTAAAATATAGGAGGTTTGAATCAGATGTTATTTTTTTTGTATTATATAAGTGTGGAAGATTCAATGCCCCGGTCTTCACAACTTCAGCACTAAGAGGCAGGAACAATATCTTGTGGGGTTGTAGGTGTGGATGTGTATGAGATGGGAGAAACAGAAAGCTCATGGAAATTTTTACTTGGTGAAAGAATACAAACCCCTTTTGGCTATCTGATCTTTGATATATATGCAAATATATAAACATGCAAATTTTTACAAATGAAAAGTAGTAACAGATACACTGACAGAACAGTGGAACATACAATACAAATATTTCATTTTTAAAATGGCAATCTAAATCTAAATAAAGATGCTGCTTGAGTTAGTCGAGAATCTAGTACCTATGTTATGCTTTCCTTTAAATTTCTGAGCTCTTATCTAGTGTTAAATAGCAAAAATTTTGAATGAAGCTATGTCCCATCTCCTAAGAGCACTTTATAGCATCCTCTTATCCAAGTGCTTACAAATTTTGCTAGAAAATAACTATTGCTTTTTTCATCATTTACTCAGCAGAAGAATCTGAAGCTTGCAGTTCTATTCCCAAGGTCACAGAGCTGGGGAGTGGTGGGACCACAGTGAAATGCCTGCCCTTCTGGATTCTCTGCCGATGTTCTTCCCCACTATGCCACACTGACCCACACAGCACAGATGTGCTAATTTAACACCCAACATTACAATTCTATTCTGGTTGGCTAAGGTTTTCCTGTTTCCAAGTGAGATAACTTGCATTTTTAGTATTTCCTATGGAAGTAGCAGTATTGTTGGGAAAAGAAGCAACTCTGCCTCTGAGAAACAACTTAGGAATTTTCCGAACCACATCATAGAGACTGATTAGCTCCAGACCTATGTCTCTGAAGCAAACCAGGATGAAGGGTTCTGAGAGAGGAGAGGGTCAGGCAAGTGTTCCACACCCTAGCTACAGTCTTTCTCCTTTATGTATTCTCCAGCTTGAGAGAGCACCGGACAATGAGGTCAACCAAACGGATGTGGGGACAAAGTTCACCATGTGCTAGCTTTCTCCAGACACCAAATGAACATCAAAGACCACTTTCGAGATCAAAAGAAGTCATCCAGACCTCTGAAGGTCTGTGACCCTCTGAAGGGCACTGTTTTCTTGGCAGTGTTAGCTTTTGAAAGTAAAGAATAAATAGGTTATTGAGAAAACTGAGCATCTTAGGCCTCCTTGTCTGATGCTCATACACTTTATGATCCTTACAAGGAAGACAGCCAGCCTCCAGAACTTCTGAGGGTTTTCTCCTTTTTTTTTATTGACTACTTAGTGCCTACTTCATAACAAGAACTATATAAAAAATAATTTATATTTTATAATTCACATTCCATATAATAATTCCATATATTCAATTATATTTGTTAATATTGAATGATTATGATAAAGCACCTACTATATGTTTTTGTTCTAACTGCTGAAAGAATGGAATTGGAAGAACCAAAGTTTCTATTCTCATGGAATGCAATAGTTTGGATCTTGAATGACTCTGCAAGGCCCATGAGCTATAGGCCTCATCTCCAACCTGTGGTGCTATGCAGGCTTTAGAAGGTGGGGCCTAGTGGAAGGAAAAACATCATTGGGGTGAGCTCTTGAAGAGGATATTAAGACCCTGGCTCCTTCCTCTCTCTCTTTGCTTCCAGCTACCATGAGGTGAACAGGGCCACCTACCATGTGCTCCAACTATGATGCACTGTTGACACAGGCCCAGAGCCATGCCAATTGACCATAGACTTAAACTTCAGCAAACACAAGCCAAAAGAAACCATTTTTTTTAAGGTTGTCTATCTTGGGTATTTGTCACAGCAACAGAAAGCTAACTAACACATGGGGCAAAAAAACAAGCCAATGTAAAAAAATGTTATGCTAGGTGATATATGTGCTCATAAAAAAATAGAAAAGAGTAAGGAGAAAGAGGATAAAAAATAAGAAAGAGTCATGAGATAGACAAAGATAGATGGTGAAAGAGACAATGTGATCAAGAAAGAGATACTATGATCAAGAAAGACATTATGGACATTTAAGCAGAGAGGCATGAAGAAATTGGAGGAGTGACCATGTAGTTATAGCATAACAACCTAACGTGGTCAATCAATAATTTCAATTTCCTTATCCCAATGGCTCCAACCTCACTTGCTGAAATGCAAAACATCCTAGGACTCCCTTCCAGGAATATCCAGGAATCACTCAGTCTGTGGTCATTTGCAAATTAATGTGATCACTGGATTAACAGCTTCCTACATGCATGTGACCACATTTCATCATCATTTTTTATTCTCTAGTGAATACGTTTTCTTCTCTGCTTGTCGGTCATCTTCCCAAAAGGTGAATGGGAGAGTTTCCCACTTCTTACATTTAATGCTATAATATACAATAGAAAATAAGTTTGAACTTTCTACTACAACTTGATGAACTGTTCCAAGCTGTCCTCATGAGATAGATACTAGAGAACTTTAAAGTCATATATTTAATCACATCAATAAACCAAGTATTAGACAGCATTTACTGTCTTCCACTGGCCAAGCATTTAATTTTTTGCTGATTTTTCATGCAGTTTTGTTCTAAGGGTCAGAAGTATACAGCCCTAATAAATGAGAGTAACAGTTCTTCAGTGGGACTGTCACAAAAGCAACCAACCTGGACATTCAGTAGGCAAGTGGTCAAATTCTACATAAATTTTCCAAATACAATGGGTATGATCAAGCTTTACCTAATTCAAATCTAGTAAATGTTAATTTAGTACTTGCTATGGTTTGAACTGAGTAGCATACACCAAAGTTCTATATGTAAAGGCTTGGTTCTCAATGTGGAGCTCTTAGGTGGTACCGTGGACCTTTAAGAACTATGGCTAGTGGGAAGTCCTTAGGTCACTGGGGTCATGCCATTGAAGGCAATGAGGGACCTCAGCCTTCCTCTGAGTTTCCTGGCTCAGGATATGAGCGCTCACTCCAATATGAATTCCCACCATTATGTGCCACTCTTCCCAGAGACCTAAACTGATGGGGTTGTACAATCTTGGATTTTAACTGCCAAAACCATGTCCAAAATAAACTTCTATTAATTTAAAAGTACCCTGTCTCTGGTTATTTGTTATGGTGGTGTGAAGCTAATATAGTACTTTTTTATGCAAGGTCCTTATGCTAGGTGATTTCACATAAATTTTCCCATTTATCCTACACAGGAACTTGAAAACTTACTAAAATGTCGTACAGACACAGAGATAATATTTTAACTGAAGGGTAATTTTACAATTTCTTTTTACCCATTCTCCATTCCATTCCACATTTTTCTTTAAAGCCACAGTGTTTAAATAATTCAAACTTGTTTCTCCCTCAGTGATTTTCATAATCATTTTTCTAAAGAATCACAATAGAAGGTTGTATTTACAAGACCTTTTATATGGTACTTTGTGGATGATTCAAGGAACTTCTCCAGGGCAATTTTGATTATAGTTAATTATAGCTTTGTTGACTGACTTTAGATTTTTATCCTCTTAAGTAAGCTATAACTCTGTTATACACTTAAACTTGAAAACAGATCCAATTAAAGATCTCTGGTCAGAATAAGCAGGAACATTCCCTTCAGATCCACTCATAGATGTCTGAAGGATTTATAATTTTAATGAATGAAACTCTTGTTCTCACTGCACCTCTGGAAGTTACTACTGTCCCTTCAGAGCTCATTCATACCATAGATTTTAGAGTGCAAATGTAATCCATAAGTAGTGTTTGAACGATGGAAACAACTGCATTTATAAATCTGGAATGCTGTTGAGAGACAATTGGCCCTTGCCAAAATAATTCCCAATTCTCTTCTTTAATGCTGAACATTTCCACACTGTACCTGACCTAAATTTATATTCAACAGCTTTCCTCCCCAAATGGCCTATTTTCAAGTGCCAGATGTAGAGGCATTCAGGTATAAGACAATGTGTACAAGGCAATGCATGATTAAGTAACAGGCAATATCTTTGTTCATTTACTTAAATAATAAAGACAGACCTTTTCATTTTGGAAGAAGTTACTAGAACTTATTTGACAAGTATGCAAGTTATCAACAACTCATCTCCACATTTCTCACTTTCAGATGATAAGCAGATAAAGACAATATTTAAAGGAAAGGAATATCTTATTCCAGTAGGTAGTGAGAGGAAATGATTTCTAGACTTTGTCTTATTGTGGAAGGCTGTATGAGAGGACAAAGGGACCACAGGTAGTGTTTCGCAGTATGGTGAAATAATACAATCCTTTTCTTTCTTTTTAATTTATTTGTTCTAATCAGTTATACATGACAGCAGAATGTTCTTCAATTCATTGTACACAAATGGGGTACAATTTTTCACTTCTCTGGTTGTACATGAAGCAGGGTCACACCATTCATGCAATCAAACGTACTACAATCATTTTCTACTGAGGAAAAGATGTGACAAAAAAGGCTAAGAGGAAGTAGAGAGAACTCTGATATTCTGTGGCTACTCAGTGACTCAGCCTCCCACATAGGTTATTCCTGAAGGTCAAATCCTGTGTGCCCGGTGAGAGCATAATGCTACCATGAAAGGGGAGATTCATTTTTAAAATACCTTCTCAGGGAATTATAAACCCAGAAACACTGGATCCTGAAAGTATTTTAGAAGATTCATAATTTTGATATCTTCTTCCCTTAAATTATACCTACAGCATTTATCATTACACTTTTTGAATTCTAACAAAAAGTGTTCACATTGGCTATGGAGTAAAAATTCTCAAATTTACCAATATGAGAATCTCAGCAGCAAGCTCCCCATAGAATCAATATGCACAAGCTTTTAAACATATATATGATGCTAGTATACCACCATCAGTAAGAAGTGGGCTTTGACCTACTTTTACTTGCTCAGGTGGAGATGTCTTGCTGATCCTTTTTGTGGGATCCATGTGAGATATTGGGCTTAATTAGGAAAATCCTATAGGACACCAGGTTCCATGAGCCAAGCTCCTCTAACAGGCTCCAACAGAACACTGTTTAGTAGTAGGCTGTTAAATATACTTTTAATGAGGCAAATTCATTAGCATAAATCTGTACTCAATGTCTAGTATGAGGATGTCTTTAAAAAGAAAAGATCAGACTTTGCCAATAGATTGATATTTAAATTTCAGCTCTAGTATTCATCAGCTTCATGACTTTGTATAAACTGTCCCGAGTTCATTTCATGCTATTAGTCTCACATGGTAGGTGAATGAATAATAACTAAACACAGTGCCCAAATAGATTCAAATAGAAATCCTCAACAAGAGTTCCCACTCTTGTTTGAAAATCTACTTGTTAAAACATTTCAAATAGATTTGAATTTGACTTCCACAGTCAGCCAAGATGGAGAAAAAGATATGGATTTATCTTCTCTCCTGAAATAAATTTTTTTAATTGACAAAACTACTTCAGGAAACAAAGGACAATAACCCTCAGTAGAAGGAAACCACTAAGGTAAGCCCTTACTCTCCACAGCCTCTAGCTTGGAGGGCATTTCCTGACCAGAAGAAAGAAAGGGAACCAGGCAAAGTCCAGGATCACTCTGAGAAAGGAGGCCGAGCTGCAAGAGGAGCAGTGAAGGTGGCTGTGGTTTCAGGAGGACAGCACAGGGGAGGAGAGAGCAGCAGAGATGCCACCCCTCTCAAGTCTTCAGCTGTATGTGAGGAAATTATCCAAAACTGGGGAAAGATCCAATAGAAATTATTGGGGGAATATTGTCCAAAGTTCACAACAGGACAAACACAATGCTTAATCCCAACACCCAAGATGGAGAACTTTATAATTCATGGGGCATCAGTTAGAATACTAAGAAGAGTTTTGCCTCAACAGTAGGGAAAATAAATTAACCCTGCATTAAACATTGCTCTGGTCCCTATTTTAAAAGTTTAAAGGCATGATCCAAAAGATTCAACTGTTGTCAAATAATTATTCCAGAGCAAAGCTCAAGAATAATTCTATGAATACAAAATAGCCAGAAGCCAACAAGACAAATTGCAGAATACCTAGGATAAAAAAAAAAAAAAAATCTCAAAACACACAATGCAGGAGGAGAATAAAATGCATAATGAGAATAAAAATGAATCAAGACTGACCCAGAAATGACACAGGTGATTGAAATAATAAATAAGAGCACTGAATCAGTTATTACAATTATATCCCAAAAAGCTAGCAGAGAGACCAAACATATTAAATAGAAATATGAAAGATATAAAAAAACTGAATTTATAGAAATGACCTATAATATTAAGAAAGTACTTGCCAACATTAACATTTTAGACATTTCAGAAGAAAAGATTAGTGAACTTGAAGACAGTTATAGATGCTAAAAAATGAAAGAGAGAGAGGAAACTATGAGCAAAAACTATGGGACAATTTCAAATAAACAAGTAATGTGTAATTAGAGTCCCCAGTGGAACTGAAAAAAAATATTTGAAGAAATAATGGCCAAAAGTTTTCCAATTTTGATTTTAAAAAATGTAAATACATAGATTTAAACACAACAAACTTCTAATATAACTAATGAAAAAACTATACCAATAAATTTATGACATACTTAAGTATGATATATGCTAAAGCCAAATATGAAGAGAAAATTCTTACAAGCCATTTTGGGATGGGGATGTTATATACAGGTGAATAAAGACAAAAATGACAGCAGATTTCTTAGTGAAATGATGCAAGCTAGAAGGTAATGAAGCAACATCTTGAAAATACTGAAGGAAAAACTTGCCAACCTACAAGTTGTTACCCAGTGCAAGTATCTTTTAGAGATTAAAAATTAAATAAACTTTCTTTAAGCCGGGCGCGTTGGCGCATGCCTGTAATCCCAGCACTTTGGGAGGCTGAGGCAGGAGGATCGCGAGTTCAAAGCCAGCCTTGGCAAGGGCTAGGCACTTAGCAACTCAGTGAGACCCTGTCTCTAAATAAAATACAAAAAAGGGCTGGGGATGTGGCCCAGTGGTCGAGTGCCCCTGAGTTCAATCCCTGGTACAGGAAAAAAAAAAAAAAAAAAAACTTTCTTTAGACACACAAAGGTAGAAAGAATTAATAACAGAGAACATAACTACAAAATATGTTAAAGGAAATCCTTCAAGCAGAATGAAATGATATCTGATAAAAATTTGGAACTACACAAAAGAATCAAGAATACCAGAAATATTAACTATCTTGGTAAATATAAAGAATATTTTTTCTTACTTTTTAAACCTTTTTAAAAATTAACAGACTGCTGGGAGTGGTGGTTCATGCCTGTAATCCAAATGACATAGAAGACTTTAGTAGGAGGATTGTAAGTTCAAGGCCAGCCTCAGCAACTTAGCGAGGTCCTAAACAACTTAGTGAGACCCTGTGTCAAAGTAAAAAATAAAAAGGGCTGAGGATGGGGTTCAGTGGTTAAACACCCCTGGGTTCAATCCCTGGTCCAAAAAAAACATGTTAACAGACTGATGCAAAAAATTAAAAAAGAAAACTTTAGAATCCATATGGAAGTAAAATATATGACAGTAATAGCACAAAGACTGGGAAAGGAGAAATGGGAATATATTTTATGGGGATCTTATAAACAGACTTGAAGTAATACAATAGCATTTGTTAAACTGGAATAAATTAAAGATGTATACTATAATCCCTAAAACAATAAGAAAAGTAATACAAAATGTTAGTTACAGCTAGTACAAAGGAGATGAAATGGAATCATACAAATACTCAGTTCATAAATATTAGGCAAAAGAAAGAAAATGGAATAAAGAACACATGTGACAAATAGAAGGTCAATAGCAAAATGATTAAAATAATCATACTGGCCAATTCACAGTATGGTTGGGATGGGGAGCATAGGAGGATTAGAAGAATACTAGAATGGCCAATGGGGAGGGAGGGGGCAAAAGGGTGAAGGAAAATAAAAAAAAGATGGTAGAATGAGATGGATATCATTACCCTAAGTGCATGTATGAAGTCACGAATGGTGTGAATATACTTTGCATACAACCAGAGATTTGTAAAAACGTGCTCTATATGTGTAATATGAAATGTAATGCATTCTGCTGTCATTTATAACATCTTAGAATAAAAAATAATTAAAATAAAATAAAATAATCATACTGAATATAAAGGATCAGAACACAACAATTGAAGGCAGAATTTTACAGATTAGATAAAACAAACTTCATGATTTTTTAGAAAGCTACAAATGTGTTCAAAGTAAAGAATACAAAAATGTAAATAAACAGAAAGTGGGAGTGGCTACATTCATATCAGAATAAAGGATACTATCAAAGATAAAAAGATGCATTGCATGATGATAAAGGACATCAATTCATCAAAAGGATATAATAATCCTATCCCTCAGGACACCTAAGACCAGCCCTTCAAGATATGTGAAACAAAATCAGAACTTTGAGGAGAAATAGATAAATTCACAATCAGTCTGTTGTTATTTCAACTCCCATAGGTCTTTGTGTGGACAAATATGTGAAGGTAATCCGGTGGAGAAAGGAGAGCCTTTTCAACACTCATGTCAGGACAATGGGACAGTCACATACCAAACACAACTAAACAGAAACTCTAATCCATTCCTCACACAATGTACACAAAACCAAAAGCACAACCCATAAAAGAAAAAAATTGATCTGTGGATTTCTTCAAAATTAACAGCCTTTGTTCTTTAAAAGACACTGTCAAGAGAATGATAAGATAAATCCCTAACTGGGTGACAATATCTTCAGATGACATATCTGGTAAAGAACTTGTATCCTAAACATATAAGAAACTCTCTGATCTCAATAACAAGAAAACAAACAACCCAAAGTTTTATAAATAAATGAAAGATTTGAGCAGACATTCACTAAGAAACACAAGAAGCAAGTAAGCACATGAAAAAACATGTGGTATCATTAGCCATTTTTAAAACTACTACCACTACACAGCTAGTAAAATGGTTAAATGTAATAAGCCTGAGCATACCAAGTATTGATGAAAATGTGGAAGAACTGGAACTTCTCTACCTGCTTGTACGACTACACATGGTTCAATGACTTCAGAAAACAGTCTGCAGTTTCTGCAAATGTCAAACACACACCTGTGTATAATTCAGTTATTCTTTGTCTTTAACAAAGAGAAAGGAAAGCATATGTGTATACAAAGACTTGCATAAACATGTGTTTTTCAGATTTACTGGAACAGCCAAACACTAGAGATAATCCGAATATACATTAACATGCTTATGGATAAACAAAGCAATGTATGTATCCATAAAATGGAACATACTAAGAGGTGAAAAAGAATGAAGTAAACATACAATGACATGGAGGAATCTAAAAATAATTATGCTGGGTGAGAGAAGCCAGAAAGGAGAGTACATACTGTGTGTTAATTGGGGCTACTAGAAAAAAATTATCATAGACCAGGTAAACATTTATTTCTTACAATTCTGGAGGCTATGAAGTCCAAGATCAAGGTGCCAGCAGATACAACGTCTAGTGAGGATCCACTTACTAGTTTGCAGATGGCTGTTTCCATGTTACATCTTTGAATGGCAGAGAACAGAACAGAGACAGCAATGCTTCTGTCTCTTATTAGAGCACTAACTGCTTTCCTAATTTCCTAGTTACTCTCAAAAGTACCACTCCTCTTAATACCATCACTTTGGGAGTTAGGGTTTCAACATATAAATTTCATGAGGACACAAATATTCAGCCCCATAAAATAATATAAAATTCCATTTACACAAGAATCTAGAAAATATAAACAAATCTGTAATGACAGAGGACTAACCAGGAGTTGCTTGGGAATGATATTGGAGAGAATAGAAAAGAGCAATTAAAAAGGGATGTAAACCAGGCGTGGTAGCGCATACCTGTAATCCCAGCACTTGGGAGGCTGAGGCAGGAGGATCGCTAGTTCAAAGCCAGCCTCCAGCAATGATGAGCACTTAGCAACTCAGTGAGACCCTGTCTCTAATAAAATACCAAGAAAAGGGCTGGGGATGTGGCCCAGTGGTTGAGTGAACTCAGGTTCAATCCCCAGTCCAAAAGAAAAGTGGGTGAGAGGGATGTAAAGAAACTTGTGGGATGGGTTGCTGTGGGTACTTTTGTCTGATATGATGGCTTCACAAACGTAAAGCATCAAGTCTTATTAAATTGTTCATTTTAAAGGCATGTTTTTTTTTTAAATATTTATTTATTTGCTTTAGTTGTACACGATGCGTTTATTTGTACGTGGTGCTGAGGATCGAACCCAGGCCGCGCACGTGCTAGGCGAGCACTCTACCGCTGAGCCACGACCCCAGACCCTTAAAGGCATGTTTTTTTGTATATTAATTTTATTTCATTAAAATTATAAAAATGGTATTGAGTCCACCCTATTTGAATTACAACATTTCACAATTGCTTTACAAAACATTTCTCTAGTATGTTCCTCAGGACTAATATCCCATGGATTTTAATAGGTTTTACTCAGAAAGGGGATTCTATAGTTTTATAATTGAAATAAGTCTAAGCCAAACACAGTTAATCAATTTCTTTTAGGCAGGACTGCTGAGAATTTTTAATATGTGGTAGGGATTATTATCCAGTATTTTCCTAGCTAAAAGTCACTTTTGTAGGAGTATCATTCCTTAGAATTTTAATTTGGAAAATCCTGGCAATGAAGACATTGTGATGATTTTACAATAAATACAGTTGCTATAGTAAGAATTTTGAACCTTTTGTGCATGAACTATTTGAATATATGATTAGGGACAGGATTATAGCTCAGTGATAGAGTGCTTGACCAGCATGTGTGAAGCTCTGTGTTTGATTCTCAGTACTACCAACACATACACAAAATTACAATCCAACAATGTAATCTCCATATAAATTTAAGCATGTAAGCAGATTTTAGAAACACAAAAACTTTTATCCCTGACACCCCTTTTCCAATTTCCTCTATTAACAGTTTGCATTTGTCACCGCCTGAAGCGATTGCCGCTTGGAGCAACGAAGCCGCAGGAAGAAGTTCAGAGGCAAACTGAAAACCAACAGGCTTTTTATTCTAATAACTTCTCTCTCTGGCTCTAACAATGACTCTAACACGCACCACCAAAAAACCCATAAAACAAAATGGCGCCGACCCGATCCGATCTCGGCTCAAGTCTCGCGAGATCCCGGGCCAAGTCCCGTGAGACCACGGAAGGCAGCAATGTCCGAATATCTCTATGGCCCGCAGCCAACCGCAATCTCAGCCATCTCCCCAATCAGGGCTCCTGCATTTCCCCCCTTTTGTTTTAAAAGAGGGGATGCTCTAGGACATCTATGTGCGACCAACATTCTTACCTGTCATCGGATAATCAAGGCTGTGCCCTTGACTCCTGTCTTAGGTTGATATGTGGGCCACATGAGACTGTCCCGTGTGATTGTGCCTGTCTTAGGTTGTCCCCCTCTGGGGATCTTACCCGTCATTGGCTAACCATCCATCTAATGGAGCCCTTTAAGATCGACTGTGTATGATGACTAACAGCCTTCCAATTGTGAGGAGATCGTGTGGCTTTAAGGCGACAAGCCTTCTGCTGGTGAGCCAAGTTGCATAGCATATCAAATTTTTTTAAACAAATCAGTCGTCCTAAGTTCTATCAAGTAACACACTGAGTTTTCTAGACAAATACCTGCAAGGCATTGTCCTGTAAAGTCCCAAACAATGAAAGATCAAAATGTCCACTTGTTATAACACGTTGATGTAGGAGGCCCCATTCATGTAGAGCAGAGGCCACACTGTTGGTGAGGTTGTTTGATGCTTGAGCAGCAGGGATGTTTGAAGCGACTGCGATCCTTGCAGCTGTAGCAGCAGCCGTCTTTTTATGTCTAGACAAAGCCACCGGCAAATCTTTAGGGCCCGCTACCTAGAAACTCAAACATCAATTATTAAAGGAAAGGCAGTGCTATTCCAGCACTGAGTCAAGAGGTGAGTTGTCAAACTAAAAAATAGAATTATTAGATTAGAAAATTAAAGTTGATTTCTGCTCACACACATTGCTGCTTGAGCTCCCACAAACATAAGCTGGCAAAATATAATATTCAGAACAAAACAAAGAAAGACTGAGGGTATTAAAGATAGATTAAAGAAAAGCTAAAGGCACTTTGGAAAATTAAATTGTTAGCTGGAACCCTCGAGTCTCTGTAAACTTCCATGAGATTATCTGTTGAAATAACTCAAATTAATCAGCTATAAAACAAATAAAGTTAATTACAAATAAACATTATTATGTCAAAACACCAAAATATCAGGTTATACAGCACTAGTCATATTCTTTGCTAAAGAGAAATCCCTGGGACACCTATAAAACAAAATTGAAGTTACCTTCACTTATTAAATTATTTACCCAAATTGAAAACTCTTAAACTTAAATTAATTAAAGTTATTTGGATCCATATATATGTGTGTGTGTGTATATATATATTTTTTTTTCATAAGCGCTTTGTTGTGACGTCACACTGGACAGACGCACAAACATACAAATTTATATTTGTGACGTCACATTAACATGAAATGTAGACAAATGCACAAACATAAAGACATGTATAAAAAGAAAAAAAAATACAATTGTGTGCACACTAAAGAGAGATTTCATCGTCCCGGCTGGGAGGAATGACACTTAAGTTGTGAAATATTTTGAAGGACTCTTTTGAGGGAATCATTCCATACCTTCATCTTGGTCCTCTTGATTTTGTACTTTTTTTTATTAATCTTGATTCATCAACAACTTCATCTTAATCATTTTGATGTGGTACCTGCTTTATTAATCTAGATGGTATCCATATTGGAGAGGATTCGTGCTTTGGAAAAATACAAACAGATCCTCTCCCCCAAATTAATACTGGATCTGGACCCTTCCATGTACCTGAAAGAACATCCTTCCAGTAAACCAAAGGTTTATGTTGTTGGTGTGGGTTCCAATGTCTGTCTCCAGCAGAATAACCATTAGAGTCTAAAGTTAAAAAATTTAAGGTAAACAGGGCAACTGCCAATCTGTCCCTAGGGCTTTTCCAATTTCCTTCTTTTTGTTTTAATAACATAATTCTCAGGGTGCAGTTTGCTCTTTAAATAATGCCCTGACCCTGAGGATTGTATGGCATGCCTGTTTTATGGGATATATTGAATTTTGCGCAAAACTGTTTGAAAGATGAGGATGTATATGCAGGGCCATTATCTGTTTTAAGCATTTTGGGGATGCCCAATGCAGCAAAAGCTTGCAAACAATGAGATGTAACATCTTTAACTTTTTCTCCAGAATGTAAGGAAGCAAAAATCATGCCTGAGCATGTATCTTTGGTCACATGAATAAATTGCAATTTTCCAAAACTTGGCTCATGAGTAACATCCATCTGCCACAAATGATTGGGCATTAATCCTCTAGGGTTAACACCGTAATGAGAATTGGGCAAATGTGTCATATAAGATTTACAATCTTTTACAATTGTTCTGGCTTGCCCCTTTGTGATTTTAAACCTACGCTGCAAGGTGGTGCTATTGACGTGAAACTGGGAGTAAAATAAAGTACCTTGCTGGAGGGCTGAAAGTATAAAGATTGTTTGGGTAAGGGCATCAGCCTTTTGATTACCTTCATGGAGGGGACAAGGCAAGTTGGTGTGTGCTCTAATATGCCCTACGAATAGAGGTTCTTTTTTTGACCACAAAATTTTTTGTATTTGATAAAACAATTTAAAGGCTGGAGTATGAGGTGCTATTGGTCCTGCTAGCTCTAATTTTGGGACGGCATGTACAATATAGTGGCTATCTGAAAAAATGTTCATGGGCTGGTCTCTAAAATTTTCCAGAGCTCTTACCATAGCTTCCAGTTCCACTAGTTGAGCTGATTTGTGTGCAGTTATGTAAGTCATATTTTCTTTTTTAGTGACTACTGCAGCAGTACCATTTGAGGACCCATCTGTAATTACATTTAATGCCTTAGGAATAGGTTGATTTTTTATTACCTGTGGAAATATAATAGGATGATTAATACAAAAAGATAATATAGGAGACTTAGGAAGATGATGATCAAAATTTGCAGAAGTAGAGCATTTAGCTATAGCCCAATCATTATCATTGAAGCATAAATATTCAATCTGTGATGATGAATAGGGAGTAATAATAGTAGCATGGTGAATGCCAAATATTTTAGTAGAAGTCTTAAGTCCTTGAAGAATAAGTTTAGCCACCATGGAGGTATAAGACTCAATTATACTTTTAGGAGACACGGGCAAATGTATCCATAATAAAGGCCCTTGTTGCCAAAATACTCCTGTGGGTGTATAATGTGAATAAATAATAATCAATATCAGCGGTTGAGTTAAATCAAATCTATCACAATGAGCTCCTTCGATGGCTTTTTCTACTAACTTTAAAGCTTTCCTAGCATCAGGAGTCCATGTTCGCGGTGAAGATGGATCAGGGTCCCCGCGAAGGATGTCAGATAAAGGTTTTACTTGGCCAGTAGTGAGGTTTAGTGTAGGGCGAAGCCAATTAATGTCTCCCAGTAGTTTTTGGAAATCATTGAGGGTGGTCAAATGTTCTTTATTTATTAAAATTTTGGGGGGTCTAACAAAGGTATCCATGATTTTAAATCCTAAATATAATATGGGTCATCTGGTTTGAACTTTTTCTTCTGCTATATATAATCCATTTTTTTTAAATTTTCTGCCACGTCACTGAATATATTAAATAAGATTTTTTGATTAGGGTGGGCCAGTAAAACATCATCCGTGTAATGTAGACACATGAGGTTTGGATATTTATTTTTAATGGGTTGGATTGCTTTGTCCACATATATTTGGCATATGGTGGGGCTATTAGCCATTCCCTGCGGTAGCACTTTCCATTGATATCTTTTATCAGGGCAATTATTATTGATAGAAGGAACTGAAAAAGCAAACCTGGGGGCATCCAGAGGATGTAGGGGAATGGAAAAGAAACAATCCTCTATATCAAGAGTAATAAGATGGAAATTATTTGGAATAGCTACAGGATTAGGAAGTCCAGGTTGAGTAGGGCCCATGATTTGCATGGTTTTATTAATTTCTCTAAGATCATGTAACAATCGCCATTTTCCTGATTTTTTTCTTGATCACAAATATGGGGGAATTCCAGGGAGAGGTGGAAGGTTCTATATGTCCTGGTTCTAGTTGTTCCTGAACTAGTAGGTGGGCTGCTTGTAATTTCTCTTTAGATAGAAGCCACTGAGGGACCCACACTGGCTTATCAGAAAGCCATGGTATTTTCAAAATTATTTTCTCAGTGGCCCCCCCCAAAAAAAATATCTTTTTCCTTTATGATAATGATTACTTTTAGGGTTAAGATTACTCTGTACTTTTTGATAATGATTTCTTTTAGGGTTAAGCTTACCCTGTACTTTTTGATAATGATTTCTTTTAGGGTTAAGATTACCCTGTAGATTTTCACATTTAACACCTGCAGGCTTGGTTGCAAGGTGTACTCCCATTTTTTGTAAAATATCTCTTCCCCATAAAGTAACCGGTAGGTTAGGTAAAACATAAGGCTGAAATGTTCCTTTATGCCCTTCATCATCCTCCCATTTTAAAATTACCGTACTTTTCTCTGGGAGGTTATTATATCCCAAGCCTCTTAAACTGGTTGAAACTTTTTGCAGAGGCCAGTGCTTGGGCCATTTCCATATATTAATGATGGAATAGTCAGCTCCAGTATCTATCATTCCCTCCATCTCTATTCCTTGGATTTTTATTTTACACATAGGCCTCCTTGAATAATCCCGAACCCAGCAAGCCATAGGTTCCGAGTCAGTGGAACGAAATCCTCTATTGTTCCTTTTTTGAGGCATACTCATTTTAAATGAATTATGTAAATTTGGAAGGAGAAGCAGCAGAGCAATTCTATCTCCTTGATTAACAGAACTTATACTTTGGGGTGAGCTAAGCATTATTTTTATTTCCCCTTTGTAGTCTGAGTTTATTACACCTGGGGTCACTTGCAAACCTAATAAGCTTTTAGGACTTCGCCTGAGAATAAGTCCTACAGTCCCTAAGAGAAGAGGTCCCCTGACTCCTGTGGGAATCAGTTGAACCCCCATTTCAGGTGTTAACACTATTTGGGCGGTGGAACAGAGGTCTAATCCTGCATTTCCTCCTGTTCCTCTGGCGAGGGAGTGGATGGGTAGTAGGGATTGTGTCGGGGAAGCATCTGAGTGGATGCTTGAGGATACTCCTCCTCCAATGCCTCGTACATTTGTGGGCCCTGGGGCATTGGGCCCCGTGCCCCGTTTTTTGAATTCCTGAACAAATGATTTCCATAGATGTCAAATTTTGAATGGCATTTATTGGCCTAATGATTTCCCTTTTTACACCTGGGGCAGTGGCCTGGGGCACGGTATGAGCTTGGTCTTATTTCTCTTTGGGGATTTTGCCTAGAATAGCCTGATTGATTATGATAATTTTGCCTGGAATATCCTGATTGATTATAATGTAGGTTGAGCCCTTGTGAAATTTCGAGGGGAAGCACCTCTCATTGAGGCTGCAATCACATTTCCCGTGACAAAGGCATCATTTATATCTTTACATAGTTATATATATACAGAAAGATCCTTTTTATTTCTCCATGGCCTGATGGCTTCCTGGCAGTATTTATTAGCATTTTCATATGCTAATTGAACAACTAATTGCATAGCTTGATCAACATCTGCAAACACTCTACCTGCAGTTCTCAAAAGTCAATCAGCAAAATCAGCATATGGCTCATTAGGTTCTTGAATCACTTTTGACAAGCTACCTTGTAGATCCCCAGATCCTTGTACAGTTTTCCATGCCTCTAAGGCAGCTGCATTTATCTGAGCATATACACCTGAGTCATAATTTTTTTGAGTCTGTAAGTCTGTGAATTGCCCTTCTCCTGTGAGCATTTCTATATTATGGTCTCCAAACCCTGCAGCTGCATTTCTTTTAGCCGTTTCTATACAAAGTTCTTAAAATTGCGATTGCCAAACCAAGTATTGCTTAATGCTGCTTTACATATTCTTTTACAGTCTGAGGGGGTTAAGCTAAAGGTGTTAAGGGACTCCAGCATACTCAATGTGAAAGGAGCTTGGGGTCCATATGTCATTACTGCCTCTTTGAGATTTTTTATTGTTTTGAAATCTACTGACTGGTGGACCCTCTGTCCATTTTTCTTTTCAAATACTGGCAGTTCCCACTGTATCTGTGAGTTACCCTCGAGAGCACATAAGCGCTCAGAAAGACTTTTTATTTCTGTTTCTAGGGTATGCAAATGCCTAGTAATACCCTTCATATTTTTTGTAATGGATTCCACCCATGGGGGAGTAGAGGACACAAGTTGTTCCTCTACTTGATGGTCCTTTTTCTTGGTCTTTTTTAGTTTCTTTTTCCTCATTTTCTCAGGATCACTTTTACCAGATTCCTCACTACTGCTAATTTCACTGACAGCAATATCCTGAGTCCCAGGTTCCATGAAGAGCAAGTATTCTTCAGCTATCTCCAATAACTCCCGAATAGCTCTAACAGCTTGGATTTTTGTCATTTTGGGGACTCTTCTAATACTCTCTTTACTGGTCTTAGTTGACCCAGTGGAAGCTACGCTTTCTTGATCACTTTCACTTTTTTCTAAATCCTCCTCACTGACAATGGAGTCAGGTGTATCAAGGATTCTTTCCATAACCTCTATCATTTGGGATTTAGTTATATTCGAACCCATCTTTAGAGACCTTTCAGTTTTTACCTGTCTGCTTTGAAGTCCCCGTATGGGCCGCCACCTGAAGCGATTGCCGCTTGGAGCAATGAAGCTGCAGGAAGAAGTTCAGAGGCAAACTGAAAACCAACAGGCTTTTTATTCTAATAACTTCTCTCTCAGGCTCTAACAACGACTCTAACACGCACCACCAAAAAACCCACAAAACAAAATGGCGCCAACCTGATCCGATCTCAGCTCAAGTCTTGCGAGATCCCGGGCCAAGTCCCGTGAGACCACGGAAGACGGCAATGTCCGAATATCTCTATGGCCCGCAGCCAACCGCAATCTCAGCCATCTCCCCAATCAGGGCTCCTGCAGCATTAATGTGGTATATTTGTCATAATTGATGAGCTCATACAAATAACATATTACTACCTTAAATTCACAGGTTATATTAGGGTTAGCTCTGTGTGTTGTCCAGCCGGTAGATTTTGACAATCGTATAGTATTGCCATCTATCCGAGCTGACGACCTATAATGGGTTCACAAAATCTGACTATTCCAATAACTTAAGAAAACGGCGAAGAAAGCATGCAAACAAACAGAAGTACCTTTTCAAAATCCGGGGATGGCTCTGTGACCTTAGGGGTCCGTGGAGAAAGAGAGAGAGCCACTGGAATTCTTTATTCTTATATAGGGGACACCCAAGGGGAGGTTCCATGGAACATGCTATCCCCAAAAGGGCAAAAGGGTAGGATTACAAAGGAACAGGTGGGTGTAATTCAACCTCATTGGGTGATGCCCACTCCTGGAGCCACACCTTCCTTATCCAAGTGGAGGTAAAGCCCAATATATTGTGAGGTGTAAAAACTGTTCAATACCCCTTTACTCAGGACTTCAAGGTGTGCACATAGCTTCTGTCCAGAGCAGCTCCTGACAGTATAGTGGCAAGAATCCATAGCAATATCATTCAGAAATCTTCACTGCTCTAAAAGTCCCATGTACTCCACCTCCTTACCTCTCCCTGCCTCTCCCAACCCCTGCCAACCACAGATCTTTTTTACTGTCTCTACAATTTTGCCTCTTATAAAATGTCATATTGTTGAAATCACACAGTATGCAACCTTTTCAGATTGGCCTCTTTCACTTAGCAAAATGCCAAGGAGTACAAGATTCTATCGTATCTTTAGTCTTGTAAAAACCTGCTGAACTGTCTTCCAAAGTGGGGTACCATTTCTTTCATTCCCACCAGCAATGAATGAGAATCCTTATTACTCCACCTCCACACCAGCACATGGCATGATGTGTTCTGGACTTCAGTCATTTTAATGGGTATGTACTGGTATTGTCTCGTTTTCTTTTTTTCTTTATTTTGCAACTTACTGATAATATAATGTTAAGCATCTTTCATTAGCTTTATTGTCACTGGCTTTATTGTCATCTATGTATCTTCTTTTCACATACAAGTTTAATTTCTGGCCTGTTTTTAAAAATGGGTAGTTTTCTTATTGTTCAGTTTTAAGAATTCTTTGTGTATTTGGGATACTAGTCCTTTATCAGATATGCATTGTGGAAATATTTTCTCCCAGTCTTGGTTTGTCTTTCATACTTTCAACAGTGTCTTTTACGGAGCAGAAGTTTTAATTTGAATAAAGTCCAACTTATCAATTTTTCTCCCATGGATTTTGTTTCTTGTGTGGTATCTAAAAAATCACATCATCAGATCACCTAGATTTTCTTTTGTGTTAATCTTCAAGAAGTTTTATAGTTTTACATTTGGAATTGAGGTCTAGTGATCCATTTAAAGTTTGTGAAAGATGTAGTATCTGTATCTAGATTTATGTTCTTTTTTCCATGTAGATTTAATTATTCCAACAATTTGTGTTGAAAGATTATGCTTTTTCCATTGAATTGCCTTTTCTTCTTTCTCAAAGATCAGTGGACTACAATCGTGTGGGTCTATTTTGGGACTTTTTTTTTTCTATTCCACTGACTTCTTTGTCTGTTTATTCACCAGTACCACCCATCTTAACTAGCTTTAGACTAAGTCTCGAAGTAAGTAGAGTCAAAACTCTGACTTTGTTCTTCAATATTCCCTTAGCTATCCTGGGTCTTTTGTGTTTCCACATACACATTAGAAAAAGTGTGTTGGTATCCACAAAATAATTTGTGGGATTTTGACTTGGATTACACTGAAACTAAAAATCAAGTTAGGAAGACCTGACATCTTGACAGAATTGAGTTTTAAACTTAGAGTTTTTTAATGAATTAATAAAGGCAAGTGTACCATAGATTTATTCTTGTAGCTTTATCCTGATTTTATTTCTTCTCTCCAGGACCTGTCCAATATATTGTACTTTTCTCTTTGTCATTTGCCTTTTTGCACTTTAAAATATGATTTCTTCCCAAAGCTAATAACTAAAACTAGATGAATCAGCCAGGGGTCCTGAATCAATACCTTGCCAACTCACTTAGTCAATTTGAATAAGTGAAAGAATGACTTACAAATATGGTATTTTAGACATCTATCGGTAGGAGAATCCATTGTAATGATCATGGGGCTTCTTTGAATTACTCTTGTCTCTAGACTAGATTATTGCTTAGATTATTGACAAATACTTGTACACCTAGTTCCTTAAATACAAAGCATCTGTTATATGATCTATTAAACAATGCAAATATTCCTTCTAAACCAGCATATACCTGTCCTTAAACACAGCGATCAATAGTCATAATACATTCCAAAAGGCACTTGTTCCATCATCTTTAGTTCATGAGATTATCACTTACAAAATTGATGACACTTTCAAGATGGCACTGCAATATGAGATCTGTGGGTGTTATGTGACTCAGTACTTGGATTTTCTTCTCACCCAAGGAATTTTTAAGAGGTCTGTTTAAATAATGCAAAGATTTCCTCAATTTGATTAATATTTTATAGCTTTCCATGAATCCATTCTTTTCCCTTAGTATATATTAAAGTTGGCTAGGCAGGCCAAGGTTTCTACAAAAAAATTATTGAAGAAAATTTCAATGCTCTGGAGGAAGGTACACAATATAAAAAGCCATTTCAGTGTTCTAAAAAGGTACCAACCTTTTAGCAGACATATATTGTTAATAACAATAACACCATCTTAAAAATGTGCATGGTATCTATTTTCTAAGCCACTTTCACAGGCGTAATATCACTTTATAGTCCTGAGAAACTGTGAAGAAGAAACCAAGAAATCTGCCTGAAATCACAGAGTAAGTGCCTGCACTATCTCAAACCCATTGCTCATTGTTCTTTCTGCCATTTCTGAGCTTTCAAGTCATTTCATTATCACAAAATTATGCATCTTGTAAAATAAAAACTATACATCAAAGGCCTAGAAAAGAATGCTAATTTTGAACCATTTTCATATTATTTTATCTTCTCTGACAAAAAGGAAAGTTATGCTTTTCTTTTTTTCAGTTTGGTTGACAATCAAACTTCTTGTAACTTCAAAGTAGTAAAAGAAGAATTGACCAACTTCTGCAGTGAAATAGATCAGGACTTGCCTTTCCACTTCTGAGAAAAGTGAAACTTATATAAATAAGACTTTTGGGATAACAGAACATGTATTTTTCCTCTTTGTCCTCTTATGTTCCTCAGCTCTGCACTGAGCTTCAGTACTAGAATGAATCATTGTTCAAGATTATGGAAAATGGCAACTACAAGAAATGAAATTATGTAATCCCAGCACTTTGGGAGGCTGAGGCAGGAGGATCGCGAGTTCAAAGCCAGCCTCAGCAATGGCGAGGCACTTAGTAACTCAGTGAGACCCTGTCTCTAATAAAATACAAAAAAGGGCTGGGATGTGATCCAGTGGTCAAGTGCCCCTGAGTTCAATCCCCAGTACCAAAAAAAAAAAAAAAAAAAAAAAAAAAAAAGAAATGAAATGAGTGACTTCTCATACATATATGTGTGTAGGTTTTTGTGTGTATGATTGTGTGACTGTATAGTATTCAAATTATAATACAAAAAAGGCTATGCTTAACCAGAGAGCAGATAAAGAAAAAAAAAGAAAACCCTAGATAATTGTATACCAAATGTTTCTGGTCAGATCAAAATGAACGATAAAAATAAAATGAGCAATTTTTAAAAATAAAGCTAGATGTCAGTTTTAGTGCTTTGAAATTCACTTGACTTCTATTTTTTTTTTCCAAGTTATGGAACTAAAAACTTGTTCCCTTTAGGTAAAGTACTATAATAATGGGTACTGGTTCTGGATCAACTACTAACAGGCTCTTTATGAGCAGGCATGACACCTCACATTTGTCAGTCTTAGCATCCTCACTTACAACATGGCGGGTTGGGAGTAGGTCTTTTTTATCTGTGGTTTTCCTATCACTCTAAATTCCTTTACAAGCCTTTCTAGCCAGTATCAGAACCATGTCTTATGCACAAGAAACTTCTTTTTTGGAGTGCAGTGCTCTCTCCTTCATACCATGCTGAAATTGTGAATTTTTGTAAAATAACATTCAGTGAAACAGAGAATGTCGATGTACAAGGCTAGATGTCAACGCTGCAAATCTTCTTCATATATGAGAAAATTAAGAGTCAGGAAGGGTAAATGATTTGTCCTTAATAAGAACTTGTTTCCTTCATTTTATGATTATTAAATATGTTTGCACACCTTCTCCACATACATGTGATTGGAAAACACTATCTAGAGATCTATGCTATAGTTAACCCTTTTGTTGTAAGGAAATTCCACTTGCCACTGTTTTTTATTAATCTCCATTATATATTTTACTGAGAAATAACTTCAAGTAATGAAGTTATCATATCAAGCACCTGTATTGCACTAACTTTACAGCATAGTTTTTCCATACACTATCTCATTTTATTATAGCAAACCTGAGTTAGGAGGCATATATTGAGCATCTTTATTATTTGCTGCTTCTGCTAAGCCAGAAAAAACACTATTCATGACCTTTCAACATTGCTGGCAAACAAAAGTTTTAAAATTAATGTTCCTTGACCTCAGGATCTATGTCTTAGACACACACATAGAAGAAAGTAATTCATGGTACATCAAGGCAAATAGGCCTTTAAAATGTCCAGGATGGTTTCCAGGTAAGGAAAAAAAAGCTCATAAAACTTAAGTTATAAATATGCTGAATCAATTAAGATTTTTCTGGAAAATGTTATGACCAATTTGCATATAAATTTAGGAAGCATTATTTGGATGCCATCTGTTCAATATCTTATCTCTGACACTAGAGCATTTCTTGAGCTTTTTATTGACATATAACATACATACAGAGAAGTTCACAAATCACAGGTGCACAGCTGGATGAGTTTCCACAAAGCAAATGCTCATGCACCCAGCTCCCAAATCAAGCAAAGTGCATCCCCAGCATCCCAGACTTCCTTCTGT
This sequence comes from Tamias sibiricus, assembly GCA_025594165.1. Taxonomy (NCBI): domain Eukaryota; kingdom Metazoa; phylum Chordata; class Mammalia; order Rodentia; family Sciuridae; genus Tamias; species Tamias sibiricus. The sequence goes on from CM046661.1 coordinate 89,390,388, forward strand.
GCCCTATTCTAATTATTAGCACTCCAAAAATACTCTCCTGGGTTCATTTGGTCTGTTTTTGAATTTTTGTTAAGAATCTTACCATAAGTCCTTGTCTTGCTTAATATTATGTTTCTGAACTTCACCTATATTGTTGTGTATTGTAATAGTTTGTGTAGTCTCATCGATGCATAGTAGTCAGTTATAAAATTATATTTCAACATAATCTACATAATTCAATATATTATCCATTCTAATGTTGACAGACATTTATATATTTTCTAGTTTCTGGCTATTATAAGTCATGCTCTCATGAACATTTTATGCATGTGATTTTTACTAAATAGCATATATATGTATATCTACACACATATATGTGTGTTATTTAGTTATATATATAACATGTTATTTAGTTATAAATATATACATATGTAAATATATATACACATACACACATACCTTTATTCTTGCTGTGACATTGATAACACATATTTATAACTTTAGCTGAAAAACTAGAAGCCAGTTTTCTGAAATGGCTGTACCAATGTGCATTCCCACCAGCATTGTATGAGAGTTCAAGTTGTGCATATCTTCATCAGCAGCTGGTATTATTACTAAATGACATTATTTTAATTTTTATTGTAAATAATTTTAAAAGCAAGTGATTTTGAAGCAAAGGTAATTTATATAACAAAAATGTGAGTAATCTAATCTTCACAGGAAAGCTAGATATGCTAAAACTGTCTTGACTCAAGGAAATTTTGAGAAAGATACAAAGCACGTGGATTCACTGTGTGTCGCTTGTATGAGAAAGCACTTGAGCTGGCATGATTGTTCTAATGTGTGAGTAAAAATCACTCATGAGTTTTAGCTGAAGGATTCTGACACTGGTTTGAAGATCCAGGCATTAACCAGCATAGGGAAAGTTTGAATATTTTGAAGGGGTTGAGGATTAACGTAATTTACCTTCAATGGGTGCAGGAAAACTAGGAACGATTCATTTTTGAAATGGTTAAAGTTAGGATTTCTACTTGCTTTATAGTGTGAAAATAAGTGGGCAACATCAGCCTAATAAGCTATCAACGTTGATTGCCTATGAAACCAAATGCAACAATTCTTCTCTACTTCCCCAGCTGAGGGACAACAATCTAATTACAAGGGAAATCAATAAAACCAAAGTGCTTTCACAGCTCAAGTTATATTTTGATTTACAGAAAAATTACAACAATTATGAATCATTTATCTTTGATTTTTAAATTTAGAAATAATGATCAGCTGTAGTAGATACAAGAAACATTTCTCCCTCAAGCAAAACAGAAAGTCCAGAGCGGTGAAAACCCGCTGATAATAGAAAACTCACCCTCCTCAAGCCTTTCTAACTAACTAGCATCCCCAGTTTACCCCTCTCCTCACTGCCAACCTATCCCTTACCATTTTATATTTGGATTGTTACCAATATCAACCTTTCCCTTTCCAAGCTATTGCTGCTAAACTTTTCTTCCACAAAACAATGTAAAGATGTGCCCTTATATTTTGCCACTTAGAAATCACCATACATCATTTAGTCATGAATCCTTTCATTCAAAAAAATATTTGTTTATATGTGTTATGGTTTAGATGTGAGGTGTCCCCCAAAAGCTCACATGTGAGACAATATAAGAAGGTTCAGAGGAGAAATGATTGGGTTGTAAGATTCTTAACCAAATCAGCAAATAATCCCCTGATAGGGATTAACTGAGTGGTAACTGGTATGGTAGGGTGTGGGTGGAGGAGGTGGAAATTGGGGCATGGCTTTTGGTATATGTTTGTACCAGATTGGTGGAGTCTCTCTCTCTCTCTCTCTCTGCTTCCTGATGATGTGAGCTGCTTCCCTCTGCCACATTCTTCTGCCATGATGTTCAGCCTCACTTGATGTTCATTCCTCACGAGAGGAATGGAGCCAGCCTTCTCTGGACTAAGACCTCTGAAACAGTGAGCCCTCAAAAAACCTCTTCCTCCTCTACAATTGTGCTGTTTGGGTCCTTTAGTTACAGCAGTAAAAAGCTGACTAAAACAATACCTATCTAGAAAAAAAAGTCTGAGGATAATAATATTTTATCATCTCTAATCTAATCTGATGAATAAAATATTTATGCCCCTAGTATAAAATTTACATGAAGTTTATAAAATAGTCCTTCCTACACAGGTCTAATTATAGACTACAGGTCTATCTGATAGAAAAGTTGTGGGATAAATGATTTCTGAATGTCTTGGTAGTGTGAAGATTCAGTGAGCCCATTAAGAAAATCATTCTCTTCCCTGTGTTTACAAGAAGTGACTCATGCCTACATTACATTTAGAGCAGACTGCAAACTCCTAGTAGAAATGAAACACCTTCTTTGTATTAATCATTTCACAATGTCCAATAAAATCACACAGATATAACAATGATAATCATCTGATTATTCATTAAGAAATAAACTTTAGAAGATAATGATGACAGCTGACTGCTGTTGGGCACTTTCAATGTACCAAGCTCTGTCTATGCAATTTTATTTTCACATTTACTTTTAACGATGCCCCTAGAGTCCTTATCCCCTATTACAGATAGGGATCTGAGGATCAAATAAGGCAATTTGCCCAAGGCCACATGAACTCAGCTTTGTCCTTTACCTTAATGACCATGCTTTCCCAAAAGAACATGCCCTTGGCAGGAAAAGGGAAGAGTGTTATCTATCACGATAGATAGCCGACTGGTCATCAACAAGAGCCATTTTTCAATCCTCAACTACTGACCACAGAAAGTCCCTCAGTAAATCACACATCCACTTGAGTCATTCCCCTGATCACATTACCATGGTAATGTATTTTTTTTTTCCTTTTAATTCTGTCATCATTTCAGGAAGAAGTCATATTCTGTAAAGAAAACCATTGTTGAAAAAATATCCTGAACTAGGTGTTTTCAATTAGAATTCTGCTCTTATAAGGACTAGAGATGTCAGCCAAAATTCTGAGGCTGAAACTCAGATTATGGATTGGCCAGAAGAACCATGTTTCCATTCAGAAAACAAATATTTGAAAGGATAAATACGGACAATAAGTTCCATGGATCTGTAGAGGGAGGAGGCATCATCTTGCATACAATCCTATCATTTTAATCCTATTAACTATGTGGTCAAACAAAATGTTAAGGACACTCAAATAAGGAAGGGAAAGGCTGTTTGAGTGGGTATTGTTCAACTTCAGCACCCTGCTTAGCACCTTCCTTCATAATACTATGCCCTCAGCTCTGGCCTATCTAGGAAGAGAGAATTAAAGACTGGCTCCTCCCTGAAATTAGAGGTTGGGGGATCACAGCAGCTGAGGCCTTGTGTCCCATGAGTAAAGACAGGGAGACAAAGACCGAGATGTTTCACCAAATCACATAATCAGAGTTAAGTCCTTTTTCCTGATTAATGGAATCATTTCCAGTTTCTGTCAAAGGCAGGCATGTGGAAGTGGACTAAATAGCAAGAAGAAGGATTAGGTGCCCAAGTTAAAAGAAATCCTGAAACTGGTAAGTAGTAGAAATAGTCGCCATTTGCTGAACAGTTGCAGTTGGCCAGCCACTGTGTTAGGCACCTCATAAGAATTGTTTTAATTCTCATTAGAGCCTGCATGAGCAAGTAGTTCCCCTTGTTCAGATAAGAACATTAAAACTTTAAACAGTGAGGCACTTGTTCAAGCCCAAGCAATTTATCTATGGCTTTGCCAGACTTGCCACCAAAGTTGGTCCCAGAAGTCATGTTCTTTTCATCATGTAACATTTCTTAAGCTATAGACTTTGAAACACCAGTTTTATGGATTACTTAGAGATACTACATTTAGAATAGATGTGTTTGTGAAATACTGGGTCAAAAAATACTTTAAGCAAATTTCTTTACTATCAACTGTCAAAATGCACTGGTAATATGCATGACAAATCCCCAATGGAGGATTCTGGGGTCTAATCTCTATCATTTTCCAAATCTGTTTTGTCATGGCCCTCTTTTAATTCTGCTATAACTAGAATCTCCAAGAACTCATTTTACATGGGACAGAATTCAGGAAAATTAGTGCTATCCTAATGTGTCTGAGAGTCTCCTTTAGAAAAGATGTTTTAAAAAGTAAGAGAGTTAATATAAGAATCACAGAAACGGGACAACACAAGTCTTCAGGGGCTACTTGATTTTCCACATCCCAACATTTGGCAACATATTCTGGTTTGTCTTAGTGAATACCTGAGGGATGACCACTTCAACCCCCACATAATTTGTAAACATCAGGAATTTCTCCACTTTCTAATTTATCTCCTATCCTCCCCAAGTAGTCTCTGAAGTCAACTCACCAAAGAACAGTGGAACAAACCTGTGTTGGTCAGCTTTTCACTGCTGTGACCAAAATACATAACAAGAACAATGTAGAGAGAAAAGACTTATTTTTGGCTCATGATTTCTTAAGCTTCAGTCCATAGTCACTGGCTCCCTCCCCCTCCTCCCTCCCTCTTCTCTTTTTAGGTTCTGGAGATTGAACTCAGGGGCACTTGACCACTGGGTCACATCACCAGCCCTATTTTGCATTTTATTTAGAGAAAGGGTCTCACTGAGTTGCTTAGCACCTCACTTTTGCTAAGACTGGCTTTAGACTTATGATTCTCCTGCCTCAGCCTCCCAAGCCATTGGGATTACAGGTGTGCACCACAGTGCACCAGCATGGCTCTCTCTTAATAAAGCATTTCCCTGTAAATGTGCATTTTTAACAAAAACAGTAGATATTTCAAAGAGTAGATATGTCGAAGAGGGCTTTGACATAAGGTAATTAAAGAAAGAGAAGTATAAACAAAAGAGACATGGAAAAGAGCTGATAGAGATAGTTTTTAATGTCTAAATTCTGTAAATCTCTTCAGTATAATCCTATACTTGCCAATTCCTAGATCCCAGAACTATCATATTTATTTCTCTAATCCCCACAGTTACCAACTCAGAATTGTAATCCAATTCTCCTATTCCCTTCACTTTTTCTGAGATCCACTAACTGTAGAGCTCAGAAAAAGTGAAGGGAATAGGAGGATTGGATTACAATTGCTTGATTCAGAAGAGAAAAAGATTTAAAAAATGTATAAAATATACTCTTACCAATTTCAAATAAGATCTCTTCTTGGATAAAATTCAGGAATATTTTATGCAATCCTGCATGATTGTTCATGCCTTGGAAATATAGTACTCTATTTAGGATTTTTAAGTAGGTAGAAAGACTGACTTTGTGCCTTAAAAACAGAACCTGCCCCCAAGTAACCTCTACCTATGTTCTCCTTCTTGCAACTAAACAGATGCTGACACTCTCTTTAACTCAGAATTATTTAGCAATAAGCAGAGAAGAAAAACAACACATTTGTGCACATACAAAGTATTTCCAAATATTTATGTAGAGACCTGAGAGGCATTTTCAATTAATATCAAACAGTATATTTTACTTAGATCCTCATGATATTTCAAGTGCAACCTGGGACCAGGGGATTTTAGGCTGGTAAGCACCTTGATGTCCTCCTTCCTCATTAATAAATGAGGGAACGGGAATCCTGAGGGCTACACTAACAATTCAGGACAAGAAGCAAGTCTCCCAATTCCTGGCTCAATGTCCCAAGCTACCCCTTTCCAAAATCAACCCCACCTTGTTGACCTGGGGAGCTTTCCCAGTGGATCAAAGAATCACCTTCATTAGAAATGGTTTCTTTGGTTTATTTTTTGTTTTTCCTGAAAACACATTGTTTCACACCATTCTTTCCTGGGGCTTTGGCTGTTGAGACTTTCCTCCCTAGTAAACAGGGATCTTATTTGTGTTACCAACCAAGGGAGATTACATGGTGAGCTTTGAAAGGAAGATTTTGCCTGATAGGCACATGTAGGTAATGAATAAAGTAGTAACTTTAGCAGCGAATTCATCCTTCAAGAATGTCCCTTGAAGTACACCAGGCATTTCTTCTATTAGAGAACAAAAGTTTACAGAGTTAACTAAATCACTTATAAGGCATACCCTTTAATATTTATGCACGATGAAATTTCTCAAAACAGGCAACTCCACAGAGTTAACCCAAATATATATAAAGAGAGCCAATTTTACGAATATATTATATATAACTGTGTGTGCATGTGTGTGTGTATATATACATATGCATATGTACATATGTGTATATATATATATATATATATATATTTTTTTTTTTTTAAATACAGAGCAATGAATTTATAGGGAGAAGAAAAAACAAAACTCTTGGTCCTGGACTCAAGACTCCAGCTGTAACTGTGTCCTTAATAACACTGGGCAACAATTTTAATAGCACAGTAATGTACAGAGAATAAGTTGGTACATAATAGGTACAATGGTTTTAATATACCCTTAGAAATGCCTGTTTTATTTATGTATTTATTTGTATGATTTATTTTTGCTACATGATGTGTCGAGTATTTTGTTGGAATTGCCTTTGCTAGAATAAAGGTAGCCTGAAAATAATCTAAATAATAGTCACTCCTTAGTGAAAACAATTTCTTTTTCTTGAATCATAGTATTTCCTGGCATGAAAGATGTTTTTTCAGGGATACTTCCTAGTTCCTTAGGCTTAAAGGAATCAGAAAATGGAGGGAAAAGAGAAGTGCCTGCCAGAAGTGCCCATGTCACACTGGGCCTGCATTTATATTCCTGGAATCCCTTTCCAGATGGGAAGGGAAGGTGAGCCTGGCTAGTGGAGTAGGACAGGTCTGCTCTGTGTCTGGTCACATAATGTCAGCAGGCTGGGGCAGAACTCAGGGGCCTACCAGCTTATCAGCCATGGAGCTCTTGGGAAAGCTCACCACTGAAGAATGGGCCCCCAGGGAGCAAAAGACTATCCACTCTACCATCTGACTTCTGCTTCCTATTAGGACTTCTTTTAGCAGGAGAAATGATTTCCTAGTGGTGTGGCATGTCAAAATTTATTGCTTTATTTACTGACTATTGAATTAAATGGTAAAATCCACCATAAGAATTCCTTAGCAACGCTGAAAGGTCATCTGTCTTATCAAATTCTATCCTTTTATAGCATTCCTTCTATCCAGAATTTTTTAATAGTTACTTTGTAATTCCAAGATTTGGTCTCAACAGCCTTCTTTGCATGAAGCACCTGATTTGGTCAAGTTCAAAAAGCCTGTGTACTCACTAAAAATGATGCATTTGAGGGAGTACATTTCCAATAATTCTGAAGTTTTTATTTGCAATATCAGCATACCCACATTTAAGCAGTTGTGAAACAAACACATTCATTTTAAGTACACAGACACACAGATACCACTTTGAAAAAATTTTTCAGCAGATCCGTATTAATTGGTATTGAAGCAGAGGAGTCCCTTTTTAATAATACAGTATATATGATCTTATTTTAAAGAATAATGTTTATTTTTATGACTACTTAATAACCTATAATGTTTATTTTCATAACTATCCATGATTATGATTGATTTCTGATTACTCTCCATATAATATCACCTTGGTTTAAAAATCTGGTTCTAAACATTAGTCAAACATTTTAGTTGTGTATTAGATTATATGCATTGAGATGTATTTCTTAATAGGCATTTAATTCCTAGAAATATCAGTGTTTATATTATAGTATTATTATTAATACATCTAGTTTGACTTTTTCTCTTCAATTTACCATTCATATTTATGGTTGTCCACACATTTTAACTCATTTTGAGATATTGGGGTCAGTTCTGTATTGTATAGGATAGGGCGCCTGAGGGGTCACCATGACACAAAGATAATAGATTCTGACTTGCAGCTGGATGGGCTTAGTGGACTGATAGGTAGGAGTCATCTATTCCTCTGGTCCCCCACCACTGCATCAGTACCCTGTGAGGATCCTTGACCAGATGCCAAGAGCCCACCAAACTACAGGTGCCAGTATGTGCACAGTCTTTGGCAACATCTCAGATGAAAAGCTGCAAAGCTCCGAGCAGAGTGGCTTTGAAGTCAGACAGACTCAGTTTAAATCCTGCTCTGACACTTAATCTGCGAAATAACCTTGGGCGGGTTATTTTACAGCTCTCTGACTTCCTGAGATAAAATTAATCATACAGAGTTACAGCGGGCTTTAATATGGTTGGCTGTTCAAAGTAATGGTTACAGGTGTAGCTTCCCAAGTTCCAGTCCTGCTCTGCCATGCTCTATCTCCTTGACCTTAGGCAAGTCAACATGAATCACTCTACATCTTGGTTTCTTCATTTGCAACATGAGGAAAATAATTATAACCTCTTATAGGGTTTTGGAAGGATTAGATTTTAAAAGTGAATGCAAACCATGTTTCACAATGCTTGGCACATAGTAAGCACTCAATATTAGTCATTTATCTTTTATGAAAGTCATCTCAAGTTCCTAGCACTTGTAGGTACACAACACCCTGGAGACCTCTGTCTCTCTCATGCCTCTATGGGGTCTCTGTTCTCTGTTCTAACCAATACTATAAGAATGAGAAGGACTGTAGAGCCAGTAAACAGAATTTATATTTGTAAAATGTCCTGGAAAATACACTTTATTGTTCAACTTACAGATCTTGTTTTTTTTAAGCCTTTAAAATCATCTCTATAATTGAAATATCTAATCCATAAATTGTGAATTCTGAGGGGTAAAAAAAAAAAAAAAAAAAAAAAAGCAGACTTCAGTTCTTTTCTCTACCTAAATATCTGTGTTTATTTTTGACTGGAGCAGTTGTAGCTGATGTAAACACTCAGCAATCAGGACACTTTGAAAATGTTTTCTATTTTCATTAAATAGTGTTTATCCTAAAGAGAAATACTTTATGCCTTCAGCATTACTTTTAGAATGTTACATATTTATGATATAATAATATGCCATTTTTGGAATTTTTTTATATTTAAGTTTCTAAAAAATGACATTTACATAATTTTTCCTCAAGCATTTATGTAATTCTCTGAAGTACTCTTTTTACTTTACATCCTTTCATCTTCTAATAGTAGATTTGTTTATCTCCTCTTTCAATCAGAATATTTTAGATGAATATTGAAATAATTATTGACTTTTAAAAAATCATGTAATCAACAGCTAGGTATGGCTGTAAATGATATACATATTTCATCAGTTTTAATACTCAGTCATTATAGGAAACTTTATATAGATGTATTTTTGAATTACTTTTGATACATAGTTTATAAATAAAGGTGCCTTAACTCCATCATATAATGAAGGTTTAGTGTGGATTTCTGACATTTTGAAATGTGGAGGACATTTCTATATCCATTTACTATTGGTACATAATTTATGTGTTTTTGTGCATGTGCATGCATATACAACAATATATATTATATGAAAATACATAGTATTATATATTAAATTAACAGCAGGACATGCTGTTAATATATTCAAGGTACCATTGTCCCCTAATCCATCTTTCAATCATCATCTTTTTCTAAACTCTCCCTTCTGCTACTAACACTACTGATCATGAATACTGCGCCATTCATGTCCACTCAACTAATTATGATAGCAGACATAAAAATTCTGTTTCTGGGCTATGCATTCCTTCTTATAGTCTCTCCATCCTCCCCTGGACCCCATCTTTATCCCAACACACACACAAGCTCCACTTCCTCAGTCCACGTTATTATAATTTGGATCTTAATTGTCTTTCGAAGGCTCATATGCTAAAGGCTTAGTTACCAGCCTGTAGTGCTACTGGGAGGTGGCGAAACCTTCTGGAGGTGGACTCCAGAAAAAGAAAGGAAGGTGTTTTATTCACCTTTTTAATTTTCTTTATTTTTTTATTTTTTGCCACTGTGACTAAAAGATCTGACCAGAACCATCTTAAAGGAGGAAAAGTTTATGTGAAGGCTCACGGTTTCAGAGGTCTCAATCCATAGACAGCAGGCTCCATTTCTCCTGGCTCAAGGCAAAGCAGAACATCATGGCAGAAGAGTGTGGCGTAGGGAAGTGGCTCACATGATGATCAGGAGTAGAGAGAGACTCCACTGGCCAAATACACATATATACCCCAAAGCCACGCCCCAATTCCCACCTCCTTCAGCCACACCCTAGCATTTCAGTTACCACTCAGTCAATCCCTATTGGGTTAAGACTCTCACAACCCAATCATTTCTCCTCTGAACTTTCTTTCTTTTCTTTTCTTTTTTTTTTTTTGGAAAAGGGATGAAATTGTTTTCTTTTACTAAAATGCATTCCACTTTGATATATTAAGATAGTTCTCACTTTAAGCAAACAGATCAAAAATTAAACTTGCACAACAGCACATTTGAACAATTTGAGTTGCAAAGCACAAGAGTTTTACAAAGTTTTTGAGAAATGCATGTTAAACAAAGCATACCTCTATTAAGAAGAAAAAACTTGTTGTAGATGTGATTTGCATTTAGAAGGACATGAACTTTAAACAAAAGCCTCTGCACTTTTGTCTCCATGGAGCTGGAAAGGACCTGGAGAGACCACCAGGTGAAGCCACCTGCCCTTCATAGCAATTGCTCCCCTCCTACTCCTCTCACATCAGCTCCTAAAATTTCTTGCATTGTATCACACGTGAGCTTTTGGGGGACGCCTCACATCCAAACCATAACAGAAGGTCTCTGGGGATGCGCCCTTGAAGGAAATATTGAAATCCAAGACCCCTCCACTCTTTTTTCTCTCTCTTTTTTTCTGGCTGCCATGAAATGAGATGCTTTGTCCAATCGACCATGTGCTCCCCACCTTGTCACAGGCCCAAAAGCAGTGGGACAACTGACCAAGGACTGAAACATCCAAAACTGTGAGCTAAAATAAATCACTCTCCTTAAAAGCTGATTATTTTAGGTATTTTATCACAGCAAGGGAAAACTGATTGACACACATGGTTATAGTGAGGGTTGCCCTGACCTTATTTTAAAACGTATGTTATTATTTTCTGTTGTTTTTGCATATAGATAAACTATACATATATAATATATAAAATTAGTTTGCATATAAATATATCTTTATGCATGTCCACATAAAACTGAAATTATTTAACATATGACTATACACAATCTTGTTTTCTTCTCTTTGGTCAAAGATGGTGTCCCTTCATGTGGTACTAGAGGAAGCTAATAGTTCTTTTTCCAGTGACCCCACAGCCTGACAGCAAAATGTTGCTGTTCACAGGCATTTCCTTTTTGTGTATAATATTTTCCAGAATGTAACTTGGAGCAGGGAAGGGGACAGAGATAGGGGAATGGCACATATTCTCTTGGATATGTCTTTATGTATGAAGTTGCAACCTTCACAGATGTTAGAATTGGATATTCTCCATCACATTTAGGTCTTATCAAAAGGAGTCTGGGTTAATAAATAGGCTGCAAGAAAGTTGGTTTATTTTAAACAAAAAAGCAGAAACCATTTTATCCCTAGTTCCTGGATCAGTATCAAAAATATAGATTAAATGAATGAATTAAAGAATAGAATGCAATCTTGATTCAGGAAAAATGAAAAGATAAGTGAAGAGGCAGAAATTTCTCTTCATTTTTAGGGATATGTTGCTATATATTTCTGAAGACAGAGAAGAGAATCTAGTAACCTAGAATTTGACAATCATGAACAAAGATACTGGACAAGTTTTCCATTAGGGAATCAGAGTCCTAGATATGGGCTGAGATCAAACAAGGAAGTTCAGGAGGGGCCACTGACTTTAATCATATGCTATTCCTTCAGCAATACATTTATGAACCCATGAAAACCCTGTGGCCTCAGCCAACCTATTTAGAAAGCTCCAGGCTTAACAGGAAATGTTTGAAAACAGGCCGCTTAATGACAGTCTGGTATGATCAATAGTCTACTGATCACAGCAAGCTTACCTTGTAGTAAGAATTGCTTAGGGTAAGTGACAAACTGAAGTCCAGTAAAAACATCTTCCATGTGTAATCACCATGGGGAGCTACTGCCACCTGTAATGAAAGTGCCATCCAGCAGTCTAATAGTCTTTTTGGAAGTGAGTGACCACTTAGTTCTGTAGAAACAAAGGGGGCTTAGGATACAATTGACCAGGCTCTTCTTTAGAAAACAAAAATCCAGCTGACCTTCCTGATCTCCCCTGACTCAGCATTGCTGAGGCTGAAGCATTTGCATCCACTCCGTGCAGTCTAATTCTTTCTAACTTGGTAATAAAAATATGGCAAGATGGGCTATACACCATGTTTCATGCATTTTAATGTCCTAATATTTGTTAACTTGGAATGAAATATAAAATATATCCAGCTTTTGCACCCCAGCAAGCTGAATGCCTTGGCCATCTGTTCATTTCTAGCTTTTATACGTCTCAGTCATTTCACTTCTGTTTTTAATTGTAACTACCACTTTTATGCTGATGGCACAAATCCTGAGAACCCTTTTAAATACTGCTTTCAGTCCTCCTTCTGACCCTTGGCTCATTTAGAACCATGGCTTAATCTTGATTGCTTTTAAATTTATGTTTAAACTTGAGGGGTGGATCCAAATAAATGTTTTCTTTGATGATACAATTCCTTTTTCCTAATCTTATATCTTGGTTCATTTTTCACATTGGCTAACCAAGTCTGTGGTCAGGTCCCCAGAATTGTATAATTTTTCTTCTATGACTTACTCCCTCCATTCCATCACAACTGAAGCTTTCAATCACATTATCTTATTGCACATTATAATTTTGCCTTTACGTTGCCACCTACTCTGTTTAATTAAATAATTTGTTGACACACTTGGATTCCTATTTACTCTAGCACAGGAGTTCCAGCCAAGATAATTACATCCTGGGTTTCAGGACCTGCCTATGGTGAAACGTTGATGTAGGAGAAATTTGTCTTGGCTTTATCTCACACAGGATTTATCAATTCAGGTTTCTCTCCCCTCTTCTCCCTTTCTTCCCTCCCTCTTTCTTCCTAACACATGAAGTGACCATCCATTTTGACTCTTTCCATCCATTCCTGACTTCATTTTCCCCATTAATCATAAGTCTATTGTTTCTTTGTAGTCTAAGAAAACAGAGATCAGAAAAATCCCAATCCTACTATTCCCACTGAAATAATAATAAATAAGTAAATATTTCATCAGCACTTTAATTGATCTCTGATGGGAAAAAAAGTACTTATTAAATGTTAACTGTCCTTAAGGCTCCTCAGCAGATGCTAGGGTATGAGGAGAAATAAGATACCAGTATTGACAATCTTGCTTTATGGATGATAAAACCAAGGCACAGAAAGATAAAATTACTTGTTCTAAGCCAGGCAGATAGTCAGTGTTAAAGATATAACTTGAATTCACTGAGTTTGACTCAGGAGTAGAGCTGTCCAAAAGAACTTTCTGTGACCATCAAATGTTCCAGCTGTGTTACCCATCACAGCAGCCACTAGTCATATATGGATGTTAACATTTGAATTGTGGCTAGTTACAGCTGAGAAACTGAATTTCTAACTTTACTGAATTTTAACTATTTCAATCCCATAGCTCCTGACCTATAGCTGGCCATTAAATGCTACTTTCTCTTTGGGGCAGAGCAATAACAAAATGGAAAACGGAGGACCAGTCTAAACAAAGATATCTGTTGTGACTCTCCATCAGAGATGTTGATGGTTGTATAGGCTGCCCAATGCAGTAGAAGAAGGTAGAAAGGAAGGAAGGAGCAATAGGAAAAGGAAGGAATTCCGGAATGAAATTGACCAAATTATGCTGTACATACATATTAATATACCACAGTGAATTTCACCTTTATGTATATAAAGCACCAAATTAAAAAAATACAATAACAAATAAATAGAAGAAGGACCAATAGAGTAGAGGAAAGGAGGGAGGGAGAAGGGGAGGGAAAAAAGAAGCACTAGGGACTGAAATGGGGGAATTATAGTCTATATGTGTATGATTATGTGAAAATGAACTCCACTATTATGTATAAGTATAATGCACTAATAAAACATTTTCTTAAAAAAAGAAAACACTTTAATCCCTGAAGTAATTAAAGTAATTAAAGTTCTCAAGGTAGATAATAGATTAGTCTGGGCTTGAAATTTAAAGATGTGATCTCCTAGCGGTGACGTGTCTCATCATGGTATTTCCATCCATAAACAGAAAGTCCAAGTTAACCTCAGTGACCTTCTGACACTGTTAAGAAAAGGATAATAAAGCCGGGCATGGTGGCGCACGCCTGTAATCCCAGCATTTGGGAGGCTGAGGCAGGAGGATTGCGAGTTCAAAGCCAGCTTCAGCAATGGCGAGGCACTTTAGCAACTCAGTGAGACCCTCTCTCTAATAAAATACCAAGAAAAGGGCTGGGGATGTGGCCCAGTGGTCGAGTGCCCCTAAGTTCAATCCCTGGTACAAAAAAAAAAAAAAAAAAAAGATAATAAAACTCTACAATTACACATTACAAGCACTGTTAATAACATACAATCAGAGATAAATCCAAAATATAAGAGGTGAGGGAGGGAAGAGGCTGCAGATATGATTGTGATAATAATTTCAATAACAATCATATCATTACTAACAAGCAACTTTAGTGCCCATTTTACTACATTATCCTTTTGTCCTTTCAATCCTGTAAAGTGGGAATTATTTATTTCACTTTGCAGATAGTAACAAGGGGGTAGGGGGGGGGGGGGGGGGGGGGGGGGGGGGGGGGGGGGGGGGGGGGGGGGGACAAAAGCATGGGTGGTTATGAAGCTTGTCCAAGGTCAAGGGTCATATAACTGGTACAACTGGAGCTCCTACCTCACCAGTCTGGATCCAAAGGCTGTGCTTCTTCTTTTATTTAAATCATCTATCTACTAAAGCATCTGATTTCTGGGTGTCCAATTCCAGCCTCTAATCTTAGCTTTCATATCTGTCATCTGGGTTAGTTACTAAACTTAGCAGAAGACACTGAGATCACCTTGGAAGCATTCCATAAATGCTGGATTCCCTTTTTAGCTCATCTTCTTCAATTCTACCAGATCAATCTCTGTTATAGGGTTTCATCCATGTCACTCAAAAATCCAAAAGAGTGCTTCTATGATCAGTCATAAATTCCCCAATCTGTCATAGAAATAATCTGACTCCAGCAACTAGTAGAGGTCTATTTAGTAATGTGTGTCAAAGTAAAATCTCCAGTGAAGGTGGAAATGCTAATTATCCTATTCAACTATCCCACATTATATACATGTATTGAATTATCATAAGGTACCTCATAAATATGTACAAATATTGTGTCAATTTAAAAAATGTTATTGTTGCCCAACTGATTTCCTCACCACCCACAGGCACAGGCAGACCCTTTATTTGTGGTCTTCTTCAGTCTAGAGTTCTCTCTTTCCCTTCACCTATCCAAAGTCCATGTAACCAACAATGTCTAGGTCAAATCAATTCCTTCCCAAAGCCCTCCTGACTGCTACACCATTTCCATCACTAGTTAGGGGTCCTGACACACATTTTGATACTTAATCATACATCATGCTTTTATCAGATTCTTTCTTGCACATATTTATGGCTCTCCATGAGATCACAAGACATACAAGAGAAGGAATACACACCTATTACTCCCAAAGCTACAAAATATTTGGTATTCGATTGTTAATTACAGAATAATACAAAGGACATACACAAGAACAAGGACCATTAGACCTTCTGTAGCCTCTAGTTCACTTCTTTACCATTCAACAATAATTTCTTCAGGGCAGAGTCCTTCATTATTTATTTTTTCACTTTCCTAACAGTGTCTCCTGTAGTGTCTTCAAATAGCAAATGCTCAGTTAGCATCTACTAGGTAATGTTTAGAGCAAATTGTGCACAGGCACTGGATAAAATGCTGCTCAGTATAATTTCATTCAATCCCTCAAGGCAGGTATAGTGGGTCTGTTTGCTGTCCAGATCTCCTCTAGAGAACTCAGGCTCTTATTTCCCTGGATCCCAGCAGTGTTGTTGGCTGTGATACTTTTCAGGAATTGCTCTCAGCTGTCACTCAGGGTCATGCTTCCTTCCCTGATTAATGATCAGGATTAATGATCCAGCCCACTTGTTTCAAGATGTTCAACACTGAAGGATCATTCTTATCTCTCAGGCTTCACGTGGGATCAGCTGAGGCCTTTGGGAGTGGGCATTGCAGTTCAGCTCCTCTCTCTGCCCTGTCCTCCTTTACTCTCCCACAGACATGGATATGAGGCATCCACAATAACCCGCTCCATGCAAATCCCCATCTCAGAGTCTAATTCCCAGAGGAACTGACCTAAGACAGTAGGCATTACTAGTGTCATTATCTCTGGTACAGATGAGGAAAGAAAGACTTAGAGAAATCATTTGATCAAATTAAATAAACAGTGCAAGACGGATGTAAGCCAGAGTGGATGACCCATTCCTGTGCTCCTACTTACCATGATGTGCTGCAGCTCTGCTTCCTCAAGAGCAAATGTATATACATGAATCAACTCATCACAGAATATCAGGGCCTTTGCCCGTTTCCATGGCAGGGAAGAAGAAGTTTGCCAAATCTGTAGTATTTGCTCAGGAGAACACACCAACTATTAGAAAGCCTACGTTAATGCACCCTTGGGATCCTCTACCACCTTCTGTACCCTCCTTTGTGATCACTATGATCTCACACAGGCCTTACCTTGGAAATGTCTTTAAAAATACAAGATTATTAAACTACAGAAAAGAATAGGGTGCGAATATTTAAAGGAAAAATACCACTCGCTATTGAGGATAGTGATGGACTGTTTTCTGTTTAACTTGACTAAACAGTGGAAATGATTATAAATGTACTAGTGCACTGTCTAGAGTAAACACAGGATGTGACTTCCTGATGATGAAGATTGTGAGTAACTTTTAAGTACAATTGTTATTATGGACTCTGTTCTTCTGAAAGAAAATAATAGTAATCACAGAAGCCAATAAAATATTTGGGAACAACAAAATATCAAGAAAGTACACTAAGTTCTAGAAATCATGTTCTAGAAGCTCCTCAAGTTCCCTTAAAGATGTAGAAGAACTGTGTCTGGAGGACTTGGGAAAGTGTCTAGGTTGACATTGTGGGTAGTTTCAGAAGGTAAGGAATGCATATGCAACCTTTAGATAGTTCTGCCTTCATGAATGGGCTCTGTGATTAAGGGAGAGAAGGGAAGGGATGTGAAAAAGACAGTGAAATGAAACAGACATTATTACTGTATGTATATATGTGACTACATGACCAATATGATTCTGCAACATGTACACTTAGAAAAATGAGAAATTGTATCCCATCTATGAATGATATATTACAGTGCATGAATGCATTCTACTGTCATGTATAATTAATTAAAACAAATTTGAAAAAAACACAAAAATATTTGATCACTTTAAAAAAAAAAAAAAAGCATCAAGTGGAAGCATAGATCTCTCTTTTCTTTCCTTATTTATATATTTAGTTCATTTTCCCAGCACTGGGGATGAAACCCAGGGCCGTGGAAATGATGGGCCAATACTCTTCCATTGAGCTACGTCCCCAGCCCCAATGTCTTTATTTTAAAATTTGTCCTGAGGCTGGGGTTGTGGCTCAGAGGCAGAGCATTTGCCTAGCATACGTGAGGCATTGGGTTCGATTCTCAGCACCACATATAAATAAATAAATTAATTAATTAATTAAGAGGAAAAACTTAGGGGACTCTGAAGTCTGGATAGAACAATGTTTGTACGCTGACATTTGTGCCTATTTTCAGCTTACATAAATTTATTTAATATCATGTCTTATTTTTTAAACCATTTCTCAACATTAAGATAATTTTAAAAAATATTTCAGCTGACAAATTCAACAGTATTTGTTATTTCCAACTTGTTATGCTCAGCATCATAATATAAGGCAAGAAAACCTTCACTCTAGTTGTAGCCTAAAAATATAAACCCCAGGGAAGCCATTTAACCTCTTTTGGTCTCTATTCAGAGCTGCAAAATAAGATGAGATCATGACTCTCAAATGCTTACAGGGCAAGCAAATAACATAATGGACTTGAAGCTGAGATGATTCATTTGCATATTAACCCAAAAGGCACATTCTTCATTTCCACAAAGAAACGTGTTCTCTGTGTTATTTTGAAACACAAAGTCCTCTCCGATTATATTTTATATTCATATATGTGACAAAGTCAAACATATTTTTCTTACTTCCTCATTTGGCTATAAGAAATTAATAATACAAATACAATGGTCAATGTCAGCAGACTACAGACCACATTATTGACAATGAGGGGATGCCAGGATGGCAACACCCTAGAGAGCTCAGCCCCATCTTCAGAGAGCACCTGCCACTCCATTCAGCTGGAAGTTGGAGACCAAATGAAGGAAAACAAGCTCAGTGTTTCTAATACTCTAAATTTTCATGAGAAGTCCAACATATAGAATATTTATTTGAAATACACCCACTTAAAAATTTTGGCAACCTATTCAAAAATTATAAGACCTCAATTTGGGTCATTACTGTGGGAATACAAATAACATATATTTGGGGCCAGTGTCCGCCTGGGAGCTGTCAGTTTGAGACATTGGAACTAGTTGGTCTCTAAGGTCTCTTTCTACTTAAACAGTTTTATGATTTTTATCAAGGAGAGACTCTAAGGTTTGGATCATAGAGGCATGAATCCAATTAAAATCACAGCTGCAAATGCCAGAAAAAAGTCTCAATGTTACATGCATCTAGAAAAAAAAAAAAAAAAAAGTCCTAAGAGAAGTCATTCATTATGTTTAATAAAGTAGCTGAGAGCAAGAAGTTAGGAGGAAGATCATTAAATCTAAATCAGGAAATATATATGTTTAGGTGTTGGCTATAATTCTCTTGACACATACAGAATAATAAATCTTTGATATTTGATATTCTTAATATTGACTGAAGGTTGGATTCATTTCTGAAATGGAAATAGCACTTTGATATATTACTGATCTAATTTTTGCATCATCAGCACCCAAAGTATCCCAGAGAGAAAATGTAAGGTAGATCCTTGAGAGCACTTGCTGTGCCATATGTATCACTGGTCCCTTTGGGTCAGTAGGCACCTGACTTCCATTGTGATATGCACCTACCATGTGTTGGCTGAAGGTATCTCAAAGTGATCACTGGTACCTAGTTATAGAGAACATGAATTCACATCTTGAAACACAATTGTTTAGTTGTGTGACCTTGGAAAAGTTACTTAAATTTTCTAGTCTTGATTTTCGCCTGTTAAATAGGAATTGTTGAGAGGATTAATCAAAGTATTATATGTAAAAGGTTGACTTATTAAAGTAGATGAACTCAGTAGATGTTGAGTGTGAGTGACCAGTTTTTTGTTTTGTTTTGTTTTGTTTTTGTTGTCTTTTAAGGTTACAGAAGATATAGGACATGGTTTCTCAGGAGAACACTCTAAGATACTAGAAGGTTACAACAGTTGGTGGTTGGGGGGTTAAGGGGGTAGAGGGGTGGAGTTAGATTTTGTGCAGAGGATATTATATGTAACCCAAAGCTCATCTTAACTCTACATTAGCCAATCCTTTAAAATCTGAATTAACCCATGAATGTTATATATATGAAGATATAACTTAATAATAAGAGACTGAGAAAATCTAAAGATGCTTTTCACATTTTCAAAATTGCAATCCTTTATAATTTATGCAGTTTCCTGCAAAAGTCCAATTTAAAAAAAGATTCACTTTATTCAATTACATTATCAGGGTAGAAATTGAGGCACAATTGAAGAGTAGCCAGGTGGGAAACTCATGCTGTCCAAGCTCAAGATTGTGCCAAGAATTCAATTTAGTTTATGGAAATGTCAGAAATGGTCTCTCTCACAGCCACTCTGACCTCATGAGACCCTCTCCATTGATGCCTCCATGAAATTACCCTAGGTAGCCAGTTTCTAGGTCACCATAATCTTTTAAATAATAGCCAAAATAAGACACAAAACATTTATCAAGAGTAGAATCAAAGGTCGAGAGAAAACTTTTGGTTGGTGGATCCTGTCACCTTGTTTTGTTGGGAGTGGGGGCAATACTTTCAAAAAAGCAAGTAACTTAAAACCTCTGATGTTCTGAGTTAGTGCTACTATTTGGGACTTAAAAAGCTTTTTACATTGGGCAAGCAAAGCATTTGACTCTTCCAAGATGTGCATCTAACCTCAGCCCATTTTGCAATCTCCTCAGCCTAAAAGATGGTGTACAGATTGCTTGAGATATAGACTAACAGCTGTGTTTTTTCTGGCAATTCAAACACTTTTAATATAGGTCTTGGCAGTTGAAATGCTAGCCTACAAACTCTGCACTGAAATTCTTTGAGAATTTATCAATTTGTGTTTAGGGACTTTTCAAATGGAAAAATGAAGTTATTCATGTTTTCACAGGCAGTTCCAAATTCCAAATTGTGTCAAGGGTAAAATGTTTCTGTGTTTGAAAGACCAAGGCAGAATTACATAACCCAGAGGAGGACAATATAATGCTACCCAAGGAACAAATTATAGGGCTTTAAAATTTTGCTGTTATAATTCTATAATTTTATGCAATAGGAAGTGGTTCTTTCTTGCCCCTAAGGGAAACTGAACATGGTTTTCATAATAAACTTGTAGGACCCAGAGAATTAGAAATTCAAATCATTATCATAAAGAAAGAATGCTTTGTTTTATGTGTTTCCACATTTGGGAAGCCATATCTCTGATGAGTTTTGCCAGTGGCATGCTCAATGGGTTTTTTCATGTTGCCACAGGTAATTTTGATTTGGGTACTTTCTTCTTTTCTTTTTAAAAATATTGGGACTTGGAATCTGTGAAGCCTGACAGCCACATGGATTTGCAGAATTCATTACCCAGACATTTTTCCAAATCATGTGCCTCTTTCACTCATGTTTTAAGCTATGGAATGGGATATATAAAGCAGAATATTAAAACTCAGACAAGTAGGTGTATTTAGGTTGTAATTGTTGAAACACTGAGAAGTATGTGGAAGGATTTCTATTGGCAGGAATAATTGTTATATTTAAGGCCAGCGTGCACTGCAGTGTTAAAGTGTTTGCCTAGCATTCTAGAGGCCATGGGTTCAAAAAATATATTTAAGTTTTTACACAAGTAATTATCTACAAAACAATGAGCTAATTAATCTAGCAATAGCAAAGAATACAATACCAAGTTCTTGGTTGGTTTGGAAAAGAGGATTTAAAGAGGTAAATTCTAAATAAGGAATTGAGGAGAAACAGGAAGGGTATGCGTATGCATAACACAGTCCCAAGTAATACCCTGGTCTAGTGGCTTTTAACTCCAAAGGTTACAATTTTCCTACAACAACATGCTGTGTTTTGTCTTCAACTATTTTCATTTGGGAATCCAGCAGCTGATCTCAAACTCTAGGCATATATCTCAGAATATTTTCAAGTACTGGACTTGGTAAGAAATGGTAGTTAGAAAAAAAAAAAAAAAAAAACTATTCGTTTTTAAGAGAAATTGATAAGACAATTATTCTTGTTGGTTCTGTGTGCAAAGATTTATTTAAAAGCTAATGGAAACTCTGATACACATACTGAATAACCACAGTAAAACCACAGGGCATTGTAAGAATTTAAGAATAACAAAAAGATTGAAACTCAGTTCCCCAGAAGTTTATTTCACCCAAATACAATAGACAAAGGCAAAATAGTCAAAATTATGTAACAAAGGCTGGGCATGGTGGTGCATGCTTTTAATCCCAGCAATTGGGGATGCTGAGGCAGGAGGATCAACAGCCTCAGCAACTTAAGGAGGCCCTGATGACCTGGGCAACTTAGCAAAATCCTGTCTCAAAATAAAAAAACTAAATAAAAAGGGCTCAGTTGTTAAGTGCCCCTGGGTTCAACCCCTGGTATCCCCCTCCCCCCCAAAAAAGGTAACTAAGAACTTTAAGAATGGGACAAACTACTTCTGGAAAAAAAATCCATATAAAGCCAATCTAAACTCCATTCAAGTTAAATTATTTGTTGTGGTTTGCTTGACATTATGGTGAGCACAGGTGAACAAAATATTCTTTTCAGCAGAACGTGAAGATGGAAGACAGTGTGGTAATTCCATTTTCCTCTAGAGAGGCCTCCCTCCACTCTATTAATCTTGCAAGGGCTTCACACTTGATAGAGTAGATTAATAGTGTAAAATTTACAAAGGCAAATGTATTAAACAACAGGAAGATTAATATAGTATTGTCCAAAATGATTATGCCTATTCCATGCACAGTTTTGCTTCTTCAGCTAAAATGACCCAACGTGGTGTCTATTCTTTTCTTGTAGTATTTTAATTTCAGAGCATACTTTTGATTTCACAATTGTTCAAACAAAATAATTTCTCAGAATAACTAAGAAATGAGTAGTATATAGAATTTCACTATCAGAATTTGTTGATTTGGTATAAATGTTAAGTGTGTAAAAGTTAAATGTAGTGTATATATAAATCTGCAAATATCTGAACAGTTATAAATTTCAGAGCCCTCTATTTTTTGTTTTCACCAACTTTTTAATTTCACTATATATGCATACTTTTTTTAAAAATTTTTAAGCAATTAGATAAGAGTCCCATCAACTAATTTATACCAAGGAAGTAATAGTCATCTATTTAACAAATACTGATTAATAATATTACATATTCCAGGCAATAACTACACATTGGGATATGAAGATCTATAATGGTCCATGATAAAAGTAAAACAATTAAACAAGAAATAATACACTGGTGCTCAAATATAATGGCATAAGAGCACACCTGAAATGTCTAACTTAGTTTAGGTGGGATAAAGAGACACTTAAAGGAGTCACTTCTCACAAAGATCTCCCTCTGTGTATCTGTCACATTCATTTTTTTTTCCATGTTTATTTGTGTGTGTTCCAACTAGCATGCAAGCTTCTCCAGATAAGTGACAGGTTGTTGTTTTGTTTTTTGTTTTGTTTGTTTGTTTGTTTGTCACTGCTGTATCTCCATTGCCTAAAGCAAGGTCTGGCACACAATAGACACACAAATATTTTCTGACTGAATGACTAACTAACAGGAAAGGTGGTAGGCACAGTTCACAATAGCCAACTGATGGAACCAACCCAGGGGCCCATCAACAGTTGAGTGGATAAAGAAAATATGGTATATATGCACAATGGAGTTCTTCTTAGCCATAAAAAAGAAAATAATGTGGCTTTTGCTGGTAAATAGATGGAAATGGATCACATTATCATTAATAAGATAAGCCAGACTCAGAAAGTCAAGGGTCCAATATGCGGAAAAGTCAAGGGTCTCATGTGCAGAAGCTAGAGCAAAGTAAGGGGGAAAAGGAGGGAAGTACCATGAAAATAGAAGGGAGATCAGTAGAAGAAAAGGAAGAGTGTTGCAGGGGAGGGAGAAGGAATGAAAAAAGAAAGGAATGATACTGAATGATATTGACCAAAGTATACTATATACATATGTGATGTACCACAATGAGTTCCATTTTATGTATATCTATAGAGCACCAATTTATAAAACAATAAATAAATAGAAGGAATACCAGTAGAGTAGAGGAAGGAAAACAGGGGTGGGACAAGGACAGGAAAAGAAGTAATGGGGACTGAAATGAAGCAAATTATACTCCATGCATGTATGATTATGTCAAAATGAATCCCACTATAGCATACAACCATAACTCACTAATAAAAATATTTTTTAAAATGGTGTGGGGAGAGAGAGAACAGCTTTCTAAGCCACACTGAGGAGTTCAGACTTCATTCCATGGCCAGAAGAAGGCATGGGATACCTTTCAATGGAAGAATGGCATGATCTGATGTAACATACAACATTGGCTCCATAGAGAAAAAAGATTGGGCAGAGAAGGACAAAACTGGTGACCTTCACACAGGCAGCTGCACTCAAGAGTAGTTCAAAACTGATGGTGACCCAAAGATCATGATGACAGTGGGGGATGGAGAGAAGTAGATTCAGAGGATGTTTATTTAGAAAGTAGAGTAAACAGACCTTGGTGACTAAATGAGATGGAGAGAACGTGGGAATGGCCAGGAAGAATTCCAGGCTTACTTCAGTAGCGGTCTGGATGGGGTTAATTCACTGAAATGGGAACACTGGAGCAAGAAGGGTTTTCTTAGGGAAGATCAGGAACAGTGAACATGTGTACTTTGAGGAGCCTGCATGATATTCAAGTAAAAATGCCTAATAGGTAATTGAATAACTGGGTCCAAAGTAAGAAGGGAGTTTAGACTGGAAATATAAGTTGAACTTTTAACTTAACACAAAAGTTCAGCTACAATTCAAACTTGTTAGGAAGTCATAATCAGAACAGAACATTCTTCTTTCCTTTCTCATGACACTCAGTATGCCACACTTGCTAAACATTAGCTGATTATGATGACAACTTCCTGGTGTCAGACTAGTCTTCAAGTTGAAGTGCTGAACTGTACTGACAGGGGCCAGGCCTAGTGCAATTTCCAAATTGCTTGGCAGCCAAAAGAGGTGAAAAACTCATTACCAAGCCATCTGTCCTGAGATTCTGTCCTGATTTCTAGGCCAGAGAAATTTGAATAATTTTGAGAAAATTTAAATAGCATGCACAATTTTGGTAAGTTCATTCAATATCTGCCCTATATTCTAGTTTCTTGTGCATTAAAAACACCCTCTGAAAGTTATGTAAGGTGGCAGTATCATCAAGTAGATACCAGCTGCAGCCTTCACTGTCATAGAAAACAACAGAGGTTATGAGGTCTTTCTATTAAGTATACTACTTTGGAGATAGAAGCAAGTTTGTTACTAACAATAATTTTTTTACTAATATTAATTTTTTTTCCTTTTTCTATGCTCTGCTTTTAAACTTGTATTAAGATATTCTTGTATCATAAAATTTAAAGATATGAGTAGCAATGAAATTAATCTAGTGGTCAATTTGAATCTCTTGTTTACTGTAGAGAAATTTCCTGGATTTGAATTTTTCTTCCCCTACTTTCTTCCAGTCCCTTCTTCCTCTTTCTATTCCCCACACCCCAGTCTGCCCACCCTCTGCTATTTTATTTGGCCTTGTATAATGAAAAAGTATGGGATATTGAGTCAGACAGAACTAGTTTGAATCAGTTCTCTACCTTCTTTTAATTGAATGCCCTGAACCTATTTTTGAAGTTTAAAATAATAATAATAATAATAATAATAATGACAATGATAACCTGAAATAGTACAAGGTTACTATGAAGGTTAGATGAGAAAATATAGACAGAATTCAGTACAGAAAGATGGCTCAGAGTAGGTTTTCCATAAACGTCATTTATAGTCCCTTTCCTTGTCCATTTTCCTCCCAAAAAGAAGACTACCAAATCTCAGCATCATGAAACTTGTCAAGAATGGTTAAATTAGATTCAGTGAGTGGTAGAGAAGAAAACCAGAGGGCAGTGGGTTCAAAAGTGAATGGAAAATAATGACTTATAGACAGTGAGTGAGGAAGCCACTGTTTAAAGAAGTAGAAAGGGTGGAAGAATATAGAAGAATGGAACAATAGTATGAAGGAGAACCAGAGTCAAAGAAAATGTTCCCAGAAATGCAGGAGGCTGAGGCAGGAGGACTCCAAGTTGGAGAACAGCCTCATCAATTTAGAAAGACCCTGCATCAAAAAAAAAAAAAAAAAAAAAAAAAAAAAAAAATCTGGGGCTGTAGCTTAGTGGTAAATTGCTTCTGGGTTTAATTCCCAGTATTAAGAGAGACAACAGAGTCAGAAAGGCTGGGGGTGGGGGAACAAAGACTGATTGACTGATTGATTGAAAGAAGAAAAATACGTTTCGTAGTGCTGGTTGATTATTTATTTATTTATTTTTAGGAAGGAGGATGGGGTGACTTGAGTATGCCCATACAATTGAAGGAGACCAATAGAGGGGAATAGCATAAAAATTAAAAGAACTACTATAGAGAAAAGTCTTGAAGAAAATTGAATGTAAGAGCTGAACTGATAAAAATAACTGTAGATGTTGAAATAAATTGACAAACCAGCACAGACTCCCTATAAGCAACACAGGTAGGTCCTTGCAGACCTGGGATCGCCATGACCTAGAAAATCCATCAGAATTTTACTGTTAGCCAGAAAGGCCCAGGACTTTGGTGGCTCTACAATGGGTCAGGGCTGTGGAGTGGCACAGGAGTCTTCTACATGCAGCTGATTTTCTCTGTTGCCTAAACGGCAACCATTCGTTACACATCAAGCACTTGAGAGCTCCGTGGCTTAGCAAAGAAACAGGTTGTGGGAGGTAAAGATTTCAGTGTGCATATGAGCTCCATCATTCATTTGCACAATCTTAGTAACACTGTTTAATTTTCATGAACCTTTGATTCTTTAAAAATAAAATAATGCAAATCAAACTACACTAAGATTTCATCTCACTCCAGTCAAGAGTAGCAATTATCAAGAATACAAATAATTATAAATATTAGTGAAGAAGTAGGGAAAAGTACACTCATACAGTGTTGGTGGGACTGCAAATTAGTACAACTACTTTGGAAAGAACTATGATGATTTCTCAATGAACTAGGAATAGAACTATCATATTATCCAGCATTTCACTCCTTGGTATTGTCCAAAAGAACTTGAATCAGCATACTATGGGAAAATAGTGACTACAATGTTTGTAGCAGCACAATTCACAATAGCCAAATTATGGAATCAATCCAGATACCCATCAACAGATGAATGGATCAAGAAAATGTGGTATATATTCATAATGAAGTTTTACTCAGCCATAAAGAAGAATGAAATAATAGCATTTGCCAGTAAGTGAATGGAAATAGAGAAAATCATGATAAGTGAAATAAGCCAGACTTCAGAGAAATCAAGGGTCAAATGTTCTCTCTCATATGTTGAAGCTAGAGCAAAATAAGGGAAATAAGGCAGTGGGGGAGGGGATTGGCTATAATGAAGATATAAGGAAGATCAGTGGAGTAGAAGTAGGAGATGAGAGGAGGAGGAAGGAAGGGGGAGAAGAGGAAATGTACAGTAAATCTAACAAAATCATATCATGTACATATATAAATGTACCAAAGGGAACTTCATCTTTGTTTATATATAGAAAGTACCAATCAAAAACAAATAAAGGTTGTAGGGTTGTAGCTCATTTGTAGAGCACTTGCCTAGCATGTATGAGGCACTGGGTTTGATTCTCAGCACCACATGTAAATAAACAAAAAAGATAAACGTCCAGCAACAACCAAAGAAATATTAAAAAAAAAAACAAATAAAAGAATGAAAGATCAGTAGAGGAGGGAGAAAAGGGAGAAGGAAAAGGAAGGAAGGGGGATGGGGATTGAAATCAAATTCTTTTTATGTATAATTTTATCAAAAGGAACCCAAATATTATGTATAATATTCTAATAAAAAAGGAATAATGGCTTCCACATAACACAATTAGAGGAAATCATGCCAAGTAATATATGCCAAATAATTGAATTAATTGATTCATATACAGGAACTGCATTTTTTTATTGTAGGATACTAGAGTAATATAATTTGCCTATATGCTTGTTATTCAATAAGCATTTTGTTTTCATAAAACTTCGGAAACTAATAGGGCACATCTAATATAATGTGCTTGCAAAGATTTGAGCTAGTATCACCATCACTGTTTTCCTATGGTGGTCAAAGGACAAGATTGTCCCAGGATTCTGAGAGCGGCTTCAGCCTGTAGAACTGTGTCTCCCCCCAAAATAACCCAGGCCCATTGTTCTACAGGCATACACAATGCAAAAATCACCTATGATACCCATCTTGGAAGAAAGAGAGAAGAACACTTTTAGTAAGGTTTCATATGCTGAAACTATTAGTTTTGAGAATGTTCCCAGGGCTGGGACTATAGCTCAGTTGATAGAGGCCCTCCCCAGCAACACACACACACACACACACACACACACACACACACATTTCCAAACTTTGATATTTATTAGCCTATTTTATGAGGTTTAAATTGATATGATTCTTTCCCAGTATAATAGTGATTGTGACACTAACAATAGCACAAACCACAGAAATTCAGAGATAAAATAATGTTAATTCTAATATTGCACTTAAGTGGAATTTTCATGATTGATGCTTTTGTTATTAATTTAATAAGTATTATATTTAGTCAATAATTTTGACTAGACCAGTACCCCTTTAAGAGTATATTTTTCAATATAAAGAGTCAGAATGCCTAAGATTCATGTCTAAACAGGACATGAATAGTCCTGTCTTTGTGCAGCCTTTTTTCAACCCTGACTTCATGTTCCACTAGAAAAGGCAGAATCTACAAACTACAAAGCTTCTTCTCAGGAAAAAAAAAAAAAGCAATCAATGAGGTGAAGAGAGAGCCTACAGTGTGGGCGCAAATTTTTACCACATGCACATCAGATAGAGCATTGATCTCCAGGATATATAAATAAACTCAAAAAACTTAGCACCAAAAAAACAAACAACCCAATGAATAAATTGGCTAAGGAGCTGAAAAGACACTTCTCAGAAGATGATGTACAATCAATGAACAAATATATGAAAAAATGTTCAACATCTCTAGCAATTAAAGTAATGCAAATCAGAATAAGATTTCATCTTCTCCAGTCAGAATGGCAGTTATCAAGAATACAAGTAACAATAAGTGTTGGTGATGACATGGGGGGAAAAGCACACTCATACATTGCTGGTAGGAATGCAAATTGGTGCAACCAATCTGGAAAGTAGTATGGAGACTCCTTAAAAAACTTGAAATGGGGACTGGGGTTGTGCTCAGTGGTAGAGTGCTTGCCTAGCATGCATGAGGCACTGGGTTCAATTCTCAGCACCACATACAAATAAATAAAATAAAGGTCCATCAACAACTAAAAAATATTAAAAAAAAAAAAAAAACTTGGAATGGGACAACCTTTTGACCCAGCTATCCCACTCCTTGGTCTATACCCAAAGGATTAAAAACAGCATACTACAGTGATGCAGCCACATCAATGTTTAAAGCAGCACAATTCACAATAGCTAGATTGTGGAATCAACCTAGATACCCTTCAATAGATGAATAGATAGAGAAACGGTGGTATATATACACAATAGATTATTACTCAGCAATAAAAGAGAATAAAATTATGGCATTTGAAGGTAAATGGGTGGAGCAGGAGAATATCATGCTAAGCAAAGTAAGCCAACCAAAAAATAAAAGGTGGAATGTTTTCTCTGATAAGTGGATGCTAATCCATGATGGGGTGAGGGGAGCATGGGATGAGTGGAGGAACTTTGGATTGGGCAAAGGGGAGGGTGGTGGGGAGGAGCATGGGGATAGGAAAAATGGTGGAATGAAACAGACATCATTACCCTAGGTACATGTATGATTGCACAAATAGTGTGACCCTATTTTGTGTACAACCAGAGAAGTGAAAAATTGTGCTCCATTTGTGTACAATGAATCGAAGAGCTTTCTGCTGTCATGTATAACTGATTAGAACAAAATAATTAATCAATTAAAGAAAAGAAAAGGCAGAATCTAACATGTATGTCCTATGTATTTATATAATTAAATATATAATTTAATTTAATATTTGGAAAGACTTAATAATAGGGCACAAGTAAGGGTGAAGAAGAGCATATGGACATATTCTTTGATATATATACATATGGTAGGGAAACACTTCTCAAACTTTAATGTGCACATAAGTTAGATGGATATTTTACTAAAATATGGATTCTGATTCAGTAGGCCCAGATGGGGTCTGTGGTTTATGCACTTATAACACACTTCCAACTTCCTGGGATGTTTTTGATTCCCCCCAAGATACTCTGTATATTGAGAAAGAAACTAGAATCCAGTAATGAGTGAAGAGGGACAAAGACATATGTCCACCTTCTAGCTCAACATCATAAAAAAAAAAAAAAAAAATCGAATAAACAACCACCAGCCACCTGCCATTTGGAGTCCCTCATCTTTTAACACAAAAGCTCTCTGACATTTCAATGCTAATAATTGACATATCCATCTACAGGCAGAAGACAAAGCCTATGTAATCATCTCTCTAGCTAGAAAACTGATGGACATTGGTCAAAGAGTCAAAGGAGTACCAATAACAAGGTGACAACATCTGCCATAGTGAAAGAACAAAAACAGGGCCAAGAACCTAAATGGTTGTTTTTAACAGAATTAGGGCACTCTGGTAAACACACCAGTGGTGACTCAAGACAGATCCTTTGGAAAATTGTAACAAATCTAGTGAGATTTCTTTTTTCTTCTGGTGGACCAATCAGTATGGAATAGATCCTCATTACTTTCTCACATATAAAACAAATTCAGATTCAAAAATTAATTCCATAGAAAACTACTGTTTTAGAAGGAAAGAGATAAGGAAAATACTTGAATATGTGAAAACATTAGAAGTACACTAATCTATTTTGAATGATTTACTTCAAAGCACAAGAATTATAGTAGAAATCAATACTCTGTTCTAATCTCATTTTATGGGTGTCTATTTTTACTGGAATTTTTTTTTTTCTAAAATCAGTACCTTCTTTAGGTGGTGGAGACAGGCCAGCTATACTAAGTTGCTTTTAGCTGTGGTCAGCGGTGGGACACATTCTACAATGACCTCAGGAAGGACTTTCAGGGGTGCCCTTAGTAGGGAAATTAAATACCACAGGTATTTCAGCAGGGTGTGGTGTGTGTGTGTGTTGGGGGGGGGATGTGCATTCTTTAATAGGCAAGTAGACTATCAGAAGCCTCATTTCCTGGCTAGACAACAGGCATCCTGCCCTGAACTTGGACAGTGCTCAGCACCTCTTTCCAATTGTTGAGTGAGTGATGGCTGTCACAATGACAGCTGTCCCTTCATTGTAGTATTATTCTTGGAAATGAGGTGATCTATTAATTACAAGAGGAGGGTTTTGTAGGCTGGGTGTTTATAGCAACATTTGCCATTTGGAAAGCATAATATCTTTGTTTCAGAACAAATCATATAAGTAGAGATATATCCAAAAATCATACAATGGAATAGTAGATGCTTTTGGTTTTGTTTGTCTGTTTGTTTTTCTTTCTGGTTATCTTAAAAAATGACTCCTAAAAGGGTCTTGCAGATTTATTTTCTTAAACTGTCCTTTTTGGGCTACAGTTTTCTTGCTATTTCTTCAGAAATGGATATGCTGATTTATATTTCACAGGCATTTTCAAAGGCACGGCAGCACAGTGGGACCCAAGTCCACTTGTCTTCATTCCTTTGATAAAGTAGGAAAGCATCCTAGAGGAGAGGCAGGCACAGGCTGTTACTGAGAAGCTGGAGTTCTTGTTCCCTGTGAGAGCCATTCATTCCATCACTAGCCTCACACCTTACTTAAACTCTCCAGACAAAAATAGATCTTCACTTCAGCTAGAAAAATCAGTGAGATGAAGAAGTACAGAACCACAAGTCTAAATACTTCAGCTCTGTCTGTGAAAATGACTCCCTATCAGTAGGTAACCTTGGGCAGGTCAGTTCACTTCACATGGCAAAAAATTAATCCACCTTTCCTGTCAATCAAGTGAATAGTCACTTTTGAACACAATGATGAGCACAAAGAAAATTAATTTGAAGCTAATAAGTTATCAGATTGGACCACCACTCATGACATTTGTATAGGAAACAAAATATGGGGCGTGGGGAGAGCACTTTTTAAAATTAGTGGTAAATTTTGAAAATATAACATTTTGATTAATAATTATTTTACTATATCTATTAATTTCTTATAGGATGTAACTATTAAACTAAAACCCACAGTTGGACCATTACCTTATCTTCATTACTCTCCTTTCTT
The DNA here is from genome assembly GCA_025594165.1 of Tamias sibiricus. Classification (NCBI taxonomy): domain Eukaryota; kingdom Metazoa; phylum Chordata; class Mammalia; order Rodentia; family Sciuridae; genus Tamias; species Tamias sibiricus. Next base: position 89,422,107 of record CM046661.1, read on the forward strand.
TATAGGAATGCTTTCTTCCCAACAAGTTTTACACTCCTCATGAGCAGTAATAATATTATTTTCATTCATAGTTTTGGGATAAATCAAAATATCTCTGTGCTGCTCATGAGCTCAACATGGGCAAAGAGATGAGAAAAAATTCCAGCCTGGCTTCTAAAGAGCTATATACCTATGCAGGAAGAGAATAAACCGTGCTCTGGTGCCATGGATTTTCTAGTTGCTCTATTTCTTAAAGTGGAACAACTGCATTTAAGCTAGAAGTACAATGAGGATTAGAAGAGCAGATGGAGAAGGTGAGGACATCTGTGCCTTACTTCCCTCTTATGGGTCCTAGCCCTGGCACTGTGGCAACAATCATTTATCCTGCTCTGAGTTCTGATTAGAATTCTACCTTCCCTTGAGTTTAGATTTATACTCCTTTGTTTTAATAACATGGAAATATCTATGTGATTCTTGGTACAGCCATGAATTTTACAATTATAGTGCCACTAATAACTGCCATTTATGCTGGGCTTGGTGGCACACACCTGTAATCCCAGTGGCTTGGGTGGCTGAGGCAGGAAGATCTCGAGTTCAAAGCCAACCTCAGCAATGGCAAGGTGCTAAGCAACTGAATGAGACCTTGTCTCTAAATAAAATACAAAATAAGACTAGGGATGTGGTTCAGTGGTCAAGTGCCCCTGAGTTCAATCCCTGGTACCCAAAAAATTAAAAATAACTACCATTTCCTGAGCATATATTAAATGATATGTTCCCCGAGCATCTAATTCAATCTCCTTAAAAACCCTCCAAGGTAGCTATCATTAGTCCCAATATAGAGAAAAGAAAATTGAAGCCTAGAGATCTTATCTAACTTCATCCATTTGAAAAATGAAGAAAGTTTTGGAAGCAGGTCTGTCTACAAAGTCTGTGCTTCGAATGTGGGAACCTGGAATGTCTGCAACTCATTCTTGTCTTGGACAAAAGGCAGCCATGTGTCTGTCAGGTTGTTATGGTCCTTGAATAACTGATGTGCAGTGTGATAGGGAAATTGGTGGAGTAATAATTTGCTCCAGGCACAACTAAACTACTATCAAAATACTACCTAATGATGACAGAGATGTAGCTGAATGCTGGGAGGTAGTTACTACCTGTAGTCAAGAGAAACACAATTCAGCTTTCCAGGATGATAGACTCTGCATGGTTTGTGACACAATAAGGGAGAGCCTGGATTCCTAAAGCTAAGTTTTTGCTCCTTCCCTCATGAGATCATCCGCAATAGCTTTTAAAAGAATCATCAATGCAGACACAGAAAGAACAAAAGATAAGTCACAACTTGGGAGAAAAAAGACTCACAGTGTTTATCACTCACAAAAGAAACTTCTTGCAAACTAATTAGAAAAAGACAAAGAACCCAAAAGAGAAACCAACAAAAGGACCAAATAGGCTTTCCAAAAAAGGAAAGACACAAAGGGCTGATAAGAAGGAAAAGATACACAGCCTCATTAGAAATCAGGGAGATGAATATTAAAACCATAATGAGCTGTCATGTTACATAAGCTAGATTGGCAAAACACTATAAGCCTAGGGAGAATATGGAGTAACCCTGGCACTTACACAGGCTGGTGGAATGCTGAATAGGTAAATCTGGGAAGCAATTTGGCATTAAAGAGAAAAGTTGTTTTACTTATAAAGAGCCATAGAGACAATTTTGTCTATGTACCTAAGGAGATGAATGGTTCATAGCAACCTGTGTAATTTTAACAACAAGGATAAAAAGGAAAACAACCTAAATATGATCAACAGATTCATTCACTTATTCAGTAAATGAACAAGTAGATGGTGGTATGTTCATGGGATGGAATATTATCTAGCCATGAAAACAAAGGAAGTATAGCAACATGTAACAGGATGAATGGATGTGGAACTAAAGATTGAACAAAAAAGCTGTTTCAGAAAAACACACAGAGGAGATTCCATTTATAAGTCCTTTGCTGTGCAAGGCTGAAAAACAACACAAGGGAACAAGAAAAGAAAATTTCAGGTCAGGACAAGGATGGACTGTGAAGGAATGGGGGAGCAATGGATCCCAGGAGGACTTTCATAAAATGTCAAATTGAATATAGTCTTCTTTTTCCTGAAGTTGGTGGTAGGTGCCCAGGTGATCACTGCATAATATTTTGCACTTTTTTATTGTTGTTGTGGGAGATACACGCAACATAAAAATTTGTAATTTTAACCCTATTTAAGTGTATGGTACAATGGTTTTGAGTACCTTCACATTGTTGTGGGACCATCACACCAATATTTGATTAAGCGTTATAGTCAAGTTTGATGATAGTGCCATCATCTTCATATCTCTGAAAAGTTTTAGCCAGCTCAAGAACAGAAGAAAAAGTCTTATTTTGGCAAGTTTTTGTAAAGAAAAACTTGCTTTTTGTTGAAAGGAAAAAGCATCACTGAGTTACTTGGGGGCAAAATTAGTATAATATTTGGAGAAAGATTAAGTTGTTTTATCCCCTGAAATAATTAAAAAGCAGCAATGTATTTTCAATGACATCAAGGGTTCAATGCCTCTTAGAGTTTAAGGAGGTCTAGCTACAACATTTTGGGTTAATTGTAAAACTCATTTCAAGTCAGACATTTGTTTTATTATGTTAATTAGATTTCATCTCTCTAATTATTTTACAGCCCAATTGTTGTTTTTTTTTAAAGTATGATACAGTTGCATCTGGATACTTTCCAAATAATATATAATTAGAAATGGCAAATAATTGTTTTATGATGTTTTCCCTAAAACCAAGCATCGATGTGTTCTGTGAAGAGCAAGGATAAAACAGCAGACATGGAATCCACAGTAGAGTTAGTTATTAAAAATTTTTATCAACTCACCCTTTTGAGCATTATTTGTCTCACTCTTTTTCAGTGTTGGGATTTCAGACCCATGCTTAGCTATTTCTTGCTGCCCTTGTTCATTTGTTCCCTGTGCCTGTTGCAGCATGACTTGGTCATTGTTTAAATGCATTTGTAACTTAAGAAAGTGAGGGCAGGGGCAAAAAAAAAAAAAAAAAAAGGAGGGGAGACTGTTAGGCAAGAATTCAGCATTATAATAAAAGAAGCCATTGAATGCCAAAACTGATTATGTAACAAACCCCATCAAGGTCTGCAAAATGCCAGGGAAGAATGAAGCTGGATGGGAATTTTCAAGTCAGTTCTAATTTCTTTTCTGCCTGCAGGAGCTCTTCATTAAAAACAATATATTATTTTATTTAAAGCCTGGCAAGACTTCAAAAGAGTAGTTTAACCTGCTATTCTTTATGACATTTTATATAGCTAATTCATTTTTCAACAGTTCATTCATTTAGTAATTACAGCAGATTATCTGATACAGTTCTCTTTTATAAATTGGATTTTTTTCCTTACAAAGTATGATTTGTTTACATTTTAAAATTTTTATTTTTATTTTTGTGGTACTGGGGACCAAATCCAGAGTATCACACGTGCTATGCAAGCACTCTACCACTGAGTTACATCCCCAGCCCTGTTTAGATCTTTAAAATGTTGCTTTGCCTGATAGTTCCATAAATATTCACAATGTATAATTCTGTGTTCCACATTTATCATAAAAGCCTTAGCCAACAACGTACCATGAATAATAATAGTAATACACTTTGCTAGTTCTGCTTCTTTAGGATTTTAATTAAAAGTAAGCACATGACACTAAGAAGGTGGCATTTAGATGATTTGTGGCTAACAACATGCAAAAGTAAATTAAAATTATAAATAATTGTTTTATCGTCCAAATACCTGAGTATTTTCTGAATACTGAGAGGCAATAGGATCCAATGGAAACCCTTGGAGAATGAATTCAGATTTCTGTTTTCTTGGTTACAAATTGTAAATAACAATATAACACATTATTACAGAATGAAACGAAACTCTAAGTGTACTATCTAAACCTAATTATAATTTGTTGGTGCATTTGCTTAAGTATTTTCTCAAATTCATACTTAGTGTAATACATATACACCCCATTTGATAATGTCCCACACAGTGTTGACTGGTCACATTTCTATAATATCTACATAATATACATATACACGCATAAATGTATCGATGTATATATATATATATATGTTTGTATATATATGTGTATGTTTTATATGTACAAGTACATGTATAATCATTTACCCCATGTTTGCCTCATGTTGTAGGTGGTACCTTCTCAGATCTATCCAACATACTCCACTGTTTATGTGCTCCTGGCTATAAAGTATTAGTGCATATATTGCAAAGACCCTGTGCCAAATGGACTTTACCTAAAACACACATTGTTTACATTGCTGTGGCTCTTTCCACTACTACTTTGTGTTGAGTAGTTTTGACCCATAATATATAACAAAAAATCAAATAAGTATGTATCTGATACATATGGTGGTGAGAGTGGTAAGTAGTATCCATTATGAAATTAAGAAAATGACCAAGGAAAGATTATGAAACATTTAGTGAAGGTCTTTTGACCTTCATAAAGTCACTGAAAGTTGAAGGAACAACCAGCAAAGGTTGTTGATGGTCAGGAGAGATGTCCTTCAATGAACCCACACAGAAGTGATCCAGCACTTCAGGGAAAATGTCCTTGAACTATACCAGGTATGCTGAATCTAAAAGTTTTCTGGAGACATGTTCTTTTTTGGAAAGTAATATTAAAAATACAATTCTTTGAGGACAGGAGATGTTAAAGAAACTGGTTAAATCACATGAGATATATCAAAGTGTGAAGAGATGGACCACATCTGGTGAAATAGTAAAAGAAAAAAAAAGGTTACAAAGTATATCAAAACAGAGAAAATAAATATTAAGCTCACCTAAGTTTAAATCTCATCTTTTTAGGCAGTTGAGAGGCATAAAATGGCAGCAAACATTGGTAAATCAGTCAATAAATATTCATCTCACTCCACCAACAATGTTTGGCTCTATACTAAGTGGTTAGTGAATAAATACACAAACGGTTCAGGTCATCCAAGAAAAATTAACCTCTATCTAGAAAGTGACCAACCTTGTTTTCCAAATAGTAGGAAAAATGCTACAAAATTACACCAGCGGGAAGATTCCACACCCAGTATACGTGTTATTGTTTTTGATATTGAAAAATAAGAATTCAAAGATTTCATAGCTAGGTTATATATTTAATTAGAAGACAAGGTTTTTTTTTTTTTAATGAATTACTCAGGGGAAAACTTCATGGGGGTCCATAACAAATTTGTTCATCGTTTTGTATGCTTTTTTTCTAGGCTCACCTTACATGAAATGAATCTCTGGCACTCAAATTATTCTTGGAAAAGAAACTTTGCTTCCAAACGTTAGATCTGCCTCCAAAATTTTTAAATTCTCGTATTTTCTACAAACATTTCACCCCTTTCATTTTTAGAGAGAAAATATGTGAACTCTAGCCAACCCCTCCCTACCATCCCAACCTTTCCTATATACACATATTTAGGGGAAAGAAAAGTTACAAAAGTGTAAGAAAATTCTCATCACAGAAAATTTAAAGAGTGTTCAACCTCAATCTTATCATTTGGCCTGTTTCTACTGAGTCATCAGCAGTTTGGGGGCTGAAGTGGTAGGAAAGAGGCAGCACAAGAAGAGAGGAGCCGGAAAAAGTGACAGATTCATTTTCTTTGCAGTTAGTGGGCTCACTATCAGAGCTGGAGATACTGCAGTCAATAAGACTCAGTTCCTGTCATCATAGAACTTCATTCTAGATGTAGAAAACTAATAAATGGGCGGCTGGGGTTGTGGCTCAGTGGCAGAGCACTTGCCTAGCATGTGTGTGGCACTGGGTTCGATTCTTAGCACCACATGTAAATAAATAAATAAATGTCCATCGGCAACTTAAAAAAAGAAAACTAATACATGGATAATAATAAAACAAATATAAATTGGTCCTATAATGAAAGAAATGCATGAGGGCTAAGGAATAATAATAGCTGCTGTGTGTTATGGCCATGGAGACCAACTTTAGACATAATATCCAAGGTGAAATGAGCTAGGGGAAGAGAACAGAAGCATTTCCTCATGGACAACAACCAGTGTAACTGGTTAAAAGGAGGGTGAGAAGCAAAGGAGGATTTTCAATACACCAGCAGTGACTTGTTTGCTTTTTGCAAAGATCATGCTGGTCGATTTACAAAGAATGTACTAAAAAAGCTGAAGAATAAGAGTGGAGGGGCCATTGTAAGAGTCTTGGTAAGAAGACTAGTTATCTAGGACCAGCATGGAGAAAGGAAGCTGGAGAGAAGTTACAAGATGTGACTTGCTGATGGGGTAGGTGTGAGGATGCAAGAAAAGAGAAGAATCGACAATGACTCCCAACTCCAATCTTGAGCATTTGGGCAGCCAGTGGTAATAAGTACTGAGATGATAAGACTAAAGACTGCAGAACTGTTTGGGGAGAAAGGATAGGATGATTGAAATCGAGAATTCCATTTAATGGTCTTTTTATGGATTGATCCTGCATTTATTGCGTCAGAAGCGTCAATAAACAGAAATTCACCTACCAATAACCTTATTGCTGATGCTGTTTGAGTCACAAAATATCTGCCTTATAAAATGAGATTACAAAACTAAATACAGTATTATTCCTCTAAACCTAGCATAATCATAACCATGTGAGAACACAGTGAGTTTCACCTAATGCACAGCACTTTGTGAGGTTCTCAAAGGAAAGTACTGAATAGGTGTAGAAGGTTCATTAATTTAGTATCCAGGAACGTGTTGTTGAATGCAGGAGTGCTAAAAATAAAAGTAGAGAACTAAAAATAGTAGCATGGCTTCCTTTCCATAAAAGCTTTCTCTAACACATTAACAAGCAGCTCTTGCTCCTGTTCATGAATCCTAGTTTAAGGGTCTATAAGCATCTAAACAAGGACTTTGACAAAACTCAAAAAATCTGAAATTTTTATTGCCCTGTTTGGAGAAAAAAACATCATATTTAAGGATGAGATGCCTCTAATTTTCCTTGAATTTCTTTTCATATTGCAAAATAATTGAGAAGACACCTGCAGGTTGCAGGTTCCTGTCCACAGGACAAATTATTAACTGTACCACTGTCTCAATGGTATATGAGATTACTTACAGAAAACAAAACATGGACCTTTGTGCCATATCAGTTGTTTCACTGTGTGGAGATTTCAATGTTTTTATATGCAGTAATCCATGGAGTAATAGATATTGCCCAAACTTGATTGTCTACTGGTACATTAATCAACCTGTCTTCAGAATTTGAAGTGATGAGATATATAATTTGTTCTTGAGTATCTGTACTCAAGAGAATGAGAATGAGATTTGCCAGTCACATCAATTCTAGCAACATTAAGTGAATGCATATCATGTGCCTCAAACTAGGCTAGGAGCCACAGATATGGGATTAATATTATGTATGGTATTTTTATAAATTGCTTCCAACTCCCTCACCTAATTTTAAGAGTAGTTGATATTTATTGGGTACTTTGTGTGTTCCACTAAGTGCTTTAAAGGTATCATATGTTGAACAGTTTTAAGGACTAACTCAGAACCAGTTGCTTTACACATAAATTTTCTCACATGCAAGGGATAGAATAACCAACTTGTCCCAATTTGCCTGAGACTGCTCACTTTTTTAAAATTGAGGTGAAATTCATATGACATAAAATTAAACATTTTAAAGTAGTGATTCAGTAGCATTTAGTACATTTACAATGCTGCTCAACCACAACTTCTATCTAGTTCCAAAATTCATCACCCTCAAGAAATCTACCCCATTAACATTAACTATTTCCACTTCCTCCAATTGCTGTCAATCACCAATCTGTCTTCTGTCTCTATGGATTTACCTATTCTGAATATTTCACATAAATCAAATCATCCAGATCTTTTGTGTCTGGCTTCTTTCACATAGCTCAATGTATTTAATGTACACAATTTTTATGACTAAACAATTCCATTGTATGTATACACCACATTTGTTTATTCATTGCCTATAGAACTTTATTGGGTTGTTTCTACATTTTGGCTACCATGAATACTGCTTCCATGAAAAATCAAGTGCGCATATTTAGGTATCTGTTTTTCCATTCTTTGGGGTGTATTCCTAGGAGTGGAATTGTTGGGTTATATGATAATTCTATGACTAACTATTTAAGGAGCCTCTTAACTCTTTTCTACAGTGACTATACCCTTTAACATCACTACCAGCAATGTACAAGGATTCCAATTTTTTTTCACATCCTTGACAACACCTGTGATCCTCTGCTTTTTTTCCTCTCTTATTTACAGCCATTCTAGTGGGTGTGAAGTGTTATCTCTTCATGATTTTGAGTTTCATTTCCCTAATGCCTAATGATATTGAGCATCTTTTAAGATGTTTACAGGCTATTTGTTTAATCTCCTTTAGGGAAATGTCTACTCAAATACTTTGCCCATGTTTTACTTAGGTTGTTTGTCCTTCTGTTGTTGAGATGTGAGAATTTTGTTCATATTCTGAATACTAAACCCTTATTAGATTATATTATTTGCAAATATTTTCTTCCTTTACCTAAATAAAGGAGAAAATTTCTCTCTCATCATAATATCCTCTGATGAACAAAAGATTTAAATTTTGATGAAGCCAAGTTTATCTATTTTTCCTTTGTATTTTTTGGTACCACATATAAAAAAATCCATTGTTAAATCTAAGGTTACAAACATTTAGGGTTATACTTTCTTCCAAGAGTTGTATAGTTCTAATTCTTATAGATTAGATTAGTGTTCCACATTGCATTAATTCTTGTGTATGGTGTGAAATAGGGATAAAACTTCATTCTCTTGAATGTAGATATCCAGTTGTCTCAGCAGAAGATATAACGGTTTGGGTTAAATTTTATGTCATTATTGATATCATGTAAGGAATTTATAATTTATAATTAATAAATTTATAATTTATAATTTGTGAGCTCCTAGGGGAAAGGAGAACAGTTAGTATAAAGTTCTGTTTGGCATTTAGCACAATGTATTTAAATTATTTATATAGTATGTAATAAACTGTACTGTTATAATAATTTTTTTTTTTTTTTTTGTACCAGGAATTGAACTCAGGGGCACTCGACCACTGGGCCATATCCCCAGCCCTTTTTTGTATTTTATTAGAGACAGGGTCTCACTGAGTTGCTAAGTGCCTTGCCATTGCTGAGGCTGGCTTTGAACTTGCAAAACTCCTGCCGCAGCCTCCCAGGTGCTGGGATTACAGGTGTGTGCCACCACGCCAGGCTATACTGTTATAATGATAATGATGACTCCTCCCTTTAGACCACAGTCCTCACCACTGGCCACATTAAAATCCCCTGAGGACTTTTAAAAAATGTTAATTCCTGGGCATCACTCCCATTCAATTGAATCAGAACTTCTAGGCATGCATCCAAAGATTCAGAAGTTTTTAAATGTAGAGCTAATATGAGGACAATTGTTATCTAAATTATTATCCTTAGTTTATGTTTGTATTAGTATGCTTGGGTTGTCATATCAAATACCATAGGCTGAACAAGAGAAATTTACTTCTCATTTTTCTAGAAACTGGGAAGTCTAATATGAAGGTACCAGTCAAATTAGCTTCAATTACTCCTAGCCTGAAGATGACCACATTCTTCCTGTCCCTTCACATGGCAGAGGGAAGGGGAGAGAGAGCACGTGAACAAGTGCTGGTGTCTCTTCCTGTAAGGACACTAATTCTCCCACTTTAGTAACTCATTTAACCTTATCTACTTCCATAGAGGTTCTGTCTCCTGAAATAATTACATTAGGGTTATTGCTCCAACATATGAATTGGGGAAAGACACCATTCTGTCTACAGCAATGTTATGCATACTTTCAGACATCTAAGAAAATGTTTTATATAGGAAGAAGCATCCAAAGGTTATCTGTACATGCATGAAAATATTTTGTACAATTTCAAGGGGGCATGCATCTCAGATATAGACTGTGAGCTCCTCAAAGGCAGAAACCATGCATTTTTATCTTTGCTAATATTTAGTATTAACCTCTCTTTTGTCTACCTCCATTTCAAGAAATGAAAGTTTGAGTCCTGGCATAAAGACAGACTATGGAAAGAAGCCAACAATAATAATGCTTAGTGAACTTTATAGAAAATAGTTCCTGAGATCATCTAGATATAATTGTTTTACAACTTCTTTTAGGCATTTGGTAGCTCCCCATAGGCAATGTACTAACAAGAATTTGTTTGCCTCTTTTGTAGAAGTTTCTCTCCTAGATCCTAGTTTGGACATTCAAATTAGTGTCACACTTCAATTGTAACAGTCCAGGGACAAACCTGTACATCTATGGACAATTGATTTTCAATGAAGGTGCTGGATATGCAGCAGGGAAGGAATAGTCTCTCCAATGAATGTTGCAGTGACTCTTGGATAATCACATGGATAAATCACATACAAGTGAATGCAGCTATCCCTCTGAAAACACTCTATATTTCTCATATAAAGTTTTGGCTTAAAGATTTAGCCATCCATACTACAATTACCTATGGCAACAGTAGAAATGAACCACAATGTAAATATAATGGGTATGTACCACAGAAAGCTCATGGCAACTCAAATATCTTCCAGTCAGTGAAAAGAAAGAATATTTTTCAGAAATTGAAATGTTGTCTGCTTGGAAATGCTAAGAGAAATTTGGAGGTTTAATTGGGTTCTTTGGATTCCTATTCCATGAATAATACCATGCTCATAGAGAATGAGTTCCTTATGCAAAAATATAGTTACAAATGAAAAAATGAACGATAAAATTTCATTTTTTCAGCAAATAAACAAAATGTAAAATTGAAGGGCAAAGATTCCTATAGTTAGAACTAAAAGCAAATCATAGGGAAGTTTTATCAAGCACTTAAAATCTCCAATCTCTAAAGATTCTCAAGTTTGCTGAATCAGTAATTGGAACCTATATTTTTAGTAGCAATTTTCCTTCACCACAAACTATTTTCTATGAATATTTCTTCCAAAGCTAGTGGTGAGTTTCTACATTCCCCTGTCTGTGTATATGACCTGCATTATGTAATATGGGGAAAGAAAACAATATCAATGCTTTGTAGGCTTTACATAAAGTAGTTCCTGATATCACCTAGATATTATTATTAGTATTGCTATTATTATTTGTTATTGTTATTTTACAACTTCTCTTGGGCATTTTGTGGCTTCCCACAGGCAAAGTACTAGCAGGAATTTATTTTGACCTTTAACAGTAGCTTCTCCCCTAGATAGTGTTTTGGACATTTAAATTACTGTTCACACTTCAAGTCATATAAAAATGGAGAGGGGAACTGTAGACATACAACTAGAGCAGGTGACACTATTGGCTAAAACATTACAACACTGCACTCTCTGGAGGTTTTAATATGGTTTCTTGCTATGTAAAATGATAATGATGTATTAGGGTTAGTTTCAAGACTACAGGTTACACAATATACCCTGATTGGTTTTCTCTACATGTAGATGTAAACACACACATACATTTCATTTTACTTTATTTCTAGTTGTGAGGCTGTTTGAGTTAGAATCCTAGCTCCACCACTCACTTGTTATGTAACCCCTTGATGCTTCCATTTCCTTCCTATGCACACTTATTTGACCTTAGTGGAATGGGTTTGATAATCATCTCTACCCTATTTCTGAGGTATCTATGGGGATTAAGTGAGTTAATTCATGTAGAGCACTTATAACAGTGTTTGGTACAACTATTAACCATGTTTCCAAGAAAAAGGTAAAAAATTACACATTTTTTTCTTCAACTCACTTGTGTACA